>CM060990.1:683306617-685706617 GCA_030765065.1 Deroplatys truncata
GTTCAAATATATCGTATCTTCCTAAAATTTCCAACTTCAAGTTGTTACAACTCTCAAACCTTTAAATCTAATTATTTAAATCAAGCTTTATTTTGATTCCCTAAACTTTAATTTCATACTGATAAGTAAACATGCCTTCCTATTTTTATTTAAGTGAAGAAATTTCTATTTTGTCAAGTGTAGGCGGTTACGAATTAAGAAAAATTATTTTATTATATATGGTAAGATTCCGTAATTTAAACACAATCAAACATATATTTTACTGTAATGGTTATGGATAAGGTTTCGTCTAAAATAATTAAAGAGGTAAATTACTTTACGTGCTCATGGTCGCTCTCGCACGTTTGTTTTGAAGTGAAGGTCAAGCAAGCTGCTGTGCATGGATAAACAATGAGAACGCTTACTAAGCAGTATGCGGTTTTGAGTATTTCCTCAAAGATTCACAGAGTGCTTGGTGATCATCGTGCATCAACTACGTAAATCGCTGCGTGTATTCATTTTTTGTGTTTTAACTACGAAAACCCAAACATAACCACTTTATCAACATTGCCGACTTCTCTTAATTACACTATGGATTATTCTCAATCTAATATTTTAGTTTTATAAAAATACAGAGACGCTTAAAATAAGTAAAAACTGTATATAGATTTTTGTGAATATTACAAAAATAATTAGTATGTGCCGCAATGAAATGCGGACTTTTATCTACAAAATGAGATTTGGTACAATATTCTGAAATATAGGGTTCTGGAGCTATGCGCACTTAAACTGCGACAAAATGAATTAATACGATACATTTATCGTTCAATAACGTGACAACCGTTGGGTTTTAGATGCTAATATTTGATAAATATGCTTTCCTTAGCACCCCTAATTAATAGGAATAATTACAACGGAAACAAAAAGGGCGAGGTTTTTTTTGCCGTTCGATTTCACATGGAATAATGTCCCGTAGTTAGAGGAAGTATTGCATTCCACCCAACATTTCGATACCGAGATTTCACCGGAAGTGCATGTTTTGAGGCACCCTTAATCCAAAACAAAGCATTTCTTAGAAAAAGATTCGCGCGCGTGTGTGTGTGTTAGTGAACAGCATAACTCAAAAACGAAAAGTCCAATAAGTGACAAACTTGGTATTTAAGTTAAGTATCTTCCAAAGATGCAACATGAATATTTTCAAGAAAATCCTCCCTAAACAAACTACTCTTTAAATGGAAAAAAATTCTAAATTTCTCATTTTCGCAAAAACGGTTCTAATAATATTAAAGTAACACTCGTATTTAAGATATTTAGTATATAACAAATAAAATCTATATCCTGAATTTTCTGAGAATAGCCTGTGAAGTCTTCTTTATTGGGAAGGCATTTAATTTTGCATAGTTGTTAAGCCATAAGAGATAGACGAAAACTTACTACAGAAAAGATGTAGATCTCTTTAAAATACAGAATTTATTTAATATAAACGTTTTCGTGCCAACAGTCATTTCCAAGATATCCTTATTATTGGTTTCAGTTTTTCAATACTTTATTTTAAGTGATGTCGCTATTCAGTTGTTTCTCGATTTTATGGAAAGAGCATGGGATTTCAAGGTCAGCATATAGCGGCCAGATTTTAAACATCTAGCCATCGTTTGGGTTTCCTCTGTTCCCCTTGTACCTGCCGCGAAATGTGTAATGAAAATTTCTGCAAGGTAGGCATTGATAGAAATATAAATAGATAGAAAAATAAGCTTTTGCAGGAGTTTATATCAGCCATATAAAATAAAAGATACTGGGTAGACAAAGTCATGTGAATGTAACACATCCGATTTTTCAATTGGTAACTTTATTGCAAATTCCCATTAACAGTGTCACAAAACTTCTGAGTTTTCCTGAAATACAAACATTACATTCTGTACGACTGATACCCTAATCAGACCTATCCTCATGTGTGGTTGTTGCTTGTCCACCTCCCAATCCAAAGGGCCAATATTCGAACCTTGATTGGGGCGGGTTGTTTAGGTAAGACATTTTCGTTGTTGTTTTTTTATATAATCTTATCCACAGAAAACAAATAACTTCCAACTCTCAGCACCCGAGCTAATTTGATTATTCATTTTTCTATTTAAGAAAAATGTAAACAGTCCTGCAAGTGCAGGCTCACAAAGTAGAACTGAACAATGTACAAAATATAACCAGCGCTAGATTTTCACATGTTGCATTACTTTTGTGTTCCAATATCAAGAGTTAACTTTGAGTCTTACAAATCAGCAATCTGACACTTGTCATTTAATATGCTTCAGATACATACAGCTCAGTTGTGTTGTCTACATTAAAGGCGCTTTGAGGAACCAGATCTGCACCCGTGATGTTTTAGCAATTTACCTGCTTTAGCTGTAGAGCGGGACGATCTATTCTACTAAATAGGGAAAATATCGATGGATATATAACATGTACTACTAGTAGAGTATATCATCCTGCAGTACAGTTGCAGCAGAGAAGTTGCCGGACGCCAGGGCCTTGGATAACAAGTCAGTCTCCAATGCTCCTATTACTCTAGGCAACACAACTGAGCTGTATGTATCTGAAGCTCACTGTACAGGTGAAAAGAAGTATCTGTAGTGGTCAGAGACAAGAGTTTGCATGGAAATGACTCACAACACTTTATGTGTGTGAGTGTGTTTTCAATATTTTACACATATATTCCCAGAATGTTTTCAGTCTGTTCTGAGATCTCGAATTTAGATACATCGCATGCCGGAAGCATGGTACAAAAACAGGCCCTCCTTGTGATGCCTAGTTTCACCGCAATGGTTATTACCTCTAAATAATCGATGCACTGGTTCCACTGCTTTTCTAAAAGTAATCCAAATTTTGTAATTTTACAGATGTAGCCCCAACCTTCCAGGAACGGAGGCCACTAGACAATTTGAATAAGTCGCTGCTCATAGCCACTCTTTCCACGATCGTACATTTTACTGCTTCAAGGTAAGTTGAGCTTTTGGAATTCTTGGGACTAGTCAGAGGGAGAGGACTCCAGTAACAGCACCGCACGTAGGCCATAGTGGGCCGTTTGTGCTTCCAACGTGACCCCTGGGAGAAAGGACGGAAGGGTAGACCCGAAGGGCGACCAGATCCGGACGACGATGTGCGTTAGCAAGACGGGGTCCCTAACGATTCTAACATGACAGTAATCCTGAGGTGGCTAGACCACTTTATCCACCCGCGACCTGGGTGTCCTAGTGTAGACGAGACAGTTTAAGCAAGGATGGGGGCCCTAACGATTCCAATATGACACCGATCCTGACGCTGGTAGCCCTGCCTTAGCCACATCCTGGGTGTAGACGAGACACTCCCAGCAAGGAGGGGGTCCCTAACGATTCCAATGATACCAATCCTGACGGCCGCTAGCCCTGTCTTGGCCATCAGCAACCTGGGAATCCCGGGTGTAGACGAGACACTCCCAGCAAGGAGGAGGTCCCTAACGATTCCAATGATACCAATCCTGACGGCCGCTAGCCCTGTCTTGGCCATCAGCAACCTGGGAATCCCGGGTGTAGACGAGACGCTCCCAGCAAGGACGGGGTCCCTAACGATTCCAATATGGCACCAATCCTGACGCTGGCTAGCATTTTCTAAAAATGCTCCTTTTTATTCAGGGGGCCTCAAAACATGTATTTCCTGTGAAATCTCGTTATCGAATTTTCGGGTGGAATGCAATACCTTCTCTACCTACTATCTATGTGGTAGAGCAAGGGTGGCGAAAACGACTTCCTGCGAGTCACCAAATATGCAACACGCACGGCGTCACTCAGCAGCATGTGAAAATCAAACGGACGGTTGCAGAGAGGGAACGTGCGCCTGCGAGTCAAAATAACTCGCGAGTCACGTTTTCATCATCTCTGTGGTAGAGAAAGCAATAAATCACTCTCCAAGAACAAAAGCAAGCCAATTCGTATAGTTAAGGTATTGGCTAAGTAGAATAAGATTTGAGTAAAGAAGTTTGAAACAACTGAACCCATTGTTCCAGCATCAGTTTCATCATTAGAAGCTTTAAACGCAGTTTGCCATAAACGAATGTTCACTTTCTTACCATGCACTCCCTTCCATACACATCGTCACCGCACCTTCAGGCGGCGTTCTACTGGTCTTCACAGGTGGAGTATGTATAGCAAGGAAGAGGTATCTGTTTACATTTTCGCCCATGCAGTGGCGTCCTATTTTATGTTCACAGTTCTAGATTATTCGCATATTATGAATATATAACTTTGAGCAATAGCTTTACTGGTCATCACTTATAATAACCATGTTTATATACATATATAACTAAATAAAACCCTCTTTTCCACAATATCTCCTCGAAAAATATTTTTAATAGCAACATAATGTAAAAGTGAAATACATTATACTTTTTGCTCTCAGAGAGGACACATTTACAAGACATTATTGGAATCATCTATCCAATCCAAATACACAACTAAATAAAACACTATTTTGCAGAATTTCTCCAACCTCTGTGGTGTGGGGGTAGCGTGTCTGCCTCACATTCAAGAGGTCCAGAGTTCAAATCTCGATTACCCTTATCCTGAAAAGAATTGTCGGGTAACTTTAAGCTCTGTGGACTCCGGGCTCATTTGAGCATTTCATTCATCGTTCGATGTGACCTAAACGGTTAATGGACATTAAACTAAAAAAGAAATTCTCAATGAAATAGTACTCTTAATAAGGACACATTCACTAGACATTACTTTTAATCTGTCATGCGAATGCTGCATGGCATTACCCTAGCAATGTCTTCAAATGGCTTCCCACATACCCACAATTCTTCCGCGGTGCAGCTCCGAAACATCTGCATTCATCGCGTGAGCTACAGTTAACACACATCACTGCTTGGTCGAACAACAAAGGCAGAACGCTCCAGACACATATGTACTGCGCGCTGAGAATGTTCGTAAAATGCCTGTCAGCATAAATGGAAGCGAGTGTACCTAGTAGGTAGAGAAAGTATTGCATTTCACCCAAATATTCGATATCGAGATTTCACCGAAAACAAATGCTGTGAGACCCCTTGAATAAAAAAATCTGATGTGTTATATTTACATGACTTTCTCTACTCTCTATCTCTTATTCTTAGTGGGTATACAAATTATTCTTATCAAAGTTTATTTTTCTATCTACTTCATTTTAATCGAGATAAATCTTTCCGGAAATAACTGCATTACACATTTCGCTATAGATACAAAGGGAATAGCGATAGTCAAATGTTTTAGAACTGGACGCTATATGCTAGCCTTAAAGTATCATTCTCTTTCCATGAGATCACGTTATTGTCGACAGCACTTAGTATTGAACAATTCGACTGAGCGGAATGGTTTAGGCGGCAACGTCTGTGGCCCCATTCGGAAGGTCCTGGGTTCGATTCCCGGTGGCCGCCCACTCACCATGGGGTTTTTCGTGGTTTTCCTCTGCTCACCCAGGCGAATGCTAGGATGGTGTATTCTATCACGATTTCATCTCTTTTCCTTTCATTTTCAGGAAGTGTCTTCAGGTTCCGTAGTGCGGCTAGTGTCGGGCAGATGGCATGGTTGCTGCGCTTTGTAAAGGATTTCTCCCCGTAAAATGCCAGGGTGCGTTGATCCGCTTGCTTAGGGTCGCTTCGTCGCCTCTGCTGGTGCCGGTGGGTGTTTCAACTTGGAAATATTACGGACTTCGGTGCGTCTCTGTGGACCTGTCTGCCTGCGGTCCTGCAGCTCCTTCACTTCACCCCTGCTTCCCGGGGGGTGGGGGTGTAGTCATAATAGATCGTGATTTCCTCAACCTTCCCCCGACAGTCTTCTAAATTCTGAAAAAGTTGTATAGCCTGTAGCGTCTTTTGGTGGTACAGTAAAACCTCGCTTAACCGAAACCTGGCTTAAGCGAAACTGGGAGGGAAAAGAAAGAACAAAAAATACCAGTTGCTCAAAATCACGCTGGCAGCGTTGCTGCGACAATGTTCTTTTGCCTCAACCCCAAATTCCAGTACAGGTATCTCTCCCCCTGCCCCACATTCCAAGAAATATTGCACCGTTAAAAAAAACAAATGTTACCTGCTTGCACACGCAATCAATGCGGAGGCCTACTGTTATTTTACTGTTGGTGTTGGTCAGTGTGGTTTATTTGTGTTTAAGGTGTCAGCTGTAATTAACATTGAACAGAGACTTGAAGTTGTTAGCGACAGAATGACAGCAAACGAAGGACTCATATCATTAGAGGTAAGAAAGACTACTAAATTGAAATTGAGTTTTATTTATGGACGCTCTTTAACTGCCATGGTCCTTAGCGTCCCATTCTATATTGGGCGTGAAAGACCGGTAATTTTGCTCAGAGGCTTCTTTATCAGGCTTGAGGTCTTTTATGTGCCGTAAATCTACGACGCGGGACCACCGGCTTTACTTCCCTTCCGAAGGAAGCCATGCTAAGGACTTTTACGCCAGAAAAACTCCATCGCCCTCCTCCGGGTTTGAACCCGCGACCTCGGGAACTAGAGGCTAGCATGGTAACCACTACATCACGGAGGACGACCAGAAAGACTACAATTCATATCCAGACCTTAACGGGAAATATTAAATTACGGCACCATCAATAACACAAAGCATTTTGCTTTTAGGTTGCCTTGTGTTTTGTGGAACAAAGAGGCGAATCAACATTAACAGATTAGATGCTAATCAAACGATGGCGTGAAGATAGCTGCTTGCAAGCGCTGCGAGAAGAAAGCTGGTACTGGTATTATGAAATAGTCTTTGTAAATACCGTAATGCATATTTTAATATTGTATACAGTAGTAGTTTTTGTTAAAAGTTATTACATTAATTTGGATTGCAATTATTCTCATCGTTTCGCAGCTTAAAATGATTGTTTCCATCGATTATCCGAAAAAATGCGTTATCCGAAACGGCTCTGCCCACTTTGGTTCGGTTAAGCGGGATTTTGAGGTACCTATACAGCGTGGACCATTTAAGTTGAGACTGTACAATATCTCCAAAACTAAGCATTGTAGAATGAAGTGTCTTAATACAAGTTGCTTGATATTATAGGTGAGAGTAAATGCCATTAGTCGTGTTTTGTTTGGAGGACGTCATGATGGTCATTTTAGGGTCAATTTAATTTTTTAAATAGGAACCTACAATTAGGGTGAAATTAAATTGACCCTAAAATGACCATCATGACGTCCTCCAAACAAAACACGACTAATGGCGTTTACTTTCACCTATAATATCAAGCAACTTTTTTTCAAGACATTTCTTTCTACGACGCTTAGATTTTGAGATATTGCACAGTCTCAACTGAAATGGTCCACCCTGTATATGGTATAGACTAGTAACGTTTAAAAGCTCTTTGGATATGTATCCGAAAAGTATGCTCCTGCATCTGCATGCAGTAACTAGATAGTACATCATGCATCTCTGTTTACAGGAAATTGGGTCTTCACCTATTGCACATAAATTTTTAATTGCCATGTTAATAGTGAACACGAAATGCAAGCTCTACCTGCTACATATCCCAGAGCTGAAACTGACCTGTTTGTAATCGTGAAAGTTTGTAGTTATGGAAAGTATTGACCCCCAAGGCTGCAACTTGTCTAGTAGGAGTGTCAAAGAGGCACGATTTCGTTTTACTTTCTGGACCGTGACTAGCCGGCCAAGGTTTCCCACTACGAATGTAGGCCATTTTCTATATATCTGAGTGGTGTGCGTGGCTGGTGCAACGCTTTTCGTTGCTAAATACCCATACAAGCTCCAGGCAATCCGTATAAATATTTGACGGTCATTGTCCTTATTAACCCAGGTTGACGTCACATTTGCGTGATCAGTACCACTAATATAAGGGTAGGAAATGTGTACTTATTTATTTATCAACATCGTCCTGCATTGAATAAATTGAGGTTTTTACTTATGGACGCTCTTTAACTGCTGTGGTCCTTAGCGTCCCATTCTATATTGGGCGTGAAAGACCGGCTAGTGCAGGACACGCCTTTGAAAGGGTTAAAAGCTAAGGGGAAACTTGATGAGCGCCCAGGTTAGCGAAATGTAGAATGTGCAGTGTGAGAAGATTTTCAGCGCGTGCAAATTAAAGCCTGAATGGTATCCATTAAATACATAGCAAGGCAGCACTTTATAACAAAAAATAAGCAGAACTGTATTCTCACAGTGATATCAATGCTTGTTCCTTCATAAAAGTAAACATAATTAAATAATAAATAAAGCAGCATGATTACCCTCTAATTCAAACTATAATTGGTTAATATAGCTTTACTAACATATTGCTGATCATAGGAATACAACAGGATTATAGACAAAAATATAACCCAATTTTATTGTCATAATATGTATGTCATATTCGGTAAACCATATACATATGTATCTCTAGTTTCTGAACATGATCAGCCAATTATAACAAAAGAGTAATTCGCATTTAGTAAACGAATATTATCATCTGCGGATGTTTTACGGGGAGTGCCCACTTTCTAACGAGTATGTAGACGGTCTTCCCCACTTTCCTGAAACATTTCTATCCAGTAATTTAGTATAAAAACACTTTTATGCACTGCCGTTGCAATTGCTGTAACAGTGGGACCAGCCTCCCACATACCCACGATACGTCCACGAGTAATTTCGCTAGTATACGGCATGACTGGTTCTGAGACAAATAAACATGTTTTGGTTTCAATAACACCAGAAAAAGCAAAGGCATCAACCTCCCCTCTTTATCCCCTTATTGCTGTGTTATCAAGCCACCACGCTCTGCGATAGGTAAGGTGAAAGACACGCCTCAAAAGACCCCAGAAAACGATACAAAATCCGCCGAAGATTTTCTTTGGTGCTGTTTGTACCACAAGACCACAGAGGACAACGTCCTTTATTGACCTGCTATTTCTTACACAGATATGATTATTTAACAGTTTTTGCACTCCTTGAAAGTAAAACTGACTAGAAATGTTACATTTAATTCCTTCATTGCATAATAAAATATTTAACATATTAGTATTAAAAGTAATCTTTCCATATAAATGAAAAATGCAAATAAGTGAATAGGCGAGAAATAACGTACGACTCAACGCGTCGGCTTTTACTGCATATAGGTATTCACTCGAAGCACGAATTATATTAACCCGTTCATATTTTATGGATAATTACATACCATAAAACATATTTGAAGACAGCATACTAAGTGGCTTATTATTTTACATTTTTACAACTTATTAATGTATTCAGCTTCCCTTAGGATCATCGACCCTGAAATATAAAGCACTTTCGCTCTAACAACCGAAACTAAAGACAATAACGATTTATCATCATTATCGTTTCAAAAACACGATGTAATGTTATAGAAATTGTGTTTAAAAATGGTATATCTCTCTAAACGTATTATAAAACTATAATTAAAAAAGTACCGTTTTAATATTTTGCCGCTGCAGTCGAGATTTCGAGCATGCGCGAAAACTTATGTAGCGATATTTCCGCCTGATTAAGAATACATAAAAGGAACTTTGTAATAATTATAGTTTAGGAATTATTGATAATTAATTTACTTGCAATTTTATAGTTTTCCATAATTTTAAAGCAATATGATTCAAATCTGTATCAATCGAAAGCCCTTCAGAAGCTGTAAATATGTTTTAAGTTTCAATAATATTGTTAAATAAATAAAGGCGTAATTGTATAAGAAAAACTGCAAGATTTAGGCAAAAATAAAAGTAGCTTCGTTTTAGACTGTCCATTATGTTCTCCGAGCGTGGGGCCATAAAAATCGAAATATTCTTTGGTACTTCGTGAGAATGAGGCAAGTTTTAAGAGTAAACAGACGCTATGAGGCAACGGACATTTCTTACAGTTAGGCTTGGAATTTTCAACCAGGGAACCAATAAACGTAGAAAATAAGTGTGAGGACCAATGGAAATATAGGAAGACGCAGTGACATGTACAAAATTTGAAGGCGAGCAGTCGTTATATGTGAATGCGGGCGTGGATTTAGGACAGTTTGTCATGATTCTTCGTTAAGGTAACACGTAGCACTCTGGATCAGAAAAGGACGCTAAGTTCCGAAATTTGCTAAGTGCCGCACAATTATGCAATTATAAAGTGATGTAGGTAGAAAAATTTATATAATGTGCTAACTGTATTCTTCGATATAATTATATCCAAGCTTATAAACGAGTTAATGTTAGTCAAGAGGCTATTTCAAGTTCGCGCGAATCTAAAGAACGGCGATAGAGCACCGAGATATTAAATAAGTAACCGGAGCAAACTTTAGTGTTTTAGGAGACAATAGTGGGAAGAAGTGCTAAAAGAACCGCACGTGTTAGGGAACATCAATGAATCTTGCACGATTTCTAGCATAAAAAGCGAAAACAGTATTTCTTTCAAGACAATATCCTGGTGTCACCACTCCCGCAATCCAACCCTGACAAAAACTGTAGGGAATTTCAGGCCGATTCGCCGACAGTTAACCCTGAGATCGACGAGAAGTGCTTCTTGATGATATCGGCGATTACGAGTCCTGAAGACTACCCATACAACGGCACAGAGACGAAACGACTGCGAGGTAAGATTAACCCAACGAAGTAGCGCGCAAAACGCTACACTTAGGAAGGCAGACGGAGCTGTGAGCGATCGTCGCTTTGATTTTTCCTGTTGTTAGAGAATTTAGAAATGTTCAAAACATTAGAACGACCCGCCGACTGTGAAGTCAAATCAGTGATTCGTTTTTTGAATGCGAGAAGTGTTACGCCAACAAACATTCATCCCCAGTTGTGTGAGATTTATGGGGAAACAATGAGTGACAATGCCCGGCCACACACAGCCAAACAATCTCAAGATCTGATCGCATCATTTGGTTGGGAACAAATCGACCACACTCCCTACAGTCCGGATCTGGCACCAAGCGATGTTTATCTGTTTCTTCATCTGAAGAAATAAATTCCTTGGTGGAAAACATTTCAACGACGATGATGAGAAACAAGAAGTCAGACTTGGCTTTTATCACAGGCGGCATCATTCTTTGACGAAGGTATACAAAAACTGGTTTCACGTTACGACAAGTGACGGCGGTGACTATGTGGAGAAGTAGTGTAGGGTGTAAGGTAATGAATGATAATAATGTATTTGGAAAATAATGCTGTGTTATTTTTTTAAAAATTATCTGTACTTTACAAATACGCCTTGCATATAACGGGCTACCTAAAGCCATAATTTGCATTTTGTGTGTGTGTGTGTGTGTTGTGTTATCTTTAACGATTTTCAAGAAACTTTGTATTAGCATAACTTAAGTGCCACTTAAAATGTGACCTATGACCAGGGAACGGAAGGGACACCTCGCACCTCGACCCAACGCGGATCTTTTGTGCTTACCACCTCCAGGAGGAACGGCTGAGGTGAAGGAACCGCAGGAGGCTATAGGCCGGCCGACAGAGACGCGCAGAGGTCCCTAATGATTCCAAGCTTGATGATCCAGTCACACCTGCGGTCTGCGCATCTGGCACTCCCGAGATGGACTTTCCAACGAGCAAGCATCTGCGCTATGAGCCCTAAGCCCTGAAGCACGAAAGAAGAAGCGAAATGATAGGAAATGAGGAAAAGGAAGTTTTGGTATATGAGAAACCACCCCAGCATTCGCATTGTCAACCACGGAAAAGCCATGGTTGGAGTGGCCGGCCCCGGGAATCGAACCCAAGAATGCGAGCCTCGCACATTACCGCGGAGCCATCTCGCTCGGTAAAAAATGTATGCTATATGGCATCTTATTCACTTTCCTCAAAGGGTGTGTTCTTGTGGGGCACATAAGCAGAAAATTGCTTATTAGTAATTTTTTTTAAAAAGTAAACATGTCATAAGATCATGAGCATCATGTTTCTGATAAGTTTTGTTATTTATTTAATTCCAATACGATGAATATTTAAGAAGTTGTGTTTCTATTATTCGTATACGCAAACCAGTTACCACGAGAAACAGTAAAGCTCCGATTGTTGCAAGTATAAGGAACACGCTTAATTTTGTACCCGGTTAAAAATTTTACTCGTGTTTGAATTTGTATTAAAACCCTGGAAAAATATTTTTATTGCCGGTTTTTAAAACTTCACATGACATATAAGTTTCCAGAGACGAGAGAGAGAGAGAGATGAGGGTGTTGGAGTAGGAAAGAGTGGAAAGTATAGTGAGGGGAAACGGAGGGGAAGAGTCGGAGAACTAGGTAGAACGAGAGAGAGAGAGAGACAGAGAGAGAGACAGACAGATATTTAAAGCAATAATGCTAGTAGAGATGCGTTTTCCGTTAATTTTTTCCTTTCCCTACCACGGACCTATACCTTTTTCACTATAAGCTGAAAGGAGAAGTAAACAAAACCACGTGACAAAACAGCACCTCATTGGCTGGTGGGCAAATACAATCTTTCCCGCTTAGCACGTGGTCTCTTCCTCTATAAAAAACAGTTCAGTTCATATCGTAACATTTTGTGGTTATTCTCGTGCAGAGAAATTTAAAAAACGCATTATTGTAGCAGTTCAATTTATGGAACTAAATGCGTTTGTTCAGATTCACCTATAACTAAATGAAGCGTTATAGCAGAGGGTTTAAGAGACTATGCGCAGGTGCAGCAGTTCGTTTCCGGTTTCCAGCTGAGAATCCTCTGCTACTGTGGAAAACATAAACGCGGGAAATGGAAAGAAGACAATTTTATTGTGTTAAATGCTTTTAACAAATTCTGTGAAAAGTATCCACCTTTAATCGACAATGAATGTTGTTGGCCATTGTTTAGCAATACTTGTACTTGTTTGTTAGTGATGCAGAAATGTTGCTCGGATAGCTTGGGTCGCGTTTGTTTTCTGTTGAGTTTTACCCTTTAGTGCTAATTGTTATTTAACTTGTTGACTCATAAAAGGTTAAAGCAAAAGTGGTATACTGAAATTAGTCATTAAATGAATGATTTCTAAAGCCCGAAGTTAAGAACAGTTTAATCCAGTACCTTTAAACACAGATGCCAAACTGTTCAGGTACAAACTTTTATTTGTCTACTCTTAGTATTATGTGTTAGAAGTTTAGGATGTAAGGCAAAATATAGGAATAAGACATACAATGTTTAAAAGCTAATGATCCCCAAACTGTGCAATATACTGTATTCGCATTCTGTCTGAAGCAATTTCCTCTCACGGGTCTTATTTCCTGTCATCTTCCACGTGGTGCTGCCATGTGCTCGGCGGAGTGATACATTTAAGTCTTGTTTACTTTTCCTTTCAGCTTATAGTGAAAAAGGTATAGTAGACAGATGAACTATTGTGTTCAGTGGGGACTGCTATATACGAGCACAAGAGCACGTGAACACCCTAACTTTTGACAGCTTGTGGATTTGTTGGTTAATTTTTCTTTTAATGCTATTAAAGGTAACGTATATGCGGTAATTTAAAATCTACGCGTTTAAATCTACCGCGCAACTCCTCTAAACTCGATGAAACTTGACAAGGTCAGAAGCACATCTTGACTTATATATGTTTTAATGAGCTTTTGCGCATGCGCAACTGGTTTAATGTAATTACCTTATGGGGCAAATACATACGGGTCGTGCACACTTGAAGACGTGCACTAGCGCGGGAGAATTTTACGTCAATGCCATTAGGTGGTAGCACACTACGGCAAAAAGACGTGCACAAAAGCAACCCTTTATTTATGCATTATAGTTATTATTATTATTATTATTATTATTATTATTATTATTATTATTATTATTATTATTATTATTGGGGGTGGCTGCAGCTGTATCAATTTATTCATAATCACAACTATTATGCAAAAGATGCTATTTCACATTTTTAGGGCTATCTGACTCTAAACTTTTGTATACACCCAAAATGTATACTATGAGCAGCTACTGATTGTATTTCACCCAAAAATTCGATATCGAAAGTTTACCTGAAATACATGTTTTGAGGCCCCCTGGATCTCAAAACGCATTTTTAGAAAATCGGCCGCGTGTGTGTAAACAGCATAATTATAAAACGAAATGCCGAAGATTTTCAAGAAAATCACCTCACCTCAAACTACCCTTTACATGCAACATTTTTCAATTTTTTTATTAAAATGCCATATATTTAAAATTGTTACATTAAAAATAAAATTATAGTCTTGAATTCTCTGGGAATGGCCTATGAAGTTTACTTCATTCGGAAGGAATTTCGAATAATTTTATTTAACAGGTAAACTTTAAGAGATAGACAAAATCGTACTAAACATAAACTGTAGAACCGTTTATAACACACAATTTATTTCAAATAACCTTTTCGTAACAGAGCCATTTTCGAGGTATCCGTTATTATTGATTTGAATGTTTCAATACTTCATTTCTTTAAAGTGCTGTGGATACTCACTTGTTTCTCGGGACATCATGGGAAGACTGTGGAATTTCGTGGCCAGCATATAGCGACCCGCTTCTAAACATCTATCTATTTGGAATAAGCTTTTGTAAAAATAGTGTATAGAAGCTATATAGAAATAAACGATAGTTTGTAGAGGAAGTCATGTGAATATAACACATCCTATTTTTATTTTGGAAAACAGCTCATGTTAAGGTTATAATAGGCCACCTTGAAGCCAAAGCTTGTAATTTTGTGTGTGTGTGTGTGTGTGTGTGTGCGTGCGTGACCTTTTCAATCAAGGGGTTTCACAAAAGCAGGGGGGTGCAAATTATCGAAGTAACCTTACTTGTTATTGAGTTTGTTAAAGACATTACATAGAAGTTTAAAAGCATTTGGTTTCTGGGAAGTTTGACATTTACAAAATATTGACAGAATGAACTTTTAACAAATTATGCCCATTTTTTTCTCCTCATTCGTATACTAAACCAATTAATTTTTTTATTCTGCATATTTTGATGTCTTTTCTGGTTTCCATGGAAACCGAGGAAAAAGGTACAAAATCATGTAATATCAAAACTATTACCTGCTTTTAATTTTTACTAACATTTCAGGAAAAGTTATCTTTTTTGTTAACATCAAATGATTATATATACGTAAAAAAACCAAGCGAGAGAGAGAGAGAGAACCTGAGAAAAGTAGGAGCGCTAGAACGGGAGAGTTTAAGACAAGGAGAGTTGTCCTTTGTGGTGTAGTGGTTACCATGTTAGCTTCTAATTCCCGAGGTCACCGGTTCAAACCCGGCGGAGGGCGATGAATACTTTTGGGCGTAAAATTCCTTAATATGGCTTCCTTCGGAAGGGAAGTAAAGCCAGTGGTCCCGTGTCGTAGATTTACGGCATGTAAAAGAACCTCAAGCGTGATAAGAGGCCTGTGAGCAAAATTCCCGGTCTTTCACTCCCAATATAGAATGGGACGCTAAGAACCGCAGTAGTTAAAAAGCGTCCGTAAATAACTCAATTCAATTCAAGACAAGGAGGACAGAAACGACCTCCATAGTTAAAGCAACAACACGAACGAAACTGGATGTTCTGCTAGTTTTATAATAATTCGGGCATTATTTCTATACTTCATTCAATTTTGTTGTTGGAATAGTTGTAATAAACACTATTCAAATTAGCGCCAAAGCTACAGTTGCTACAACACTAGCGAAATGATCGACTATCCCAAAAGTCTCTCGTAGTATTTACCTGTAACATACAGGGAAAAACTGGCGAACAACCTATTGTCACATTTTTATGTTAAGGGAATACAATTGTTGTTGGCAAACTCATATTTTGCGTGTAAAGCAACTCTCAACTTCTTTGTTGGATAAATTGAAATGATGTTTTGATATGAGATGTATTTAAATAACGTTATGAAGTATTTAAAACGTTTTATGCACCACCAGTCCGATACTTCATTCTTTGCACGTTTTCCTGCCGTAACGATTTCCAGCACCAAACCGTCCCATATTATGCAGCTTTTGTCCTACTTCTGCGACAAACCATAGAACAAGGATGGTAAAACAGGAATGCTATAACATGTACATAAGAGGATCATTTGAAAAGTTCTGGGAATGAAGCACAATGTCACACATTTTTTTAATTGTTCTTCTTTTTCAACGCAGTCTGTCTTTACATCAATGCACTTGGTCCAGCGATGCCCTCATGGTCTATATCCCGTCACAGAAGTCATGTTCCTTCAAGCCTGAAAAATACGCCTTAACTGACGATTTAAGTTCTGCATCGGATGAAAATGTCTTCCCACCAATGAACATTATAGGGAACAGACAGAAGTATGATCGAGTTAAATCAAGTGGATTTGGTAGCAAATTATACCCCACTTCGTTATTTTCGCCACAATCCGAGTGAGGGCGAACATTGTCTTGCTGGAAGACGACTGGCCTTTTCTCTCGTATTGTGATCTTCATTTGGTCCAGAAGGTTAGTATAGTGCACTTCGGTGATAGGTCTTCCACGGGGAAGATAATCAATTAGCAGCACGCTCTTGACATCCCAGAGAACCGACGCTATGACCTTCCCGGCCGATTTCACACACTTTGCCTTCGTTGGTGGTGGAGAATCTTGGTACTTTTATTGCTGTTTTGTTTCAGTTGTATAGTTTCATAATTTGTTACAAGGATATTTATGAAAACGAGCCAAAATTTACACAGAGATTTACACTGTGATTCGCTTTTGATCCGGAGTCAGCCGTCACTATACCCAGCTTGCAGATATTTTCATGTCCAACTCCTCTCAAAATGTAAAACACACGTAACCTGAAATGCAAAGGCTTCAGAATTTTGTACACCTTCATTCGGTCCTGCAGAACCATGTCGGTGATTTTTTTTTCTTTTATCGTGGAGGATTTCGGTCTTCCGCTGTGTGCGTCATCTTCCTAGTTTTCACAGCCGCGTTTAAATCCCGGGTCCACTTGGAAATGTTTCCGTTGCTTTGATACCCTTCCTCACGAATTACTCTATAGCCGCACGATGTTCGATATTTACCCACATATACGTCTGGACTATAACAAACAGCTATGATTCTTGAATAATTTCTACGCTTAGCGTAAATTTTTCCATGAAAGAAGACTGGTTTTGAAAATAAATCTGCTTCGTTAATGTCGCTACAATCATGCCGAGAACTTTTCAAAAGACCCTAGTATTATGTGCCATTTTAAAGCTAAAAATGACAATTTCCTGATTAACATTATTCAAAAACTTTGTGTTGTCTTTGTATTTAAACTTTAAGGTTACTTGCATTTTGCCCGAGGAATGCGAATAGTTGACAGTGCTGTATGCTAGAGAGAACTTTACCGGAAGTAAGGTATCTGAAGCAGGGAAATTTTGATTTAGTCACCGGAAATAAGCCGAGAAACACGTCAGCAAGTGATAACTAAGGTGCCGGATGCCGAACAGCTGCCATTTAAAGATTAAAGCTGTGTAAACAATAGTGTAGAAACCTGCAAAAAGTTTTCTCTAAATATCTATTCAAACCGTAAGCATTTTTTCCGAAATTTTCAATTGTTGATAAATAACCGTTGTTAAAGCATATAATGAGCTGTCTTAAGACAATATGCGCGTTCTTTGTTTGCATGGATTCTGTTGTATGTTACACTCAAGTAAACAGGTTGCTATAAAACATGGCATCTGGCATACTTCACGTCACACTTGGGGAAGAGGCTATACCTCTTAGGATTTGGTTCTATATACAAAGACGAATGAAATATGTTCATGCCATTTTAGTATGTGAACGCTTGGAACTGTTAGGGACTTCCGCGCGTCTCTGCGGCTGTAACCTCCTGTGGTTCCTATAGATCTATATAGGGCGCAGTGCGCAAGGTGCCTCCCTCCATTGTATGACCTAAATGAACGCTCATTTCAACAGAAAAAAAAAGTTTTCCGCACTATCGTCGCATTTAAATTTACACAAGGAAAAATTAAGACAAGTCTCATTGAAGTATGGGGTTATTCAAAAAGAAAGAACAGATTTTAAATATGTATTTCTAATGAACGACAATAGATAGCGACACATGCTATACATCACTGAATAGAGAAAAGTTCAAAATTTTATTTGATGTGTTCAAAATGAGCAGCATTTGTTATGCGAGGACGACCAGTGCTTTTCCGTTTGCATACGCAACCATCTTCTACGAATTTATTGTATCAATTGTACATTTTTTATGACCAGGGGGCTCGTTGTTGAACTTACAACGAAATGCACGCTGCAATGAAACAATGGATTCACTCATTGCATAATGCAGCCCATAAAAACGACTTTTCCTGAGACGTCGCCATTTTCTCGTAAACAAACACAGCGCCGCTGTAGGCACTGAATGGAACTAATAGGTGGGGCTTAAAACTTTGAACTTTCCTCTATTCAATGATGTGTCGTATATGTCGCTATCTATTGTCGTTCATTAAAAATGAATATTTAAAATCTGTTCCTCCTTTTTGAATAACCCTGTATATGATAGAAGAGCAGCTAATCTACAGTGTTTGTTATTTAACTCTTTTCTTCAGGCGCCTCGTTTCGCCACAGTTTATCATTTTTGTATTGCAGAAATCGTAATTTACGCTGAGCGGCCGAATAATAGCCCACACTCACGTTCACTCGCTGTCAGGCGTTCATACCCTCAATATAAATATAACTACCAGCATTTTAGTTATTTACTTCCTTTTATTAGATGTTTAAATAAAAATAAGATAGTTTAGTCGTTAGTTTCATTTATTAAATATTTAAACAAAATCCTTTGCTTTGTTTTAATGCATTTACTTAAAATTTTAAATAAAATGCTCAACTGAATGCTTCGATAAGCACCTGAACTGTTTTTAGTTATAAAGTACCTATGTGGTTTTTACATTAAGCACATAATAGGAAAAAAAATTATTCTGTTTTATGGTTTCATTCAAACCTAACTACGTGTATTTCGGTTTTAGTTGCTGAAAGTACGCAAAAGAACTGCCTTGGGATTTAAACATTCCTCGCGAATTTAGTATCGTTTCCGTAAAGCAGTAACAGCGATATCGGAAAAAGAGCGCTCATTCTACTCTGCGGCGGGCCTGACCTTACCCACAAAGCGTGAGTTTCTCATTACAAGGGAAACCACACTGTTGCCATACATCTCTTTATTTCAAACTGTTTCTCAAAAACTCTTGAAACTTGGGGGGGGGGCAAGGTTTATTAACGTTTATAAATGTATTCATCGAGATCTTACACGTTACAGCCGGCATAGTTTCTAAACTACTTCCCCAAAAGGAGGGAGTTATAATAAGAAACAAGCTCAAAAACTCTTAAACCTCTCGCTTATTTTGAGTTTAGTGAAAACCATTACATAACAGGAACTTATAAGCATAGTTTATATGAAGAATCTTATTATTAGAAAATTTCGATGTTATAGTCATAACAATTTTTCGGTATTACTGGTGTACACAACACAGTTATTTGATATATTCTGCTATTTTCAGGTTAAGGTAATGCACGTGTGAAATTTGAAAACATGCAATATGTACGTTATATAGGATTGAAATGTTAATGTGTTGGTAAGCACAGTAACCGAGCGAGATGGCACCGCGGTAACGTGAGCGATTCACATTCGGGAGGTCCCGGTTTCTAAACCCCCCGGCGGCTTTCCTCGGTCACTAGGCGAATGCTGGGTTGGATAATTTGATCTGCAAATTTTCCTATCATCCCTTTCACCACTACATTTCCCTTCCTTCTTCTTCACTGCCATACAAGGCATTGGGCTGGGTATATGTGATCCAAAAAATTGTTTGCTCTTCGAAAGCTACTGACCCAAGGCATTAGCTTGTAGTCCTCCGAAGAGGAGGCTAATCCAAAGAAGTTAAACACTGTAAGGTAATTTTCGCTGAATTTCAAACTTCTAGCTTTAATGGCTGCTATTTTCATATTAAGTTTTAATGTTTTTATTTATTGCGCAAATGAAAAAGCAAGTGATGCGTTTTTGAAAAATGTTTAACCAATGTTACCTTTTGATTTTAATGAATTTAGAAATTGATACAGCCATTTAAATGCTTTTTTTATATTTCTATCCTTGCACTAAATACATTTATATTTTATATAATAATAACAATAATAATAATAATATGCTGATTTTAAACCTATGATAAATCTGAGTTCTTTTTTCGTATAACCAATTCATTTGATGTTGAGACAGTATTTTTAACACTTAAATGATTTCAGCCAAATTATGTAATATAAATATAATAACAGCCCGCCTTAAAGCAATATGTGTATGTAACAATATATAAAAAGTGTATATTACAGACACTGTAAATGTTTATATTATTGTATACATGTGTAACAATGTTATGTGAATGTATTACGTAATTTAATAATGTAGGAACTGAGAATAATGGGTTAAAAGTTGCTAACAATAAGGTAGCCTTGAGGCAATAATGAGTAAGAATGTTTAATAATGCTACTAGTCATTATTGGAGCAATAATAATGTAAATTTTGTGACATTTTATAAAAAATAGCCAATCAACAACCAGAAAAAAGCTTAAGTTAAATAAAAGTATTCTATTGGACTAGGATTAGCCAATCAGAGACTTGAAATACAGAAATTTACAAATTTAGGCGCTAGAAATCAAGTCAGTTGCTTGTACACAGCGCTCATAATTGGATGCGTTGGTTGTAGACAGTGTTCCTAACCAGACGCGAGATGTGTCCTCGAGAAATTTAATACGTATTCAGTGTGAGACGAAAAAATAGTTTACGTGTTAAAAAGTGCAAGTAATTAATAAAAAAAATCTCACAGCTCTCTCTCTCTCTCTCTCTCTCTCTCTCTCTCTATCAGTGAAGTGTTATTTAAATCGTGTCAAGCATTAATAAATGGAGTGAAGTAAAATTATAATCTGTGTAAGCCTACATTCTTAGTCGCACCACTCCCTGCAAAGGCATTCATGTCTCTAAAAAAAATAAATACTGACGCAGCCGAGGCAAACATAAATATATAATATTTAAAGAAACAGTCAAATTACAAAGTTAATATTTTTTAAACATTTGGGGCAAAGGCCACCGGAAAGTACATTTGGGGCGAAGGCTGCCGGAAACCGGGTACTATACGTGCGGTTGCAACGAACTTCAAGTTCGGCTCCCCAACAGTTAAAATATAATACAACTCCTTCAATACAATCTACTTCAAATTGGCTCCCAAAGCGTGGGGCAAATAACAACGTAAAACTAACAATACAACAAACCATCTTCTTCAATGTCAAAACGTAAATATATGGTTTTCTATAACAGGCTTCTCGGAAACTGTGAATGCATTTTAAAGCAAATAAGGGAAATTTTCAACATTGTGAGATAACGAGACTAAGATAAGGACATGCATCTAACGCATTTCACGTTTTTGAGCGGTTATGCAGTGTCCTTGATGCAAAAAGTCAGGTATTGCTGCGAAGTTTAGCGAAAACTATTTTAAAGTGCAAAAAGTGGATTTAATGAGTTTTCATTGTTTTGGTCAAGTTTCGCAGATACATCGCCTTTACATGGGAAACAGTGTAGAATATAAATTCTTGCCTCCCATGCTAATGGCCCAGATTCAAACCACCTGTAGCTCAAGCTGCCTGCCTGAGAATTTTATTCGGGTTATTTCCTCAGTCCTAAAATGAACCTAAGGTAACCTTTCAGCCTTTAGAATACCGTCCTCATTTTCATACATGTTTCATACTCAGTCAAGTACAGGAAGGGCCAAAAAACGATGAACCGGCTGCGCGGTGTTTTCCCTGTCGGTGTCCTCGGCGCTCGTTGCCGTCTGCCGCTAACATAGAAAGGCGCGGATGAAACCATACAGCATTTTTAAAACTACTTTTAAAGGCTTTACTTACCAACTTTATGAAAGGAGATGCTGAAACTGGCCACCGTCGTTGTCCATACATAGTTTAGGAAACTATCCATCACTCGATAATTTTTTTCGAGTCAACAGTTGATGCCCGTACATATGTGAATACAATTTTGCCCCCCCCCTTTTGTTTAGAGAATTAACAGGTAGGGAGCGTGATTTTGTCTTTTTCAACAAGACTCTCCAACATCTTATACGGCGAATATTTCGATGAGAAAAATAGAAAGTGCATTTGAGGACAGAATTATTAGTAGAGATTTGTGGCTCCCTCGGTCCCCCGACCTAACCCCCTGCGATTTCTTCTCTGTGGTAACTTAAAACAAAGTGCACAAGACAAACCCACACCCCCTGGAAGAATTAAAACAAAATATCCGCCAGGAAATTGCCAGCATTTCTCAACGTGAACTACGGCGAGTGATGGATAGTTTCCTAAAGAGGTGCCAAAAATGTATGCACAACGACGGTGGCCAGTTTCAGCATCTCCTTTCATAAAGTTGGTAAGTAAAGCCTTTAAAAGTAGTTTTAAAAATGTTGTAAAACTACGAACCGACCGCGCGGTGATTTTCCTGTCCGCGTCCTCGGCGCTCGTTGCGTCTGCCGCTATCATAGAAAGGCGCGGATGAAACCACACATTTTTAAAACTACTTTTAAAGGTTTTACTTACCAACTTTATGAAACGAAATGCTGAAACTGGCCACCGTCATTGTCCATACATTTTTGGCACCTCTTTAGGAAATTATCCATCACTCGCCGTAGTTCACGTTGAGAAATGCTGGCAATTTCCTGGCGGATATTTTGTTTTAATTCTTCCAGGGTGTGTGGGTTTGTCTTGTACACTTTATGTTTTAAGTTACCCCAGAGATGGAAATCGCAGGGGGTCAGATAGCGGGACCGAGGGGGCCACAAATCTCTACTAATAATTCTGTCCTCAACACATTCAATTGTTTTCATCTAAATATTGGCCTATGAGTTGTTGCAAACTCTTGTTGAAAAAAGGCAAAATCACACTCTGTCTGTTAATTCTCTAAAAACAGGGGGCAACATTGAATTCAGGTATGCACGGGCTTCAACCATTGACTCGGAAAAAAAATTCCAATTTGTTTCTACTTACCAACAATAAAGTTGATAAGTAAAGCCTTTAAAAGTAGTTTTTAAAATGCTGTATGGTTTCATCCGCGCCTTTCTATGATAGTGGCAGATGGCAACGAGCGCCGAGGACGCGGACGGTTTTAACACCGCGCAGCCGGTTCGCAGTCTTTTGGTTCTCTCTGTAGCATATCCAGGATGGGTGATCAGCCCAATGCCTGATATGGCGGTGAAGAAGGAAATGAAATGTAGTGATAAAAGGGGTGATAGGGAAACTCGCGGATGAAATTATCCAACCCAGCATTCGCCTAGCGAACGAAGAAAACCGCAAGAAAAAAAAAACTTCGGTCAGATTGGTTGGCCCCGGGGGTTTGAACCCGGGTCCTCTCAAATGAGGGCCACAAATGTATCCGCCTGAACCATCCCGCTCGGTGAAGGTGTTGATCGTGAAACATTATTTATGGTCATACGTTAACTGGACGCCCATAAATGAGAATGAGGGACTACTTCTCCAACAAGTGCTTACAGTCGCCAAAGTGTAGTCTACGACGAGCATCACTGAAACTTGTTTTGAGCGGCGGATGTTTAAACAACTGTGTAGATTTGCATAACTGATTCAATTTGCTCAGCGTCTGACAGGAAAGGATGAGCGAGAACAGCCCACACCGTGGGGGAGTCACTTGCCTTTCTACAACTGGAGAATAGTAAAGATCATGTAAACAATAAGCAACATGAAAACATAAGCTTAGACGTAAACAGAGAGATAGTAAAAAACCCTGAAGCAATTTTTCAGATTTTTAATAACTACTTTATTAATATGGGAACCGAAAAAAATAATTTAATCACAGATACAACTCACGGGACAACTGGACCATTATCAACCATTTATTTAAAAGCAACCACTAAAACGGAATTAGAAAAAATAATAAATGAATCAAAAAATAACACGTCGACAGGGTGGGATGAAATATCAACAAAAATCCTAAAACACTGTAAGTATGCCTTGTTATATATACTTGTACACTTAATAAATGTATCGCTAATACAAGAATCCTTCCTTGACTGTTTATACATAAGTATAGTTCGCCAAATTTTTAAAAATGGCAATAAAACACATGTAGGAACCTTTAGACACATTACCCTAATTTCCATATTTGCTAAAGTATTTGAAAAAGTACTAAATAACAGGTTAGTCAATTTTCTGAATAAATACAATGTACTAAGTGATTTGCAGCATGGTTTCAGAAAAAAATCACTCCACTACCACAGCTATAGCTGAACTACATAATATAATACTTCACGGGCTTGATAATGACGAGAAGATTACAGGGATATTCCTGGACCTGTCGAAAGCGCTCGACAGCGTGTCACATGTAATGTTACTACACAAACTGCAGCAATATTGTATAAGGGGGAAATTTCATGTAATATTAAAATCATATCTAGAAAACAGGAAACAGTGTACAATAATCATAACTAAGAATACACATACAATAAAATCTATCACATCCAACTATAAAAATATTAAAGTTGGGGTACTGCAAGGATCGGTCCTGGGTCCAATTCTTTTCCTGTTCTACGTTAACAATCTTCCAAAAACTACACACTCCAACACAGTATCATATGCAGACGACACCTCCATGATATTTGGTAATAACGATGTCAATGGAATGGAGAAAATAATAACTACAGAAACGCAAACTATCTATAATTATCTTACAGAAAACAAACTAACAGTAAATCTTCAAAAAACAAAAGCCGTCATGTTTCAAAACTGCAATAATAGGTATAATAACAAAAGTCTGGTTAATGTAACAATAAATGGTGAGCAAATCCAGCGGTTAGATAAAATAAAGTTCTTAGGTATTATCGTAGATGAGAACCTAACCTTTAGACATCATATTGATTACATATGCAAGAAGTTATCACGAATCTCTACCTACTGAGAAATCTAGCAAAATATTTAACTGCTGAATACCTAAAATTAACCTATTATAGAATAATACATCCACATCTACCATATGCAATTGCGGTATAGGGTAGCACTTGTCGAATTAACATGAATAGATTACTGGTTTTGCAGAAGAAATGTGTAAGATGTATATATAAGGTAAAACAGAAGAGAATCGTGTAGGAAATTCTTTATAGAAAACAAAATATTAACTGTAGTGTCTTTATATGCCTATAAAGTAATTATGTTTGTAACCAGTGATGAGGGACCTGATAACTTCAATAAGAACTATCACAAGTTTGAAACAAGGACACAAAATAATTATTACATAATAAACGTAAATAAAAAGATAAAGATCCCTTAATAATGGGCAAAATATTGTTTAATTAACTACCAAACACTCTAAAGACAACTAAAGGCAAACTATTTAAAAGTGAATTAAAGAATTTTCTAATACAAAAGTGTATGTATGGGCTGGATGAACTATGATTATAAATAATTGTATATACTTGTAATAATGTTTTGACGTATTCCGACAACATTTACATGCTACTATGGATGAAAATAAACTGAATTTAATTGAACAACACTTTGGTGATCGCTAATTTCTCGCAAAACTCCATTCCCGAATCTCATGGCTCCTGATGCCTTCATATGAAGAATGTTCAAGAATCAGTTTTGAAGACAGGTGACGGACCTACAAATGCGAGGAAATAACGTTTTTTCTTTCTTTTTTTATCCTTAGAGCAAGCTTTGTTCATTAAAATGTTCAATAATTTTCAGGAATGCTATGAATAATGTCTGCACGTGATGGTACACATTTGAACATACTCTGTACAAACGCCATTAACTAACATTTCAGTGTCGTATATTAAAAATATTCTTTTTTCGGAATAAAAATTAGCAAATAGCGAACTCTACTGACGGCGATGCGAAATTTGAGCAACTATAGTACTTGCAACTGTTTAAATTTTATTTGTGTAGTAGAAATCGCTCCTGAGAAAAATGAAACTGAAATCATCCATTCATTGAATTAACAAAGCTATTTAATTTCAAGAATGCTATGCATCAAGAACAACTTTTGCATGCAAATAGTTCCTTCACAAATACTATGGAAGTTTATATTTGTTTACATGCTAACCCAGGTTCTATTCCAGGCCATACAAAATAATAAATAAAACTACTTTCTACAACTATTGTTGATAGCTCATACATTGATATTACCAAACTATGATTATACTTTATTAATAAGAAACTAGTTTGTGCTACATACTTCAGTTTAATGCACTGAAGATCCATTTCTTAACTCTAAATAAGAATTCTCCCAAATCAATAATCTGAGATTGTTTACAAGTATGTTTTTCACTTACTATTATTTTTGCATTCCTTAACCATTCATTTTGAATATACTCTTTCCTCCAGATGTTCGTGTCTTTGCATTATCATAAAATGTGGATTGCATCTTCCTTATCCCTGCATAGAGGGCAAACTACTTCTTCTGTCCTTCCCCTATAACCTTTTAATCTCAGACTCTCAGTATAAATCATGTAATACGTTCTCTTTGATCCCTATTACACCACTCTATATACAAGGGGCATCCAATAAGTAAGTTTCCCTATTTTATAAAAAACATTACACACAATTGACCATGTTGAATTAATTTTATTTATATTGTACAATCCTTCTGTTACTTTCCTACATAGTCAACATGTTTTCCAAGCATTTTGGGGGACGAGACACAAGTTTTTCCAAGCCAGTGCTGTACCAAGTCGGGTCCTGTGCTCGCAACCAGCTGTTCACTGATTTGACTTCATCATCGGTGTTAACAGTGCTTACCTTTGAGTTGGAGGAACATGTGAAAATCACTTGGGGCAAGCTCCGGTGGATACGGAGGATACGAGAAAACTTCCCAGTTGAATCGTGACCCAGGCGGAACTGAGAAGATTCAACTGGGAAGATTTCTCGTATCCTCCGTACTCACCGGAGCTTGCCCCAAGTGATTTTCACATGTTCCTCCAACTCAAAGGTAAGCACTGTTAACACCGATGATGAAGTCAAATCAGTGAACAGCTGGTTGCGAGCACAGGATCCGACCTGGCACAACACTGGCTTGGAAAAACTTGTATCCCGTCCCCAAAAATGCTTGGAAAAACATGTTGACTATGTGGAAAAGAACAGGATTGTACAATATAAATAAAATTAATTCAACATGATCAATTGTGTGTAATGTTTTTTATAAAATAAGGAAACTTACTTATTGGATTCCCCCCCCCATACATCCCATTCCCATCATTACTCCCAAAATCCTTATAACATTTTAGAGAACATTTTTGTTCCAACATTGCCCACAAATATCTTCTAACTGGCACCTAATTCCCTGAAGACTGCTAACACAACCTCTATCCCTAGCCATACCATTTATTGTAAGTTGGTGCCTAATACTTTCTAGTCAATTCTTTGGGTGAATACGCCTTTTCGTACATTTAAGCAATCTTTCAAAATGTGCCCTTGTAATAAGTGATAAATTCTGAACCAACATTTTAGCACTCTTTCCATAATCATCCCTCGTACACTCACTTTGCCCATAGCTCCTCCCTTGGAGAGTTATTTGGAAGTAACATGTCCATCTTTTCTCAACCGCCCTCTGCACCCCAGATATCTATTCCACACAGCCATCTTGGACTCCACTAAAGCCTTATAGGTCCGTTCCAAACACGTCACCTTCAACATCGGAGCTGTGTTCTACTATGTACTGGCCCAATTCAATGCTGATTTTTCTTTTTGCCAAGGCCATTTCTTTATGCTTTCCCCACCCTCCACACAAATAAAATCCTCACAATTTGTATTTTATGCCCTGAAATAACAATCTCTCACGTTTTATTAATTTACCCCCTTTTTGAATACTGTAATCTTAGTTTTGTCAACATAAATTTTAACCCCATTCTTTTCAATTTCATTTGCTGAGTTCATTTCTTAAACATTTACTAGTTCATTTCTTAAACCTACCACCGTGTATGAACTTACCAACAAGGCATCAGGGTATAACAGTTCTGGGATTTCTTTATTATTAATCGTTGGTATATGATTATAAACCGCTTTCAATTTCTCTAACACATCATCTATTGCAGATTAAAAAATATATCCCTGTCGAAGTCTTCTATCTTGTTGCACCTCTTCTATAATTTCTCCCTACTGCACTTTTATATGTGTTTTGTTTGTACAATTCCTTTAAAGTACTATCTCATTACTTAAATCCCCTTTTTAGTATATTCAGAAGCAAACAGATGAGCATTTTTGAAGGCATGCAAAATACCAAAGAAAATTATCTCAGGCTATTCTATTCCGGATTGGAATATTTGTGTATCAATCCACTTACAGAAACAGAAAGAAAAGAGAAGTGTCTAAGTGTCTAATGAAGAAATCAACAAACTAAATAGATGTTTAAGATTGGACCACTCAACAAAATACCATGCCTATAACATGTTACGAGATTACCTTAACATACATTTAACCGCCGTAGGCAGCAGGATTCACAGTTTGCATTTCACAAGCGCCAACCAGAAATGTATTTGCTTAATTTCAAAGCGTATTACTGGATTTTTTCCTGAAATAAATACATATTCCGAAACAGAAACAAAAAATAAACAAAATAAATAGCAAGTAATATTTGCTACAGTTGCATCCTTAGCACTATTATGTTACATTAAACAAGACAAATGTATTGTATTTACTAGGGATGGGACCTCGGTAACTCGATACTCTATGGTATCGAAGTATGTCTAATACTTCGAGACAGACCTTCGATACTTTTAAATGTTTAAGTTTTGCGTTATTGATAATTGTTGCGTTTAACTTTATGCTAAATAAGGAATGATTAATAATACAGTACATGATCTTAAAACAAGGAACATTTACAAGGTTCCAGATTTACTAAAATAGTTAACTCCATTTTACATAAAGGTATTCACACGTATAACTTAATCATTGAGAAAATAAAATGTAAGGATAAAAACAAATTCAGAAGAGATGAAAAAAGATGTATAATAAATTACTGTTTCTATAGTACTCAAAAGTTTTTTCAATATTTCGGATATCATTGTTAGCTGTAAGATAGCAGACTTGTATTTAAACCCTTTGTTATTATACGTGTATTTATATGAATACTATCTACAGATTTCAGGTTTCAATTGTATTTGTACCAAACCTCCTCATTATATACTATAGTGATCATTATGATTGTATTTTTTCTGTAATGTTCTTTTTTGGTTTTTACGTTTATATTTTTTGTGTTATTGTATTAAAGACCTTCAAAAAAGATTCGAAAATATTCCTAATACAGAGTTGTTTTTATTCAGTGGAAGAATATTTAGAAATGAATTAGTTTATAAGCTTTCTTATGGAATATACTATGTTTACAATTCCAAAATTTAGTTTAGGTAACTAAGAAATTAGGATTTCTGTATTTGCGTATTACATCTAATTAGACTTGTTCTTTTTGTACTAATAATTGCATTGTTGACGAAGCCAATATTTCTGTACTGAAATCAAATGGTGAATTTAAATAAATAAATGAAAGGAATCGAGATTTCACGTATTGAAGCTTATGTTATGACTGGCGCAACAAATCACGTTTCTGCAACAGCCTGGCCTGGTGACTCACTCTCAGGTATTATATTTACCTACTCAGGTGACCAAAATCTGCGAATCTAACAGGAACAAATCAGAACTTAACACGTGTGATAATACAGAGCATGGAACAATTGTTCTTTCCTTCCAAATGTACACATATGCTACTGTATGAGGGTGGGTAGTAGAAAGGCTTAATCCACAAACTTACTGTTTCCGAGTGCTATATGGCTAATTACTTATTACGGATGAAAAATACATATTATGTGATAGTTGTGAATAGTGGTAGAATGGTGTAACACACGCATTATTTTTATTGTTTGAGTTTCATGTAAAATATATATTAGTTTATATTTTCAAGATTGCAAAATAAAGAAGAATTGCTAGTATTTGTATTTCTATGGGTAGAAAAGCTATAAAAAACAAGTTTTCAGCACAATATATACCTACATAAAAAGGAAGCAAATAAATTATTATCATCATCATCATCATTAACATTATTATTATCATCAGCATCATCCTTGATTAACGATAGGAGTTACACAACCTGTGGCACTTCAAGATAAAGAAAATTAATGCCAATTGGAGAATGTCAAACAGGAACAATTTCGAAATTACGAGGGCTGTCCCAGAAGTACCTGACCTAACAAAGAAAACACAAAAATTTTGGGAAAAAACATCTTTATTTCAGCTCGATACACTTTTCCCAGCGGTGTTCAACAGCTCCTATACCCTGTTTATAGTGAGAACCGTCGAGTTCGGCAAAATAGCCATCAACTGTAGACTCCAGCTCTACATTGTTGGCAAATCTTTTAGCACCAAGCCATTTCTTCAACTTTGGAAACAGAAAATAATCAGAGGGGGCTAAATCTGACGAATAGGGTGCATGAGGAAGCAATTCGAACTTTAACTCATTGATTTTGGCCATGGCGATAATGGATGTGTGAACTGGTGCATTGTCTTCATGAAACAGAACTTTCTTTTTCGCTAAATGCGGCCGTTTTTGCTTGATTTCATCATTCAAACGCTGCAATAAGTTTGCATAATACTCGTCATTGATTGTTTTTCCTTTTTCAAGATAATCAATGAAAATTATTCCACACACATTCCAAAAACCTGACGCCATGACCTTGCCTGCAGATGGAACTGTCTTCGCCTTCTTTGGAGCCGATTCTCCCCTTTCAATTCACTGTTTTGACTGTTCCTTCGTCTCAGGTGTGAAGTGATGGACCCATGTTCCATCCATGGTTATGAATCGACACAAAAACTCTGCTTTATTGCAGCAAAACATCGCCAAACACTCGACCGAAACATCCTCATGACGCTGCTTTTGTTCCATTGTGAGTAAACGCGGCACCCATCTTGCGCACAGCTTTCTCGTGTCTAAATTTCCAGTCAGTATGCGATGTACAGCACTTTTTGAAATGCCTACGATGTCTGCTAGCTCGCGCACTTTCAGTCGACGGTCATTCAATACCATTTTGTGGATTTTCTTCACAATTTCTGGCGTGGTCACCTCATTTGGTCGACCACTGCGATGTTCGTCTTGACAGCTCGTACGGCCTCGTTTGAACTCTGCCAGCCAATATTTTACTGTTGTAGACGAAGGAGCAGACTCCCCCAGAGTAAAATCTAGCTCAGCTTTAATATTAGTTGGATTAAGACCTTTCAAATGAAAGTATTGTATCACATAACGATGGCCAGTTTTATCCATGTTTGCAAATTCGCTGGGAGAGTTTACTGTTGACGGCTGCCAAACAATTATTAAACAACGTAGCATCGTCAAACTTCAAACTTAAGCTTTATAAGGGCGGTACTTTCTACCATAGTCATTTGTTTGAAACAACAACCGCTATATATATACGCCAGGTCGGGTACTTCTGGGACATACAATACAAAATTGGTTAGCTGCGTTTACACACAGAAAACTACTAAGAACACAATTCAGTGAACAAGCTATCGCCTTTACAGTTTCTTATAAAGTGAGTATCGTGTATCGGCGCTCAAAAATCAGTATCGGTATCGAGTATCGAGAAATAGTGGTATCGTCCCATCACTAGTATTTACTTTATGTAATGTATCTATAAGCATAACGATGATTAACAGGGAGGTATTTAATGCTTAGGCCATCGACAGTAACCTGAAGTAATCACAGCGAAATAAAATGTTCCATTGCATGTAAACAAGTTTAAATGATGTGACCTTCGTAATGTTTTTGTGTTTGTTACGGCTACATTTGTTTGTTACGTTCTCTAATACGTACCTACCAGGTAGAGGAAGTACTGCATTCCACCCAAAAATTCGATACTGAGATTTCACCGGAAATACGTGTTTTGAGGCCCAATGAATAAAAAAACCTTTTTAAAAAAAAGTCAATATCTTGCAAACATACGACACGAAGATTTTCAAGAAAATTCCCTCATGCCAAACTGCCCATTACATGGTAAATTTTTAGATATTTTTAATTTTCTCAAAAATAGCTCAAACGATTTTGATTAGAATACCATATACTTAAGAAATTTACATGACAAATGAACTGTATATCTTGAACTTTCTGGGAATAGCCTATGAAGTCTTCATTCATAAGGAGTTTTGTATAATTTTGTATAACCGGTAGACGTTAAGAGATACACAAAAACGTACTACACAAAAATGTTGATATATAAAACACACAATTTATTCCAATCAGCTTTTTGTGTGACATCAGCCATTTCCGAGATATCCGTTAAAATTCGTTTGAATTGTTCAATATCTTATTCCTTTATAAAGTGCTGTCACTATTCACTTGTTTCTTGCGATGTCACGGGAACTATGGACCCTTGAAAAAGTTCTAAGAAAGAGAAGAGTGTAACGTTGTGACGAAATGAGGAAAACGATTGGAAGTATTTCAAATGGAGAAGATCGGAGCATATAAACGGACAAAGAACATAAAAATTGAAGATGTTTAAGACTGAGTGGGCGAAAGAAAACCAAGGCTGAAAATGAGTATGAGGAGGAAAATAAATTGGTGGCACAATGGATGAGGAAAAGAATTGCATGCTTAGAGGTGCAATGGAAGGAATGGTGGCTGGCGGAAAGGTCGAGGCGAAGAAGGCAATATCAAGAGGAATGTTTATATGCGAAGACGAAGAATACAGCGGGGAAGAACTGAGGATGGAGGAGGCTGGGTTTGCAGCGAAATACCTGCCCTTAGACAGAACATTATGATGGATTGATTACTTCTAACCATTTGTAACAGAACAGTACTACAGGATTTGAAAATTTTGATAAACCACCATTCTTACTTTGTCTACCATGTATCTAATAGGTAAAGGTACTATTGTATTTCACCTATAAGTTCTATACCGAGATTTCACTGGAAATACATGTTTTGAGGTGCCCTGAACAAAAAGAACTTTAAGACAAAGTGCGCGCGCGCGCGTGTGTGTTTGAGTAGCAAACGGAAATCGGATAAATAACAAACTTGATATTTCAGTTCAGCATCTTCCAAAGATGCGACAAGATTTTCAGAGAATTCCTCACCCCAAACTACTCTTTACATGGAAAAGGTTTAGTTATTTTCTGTTTTATCAAAACTGTCTCTAAGGCTTCTATTAAAATACCATATACAGGGAGAGCCAAAAGACTACGAACCGGCTGCGCGGTGTTTCTCCTGTCCGCGTCCTCGGCGCTCGTTGCCGTCTACCGCTATCATAGAAAGGCGCGGATGAAACCATGCAACATTTTTAAAACTTCTTTTAAAGGATTTACTTAACAACTTTATGAAAGTGTGTTTGAGGACAGAATTATTAGTAGAGATTTGTGGCCTCCTCGGTCCCCCGACCTAACCCCCTGCGACTTCTATCTCTGAGGTAACTTAAAACAAAGTGTACAAGACAAACCCACACACCCTGGAAGAATTAAAACAAAATATCCGCCAGGAAATTGCCAGCATTTCTCAACGTGAACTACGGCGAGTGATGGATAGTTTCCTAAAGAGGTGCCAAAATGTATGGACAACGACGGTGGCCAGTTTTAGCATCTCCTTTCGTAAAGTTGGTAAGTAAAGCCTTTAAAAGTAGTTTTAAAAATGTTGTATGGTATCATGCACCTTTCTATGATAGCGGCAGACGGCAACGAGCGCCGAGGACGCGGACATGAAAAACACCGCGCAGCCTGTTCGTAGTTTTTTGGCTCTCTCTGTATTTAAGATATTTATATGGCAAATAAAATGTAAGTATATCTTAATTTTCTAGAAATATCCTGTGAAGTTCACGTCATTCGGAAGGAATTTTGTATAATATTGCATAACGGAGATAGACAAAAGCTTACTACATAAAAATATCTCTTATAAAACACAATTTATTTAAAATAACCTTTTTGGTGACATCAGCCATTTCCGAGATATCAGTTATTATTGGTTTGAATGTTTCAATGCTTTGTGATTATTTTAGTGCTGTCGCTATAGTTGTTTCTCGCGGTGTCATGGAGCCCCTTTTAAACATCTGACTATCGATTTGGTTTCCTCTATTCCTCTTGTACTTACAACGAAATGTATTAAAATGAAGTAGATAGAAAAATAAGCTTAGAAATATAAGAATAGTTTGTAGAAGGCTTATAAAAATAAATATAGTAGGCAGAGAATGCCACATGAATCTAGCATATGTTAGACTGAAGTTGAAAAGGTGGATAAGACTTGAAAATTCAGTGCCATAGCCAGGCTTTGAACCATAGATCTTCAGCTCTCTGTGCCGAAGTTCTTTCTACCTTTAATCATAATAGTCACAAACATTAACCAAGCAAGGAAATTATATTATTTCTTTATAGTGCTTCAAGCCTCCAAAGCAAATCAAAATTGTAGAAGTACTATAACCTGCAGCATGCCTTTTACGACAACCGTATGCTAGGGTTACCTTGTAAGTAAAGATTATTTCCTCGCTCTTTCTCTAATACCGAACGAGATGGTTCCGCGGAAACGCGTGAGGCCCGGTTCGGGTCGGCCATTCTGACCGTGGGCTTTTTCGTGCTTTCCCCGGTCGATAGGCGAAGGGTGGAGTGGTTCCTTTTCTACACTAATTTGTCTGTCCCCAATCATTTCCTATCATCTGTTTCAGGGTTGTAAAGGTAAGGAGGAACGGAAGGGCCCCGAAACCGGGGCAGAGCACCGGCAACTTGTGCTACTACCATGACCCCAGGGAGGGATGAGGGGAGAGACCCTAGGGGCGACCAGATACGGATGACGACGGGCGCAACCACAGACAGGGTCCCTAATGTTTCCAGATTGAGCGCCTCCAATGCTGCTCGAGCCCACTATATTGCGCCCCGAGCCTCCCCGAAGGAGCTCTCACCAGTAAGTATCCAAAGACGGGTTCCAACCGAGCAGTCCCTGGACGATGTCAGGATGAAACTTCCTCAGAGCGCACAGCTACCGACCAGCTGCAACCCGCCGACCACCGTCATCTGGTCCTACAACCCTGAAACAAATGACAAGGTGATGGGTACAGGAAATGGTGGACAGGAAAGTCGTGGTAGATGAACCACCCCAGCATTCGCCTTCCGACCTGGGAAACCATGAAAAACCCATGGGCCAGAGTGGGCGGTCGTCGGAGATCGAACCTGGGACCTCCCGAATGCGAGTCGCACACGTTACCGCGGCGTCGCCTCGTTCGGTTTTCAGGGTCGTAGGACCAGACGACGTTCGGTGTGCTGCGGCAGGACGGTGCATATGCGCTTTGGAAAGGTTTATCCCTGCCGTTTGGACTGCTGACGGAGCATACCTCGGCTTAGGAGCCGCCGGGGTCTCGGGGCTTCTTAGCAGGACTGGCTGGCACCCGGATGCGTTCTACCTGAAACCGTTAAGGAACCCGTCCATGCTTTTGCACATCTTCGCCCACACCTGGTCGCCCTTCGGGTCTCCCCCTCAACCTTCCCTCCCAGGGGTCACGTCAAAAACAAAAAGGGCTACTCTGTCCTTCTTGCAGTGCTCTGCTTCGGTTTCGGGGGCCCCTCCGTGATCCCTATTCCTACTCCTATTCTCTCTATTAATAATAGGTTGTAATAATTTTGTAATTCATGAAGTAAATTACTAGTCGCACAAGTTTTGTTTCTTAACACATACTAGGGCTGTCTCAGAAGTCCCAACCTAACAAAGAAAACACAAAAATTTTGAGAAAAAACATCTTTATTTCTCTACATAGTCACCTTTCAGCTCGATACACTTTTCCCAGCGGTGTTCAATAGCTTCGATATCCTGTTTATAGTGAGAACCGTCGAGTTCTGTAAAATAGCCATCAACTGTAGACTCCACCTCTTCACTGTTGACAAATCATTTACCACCAAGCCATTTCTTCAACTTTGAAACAGAAAATAATCAGAGGGGCTAAGTCTGCCGAATAGGGTGCATGAGGAAGCAATTCGAACTTTAACTCATTGATTTTGGCCATAGCGATAATGGATGTGTGAACTGGTGCATTGTCTTGATGAAACAGAACTTTCTTTTTTGCTAAATGCAGCTGTTTTTGCTCGATTTCATCATTCAAACGCTGCAATAAGTTTGCATAATACTCGCCATTGATTGTTTTTCCTTTTTGAAGATAATCAATGAAAATTATCCCACGCGCATCCCAGAAAACTGACACCATGATCTTGCCTGCAGATGGAACTGTCTTCGCCTTCTTTGGAGCCGATTCTCCGCTTTCAATCCACTGTTTTGACTGTTTCTTCGTCTCAGGTGTGAAGTGATGGACCCATGTTCCATCCATGGTTATGAATCGACACAAAAACTCGGCTTTATTGCAGCGAAACATCGCCAAACTCTCGACTGAAACATCCTCACGACGCTGCTTTTGTTCTATTGTTAGTAAACGCGGCATCCATCTTGCGCACAGCTTTCTCATGTCTAAATTTTCAGTTAGTATGCTATGTACAGCACTTTTTGAAATGCCTACGATGTCTGCTAGCTCGCGCACTTTCAGTCGACGGTCATCCAATGCCATTTTGTGGATTTTCTTCACAATTTCTGGCGTGGTCACCTCATTTGATCGAACACTGCGATGTTCGTCTTGACAGCTCGTACGGCGTCGCTTGAACTCTACCACCCAATATTTTACTGTTGTAAACGAAGGAGCAGACTCCCCCAGAGACTCCCCCAGAGTAGAATCTAGCTCAGCTTTAATATTAGTTGGACTAAGACCTTTCGAACGAAAGTATTGTATCACATAACGATAACCAGTTTTATCCATGTTTACAAATTCGCTGAGAGAGTTCACTATTAAGGGCTGCCAAACAATTACTAAACAACGTAGCATCGTCAAACTTCAAACTTAAGCTTTATAAGGGTGGTACTTTCTACCATTGTCATTTGTTTGAAACAACAACCGCTATATATACGTCAGGTCGGCTACTTCTGGGACTGGCCTCATATGAAAGCGCACTGGACAAAGTTTGTATGCAATGATTTATCGGAAATTAAATTCGTTTCACGTGGCGTGTGTATAAGTACTGTTGCATGTCCTGGGGAAAACGGCCGGAGGTAGTACACGTCTACATGACTACAACTTCCGTAATTTAATTGCAGAAAGCATTGTTCAGAACAAGAAGATAGCGGCACAATGCACACCGATATCAGACTATACCCAGAGCTGGGTTCAAGCCTCTTGACATTTAGCGAGAACCAATAACCTACGAGTGTCGAAACTGTATCCCTTGCGGCTAAGGTTGTCAAACTGTGGGGTCGAAGTTCTTGAGCGTTTATCTTATATCTCTTGCCGCAAGGGTGCCAACAGCACAAGTCTCTCAAAGTTTGCGTGAGTGAGGTGTGAATGAAGTCAAATCCAGAGAGTTAAGATTCAAATGTGTGTGTTACTTAAAATGTGCCTTAAAAATCCATAACCGCGGTCATGCAAAACAAAAGAGATTTTAAAAAGAATATGTTTCCTGGTGAATTAAAAATCGACAGTAATAACATGTGAATATGGCGTGGAATGCTAATCATACTTTTTGATATGTTAATTTAATTAAAAACACAAAACAATTACGATAAGAGAAAACGTCATGTCTTTTATTAGAAACGATGGTACTTGGGAACATAAGGGATAATTTACCTTTGGGCACTAAACGCTTTACCTCTAAAATGTTTTCGGCTGTTTCTTTGCCAAAAGCGGCTTGAAAGTTACGAGGGGCGTCCAATAAGTAAGTTTCCCTATTTTATAAAAAAACATTACACACAATTGATCATGTTGAATTAATTTTGTTTATATTGTACAATCCTTCTGTTACTGTTCTACATAGTCAATATGTTTTTCCAAGCCAGTGTTGTACCAGGTCGGGTCCTGTGCTCGCAACCAGCACAACGACGGTGGCCAGTTTCAGCATCTCCTTTCATGAAGTTGGTAAGTAAAGCCTTTAAAAGTAGTTTTAAAAATGTTGTATGGTTACATCCGCGCCTTTCTATGGTAGCGGCAGACTGCGAGCGGCGAGAACGCGGACAGGAAAAACACGCGCAACCGGTTCGTAGTTTTTTGGCTCTCTCTGTATAATTACACCACTGAAAGCAACGAAATATATCCAACCCGTGGACGTTTATTTCTTTCGACAGTATAAGATATATGCAAGGAGGATGACGGATTACGTTCGAACTCTTGGGTCAGAAATCCAGAATCCAAACCTGGAAATCGCGTTTTATAAGTAAACCCACGAGAGGTTACGAATTTATCTTATGAAACTCGTAACTACGAATGGGATTTATTAAGACTATTCCATGAATAAAATGTAAAATATTTCATACTCGCAGATAATAATTACTTTCTTGTTTTATTTGAAATAAAATCAGCTGTCATATCACGGCATGCCTACTACTCAGGACATACCTTTATCTTTAGCATTGTTTACTTGCGGCCAGCGAGTACAGACTACTTGAATGTTAACACGATAACAGCGCCACCAATCCAGCGCTGTTCCTAAATGTCCCGAGTAGAAGTACTAAATGAATGAACAATCGAATGAGTTACGGAATACTAACCAATGGTACAAACAGTGGGAATGAGAAAATAGTTAACCTCAAAATAAGCTATAATCGGAACAAGTAAAGACACATTTCTTTCAAGAACAGAATTTATTTGGAAACTGGCATTATTTGAATGTGCATTGCTTAAAAACACACTTGGATGACGGTTGTATCTGACGTTTTATCCGATAAAATCGCGTATTATAAGATAAACGACTGCGAATAGTCACCACGCAATCCACAGTGAACTGTCTGTCACCCAATGCTGGAGTATGTTTGGCAGTCGTCTGGTTTACAAACACGCCTCCAATTCCAAGGATGTAATTGTAGCGACACTTGTGGAAGATTCCCATCTACATTTGTGAGGACAAAACATACAGTTCGTTACAGGTCGAATGACTTGGTAGCCTGCTTCAATCTTCTAAAGTAATATACATTCTGAATAGCCCGTGTATTAATTTTGAATAAGAATTCCTGAGGCGTGTCATTTCATGTGCCGCCCACTATGTGCCAGACTATTTCGTTTGGTTGCTTATGGAAATAAAACAGTTTTCTGATGAAGGGACGAAGTGTGAAAGGAGGAAAACGAGTTTCCGAGAGAGGGACTATGGCAGATAATACAATAAAATAAGAACGATTCCAAGTCAAGTAAACTCCAGAATCCCGAAGTTTAAGGGGGTGAAAATGAAAGAATGCGGCTTCTAACGAGTCCCAGAACTGGAAACCAAAGCGAGATGGTTCCGCAGTAACATGAAAGGCTCGCATTCGGTAGGTCCCGGGTTCGATTTCCGTTGAACCGACCATTCTGTCCTTGGGTTTTTTCGCGGTTTTCCCGAGTCGGTAGGCGAATGATGGCGTGGTTTATGTAATGCCTATCCCCCCATTTCCTGTGATTTTATTTCTTTGTCATGTTTCAAGGTCGGAGTATCAGGTGAGTGGGGGCACCCCAGCGAGACCTTTCCTTGGGTAGCGAGGCCTGGGTGGATGGTGCCGCCGGCGTCGGGATCTCATATCAGGAGACGTTAAGGACCCCGCCTGCGTCCAAGCCTTCCACCACGGATCTGGCCACCCTCTGTGTACTTCGCTTCACCATAGGCACAATAGGCCTCCTATGTGCTTCCATGCCGTTTCGCTCCTCCGTAATTAATCAACTCCAGTCTCCCAGAGCTGGAGACGTAGTATTAGAATCACTTATTTAGGCATTCTTTATGTGCTATACAATTTACACATAGTTATTGCTTCATTAGTAAGTATTGTTGTATAAAAATGGATGTATTTTACCGAAGTTCATAAAAGAACAAACTTTTAGTTATTTATTTTGTCTCCAAATATGCATTATTTTGTATAATAAGGAGCAATCGTCCACATTTTGTGAAGATGTCCCGTCCATTTTTAAAATTAACAGTTGCGTGACAATAAATTTTAAGCACGACAGTTATAAGAGCATTCAATAACAAAGGCAGGTATATCCAAAGTAAGAATTTAAGGATTTTCAACCAGTTTTGTTATTCATGATTGCCCATTTCAGAATATTCAACCTTAAAACACATCGCAATGCCAATAAGAAAACTTTACGAAACGTACGTTGTATTGTGTGCCATGCGTATGCTTTTTCTTTTCTGTTCTACAGAGAGAGCCAAAAAACTAGGAACCGACTGCGCGGTGTTTTACCTGTCCGCGTCCTCGGCGCTCGCTGCCGTCCGCCGCTATCATAGATACCATACAACATTTTTAAAACTACTTTTAAAGGCTTTACTTACCAACTTTATGAAAGGAGATGCTGAAACTGGCCACCGTCGTTGTGACCAGAAAGAGTTATAGGATCAATTTTTTTCGAGTCAATAGTTGAAGCCCGTGCATATGTGAATACAATGTTGCCCCTGTTTTTAGAGAATTAACAGACAGGGAGCGTGATTTTGCCTTTTTTCAACAATACTCTGCAACAGCTCATACGGCCAATATTTCGATGAGAACAATTGAAAGCGCGTTTGAGGACAGAATTATTAGTAGAGATTTGTGGCCCCCTCGGTCCCCCGACCTAATCCCCTGCGATTTTTATCTCTGGGGTAACTTAAAACATAAAGTGTACAATACAAACCCACACCCCCTGGAAGAATTAAAACAAAATATCAGCCAGGAAATTGCCAGCATTTCTCAACGTGAACTACGGCGAGTGATGGATAGTTTCCTAAAGAGGTGCCAAAAATGTATGGACAACGACGGTGGCCAGTTTCAGCATCTCATTTCATGAAGTTGGTAAGTAAATCCTTTAAAAGTAGTTTTAAAAATGTCGTATGGTTTCATCCGCGCCTTTCTATGATAGCGGCAGACGGCAACGAGCGCCGAGGACGCGGACAGGAAAAACACCGCGCAACCGGTTCGTAGTTTTTTGGCTCTCTCTGTATAAGTACAGCACTGAAAGCAACGAAATATATCCAACCCGTGGACGCTTATTTCTTTCGACAGTATAAGATATATGCAAGTAGGATGACGGATTATGTTCGAACTCTTGGTCAGAAATCCAGAATCTAAACCTGGAAATCGCGTTTTATAAGTAAACCCACGAGAGGTTACGAATTTATCTTATAAAACTGTAACTAAGAATGGGATTTATTCACACTATTCCATGAATAAAATGTAACATATTTCATACTTGCAGACAATTACTTTCTTACTTGTTTTATTTGAAATAAAATCAGCTGTCAGATCACGGCATGCCTACTACTCAGGACACACCTATATCTTTAGCACTGTTTACTTGAGGCCAAACATTCTTGTGTATAGCGAGTATATGAAAGGAGAAATTGAAAGTGGCCACCGTCGTTGTCCATACATTTTTGGCACCTCTTTAGGAAACTATCCATCACTCGCCGTAGTTCACGTTGAGAAATGCTGGCAATTTCCTGGCAGATATTTTGTTTTAATTCTTCCAGGGTGTGTGAGTTTGTCTTCTACACTTTATGTTTTAAGTTACCCCAGAGACAGAAATCGCAGGGGATTAGGTTGGGGGACCGAGGGGGCCACAAATCTCTACTAATAATTCTGTCCCCAAACACACTTTCATAAAGTTCTTAAGTAAAGCCTTTAAAAGTAGTTTTAAAAAGATGTATGGGTTCATCCGCGCCTTTCTATGATAGCCGCAGACGGCAAGGAGCGCCGAGGACGCGGACAGGAAAAACACCGCGCAGCCAGTTCGTAGTCTTTTGGCTCTCCCTGCATTTCTCTTCTTTTGTTTTTCAGTATTGTTTAATGCCCGTTTTTACTACAGGCGGTGGCACTGGTGATGTAGGAAATTAAATCATAATTGGGAAAGGAAACATCCAGGCCCAAGCTTAGGGTACTTCCCCGGCAATTGTCATATACGGGAACAGAGAAACCGAAAAAAGAACCGCTGGCCTGCCGTTCACAAGTCCGTGCCTTATTGACCTCGTCGGCTACCGTATTGGTATGTGTATGTACACTCGGTCAAATTAGAAGTGGCCAGTCTCTTGAGCAGCTAATTTCCTTAATTAAAGCGCCGCTTTCTTTATCTTTACAACACACGCCACAAGCCACCGCTTTGGGTTACACCAGACGGTGCTTGACGTGGAGCAGTGATTAAGCTACTTGCCTTCTTCACAAGCAGCTCGAGTTCGATTCTTCGTAGTGGGTTATCTTTTATTTTTACAGCTCCTTTTATTGTAATGTATTAAATAATATTACTTGTGTTACTTAATTTTACTTACAAATATAATTACAATAATGGTGAAATTTATGGTTAGAAAATTAAATTGACTGAGTATGAACCTTCCTCCCGACCGATAAATTAATGTCATGGTTGCTATCCGCCGATGACGGACTACTAAATAAACGTCACATGCATAAAACATGAAGAAAACCTGTTACATTTTTCACCCGTATATTTAAAATGAAAAGAGAAAAAAGTGGAGTAGCTCCACGGAGATTGAACTTGCAGCTGAACAGTAAGCTAACTCTCTACCACTGAGCTAAGAGCGCTTTAGCAATCGTGATATTGCAACGACCTTTATAGTCATATTCCAATCATTACATACATTCAGTGTTGAAACACTTTGAAACATCTGTCTGTTTGAAATCTCGTATATGAATTATTTCCTCAGAAGACTTTTGTGATTATAGTTGTGTTCCCCATTATAACTACTACAAGAATATACGCAGTCTTGTGAAAAAAGCCTGGCTGTCCCGAGCAATCACGGAAGTACCCGATTCGAGCTCTCGGTAACCGGCCAGTTTTAAATTGATCGAGTGTACATTCAGTCCTTTTAGTTGATGTATTATTTTTTTTTTTAGAGTAGAGTGGTGTATTTATTGGTCTTATATATTTTACATGTTCAAACTCAAACATCACACGGGACAGATAGACTTAAGTGCTTATATAATACACTGTATTCATATTTTTCAGGCTATATTCATCACACTGAACTTTAAAGTTAATGACATTTACAAGAAGTGAAAAGAAAGAAAGAAAAAACATAAACTAACAAAAAAAAAATCACACAAACAAAACTATGTATTTTTTTAGTCATCTGGAAGACTCGGTGGAAATTTATAATTATATTTCAATTTGTAATTTGTAGGATGTGTTCACCAGTGCCATAAACAGATATGTGCTATGGTAAAATTACTTATCTTGTAACACTTGTTTGCAAATTGCTACTTTACGAGAAATTAAAGAAACAATGGATACAGGTGGCGTTGTTGTAAGCTATTTGCTTACCAGCCTGTGGCCCCAAGTTCATCAGCAGGACAAATTACGTAAGGAGGTTTTCGAAGTTTTCCTTCTCTTGAAAGGACCAGTATGAGGTAACTTCCAGTACCACTAGCTTGTTTACGCTATCTATTACTAATTATTCATTGTGGTATTGTAGCATTAAAAACGGGCGTTTGGCACAAAAACCACAAAGACACATTTTTATTCCTAGTAGAATCCAGCCGTTCTAACTGCGGAAATGCTTCTCTATCCCTCTCACACATTATCCCACTCCATCGCCCTCTCTATGCAATGTGTATGTCATGTATGATTTTGAAAACCGGTGATAAAACTCTTTTTTTATTTTCTGGGGTGTTAATGCAGGTGTAAACTTCAATGAATTCTTTAACGGTAGACAAGCTTATGCTTGTTTTGCGACTCCGTGCCATGACACTACCTTAATAAAATGAAGAAATACGTATTTTAAATTATTTGTATACTCCACGATTACATCAACAATACGGTCATGCTTATTATTCTTAAAGACGAAATGAAATAGCTTGTCTGACAATAGAAAACCATTGAAGCTGAAGGAAGCGACTGCAAATTGCAAGTTTGCAACCTTATTATATTACAATTCTATGGATCCGTGCCACTTCTGTCCTGGCATGGATTCTTAGCACTCTGGACCTTCAGTCTAGGCCTTAGAGGGGATTGGAGGGGCAAGAGGATTCCCTATATTCGTGCCAGTTAATACCTGCCACAGCTTATCTTGGCAGCACATGCGAATCATAAGTACCAACTTTATCGTACACCTACGATAAAGTGTGCTATACTGAGAAGTGAAAAATGGGTACCAGTTACTTGCAGTGTAAAATTTAGCATAAAATCGTGCTTTGTTATCATATTTGCCATTACTTTTCCATCATTTATATTTAAAATTAAATAAATCATTTTATAATTCTTCCTGCACTGCCAGCAGTCCAGCAGACGATTGAAACAGAAATAAAGGAGTTTCATCTTGAAACGGCACTTTCCTAAGTTCCACAAAGGACTTGTGTTTGAGGAAATTCCGAAAACATAAGTCAACAAAATATGAATGATTTGTACCAAAGAACCTTCCCTGAAATATATCTCAAGGAAGTACAGGAAGTATATCCGTTCTTCGAGGAAAACAGATTAAAAAGTGAACTGCAGGTTTGTTTATCAAGACCAGAATATTGCGCTCTATCACAGACTGTTTACACGCCTGAATATTTATGTGATACTTTCCAGCAAACAGTGAATCTTCTGAAGTTGGTAATCACGAGGCAGTAGTAGTGGCAGTGGTAGAAGTAGTATATTGATTGCATCGTATAACAATCATATAACCACTCATTCATGCTTCAGTCGCCACTGACCCTAACAAAAATTTGTAAACAAAACTTCTCAGAAACTACCTATTTCGTAAGTGGAACCTAAGGTAGGTTATGTACCAAGTTTCGTAACAATCTATTCAGCCATTCTTGAGTGAAAAGGTAAAATACTTTTAAAATTGCAATTTTTGGCTTCATTATACACGTTAACTTTAATTATTCATTCAAAACCGAACTTCAGTAAACAAATTTAGGTATAGTTTTGTTACTATTATTATTATTATTATTATTATTATTATTATTATTATTATTACTTTTTTATATTCTTGAGTAGTTTCCTTCTGGGCTTAATGTGAGCGCCTTTCACTATTTTACCTGATGTGGGTGACTTTGCAGAACTTATAAAGACAGACTAGCGCATTACACACTTTCGAATGTCGCGTCTTCAGGTTGTTACGTCGGCGGAAAACTTGTACGTTGTTTTATCAATAGGGCTTCTGTAAAATACTACTCAGTGCATTTTCGCAGTTTTCCCTGGTTGATAGGAGAATGCTAGAGTGGATTATATAATGACGCGAATTTTCCTGTCGTTTCATTTTCTTATCGTGTTTCAGGGTCTAAGGATCAGGCGATTGGACGACGGCGAGGCGTATGTCGGTGGAGGTTGCTTTGTGGAACTGTCTGCCCCTATGTTCGGTGTGGGGCGACCATCAGAGAGATTTCTCCGTGGGGAGAAGGTCCAGCCGGTGTCAGGATACAATATCTAAAGACGTTAAGGGACCCGCGTGTGCCCGAGGCTGCCGCCCCGGATTTGGTCACCTTCTGTGTCCTTCACTTCACACCTTCCTCCTGGAGGTTTTCAGAAGCACAATAGGCGACTGTACGCTTAAGTGCGAAAATCCTCCTTCGCTTCCTGATAACTACGATACGTAGTGTAAGTTATGCCTAAGCGGACAGTACGACCTGAGTGTGGTTGCGTAGCGCAAACTCACAGGCTGAAGAGAGAGGGAGAGAGAGGTCAACATTTTCAAACGCTAAATGATCTCATCTCTGAAGTTCTGAGTAGCTTCGAATGGATTTATTATTTTGGAAATCGGAGTAAGTAAATGTTAACGCCGAAAGCGAGTCACTTACCAAGCCAGGCGACTGTAGAAACAATGTAAAGTGTTGCGTCAGTTAATCTAGCTTCATTCACAACTCAGTTAACGCTGCAAGTTACATAAGTTATCTCCAGCGCAAATGAAATGCAACAATTGTCAATAATGGTGTCTGGAATAGAAATACGAAAATTAAAAGCTTAGAACAAACGAAAAAGCATCGAAAGTATTACACAATACCACCAAGTATCGAGAGTGTCGGGTCCCATCCCTAGTTTATGCATTAATGTTTTAAACATCCATTTAGTTAACTCTGCTGCTTATGCGGGCCATCATTGTTTTCTTTTCAATCTATTTTCCGCAATATTGAATAGGATCATTCGCCCGCTACCTATCCAATAAAGCGTAGCTATACGATGTGCAGATAGTGAATACGTGCTTCTTGGCCTGTGCGCTCCAGACTTTAATTAGAGGTGTTTTCGTCGTGAAGCGGAAAAGACGCAGAGAGCGAGGAATCTCAAAGATTAAAACAAAAAGACAGAACGTAACAGATTACTGAAAACTGCGAAAGTGAACACGAGATAGAAGACGTTCATATATTACGTCACGCTCTAAGGCGGAGGGAGGGGTCTGTCTACCCTTGACGGAGCGTAATATTGGGTGGAAGGGGGTCATCTCCCGTGTGTTTTATATATACAGAGTTGAAACTAAAGATGGGAAAAGCGCTCGTTTTTCGGTAATAGTTCCGACCGTTTCAAAAACTATTAGGTTCTAAATAACTGTTCCCCAGTAACAGTCAAGTATGTCCACGACTATTTACGCAGAATCGCAACAGCAAATACCCCTTGATCCACTGTTATTTGATTCACTCGACTGTATCTTTACTTTCTCTACCACGTAGATACCGAGATTTTACCGGAAATACGTGTTTTGAAGCCCCTTGAATAAAAAAAGCAGCCTTGTTAGAAAAAGGTCCACGCGCATGTATGTGTGAACAACATAACTCAAAAAGGTAATGTCCGATAAATACCAAACTTGGTATTTAAGTTCAGTATCTTCCAAAGATGCCACAAGAATATTTTCAAGAAAATTCCCTGCATTCCAAACTACCCTTACTCGGAAAATTTTCCGAATTTTTTTACTTTCTCTACTACGTATAGTAAGTAGGGGAAGTATTGTATTCCACCCAAAAATTCGATACCGAGATTTCACCGGAAATACATGTTTTGAGACCCCCTGAATCCAAAAAAAGCATTTTTAGAAACATGTTCGTGTGTGTGTCTGTGTGTCTGTGAACAGCATAACTCAGAAACGAACAGTCGGATAAACACCAAACTTGGTATTTAGGTTCAGTATCTTCCAGAGATGCGACACGAAGGTTTTCAAGGAAATCCCCCCACCCCAGATTACCCTTTACATGGAACATTTTTCGAAAATTTTAATTTTCTCAAAAATGGCTCTAACTATTTTGATTAAAATATCATATGTTTAAGATATTTTCATGACAAATGAAATGTATATCTCGAATTTTCTGGGAATGTCTCCAAAAGTATTCTTCATTGTGAACGACTTTTGCATAACTGGTAAACCATAAGAGATAGACAACATTTTACTACACAAAAATGTAGATCGCGTTAAAATACACAATTTATGTCATATACAGTTTTTTTTTGTTGAGTGAACCATTTTCGAGATATTGCTTGTTATTCCCTTAAATTTTCCAATACTTATATACTTTTTCTCAAATTCGTTATTCATTCTTTTATGTCCTGGACATGCAAAGAGAATGGAATGCTCCACATAGCAACCAGCTCTTAAAACATTTGACTATCGCTTAAAGCCTAGCAATTCCTCTTGCATCTACAAGAAAATTAGCAATAAGATTAACATCTCGATTAACATGAGCATATGGAGAATAAGCGTTTGTAAAAATAGTCTGTACAAGAGTAGAGAAAGTCATGTGAGTGTAACACATCAGATTTTTTTGTCTTGGATATGCAAAGAGTATTAATCTGTGGCAAAGAGAATGGTGCTGCACCTAGCAACCAACTATTAAGAGATATTTATGTGCTTAAAGGCTACTGTATTTCTATATTGCCCTTGTAAATATATATTCCCCTTACATCTACAAGAAAATTAGCAATAAGATAGAGTCTGCAAATGTTTATCTCGATTAACATGAAGCAGATGGAGAATAAGCGTTTGTAAAAATAGTTTGTACAAGAGTAGAGAGTCATGTGAGTGTAACACATCAGATTTTTTTCTCAAAAGTGGATCTAACGCTTTTGATTAAACCATCATATACTTAATACATTTACATGGCGAATAAAAATGTACATCCTGAATTTTCTGGGAACAGCCAGAAGGGACTTTGCATAGTTTTGTGTAATTGGTAAACCACAAAAGACAAACAAAAAACTACTGCACAAAAATTGTAGATCTCTTTAAAACACACAATTTACTTCAAACAACTTTTCTGTGGCAACAGCCATTTCCGAGATATCCGACGTAATTAGTTTGGATTTTTCAATAGATTTGTCATTTTAAGAAGTGCTGTCGCTATGTCGTTTCTAGCGATGTCATGAAAAGATTATGGGATCGGTTTTTAAACATCCGACTTTCGATTCTGTTTCCTCCATCCCCCATGTACTTCAACGAAATGTGTAATGAAATTATTTGGTTTATCTCGACTAACATGAAGTATACCGAGCGAGGTGGCGCCGAGGTAACGCGTGAAACTCGCATTTGGGAGGTCCCGGGATCGATTGCCGGCGATCGTAAGAATATTTGTAGAAGTTGCATAAAAATAAACGAGTGGGTAAAGAAAGTAATGTGATTGTAACATAAAATGTTTGTTTATCTGTGTGCGTGTGTTCGTGCTACGTGTTACCTTTTCAAATAAGGATCCTCCACCCCTTGTTATGAGACTTGGTGTATAGCATACCTTGTAGTCCACTTATAATGGGCTATAGAGTACCTTATTGTCCTCAAACGGGGATAGCCTGTAATGAGGTGGTGCCAAACTACAATTTTATTATCCGGTAAAGAAATATTACACAACAAAAGTTTATAAGCATGCTTTTTTCCTGACTAACTTTGTTATTCGCCAAATTTTGATAAGATAAGTAATCTTTCATTGTTACTGTTAGTGTAGTAAACCGGTTACGGCAAGAAACGTATAGCTCCAGATTGATAACAAGCATACAGAACAGGCACACTTAAACTCTTTGCTTACGCATTGGTTCTTATTAACGCCACAGAAAAAGCAATTTTATTACAGATTTTCAAAACATCACATTTTATCTAAGTTGCACAGAGAGAAGAAAAGAGAGTCGAGTGCGATGGAGGGAAGAGAGTGGGCGAGTTTTGTGGAAAGGGAGATAGAGGGAAAGAAGGAGAGACATTGAGAAAGTGAGAGAGAAAAATCTCTGCTTTTAATGCAAGAATGCGGTTGGAGCTGCAGATTGTGCTAATGTATAATATAACCTATTATAACACTAGTTTCTTTCAGGTTTTGCAGTTATATTATTCTGTACATGTCTTCCCTGCCACTTACCTCGTCTATAGTTTCCTTTATAATAGGGTAACCAAATTTAGAAAATGATGCATTTCCTACGCTCAATTATGTCTATGAGTTTGTGCGATAAATGATGATCAGGCTATGTAACGTCTCCTGACGTCGGTGGGACCTCCCATAGGCCTATCTCTCCCGACAGAGAGGTCTCTCTGAGGGTCCTCTCACATCGAACGCCAGGGCAGACAATTACACAAAGCAAAACTCCACCGCTACAGGCCTCGCCCGTCGTCCACTCGCCTGATCCTTCGATCCTGGGGGACAGGAAAATTCGCGGCATTATATAACCCACCACAGCATTCGCCTATCAACCAGGGAAAACCGCGAAAAAGCTCCACGTCAGAGTGGCCGGCTGAACGGGAATGGTCAACGTGTGCTGATACCTTGTCAGTTATGAATTAAGACCTTCTGGGTTAGGGACCAAACACCCTTACACCACTAAGATGGTTCCTCTGGTCACGTAGTTTATGCAAACTAAAGTTCTGTGGCTTATAAAACGCTATTAAATGAAAGAAGACATTTAACAGATGGAATATCGGAAATCAATTCCTCGCGTGTGTCCTTGTAGAGACTCGCCTTGATTGTGTTTCTCAATAGGAAGGCCAACATTTCTTCTTCCACAGAAATATTCGCTTTTATCACACAAATAAACGTTCATTAAACTGAGCATAACAATGCCGAAATTAAGCATCACGCTGTGCGAGTTACTTAAAATATTTAACATTATCATTAGAAATCCCCGAGACAAGGGATACCTCCATAAAATGCATATTAACGTGAGCACTTTTATAAAATAACGGAATCCAAAATGGCATCCGAAACTAAGAGCCCAAAATCGGGCCCAAGTCCCACAGGACACAAGCCAGTCGGTACATCCCAGAGCAAGTGGATGCCGTCACAAAGGTAAAAGAAACCAAACAGAACCACAGAAGAAGACAGCGCTCCGACGGTTATACCGGGTGAATCAGCCGCTGCATCAAACCATTCCTTTGCCAAAAAAGTACGCTCTACTGCAACTAACATTTTTGTAGCCCATATATTTGTTCCGTACATAACCGGCTTTATTTATTAGTTGATGCATCGACTCAAAGATGCGGAAAGTTAGACTGGCATTTATCTGGACTTCGCTCCATGGAAAGACTCTTTTGTTATTCAGTGTTAATCCTTCATCACCATAGAGGAAGAGTTTAAACCAAATAATTATACTCACGTAATTATTAATGTAGTGGACTGTATTCGGTGTGGTAGGATAATTTCCATTTACTTCGTGTTAATTCCTTCTCAAATGCACTCAAGTTTTAATTCTTTCTGACATAACCCAACATTCCAAGCCTGTAAAATTGTTAATAACCTTCATACAATATTTAATGCGGAATTAACCAATGCATGTCAAAATACGAGGTTCGTCCAATAAGTAAGTTCCCCTATTTTATGAAAAACATTACACACAATTGATCATGTTGAATTAATGTTATTTATATTGTACAATCCTTCTGTTACTTTTCTACATAGTCAACATGTTTTTCGAAGCATTTTTGGGGACGTGACACAAGTTTTTTCCAAGCCAGTGTTGTACCAGGTCGGGTCCTGTGCTCGCAACCAGCTCTTCACTGATTTACTTCATCATCGGTGTTAAGTGCTTACCTTTGAGTTGGAGGAACATGTGAAAATCACTTGAGGCAGGCTCCGGTGAATACGGAGGATACGAGAAAACTTCCAGGTTGAATCTTAACCCAGGCGGAGCTCAGAAGATTCAACTGGGAAGTTTTCTCGCATCCTCCATATACACCAGATCCTTTCCCAAGCGATTTTCGCATGTCCCCCTGACTCAAACGTCATCTTGGTGGTAAGCACTTTAACACCGTGACGAAGATGAATCAGAAGTGAACAGCTGGTTACGAGCACAGGACTCGACTTCTGGCTCACTTCTGATTTTCACATGTTCCTCCAACTCAAAGGTAAGCACTTTTAACGCCGATGATGAAGTCAAATCAGTGAACAGCTGGTTGCGAACACAGGACCATACCTGGTACAACACTGGTTTGGAAAAACTTGTATCACGTCCACAAAAATGCTTGGAAACATGTTGACTATGTAGAAAAGTAACAGAAGAATTGTACAATATAAATAAAATTAATTCAACATGATCAATTGTGTGTAATGTTTTTTTATAAAATATGGAAACTTACTTACTGGACGCCCCTCGTAGTAAAGCGAGAAGGAGGAGGTGGGCTAGTATGTGAGATTCGAACCCGCGGTGCCCCACTTTGCAATGTGGAAGGAATGATAACAGTACCCCTCAGCTGTTTAGGCGTTGATACCCCGCGCCCTTTTAAATATCTCTAACCTAGCTTTATGCTAGGCTAACTCGTAACTTTAGTTGCATATTATATTCCTTTAAGATGACTTGCATGTAAACGTTTTAACCCTATTAATGAAATGGCACACGCTTTTATATATAACTAATTAATGAGACGTAATTCACGCAAACATTGGCGTTTTATTTTAATATCGCGCTCTGGCGTGACTGTCAACACCTATTTTTGGTATAGGCGTCGCTATATGCTTCTATAGCTGTTTAGATCCGCAATTTTCTTTTTGGCCCATTTTGATATTGGGATCGCGTGATAGGTGTTCATAGGTAGAAAAGCACACTGTTTAGTAGTTTATAAAATTGGATAGAAAACCGGTTTATCCCTAATACAGGGTGAGCCAAAAAACTACGAACCGGCTGCGTGGTGTTTTTCCTGTCCGCGTCCTTGGCGCTCGTTGCCGTCTGCCGCTATCATAGAAAGGCGCGGTTTTAAAGGATTTACTTACCAACTTTACGAAAGGAGATGCTGAAACTGGCCACCGTCGTTGTCCATACATTTTTGGCACCTCTTTAGGAAACTATCCATCACTCGCTGTAGTTCACGTTGAGAAATGCTGGCAATTTCCTAGCGGATGTTTTGTTTTAATTCTTCCAGGGAGTGTGGGTTTGTCTTGTATACTTTGTTTTAAGTCACCCCAGAGATAGAAATCGCAGGGGGTTAGGTCGAGGGACCGAGGGGGCCACAAATCTGTAATAATAGTTCTGTCCCCAAACACACTTTCAATTCTTCTCATCAAAATATTGGCCGTATAAGCTGTTGTAGAGTCTTGTTGAAAAAAGGCAAAATCACTCACCCTGTCTGTTAATTCTCTAAAATGGTGGGCAAAATTGTATTCACATATATACGGGCATCAACTGTTGACTCAAAAAAATTGACGAGTGATGGATAGTTTCCTAAAGAGGTTCCAAAAATGTATGGACAACGACGGTGGCCAGTTTCAGCATTTCCTTTCATAAAGTTGGTAAGTAAAGCATTTAAAAGTAGTTTTAAAAATGTTGTGTGGTTTTGTCCGCGCCTTTCTACGATAGCGGCAGACGGTAACGAGCGCCGAGGACGCGGACAGGAAAAACACCGCGCAGGCGGTTTGTAGTTTTTTGGCTCTCCCTGTAGAAGGGACCATATTTTTTATATATGGATTTTCCTGGGAGTAGTTTGAGTCCCATAAAACGGTTTTCCTTTTAGTGGTGAGCCTCCGTTTATCTAAATACGCACATAAGCTGGAAAGCGGGCGGGCTTAAAGCACATCTTCGATTAATAGCTTCCATACGTTCAAAACAAATTAGGGGACAGGCACCTGGCATAGAGTAGATTAGGCGCGGAAGAATACTACGGCATGGAAGCACGTAGGAGGCCTGTTACGCCTACTGAACCTCCGAGAGGAAACAGTGAACTGAAGGACACAGAGGGCGACGGGCTTGGACGCAGGGGGTCCCTAACGTTTCTAGGTGTAAGATCCCGAAGCCGGCGGAACCACCAACCACCCCAGAATTCGCCTACTCACCTCAGAAGACCGCGAAAAAACCCAAGGTGAGAGTTGCCGGTCCAATGGGAATCGAACCAGGAACCTCCCGAATGCGAGCTTCACACGTTACCGCGGAGCCATCTTTCTCGCTACCTGGTATACGTTTACGTCATCATTAGTGTTATTAGGAAACAAGTTGATATTTTTGGCTGAAAACTAATGTCTATACCCTTGACTGGAACAAAACCTCTGTACGTCAGAGAGACATCTTTTTTTTATAAAAATGCTTTTTTTTATTCAGGGGCCTCAAAACATGTATTTCCGGTAAAATCTCGATATGGAATTGTTTGGTGGAGTGCAATACTTCCTCTACCTACTGGGTACGTGGTAGAAAAAATCAAAATATATAGCTTATTTTTCTTGTTTGTTTTTAAATTCTACATAGAAAAGTTTATTAGCACTATTTTTACAAAGTTTCTTACGCACAACATTCCGATAGGATAAGTATTTGAGAAATTCTACAAACTTTCTTTATTATTATTATTATTATTATTATTATTATTATTCGCGTGCATAAACCGCTTATTACCATAAGAAACTGTAAGTTGGATTGGAAGCATAAGGAAGAGGCACACGTTCAAATTAAATTAAATTGAGTTTATTTATGGACGCTCTTTAACTGCTGTGGTCCTTAGCGTCCCATTCTATATTGGGCGTGAAAGACCGGTAATTTTGCTCAGAGGCCTCTTTATCAGGCTTGAGGTTCTTTTACGTGCCGTAAATCTACGACACGGGACCACCGGCTTTACTTCCCTTCCGAAGGAAGCCATGCTAAGGATTTTTACGCCCGAAAAAAACCCATCGCCCTCCGCCGGGTTTGAACCCGCGACTTCGGGGACTAGAGACATGGTAACCACTACACCACGGAGGGCGACACATGACTTTTACATTGTACAGAGATAGGCAGAGAGAAGACGACAGAGGAGGTAAACATGGAAATTGTGAGAGGGATGGAGGGGAAGAGGCGGAAAAGTAGCAAGAGAGAGGAATGTGTGAATGTATGATGGAGTACAAAGAGTAGAACCTCCGCAGTCAACGCAATAATGCGAGCAGAGTTATATGATCTCTTTTGATTTGTTGTATTTCTTCGTATAAATTGTTTTTAGCTATGTAGACATGCTAGCTTTTCGTTTTCGTATCCAGTCGGTTTATTTCGTTTTTACTCTGTGTGCGTAAAGAACACATTTAAGTTAAACACAATTTTTCCCTTTCGTTCCTTGAAATCTAAAACATGTGTCTCGGCTTTGTTTACTTTCATTTAACATAAAAAGTTTCGTTGCGAGAGTATGAGAGAGCCTTTGAAATGAAATGCCAGTAGTAAAACGGTCACGCCAACTTCCGAAATACCACATCGAAATTCTCACCCAGCTGCAAATGAAAGCGCCATGGTGCCAGACTTTTTCTGCAATCCTGAAAGACATAGAGGTACTCTGTGCATTCATTTTGATCTCTCTGGTTTGGATGGCATCTACGCCTTTCACTTATACAGAGCTCGCCAAAAAACTACGAACCGCCTGCACGTTGTTTTTTCCTGTCCGCGTCCTCGGCGCTCGTTGTCGTCTGCCGCTATCATAGAAAGGCGCGGATGAAACCATACAACATTTTTAAAATACTTTTAAAGGCTTTACTTACCAACTTTATGAAAGGAGATGGTGAAACTGGCCACCGTCGTTGTCCATACATTTTTGGCGCCTCTTTAAGAAACTATCCATAGCCAACGGGGATTGTCAACAGACCAATAGTGCATGTTTCTGCGGTTTACCTGGCCATGATTAGTAAATGTTGTCTCATCACTAAACAAGATACATGATGAATCTGGAGTATCATGTCTTAATGCCCATGTACAAAAGTTAACACGATTCTCAAAATCGTTTCCATGCAGCTCTTGATGGAGAGAGATGTGATAGGGATGGAACCTATGTCGATGGAGAATGCGCAGTACACTTGCCTGACTTATGCCACTTCCACGTGCGATTGTGCGGGAACTAATTTGCGGATCTACTGCAACGGTAGCCAAAACATTAATTTCTGCCTCTTTTCCAGTCACTTGCTTGTTTCTGTTACGTTTTCTAGGTGTTACAGTACCACTTTCACGTAATTGGTTGAAGAGGTTGATAAATAATTGCCGAGATGGTTGACGTCTATTGGGATACGTTTCCGCATACACCGTACAGGAACGAACTGCATTCTTCCTACACTCTCCATACACCATTAGCACGTCGGCTTTTTCTTCATTATTAAACCCCATCTTCCACTCACGACTTACTGCTTGAACTGTCAAAAACTATTCATTCATTCATTCATTATCTGTTTACCCTCCTCTTATGTAGGACTTACACCCCCCAGGACTTACAAGCGGGTGCCTGGGGTCAGAGGCCCGTCGAGGAGCAGACACTCATGGATCAGACAGAGCATCCAGGATGGGTGATCAGCCCGATGCCTGGTATGGGATGAAGGAAGTAGATGAAACGAAATGTGGGTGAAATGGATGAAAGGAAAGGTGATGATGGAGCGTTGGTGGAATGAATGGCGGGGGAAACCGGAGAACCCGGAGAAAACCCGCCCAGACGCCGCTTCGTCCACCACAAATCCCACATGCAGGTCCCTGGGATTGAACCCGGGCCGCCTCGGTGGGAGGCGAGCGGTCTAACCACTCGGCCACGGCGCCGCCTTGTCAAAAACTAACTGACCAGAAAGTCGCAGTGCAATCAATGGACAGAAAACGCAATGCAAACAAACATAACAACATCGTACCTAGCAATTAAGCTGGTTGGGACAAACAACTGTCGGGGTGGAAACTTTTCAAAATACGATTTCTCGTAAACCACTTGCACTAGAATCCTGCAACAAAGACCACTGACATTCTAATTTACCCTACCTTTATTCTGTTGATGTAACTAGGCATTGTTCCATTTAAATAATTGTATGTTTACTCAAAAAATACACTTTCTCGGTTTTATTAAAATCTGTTTATAGGCTAAATGTACGAGTCCCTGCCTACCAATCAATGCTGTGAAAACTGCACATCAATAGCACTTTCCAATTCCGAAAATTTCCGGTGCAAGTTTTAGGTGATACACTCTGTACAGACAGGAAAAACTCACTAGAATGAAGATATTCCACCTTTCACCACAAAACGCCAAGACTGCTAACAAAACGGGAACGTATGGTCACTTTACCTATGTAAGGCGACAACATTAAGTTTCCTTTTACTTGTAAATGTGCTACTAGCAGTTGACCTACTGTTATCTAAGGAAAATTTCCCATATTGGTTTGATATAGGTTTAAATAAATAAAACTGTCAGAACCTTCGGGGAGGGCGGTTTGAACCCTAAACCCCCCTCGAAATACGCCCCTGCGCCCTATACTCAAGTCGTTCTCCGTGGTGTAGTGGTTACCATGCTAGCCTCTAATTCTCAAGGTCGCGGGTTCAAACCCGGCAGAGGGCGATGGATTTTTTTCTGGTGTAAAAATCCTTAGCATGGCTTCCTTCGGTAGGGAAGCCTCATTATGATCAGAAAATTGGAATGTGGTGTGCGATAAGTGCTAGAAGAATAATAGGGCCCATATTCTTTGATGAAACAATAAATGTAGAGCGATATCAGAGGTTAATTCTGAGGCCATAATTCTGCAATCGCTTGACAGAAGAAGAGAAATCGTATGGTTGGTTCCAGCAAGATACATACGGCTGCCGAATCATTACATACAATAAGAGAGGTGTTTGATGACAGAATAATTAGCGTTGATTTGTGGCCCCCTCGTTCTCTTGACCTAACGAGTTGTGATTTTTATTTATGGGGTTCTTTAAAAGACAAAGTGTATTGTTCCAATCCTCGCACATACAGGATCTTAGAGAAAACATTGTGCAAGAAATCACAAGAATTCCTGCTGCTGAGCTTCGGAGAGTGAGCGAGAATATTTACACGAGATATGCTGCCTGTTTGAGAGCAGGTCAACATTTCCAGCATCTATTATAAGGTAAGGATTTTAGTCCGCCTCTGCCGGCTGTCTCGCGCAGTAGAGAAAGGTCACGAGTGGGTTCGAATATAATTTAACTACCCTGTACATACTAATTCTGATGAATGCCGACATGACTTCTCTTGGCCTTTTGTACATGCAGAGAGGGAGAAACAAGGCGTTTGCATGGTGTACGCTTTATTTGTCTCACTCTACATTTACAAAACTCTAATAGGATTTATGTCAGATTCAACAGAGCTAACACGCTTATCGTAAAATGTTAACTAGGGCAGCAGCTGCAAATACATTGGTAAAATAAAATTATACTTACTTTATGTATTTATTTCCACTTTCTTCGTTGCTTCGTTATATTAGTGTGCGGAAGAACTCCAACAGTAGTATTTATTTTTCATGAATACGTTTTCGAAAACGGAGGAGAAATATACATAAAATAGCTTTTATTCCGAAGACAGAAAAAAGGAAACATGCACATGTATCGACGAAAGTAAAATCTGTCATTTTATTCTGTTTTCGTTGAAAAAAACATCCAGTCCAATCTTTGACACCAATGTAAGAACTATCCCCATCGGCTGAATATTTAAACGTTCAACCTTAAAGTGTAATTGGACGGTTTAATTTTAAACAAATCAACGTCTCCACCTGTTCGCCTTCTACTTCTCATTTCACGAATGTGATTCGGACACAGTTTGCCTATGGAACTACAATGCTTGAAAGAAAGGACTCGGCTCTGTATTCCTCTTTCGTGCATCTGCAGAAACCAATTTGTGATTTCTTCTCTTTAACGTTATTGTTCTGTTGTTTGAGAGTGAAATTTTCAAATGTAAATAACATAATGTGTATTGCAGATATGTTTTAAATATTTACCATTTGTAAAAATTAACTAAAATATTAATTTTCAGTTATTTATGTTTTATAGCTATTTTAAAAACAAAAACATGTTCTCTTTAAGGTAAGAATTACTTCTTTCGCGTCTGTTCATCATCATGTTTGCATATCGCTTATGCATTTAAATTTTAAACAATTTTTAAGCTTAAAATGTTTTCAATTCAGTGAATTGAAAATATTTATTAGTAAAACTGGCGTACGTATATGTAGATGGAAGTGACAAATGTTTTAACAATGCTTGGATAGCGCAGTTTTACTATCGCATTAGCGCTGAATTAGCGACATCACTTTAGGGGACAAAATACGAAAGTTTTAACAATTTTATTTAGTTTTAATACTATTTCTGTCAAATTTCACAGGTGCATCAGTTTAAGCAGGCTTTTAGCGAAGTTAAGTCTTTGTTTTTGTTCCCTTTTCTTTCTTTTTTTAAAGTGCTTGTTCTATTTAACAACTTAAGTATGTAGAGACGCTGAATAAAATTAACGCCCTAAGAAGCCCGGGTCCAAAGAATTGAGAACTACACGACATTTGCCTTCTCAGAATAAGGAAAAAACTCAGAGAAAAAAAACAAACAAACAACTTTCGGCAACTCACGTCAAATGAAATTCGAAATTGGGTCTTCGGGTCTGGGAGGAACACACCCTACACCCAGACACGGAGGTGAGCTTTCATTGCTTTTATATTATATTTATAACTTAATTACGAAGGATGACTCTTTATATTCAATGGAAAAATATTAAGTTACATCGGTGGGTTATTGTTTCTTAAGGGTAAGAAAAACAATATACTGTCATCAAGAAAATGAAACTTTTACTCTTTTCTGAAGTTATCCTTAAATTTGCAAAGTTATACTTATGTTTTTAGCCATTAAAAACAGCGTAATTTTAATTCTTAGAAGAATTTGTGCGATCATTCGCACATGGCAAAGCATAACCTCAACAGGTGACATCTTTCACTGGACCGCTGCTTTCGCAACCAATTATATAAACAAATGATGAGCACAAAAAACAAAATAAGATGCAAAGAGAAATAAACTTATTTCCCGCGTTTTCTGCATTCCTTTAGTGCGTCGGTGTACAGGTATTGATCTACAATGCGAAGCACATGCATCGTAACCGTATAGTGGTTTCACATACCTTTCGTGGATGTCATTGTGAAGACGTGAGATGAAGAGGTTCAGTTAAACACAACACACCGAACTCCAACTGGCATCTGAGACCGGTTCTCCAAGCGGAACTTAAACAGCCTCGTTCGCACAGCGCCGATAGATGGAACAACTATCCACACACGCGCACAGTTCAACCCTCTCTTGCCTCATTGCGATGCATGTGGCGGTCTTATTTTCGATGGGATTTCCAAGTGAATTACTACCCAATAGCACGAAGTATTGGTTCTGTGAATATAAAGCTGACTGAAGGGCAGAGTAACAGCGGCTACCGTGTATATGAATGAAGGAGAAATTTGAGATAAAGCTGCATATAGTACTGAACACCTTACTCGTTTCAGTTTAGTTTATTATTACTTTTGTAATGGTCTGGTGCCGGTACAGTAGGCCCGGCTTACAGGCAAGAATTTACATTGGTTATAATTTCCATTTTATAATATGAAAAGGTTGATTTATTTTACACAAGAACCCATACGGTGGCCAGCGAGAACAGTCTTATTTAGTAATTGTTCAGTTTTGTTTCTGTTTAGGTTAGAAAAAGTGTTTTTTCTTCAATATATACATACTAAAACACACACACACACACACATACGTCTGGCCATGCGACGCACGTCTCAGGCATTCACGCGAAAACACTAGCACACGAACTATATACACTGTACAGTCCGCGGTTTTGCTGTGCGGCAGCTTGTAACAGGTGCGTGATGTTCCGACAAATGGTGGCAGTAGGTAGGTGTGGCCTGGAGCCTGTTGTGATGGCCGCGCAAAGTGACGAGCCATTTGGCCATTAGAATATTCTAATTCTGGCATGTTTTCTACATTTCGGCTCGCCACTGCCGATGCTGGAGATGACACCTTACTCGTTACGATTGATCCTACTCGTAGGGGAGGGGTTCCGACCCCTTCAGCCGCCGTGGTGCGAGCACTGCGAACCCTTAGCACTCGTGGTACTTCTGACGTTACTAGAAGTACGCTGGGCCGAACATTCGAACCCCTCCCGATAGGGAGTTGTTCGGATTGGGTTGAACTCGGCGGGGCAGTGGTTCCCGATACCCATGGGAGATTGGGTACGTCTGTGTGGGTTTCCATACCGACGGGGTTGTGAGACGCCTCAATGTCCTCCGGTACCGACCTGGGTAGCCGGTAGACGGCATGCTAGATTGCTGTCGGCCCTACCGAGGTTTCGGGTAGTCACCCTTTAAGGGTGACGCGCGTAAGTGGCGTATCCACTTTCATTTCCCGCGAAGGCGGGGGGGCCTTTTTAGGAAACAAGGTATTGGCCTCATGGGTTCCCCCACGGTTGGAGAGCCGCTCGGATAGCGCTGACCCTGGGTTGTAAGGAGGGGGCTTGGGTTTCGGCTCTTGCCTGGGTAGACCGCATCAAATGTACCAATCCTATATATTGCACATTCTGCAACTTCATTAAAGTAACGCATCTGTAAAATTTGACACGTAGTTAAAAATCATGTCTCTGTACGCATCTGTTTTCGCTTTATCTACCACATATCTATTAGGTAGAAGTATTGAATTCAAAACAAAAATTTGATAGCTAGATTTCGCCGAAAATGCATGTTTTGAGGCTTCTTGAATCCAATAAATACACTTTAAGTAAAAGGTCCGCAGTGCGTGTGTGTATGTCTGTAAACAGTATAACTAAAAACAAAACTGGTGGATAAATACCAAGCTTGGTACTTAAGTTCTGCATCTTCCAAAGATGCGACCCGAAGATTTTCAAGAAAGTAGGTACTCCAACACCAAAGTACACCCTTTACAATAAAAATGTTTCCATATTTTTTTTTATTTTCTCAAAAATGGCTCAAAATATTTTGGTTAAAATACCAAATACATACATATTTAAGATAATTTACATGACATAAAATATATGTAAGTATATCTTGAATTTTCTGGGGACAGCCTGTGGAGTCTACTCATTCGGAAGGAATTTGATATAATTTTGTGTAGCTTGTAAACCATAAGAAACAGACAAAAACTTACTACACCAGAAGTGAACAGAATTTATTTCAATTAGTTTTTTCTTCTTTTTGTTTTATTTTTTATTAATTTGTATTAATTTTTCGAATCCAACCTTATGCGAGAGCTGCCCCTCCGAATACGCAAAACCCGTAGCATTCTCCTTTATCCACAGTCGGGCGGGACGGTGCAGCGCTATGTCAAGACGGTCAAGGAAAGTGTATCCTGCCATCGGCGAGATTGGGATATGCAAGTGCCATTATTCCTCCTGGTCTATTGAGCACGAGTTCACCGGCTCACTCAATATTAAATCTTAGTAGAATATAATAGGGGGAGCGAGCTCACTTTTTGCGTTTACATAGGAAAGGACAGGGAAAACGAGGGTAGTTGCGGGGGTTCAAGGAGGAAAATGCGTTTATATGGGGAAGATAGGGACTACGAGGGTTGATGGTAGGCTAGGCAGGGGTTGAAGGAGTGTGGATGTGCTTTATACGGCAGAGATAGGGAATACGAGGAGAGGTACCAGACTAAACAGGGCTTGAAAGATAGAATATCGGTATTATATGGAAGAGCTATCAAACTGAGGAGAGGTATTAGGCCAGGAGGGGTTGAAGAGACGAGGAAAACGATGGTAGATGCTAGGTTGAGAGAGCCTTCAAGGAGGAAAATGCGTTTATATGGGGAGATAGCGAAACGAGGTGAGATCCGAGGTAGGGCAGGTGTTGCGCCCTTTATATGATAGAGGTAAGGAATACTAGGAGAGGTAGTAGGTTATGAAGTTGGAGAATGCGTCTTATATGATAGAGGTAGGGAATATGAGGAGAAGTGCTAGACTAGACAGGGCTTGAAGGATAGAATGTGGGTTTTATATGGAAGAGCTAGTAAATCGAGGAGCGGTATTAGGCTGGGAGGGGTTGAATAGTAGATTATGCGTTTATATGAAGAGACGAGGAAAACGATGGTAGATGCTAGGTTGAGAGAGCCTTCAAGGAGGAAAATGCGTTTATATGGAGGAGATAGGTAAATGAGGTGAGGTCCGAGGTAGGATAGGGGTTGAAGGAGGGAAATAGCCTTTATATGATAGAGGTAAGGAATGCGAGGAGAGGTAGTAGACTAGGCAGTGGTTGAGGAGTACGGTATGCATTTATGTATGGAAGATATGGAAAACGGAAAGAGATCCTATGCTAGGAGAGAGTTGAAGGATGGGGTAATGTGCTTTATATGTGAGAGGTTAAGAATACGCTGAGAGATAATAGGCTAGACAGATGCTGAAGGAGGGAAGGATTCACTTTATACGGGCAGAGATAGGGGAAACGTTGAGAAGTGCTAGACTAGACAGAGTTAAAGGTAGAATGTGTTTTATATGAGAGAGATAGCAAACCGAGGAGAGGTATTAGGATAGCAAGGGTTGAATGGTAGAGTATGCGTTTATATGGGAGAGACGAGGAAGCACTTAAGAAAGTAACAAGACGTAACACCACGTAACAAGACGTAACGTAAACACGTAACCACGTGACAAGACGTAACACCGTGTAACACCACGTAACAAGACGTAACACCACGTAACAAGACGTGACACCATGTAACAAGACGTGACACCATGTAACAAGACGTAACACCACATGACAAAAGCACGTAAGCACGTAACACATCGTAACAAACACGTAACCACGTGACAAGACGTAACATCGTGTAACACCACGTAACAAGACGTAACACCTCGTAACAAGACGTGACACCACGTAACAAGACGTAACACCGTGTAACACCACGTAACAAGACGTAACACCTCGTAACAAACACGTAACCAACGCAACACAACGTAACACGACGTAATACCACGTGACCTAACTACGTAACAAGACGTAACACCACGTAACAAGACGTAACACTACGTAAGAAAGTAAAAATACGTAACACATCGTAACATATACACATAATCACACAACAAGACGTAACACTACGTAAGAAAGTAACATAAGCACGTAAAAAGACGTAACATAACCAAAAGACGTAACACCTAATCTCCCTAACCAGAGATAACCTCGAGTTGTTTTAGTGAAATTGAGACGTTTTATTCAGGTTTTATTATTATTTGAGAGTCTTAATTGAAAAGTTTTACATCAACATACCTTTATTTTAGTTCGTTGTAGGTGTCTCTCCCCTTTTTATCTAGGCTTGAGACTAGCACTAGGATTGCTCCTAATGGCAGGGTTTCCACCTTCCCTTCCATCTTCTTCTTTCTTCATCGGTCGTCAGCTAGCTGCATATACAGCACACGGATAACCTCCATTTTTTTTAAAAATTGTAGACTCGCGGAGAAAATCTTCATATTCGACTTACATTCTCTTATGCACTGCTTGTAGTGCTGTAATGTCCATAGGCGTATGTCGTTATCCCAACCTCTGCAATAACTCTTTTATCGTCGTATGGTGTCAATGTAATTTTATTCACTTGTACTGTCGCAAGAGCATGCTGTCGCGACAGGATCAGATTCATGGGCGTTCTGATAATTTCTCTGGTTTTAAAGCAGTCAGTATAGCTCTCGAACGTGACGTACTGCTTAATAGCACTACGTTTTATACCTTTAATCTTTTTTTATCATTGAACCGTCGATATCTAGGGCATACATTTTAGGTCGTAGCCCTACAAAGCGTTGAATGATTTTACCATTAGCCTCATCTTTAAATTTCCCAAGTACCTTCTTGTTTAGAGGTGAATAGCATATATGGCTTGTAGGACAATCAGCAGTATCTAGGTGCTCAAGAAAACGTAGCTTATCCTGGTACACATCTTCAGTTGTAACACGATGAATGAACGAATCAGTGTCCATATACATAAGCTTCAGGTTTTCAGCTCCATAATACGGTAACAACACATCATAGTGATACCGGTACATTAATGTCTTGGAGATATCCAACACACTCATACCGATGTATATAGGCTTGTTGAACACGATCTGTCGGGAGGCCATATGTACAGCAGCTAGATTAGAAGCATATATCGTCCTGTCGATAAACGTTGGCTTTGCAATTAACTTTTCCAGAGTCTTCTCATTTGTCACCAGCCGTATATCCATACGATTACGCAGGTTCTCCATAGTTTTTCCGAACATAGCATTGTTGAACAATTTGTAGAGATCCTTCTCAAAATCATTTGCGGCCAGTTGTCGTCGTCTGTTGTTAAATTCCACATACGGTTTTAACAATCGAGACTGTTGGAATTGTAGCACACGATGGATTTTTGTTAGCCGTAGTCCATGATCAAGAGCTTGCTTCAACGCCATGTAATGTAGTACATACTTATTTCGAGGTCCGAGATGAGGTATCAGTTTCTTTGTAGGAGAGTCCTTAGGCGTCATACACTCAGGCAGGAAAGGTAGATCGTTGTGTAAATCGTGAAGTACTGCAGGATACTCGATGTCGACTTCTAATATGTAGCCGTAAGGATCATCTTCTTGTAGTCTTTCTAAGTCAATTTTTTTCAGGCGATACCCACTCAAATCCACCATAAGGGAGAGCGTGACTCATTGCCCACCCATATTGGTTGTTGGCGTCCTCATAGGTAATAAATTGGGTTGGTCTCGACGGATCATACTTCTCCATGTAGGTGTTATTAGCCTCTGCATAGCGGTGGGAAACTTGACATAAACCTCCTCTTATGCCAGATTCCACCATGAGTAATTGATCATAATCCTGTAACAATTCCAGCTGAATTCCAGTGTACAGTAACATGGCATCCCATGTAAGTCCTGGAGAGGTGAAATAATGTGCAGGGTCGACTTTGTGTGTTTTGAGTGTTTGCTCCCTAAATGTCTCAAAGACATCAGCTAGGAGAAGCACATCAGAGATTAAGTAGAGGTCGCTGTACTCGCCCAGGTTTCTGACATTAAACAGCTCCCATACATTTTTAGCATGACCGTAGTCAGCATCACTAATTTCCTCTTCATTTGATTTATTGTAGAAGGAGTCCTTAGGAGACAAGCAGGTTTCGTTCAAAACATCCCATGAAGTGATGTAATCATAGGGAAATACCCCCTTACGAGTCATCAACTTCAACTTGTCTTCTCCGAAGTGTTTCAGTGTTTCAGGATACAATGTCAGATTTTTCACCAGCTTATCCAGGCTTGTACTGAGGAATCGGAAGCTATCCACAAACCGGAGCTTTATATCTCCCACATACTTGGAGAATGATATATAGCTTTCTTCAGAGCTAGGAATTACTTCCACCCTCTCACTAGTGCATCCCAGCTCCTTAACAATGAAGTGTGAGTCATATCCACTGAGGTTGTGCATGAGGATTGGAATGTATTTAGGTGTTTTGCAAGCTAAATTACATTCATTATGTAGAGTTCCACGATATTCCCCGCTGATGCGATCATGGTGGCGTACTTTGTAGTTCTCTTCAGTAAAGGTTTTACCACACAAGTAGCACACTGTAGAGGAGTTGAAATCCAGCTGCTGTTGATCTGTAAGTTTCAGAGGCATGATAGATTTGTATATATTATTAATTTCCTTTGCAAGGAACGAGAGGTATTCCATAAACTTCTGAGCAGCATCAACACCACGATATACATAGGGATGCTTAGGAAGACCAGTTTCCAGATGTTCAACGTCGGATGACGGTTTAACGTAAACGCAGAAACTCATGGGTACATGCTGCTGATAAGGAGCTGTATATGACGTTTCAGGATTGGGGAGACATGTATGACATGGAGCGAGAATGCTTTCAAAGTCAGCGTAGATGACGTAAGGTAGTTTCAGCATCCTTTCAACATTTTTAAACTGTACAATCGATTTCTCCTTTGTAGGCATAACTACCCTTGCAATACCATGTTGATTACAGACGGATGCATGTTCTTGTAGTTTTTCCAGTCCACTTCGTCCGCATTGATCATCAAAATGTGTAAAACAACGCTTACAGGTATAAACACGTGTATTATGCTTAGTTTTCTGACGTCGAATAAGTTTATCAAAATTCTTTATATATACGTAGTGATGTTTTCCACTACTGTCACTCAATAGTAGGAGGTCACGGTGTTCAGGTGGTTCAGTCTCAGCTACCTTTATCGGGTACACTTCTTGCTTCTCATCCAAGCCGAAGACATTGATAGACATACTGTTAAGCTTCTCAAATTTAGGTATCTGAGAAAGCGGAGTTGGACAAGTAACACAGCTGAAGTCATATTTATTTTTAAGCTGCTTGTATTTGCTCGGCCGTAGCGCATTCTTCTCAACGAATTTGGCCAATACAGAATATATAAAACATTGCTCATCCTTATAGTTTTGGACGTTAATGCAAGCTTCTTTAGCTCCAACAGATGAAGGTAGGGGTATGTAGCTACTTCCTCGTAGCGGATTGTACTTGTTAATACGAAGGCGCACCCCTTCCACAGCAAGCAGAGCCCAGTTGCTACCCTTTAGTTGTGATTCCTCCATTTCAGTAACCAATTTCTTCATTTTGGTTTCCAGCATAGAGTCCAGATCCGTTTCTAGGAAAACAGCTTGATCTCTGGTTTTAAATGTCTTGTCACAGGTTTCTCCGATACTGTTAACAAATCTACACTCAGCTAACAGATTGATTTTCAAACTCTTGTGAATACCAAGTTCTTTATGCACGGCCTGGATTATCCGCTGTTTTGCTTCATGCAGGTACATATTCAGATCCTTAGTTGATTCACAGCGTATAAAATACGATTTCAAGCGTCCATGGAATGAAGTTTCATATTCTTTCATGTCACACTCCTCCATTGTAGATAACAACTCTTGTTTTGTAGGTTCTAATCTACGTTTCTTCTCAGGCATGGTTATTTCGCATGGTTATTTTCGTAGTTTTTCCTGGTCTGCTGCCGAATGCTGGAGTGGTGTATGCTATCACGATTTCCTTTCATTCTATTTCATTTGTATCTTTCACGTAAATTTCTATGGTTCAGGGGTTAGATTTAAATCAATTGTTTACTCTGATCACGGATCTTTGCATGGTTTTTTCCTGGTCTGCTGCCGAATGCTGTAGTGATATTTGCTATCACGATTCCCTTCAATCCATTTTATTTACATTTTTCACGTAAATTTCTATGGTTCAGGGGTTAGATTTCTGTCTGTCGTTTGCTCTGATCCCGATTTTTCGTGGTTTTTCCTCTGGTCTGCTGCCGAATGCTGGAGTGGTGTATGCTATCACCATTTCCTTTCATTCTATTTCATTTGTGTCTTTCACGTAAATTTCTATGGTTCAGGGGTTAGATTTCAATCAAATGTTTACTCTGATTGCGGATCTTTGCATGGTTAATTCCTGGTCTGCTGCCGAATGCTGTAGTGGTATTTGCTATCACGATTCCCTTCATTCCATTTTATTTACTTTTTTCACGTAAATTTCTAGGGTTCAGGGGTTAGATTTCTGTCTGTCGTTTACTCTGATCTCGATTTTTCGTGGTTTTTCCTCTGGTCTGCTGTCGAATGCAGTAGTGGTATTTGCTATCACGATTCCCTTTCAATCCATTTTATTTACATTTTTCACGTAAATTTCTAGGGTTCAGGGGTTAGATTTCTGTCTGTCGTTTACTCTGATCTCGATTTTTCGTGGTTTTCCCCTGGTCTGCTGTCGAATGCTGTAGTGGTATTTGCTATCACGATTCCCTTTCAATCCATTTTATTTACATTTTCCACGTAAATTTCTAGGGTTCAGGGGTTAGATTTCTGTCTGTAGTTTACTCTGATCTCGATTTTTCGTGGTTTTTCCTCTGGTCTGCTGTAGTGGTATTTGCTGTCACGATTCCCTTTCAATCCATTTTTATTTACATTTTTCACGTAAATTTCTAGGGTTCAGAGGTTAGATTTCTGTCTGTCGTTTACTCTGATCACAGATCTTTTCATGGTTTTCGCTTGGCTGCTGTCGAATGCTGTAGGGTGTTTGCTATCACGATTTCCTTTCAGTCTATTTCATTTGTATCTTTGTGATTCTAGCTGATTGCTTGCTTAGAAACACTTGTTCCTTGCTCTGTTGACAGGTCGTTCATCAGCCTTACTAGCTACTCTGCATCTCCTAACACATACGAACGCACACAGCTCCAATCATGTATAAACATACATAAATACCTCTGATCAACGCTCTAAATACCCGAACATGCTCGAAGACCTACGAATACGTCCGAACATCTGTCTAACACCTTTTTTTGAAATATATGAGTTTAGACGCTTAATCATCATTTTAGTATTAAAAATTCAATACATAACCTATCAAAAAGGTCTGTGCCTCCTCTTTAAATAGCGCGATTTCGGACATTGGACTTCATTCTGCTAGCTATCTCTGACGTGTTAACATCGCTGATCTCTCAGAAAATAATATAAAGTGTTATCAAGGTGAAGAGGTGTACATTTCCTTGAAGAAGGATTAATACGTTATACAATTAATCAAAAAAGGTACGTGCCTCCTCTATAAATAGCAGGATCTCTGACATTGGAGTTCATTCTGCTAGGTATCTCCGAGGTGATAACATCGTTCTCTCAGAAAATAATCTAAAGTGTTATCAATGTGAAGAAGAGTACATTTCCTTGAAGAAGGATTAATACGTTAGACAATTAATCAAAAAAGGTACGTGCCTCCTCTATAAATAGCAGGATCCCCGACATTGGACTTCATTCTGCTAGGTATCTCCGAGGTGACAACTTCGTTCTCTCAGAAAATAATATAAAGTGTTATCAAGGTGAAGAGGAGTACATTACCTTGAAGAAGGATTAATACGTTATTACATCGCAGTAAAGATGAATAAGTCCTCATATAAGGATATCATTCCTAGTGCAACAGGATATTCTTGTGGTAAATGCGGCAAAGGGTTTGTTCGCGGTTATGATAAGAGAAGCCATGAGGTACATTGTAAGAAGCTCTTCTAGTGTAAATACTGTAATGCAGTTTTCAAAGACAGTTATAAGGGCCGACGACACGAAGATGCGTGCGAAATAACCATGCCTGAGAAGAAACGTAGATTAGAACCTACAAAACAAGAGTTGTTATCTACAATGGAGGAGTGTGACATGAAAGAATATGAAACTTCATTCCATGGACGCTTGAAATCGTATTTTATACGCTGTGAATCAACTAAGGATCTGAATATGTACCTGCATGAAGCAAAACAGCGGATAATCCAGGCCGTGCATAAAGAACTTGGTATTCACAAGAGTTTGAAAATCAATCTGTTAGCTGAGTGTAGATTTGTTAACAGTATCGGAGAAACCTGTGACAAGACATTTAAAACCAGAGATCAAGCTGTTTTCCTAGAAACGGATCTGGACTCTATGCTGGAAACCAAAATGAAGAAATTGGTTACTGAAATGGAGGAATCACAACTAAAGGGTAGCAACTGGGCTCTGCTTGCTGTGGAAGGGGTGCGCCTTCGTATTAACAAGTACAATCCGCTACGAGGAAGTAGCTACATACCCCTACATTCATCTGTTGGAGCTAAAGAAGCTTGCATTAACGTCCAAAACTATAAGGATGAGCAATGTTTTATATATTCTGTATTGGCCAAATTCGTTGAGAAGAATGCGCTACGGCCGAGCAAATACAAGCAGCTTAAAAATAAATATGACTTCAGCTGTGTTACTTGTCCAACTCCGCTTTCTCAGATACCTAAATTTGAGAAGCTTAACAGTATGTCTATCAATGTCTTCGGCTTGGATGAGAAGCAAGAAGTGTACCCGATAAAGGTAGCTGAGACTGAACCACCTGAACACCGTGACCTCCTACTATTGAGTGACAGTAGTGGAAAACATCACTACGTATATATAAAGAATTTTGATAAACTTATTCGACGTCAGAAAACTAAGCATAATACACGTGTTTATACCTGTAAGCGTTGTTTTACACATTTTGATGATCAATGCGGACGAAGTGGACTGGAAAAACTACAAGAACATGCATCCGTCTGTAATCAACATGGTATTGCAAGGGTAGTTATGCCTACAAAGGAGAAATCGATTGTACAGTTTAAAAATGTTGAAAGGATGCTGAAACTACCTTACGTCATCTACGCTGACTTTGAAAGCATTCTCGCTCCATGTCATACATGTCTCCCCAATCCTGAAACGTCATATACAGCTCCTTATCAGCAGCATGTACCCATGAGTTTCTGCGTTTACGTTAAACCGTCATCCGACGTTGAACATCTGGAAACTGGTCTTCCTAAGCATCCCTATGTATATCGTGGTGTTGATGCTGCTCAGAAGTTTATGGAATACCTCTCGTTCCTTGCAAAGGAAATTAATAATATATACAAATCTATCATGCCTCTGAAACTTACAGATCAACAGCAGCTGGATTTCAACTCCTCTACAGTGTGCTACTTGTGTGGTAAAACCTTTACTGAAGAGAACTACAAAGTACGCCACCATGATCGCATCAGCGGGGAATATCGTGGAACTCTACATAATGAATGTAATTTAGCTTGCAAAACACCTAAATACATTCCAATCCTCATGCACAACCTCAGTGGATATGACTCACACTTCATTGTTAAGGAGCTGGGATGCACTAGTGAGAGGGTGGAAGTAATTCCTAGCTCTGAAGAAAGCTATATATCATTCTCCAAGTATGTGGGAGATATAAAGCTCCGGTTTGTGGATAGCTTCCGATTCCTCAGTACAAGCCTGGATAAGCTGGTGAAAAATCTGACATTGTATCCTGAAACACTGAAACACTTCGGAGAAGACAAGTTGAAGTTGATGACTCGTAAGGGGGTATTTCCCTATGATTACATCACTTCATGGGATGTTTTGAACGAAACCTGCTTGTCTCCTAAGGACTCCTTCTACAATAAATCAAATGAAGAGGAAATTAGTGATGCTGACTACGGTCATGCTAAAAATGTATGGGAGCTGTTTAATGTCAGAAACCTGGGCGAGTACAGCGACCTCTACTTAATCTCTGATGTGCTTCTCCTAGCTGATGTCTTTGAGACATTTAGGGAGCAAACACTCAAAACACACAAAGTCGACCCTGCACATTATTTCACCTCTCCAGGACTTACATGGGATGCCATGTTACTGTACACTGGAATTCAGCTGGAATTGTTACAGGATTATGATCAATTACTCATGGTGGAATCTGGCATAAGAGGAGGTTTATGTCAAGTTTCCCACCGCTATGCAGAGGCTAATAACACCTACATGGAGAAGTATGATCCGTCGAGACCAACCCAATTTATTACCTATGAGGACGCCAACAACCAATATGGGTGGGCAATGAGTCACGCTCTCCCTTATGGTGGATTTGAGTGGGTATCGCCTGAAAAAAATTGACTTAGAAAGACTACAAGAAGATGATCCTTACGGCTACATATTAGAAGTCGACATCGAGTATCCTGCAGTACTTCACGATTTACACAACGATCTACCTTTCCTGCCTGAGTGTATGACGCCTAAGGACTCTCCTACAAAGAAACTGATACCTCATCTCGGACCTCGAAATAAGTATGTACTACATTACATGGCGTTGAAGCAAGCTCTTGATCATGGACTACGGCTAACAAAAATCCATCGTGTGCTACAATTCCAACAGTCTCGATTGTTAAAACCGTATGTGGAATTTAACAACAGACGACGACAACTGGCCGCAAATGATTTTGAGAAGGATCTCTACAAATTGTTCAACAATGCTATGTTCGGAAAAACTATGGAGAACCTGCGTAATCGTATGGATATACGGCTGGTGACAAATGAGAAGACTCTGGAAAAGTTAATTGCAAAGCCAACGTTTATCGACAGGACGATATATGCTTCTAATCTAGCTGCTGTACATATGGCCTCCCGACAGATCGTGTTCAACAAGCCTATATACATCGGTATGAGTGTGTTGGATATCTCCAAGACATTAATGTACCGGTATCACTATGATGTGTTGTTACCGTATTATGGAGCTGAAAACCTGAAGCTTATGTATATGGACACTGATTCGTTCATTCATCGTGTTACAACTGAAGATGTGTACCAGGATAAGCTACGTTTTCTTGAGCACCTAGATACTGCTGATTGTCCTACAAGCCATATATGCTATTCACCTCTAAACAAGAAGGTACTTGGGAAATTTAAAGATGAGGCTAATGGTAAAATCATTCAACGCTTTGTAGGGCTACGACCTAAAATGTATGCCCTAGATATCGACGGTTCAATGATAAAAAAAGATTAAAGGTATAAAACGTAGTGCTATTAAGCAGTACGTCACGTTCGAGAGCTATACTGACTGCTTTAAAACCAGAGAAATTATCAGAACGCCCATGAATCTGATCCTGTCGCGACAGCATGCTCTTGCGACAGTACAAGTGAATAAAATTACATTGACACCATACGACGATAAAAGAGTTATTGCAGAGGTTGGGATAACGACATACGCCTATGGACATTACAGCACTACAAGCAGTGCATAAGAGAATGTAAGTCGAATATGAAGATTTTCTCCGCGAGTCTACAATTTTTAAAAAAAATGGAGGTTATCCGTGTGCTGTATATGCAGCTAGCTGACGACCGATGAAGAAAGAAGAAGATGGAATGGAAGGTGGAAACCCTGCCATTAGGAGCAATCCTAGTGCTAGTCTCAAGCCTAGATAAAAAGGGGAGAGACACCTACAACGAACTAAAATAAAGGTATGTTGATGTAAAACTTTTCAATTAAGACTCTCAAATAATAATAAAACCTGAATAAAACGTCTCAATTTCACTAAAACAACTCGAGGTTATCTCTGGTTAGGGAGATTAGGTGTTACGTCTTTTGGTTATGTTACGTCTTTTTACGTGCTTATGTTACTTTCTTACGTAGTGTTACGTCTTGTTGTGTGATTATGTGTATATGTTACGATGTGTTACGTATTTTTACTTTCTTACGTAGTGTTACGTCTTGTTACGTGGTGTTACGTCTTGTTACGTAGTTAGGTCACGTGGTATTACGTCGTGTTACGTTGTGTTGCGTTGGTTACGTGTTTGTTACGAGGTGTTACGTCTTGTTACGTGGTGTTACACGGTGTTACGTCTTGTTACGTGGTGTCACGTCTTGTTACGAGGTGTTACGTCTTGTTACGTGGTGTTACACGATGTTACGTCTTGTCACGTGGTTACGTGTTTGTTACGATGTGTTACGTGCTTACGTGCTTTTGTCATGTGGTGTTACGTCTTGTTACATGGTGTCACGTCTTGTTACATGGTGTCACGTCTTGTTACGTGGTGTTACGTCTTGTTACGTGGTGTTACACGGTGTTACGTCTTGTCACGTGGTTACGTGTTTACGTTACGTCTTGTTACGTGGTGTTACGTCTTGTTACTTTCTTAAGTGCTTCCTCGTCTCTCCCATATAAACGCATACTCTACCATTCAACCCTTGCTATCCTAATACCTCTCCTCGGTTTGCTATCTCTCTCATATAAAACACATTCTACCTTTAACTCTGTCTAGTCTAGCACTTCTCAACGTTTCCCCTATCTCTGCCCGTATAAAGTGAATCCTTCCCTCCTTCAGCATCTGTCTAGCCTATTATCTCTCAGCGTATTCTTAACCTCTCACATATAAAGCACATTACCCCATCCTTCAACTCTCTCCTAGCATAGGATCTCTTTCCGTTTTCCATATCTTCCATACATAAATGCATACCGTACTCCTCAACCACTGCCTAGTCTACTACCTCTCCTCGCATTCCTTACCTCTATCATATAAAGGCTATTTCCCTCCTTCAACCCCTATCCTACCTCGGACCTCACCTCATTTACCTATCTCCTCCATATAAACGCATTTTCCTCCTTGAAGGCTCTCTCAACCTAGCATCTACCATCGTTTTCCTCGTCTCTTCATATAAACGCATAATCTACTATTCAACCCCTCCCAGCCTAATACCGCTCCTCGATTTACTAGCTCTTCCATATAAAACCCACATTCTATCCTTCAAGCCCTGTCTAGTCTAGCACTTCTCCTCATATTCCCTACCTCTATCATATAAGACGCATTCTCCAACTTCATAACCTACTACCTCTTCTAGTATTCCTTACCTCTATCATATAAAGGGCGCAACACCTGCCCTACCTCGGATCTCATCTCGTTTCGCTATCTCCCCATATAAACGCATTTTCCTCCTTGAAGGCTCTCTCAACCTAGCATCTACCATCATTTTTCCTCGTCTCTTCAACCCCACCTGGCCTAATACCTCTCCTCAGTTTGATAGCTCTTCCATATAAAACCGATATTCTATCTTTCAAGCCCTGTTTAGTCTGGTACCTCTCCTCGTATTCCCTATCTCTGCCGTATAAAGCACATCCACACTCCTTCAACCCCTGCCTAGCCTACCATCAACCCTCGTAGTTCCTATCTTCCCCATATAAACGCATTTTCCTCCTTGAACCCCCGCAACTACCCTCGTTTTCCCTATCCTTTCCCATGTAAACGCAAAAAGTGAGCTCGCTCCCCCTATTATATTCTACTAATCATATTTATAACTTAGGTATTATTAAATATTAACAAGACTTAATAAGAGATGACGTGTGCACAGGACGGCCGGTTGAGGTCACAACAGAAGAAATGGTGAACAAGTTCACGATATTGTGTTGGAAGACCGCCGAGTAAAAATCCGTGAGATAGCCAAGACCGTAAACATCTCGAATGAACGGATGTATAACATTCTGCACGAACTTTTGGGTATGAGAAAGCTGTCAGCAAGATGGGTGCCGCGATTGAGAACAAGCGGAATCGTATGACCATTTCGCAGGGATGTTTGAACGTGTTCCAGCGCAACCCAAATGAGTTTTTGCGGCGTTATATCACGGTTGATGAAACTTGGATCCATTACTATCAACCTGAAAACAAACAACAATCAAAGCAGTGGATTTCCTTCGGTGAACCTGCTCCAAAGGAAGCGAAAACCACTCCGTCTTCAGGAAAAATCATGGCATCTGACTTTTTGGGATTCAGAAGGGGTGATAGACATCCACCTCCTGGAAAAGCGTAAAACGATCACGCGTTTATATTATGCCGCAATGCTGGATCAGTTTCACAAGGAGATTTTAAAGAAACGACCCCATTTGGCGAAGAAATAGGTTCTCTTTCACCAGGATAATGCATCCGCACTTAAGTCAGCCATTGTAATCGCAAAATTTGTGGAATTGGGCTAAGAACTCCTACCTCACCCACCATAATCTCCAGATTTGGCTTCGAGTGACTTTTTCCTCTGCGCAAACCTGAAAAATTGGCTCGCTGGGGAGAAATTCACGTCCAGTGAAGACATCATGGCAGAAACAACCTCATATTTTCAGACTTCGAAAAATCATATTTTTTGGAAGGGTGAAATAAGCTGGAGAAACGTTGGACAAAGTGTATTGAATTGAAAGGAGACCATGTTGAGAAATAAAATTGATTTTTTGGAAAAAAAAATGTCATTTTCTTTAAAAAGTCACTGACTTATGAGAAGGTTGTATGCCTCACGTATGGTATAAAGTTTCCGGTAGCCTTCGCCCCAATGTTCACTTTCCGATGGTCTTCGCCCCAAGTTTACTTTCCGGTGGCCTTCGCTCCAATGTTTAAGAATCAACTTTGTATTTTTATGTTTTTTTTAAATATTATATATATATTTATGCTTGCCTCGGGTGCGTCAGTATTAATTTGTAGAAACATGTTTCTCTTAACAAGGGGTGGTGCGGCTAAGAATGTAGGCTTACACAAATTATAATTGTTTACTTCACTCCTTTTATTAATCCTTCACACGTTAAATAACACTTCACTGATATATAGAGAGCTTGAGATTGTTTATTAATTACTTGCACTTTTTTTTAACACGTAAACTTTATAATGAATTTTCGTCTCACACTGGACACATATTGAACTTCTCGAGGACGCGTCTCGCGTCCAGTTAGGAACGCTGTCTACTAACAACTGACTTCTACCGTCTGAATTTGCAAATTTCATCTATTTCAAGTCTCTGATTGGCTAATCCTACTCCAATAGAATACTTTTATTTAACTTTCAGGTTTTCTGGTTGTTGATTGGCTATTTATAAACTGTCTAAAAATTACATTATTGTTGCTCCAAGAATTACTAGTAGCATTATTAAACTTTCCAATTCATTATTGCCTCAAGGTTACCTCATTGTTAGCAACTTTTGACCTATATTCTCATAGATCCTACATTATTAAATTACCTAATACATTCACATTACATTATTACGCATGTATACAATAATATAAACATAATACAATGACTTACATACATTTTATGTTATTATACACATATTGCTTTAAGGCGGGCTGTTATATTTTATATTGTATATTTAGACTGAAATCATTTAAGTGTTAAAAATACTGCCTCACTTATCAATCCGCCCTCGTATAGTGCAAAATTGTTCATAAGGGATAAAAATATGAATAGGGGTAGATTTTTGTTTGTTTAACTGTAAGATATCTTATAAGTTTCGCCAAGTTCTATAGCAGAAGTACTCAAAACTGTGACCGAGCGGGATTGGTCAGGCGGCATGGTCTGTGGCCCGCATTCGAATGTCACGGGTTCGATCCCCGGGGACCGCAAACTCTGGCCCATGGGTTTTTCATGGTTTACCGGGTGGACAGGCAAATGCTGGGGTGGTTCATTTTTTGCCACGACTCTCTCATTTTCTGTAACCCTCATCTTCCTTGTCGCTGGAGGTTGGTTGCTTGTGGACAGGAACGGGTGGCGTCGGATGCGTTCTATCTGGAAACCTTAGGGACCCCATTCCATGCTTGCGCCCCTCATTATCCGAATCTGGTCGCCCTTCAGGTTTCTCCCATCATACCTCCCTCCCTTTATCTTTACTCAAAATTGTGCCCTAATTGACCAAGCAGTACTATCTTCTGTGTATAAAGGTTGAAAATAAAAGTTAAGGGGGTGTTTAAAAACTTGTAGGTACAGTATGACTGAAACTAACCGAGCGGGTTGGCTCAGGCGGCAACGCCTGCGGTCCGCATTCGGGAGATCCCAGGATCGATCCCCGGCGACTACCCACCCTGGCCCATGGGTATTTCGTGGTTTCCCCGGGTCGACAGCCGAATACTGGAGTGGTTCATCTTCTACCACAACTCTCCTCCCTCTCATTTCCTGTACCCATGATCTCCCTTGTCCTCTGTTTCAGGGTTGTAGGACCAGACGACGGTGTTCGGCGGGTTGCGGCTGGGCGGTGGCTTGAGCTCTGTAAAGGTTTCTTCCCTGGCGTCGCTGCGGTACCGCTCAGTTAGGTCTCGCCCCGGGGACACTGTTGGTTGCTTGAGGGCAGGACCGGGCGGCGTCGGATGCGTTCTATTTGGAAACGTTAGGGACCCCGTCCACGCTTGCACGAGTCGGCATCCAGATCTGGTCGCCCTTGGGGTCTCTCCCCTTATCCCTCCCTCCCTCCCAGGGTCATTTTGGAAGCATAAAGGTCTGCGTGCGGTGCTCTACCCCGGTTCCAGGGGCCCCTCCGTGATACCTTTATGATTGAAACTAAGGTTTAGACAGTTTCTGGAAGTCGTAAGGCAACCTATGATTTTGCCAGGTCCTATACTACAGTTGTACAACTTTTTAACCAAAAGGGTTAAACTGCAGATTTATACATAAGGAGTTCAAAATATGGTAGAGTTAGCTTTCGAGATTTGTAAGCTTGCCTAATACTCTTAGCTGGGCCCCATAACATAAGTGAACGTTTTTGTAGATAGACCAAAGAGTGTTAATTTGTATGTTAGGGGTTGAAAATAAGGGTAGAGGAAGTTTATCATTTTTTTTCACGTTCTAAAAGCCAGGTGTACCGAGTTTTGTCAAAATCATTACAAAATTACTCCTTGATAAAAAAAATTCAGGGAAATTTGGTGAAAGTCTGATCCGTTAAATTGACACAACCTTCTCTAGCCACTATCATTTATTTTTATATACGAGGGTGGATCGAAAAGTAACGCACAATAATCTTTTTCTGCCTTGGTATTGCAGCTGGAATGGGAAGGGAAGTAAAGCCGGTGGTCCCGTGTCGTAGACTTACGGCACGTAAAAGAACCTCAAGCCTGATAAAGAGGCCTCTGAGCAAAATTACCGGTCTTTCACGCCCAATATAGAATGGGACGCTAAGGAGCACAGCAGTCAAAGAGCGTCCATAAATAAAACTCAGTTTATTTAGTTACTCTCAGCCATTACATTTACCTGCTCCGGTGAACAAATCTGTGAATCCAGCAGAAACAAATCACAACTTAAGACATGGGACATGGAAATATTTGTTCTTTCCTTCCATCTATTAGTTTGTGATTACAAGTATACCGTACGACTAATTTCCATAATATGGATAGAAAAACCCTCAAAAAGAAAGTTTTCAGCACAAAATATAGTTACATAAAAAGGGAAGCAAAGAAATTATTATTATTATTATTATTATTAGCCTTGACTAACAATAGAGGATATATAACCTGTGACATTATCAATATAAAAAGTTGCCTCCAATTGGAGAATGTCTAATAGGATGCATTTTGGAACTAGCATGCAATACAAAATGTGGTTCAATGCGTTTACACAGAAATCTATTAATAAGAACACAATTCAGTGAACAAGCTATCGCCTTTATAGTTTTTTATAAGTGAGTATCGAGTATCGATGTTCAAAAAAGTATCGAGAAATAGTGTATCGTCCCATCACACTATGGTTACAGGTTGGACCACTTAAGCTGGGACTGTACAATATCTCCAAAACTAAACGTTGTAGAAAGTAAATGCCATTAGTCGTGTTTTATTTGGAGGACTTTGTGATGGTCAGTTTAGGGCCAATTTAATTTGACCCTAATTGTAGGTTCCATTTAAAAAAAATTAAAATTACCCTAAAATGACTACCACAGCGTCCTCCAAACAAAACATGACTAATGGCATTTACTTTCCCCCCATAATATCACGCAACGTTTATTAAAGACATTTCTTTCTGCAACGCTTAGTTTTTGATATATTGTACAGTCTCAACTTAAATGGTCCACTCTGTATATACAGAGTAATTTACGAAGAACTGACACATTTATTTCTTTAATTGTTTCAAAACGATTTATGCTAGCAACAACTTATTATACCTGAAATGCAGAGGGATTTTGGGAGATTATTTACCTCTATAGCAAAGTTGAAAATGTCCTCCATCCTGCATAAGGCAAAATTCATCACGTCGTTCCATGCTACTGTCCACTCGTTGGAGGACTCTGTTGCCAATAGCTTGAATCTCCTGTGTAAATGTTGTGCTTCAGATCGTACAATGTCTGGGGACGTGTAGCATAAACTGTCTTTTAAGTAACCCCATAGAAAGAAGTCCGGCGATGTCAAATCCGGAGATCTCGGTGGTCACAGGTTCTTGGAAATTATCCGGTCGTCAAAGAAACTTGCATGGATTCATTTGATGTATGGCATGTAGCGCCGTCCTGCTGAAAGTATCATTGACTCAGCTCTACATCGTCTAGTTGCTCAGCAAACTCCATGAAAATCCGTCAGTACTCTGCAGTGTTCACATTGTTTTTAAGAAGAAAAAAACTGGTCCAATATTCTCTGTGCGGATATTGCCACCAAACTCCGATTTTAACCGGGTGCATAGGTGCTTCATGAATAACATGTGGGTTTTCGCTGGCCCAATAGCGTGAGTTGAGTTCACATAGCCGGATAAATGGAACCATGCTTCATCTGTGAACCATGTGATGGACAATATGGCAGGATTTTGCACAATGAACGCCTGAAACCAACGACAATAACTCAGTCGTATATCCTTATCTGGCTCCTGTAACTGGTGGACAACCGTAATCCTATACGGCTTTAGGCCTGCGCCTTTCACAGCTCTCTGACACATTGAGTAGCTGTACCCTGTCTCCTGCGACAAACGTCTTAATTAATTTTTTGGGCGACTGATCCAGTCGTGCTTCTTACGTCAACAACCGTGGGAAGCCTAGATGAACGAGTTTTGCCTTTTTCACTCACCAGAGATCCAGTTGTTTCCAATTTGTTTACCCGTCCCAGTACTGTGTTTCTTTGGGAAGGATTCCGAACACCAAATTCTCTCTGGTATGTCCTTTGAGTAGCTGTAATTGAATTCGTAATCCAGTATTGCTTTACAAGGAAGAGTCGTTAATTTAATGTGTACTCCATTTTCACGTTGACTAGAACAAAATCTCAAAAACAGTTGCCGACAATAATACTAACAATTACGAATAAAACATGAATATTTGTGCATCTAGTGACAGGCAATCGAAACTTTAGAACATTCTGCTTAATTTGGTGCTGAAATTGGGGCATTGAGTGAATTTCGAACAGAATAATTTAAAGAATTGTGTCAGTTCGTCATAAATCACCCTGTATAACAGGTGGCCGTCCTTAGTTGAAGTCAGCTTATGCCGGACAGCGTGGATGCCAAAAGGTTTGCCTAAGCAGAACTGCAACGGGGACTCCATACCAGCAGAGAGACCGCTAAATGAAAGACCAATGCTTGAAAACCAACACGTTAACTGCTATTACTGGTCCCAGAACTCTTTGGTAGAGAAGCTGCCTGCTACATGAGGTGTTCCGGGTTCGATTCCCGGCTGGGTTCCAGAAAGTTGTTTAAACAAAAACATTTCACGGTATGCCCAGAGTTTGGTGTGTGTGTGTGTGGGGGGGGGGTTGTTATCGGTTATTTAATAAGCAATTCGCTTATTAACAAGAATTCAGAATTACCGTCTGACGCAAACTTGAGCACACGTGTTGTCATTTATTTCCATGTCTTTTATGTATATGTGCCTTTAAATGTGCGTTAAAATTAAATTATTGTGTTAGTGCATTATTCATAATAAACATGTACAAAAGTACCCGCCTTGGTGGACGAATTGATGCAAGGGCCTCTCAGACCCACGTTCTACCTGGAATGATCCATTATTTCTGTACATCCCCTTTCCACCCAAAAAATGTGAACAGAAGACAGATGCCGCGTCTTAAAAATGTTCAGAACACAGCTATCGAGCCTCAGCTGCATTTTGGTGCGTCTCCGCACAGGTCGTAACCATATCTGTGTTCGTTGTTGGTGAACGTTACCTTTTTGTCTGAATGACCTGGCTCGAACTGCACGCAGGCCACCACGCGACGCTTATCAGTACGAAACTACCACGTAAACACATGCAGAGAACAGCATATGAATAATAATAATAATAATAATAATAATAATAATAATAATAATAAATCTGTCATGTACTAACATGACTTTCTCTACAAATGGCAATTTCGCATATAGGTATTCATTATATATTATCCTATCCATATAAAAGGTGATTCATCTGTCCTCGCTGTTACTCGCAATGCATTATCTGGGAGCTGTTTTAAATTAGCAGCTTTCAACATGCGGACATGGCATTCAAATGTTTCTTCGTGGTACAGTAATACAGAATATTTCGAAAACGGCTAACGCTATGGCAAAAAAAATATTTGCTTCAAATGTTATATGTTAATGATTTTACATTTCTTCTGTAGTCAGTATTTTTTTATAATTTAAGACTTTCTTGTTATACAAAATTATACAAATTTCTCAGAAAAGTTATATCTATAAGAGTTACGTACACGCGCGCGGATCGTTTTCTAAAATTGGGTTTTAGAGTGTCCAGGGATCCCAAAGCGTGTATTTCAGGTAAAATTTCGATATTGAAATTCAAGGAATGCAATATTTCATGTTACCTAATATAGGTAATTGGTAGTAGAGAAAGTAAGAATTCAAAGTTAGCATACAGTTCAACAGGTTACAAACACTAACAGTAACAGCCAAAGCCGCTGAAACTACCGCAGATGTTAAAAGGCAGCTACAGAAATGGCACACTTAAAAACAAAGAAATAAAAGGGAAACAATCATATAAGCCGCTCAGAATGTCTGTGTTTTTCAAGAGAACTACTCTAATGTGAGTAGTAAGTCAGCTTATTATAACCAATTTGGGATATAGGGTATACAACCGAGGAAAACACCTCGCGCACTGCGATCTACGGGAGATCTATTGCGGCTACCACCCTCTAGGAGAAAGGGATGAAGTGATGGAACCACAGGAGGCTACACGCCACAGAGACGCGCAGGCCGTCCTCCTGTGTTCACAGGAAATGCTCTTACCTTGGAGCAAGCATTCGCGCCATCTACCCTGCACTGCCACACACGACACCTAAAAGCACATCTGAAAGATTAGAAGAAAACGGAAGGAAAGGACGTCGTAGTAAATGAGAAACCACTCCAGCATTCGCCTACTGATCAAGGAAAGCCACGCAAAAACCAAGGTAAGAGTGGACGGTCGACAAGAATCGAACCCGGGACCTCCCGATTGGGAACCTCGCCAAGTTATTGCGGAGCCATCTCGCTGGATACTGTGACAGCAGGCGCGGGGTTATCTGCGGGCCGCCAATTAGGCCTTCCACAGGCCGTCGGGAACAATAGCCATTTCTGCCGCTTACATGTTCTAGTAGCTTCTCCTTCTAGAACCGTCCACGTTGTATGCGAAGCCTATATAAGTGGCTGCTGTTGCCCGGAAGTTGAGTTCCGTTAGTCAAGAAATGAAAAGTGGACCGTGCAGTTTGGTTGTGGCTCAGTAGTTCAACTGTGATTCGACGGATCAGTTATGTTGTACTCCGAGCGTCCGCCAAAAGTGATGAGTGTAATTGTTGTTCTCATTTGTTACAGTATTATAAACAGTAAGTTTCACGCTACCCAGTGAAAACGTGCTTGCACTTTACTGATTTGCGTCTTAATACTAGCGACGGGTCGTAGGATTCGGCGCCGTTTCAAGAAAACGCTTCACTCCTTGGAAGCATGGAGTAACCACTCCGCTTTTGGAACTGGCAGTTGCTTCGGAGTTCGTCCCACATTTACTTCCTACTCCGACATGGTTCGTTCCATGACATTCAGTTCTACAGCATCATTCCATCACCTCCAACAATGATAAGTAAAGCGCGTCATATATATTGGTTAGAGGTTGTCGTATTCCTTGAACTTGTAGCTATGAAAGATGCCAAACTTACGCGCAAATCTCATTAGTGTTTCCGTGCTAGTTATTTAATTATCTGATATTGTGTTTGCCATAGAAATAGTGGTGAATAATGTTAGTAAAGACTACCTACGATGCCAACAGTAAAAAGGTAATAACTAAAATTACTTATTTCATCAACGCAGCTTAGGTCGTTATAATTTGGGGAAACTATTTAAACAATTTAAATCAATAATCCTCACTGAAATACTCATGAATGGAAATTTTAGGTTAAATGGTCAAATCAGGCCCGGATTTTGATAGCCAAAAATGTTTTTAAAACGACCTTTCAGACTCTAAATTGTTTTAAAGTGATATAATAATTACAAAATATTACCTAAAACAGAGACCTATTTGACATTAAAATTAGTGCACAGAAAGTTATAAATTAATTTATACGTACATGGGTATAACTGTTACACAAGCAATTAAAAATATATATACAGGGAGAGCAAAAAAAAAAAAAAAGAGCTTAGGGCATACTTCATATAAAATAAACACATTATCTTTCGTCTGTTACGTAAATTGCCGGCCATTTACCTTATTGGATAGAAATAACAGTAGTGATGACAAACTATGTAAATGTCCGGATAATAACGTTATTTCCTAATTTATTTCAGCGACTGCATCAAATACAAGTAATGAACGACCACGTGTTAATGTGCGTCGGTAACGCTGGTATGGCGACTGTTACCAACGCAACGGGCCTGCAGCGCTTATGTCAGACCCCAACACTCGAAAATAAGAGGTACAGTCGCATTCGTATCAGTTTTGCTACCACTGCTCTATATAAATGTTTATAATAATTCTGGCACACCAACTTGCGCACCACACATGGACGATCATGCTGCCATACAGGGAAACGATGTGCTAAGCACCATGCTTCCCTCAGCTAGCATTTCCGTTTCAGTAACTTACAGATCGCTACCTATCACAGCTCCTCAAATTCCTCACGATACTTAATAGGCACAGATCCTGTATGTGGGCCAAAAAATCCGCACCATCATGCGAGGACTCGAACTCACGCACATTCCTTGGCTGAGAAGGAACACTACACTCAATGTACGAGGGCGGATCGAAAAGTAACGCACAATAATTTTTTTTCTGCCTTGGTATTGCAGCTGGAATGTTGCAATTTCACATAGTTGAAGTTTTCACTACAGAGGGTACTTTTTGTTTCATGTGCAGCTCTAGCGAGAGAAGCGTGAACTACGCAACAAAGATGGCGCGCATGTTACTGTCGTCCACTTGTGAAGAGCAGAGAGGCGTGGTTCGATATTTGTGGGCCAAAGGGCATAAACAATTGATATTCACAGGACATGCGTGGCGTGTATGATTGTATGGACCGTAGCAATGTCTCCAGTTCTTCCTAGAGGGCCATGTGAACCTTAGTGATTCGCCACGTTCCGGAGGCCGGTAACACCTGCAACCCCGCAGAACGTCAGAGCCATGAGGCGGCAATTTTGAACGACCGGCGTGTGCAACTGAGAACCTTATCGCAACAGTTCAACATTTCCTATGGTGCAGTGTACGAATATTGTTCCTGACACGTTGAAATTTCGTAAAGTAGTGCTCGCTGGGTGCCTAAGAATCTGATAAGACAACCACAAGGGCCAGCGAATGACGAGTTTGGATTACCTAACGCGGTACACCGCAGAAGGGCATGACTTTCTTGTGATGAGTCGTGGGCATACCACTACACGCCCGAAACCAAGCAGGCAAGTATGGAGTGGAAACATGCTGGTTCCCCAGTGAAGAAAAAATTCAAAGTGACTTAATCTGCTAGGAAAGTGCTTGTGACGGTGTTCTGTGATATGCATGGTATTGTATTGGTGGACTTTGCTGAACACGGGACCACTGCGAATGCTACAGTCTACATGAAAACTTTGAAGTTGCGTCGTGCCCTTCGTGACAAACGCCACAACATGAATGCTGACGATATCAAAATTCTTCATGAAAATGCTCGGCCCATGTTGCTGCTGCTGTTCGTCAGAAAATCACCAAATTTGGTTGGTAGGTGCTCCAGCATCCACCATACAGTCCGGACCTTGTACCGTCGGACTTTCATCTGTTTGGTCCCATGAAGAAATTCCTGGCCGGCCAACGCTTTGCGACAGATGCGGAAGTGAAATCAGCAGTCTGCAGATGGCTATACTCCAAGGAAACTGACCTTTACGAACAGGGCATATTGAAACTGGTATCACGATGAGATTAATGTGTTGAGAAACTTGGCAACTATGTCGAAAAGTAGGTAAAAGGTGCACGTTCATTTGTGAGTTTTGTTGTTGTTTTAGCTATTAAACTTTTTTGTAAAAAAGTTATTGTGCATTACTTTTCGATCCGCCCTCGTACTACCCCATGTGCAGGACAAGCAAAGGTTTATACAGTTAACCCATATTAGCAGAGCCGTATTTACGTGTAGGCTGCACACTCCCCTCCCCAAAAGAACACACTTAGACAAAAGGTCTTTGTTTTAATATTTAGTACTATGGTGCAGGACCTCTTATACCTCACTACAGATATTCTAACAAGCTCCATGGGAGCAAAATGGGATAGCTTTGCAGAATATGAGGTGAAAACTTCAGAGTTAACGGATTGAGTATAAAAGTCAAACATGGCACAAGTGTACGGTATCTCTTAAATAGGTCAAACTCTAGAAGCTCAGCTAACACCAGAAAAATTTTGAACCCAGAGTTTCCTTTCTCTCATAAATAAATTTGATTCTTCAATGCAGCAGAGGCTTGAGAACTAGCGGACACCCATGTTGGGTTTCTCCGCAAGCTGGATACACTTACTAATGAAGAGATAACTGCAGCAGCTCAAAGTTTAGCAGAAACAAACAACATTGACTTAGATTATCAATTGGGAAATGAAATTATTCAGTTCAAAGTTTTCTACAAGTAGTTTAAAAAAAAATGTTAGGCTCATTTTGGCTTTGCTCAGCACTGAAAGTGATATTTTAAGAAACTAAGTTATGAATATATTAGGAGCAACTTTATTGATACGAAGTGTAGGCTAAAAACGAATTAGCCAGCTTTCATTTGATGCCCGATTGTTAAAGTAGCGTATTTGAACTAAATGTAAGCAGAATTTGCTTGTTTGTCAAATTCTTTTCTTTTTACCTTGCATTTGCTCAACATGTTTACTTAAAATTACAATAAACAGAACATTGAATGAGGCATACTATGTTTGTCACTATCTGAACAATACTAGCAACAATAATGGCTGCATTGATTATTTTACAAAACAATTGTGTTCGAAATGCTGACACGAGGAATAAAACTGCTTGTAACTTCTGAAATGGTAGAAAATGTGTTCCTATTAAGAAATTTATTTCCAAGATTCATATATATGCATCTTATATTGATTTTTTTTAACTGATTTCAATATATTGGAGAGAATATTTATGGCAGAAGTAAGTATTAGTATCAATCTGAGGTGTTAGACATGCATTTAGTATTTCCTATGTTGATTTAAGTACAAAATAGTACAATACCAATAGAACAAAATCATTTTTTGATACTAAATTGTATGTCTCTACTAACTTCAATATACTGAGGACTATTAAAAACAAGCCTTACGTTGATCTAAGATCAACAGCTTCATTGTATGTTGGGAGAGGTGAGGGAATGGCTATCAGGTAAGTAGAATAATCCATCACTAATTTGAAAAAAAAAAAAAAAATATACATATATATATATATATATATATAAAATGTATGGAAATATTGGCCCTCTTTTTACAGCAACAAATTTTAGAACTTGTAAAATCAGAATTCATATACTAAAACACTTCTCTACGTTGTATTCACACGAGTGTGTCACGAATCACAATTACAATTTCATGTATTTGAACATTACATGTTTTGCTTATAATATAACTTCTGAAATGAGCAAACAGATTACTTTTCTTATTTAATATAAAATGCCTGTCGATTAAATTTATTGTAGCTTCTGGTAAATTTTTTCCACCTCGTTTCATTGCTGTTAATTGACGTTACTTACCCTTTGGTCTCCAAATCTCTCATTTCTACTAGTGAATACTCTACCTGTGGGCTAAAATAAATTCTATTGCCAAATGGCTTTCTTTAACATGTTTGCAGTACTTCTAGTCCATGAGTGAGTTAGATTTGTGGAACTATAAAATACAGTAAAACCCTGCAAAAAAACAAACTGTGCTTAACCAAAACGACAGAGAGAAAAAATAAAGAAGGAAAGACAGAAAAGAAAGTAAGAAAGAATGAATATAAAAATACGAGATGCCCAAAACTTCTGCAAAAATGTTTTTTTTTTTTGCTCCTACCCTAAATTCCAGTACAGGTGGTATTGTATGCAATTAATCTTCACCCCACCCCACATTCCAAGAAATATTGTACCATTATAACAAGTGTTAACTGGTTGCACATGAATTCAATGCTGAGGCTCACTGTTATTTTACTGTTGGTGTGCAGATGATCTCAACTGGATTCAAACTAATCCACTTGAAATCCACATTCCACAATGTTCCTAATTTGTAATTGAAAATTTTTAATTTGTCACCTGCCACAGATAAGTTACTCCCTCATAAGTTACATAACAATTCAAAGAATTACCATTTAGGAGGGAGGGAGAGAGAAATAGAGAACATATTTAGCATAAAGATTAGTCAATATTTCATTAAGCAAGCACAGTACATAAAGGAATACGAACACACATAACCAGAGTGAATTATAAACAATGCAACACAATAACAGAAAACACCAGATTGAAACCAAAGAAAATGGAGATCATACGTATGCAGAAAATTCACTTACCACCCCCACTAGTTAGTAAATTTGAATTATAAAAATCTACTGGGATCCTACATCAGATGTAATACAAAGCAACAAGAAATCAGCAACGTACACAATCCACTGTGTAGACTATGACCATTTTGGCAAGACTTAAAGAAATTTGGGTGCCAGCACTAATATTTTAGTAAACGTCAAGACAGAAGCAAATAGAAAAATCAACAGTTACAACACACTTTTGAGCTACCACCATGAAATAGCACTGGAAGCACTATTAAAACAAATGAAAAAAGAACAACCGTATGACAGAAAGTCTACATTTTCATGATTCACTGTCACCTAATGAACTTTGATGACTCCCGCCAGACTGCCATTGCATATTCTTCATCCAGAAGATACCAAATGTCACACTGAAGCAATTCTGCCTAGCAGTCAATCTCCAGTAGGAATATGCAGAAAATGACATAACAGTTACATTGTAACGGTTACCTTAATGTAGTGGTTACATAAGTAATGGAGATAGTAACTAGTTACTTATTAACGGTTACAAAAGTAACAAACACAAAATAACTAGTTATCCCATTAATGGTTACTAAACTAGCCAATACAAAGTAACTAGTTACCTAAGTAAGGAAGGCAGTAACTAATTATCCCATTAATGATTACTAAACTAGCCAATACAAAGTAACTTGTTACCTATGTAAGGAAGAGAGTAACTAATAATCCCATTAATGGTTACTAAACTAACCGATACAAAGTAACTAGTTACGTAAGTAAGGAAGAGAGTAACTAATAATCCCATTAATGGTTACTAAACTAACCGATACAAAGTAACTTGTTACCTATGTAAGGAAGAGAGTAACTAATAATCCCATTAATGGTTACTAAACTAACCGATACAAAGTAACTAGTTACGTAAGTAAGGAAGACAGTAACTAATTATCCCATTAATGGTTACTCAACTAGCCAATACAAAGTAACTAGTTACCTAAGTAAGGAAGACAGTAACTAATTATCCCATTAATGGTTACTAAACTAACCGATACAAAGTAACTTGTTACCTATGTAAGGAAGAGAGTAACTAATAATCCCATTAATGGTTACTAAACTAACCGATACAAAGTAACTAGTTACGTAAGTAAGGAAGACAGTAACTAATTATCCCATTAATGGTTACTCAACTAGCCAATACAAAGTAACTAGTTACCTAAGTAAGGAAGACAGTAACTAATTATCCCATTAATGGTTACTAAAGTAGCCAATACACAGTAACTAGTTACCTAAGTAAGGAAGGCAGTAACTAATTATCCCATTAATGGTTACTAAACTAGTCAATACAAAGTAACTAGTTACGTAAGGAAGACAGTAACTAATTACCACATTAATGGTTACTAAACTAGCCAATACAAAGTAACTAGTTACCTGAGTAAGGAAGACAGTAACTGATTATTTTTCCTATTAATGGTTACTAAACTAGCCAATACACAGTAACTAGTTACCTGAGTAAGGAAGACAGTAACTGATTATTTTTCCTATTAATGGTTACTAAACTAGCCAATACACAGTAACTAGTTACCTGAGTAAGGAAGACAGTAACTGATTATTTTTCCTATTAATGGTTACTAAACTAGCCAATACAAAGTAACTAGTTACCTAGTAAGGAAGACAGTAACTAATTATCCCATTAATGGTTACTAAACTAGTCAATACAAAGTAATTATTCTGTCATCAAACACCTCTCTTATTGCATGATTCTGCAACAGCACATACGGCTGCCAGAATCATTACATGCAATAAGAGAGGTGTTTGATGACAGAATAATTAGTGTTGATTTGTAGCCCCCTCGTTCTCCTGACCTAATGAGTTGCGATTTTTATTTATGAGGTTCTTTAAAAGACAAAGTGTATCGTTCCAATCCTCGCACACTACAGGAACTTAAGAGAAAACATTGTGCAAGAAATCACAAGAATTCCTGCTGCTGAGCTTCGGAGAGTGAGCGAGAATATTTACACGAGATATGCTGTCTATTTGAGAGCAGAAGGTCAACATTTCCAGCATCTATTATAAGGTAAGGATTTTAGTCCACTTCTGCCGGCTGCCTCACGCAATAGAGGGGCCACGAGTGGGTTCGAATATAATTTAACTACCCTATATTTGCATAAAAAGAAACCAGTGTCTTAGGCACAGAGAAGCTACAGTACTACCAATTTGTAAAGCAAAACTTCCCCCAAGAAATGGGCTTAAGTTTACCTCTCTACTCCAAACTTATGTGCTGAATTTAACAATAAAAAATGGCAGATGCAGTACTATTATTAAAATGTAAATTTAAAATAACAAATATAAAATAAAATAACAATTGTGCTACAATGATAACATATATTTGAAATTAAAGAGGAAATTCCAATTAATAAGCAAGGAGACACTTTGTCCTAGCTTGGATGTCTTTTAGGTTGATTGTTGCTTGAAGAGATGGGTTCAAAGGCACTGACTGCACTGTGAAATGAAAGAGGTCCCGTTTGTGCTGTATCAGAGAACGAACATACATTTCATTTGTTTAGGATTCAAATCCTAAAATAAACAGCATGCATGATTTCAATAACGTAGACAACAGTGTTTATTCTAGATATGCACCTATTACATAGTGCGATGTTGAACAAACTTTCTCGCAGCACAAGCATAGTTTTTCATACTTAAAAATTCACATGTTATATACTGTAATGGAATACAGTTTGTATCAGAATCATGTATGTAAATTGCAAATATTTGTGTGTAATTTGATTAACCCATCTGTTTTGTATGTGGTGTTGTAAACATGTAAATAATCAAGGCATATACTATGCGTATACATTTAAGACAATGGTAACCATAGAAATGTTTGTTCCGCCGATCTATACTGGTGAGCTGTCGATGGACAGCTCCTACCTACTGCTAAACACAAGTACCTCATACACCAGTAACAGTCAAACCTGTGGTGAATTGGTACAAAGTGCCGTTCCTGTTGGCAATTTTTTTCCATTTAGTCTCCCCTTAAGCAAAATTATTTACATGTTCAGGATGAGACATTTTGTAGATGGAGAATAATTTAGAAACAATTTATAAGGCTTTGTTTTTTCTCAAAAAATTACCGAAGTATGCTTATATGCAAATAAGTTGCATGTTGTGCAGAAAGAAAAAAAAAAGCATCAGGGTAGTGTTTAAATTACATAACTTAAGATCATTTTTTTAGTTAAAAAAACATATTTATTATGTTTTCACTTTATGTACATAAAGTTATACTACTTTCTGTACACAACCTCAATTTTAATCCAAGGAATTAAGGAATCATGATCATAAAACAATACACAATGTGGACTTTCAGATGGCAACTATAAATAACAAGAAAAAGAATTTCGCTTTACTATCCCCCCATCCCCAATCAGAATGTTTGATTTGAACCCTAGTCTCAACCAAATTCTTTTCTGGATTCTAATTTACAGTAAGCACAAATGCAAGTAAAAAATGCACATCTTCATCACACAGGGGGAGCCAACTGCACAGAAACTTGGCATTAATTCATGATATTTTAAAATGTGTTATGGTGCTCAAACCAATCTTAATTCACTTTCTATTAATAAAAGTCACGACTAACCATTCAACTATATTTAAGCACAGTTTAATATCATAAATAATAAAATTATCAGTCAATAACACACCTTTACAAAATATTAGCATAACATCACTCATCACATGACTGTAACACATGATTTTTAACATTCATTTAAATTGTGTATGTGCTACAGATGTATTCTAATGTTATTAAAGCAAAACATACATACTGATAAACAAAGGACTGTTTATAGAATTGATAAAGTGTTAACACACAAACATAATGTAATGGTTAGAGGAACAGAATAATATTAAAGACCGTTTTCACTTCCTTGTTCAGTTGTTATGCAAAAAAATGTAAAAGTATTTAACTATCCAAAAAAAGGCACAGCGATAAAGATTATATCAGGTAACATAAAATTATGATTATGTCATGCAATTCCCTTTTCTATATTAGACAAGTATATATGGAAAAGTCTGATGCATTGCATTCACATGACTTTCTCTACCCATTCATCAACAAACTATTCTTACAAAAGCTTATTCTTTTTTCTACTTTATGTTGTTGGAAATAAACATTTGTAGAAATGGTTTTATTACATATTTTCTCATAGGTACAATGGGAATAGGGGGATACAGTAGACTTTAAGCGATAGTCAAATCTTTTAAGAGCTGGTTACTATGTGATGGCTTGAAATTCCGTTCTCTTTGCATGACCAGGAGCGGGGAGGAAAAAAAATTAACTTCCCATTCGAGAAAAATATAAGTATTTGAAAATTCAAGCCAATAAAAGGAAATATCTCAGAAATGGTTAACTCTACAAAAAAAATTTACATAAATTACGTACTTTAATGAGATCTACTTTTAAGTAGTAAGACTTTGTCTATCTCTTATGCTTTATCAGCTATGCAAAACTAATTCAAAATGAACTTGAGAGAACATGAGATATACATTACATTTGTTATGAAAATATCTTGAACATACAGTAGTTTGGCAATTGTTCTTTCACACAAGCCGTGTGTAGGACAAGGTTGTAAAGGTAAAATCAGACTGAAAAATTCAATGCCATAGCCGGAATTTGAACCATCTTCCGCTTTCCATGCAGTTGCTCTAACCAATAAGCTACCATGGCAACATACTGGCATATTAAATTATGCCTATTAGGTGGTTCAACTATGAAACCCGGGACTTAAAGTACTTAGTAAATCACCATTGGGGTATTGTCTCAAAATGAATTTAAGATCTCCTAGTGGCTTACTGGGAAAAATGTGAGCCAATTGGGAATTTTATGTTGTGCCAGCATGTTGTCATTGTAGCTTTGTTGTTTAGAGCAACCGCATGGAAAGCAGGAGATCCATGGTTCAAATCCCAGCTCTGACATTGAATTTTTCAGTCTGATTCTACCTTTTCAATATGGTATTTTAATCCATATCATTATGAGCCATTTATGAGAAAATCAAAATTTTCGAAAAAATTTTCCTCGTAAAGGGTAGTTTGGAGTAGGGAATTCATCTTAAAAATCACGTTACATCCTTGGAAAATGCTGAAGTTAAATACCAAGTCTGGTATTTAGCTCTTTCATTTTTGTGTTATACTGTTCACACACCCATACATAGACCAAACTTTTTCTAAAAATGTTTTTTTTGTTTTGTTGGATTCAGGAAGTCTCAAAACGTATATTACATCTTAACAGCTATTTTCAAATCAATTTCAAAACATTTAGTGGAAACTTTATTTAGTATAAATCTTCACATGGAGAGTCAACTTCTTCTTTATTTCTTAAGTCTTATATTTTCTTCAAATGGACCTTCAAATTCTAGAGGCACCAAAATATGTATGACTTCCATGGATTAGGCTTTTAAGTTTTCTTTTTGAGGGCTCTCTGATATAATGTTATTAAACAGTTAAATACACCTTCATTAGTTTTAGCTTTTGAAATTTTGTGGACATATATTTCTCTATACGACTGCTTAAAATCTCTTGTGCTAGTTTGTCGAGTTATCTAAATGGTAGGAGTATTTGCACTCACTACTGGACCGTGTACTAGAGCTTTATAGACAGTTAGTGGCATAGGGTACTACAGATATTTCTCAGCAAACATTTGTGCTGTTTCTCAAACATAATTTTCAAATTTTTCTTAATGAACTTGGTATCTACTAGAAATAGTTTGCAGCACAACATGGAACACATTTATTATTTTCACATTTATATCCATAATATTTGTAGAAATTTCATTCTTCTGAAAAAAATGCTTGGCACTGTTCCTATCATTAACGTTTCCATATGCTGCTTTGGGCTTATCCACAAATAACCCTTCCTCTCTTAAATTTCTCTTCTTAGGCCAGCCATAATTTTCTTATTCCCCCACCCCCCAAGCTTACTCTTTTTTAAATTGCAGTTTGTATGAAAAATACAACAAACATTCAAAAAATGAATCCATGCATATAAAATAAAAGCCATAATGCCAGGTTCAATATGTAAATCATACAGAATACTTTTTCCAGACTATCAAAATCTTTGAATATAAACCCTCTTTCTCACCAACAATGGTGAACAATAACTTATGACTAGGGCCCGGATTTTTAGGTTTTAACCTATATTTTTCCTCGCTATTTAATTAACACATTTCAAGATATATACTCATTTCACACTTCCTGGAGCAGAATATGCAAATTTCATTACACCTAAAAAAACCTAAATGCGGGGTTGACACCTAAAATAACCTAAATAGCTGTTTTTCCTTTTTTGAAATGAAGAATGTTATTTTCGGATTGAAACTCATTGTAAAATTATTTCCAGCACTTATAGCCAGTAGATAGTTCAAGTTACTACATTTAAATGCAGCACATGTGACACCTGGATGCAACTGATAGAAGGTCGGAGGAGCATACTTGGCTGTCTGCTGCCATTTATTATGCCGAGCACTTAAAAGACGTTAAAAATGTCATCAACGAATTGGATGAAACAAAAGCTTCCTGCATTACCAAGGCTAAGAAATCACTAGTGTGCCCCACTCTTGCCGCTTCCCTTGCATACATTAAGACACATTTTTGTTTGATACCAGAAGCTACAACTTTGCCACTGAAAGATGCTCTAGATATCATTGGTAATGTTTCCAGTAAAGAAATACCTGGACCAGTGGGAATTGCACATTCTTTGAAATTGCAGAAGATTCAAGGAATTCCTGCTTTTGAAGATATGAAAATCATTAATTCAGTATTGCAGGGAGAAAAGTATACAGGAGAACTACCCCTAGAACCTGCTGCACTGGCATCTATGTTCTACGCTCCAATGATGTCATGTTCTGTTGAAAGAACCTTTTCTTCATACAAGAATGTGTTATGTGATAATAGGAAATGGTTTACGCCAGAAATTTCAGAATGTATGCATCTACTGCAATGCCAAAAAATAAATCTTACAACTAAAAACCAGAAAATCAAAATTATTGATACCTGTATTGGCCCACGAAGCAAAACCTAAAAAAAAAACCTATTTTAATCAAGAAAAACCTAAAAAAAACCTATTTTAAGCATATAAGAAACCTAAAACGAAGGTTTATTCCACCTAAAAATCCGGGCACTACTTATGACCGACCTGAATGTAGATATCATTGAAACTGAATGTTGGAGATCTTAATTCTTTTATCTGGGCTTCAATATTCTGTTTTTTTTCTGCAATAAAAATGTCTGGAAATTCATGTATAAATTGACACTTATTAGACTGCAGGATTCAGTGGAGCATGTGCATGGATTCTGCCACAGAAATGCTTTACCTTTACCGTATTTTACTGGTTATGAGATGAATATGTATCACTGAAGTTAACAGAATGCTTTCATCTACCCAATCACCATCAAATCTTTGTACTAACCACTGATATATATAGAGATTAGATTAGCAACATCCTATCCCTCTGCACTGAAGCCAGCTCTGCATATGGTTGCCATAGTTTGTCACTGTGTTTTTGAGAGTTAAATGTGCACAAAAAATAAGCGTTTGTGGTGTGAAGTATTGAATTAATCAGAGAATTCCTACTGTGATTTTCAAACCACTATAATGGTCAACACGTGTGGTGTTGGGAGCAATTTCCCTTATTGCAAGAGGAAAAAATGAGGAAAAGGGCATGTTTCAATACACAGGTTAGTGCACTTATTTAAGTTACTCTTCGGCAGTATATTTCGTGAACTATGTTATGCACTATCAACAGAATGATTCTGCATTGTTTGTTAATTTTAGATTTCCAACTTGGATAGACCTAAGAGAAGTATGGGTAAAGACAATACACAGAAAAAATTGGCAACTCACTCTGGCGTCTGCTGTGTGCTTCCAACACTTTCAACCTGAGGATTTGGACTTAACAGGAGGCTGAGAGAAAGAGCTACTCCTTCTGTTTCCTGCTTATCTCTGTTCTCAAAATTAACATAAAGACTATTCTACATTGATGTCAGAATAGCACATTATACATAACAGTAACAGTAGAATTTGTACATAGATTAATAACTAATTATTGTGCATGCACCTTATACCTTTACATGTTTCTATAAGAAACACCTTGCTAATCAGCCCATGTAGCAGCTTCCCAAAAAAGAATTAGTACAAAATTACATGCTTGCGTTACCAGAACTTTGAGGATAAGAGGGACTCTCCTTGGACTCCAAATGGAGTGGTAATTATCACAATATTCCATGACTGAAATTCCTCATTAATAGTATCACACATTCTCCAAAAGCTTTAAGCCAATGCTGTAAAATATGATATAGATTTTTGTTACATAAACACTAGTTTTAGACCAAGTAATAGATGCTAAATTAAATTATAACTTTGCTGCAATGTTTGGTGTAGCAATACCAATTTGTCAATAATGTCTGACAGGCTCGAAAATGTGGCTGTATTAAATATTTAACAAGCAATCTCTCTGCTTCCATTTTCCATTGTTCTTTACTTGAAAAATTTAGTAAACAATGAGTTTGGCAGATGATGTGTATGGTCTAGGTATAATGCCGAGCATAGTGAAACAAGATGGTGGCTGGGACCAAGATTGGCTTCAGCAAAGCAGCTAGCATTGCTGCCCTGTGGTATTAACTTTGCCCAGAAGTTCCATCAAACCCCCATTCTGTAATAAAGGTTAAATTATGTAACCTTTCTGCATTTTAAGTTTCTAAAATTCTTTTTGCACCTTCAAAACATAAGCAGCACTGTGATCAAGTAGTGCTTGCAACTTTCAGCAGTCGTAGCACTGGTGAGTCTGTGCTAAGGCAACATCTTTTCTTGGCTTCTTGCATTATTTTATAGAGTACCTAATATAAATATTAGATGGTTAGAAAAAGTATACAATATGGTGGTCGAGGCAAAAATGCTATATGGGATAGAAGTATGGGGATTAGAAGGAGGATGGGAAGTCATAGATGAGGTGCATAGGAAATTTTGCAAAGAAATACTTGGGCTACCAGATGCAACTGCCAGACAGGTAGCACAAATAGAGCTGGGTAGAGTGCCAAGCAAGGGAAAGATTATGGAAAGGGCATTGAAATTTTGGTATAATATATTGAAATTGGAAGAAAGGAATTTGTTAAAACTGTGTTTAGTATATCAAGAGAAAAGTTTAAAGAATAAGGGATGGGTAGATTGCCTCAGAAATAACTTGGAAAGTAGTGGGTTAGGGGAAATATGGAGAAGAAGAGAAAATAATGTGAATAACTTCTGGAAGTTGGCAAGGAAAAGATTTGAGGACATAGAAATACAAAAAAAAATTAGTGAGATAACTGACATGAGATCTTTAGTCTACTATATACCAATGAAAGATTCATGGGGAAGGGAAAAGTATATAGAAGTAACAAATAAAGAGGAGCGGGAAGGTATCGCATGGCTGAAAGCAGGTGTATGGAGATTAAAAGGCTTAAGGAAAGGTATTTCACAAAATCAATGCCCTATATGTGGCGTAAAGGAGGATGTGGAACACATTTTATTTGAATGTAGGGGGACTGAAGTGTGGAGAAAAGAGTATATCAATAAGAAATGGTTTAAAATAGATAGAAATGTAGCGGTAGTTGACATGTTTAAAAAGCACAGTAAGAAGATGGGAAAATTTTTATACAAAGTGAGAAATAAATGGATGTGGACAGTAAATAGACAAAATGGAGTAATAAACTAGAATTAATAAATTATTGTAAAATATGAGTATGACTGGTACAGAGCCAGGACTGAACACCGGACATATTCACTTGCATATAGTTTAGCATAAATAAAAAAGTAAAAATTATTTTATAGGGTGAAAATCCTACTAGGGTGCTTGGTCAGAACATGATAACTACAAAATTGGCCTTTTTAGATATGACAATGACTATATAAATATAACAATCCTCTTTCATTTGGTATACTCCTGGTATCTCCATCTGCATCCTAACCTTCACTACAGCAGGGTCTTAACTGTCAATGTTGTGCGCCATTTTCTGTGCTGTAGTGGTTACCATGATAGCCTCTAGTTCCTGCAATTCTATATTTGTACAGTTTGTACGAAGAAACAAAATATTAAGATACATGTTCAAAACATGTCAGCAGAATTTGATCAGACCATGATATCTCCATTTCTTTTTAATTAATACCATTTAGAACCTATATAGATGCTAAAGCACATGAATATAACTAAATAACATACCAATACAAATTATCTTCACTTGCATTTGTGTCTGTGCCATATTTCTGTCTTTTAAATTAAAGTTGAAAACAAGAATGCTTATTTCTCAAAACATCAGTTTTGAAGTTATCATGTTCTGACCAAACATCACAGAATTTTGTCCTTAGATCTTATACTGATGTCTGGTAAGTTTGGCTTCAACAATCATTTACAGGGCTTCTTCCGCAGAAAAATAATTTTATTTTATCACCTTGTTTCTAAAAAGCAACTTGGTATTTTTAAGCTTTTGTGGTCATGGTTGATATTATTTCCTTCAGAAGAATCTATTTGTCCTGAATTATGTAGCATAGCATGTGATAATTCATCAAGAGAATGGCAAGCTCTGAAATCCTGTCCTTAAGTTTTGAGTTTCAAGCCAAGTTACATTATCTGAGACAAACTCTATTTGTATCAGAGTTCAGCCACTTTGTTTCAGATTAGGAAGCAAAATCAAATGTTTCTTGTAAAGGTATGAAAGAAACTCATCTGGACAAGATGTGCATTTTTAAATATTTTCCTTCGAATATTATATTAAATTGATCTTGCAGTCTAATGTTTCCTGGTTTCCTCAATAGTTAATTTCTTGATCAACATCTAGAAAGGTAATCATATTTATGGTAAACAACAGATTTGTAAAACATGGAATATGCATGAGCCCCCCCCCCAAAAAAAATTATGGGTGCCTATTTTTCAACTGTTCTACTAAATATTCTTCTAAATTTGAAGTTGGAAACACATAGGAACAATACAAGATGACAAAGAAATACTCATTTGTACTGAAACTTTGTCTTCAGATTAACATTATCAATTCATTTATTATAAAGAAAGACTGATGTGGTTTTAAATTCAAACTAACAGTGAGTTCGGAACATTAACATCACTAATTAATTTTGAAGACTGAGAAGCTAGTAACAGTGATGTGTCATAATTTAAAATAAAGAGAGTTGGAGGTTGTTACACTACATCACTAAAGGTTCCTAATTTGGACGTGTTTCGGGAGAACGGTTTGCTCCCATCGTCAGCTTGTTTCCAACTAATTTTGCTGGCTACTGTCTGGGGAATGTGTGTGATTAGTGGCGTTCTCTGGTGCTGGGTTGATGAACTTCCAAAGGCTGCTGGGTGGCAGTAGTTCGAAATTCATTAGACGATTTCTGTGTTTGATGATACATATTTTTTTTCCAGATGTCCAATTCATTGCTGCTGTTGATCGGTTTTAAGAGTTTTATGTTTGGAGTGATTTCATGGTTTGAAGACCAGAAATAATGTGCTACTGCTGATTTATCAGTCTGTTTTTGGTAAATGCATCTCATATGCTCTTTAAGTCTTATTTCAAGATTTCTTTTAGTTCTTCCTATGTATACCACGTTACAGTGATGTAGTGTAACAACCTCCAACTCTCTTTATTTTAAATTAACATCACTTCTATATTTTGCTCACTTGAACTTGTTGTGGGGACATGGAGGCAACTTCAACTCACTATTAGTTTGTATTTATATATGCTTTGTGGAAAAAGGTAAATCAGTTGTATATTTTCGAAAAATAATTAACATATCTGAAGAACAGGTTCAGAATCAATCACTTCCTTTAGCATACACATAGTGAGGTACCATGTGGTTGCATATGCATGATGTTAATGACCCCATTGCATGAGTCAGATGTGCACAATTATTTTAAAAAGTTGGGTTCTTGGGTGATTTTAATTTTTTTAGTTTCCGACAGGTTTTGATGCATTTGGCCCCATTATGCATTAGTGGAATCCCTCGTTTTGTATCCATATTCAGCCAAGACATTATTGACAATAAATGTGCTAATCCAACTAGAGAAAATAAATGTTCGCAACATGTTGAAATGAATTTTGCTCATCCAAGTACTAAGAGACAAATTTGTTAATTGAGGAGGTTGCATTCAAAATATAGCCAGTACAGGCAATTCAATTTTCCAGGGGGAGGGGGGGGGGAAAGAAAGAAAGACAGAAAGAAAAAAGAGCAATGAAATGCCCTTAAGAATCAGATATACCTAGTTTTCATGGATACCTACAGCACAGAGCCTACATTTGAGAAACTTTAATGAATTTTTGTGGTAAAATGTGCTCTAGCAATTTCATACAAATGTTTGGACTTGTTTAGTCTTGCTGGACATGATTTGGAAAAATTCAATTTTGAGTGCAACTCAGTTGAACTTATTTGGCTTTTTGCGCAAAAGTAACCAATGCATGGAAGCACAAGTTGCTTTACATACAACATACACTCTACAACTCGACATTCACATGAAAACACTGAAAATCATTAAAAGCTTTATGACACTAGATCAAATAAGAGTTGCAACATCAACAAAGACCTTGAAATAAACCTAAAACAATATGGCTTGCATACTTAAAAATAATGTTCAGAGGCAGAATTCTGGACAAAATTAAAATGCAAAGTAGAATTAAGAGTTGAAAATACATTAATATTTCAATGTACTTGTTCACTTATGAATGAAAGAGGTACCTTTATGTGGCCGTAATCACACTTGTTCAGATTGGTTGGAAATTCTTGCAGATACCAACAGAATTCAGCAAATTGTATACAAAACAGATATTTTCCATTTTTGACCTAATTTTAAATGCTACCTCTTCAATTGTCAACAGTAAAACAAGTCATTTAATGGTGTTTTAGGAAACACTAAAATGGATATCTCCAACTTTGTATTTATGTTCCAAATCATTCTTCATTTGGTCCATAAGATATTTTATTTCTCATTTAATTTCCAAAATGCTCTTAACTGCCAGTATACATTTACTTTGAAGAAAATAGTGGTTTTGAAGAAATGGCAGTATTTTCTGTTACAAATTAAGCAATATGGCTTATCACACCTCATTAACCACAAGCGCCAACAGTAACTCGAATACTTTTACATCAACTGGTAATATTGATAGCATTAATTCATATTCAGTCATGGTGCATAGAGCAATAGTAGACTTAATGCAGTAACAGACTGTCTCAACTTCAGTGATATAAAATTTCTTAATTTCATCACAAATTTAAAACAAGCCACCAAATACATTCATAACATCAAAATAAATCTGCCTGAGCCCAATCTACCAAAAAGCAATAACTGCATAAGGCAGTGTTGGCAAGAACAATATGAACATCTATTGAAAACAATTTTTAGTGGATATTATTGGAACATTTAAAGCTTCAATGATGAAACCAAGCATTCATCTTCTTTCATTTACCCAAATGAGTATTACAATGAACAGTTAATAGGCTCTATTCATTTTCCTTTTCCTGTTTTGAAGAACAGAAACCATTGCATCACTTTAGAGTTGCCTTATCCAGAAGTATGTTTAACACTGCATTACATCAGGAAATACAAAGCAAGAAGATGTGACGAACATCAAGTTCAAACATACAGAATTTTGTTATTTCAGACCTGACTAATTACAGTAATACACTCAACTGTACCAGCAATTATCTTGGAACAGAAGAAACTGTCACTTTTCTTATACAATACAAATATGTTCTGTACCATCAAAGTAATTTGACTATTCCAGATATAGTTTTAAATCTGCCTGTTTAAGTTATAAAGTTTTATACATTTCACTTAAACATGAAGGAAGACCAGCAAATATAAAATGTTTTTGTGCATGAACAAACATGTCAATATACTTTTTGTACTAAACACTTCTTAAACAAGCTTCATACTGAAAACCCTTGCAGTAATAAAAGCAAGCAATGTAAAACTTTATTTGTGCAATTTTAAAGCATTTTTATATAGAATCTGCCCCTAATATTTGGCCTTTGTATTTGAATTTTCCTAGCTGAGTTAAACATGCAGATTACTTAGCAAGAATGCTTTAGGTGCTTCATTTACAGCTCAGATCACACTTCACAATTCATTACTAAAATACTGATTAATACTATGCAATACTTATTACACCTAAATCTGTGCACGAGTTATAGGTATACATGTTACATCTATTCCGAAATGGCTTCAGAACAAACCATTAACAACTGATCCACCAAACATTATCAACAAAACAGAGGTAAAACTTAATTCAAATACACTTTCAGTTATTAAACTAGTACTATAAGTAAAATAAATAACACACTGAAATTCAGGTAAATATGAAGTCAGCTTTATAAATGATCCAATCTGTATTATTATCTGTACAAAAACTAATATGTTCATTGTGAATCATTAAATGCATAAAAACATCAGTCATCTCTCTTAACTTAGTGCATATTTATATTCTTTTCCTTACATCACTACAGATCACAATGTCTGCAACAGGATAAAGCTTTTATGCATATGCTAACATTTAAATATACTGTTTTAGCTTTTCATCAATTTTTGTAAACGTTCAATCCTGCTCTTAAACATCCTGATGAATCAAACTACACATTGGATGAGAAAGAAACTACTCCAATCTTTGAGAGATAACAAGTTACCCATTGGAGGTAAAAACTGATATTGTAGTGAAGTGAGCAGTAAAGAATCAATTTGAGTGCTGGGGCATTACATCAGATTTGGTAATCGGTGAGAAAGTGTTGAAACTCAGTTACCTCAACACTTATGTATGGGAATGTGGAGTCAGTATTGCCTAAAGTATTTATACCATGGAGGGTTAGGCCATGTGGTCTGACTGACTGTCACCAGAGTGTGACCTGCCATCTGACGTTCACCCTCGACCGGAGGCTATAGCTGACGACCAAGCTACATGGGATGCCTCATACACCTCCACCCTAACTAGTCAACATAGTAACAGTGCTCCCAGCTAGAGGGCAGTTATCTAGGTAAGAATGCTTTAACCTTAAGTTCTGCTTGCATGGGCTTTCGCCCTGTCTCAGGTTGCCCGTCTGCAGGCCTTATGTATGATATAGTCAAATACAACCTCTAGGTTTTATGGATCCCCTGTACTTACATTCGCTACCCCTATCCTGGAATGCCATCCTGGTACCAAAGCACCCACCTACCTCTGAACTACCCCCTAGTGTAAGCAACTACTGGGGTTAACACATATGTATATTGTATGATGATGTAATTCTTATCATATATGCACACTTTTGGATATAACCATTTTTTTGGCCTATTTGTTCCATAAGAACCACCAAAGATCACCTCAATAACTGAAATGAATTAATGTGGTGCAAATGAATGTTCCTACATGGGATTTGAGGGAGAAAAAGAAACCTTGCAACTGATTATATTGCAAAAGCATGTAGTTCCATCACATATGCATATTTTTGGACATATTCTTCCTCTTTAGCATACTAACATCCCACACAGACCACCTAATGTCAAGTCAATAACCAAATGCTAATACTAATTAATCCAGATTACCCAGAATATGTGATCATCTGGCATTTACCTCTTTAGGGCAAAAGACAAAAAAATACATTTTTCTGAATAAGAACCAAATGAATGGACATTTAAAGCAGTATTCAATACACTTTCTCATTATGCTGGATACTTTCTAACCAAGTTACACTGCTGAACCCCTGGCAACTGAATATCCTGCACTTCATTTTCTTCAACCAAACTTCTAAATGGGAACATAAAATTCTAACATATGTTAGCCTACTTTAGTATTTAACTAAAATGAATTAGGTAATAACCTCATTTGGCATTAGCTATACAGATGCATCGTGTACTGGACATACTCATTTGGGATTAGCTACAGATGATGCATTGTATACTGGACATACTCATTTGGGAATAGCTACAGATGATGCATTGTATACTGGACATACTCATTTGGGAATAGCTACAGATGCACTGTGTGTAACATACCTGTTTGGGGTTAGCTACAGGTGCATTGTGTATCTCACACACACTAGTTTTGGTTAGCTACAGATGCATAGCACATTACATATACTCATTTGGGGTTAGCTATAGATGTAATGTGTATCGTACATACTCAATGAATACACTTAGTTGGACGCCCTATGTGCTGGATACACTTGCATATTTGGGTTAGCTAAATATCCACTGAGTGTTGAATACACTTCCATATTTGGACTTGGGTTAGCTACAGATCCCCTGAGTGTTGAATACACTTGCATACTTGGATTAGCTAAATATCCACTGAGTGTTGAATACACTTCCATATTTGGACTTGGGTTAGCTACAGATCCCCTGAGTGTTGAATACACTTGCATACTTGGATTAGCTAAATATCCACTGAGTGTTGAATACACTTCCATATTTGGACTTGGGTTAGCTACAGATCCCCCGAGTGTTGAATACACTTGCATACTTGGGTTAGCTATAGGTGCACTAAGTGTTGAATACAGTTGCATATTTGGGTTAGCTACAGATGGACTGAGTGTTAATACACTTGCATATTTGGGTTAGCTATAAATCCACTGAGTGCTAATACACTTGCATACTTGGGTTATCCACCAAGTGTTGAATACACTTGCATACATGGTTATCCACTGAGTGTTGAATACACTTGCATACTTGGTTTATCCACCGAGTGTTGAATACACTTACATACTTGGTTTATCCATTGAGTGTTGAATACACTTGCATACTTGGGTTACCCATTGAGTGGTGAATACACTTGCATACTTGGGTTATCCATTGAGTGTTGAATACACTTGCATACTTGGGTTATACGCCAAGTGTTGAATACACTTGCATACTTGGGTTATACGCCAAGTGTTGAATACACTTGCATACTTGGATTATTATTGAGTGTTGAATACACTTGCATACTTGGGTTACCCATTGAGTGTTGAATACACTTGCATACTTGGGTTATCCGCCGAGTGTTGAATACACTTGCATACTTGGATTAGCTAAATATCCACTGAGTGTTGAATACACTTGCATACTTGGATTAGCTACAGATCCCCTGAGTGTTGAATACACTTGCATACTTGGGTTAGCTACAGATGCACTGAGTGTTGAATACAGTTGCATATTTGGGTTAGCTACAGATGGACTGAGTGTTAATACACTTGCACATTTGGGTTAGCTACAGATGGACTGAGTGTTAATACACTTGCATATTTGGGTTAGCTATAAATCCACTGAGTGCTAATACACTTGCATACTTGGGTTATCCACCAAGTGTTGAATACACTTGCATACATGGTTATCCACTGAGTGTTGAATACACTTGCATACTTGGTTTATCCACCGAGTGTTGAATACACTTACATACTTGGTTTATCCATTGAGTGTTGAATACACTTGCATACTTGGGTTACCCATTGAGTGTTGAATACACTTGCATACTTGGGTTATCCATTGAGTGTTGAATACACTTGCATACTTGGGTTATCCATTGAGTGTTGAATACACTTGCATACTTGGGTTATCCGCCAAGTGTTGAATACACTTGCATACTTGGGTTATCCATTGAGTGTTGCATACACTTGCATACTTGGGTTACCCATTGAGTGTTGAATACACTTGCATACTTGGGTTATCCGCCGAGTGTTGAATACACTTGCATACTTGGATTAGCTAAATATCCACTGAGTGTTGAATACACTTCCATATTTGGACTTGGGTTAGCTACAGATCCCCTGAGTGTTGAATACACTTCCATATTTGGACTTGGGTTAGCTACAGATCCCCTGAGTGTTGAATACACTTGCATACTTGGGTTAGCTACAGATGCACTGAGTGTTGAATACAGTTGCATATTTGGGTTAGCTACAGATGGACTGAGTGTTAATACACTTGCATATTTGGGTTAGCTACAGATGGACTGAGTGTTAATACACTTGCATATTTGGGTTAGCTACAGATGGACTGAGTGTTAATACACTTGCATACTTGGTTTAGCTAAATATCCACTGAGTGTTGAATACACTTCCATATTTGGACTTGGGTTAGCTACAGATCCCCTGAGTGTTGAATACACTTGCATACTTGGGTTAGCTACAGATCCACTGAGTGTTGAATACACTTGCATACTTGGGTTAGCTACAGATGCACAGTGTGCTGAATACACTTGCATACTTGGGTTAGCTACAGATCCACTGAGTGTTGAATACACTTGCATATTTGGGTTAGCTACAGATGCACAGTGTGCTGAATACACTTGCATACTTGGGTTAGCTACAGATCCACTGAGTGTTGAATACACTTGCATACTTGGGTTAGCTACAGATGCACAGTGTGCTGAATACACTTGCATACTTGGGTTAGCTACAGATTGTGGGCTCAATACACTTACTGTGGGGTTCCCTGTTATATATAGCACGTATAGGCTACTTGAATGTAAACATGATAACGGTGCCACCAATCCAGCGCTACTCCTAAATGTCCCATGTAGTATTGACTACAGATACACTAAGTGCTGCACATATTCACCTGAATTGAGCTACTGATACACTGAATGATGAATACAATTACTAAGGTTTGACCAGATGCATTGAGTACTGAACACAATTTTGGATTTGCTATATACACAATGATTGCCAATTTCTAACCCCCTTTACACACAATTATTAGGGCTATTTATCACTTTTTGCTACTAATCAATATGCACAAATTACACAATTTAAATAAAAAAATCTTTCAATATTATTTAAGAGTAAAAGATCTTGATATAATTATATAAAGTCTCAATCATCTGAGTTAGATGAGACGAAGGCTACCTCGTGTGGAAGGGAAAAGAAAATTTTGACTTTCACGTTTTTTCTAAGATCACAAGATACTGTATGCAAACTATGATACATGCATTTATCTTAAAAGCAACTTAATATTACAATCTATCCAAACTTCTGTTTGTTTTTTTTTAATTCAATGCTTTATCCCCCAATGTTCTATTCTGGAGATGCAATGTCTCGCCAATGATTCCTATACAGAAAAGCTGTAGTAGTAATAGTTTTGTTCTTTTAACTGCTGACTGTTGTAAGGCATACCATAACAAGCCTCTTGGGGGCTCATATGATACAGAAGAATGTACTAAGAGTTAAATGATGGAGACACCACTTTATTACTCCTTACATAAAATGTATTTAATTCTCTAACTTCAAGATGGAAAAGCCAGAGTGGGTCGAACCCTACCGCACAGATGCTACATCTTATGCCTTCGTCCACATATATAATGGGGTGAGTGGATTAGTGGGAATGGCATGTTGTCAGTACTGCCGCCCCACCCAGGTATAAGTGCTTTGCAAAAATGAAGCTACTAATCTTCCATCAAGCAGCTTCTCAAATGGTACCCAAGGACACTCACAAGGTTAAGTACACCCTGTACCAGACCGTCCAGCTAGGGAAGAAATTCTCATGCTGGTACAGAGGATTGAATCTGGTTCACCCTCGCACCACCGGCTACAGTGCTATGGGAACAACCTATTTCATTATCTACTTCAACATTATTGTAAGTAAGCTTACTTATGTGTAAAATATACATTTTCATTAATTATTTGTTTATACTCAATACACCATTTAGGAAACTGAAAATTCTATTTTTACAGCAAGTATTCAAGCACATGAAATTTTTACTGTGAAACTAAATTTTGTTTTCTAAAAGCAATTTATTAAGAATTAACAGATAACCCTCTTATAGTTCTTTAACCCTTCAGTTGTTGCAAATATTACTCTATTTCACTGAATTTGTTCCACCTATGGCTGTGATAATCAGAGGTGCCTCGCAGAATTACAAGTCCACAAAATGTCAGAAAGTAGTTAAACTATGTAGGGGGGGGGGGGAGAAAGTGAAAAAAACCGAAGTATACATTTCATCATTTAAGCAGCAATAGCTGTGGCAGTGATTCATCAAGGGTTTTGAAATTAAGATACAAAGGGATAAGATTATAATCCTATGAAGATGGCAATTTTAAGAAATGAAGTGCAATTCCAAAATCCACGTTCAGCTGCTTCAAATAAGGTAGATGCTCATATTCAGCAAGCACTAGATGCTTTCTGCAGGATTTCAGCCGTAAATATTACACACAAATGTTGGGCCTGGTTTTTCCAGTCCATCTTACAATGTATATTTTTCTTTTTCTTTCTTTCATTTTCAACCTGGATCAATATTCAGCCTAAAATATAGTAGATGCCCAAAACAATCCTGGAGGTGGCCTATATTAGACTCTTTTGTTGAACTGTTTTCTAAATTTAAAACATTGCTTATTGTAAGTGTGAACTTTCCATTGGCTTTGGTTATCATATGACGAGATCCCGATATTCATTTCTATTAGCTGTTCACAAATGTTCCACTGACTGAGTTACATTGGTAGAATTATTCTGCTTAGCACAGAATGTCTAAGCTCCTATTTAAACATGTTTTCATTGCAAATAATCAGTGGATTACTATATAAAAAGATGGCCACTTATTTAAATTGCTACTGTGGAGTGAAACAAATAAAAGCTTATGATTGAAAGGTGAACATACAATAGCTTCAAGAGCACTCGCCAAGTTTATTTTTTGTGCAGTGTTTAATTAAAAGCTAAAGTTGCCTATATTTTAATTATTCTTACTCAATATTTCTGCCTATTGAAAGGATACTGATAAAAATACCCCAAAGCACTCACATCTTTACCTTTTAATACAATTCTCTAAGTAAACATTAAATTATATTTAAGTAAAAGAATCTTATTCTGCTTTATATATACCTATATAATAATGTGATTCCAAATGACTTGGACTAGCTAATATGAAATGAGGGTTTCATAATTTGTAGCAAATGAGAATCACAATATCAGTCTATTTCAGAAAGAGACCAAAGTCTGTTAGAATAAAATCACAAAGTGCTCACCTATAAACTGAAAGATATAAGCTAGGTTCAACCTTTGCCAACTATGATTTTTGATGAAGGACCATGACTCAGTACAACACTAGGAACAATTTATAATTTAAAGGCAGTGCTTCAGCCACATGAAGCCGGAAAGAAGGAAAACTGCTGCCACTCGCAACTGCTCTAAATGTGAAGTTATGGAAAATTAAAAAGTAGGAAATAACGAAGATGATGGTCAAGCAAAGTTTCATCCTTTTCTACTCAGAGCTGCCACTGATATTTGTGTCAAACACAGTTTGCTTAACCAACTCCAAGTGCACTTTCATGCAATAATGCTATTTTTGATGAGATGCAATGTTGTTAACTAAATAATTTTACTGAACAAGATGGTTCTGCAGTGATGAGGCTCCCATTTGGCAGAGGGGGATCCTGGGTCCAATTCCTACTGAGCCAGTCACTCTAACCTTGAGTTTTTTTCATGGTTTTCCCTGACTGGTAGGTGAATGCTGGGGTTGATTACATAATACCATGAATTGTACTGTCTCCCATTTCCTTATCATGTTTCAGGGCCAAAAGATCAGGTGAGTGGATGGCAGGAGAGGTATGTGGCAGTGGGGTTTGCTTTGAGAAACTGTTCAGTGTAGGACAGGCCCTTAGAGAGACCTCTCCATAGAGAGAGGTAGGCCTGGGGGGGGTTTCCTGCTGGCATCACAATGTAATATCTAGAGATCTTAGGGGCCCTGCCTGTGTCCAAGCCTATCCTGCATCTCGTTGCTGTGTCCTTTGCTTCAGCTCTTCCTCCTGGAGGTTTCTGGAAGCACAATAAGCGACTATGCGCTTAAATGCTGAAATCCTTCTCCGTTTCCTGTTAACCATAACTAAAGAATTTAATAGATAAATGATGGAAGATTCAATGCTATACTAGTTAAGCTGATAGGACTAATTTTGATCTGTTCAAGTATGCAGAATATAATACTTGTCTGCCTGATATTTTCAATCTTAACCTAGAAACTGTTGCCAAAAGCAGGAGTCGTCTATTCTGTTCAAATTGTACTCGTGGAAACCATATTCTCAGCAATTAAGGATATATATCTATACTTACTTTATCTTTATAAATAGCATTAAGAAGTACTTCTTGCTAGTAAAGCTAATATGGATGGTATAGCAGCCTATGTTTAAGTGAATGTGAATTCAAAAACCCAAAGGGTATTAATACGATTATTATTAATAATAATGTGGGATAAGGCCTAAAGTTACTATTTAATTGAACATTGAAAAATGTAATTATTAACGAGTATTTTAGAATGTCAGGAATAAATGATTTAATATTTAATATTATAGGAAATAAAACTTGATGGCGGGCAGAGTAGTCAGTGCAAAACCCAATAAGAAGCATGCTCTGCCTTGCAGCATTGTAAACACTGGGAAACCACTAATGCAAATATCATCTGTATCCATAAAATTTAGTGGAACTCCAAATGTTAAAGAAGAACATTTTATTTTGATGCTTTGCAGTCTAAAAACTAGTTTCCTACATTAATTATTTTATGAAATAATGGGAATTTGAACTCGTGATTCAGCAAAAGGTGCTGCTATGAACCAAAGTTTTCAAGTTGCCTACAACTCTCTTTGTACCTCTTTTGTATATTATAATGCAGCAGCTAAGGCCCAAGGTTATCGGGAGGGCAGTGCCGGGGGGCGGGGGGTGTAAACGATACGAACCGCTCACCAGTGTAAACACCATGCAGGACCTTCTAGAAGTTTCTTCTCCCCCTCTTCCAGGAAGTGTCTTGAAATAGTTCTAGAATGTTTGAGAAGCTTATGGAAAGATTCCGACTATGTACGCAAGTGCTCTCGTGGGAGTTGAGCTCAGTCAGTCAGCGAGCGAGTGTGCCTCTTGTACAACATCAACAGCGATTCTCTGACCATGTTGGTGTCAGCTGTTATGACATGCAGTAGTGCTACTGCGGAGCGATGGATTGTGGAGGTCTTGTGTTCGACTGCCGACCGAAGAGGCTACGTCACTAAGGAAGTGAAGGGACAGAGAACTGAACTAATTCACCTTAGTAAAGTGATAGTGTGAATGAAGTGAACTTCCAGTGATGTTGAACTAGATAAGAACTTAAAAACAGTGAAGAGCGGCAGTGAAAAAACTGGACAGTCACAATATTTTTGCAGCACATGTTACAAAACAGACACCAGATGCCACATTCAGCTTAGTGAAATGGAAGAAACAATTAGTTAGTGTTAAGCTTTACCTTCGGTAGAGGTTGTAGCTTTCGCATTAGTGGTAAATTCATTGAGCACTCGAACAGTTACAGTGATAGTGATTGTTCTATTCTATTGGATTTTAGCCAACATGTCACTTGATAAGTGAACCAATAATATGCAAATGGGAAGTGCTGCATCATTAGAGCAGCAATATAATTTACAATGTGTACTATTTTATTTTAAGAACCTTTCGGCACGATACAACTGCTTGGCCTGCACAAGTTTTGTTATTGTTATCAAGATGATACTTTGATGATTTTCCTTGTTAATTTAGGAATGCATAGCAAGTTGTATTTGCTTGAGTTCTAGTCTTCTTACTTGTTCAACCTTTTAATTCCACTTTGTCCTTTAATATGTGGCAATGTCGTGCAGCCTAAGTGTGCAGAGCTCAGACACCATCAAATTCTGTGCCTGCCGTAGCAAATATTTAGCTCAAATTTTAATTTTGTACTTAAATATTTATGTTTTTACAAACGCACATTGGAACAAACTGGTGCAGAAATATTATGGCATTTAAAATAAAAACGGGTAAATACGTTATGTAATGCTCTAATGCCAAAGTATGAGAAACAAAGTCGACACTTGAAAGTAATGGCAGGATCTTTCTCTATTAAGGAAAACAAGGCTGTAATTTTCAACTTACTAGAATCTATCTTGACCAAGAATGGTCCTCTCGTAAACATGTGGGAGAGAAGAAAGAAAGAAACAAAGAAAGAAAGAAAGAAAGAAAGAAAGAGATAGAGACAGTGAGAAAGAACGCTCTATGCCGCTGATTGGTGGAGGGAAGTTCATGACTGTTTTGTTTTGTTTTCATGCAATAACTGCCTCTAAGAACTATAGCACTGTAAGCAGTTTTCTAATCACTGCTTAGTGGGCATTAGTTCCGGAGAGAGAAAAGTCTACAAATGTTTAGATTCATTTCTCTGTATCCTGCACATATGCCACAGATATGTTCTAGGCTTGTGAATTCTGAAAGGAATGTTAACAACTGACACATACATAAGCATAGATTAAACTGATTATACAGTATTAACATATTATTGTGAAATAATATACAGCCTAACTTTGTAATACTAATGAAACAGTTGTATAATACACAAGTTGTATTCCTATACCATACGGCCCATTGGAATAAGGTATGTCTTGAAGTAAATGGTGATTCGGATGTTATTGTTTAATGTGTAGAGCTGCTTCTGATATTTAAGACTGTATTTCATATGTCTCTTACATACTTCACAAGTCCAGAACACATATATGCAATTTAAAAGCTGTCAGCTTATTATCATGAAGCAGGCCTGTCAATCTGCTGAAGTAAAACACAGCCGAATCTTAAGAAGTAGCGAGAGGCAAATGATCGTGCACTGTTTCGCAATGCGAAGAGTAACCTTATGCTACTACATGATAATAGTAATTCTTTAACATATAGATTTAATAAGTTAATGGTAATGTCTTACTCGATTTACTGTCAAGAAGTTAGCGCTGCTAGAGCTAGTGTTGCAAAATTTATATGCACAGATGTGGCAGATTGAGTCTGCTCTGCCTTGTTGTTTGTGACAGGATCATTCTTGTCTGAGAGTATATGATGCCTTGTTTTCAGTCATTCTCTTTTTTTCCTGTTCCATGTAATTGAGAAATGAACTGCAAATGGCAACCAGAGAAGAAAATAAGTTTCATTCAGCAATTAAGCCACAGTAATGTAAAACTGTTCCTTCATAAGCTGTAATTGACACATCACAAATAAATTGAGAAATTATGAGACAGGTTTGTAAATACTGTAAAAAAACAGTTCAAATGGCCACTTAATATGCTCAACTGATGAACTGCATCACAAATTAACCACTTGTAAAACTGAACTACACAAGACTGATGTTGGTAGCTATATAATCAACTTTTTTTTTATTTCAGTCTATTATCTTTGTGGGATACAAACTTTATTAGCTAACTGCCCCAATAACCATATTTCCTTGGTTACTTTGCATTAATTTTTATAGTAATGATCAGGGCTGCCTATAAGTGGTGGCAGAGTACACACACGTAGCAGAGCCCAGAGGGGCCTGTATAATAAAATATCGATGGAATTCCCTTCACTCAGCACCAAGGCCAAGGAACTTCAGTCAGAAGAGAGGAAAGGAAGGGAGAAGAAGCAAGCGTGCCACAAGCGAACCAACCAGGGAGGTGACGTCACCATTGAAGGAGGTCAGCCCACAGAAACAGCTGGTAGATGAAGCAAGGAGTGACGTATTAGCGGCATCAGCGGGACTTGACGTATGGAAAGACGGAGAAGGTATGAGTGTACTGTCAACACCTGAAGGTAGTATCTTAATAGTAAAAGACCACAAGAGGATTCAGACACAACAGGAGGGGAGGCTAACAAGAACGAAAGCAAAACTACAATAATTTAGATAAAATAGAACCGATTCAGCATAGGATGAGTCTCCCCTGGCGGTGGTTGCTGGAATGCGGAAGGTATATTAGTCAAAATTAATAAAGGGGAATTGGCTCAAGTGTGGATATGAGGTGATCTATAGCAATGGTGGAAACTTGGTTAGCCAAAAACACAGTGATATACATACGGAGTGAAAAAGGAAATAAAAGGCAGGGTATCAGGGGGAATACGAGTGTTTATTAGAAGGGAAAGGAACTTAGAACAAATGAAATAAAGGGTACAGGATTAGAGAGAGTAAGAAAGGACATGAAAAATGATATAGAACTGTCAGCTAATGAAAGGAGGAAGAAATTAAATTAAGGAGGGAATAGGATTAGTTAATTTGCATTAAACAGGATCCTTATACACCAATAACCAGGGTGTTAGTGTGTATAAGGTTCAAAGGAACAAACAACTCTTAAGGATATAAATTAGTTGAAGGTATCTAACGAAAAATAAGAAGGAAAGTTTATATTGTATAAATGTAACCACATATTGCATGTGATTAATGACAAATAAATTTCATTCACTCAATAAAATATCAGAACACTGGATATATCATTTTGTGCTTTCTCCCCTATCCATACGTCACTACTTCCCCATTATTGCAAAAATTATCTGGGACTATTGGTGGAACCTCCTCAGATTTTGTGAATGAAACATGCTACTGTGATTTATCAGAGGACTCAGAATTAATATGGGCAGCCATGGAACAATATTATTAAAGTTTTGTTACACACATATTTTAATAATCATCATCAGAATGCTTACTTCCATTAAGTGTGAAACTAAGAATCCTGAGAATTACATAATGAAATATGTCATTATACTGCCTAGTGGTGTATATGTGGAGCTGAATTGAATGCAGCAACAAATGATCATGTAATCCAGTCGTCAAGTTGGAAGGTACTTAGGTACCAAAGATTTGCTTCTTTGCAGTCAGAGGCTTTCAATAAACATACAATCTGAAATTTATTACTTTGTGTACTGGAAGGAGAATTAAACTCCTAGTTTTCTTGAATTATTTTATTTCCTTTTACTGTAACAGCATAGATACACACCAGCCATTTAAAGCATGGTATTGTTTACAGCTTTACCATATGAAGGACCATGACATGGTCTTGCTACACCTCAATTTTTCAAGCAGTTGCATTCCTTACACCTCGGAACCTTTAAAACTCATCAACATCAGAAAGCCTCATTATTTCTAGAATGTGTTTATCTGTTGACCACTGCCCATAGAGTTAAGCTTAAGAGTTGGTGGTGGGGATTATGTAATGATAGTCTGTTAGTTTCTCAACATCTAGCATTATAACAACTGAATCTAATACAGGAGTAGAAAAATACTGACATTTCAATCACAGAAATGTTACAAACCATGTAGGAAGCTAGGTCCATCTTATTGAGTGCATTTCAACTATGAAATATACACATATGAACAGAAACTAGTTCTTTAAGGACAATGGCAGGTAGTTCAGGTGGTTTTTGAACATAAATATGTATTATTTCAAAGGCAAATATTACCTCGACTATGTAGAGTCACAAGAAGACTTTTACCACTAATTCGATATCTTTGCTAAACAGAGGCAGCTAGGTGATTAACAACATACAATATCCAAGTAAAATGTGGGTTCTTTTGGTTCTGTATGTTTATTTTGCATAAGTAATATATAATCTATAATGTGTTAATTAAATAAAATTCTATACCCTAAACTTTTCTTGACAGTGGAGGTGAATCCTTTTGTAAATTTATTCACTTATTTGGTGATAAAACTTTATAATAATTTTTTAGTGATAAAATACTTTTCTTTTTTGCTGGTACAAATTTTTGACTAGTAAAATTCTTTTTTAAAAAGAAGCTAAAAGTTGTATCATACTATTAAGTTCTTTACATGACACATATGCACATAAAATTTGATCCCGCTGTCTTAATTCATTCTTGAAGTAAGTGCACTGAAGACCGAACATCACAAATTTTGCGTATCATTAATGGATTAGCGGTCACAAGTATAAAAAGTACAACAGAGAGTAGGTGAAAGGTAATTTAATAAGTATCTATGTTCAATACGTGGTGGAATTTTTATGGACCTAGCTTAAAACTGAGCAGAGATTAAATTTGGAGTAAGAATGCACAAAAATGTACTGAATTATCTATCAGTCCCTTTGCAGAATCTAGACTGCAAGTTCCCAAAAGACAGCCATGTGAACACACTTTCTGTACAAGCTGGTCATTCTATTAAGTTACATGCTTTATGTATATGCATACCATTATAAATAACCAGAGTTGACAGCAGTTTGTGATGAATAATCTTAAGAGTTTATATGATAAATTGTTTTTTAGCTTTTTATAAATACTGAATATATTAAAGGGATAGTGTGGTATTATTTATTTTTAAAATCCTCTTATGATCTGCACTGTTTAAATTATGTGATGTTATTGAGGAAGGGAAAATACATTGATTTACATTCTTCCTGTTCACACTAAAATGGTTTGCTCTTTCCTTCAATTTAATATTCTATTACACATCAGGGGAGGAAAAAACAACTGTTGTTCTCCTGAGTTATGTAGATGAAATTTGAAACACGCACTCTTCATCTCAACCACTGGTGGGTGGTACTAAAATGCTGCTTCAGATTCTACAGGGTGGGCTTAATATATTAAATGGAAACTACAAGGGTGAGACTGGCTTGCTGTAATTGCTTTCTTCAAAAGATGTTGCTAATGGCTGCATTTTTCAACTAACAGTGGTAAATGACCATTTCCAGGTTTGGCTTTCCGGTGTTTTTTATAGCTGTATTGTTCAGTGCATGTCATACAGTTACTCATCTGTCAATTTTTGCAATTTTCTTGAAAATGGCAACAATACGAGGGCTACCGATGCAGAGAGGGTTCATCTGTTACAGGAATTTGATAAAAACTTTAATGTTGTGGACTTATTTGACAGCGAGAAAGAAGAAAGCAATTTAACTGCATCTGAGGTCAACAATGGCTCTGATTCTGAATACTGGAATGATGTAATTATGATCCTGGAACATGTCGCATACTAGTTGCAAACATTAACCAAATAACAGGTTCAGCATACAAAAATTGTTATAAAACAGCTGCTACAAAGGAAATTAAAACTCCATTTATTTATAGAACTTCAGCTGGATAGGATTATTTTTTATTCCATTTTTCTTTTCAGCATATTTTTTCACCACCCAGGGTCCATAAACACTGTGCCGATGAAGGGTTAAAAAAGAATTGAATGTAATTTAATTGGTAAACCTTAATGTCAAATATGACTTAGATTGCTTTTAGAACAGAGGTGAGAAAACACTAATTAAGTAACCTATAAGCCATACAAAGAATCTTTGCAAGGAGTAGTGAATTCATTATTTCTTCAGTAATCATAATCCTTGTTCATGATTTGTAGGGCATAAGTGCAAAGCAAACACCATTTGGGATTATATTTAAAAATGGATCATATATATCTATTGAGATTAATCTTTCAAGATGGCTTACACATAACCATTTTAGCAAATTTCACTCAAAATGTAGGTCCTTGTAGATTGTGTGTTTTTTTTTTTTAAATATGTCTTTTTGTTTAACTTGCTGCACATATGAACACACCATGTTTAAATCAAATAAGAGCAAGATTTTAAAAAACGCTATGATCTACCCTGAGCAATAATTCAAATGTGATATATAACAGAAGTAGTTATCCTATTAAAACAGCAATTATAAGCAGCCTAACAAATACAATTTTCATCCCCAAATAATAGTGCATCTCGAACAATATGTTAGCTATTCTTTTCTGTACCCTTGCAAAGTAAATGCCAGATGATTAAGCTTCATGCATTCACCATCCAATGTATAGTCTGTACCTACTTAGTTATAATACTTGCACATATCTATGTTTGCAGTGTATCTATTTGGCAATAGAGGTACAAGATTATAAATTATATTAATGTAACAGAGTATTTTACTTAAACTGAATATTTTTGTGTATTTAATGTGTATACATAGATTAGTACTAAAATGCACTTTGCATTTATGTTGAATTGAGATTTAATAGAATTGTTTTTATCTACCTTTAAATAAACAACTATATTGCTTCCAATGTTAACAGAACAATGAACCCAAAACAAACTGGGTTGCTATCGCCCATTATACTGATACAGGATCCTGCACCACCCAATCCAGATATAAAATGAAAGTTCTTGTGGTGAAACTCGCTGCCCCGCGCTTCAAAAACTAGAATCACAGATGCTCAAACACAAGCACAGATGAATCACTTAATTATTGACAATAGGTCAGCATGAAAAGCAGAATTTTTATTTTGAAGTTGTGGAACCAAGAGCTTTATCCCAACACTTATTTTGTAAAATTCATATGCATAAAAGCTGTGCTGGTTTGCATATACACATAAGCAAACCCTCAGTCTACCTGTGACATTTAAATAAGCTTCTGGGACACTGGCCCTACTCTCTCCCACATCAGCATACTATGGTGATTATTATTTATTCAATATATAAAAAAATCCAAATACCAGGTGTTGCTTATAAAATCCACAATGATCAAATTGAGCATTTATATATATATATAATCTGTATATATATTTATATAATCCAATACTATACTCGAGCATATGCTCCAGTTTCTTTTTCAAAAATAATGGCTAAATAATTCATAAATGTACAGTAGTGCACACAATACTTTATTGGTCATATAATACCATTTGGAGCAAGCACTTCTTTTGAAAGCTTAGTTACATGATGTAACCTTACCAAGTTCATATGTTAGTAATTACTGCCTCTGGGATTGCACCTTTCCCTTTTACTTAGGTTAACAAGTTCCACATACTGCTAATGTAAATGCTTGTATAGCAATTTCCATCGATATAAATACCTCGGATTCATTTCATTTATTCTGCTCTTTGTTATTCAATGAATGGTAAAATCCAATCTGTGGGGGAACCCCGGCTTTACTCGCTGTCCATTTACCTTCATGAGCCTAATGCTTAGCAGCAGTCAACACAAACAATTTTATAAAATGGGTTCATCCAGAAGACAAACCAACTCATACAAAACCATCGTTTGCAATATAACTGGTAGCAAAATTCCACACTTAGTTGACAATACAATTGGCGTGCCTAGGATAAAGGTTTTCTGTTCTCAGCAGCAGCATTATACCCATCCACCCTTACATAACAAACACTTCTTTATTGGAAACAACCAATTCATGCACAATTCATATGGAAAATATATTTCTACTTCCAAACCACAAATGCTCTCATAAAATATACTTCTACATACAAAGAGAATTTTTCTGGAAGCAGAACCAAAACACTTTCACGAGTTAGTTTATCCTAAAGCTTATTCACCGCCTTATGTAATTTTCCAAGGCATCTTAGTATTGCCAACTTTCTTCATGTCCCTGATTTTTAAAATATATAAACTGGGCTGTAAAGGAACAAACTGCCTACAAAAATACGTTTCATACAAGTATTACATTACTAATTTATGATCTGTTTCGTTGACTAGTACAATTTTCCAATTTAATGACAGTAAGACTGCATTACAGCTCATTTTAAGGTTGGTGAAAATATTTTTAAGCTGCTAAAACTTCCACTATCCATTGTTAGTTAAACTATGTAACAAAATTGTGCATTGTAACCTCTTCCAAACCTATATACCCGTAAGTGAAAACAAAATGACAGCAATACCCAAAGAATGCAGTATGGAGAAATATTACAAATGTATAGAGATGGTGACAAAGTGAACAAACAGGTCAAGGAGAAGAGAAGCCCAAACTCAAGATACCTGCTTTCTATTCATTAGGCTTAGTTTTGATCACAAATGTATACCCCACTGTTACCTCTCAAAGTGCAACATTGTCATTCATCATTAATTCTATAATTACTTATCTAGTATAATGCTAATTACCACAACAGTTAAGTTTGGACAGGAAATACATTAACAACATCACAGCAGTTACGGTGGGTTTACTGCAATTTTACATTCACACATGTCATTATAAGATCATTTAAACCAAAAGTTAAGTTTCTAGAAGAATAAACAAATATAAAGTTTTAAACTCCTCCCAAGCATCCAATGATATTTAGCTCTACCTAAGAATTGAGCCACGTTTCCAAAACTTGTTTATTCCAGATACATCAAAAGCATGTAACTATGCTTAAAATAACAAAGGAATTTACAAATTCTTTTACTTATGTAAAAAGATGTGCATTCATTTCATAGCATTCGTAAGAACCACAATGGTTTATACACAATTCGGCCCAAGAAAGGGTCCTGGTGTAAACAAATGCACATGCATTTACCACAGCACACCTTTCAAGAAAGAAAATAGTTTGTTATGACACTGCATGTATTATCGCCATTTTTGTACTTCAAATATAAGATTGTGAATAAGCACAGTATTTTAATAATAGTTTCATTTAAACATAATTAGCTTCTATTTATTATCATGGCCACACAGCCATCAGTGTTCTGCATTGTTTATTACAGTGAAGCAACGGTTATGCTAATCAGTATTGTCTATGTTGTGACCATGGCTGAGTGCATAGCACGTTAGAGCAGTGTAATTAAAAGCTCAAGTAGTGAAGAAATGATAACTTTGATGCATTCAACTTTTTGAGCATTATGATACCCTTGCCATTAGGAATGTTATTAAATTCAAATCAGAAGCAAATGGTGTGTGTCTGAATGCTCTGCAACCAAGTTGTAAACGATATACCATTTACTTAAGGCGAGTCGAATTAGTTACACTAACATTACTTTTAGGTTTACTCACTGAGTACACCAACACAGGCCAGTTGGACACCTTCCGAGGATGGAAACAAACCTTTTCCCCGAAACATGTTAAGTAAAACTTAAAACTTAGTGTAACGGATTCTGACTTACCTTAAGTAAATTAAAAATCACAACACTATTTCTAGCTTCTTTTTCATATATTGATATAACCATTTCTGATTCCGAGTTAGGTGTCACACTTCTACCCGAGGAGTGCAATTAATTTTTATGAATAAAAGATATCATTGCATTTCTTTATGCATTCTTGAAATTATCAAATTTAGTTTAACGAGCATAGGGGTATGTATTTCTTTAACACTCAGTGCTGGTGCAATGAAAGTAGCACACAATTAAGATAAAATTGGGAAGCAACAATGGCACTTTCCTGAGCTCCCAAAACTAAACAAATTGGGCAGCTGGAGAAGTTGTTTAAATTATAAAAAGTTCTTTGAAGTTAATGAATATTAAGTTTCAAATTTTATTTTACTAAAAGGTTTTTAAGTTAGTGACCAAGTTAGTTGACTTTTACTACAACTATTGGAAGGTAGGACATTTTCCTAGAGCTAATGGCCACGTTTGCAGAACTCCATTCCCAAATCAGCTAACAGTCAAATATCAACTACTCCCATCTTGGGTAAGCAGTTTAACCACATCTTTGTTTTTGGACTTTTAAATGACTAACAAACATTACACTTAAAGATGTAGTACATATGTTAATATTGTGTTTTCTGCCTTTCTCCATTCTTTGTGTATTGTATAATAATTTCTTATGGGCTAAGAACAAGTTAAATTCATTTATTTTAGCATAGTCCAATTTCAACTAATGTCTACATAGGTATTTCTATTTCTGCTTAATACTGAAGTTTCCTGGGACACTGTATAGCACACCTCCAAGCAATGACAACATTGGGTATGTAGGCAAGAGGTTGCACAAGTGGTTATCTGTTTACAAAGATTGCCAGCACTAGGCTCGGTAAAGAACATGCACACTTACATGTACAAGTGTGGTTAACACACACATAACATACACTCACACACAAATATACAAACCAAAAAGTTCTGTATAGGAGAACTGTTGACTGATGCTACTCACTAAAGAGCATGAGGTCAACAAACCGCTAGTTGCCCCTGGTTTTCTCAGGGCTCCACCCAATACTGCTTTTAGCTCTCATCGACTCCATCATTGTTCTCAGAATCAACAAACTCCACATGGGTAAATGGGAAATGGCCAACTTTCCCATTCAGCTCTCCCTCCCACTGCCCATTAATATTCATTTTTGTGACTTTAATGATATCTCCTACTTCAAGCTTCAAAGCTGTCTTATCGTATGCATTGGGCACTCTGGCTTGCTTTACACGTGCATAAGCTGGCAGTTTTCTCTGTAAAAAAAGAACAAGAAAACAATGCTGTCAATTCATTGTATGTGATCTTATTAAGCACCAAAGTGTAAGTAAAAGCTCTTCCCTAATGTCATCATAAGTGATCATAAATGGTGGGAAACTTTGCCATTTCTGCACTTTTCACATCCCTCTTCCCTTCAATTGTAATACAGAGCTATCATGTAAAAACCATCCCATACACACAGTGTTTGGTTCTCGGCACTCCCCAATCTTTTCCCCATAAGTCTCCCCGCCTAACCTTGAACGTCGCTTTGAAGCCTGCAGTCGTTGAGCTTCGGCAAGATGGTACACTTGATTCTGAGGCAGCCTATTTTCATGTGCAAATGTTACCACAAATATGAGTCAGCTCATTGTGTTTGTGCAGAATTTTGTTTGCAGTTCCCTGGTCAACTGCCTCCTTCCAGAAAAGCAATTCACAATATTGAAAATAAATTTTATTCTACTGATGTTTTTTTGGGGGTGGGTAGGTTTAATGCTTCTTACTGCATACAGCACCACAGGCAGTAGACACTGATACATGAAATAAAATAAAAATTGGAAAAGGAAATTCAGGAAGGAAACGTTCCAGGCCTAAGTTTAGGGTACCTCTCCAGCATTTGCCAATTATGAAGACTGAGAAGAACCTGGAAAACAACTCAGTGAGGGAGGATGTTAACTGTGGACTCCCGTTCTTGAGTCCATACCTTAATGACCTCTGCTATCTGTGTCTGATCCCAGTGAATCAGTACACAGCAAAAAGACACACATGGAAATGTACAGTTTTAACTAGAAAAAAATTGGTGCAAACCTAAAATGTTCACCAACAAAATCACTTCCAAAATTAGCAAAGGCAAAGGTTTCAGTAATAAAATGATTAAACCTCAAACTGCACTTGTGTACATTGCATAAAAAAGGCGACCCAGTAACAAGAGTGGTTATTGTGACTGGTTCTTTTTCATCTGTGAACGAAGGCTTAATGGATCCAACATGCTGCTGCTTTTTTCAGATGAGGCCTTGGGAGCAGTCAAAGCATGCATTACTGTAGTTCCAAAAATCCATGTCAAGTACAGAAAATTCCTCTTTATGATAGGAAAGTTTGAGTTTGGTGTGCACAAGACATTATTGGTCCAACGATTTATGGCAAAAGAGATGCAGAAAGGTACAGAACTACATTTTGACCCCATTTTTTCAGCCGCATACAGAAGAAGAGAAATCATATGGCGGTTTCTACAGGATCCTGCAGCTGTATGAGTAGCTGCAGAGTCAATGAATGTTGTCCTTTGTGGTGTAGTGGTTACCATGCTAGCCTCTAGTTCCTGAGGTCGCAAATAGTGCAAGTATTTTCTTAATTTTCACCCAATATGTGCCATAGGGTCTGTGTCCAGTTAGATAATGAGGAATCCCTTGGGTCGGGTTAAGGTATTTTATTTTAATCATTCATGAATGTCATTAAAAATGTATATGTACATCTTCCTTCAGCCATGTTGTTCCATTCTTGCTGCCATACCTTCTTAATGTTATTTTTAATTTCTAATTTTCTGTTACAGTAAGTCCTGACAATTTCATTAACGTTATTAAAGTTCGCTTTTTGTAAGCAAACGTTTGCTCCTCTTAAAATATAATTAAATCTACTGGCCATATGCCAGTTGCTATTAATAAAGCCATGATTGGAGTTGTTTTTATTATATCTTAAAACTATATTTCTTTGCATTATTCAAAGTAGAGTTATAATACTAAATACTAATTAATTTTAAATGAAACTTAATATTAAAAATATTAAAATTAATAATTCTAAATTAACATTCACTTTAAATGCCCATACACCATTATCAATGCAAAAATATTTGTGTGATAAGTTGAGATAATGGTAATAGGGATCTTCAAGTCATGTTGAGCCAATCTTGCCAATTTTATCATTATCTTCTCTGCTTTAGTCCTTACATAATTTGCATGATAATTAAAGTTCAATTTTTCGTCCAAATAGATTCCAGTATTTTATTTCCTGATTTTTTCTGATTGGGTTGTTGTTAAATTTTATGGTGGTATTTCTCTTTAAATTGCCTTTAAATAAAATGTATCTGGATTTGGCAGGTGAAAACTACTTAATATTTATAACTATATATTTAGACAATTGGTACAGTTCCTTGAAACTACAACAAAAAGACAAAAATGCCAAAATAAGCGTATTACCTGAATATTTGGCCTGCGGATATTAGGTTCTTGTGCTGGAGCAACTGTGCTGCCCCCTGATCCTAGACGGAGGCCGTCACCTGGCTGGTTATCTTCAAACTGAAACATACCCAGTGTGCATTGTACACATAAAATAAATCAACATTTCAGAAATGAACTTCAGCTCATTATGTCAGTTTGCCTCTTTCTTGAGGGCTGGGAGTATAAAATGTTGCATCCACTGCTGGAACTTTTAAGAAAATAAAAATTGCTAAAATAAGGATGTATGAGGGCGGACCGAAAAGTAATGCACAATAATTTTTTTCTGCCTTGGTATTGCAGCTGGAATGTTGCAATTTCACACAGATATAGTTTGAAGTTTTCACTACAGAGGATATTTTTTGTTTCTGTGCAGCTCTAGTGGGAGAACGTGAACTATGCAACAAAGGTGGCGTGCATGTTACTGTCATCCATGTGTGAAGAGCAGAGAGGTGTGGTTCGATATTTGTGGGCAAAAGGGCATAAACTGATTGATATTCACAGGGACATGCGTGGCATGTATGGGGACGATTGTATGGACCGTAACAATGTCTCCAGGTGGTGTGCATTCTTTCTAGAGGGCCGCATGAACCTTAGTGATTCACCGCGCTCTGGGAGGCTGCTAACAGCTGCAACCCTGCAGAATGTCAGAGGCATTGAGGCGGCAATTTTGAACGACCGGCGTGTACAACTGCGAACCTTATCACAACAGTTCAACATTTCCTATGGTGCAGTGTACGACATTGTTCATGACACGTTGAAATTTCACCAAGTTAGTGCTCGCTGGATGCCTAAGAACCTGGCAGACAACCACAAGGGCCAGTGAATGATGACGAGCTTGGATCACCTAACGCGGTAGGTGCTAGGAAAGTGCATGTGACGGTGTTGTATTGGTGGACTTTGCTGAACACAGGACCACTGTGAATGCTGCAGCCTACATGAAAACTTTGGTGAAGTTGCACCGTACCCTTCATGACAAACGCCACAACATGAATGCTCATGACGTCAAAATTCTTCATGACAATGCTTGCCCCCATGTTGCTACTGTTCATCAGAAGATCACCAAATTTAGTTGGGAGGTGCTCCAGCATCCACCATACAGTTCGGACCTTGCACCGTTGGACTTAATCTTTTTGGTCCCATGAAGAAATTCCTGGCCGGCCAACGCTTTGCAACAGATGCAGAAGTGAAATCAGCAGTCAACAGATGACTATACTCCAAGGAAACGGACTTCTACGAACAAGGCATATTGAAACTGGTATCACGATGGGAGAAATGTGTTGAGAAACTTGGTGACTTTGTTGAAAAGTAGGTAAAAGGTGTAAGTTCATTTATGATTTTTTGTTGTTGTTTTAACTATTAAACTTTTTTGTAAAAAACTTATTGTGCGTTACTTTTCGATCTGCCCTCGTAAATAAACAAATGTCTTCTGGTGCTTAAAGAGTCTTCCTATGATGAATCAAGACTCCAGAAGATTGAAATAAAAACATCTTTTTTACATTCACATGAATGTCTACCCACTATCACTTATTTTTATATAGCTTTTATAAACTTTTCTTACAAAGGCTTATTTTTCTCTCTACTTCATGTTAATCGAGATAAACAATTCCAAAAAGAGTTTCAACACATTTTGTTAAGGGGATACAGGAGATTGAAGTGATAGACAAATGTTTAAAAGCTGGTCACTATAGGTGGGCTCTTAAATTCCATACTTTTTCATGACATTAAAGAGAAACAACTGAATAGTGAAAGCACTTTAAAGAATGAAGTGCTGAAAAATTGAAAGAACTAACAATAGGTCTCTCTGAAATGGCTGAAGCCACAGTTATTTGAAATAGATTACATGTCTTAAAGAGAATTGCATTTTTATCTTCTTATGGTTTACCAGCTATACCACATTCATTCCAAATGAAGAGGACTTCAAAGATTCAAGATATACATCTTATTTGACATGTAAATATCTGAATATTTGCATGTCAAATACATGTCTGGTATTTTAAACAGAATTGTTAAGAGCCATTTTTGATAAAATAAAAAATGAAACATTTTCTTCCTAAAGGGTAGTTTGGGGTGGAGGAATTTCCTTGAAAATGTTTGTGTTGCATCTTTGGCAGACACCAAATTTAAATACCAAGTCTGGCCTCTCTCTTGCATGCAGAGATGCATCCTGCATGTGCACGGTTTTCTAAAATTGCTTTTTTTTCCCCCCCCTTTCTTTCTTTTTTTTTTTTAGATTCAGAGGGCCTCAAAATATATTTTCAGGAAGTGGAATGCAATACTTCCTCTACATGTTTAATATGTGGTGTAGAAAGTAAAAAAAAAACCCATAGAAGTTAAATGGCTGGAGTATATAATATGATGGCATATGGGGTTGAAATCTGGGGACTCCAAGGAGGACGGAACCCACTGGCTTGATCCATAAAATCTTTTGTAGAGTAGTGTTTGGGTTGTCAAGAACATCATCCAAAGAGAAAAATGGAAATGGGGAGGTGACAGGGAAAGGTTTGATTATAAATGATCCCCAGAATATTGTTATAGGAAATGAAATTTAATGAAGATAAAGAATGTTTGAAATAACAGCAAAGTATGCTAAGTAAGAGTGATGGGTAGAATTAATGCAGAGCAATAAATTTGAATGTAATGGGTTAGGATATATATGGAGAATGAGCGAAAATAATGTGAAAGGTGGAGGAAAGAAGTGAGAAAATGATTTGAAGATATAGAAATGCAAAATTTATTTATGGAATAGTGGAAGGGAGATCATGGCTTTGATGGTTTTGGCAAAATGTTCAATTTTCCAAACGCAGTATGCGCCAAAATATACAGTACTGGAACTTATGTTACTGCTATTGTAGTTATTACTTATCGGGATGATAATGTAAATGTTCAAAATATGCTCCATTGCGCTGTAGACAGTGTTCATAGCAATCACGCAGATTTTCAAACATATTCTGGAACATAGGTTGCTTCAGAGTCCTGAAAAACGAGACGATCTTCTGACATAATGCAGGCACAGTTTTGGGTGGACCTGGACACCTGAAAACTTTCTCCTGTAGCATTCCCCACACGTAAGCATCATGTGGTGTCAGATCGGGGAAATGTGATGAGTAGGGGAACTCAGTCCCATGGGAAATGATTTGTTCTGGAAAGGTTTCTTGTAGTATAGCTATAGACTGTCGAATGGTGTGGCAGGTTGCGCCATCTTGTTGGAACCACTGTATTCATCTGAATATTCCTGGCACAACAAAACCTTCTTAGATGCTAAATAAATAGCGTGATCACCATGTTCCTATAATGTTTCTGGTTAACAGTAAGAGGTGCACCATCACCATCCTCATGAAATACGAACCTAGCACACCATTTCCTGACACTGCACACCAAATCATCACACACACACTATGTAGCAGTTTCTGGACGATAACGTCTGGCCTCTCGAAACCAAAGAAACCGAGTTATTTGGCGATTGATAAAACCGTCCAAGTAAATGTGACTTTCATCGGAGAACCACACATTGAACAAGAAATCTGGATCCACGTACACCATGCCCAAAAATCATGCACAATATTCAATCCTGAGACGCCTAACTTGTCCCGTCAATCGTTGTCCAACCTGTATTCGGTACAGAAATCCACCCATGTCTTTAAATAATTGCCGAAATGATGTATTGCTGATGTTTAATTTCAGGGCTGTTTGTTGAAGACTTCGCTTTGGTGACTGCAACACCTGATTGAGGACACGTCCATGATTTTCATTGGTACACACAGTTACTGACCTACCAGACCTTCCCATCCGTTGACACAATACAATACCCATATGACGAAACTTTGTAACAATAGACAGCAAAACTGTGTTACTTGTGCTGGCTTATTAAAGTGTTTACGATATTGTTCCGCCACTAACTTTAAGCTCGGCCCACCTTGATAACCATTTCCATACTATGAACACTTTTCCTCCGTCGCGAGACCCTTGTCACTTCCAACCAGAGCACAACGTTCGTTGCACAACTAATACATCATGGTGATGCAACAGCACGCAGATGCACAGGCATGCAGGCTGCACAAAAACCACTACTGCATATTTTGGTGCATACTGTATTTGTTCATTTTACGCTTAAGATGAATTACAGCAATTACAATATTGTTGGTGTTCAATTCTTTAATTTCATAACTTCACCAATTGCCAAATTTTCCATTCACACTGAAAATCCTGTATATTTGCCTTCCTTCTAACAGTCTCAACTCTATCCCTCATTACTTGCCCCATTTACACCACCTAAAAGAATAGAGAGAACATGATTTATTTTTTATTTCACTAAAGCATAAAGAAAACAAGCCTGTTCATGTTGAAGAACCTCAAAATTGCTTCCTGATAAACATTTTCCGCCCCTCTACTGCTAGGGGTGATTTTTTTTTTTTTGTGATAGCACACCCACAGTAATTTTCCTCTTGTCCTAAAGAATGTGTGAGTGTGTGTAAAATTTCCCATTTGTACTGAAAATCCTCCTAAGTTCCTCCCATCACGCAATTTTCAACTCCTTCTCCATTTAGGGGTGGTATTTTGCATTATTGCCCATGAAAGAGTGAGGGAGCAACATTTATCCTTTTATTTAGCAAAAGTATTGATAAAACAGACCAATCATGCTGAGAATCCTTAAAATTGCTTCCTGCCAAACATTTTCCATCCCATCTTTCTTTGGAGGCAGTTGTTTGCGATACCATACCCACAGTATTTTTACTCTTGTTTTAGAGAATGAGTGCCAAATTAGGTTGAAATCGGTCCAAGGGCGTATGAGGCTATAAGGGGAGGGGGGAACACAAACAAACTTTTATATAAGTATAGATGAAAAATAAATGGGAAGGGAAAAATATAGCAACAATGTGAACAAAGATAAAAGGGAAGGGTAGGTCTGGATAAGAACAGGGGAATGGAGACTGAAAGGTTAACAAAACGATTTTATGCAAGGTCAGCATCTATTATGGAGGAAGGGAAAACACAATATTCGAATGTGATAGTGCTAATGAATGAAGGAATACATTAGAGATAAATGCTTTAAAATGGACAATTGATAATATAGTATTGCACTTAAATTATGATGTATACCAGGTCTCCCATTTAAACTCAGACCGCCCAAGCAGCGTGTTTACTCTCTGATATGTAAGCTGCAGTAGTGGAGGTGTGCGCATGTTCGACCTCGCAAGCAGCAGTAGCCAGCCTGCATCTCAGCTTTTAACATGGCGAGTCAGTTATCATTGCAACACTGTATTTTCGTATGTAAAAGTTATTTTATGTACGAGTCGGCTTGACGGGTAAACAATGCATTTGTTCACCAATTTCCTGGTGAAGTGCCACCTTCACGAGCACAGATTCATGTAATTGTAAATAAATTTGAAACTACTGGCTCAGTGCTCAATAAAAAACATACGCACACATGAATAGTTTTAACAGATGAAAGGCTAGATGACATTAGTGCGAATCTTGAATGGTCACCGAATAAATCACTCACAAAATTAGCACATCAAGTAGGGGTTTCGGTTTCTTCTGCACACACAGCTACAAAGCTGTTATACCTCAAACCGTACAGGTTTACACGGAGCCACTGTTTACAATCTGCTGACACAGCCACAAGAGTGAGTCATTGTGAGTGGTATCTTACATCATTGAATGATCGTTTATTCGACCCACAGCTTGTGTTCTTTTTGGATGAGGCCTGGTTTCATCTTAATGGTCGTGTGAACAGTCATAACTCTCACTACTAGAATGCAGAAAATCCTAATGGTGTTTATAAAGTCCCTCATTATGATAGGGAGATTAGTGTTTGGTGTGCTGTTAAAACAAGACAAATAATTGGGCCTATTATTCTCAAGTCGACAGCAACTGCAGAGAAGTACCAAAGTGACATTTTGAGGCAATTCTTCCATCAGTTAACGGAAGAAGAAAAATCACATGAGTGGTTTCAACAGGTTTCAGCCCCTGCTCATGCAGCAGAAGATTCTCTTCTGACAATCTCGGAACTGTTTACAGACAGAGTGATCAGTACCGGTCTATTTCCTCCTCGTCCTCCAGATCTAACAGTGTGTGATTTTTACTTGTGGGTATACTGAAAGAAAAAGTGTATCGAACAAATCTGCACACATTGGAGGAACTGAAAAGAATCATTACGAATGAAATCAGAAACATTACAGTGGCAGATCTCATTTGCGTCAGCCAGAATGTGTTTACCAGATACAATGTCTGTATAGCCCAGGAAGGACAACACTTCCAGCATCTTTTATACGGTAAGATTGCATATAAGATTGTATACACGCTTAAGGCAGTGCGCACAACATGCAATCGGCTGAGTCAACTGCCATAGTGCAGAGCACAAACACCATGTGTACAGTCTTAGTTTACATGGGAGACCCGTTATATCACAATTTGCTACTAAGCATGACGGGCACCATGCACCTACGCTACAGAGGTGTTTACTCAAGTCACTTCTGAGGCTATGATTGTGTTCTTTTATAGCTTAGAGTGGTTATGTATTCCTAAAAGTCAAACAGTATGATAGAATGTCATTACATAAGGGCAAGAATGCACAGACCTAGAAAAAGCTCTACTTCCATAGTGAACTACTATTAAAGTCTTCCACATGAGAGTATATTACTTCCGAAGAATTTTACTTCTTTCAGATACTTTCAGAGTAAATAACTACACAAGTAAATGTCGGAGAGCACTGTCATGTATGTTACTATGGAAGTAAATAGAGCACAAATATTGGCTAGAATTTACTCTCGTGACTCAGTTGGAATAACTCATTATTTGATTGAACAACAACACTGTATTGTATTTGGAGAAAGATATTTTAATGTGTTCATGGATTATTTAGATTACATTGATGATCTTGATGAAGAAAACAATGGGAACGCAATAGTGTATATAGTACAGGTAAGGTGACATTCATATGATACTTATACAGAGAGAGTGTTCAAGGAATGTTGCACATTAGGAAAGAATCTTTTACATTCCTTTTGAACCTGCTTGGAGGGCATTTACAATAAAACTCGGGCAGAATTCAGCTGTATCACCCAAACTACAATTGTTATGTATTGTGTATTTCGTAACAGAACAGATAGTTACAGGCAATCTTATAAACACTCACTGTACCCTGCTGGTCATATCTTTGTGTTGTTAGAGCAGTTTTGAGGATAAGAGCACGGTACGTAAATACACATGAGTGTTCAGAAAATAAAAGGAAATTCATCTTCATTTTTGCAGCTTTCCCACACATTGTGGGCGCAATCAACTGCATGCATAACCCATTTTGTGGGTATTTCTCCATCAATATGCAAGTGATCTGCAATGCAAATATGAAGATATGTTTCCAAAGAATTTTAGGCTGCTCTTCAGTAACTTACCCATCGCTCGAAGCATTAAACTCATCTGTCACAACTTTCCAGGCATTTCTCTTCCAGCATTTTTACATTAAATCTATTAACAAATATTTATCTCTATCACTGACTTCCCCCCCTTTTCTAGTTGCACATAACCTTATCCATGATTGCTTCAAGTAAATTGCGCAAATGAAACAATATTACGAGAGTAAGGAGCACTTACTTCCATAGTCTTAACTAAAAGAGTAAATTGTAATTAAGCTCTCCGTTACTTCCGGAGTAAATTGCTCTCATAGTACTACTTCCATAGTACGGACTTCAAACATTGCTTCCAAAGTAATTTAATCCAACATGGTGCACGCAAAATGTATCTGACGGAAGAAATACTGATGGAAATGAATATTGAAGCATATGTCCACTGGTCTGCAACAAATGTATCAGATACTTATTCATACACATTGGAAAAGAATATTCTTTTAATCCTGGATTGGACACACGGTTAACATGTATCACCTGAAGGTTTCATTCTTTTTAATTATTTTACTGTTGGATATTGTTGGTAGTTGGACTGGTAATTTCATAATGACAATGCATATACACGTGGCTGGTTGACAGTTCCCTGAAGAACTATCCAAAAGTGAATGTGATTGCTCATTTCAATGCAAGGACAATTGAAGAAGAGTTTGAATGATAGAATTAAGGTTGATTCACAATAAATGGGAATAGAAAATAAAATGAGAAGGACAAAGTTAAAATACATTTACAGAAGGACCTCATTTATCCAGACTAGGTGGGACCAGATGAAATCTGGAAACAAATCATTAAATGAATACAAAACTTAGATATGAATCAATGCAAAGCTGAAGAGAAAAGAATTGAAAGCCATCCAAATGAGATGTTTACGACTGCTATCAAGATTGTGATGAAAACAAATGAAACAATCTTGCACAATTTAGTTTTGTGTGACAATGACCATCGCAATGGTACTTATTGTTAATTGTTAGCTTGATGCATGCAAGTGATGGCAATCTCTGCGCCACCTGCAGTGGCCAATTTGGCAAGCTCTATGTTACCTGCAGTGCCAAAATTACAACTGCAAACATTCATATGTATTTATCGAACATTTCACATATTTTCATGGTGAAAAAGTAAACAAAAATCAATCCACATAAACCGAAATCTGGACTAATGAGGGCCAGATAAACAAACTTCACACGAGCATTGTTTACAATTGATGGGAAGCTTTCCTAGGTACTGGGAACAGGAAAGAAGACTGGGTCAGGTTTTAACTTTCTTGTTCTTATTTACAGGAACAGCATATTGGAGTCTTCACTGTAGAAATTATTTAAGGTGGCCATGGCATGAAACAGTCACTAGAGCTGGGAAAATGAAACCAAAGAAATTCCAGCAAATGTACATCCTGACTCCCTCAGATTCAGTGAAAGCCTAACCTGTAATCTGTTTATATGCAACTCAAAACTAGTCATAGCAAATACTACAAAGAACAGCAAAAGCCAGTGGATATTAACAAAGAACAATAAATAACAAATAACTTAATGAATGCTATTTATAATTCTAACATTGGCTAATGCTGATTGAACTCAAGCAGTTAAAATAATATCATTGGTCAGTTACAAACATATCCCAGTGCACAGAATCAAATTTCCACTTTGCTGTCACATGTTCATGGATATGCGTTCCCTTTCTCGTTCCAACTGTATTATGAACCAAAATGTTGTGTATTGTTTCCTGTTCTCAAGTTATTGTGAACCAACCTTATCATTAGGAATGATAGGCCCACATGCTCATCTGTGAAATAATCCCACAATTATTTTCTCTGGGGTTCATTAAAACATAAGTGTACAACACATTCACACATTACACGGAGTGATCATGAGCTCCATCAAGAAATCAATTCAATTTATATAAGGGAATTAAGGAAAGAGAAGGATAATTTCACGATTTCAAACCAGAAATTTTGAAAAATGAAGAAAAGCAGTTCCAATATCTCCCTCAATGACTCAGGCGAGATCATCCCTTTTAAAACACTGCCTCTAGCAAAGTAGATTGGCAAAGCATGCAACTGTGCTGCAGTATGGTCACAAGTACTGGCTGTGCAGCCCATAGAGTCCATACCACAATCATGGGAAACTAAAGGGTAGTAAAATTATATACAAACCCACTCGCGGCCTCTCTCAACTGTGCGAGACAGCCAGCAGTCGCTGAGGAAATTATGCCGGCAGAGACGAAGTAAAATCCTTACCTTATAATAGATGGTGGAAATGTTGACATTTTGCTCTCAAACAGGCAACATATCACGTGTAAATATTCTCGCTCACTCTCCGAAGCTCAGCAGCAGGAATTCTTGTGATTTCTTGCACAATGTTTTCTCTAAGTTCCTGTAGTGTGTGAGGATTGGAACGATACACTTTGTCTTTTAAAGAACCCCATAAATAAAAATCACAACTCGTTAGGTCAGGAGAACGAGGAGGCCACAAATCAACACTAATTATTCTGTCATCAAACACCTCTCTTATTGCATGTAATGATTCGGCAGCCGTATGTGCTGTTGCAGAATCTTGCTGGAACCAACATACGATTTCTCTTCTTCTGTCAAGCAATTGCAAAATGGCCTCAGAATTAACCTCTGACATCGCTCTGCATTTGTGGATTCATCCAAAAATATGGGCCCTATTATTCTTCTAGCACTTATCGCACACCATACTCCATTTTTCTGATCATAATGAGGCGTTTCATCCAGTAGCACAGGTTTTTCTGAAGCACAGTATCGACTGCTGTGAGTATTCATACGTCCACTTAGATGAAACCAAGATTCATCAGTGAAAAACAAAAGCTGTGGGTCAATGAAACCCCTTTCTACGGATTGGAAAAACCAGTTACAATAATTCACACATTTAGCGGGATCATTTGGCTTTAATGCTTACACTCGCGTGTAGCGATAGGGCTTCAGTTTCAACAGACGTGTAACATTTCTCGCAGAAGATCCAGATACACCTGTTTGCTGCGCTAGTTTTTTCAGCGTTTTTCGAGACGAACGCTGCAAAACGGCACCAATCACAAGAATTCCTGCTGCTGAGCTTTGGAGAGTGAGCAAGAATATTTACACGAGATATGCTGCCAGTTTGAGAGCAGAAGGTCAACATTTCCAGTATCTATTATAAGGTAAGGATTTTAGTCCGCCTCTGCCGGCATAATTTCCCTGGTGACTGACAGCTGTCTCGCACAGTAGAGGGAGGCCGCGAGTGGGTTTGAATATAATTTAACTACCCTATATTAGCCTTATGCACCTTTCTTGTTCAACTCGTATGGGATATTTACCTAATCGATATGAATTTAATCGGGGTAAACTCTAAACACTGGTGCAACAACATTCACAGCAGTTTAACTGGCCATGGTTAGCCAGCAAGTACTCACCTTGGGGGAGTGCATAGCTCCATTGCAGATTCTAAAGCTAAAAACTTTATTGAACGCATCTGGAAGCACATCCCTTCATTTTTGTTTTTTGTTTTGTTTGACGGCTTTTGCTCATCAAGTGCAATGGGGGAAAAGAAAAGAGCTCTAAAACTTCTCTAAATATGAAGTGGAAAATTGCTAGAGTTTGCGTGTAATTTCAAACAAACTTTAGAGAATAGAAAAGACAGATGATATCTCAATGAAGAAGGATGCATGTGAGCTTTCAAAATGTAACCCATAACATTTTCAAATTTTGCTCTTTGGCTTTACTTCCTGACCACCTGCGGCACACTGAGGCTGACCACCTTGCAACAATGGGTCCGTTTGGCAATCTAATGAAAAATATGCTTTTCTATTAAGGAAAGCTTCAGCATTGTCTACAGCAGGACACACACTGTGTGCGCGTGCACGTGCAATTCAAATCCTTACTAAAGTGAAAGCTATAGTGCTTCTTGTGGTGGTGTCATTCTAACACATGCTCTACCGCTGTCGTCCTCCATGGTGTAGTGGTTACCATGCTAGCCTCTAATTCCCAAGGTCGCAGGTTCAAACCCGGTGGAGGATGATGGATATTTTCGGGCGTAAAAATCCTTAGCATGGCTTCCTTCGGAAGGGAAGTAAAGTGGTGGTCCCATGTCATAGATTTACGGCATGTAAAAGAACCTCAAGCCTGATAAAGACGCCTCTGAGCAAAATTACCAGTCTTTCACGCCCAATATAGAATGGGACATTAAGAACCACAGCAGTTAAAGAGCTTCCATAAATAAAACTCAATTTAATTTCACTCTATTGCAAACACAGAATATTACTGCACAGTATTTCCAGTTTAGTATGATACAATCATGGATCTTGGGGAAATTTTTTTGCATTGGTGGGATTAAGCACTCCTAGCGGCCAGCTACTAGTGGAATGGTTTTAACTAAACAGTTAATCAACTGAATGTTTTGTTTGAGAGAATAAGACATGTTATGTGAAACGTTTGTTGTTAATAATAATAATAATAATAATAATAATAATAATAATAATAATAATAATAATAATAATGGAAAAGAAGGCGACATTTGTATTGTTATAAATTGTACTAACAGTAAGAAAAAGAGGCAGATTTATCCTTCTTCCAAAATATCCAGTAAAATGAGCTTGTAAGACAGTCTACCTACATTAAAATGTAAAAATATAAGTATTAATGACCCACTTATGACTGACACAATTTGTGAATGAAAACAACCATTCACAGTTACAGTAAATGTAATTATGCCTACACACCTGAAAATAATAATTATTGCTATTATTTCTCCTGTCTTTGTGCTTATGATGAAATTTATTCCTAATCATCTTCTTCTTCTTCTTCTTCTTCTTCTTCTTCTTCTCCGCATTATCCTCCTCTTTGGAGGATTTACACCCCCAAGGACTTAGAAGCGAATGCCTTGGGTCAGTAGCCTGTCGAGGAGCAAGCAAACTCTGGATCACAGCACATCCAGGATGGGTGATCAGTCCAATGCCTGTTATGGCGATGAAGAATAAGGAAATGAATGAGCAATGAAAGGGATGATAGGAAAATTTGCGGATCATTTTCCGGATCAAATTATCCAACCCAGCATTCGCCTGAGGAAAACCGCGAAAAAACTTTCAGTCAAATTGGTTGGCTCCGGGGTTGAACCCAGAACCTCCCGAATGTGGGCCACCTGAATGTCGCCTGAGCCATCCCGCTTGGCTATTATATTTCATTAAAATATTAAATTATATATGTTCTATAATGTTTAAATAATGGGAGGAAGGTGTTTATTTTTCCATAAGAACACAATAACAAAAGTATATTTTGTCAACTGTTGAGATAGTCCTAGTAGCTAGCCACCAGGATCGCTGGTTTCAAACCAATGCATCGTCTCTGCATACAAAGCTTCGTGACTGTATTTAGTAGACTGAGATATTTCCATCATTTTTGGAGCATAACCTGAGAACTGCGCTACGAAGTGGCAAAACTTTTTGCAAAATCCTGCCATCATTTTGCAGCACAATGCTTGGGTGCATGTGGCACACCTGTAGATCATCACTCGGGTTGGGAAGTGCTTTTCTATTCACCATATTCACCAGATCTAAGCCCCTGTGATTATGACTTAATCCCGAATATGAAGGAACCACTTTGTGGAATTTGATTTAGAAATATTAGTGATATTTTGCAAGCATCAGAGCACTCTATCAGAAACACAAACAGAAGAGGCACTGCAACAGGGATTTTACGACGTCCACATTGCTGGCAATGGGTTAATAATAATGCTGCCGAATACATTGAAGGACCAGAGCGGGTTCAGACATGCATCATGTATAAGTTCCCACTATTCAAGTTCCAACCTGTTAAAAAAAACATGCTTAAATCTGGATTTGCATCAATGCTACATACTTTCTGGACATATGGCACAGGTATGGAACCAGTCTGCCCCAGGCTGTTGCGAGCAGTCCACCACTGGTCCTCATCTTTGGACAATACTGTCAGAACTTCACCTTTCTTGAAAGGGAGATCATCTTGGTCCTGTAAATAATAATAATAAAGGGTAATGTTACCTAATGGATTCTAATTGCGTATACAACCTTATATACAAATCAACTGGTCTGATAGATTCATAATATATGGATCTGTGATTGTCTTATACATATGCTTTGGTTTGGCATTGGTCACCATTCAGAATCAGCACATGTTACTTGCTACATACTTTTTATGGCACCACAGGTGGTGACACGGGTGATACATGGAGTGACTCCCCGACATTTGCCGGTTATGAGGACTGATGAAAAACCTCAGTCAGAGGGGCCAGTCCTGGCAGGATTTGACATGCCTTACGACTTCAGCTATGTGTAGTAGACAGATGGCTACCAGGGACTGTTGTTAAGCCAAACTTGCTATTCTTTCTCCTATTACTGGTTTCACCATGATTCTTTAAATATAAGGCCAGTATTGTATCAAGCAATGCATATTTAATGCTTGCGTTTTTCTCCAAGACATTCTTTTATCTATAAGAGAAAAATCTGTTAACAAAGAATGCAACTGGCACTTAACAACATGACTAGAAAACTTGACACACTGGCTTCTTGATCGTGTATGATGCATCCAGGTACAAATGGAATCTCAGGAGACAGCATGCAAAAGTTGTGCTTGTTAATGAGATTTCCAGATCAATTAATTTGGAAGTTAGAAGTTGGAAACAGTGAAGAAACGCAATCATTTGAAAGATTGTTGAGTCGGTTTGCAACATTAATTCACTTACTTAAAATTTGGTTTTGGAACATGTTTCAGTGGCAACATTTCTTCTGAAACATGTTCCACAACTAAATTTTCAGTAATTAACCTTTCAAATTATTCCAAAGCAATACTGGTGGGATTGTGAGCGATAACTCCAGAAAAATCAGTCATGTCATAGAACTTTACAATTACAGTTTTTACTTCAAATCCAGTAAGAAATAAACTTTAATTTGCAGTTTGTGCATATAAAGGTGCAAGAATATCTGAACTTCACTTGCTTATCTGCAAACCCTAACTTAGATGCACCTGTGTTGAGGGGAAAATTAATAGCATACAGTTTGCTCACTGCACTAAGTTACACAGAATGACTAGGAAGTGTGCTTTCCAAAGTACAGACACAGCTTAATTACTTAATTTCATATACAGAAATATATATATACAGGGAGAGCCAAAAAACTACGAACCAGCTGCGTTGTGTTTTTCCTGTCCTTGTCCTCGGCACTTGTTGCTGTCTGCTGCTATCATAGAAAGGCATGCATGAAACCATACAACATTTTTAAAACTACTTTTAAATGCTTTACTTAACAACTTTATAAAAGGAGTTGCTGAAACTGGCCACCATCATCTTCCAGCATTTTTGGCACCTCTTTAGGAAACTATCCATCACTCACCGCAGTTCACGCTGAAAAATGCTGGCAATTTCCTGACGGATATTTTGTTTTAATTCTTCCAGGGTGTGTAGATTTGTCATGTACACTTTGTTTTAAGTCACCCCAGAGATAGAAATTGCAGGAGATTAGGTCAGGGGACCGAGGGGGCCACAGATATCTACTAATAATTCTGTCCTCAAACGCACCTTCAATTGTTCTCATCGAAATATTGACGTATGAGCTGGTGCAGTGTCTTGTTGAAAAAAGGCAAAATCACACTCCCTGTCTGTTAATTCTCTAAAAACAGGGGACAAAGTTGTATTCACATATTCAACTATTAACTCAAAAAAAATTGGTGCCAAAAATATATGGTCGATGGTGGCCAGTTTCAGCATCTCCTTTCCTAAAGTTGGTAAGTAAAGCCTTTAAAAGTAGTTTTAAAAATGTTGTATGGTTTCATCTGCGCCTTTCTATGATAGCGGCAGACGGCAACAAGGACACGGACAGGAAAACACTGTGCAGCCAGTTCGTAGTCTTTTGGCTCTCTCTGTACATCTGATGGGTTACATTCACATGACTTTCATGTTAATTGAGATAACCATTTATAGAAATGGTTTTATTTCATATTGTAACAAATAAAAACACCAGTTACAGCGAACACACTTTATTTCTGCTTATAGTCAAGAACATTAATGCTTCTGATTCACTATTCGTAACTAATAATACGGTGCATGAACACAATACTAGGGAAAATACACAAATACATGTGACCAGCTGCAACACCTCGCTCTACCAAAAAAGCATTTTATACTCTGGCATTAAACTTTACAATAATTTACCAAGTAATATCAAGGCAATTAACAATGTAAACCAGCTGAAATCCAGTCTCAAGACGCATCTAATTAACCACTCCTTTTATTCTATCAATGATTACCTTGAACACAAATGTATGTCATGAACCATAGTATTTAGCATGTAAAGAAGACCTATTGTATATAATGTAAAAACATATTGTATATATTGCAAAAACCTATTATTGTTTATGTTTATAGCTTGACGTGTCAAATAGTGAATGCACATTGTACCAAACCACTTTAACGGATGAATAAAACTAACTAATTATCACTTCAGCACTCAGTGAAGCACAAACATTACACTTGTGTCACACACTCGGAACACAACACAGCTGAACTGCTGGGTCACAACTCACAACTGAACTGCACTGGCACTGCCCATTTTTGCTGTCCACTTTTCACTTCATCACTTCTTAATCGAGAGCTCCTCACAGGCAAGAGCAGCCCCCCTTATATAGGCCTTGCATACAAAGCAAAATGTTCTAGAAAGGGAGGCTAATATAAGCAATACTCAAATCTTTTACGAGCTGGTTGGTATGTGATGGCTTTGAAATTCCATTCTCTTTGCATGACTAGGAGGAAAGAAACAAATGACTTCCCATTTGAGAAAGGTATAAGTATTTGAAAAATTCAAACTAGCAACAGCAAATATCTCAAACAGTTATCTTAAAAAAAAAAAAAGACATAAATTGTGTGCTTTAATGAGATTAAATTTTTTGTGTAGCAAGATTTTGTTTATCTTTTGTGGTTTATCAGTTATGCAAAAGTCATTATCATTGAAGAGACTTCAGAAGTTATTCCCAGAAAATACAAGATATACGTTTCATTTGTCATGAAAGTATCTTAAACATACAATATTTTAATCAAAATCGCTAGATCATTTTTGAGAAAATAAAATTTTCAATGTAAAGAATAGTTTGGGACGACTTTTTTTTTTCTCTTGAAAACCTTTGTGTCACATCCTTGGAAAATGCTAAACTTAAATACCAAGTTTGGTATTTACGACTTTTTGTTTTTGAGACTCAGACTTTGATTTTTCAGTTGACTCTATATTAAAAAAACTTGCCAAGACCAGGCTATGGTCTGTAAAACATATGATTAATTATATATATATATATATATATATTAATGTAAAATCTTAAGAAACCCTTAAACACCCAGCACTGAAGTACTTGCGACAGCAGGTCGCCACTGAGATCATCATCTCGAGTGAGATGCCTTGGTGGTCTGTCTGGGAAACAACTTGAGTCAATTGGGGAATTCAATGTCCCACTGGCAAGTTGTCACAGTAGCTCAATGCTTAGAGTAACTGCACGGAGAGTGGGAGAACCGTGTTCAAATCCCGGCTGTGGCACTGAATTTTTCAGTTGACTATATTAAAAAAAACTTGCCAAGACCAGGCTATGGTCTGTAAAAAGTATGATTAATTATATATATAATATTAATATAATATTCTTGTCCATGTAGTAGGTGTGTAACATTTAAATATAGGGCTCAACTTTACAACATGCGATGCAAGAATTTTTCTATGTCCAACGTCTGTGGCATATTTTTTCAAAGTACAGCTTCACATTCTTTGGTGTAATATGTATTTAGAATTATTTATTTGGATGATTTCTTGTTGGAAAACGTTTTATTAACATAATTTAAGCTTTATAATTATTTATTTATTTAGTGCGCATATAGCCATATAGAAGAATACAGCGCAGTCAAATTCTGCATCTTGCATCACTCAAAGTAACACAGCCAACACTTTTTAGTCACTAAATTACACTAACTATATAATTATATACATTGTTCTTAAATTATGTTGACTAGCTATGTGCACTAACTCATAAATTTAGCTACACCTAGCCTAAACTTTAACTAAACCTAAGAGTAAATTGCCTTACTTTTGCCCGCATTAGCGACTGAAGCGATCTTACGCTTGCTCTAACGTAATGCTGCCAACATATGAATAATGTCACCGAAGCCCGTAAGATACTCAGCCTCAAGGTGTAGCCGAGAGATTGAGGGTCCTCAGCCTCAAAGCGTAGCTGAGGGATGTTTTTAGAAGGAGAGGAGTGTAACAAGTTGCGGCCTATCAGCGTAGCCGAGGGATCTGTGGATCTAAAACTCAAATGATTCACGTTCGCAGAAACAACAGCACATCGCATATTTAGTGCATTTCACTTTTTATTTAGGTTGGCAGTACCCACTTTGCATGTGATTTATCAGAAAAATGGCTACATTTGTTGTGTTCCTCAAGCGATTTGCCTATATAAGTAAAACACCTAAAACAGGTGGGCAAGTGGGCACCAGACATAGGAGAGACCACATCATGTTCTAATCTCACTCCTAAGGTAATTTATTTCATTATTTCTCACTTCCTTATACCTAATGTAGGTGGGCAAAAGTATGACAATTTTGCCAAAACTAATTACTACACCACAGGTTAGACATACCTGATGTCTTCATAAGCTCCTGGAAAGGGTCTGCTGAACGGTTCTTGGCATCAGGATACCACAAATACTGACAAATGTGAGCATCTAGGTGTTCTGTGTATCATTGAGATAAACCGACAGATCCATCTTATTAATCGAATGAGACATTTCTAAAAGTTGTATTATTTGCATGAATATCTCCAAGAACATACAAACTTTGCTTCTCGCACTACAATAAATTCTACTCCACTGCATGACCACGGTTGTAAAGCAATAAAACATGAGAGAAAGCATGGTCAGGACTTTTCAAAAGTGACCGGTTGCTAATCACTTCCAGATTGTTGTGCACATGTTTTCACAGGTTGGCTTATGGTTGTTACAAATGGCTCCTATGCGAGAAGCAATACAACTAAGTCATTGGTTGTTTCAGTCTGCTTGCGCATTGCAGAACCTTCGGACTAGAAAATTTCTCACGTCTCTCGCACCACATGTTTGAAAGTATCCCCAAATATGGTTTAAATTAGCATATAAAAAACTTACACTTCCTTCAAAGTCATATTTTGCTATGACTTTCTCTACTCTTCGAGGGGCAGGCCTGATGAGAGGTGTTGTATCCAAATAGTGTAATTTGTAGAAAGCTAAACATGCAGGCAGGTCGGGAAACATCTGGTCTCCAATGCGATACCTTGTTTGTTCTCCCTGTTGGATTTTGTTTATAATATAATGGCTAACTTTGCTGTCTTCTCTGAAAACAAGATTACCATACATTTAGAGTCAAATGAGTATATTCAATGCAGATAATTCTAAAACAGCTTTAAAAATGAACACTGTGAAGCTTAAGATCAAATTTTATTTTGTAACTTATATTTTAAGTAATTATTGCATATAGAGGAGCAACACTTCTTTAAGGGGACAAGGTAGTCTGAACACATGGAAATTACATCTTAAGTTTGTTAAATTACCACTGCTCTTAAAGTAATCAATGTTTTTTCTTGAAATGTTTATGAATTATTCTATAAATCATGACAATTATTTTGAGTGGTTGTTTGCACTGATAGCTTATGTAGTTGAGTCCATAAAAATTATTTAATTCAGCAGAAAAATAATAAAATTTATTCCTAAAACATGTGAATTCATGTACCTTTTCTTCTGATAATACTTGCAATACAGAATCACACTTTTGCAAACTTGTTCTTAGTATAATCAGCTATCTTCTGAACCTAAATTATTTAGTTATGTTTATCAGTTCTCTAGAAATTGAAAAAAAATTATTTGCAAAGTCAAAAAAATAAAAATGTGGAAAGTTTGCAATGTTTTTGCTTTCTTAATATCACTAATATACATTATAAAATTATGATTGTGGTTCAGAAAGTTTAACTACAGGTTGTATACATGCACTGAAAATTTCAGCTGTCTACCTCTCATACTTTCTGAGAAAGAGATACACAAGTATCCAAAAATGTTGTTTTGAGAAAACTGAATTTGAAGTTTGAACATTAAAATTCTGACACACTTCAGTACATTCCAGGGTCATAATAATCTGCACCTTCATTCCTGGATTGCTTCAGCTTTTCTGATTGCCTTCTCTTGGTCCTGGCCTCTTTTGTTAATTGCTGAACTGCTCGCTGGGCATGATATAGTCATTCATTGTTGAAAGATACAAAAATGTTCTAAAAAGGGGCATTGCATGACAGCTTTAAAGGAATGCAGACTAGCATTTAAATGGTATTTAAATGTCTTAAAAACCTCTTAACCCCTAAAAAGTATATACGAGGGCAAATCAAAAAGTCTTTGCCCCTATTTTTTTTCTGGTAACATAAGATACATAGAGTCAACTAATCATGTAGATATTATTCCTTGTACCTTTCACTATTTTTCCACATAGTCCGCTTGCCGGTTCAGACATTTGTTCTATTGCAGCACTAATTTTGCAATGCTGCTGCGGTAGAAGTCGGCCGTCTGACTACGGAACCACTGTTGCACTGTTGTCTTGACTTCGTCGTCACAAGTGAATCACTGTCCTGCCAAGAACTTCTTCAGCGGACTGAAAAGATGGAAATCACTAGGGGTAAGATCCGGGCTGTATGGTGGAAGCTCTAGAAACTCCAGTGAAAGTTCCTTAGCTTGCCGACGATCTTGTTTGCCACATGTGGTCTCGCATTGTCATGGAGGATGATCACATTGTCAACATCAAGAATCCCACGGCGCTTCTTTCTGATCGCAGCCCGCAGAAGTGAGTGTGGAACAGTATCTGTCGGCATTGATGGTGGCACCAGCAGCCCACGGCAATCCCAGAATGCTGTTAACATCACTTTGTGATGTGCGGTCTCCCCACATGCTCATTGTCATGCAGATATGCACGGCCATTTTCAAACTCAGACCACCACCATCTCACACTTCTCAAAGCAATACACCTTTCCCCATGTGATCGCTGCATTTCCCTGTGGATCTCGATGGGCGTTTGTCCCTTACTCCATAGAAAACAGATCACACTTCGTTGCTCGTAAGCTGTGGACATGTTAAGCACATCTGCCATTTTGAATGTACTGACAGCAGTGCTGCCGCCGGCAGTAATTGGAAACTCTATGAGGACCAGCCCATGAAAAGTCCACTACTTCGAATGTATATGCTGGTTTTTGTTTTACATTCATAATTTGGCTGAAAAAAAAGGGGGCAAAGACTTTTTGATTCGCCCTCGTATTTTCTGAAACTGGAAATAAGAAAGATTTTATTAGTGCCTAAAACAAAAAATGTGATTTTTGACCATTTCAGAGTACCTTGTCCCCTTAAAAAAAACAGGGTTCATCTGGCCAAGCACCCTATAAGGCCCCTTGTCAGGGTGCAACAGTTACTGCCTTGTAGTTTGGCATTGGCTCATCAAAGGATAGAGGAAGAAAACATTGAATAAAAATAACCTGGTCCTTCAGGTTGGCAGTTGTAACGATGGGCCATCTCCCTGCATTACAGAAAAAACATACAATGCTAAAAGATCCAAAATAAAATTATGAGCTCGTTGCAGGAAAGCTACTGTATGGTAGATAATCCCCAAATAAAAAGAAAAATTGCATAATTGTATTTGATAACCCCATGGATGTATTTATATGATTATTTCCCAATGTTTGTCTTTCAGAATTTTTGGAAAACAGAAACATGCAGGTTTGCTATTTTGAAATATATGCAACTGAAATGGTTTCATATTGCTGTATTAGCATAAAAAAATGTCCACTTCAAAAATTTTTCAAACTATGCTGAACAACTGGAATGTACCATATTCACTGTTGTAGTTTCCAAATTGTCCACCTTCAAGCAAAACTTCTTCAGTATTTAACTCAGTTTGTGTGCATGCTGTCAAAAGTTTCCCCCCTTGAATACGTAATATGATTCACTGCTATAATTCTATTTTTATATAGGAAGTCTGGCATGCTCAAATTAAAATTCAATCATTCCTATATTATCTATATTGTAAAAGTCTGCAAGAATTAGATAATACAGGGAGAGTCAACAGACTACGAACCGGCAGCGCAGTGTTTTCCTGTCTGCACCCTCGGCGCTCATTGCCGTGTGCCGCTATCATAGAAAGGTGCAAATGAAACCATACAACATTTTTAAAACTACTTTTAAAGACTTTACTTAACTTTTAGAAACTGGTTTGAGGACAGAATTATTAGTAGACATTTGTGGCCCTCGGTCCCCTGACCTAATCCCCTGCGATTTCTATCTCTGGGGTAACTTAAAACAAAGTGTACAAGACAAACCAACATGCTCTGGAAGAATTAAAACAAAATATCCGCCAGGAAATTGCCACCATTTTTCAACGTGAACTACGGCGAGTGATGGATAGTTTCCTAAAGAGGTGCCAAAAATGTATGGACGACGGTCGCCAGTTTCAGCATCTCCTTTCATAAAGTTGGTAAGTAAAACCTTTAAAAGTAGTTTTAAAAATATTGTATGATTTCATCCGCGCCTTTCTATGATAGCAGCAGACGGCGAGCACCAAGGACGTGGACAGGAAAAACACCATGCAGCCAGTTCGTAGTTTTTTGGCTCTCTCTGTATATAGTGCTTTCTTTGATAGTCCAGGACAGCTGTAACAAGTTCCTTCTAATAAAAGTTTCTTCTATTCTCATTTTGTCCGAAATTAGCATTAAAGAGTAGTAATTTTTATGTGATGCACTGAAACATATTTGGCAACACTGCACATGTGATGGGGTGGATGATGCTCTTATAATGGATCTATTAACCCTAAAGATATGAAAATAACAACAAACTGTTAAGGCTGGTTCACAATAATCAAGAACAGAAACCAGAATGAGAATGACAAAGTTAAAATACATGTATTATAATGTGAGCATTTACAATTAATGGGGAGCTTTTCCAGGTCCTAGGAATTTAACTTTCTCAGGTATATGTATCAGATCCATATGATGAATATTAGATTCCTCATTATAGGAACTATTCAATGCAGCCATGACTTGAAACATCCCTTAGAGATTAACAAAGAACAAATAACTTAATGTACAATATTAATAAAAGGAATAAGGCTGGCTATGACTATGGTTCTACATTTCGAGAATGTTTACTCCCTCAAATTTTGATGTTGGCTGAATTGGAAGCAGTGATAAAATACCATTGGTCAGTTACAAACAAATGATGTCTCAATGCGCAAAATCAACTTTTCACTTTGCTATGGTCATCGATATTGTGACACAGCAGCTACAGCCGAAGGTTATTGGGAGGTCAGTGCCAGACAGTTGGAGATAAAGAAAAGTCACATTTTCACCCGGTGTAAACATTGGAAGTGCTATCGGCAGATAAGAGAACCTTCTAGAAGTTTCTTTCTCCCTCCTCCAGAACGTGTGTCGAGCTAGTTCTAGAATGCTCTGTGGAAGATTCTTTTGCCTATATAAGTGAGCGTTCTCACAAGAGGAGCGAGTGAGGTAGTAAGTGCAATTCTTCGAGTGAGTTGGCGACTGCGGTGACATACAGCAAGTACTACTGCAAAGTGAGAGATTGTAGAAGTCTTGTGTTTGACTCCTCAGTGAGTCAACCATCCGGAAGAAGAGGATATGTCACGAAGAAAGTGGAGTGAGAGGGAAATTGACCTACTTCACATTAGCTAAGTGACATTGAGAACTGAACAAAGTCACAATATGCATTTCCCATGGCATTGTGAACCAAAATGTTGTATGCTGTTTTGCTTCCTGATCTCATTTCCATTCTGCTTTCTCTTATCAGATTGTGAACCAGGCTTTAATAAACAGTATTCTAACTTCTCCTATTCTATACATTTGAAAAATAAATGCACAATGGTTGTTCTAAGGATTTTCACTTTTAACACACATGTTTTAATAAATGTAAATATATCTACTTTAAAATTCAATAAATATCTGCACCTTTTACCTTTTCCATAAACAATTAGATTTTAAACTGACAGCAGTTTTTAATAGCTGAAATTTACGTAACTATCAGGATATCGTCCAAAGCATGACCTACCATTTTTTGATGGTTAGTTCTAACTAAAATATTGATTCCTTATTTTTCTATCAAATACATCACAGAAAATGGAAACCAATTGCTGTGCATGGAGACTTGTTTGTATTAGTAGAATAACACTGTAATGGGGGCATCCTAAATTGGCGATTGAAAGTTGAAGGAGTGGGAATTCTAATGTTGCCATTTTAGCACCCCAGTCCGCATGCCATACCAGCAAAGATAGCAGGGAATGGGGAGGATATTAATTGTGCATTCGCATTGTGATCTGAACATTGTTGTTGGTTTATTTATTGACGCTGTATCCAGTAATGCCCAGTATATCAGTATCTTACATGAGAGAGAGTGAGAAAAGTACAAAAATGTGGTATAGTATCTCTGAGGATGCAAGTTCTACTTGGGGATTACTTATAGTTTCATTTTACATTTGTGGAGAAATCTAAGGAGATGTGGTGCTATATATTGGATGTCTGAACATTGTTAAATGCGCAGGAACATCTATTTACTGTTATAAACCACTGGAGGTCTCCGTGCTACCCTTTATTCCTGGAAATTATTTGCATATTGCATATAATCAGAAGACTGGCTGTACATTTTTTAACTGCATAATTACCAAACAATAACAAAAAACGAATCCGTGCAAGGATGCCGAACCCAAAATAAATGTATAGCTTTTTTAAATTTTAAAGTTTATTAACAAGAAGGGCCATATTTGCACAATTTTTGTGGCCTTCATGGATAGTTTGTTTTTGTCTACTTCTGTAACACGAGTGTTTATCGCAGCCATTAGTGATGAAACAATTTGCTAAATACAGTAAAACTTGTCTTCAGCGGAATTGAACGGGGCTCTCGAACATTTCCGTTACAGATAGGTTTACGTTTAATGAAGGTAGGCTAGGCTATTAACAAAATTAAACCATAAACATATACGTATTCTCACATTTTAAACACAATGATTTATTCGGTAACTGCGGAAGAATAGTCCCGTCTTGTCGTCGTTTGCTATGTTTTCAGGTCCGTATTCTTCGTTTATTGAAGGTAGTTTAGCAATCCAATCAGCGATGCTTCCAATATTAACGTCATTCAATTCACCACAAGGTTCGTTAAAAATTATCTGATGTCTTTTGCGGAAACTTTCCAACCATCCAATAGATGCTTTGAATTTAGTCTTACCCAGCTTTTCAGCTACCCTTTTAGCATATTCCTGTAACATAGGCCCCGATACGCAGTGATGTTTTGCCCTAACACTAACGAACCACTCCCACACTATTTCATTAATGTCCTGGTTTTCAGTTTTCTTAAGTTCTCTCTTTATTTTTCCATTAGCACAATTTTCCCACCGCTTCAGAATTTCTGTTTTCTTCTTTAGAATCCCGTAAACTTGAGTTTTGCCTACGTTGAACACCTTCATGATCTGTTTTACACTCAATTTATCACGTTCACTAGCATAAATCACTCCCTCTCGTGTTAAGATCTAGCACAACTCTTGTTTTCGAAGACATGGTGACTATTGCTGAACTAGATCATCACCTATGCAAGTTTAGAGGTGTACTGCTTAGAGCTGACAAGTCATTAGAGCTGGAAATGGAATGGGAAGAGACAACAATAAAAGACAATCAGCCGTGCTTATTGTTAGCTTAACTATGCAGTGAAGGATGAGTGTGACAGGTTTCTCAATATTCGGACCGCCTTTAGCCCACCCCCCTCCTAGACTGGTCCGGTAGCAGCAAATTGATCATGTTTCAACTTAAACATCACATACTTAGAGCAGACAATGCTGACTTTCACAGAGTGCCTGAAAATTTTCTAAACTTTGCACTCCGGAAGTGGAAAGTTTCCATTAAAAGGCATACTTTGATTTCTGCTGTATGCATAAGACAGTTTCCACTTAATAAAGAGAATTTAGCATGTTTTTAACCCCAAAATTCATGGGTCCATGAAATATTTCCGTTTAACAAGGGGTCCGTTGAAGGCAAGTTTTACTGCATAAAGGTTACACATCAGAAATGCACACATGAACACTGAAACATGCAAATTTTCTTGTAATATGCTATTTTATACTATTGTTAATGTTTTTATGTCAGATATGAACAATTGACGATAAACTGCACAAGCTGTTACACCTGGTCACACATTCAGTGCTATATATTACAGAGAGCAATAAACAATGACATTCTGCTACCTCTGAATCATAATCAAAGCAAGAATATCAGCAGTATCTGTTTACACCAAATGTCAGTATGCAGATAGCAGAGGTGTCAGTTGCTGCATCATGCACAAAGCACATAGCATAATATGATAAATCTGCAATGTAGCTACAGCATGCCTGGTTGCTATGATAACAATTTGCACTTGATTGGTGGATTACTGGTTGCTAGGCAACCACAAGCACATGTCAGTCCATGTTTATCCCTTCTCTTAGTTTCCACAGCTCATTACCATGTGGCTGAAAAACGTCAATCACCACCTAAGGATAGTCCTCCGTGGTGTAGAGGTTACCATGTTAGCCTCTAGTTCCTGAGGTCACGGGTTCAAACCCAGAGGAGGGTGGTGGATTTTTTCTGGTGTAAAAATCTTTAGCATGGCTTCCTTCAGAAGGGAAGTAAAGCCGGTGGACCTGTGTCGTAGATTTACGGCACGTAAAAGAACCTCAAGCCACATAAAGAGGCCTCTGGGCAAACTTTCCGGTCTTTTACACCCAGTATAATATGGGACACTAAGGACCACAGCAGTTAAACAGTGTTCATAAATAAAACTCAATTTAATTTCACCACTAAGGATGTGCCCACTTTAGTAGCATCCAGTTTTATTACATTATAAAAAGAGAGCAAACATTTACAGGCTTGTTTTGAAAATTCAATGGATCTTACATGCATTCTTTTAATGTGCTCCGTTGCACCAGTCTCCAAGACACAAACAATGTTTAGAAAGCACGTTTGCCATTGTCAAGAGTTTAGCTGTGTATACAGCCTGGCTGCAAGATGCATGATGGTCAAAGGTTAATGCTATTTTATTTTGTTCCACTCGTCTAACTTCAAATACAATGAAATCTTGACTGCTGGGATTGACATCTTTTACTGCCTCATGTCAGCAGGATACTTTATCAAGAAATCTGATTTGTTACATCCACATGACCTACTCTACCCTCTACTGTTTATTAGTAAGTATACAAACTATTCTTACAAAAGCTAAGTTTTTTTATCTACTTAATTTTAATTGAGATAAACTTTTGCAGAAATAGCTACATTAAACATTTCATTATAGATACAAAGGGAATAGCGATAGTCAAATGTTTAAGAACTGGACGCTCTATGCTGGCCTTAAAATTCCTTACCCCTTCCATACAATCGCGGGAAACAATTGAATATTGACAGGACTTGATAAGAATGACAAAATCTTGAACAATTCGAACCGTTAATAAAAGATATCTTGGAAATAGCTTAGGCCACATAAAAGCTATTTGAAATAAATTGTGTTTTAAAGAAAGCTTCAGTTCTTGTGCAGTATGTTTTTGTCTATCACTTGAACTTTACCAGTTATATAAGATTACACAAAATTCCCTCCAAATGAAGAGGACTTCAGAGACTATTCCCAAAAATTCATTATATACATTTTATTTGTTGTGTAAATATCTGTAACATATAGCACTTTAATAAAAATCTTTAAGAGCAGTTTTTTTTGAAAATCAGAAACTTCAAAAAATTCTTCCATGCAAAGGTTAGGGTGGGGGATTTTCTTGAGAATCTTCTGTCACATCTTTGGAAGAAACTGAACTTAAGGCAACCAGTGAAATTTGGTAAAAGATGTGACAATTATTAATTTTTTGTTTTCTGCATTTTTATTATACTCATAACTTGAACTTTCATGTTACACAATTGGGTTTTTAATATAAAAATTTGAAAGTACAAATGGCTATTTAATTGGTTGTATGCCATTTAGCTAAAGCAGTGCATTGAACTTTAAATGTAACTTTTGTTAATTCCTATTTTTTCATCATTTTTCAGTTTTCAAAATGATCCTTTGAACACAGTTTAAAACTTGTTGGCTTGAAATTTTTAGGAGAGCTTCAGGAATTATGGATTTCAAAATTGTTGTGCACTAGTTAAAAATGTTAAATAAGTTCAGCCTGAAATTAATCATTTTCCATAACTGAAGTCGAAAAATTCAATAACATGTAAACAAAAGCTTTTTCCCTTTTAAACTTATTAAAATAATAAATGTCTGCATAAAATTTTCTTTACATTTGAATACTACGCTCAGATTAAAAATTTGGTTGTAATATGAAAACTGTAGGGTCCTTATATATATATAGGTTTGTATCTTTCTTCGCCGCTGCTTGGGGTTGTCGCCAGGTTGTCTCATGTGATACAGAGTGATGCATCCAATTAAGGTATTTGACGTTTTTGTTACCACAATGTCCGCAACACCTCCATTTATCTCGTCAACATCCATCATTTGGTGGTCGGTAGACAAAACATTTCTTGATGTTGGTGTAGCGGTATTGTTTGGTTGGCAGGGAGCAATTTTAAACCACCATCTATCAATACTAACAAATGCCATGCCCGATCCTGCTGCATCTGGATATTCATCAGGATCTGTCAATTTTTCAAACACCTCCTCAAAGAAGTCCTAAATCTGCAGATCATCAATGTATAATATTGTATTTACAGATAGGGGTATGTGCAGCAATACTTCCTCTCCATCCGTAATAAAAATTGCTGACATGTGTATGACAAGCTTGATAGATCGTTTGATTTCTAGATAGGCCAAGATGAAGTTTATTGCATCGTCGTAGACTGTAGTGGTCCAATATCCTGCAGCAGGTTCAGTTCCAGGTCTCAATACTCGAGCCATCTTCATGACAATAAATGGAATTGAAATTCCTTCACTTATATAGTACACCGCAAAACTGGGATCTTTGCAAAGCACATTTCGCGAAGCCGTTTTCATGACAAAAGTCCAGCTGGCCCCACGATGCTCACAGGACGCGAAACCGCCCGATACACAATATATATATATATATATATATATATATATATATATATACATATATTTCATATCACCATTCCAAAAAGTGATTATGAATAAAAAGTTTACATGTATTTCCGGTGAAATCTCAATATCAAATTTTTGGGAGGAAAACTATACATTCTTTCCTACTATGTAAGTGGTAGAGAAAGTAGTAAACTTTTTCCTATGTGAATTTGAAGTAGGGATGTCTAAAAAGTAATGTAACGATTAGTTGTAATGGTTGCATTATTACACCATTTACAAAAACAACTGGAATAGAAACTAAATAGTTATTCAATACGAGATACAAAAGTAACTGGGAAATAACTACAGTGTTTCCCAAAATTACCTTTACAGATTTGATGGCTAATAACTTAGAAATGGAAAGAGATAGTGTTTATTTGTGCAGGTTAGTGGGTGAATAAAATGCAGACTCTACAGCAGATGCCGCAAAGCAGGGAATGGTTTATATAGAGCAGCTCTGACACACAGTCAGAAAAATTTCTGGACAACTATGAGGGCACACCATTATGTCCAACCATTACAGCATGGCACTGAATGTTTACATATTGGAAGTGACCTTAAGCAGAAGAGTCCAGGTCATCCGAACATAAGAGATGTATAGTGCTAGGATAGTTATGTAATAACTTTTTTTTTATTTGGTTAAAACATATGAATAATGTTAAATGTGCACGAAACAATGTTTCCTGAGTCCGAAAATGTAAATTTTATTGTACATGTTTTTGCATATTTTCGATTTTTCATAATTGCATAATATTTAGAGAATGTCGTTACATTTACACATATTTTCGATTTTTCACAGGAAAATGTTTAAAAAATGTAATTGATTACGTATTTAAAAACAAATTAATAAAATAAAGCCTGAGACAATAAACGGCGAGTGGTAGGTGTCGCATTTTCAAAGAGTTTCCGATTGTTAACACGGCGAGTATTATATCAAAGAACTGCTGATGTAAACTTATTCAGTGGAACGATAATACAGATGCAGTTTGGTTTTGTTTGTGCGTGTAGAGTGATTGCGTTAACCTCCAGCGTTCTCTAGTTATAGCAGATAAAATGCCACCAGTGAAATCGAGTTTATCTACTCAACTAAATATATTTGTACGTGAAAACGAAGGTGTGCTTACTACAAATGGACTAGTTTTATTTTGTGTTGTGTGTGAAAGGCGTATAAGTGCAGACGCTCGTTTCCAAGTGACGCAACATTTAAAAACAGCAAAACATATTAAAAATGTTTCACTAAAAAAAAGTGCTAAACAGTCAATGCCAAATGTCAATACAGGTATCCCAAATGAAGCAACTTGTTCAACTTCAGGCCCCCAGTTATCAACCTTTAATAAGGACCTATGTGAAGCTTTCACTTGTGCTGCATTCCGCTCTATAAATTAGAACATCCTAAATTATGTGCATTCTTAGAAATGTATATAAAACAGGCTATACTGCGCGAGTCTACTCTTCGCAAACATTATGTTCCATTACTTTATGAAAAACCAATGCAAGAAATTCGCGAATCTATTAAGGATAATCTAATCTGGGTTTGCATGGATGAAACTCCAGATGCATGTAAATGATCTATATGTAATGTAATTGTTGGTATGCTCGGTGAAAATGGACTGTCAAAGGCTTATCTTCTAACAGTGGAAGAAATAACGACAAATCATTCAACAATTGCGAAAATATTCAAGAATGCAATGTTGCTATTATGGCCAGAGGGAATTAGGTATGAAAATGTACTTATGTTTTTATCTGACGCAGCCCCATATAGGTTAAGGCAGGAGGGGGGTTAAAACTGCTTTATAGTACACTGATTCATGTAACATGCTTGGCGCATGCAATGCATCGCCTGAGTGAAACTGTATGCTTAAATTTTCCTACTGTTAATAGTTTAATATCAAGCGTAAAAATGTTTTCCTTAAATCTCTGAGTAGAATCAGTTTGTTTAAACAGTTGGCTCCAGGAATTCAACTTCCTCCTGAACCGATCATTATGAGATGGGGGACCTGGTTACAGGCTGCCATATATTATTGTAACAATTTTGACATTATTGAGAACATACTTCAAGAAATAAATGAAAACGAAGCAGAAAGCATTGTTGAAGCGAAGGGTGCTATATGTAGGGATGGGATAAAGGAGGAAATAATTTACATTAAGTCACATTTCAACTGCATTTCTATAGCCATCACAATGCTCGAACAAAATGATGTACCACTTGTCAAAAACTTAAGTTTAATACAAAGTCTCTCACTAAAGCTAAAATCTGCGCCAGGTCAAGTTGCAAAAAAAGTAGTTGAAAAATTTGAATATGTACTACAAAAAAAATCCAGGGTACAATACATTACAACATATTGCATATATAATTTCTGGTAAAACGGAGAGAAAATTGTTGGGCATTGAAGAAACATTGTCGCTGGAAGAAATTGTAAAGTTTAAATATGCACCTATAACGTCTGTTGTTGCCGAACGTTTTTCTCAGTACAAATCAATTCTAGAAGCAAATCTGTTTTCAAACCTTAAAATGGTTACTGTTATACAATGCAATGGGAAGAATTAAGTTCAATTCAGCAGCAGCTGTTCCAGTCCATAAATTCGGTGAGTTTTACATTAATGTATTATTTTGGTGGATTATAATGTTAACTTGTATTTTCCAATATAACGAATATTAAATGAACTCACAATGTCGACTTTTAAAAATTATTATTTCACCATTTTTGTGAGATTTTGGATAGCACATATTTTCTAGGTTGTTAATGCATATATCACTGTTTTAAACCGCATAATTACATACATATTTTACATTTTTTAATGCATAACTATCCAAGCCCCAGAATATCAGTCCATTGTGCTTCATGAAAGCTGCAGAGAACTCTGCACTGCTCCACAAAAGACTGAATCTACATGCTTACATATAAGTTGCAGCTTCTGCATACACTTAAATCTGATGATAGGCCAAAATGCACGCCGTTCGCAATAATCTCCATTGCTTCGATTTAGACCAAGACTTCCTGAAGAAGCCAATGTTTACAGACGAAGCTCGTTCTCCTGTGTTAAGGATGGTAAACTGCCATAACATGGGGGTTTTGGGGCTCACAGAAGTCCCACTCCAATATTGAAACTGATGGAGAGACAGCCCAAAAGTTAACATCCAGCAAGTTTGATAAAATTCTAGTGGCCCCTTTTTCTTTGCAGAACCCTCATAAACTCTGATGTTTACCTGGACATTGGGCGTCAATTTGCACTTTCACAGACTGAACACCAGCCTGACATGTTTCAGGAGGATGAAGCTCCTATTTACGGGCCTTGACTGTTACGAAGACTTTGGTTGCTGGATTGGCAAGAAGGGCCTATTCCCTAATCCCAAAGGTCTCCAGACACTACCCCTTTGGATATTTTTATATGAGTTTGTGAAAGAGACCTGCAGGACTTCACACTTGCATAACTACTGCAACCACATGGGTTGATATGGCAATGTTGGGCCAGATCTGGCTGGAAGTGGAATACTGCCTTGATATCCTGTGTGCTATAAATGAAGTTGTTCGCTAAGTGGCTACCAAAACTTTAAGGGCAGCGTGCACCAACCTAGAGTAAGCTCTACTTTCGTAGTAAACTACTATTCAAGTCAACACTCGGCGACTTTCATACGAGAGTGAACTATTTCCGAAGCATTTTACTCCTTTTAGATACTCCCAGTTTAAATTACTGCAGAAGTAAATGTCAGAGAGCACTGTCATGTAGTATGCTACTACGGAATTAAATAGAGCACAAATATAGGTTAGAATTTACTCTTGCGACCTGGATGGAGAAACTAACCGGTCGATTGAAATAGAATACTGTATCATATTTGGGGGAAGATATTTTGACGTGTTCATGTATTACTTAGTTTACAATGATGATCTCGGTGAAGAAAACGGCGATTACTTAAGTTACGTTGATCTCAATGAAGAAAACGGGAATGCTATAGTGGTATGTGGGAACCATATGATACTTATACAGAGAGGGAGGGAGGGAGAGAGGGAGGGAGGGAGGGTGGGTGGGCGGGCGGGCGAGCGTGTTCAACAAACATTTCGGTATTAGGAAAGAATCTTTTAGATGCCTTTTTAACCTGCTTGGAGAGCATTTACAACTAAACTCAAGACAGGAATTCAGCTCTAAAACCCAAATTGCAATTATTGTTATGCGTCCAAGTGTTTTGAACTGGTACATTTCAGATACTTAAGCCGGCATTATGATGAATTTAATGTAACATGACAGCTTAACACTGTATTAAATGATATTTAGGACTGACTTAACGTGATGTAACTTAAGAGTTTGGCAATGTCAAACTTTTCCTTCCTGTTACGTCAAGTTTGATATCACATGGTAATTAGAACAATCTATGTGAAGCATTAGCTCAAAGTAATAAAAGAACTATCAACCAAGAGTCATTCCCATTACGTTAAGTGCATGCCAATTAGACCTTTATTTTACATTACAGCATTTCTTAACTTCATGTTACGTTTAGTAAGGTTCATTGTAATCCCGGCATTACAGGTGATCTTATAAATAAACATTCACCATGCGTCTGCTGGTCATGTATTTCACCGTGTTGTTAGAGCACTTTTGTGTTTAAGAGCAAGGTACCTATTTATACACATAAATGTACATGAGTGTTCAGAAAATAAAAGGCAATTCTTCTTCACTTTTACAGATTTCCCACACATTGTGGGTGGAATTGACTGCACGCATGTTACTATTTTGTGCCCATTTGTGAATATGGTGAACTTTTCCAAAATCGGAAGGGGTATTAATCCATCAAAAAGCAAGTGATCTGTGATGTAAAATGAAGATTAAAAACATTGTTTCCAGAATTTTAAGCTGCTCTTATACATTTCCCGTCGCTCGAAGCATTAAACCCGTCACTTACCAGCATTTCTCTTCCAGGATCTTTATAACACGTTTTTTACACTCATATTGTTTAAATGGATTTTCTTTATCTCTACCAACAAACATTTCTCTCTTTCACTAACGTTTGCTCTGCTTTTTCCTATCACATATAACCTTATCCATAATCGCATCAATTAAATCGCGCAAGCAAAACAATACCTCTTGGAGTAATGCGCTCTTACTTCCGTAGTTGTAAACTAAAAGAGTAAATTGTAATTGAGCACTCCGTTACTTCTGGGGTAAATTACTCCCGTAGTAACCTACTACCCTAGTACGGACTTCTTTAGTAAACGTTACTTCCGAAGCAATTTACTCCAACATAGTGCATGCTGCCCTAAGTGTGCCTGAACATAATGCAAAATTAAGCATATTTCTCTCTCTTTCCATAGGTCATTTTGGGGCACCCTGTACTTTCACTGACCTGATTATTGTATTCTTCTATGCAGGGCGGAAGGAGTGCAGACATTCATAGCTTAACCCATTCAAGTTATATGATGAGCATAATTAATAATTAGTAATGGCATCTTTGCATTGCCATTATTGCATTTGCATGATGAGCACAGTTTGTACGCGAGGGCCAATGCCACCACATAAATTTGCATTTTTAACTAACAGGTGCCATTTGAAGGATCTTCCTATTTCTTTAGAAGAACTAATGAACATATAAAGGATGTCGCCTGATATGTCTTATAATAAAGTGAAATTTGAGATGAACATGAATCATGGTCTACAAAGAATATGCATTGTGTGAAATGGAAGGATAAAGATGTTTATTCCCTGTCGATGAAACGAAGCTGCTGACATTACAACAATAGGCAAGCTGAGAAGGAAAGATTAGACACCCAGAGAGGAGCTAAGGAAACAAAAGTGTGCCCTTGAGTACCAGAAGCAAATGGGAGGTATCAAATTGTAAGATCAGGTGACATTTTGTGATGTACACCTAAAGGTTATGGGAAAATATTTTTCTATATGCTAGATATGTGTGTATTGAATTGTTTCATTGTGTTTAACAAGATGACTGCTACGAAAAAGACCAAACTATCCAATGATGCTCATAAGCTGCTTCAAAGTGTGACACTACAACAGTTCAATTTTGGGGGTTGACCTTCACCTCACTGAGGCTGCAAGCCTAAAACTTGCACTCCTTTTCATGCCTCCCAGCCTGGCACCTGGGTGAGGCCTTTAACCGACCAGTGGAACAATAGCCTATTATATGATTATTCCCTGTTCCAGAACATTCCTTTCAGCCTCCCTTTCTAGAACATTCTGCTCTTCTCCAAACAGGAGAGTTCATTTTTTTAAGAAGTTACAAAGTGGACAGTGCCACTGCAATTCAGTTCAGAGTTCTGACTCAGCAGTTTAGTTGTGATTTGACAGATCAGTTGTGTTGTGTTCCAAGTGTGTGTTAAAAGCAACTCACGTGTAACATTTGTGCTATGCTAAGTGCCTAAGTGATAAATAAAGTGTGTTTCACAGTAACTGATGTTCTCATTTGTGAGTACTGTTTGTGCGAGCCATTTCATTAACACAAAAATCTTGTGTGTTAGTCACATGACTTTCTTACCCACTATCATTTATTTTTATATAATTTCTACACGCCATTCTTATGAAAGTTTATTTTTCCATCTACTTTATGTTAATTGAGATAAACATTTGCAGAAAGTTACGAGGTTGGATCGAGAAGTAACGCACAATAATTTTTTTTACGAAAGAGTTTAATAGTTAAAGCAACAACAAAAATCACAAATGAACTTACAACTTTTACCTACTTTTTGACATAGTCACCAAGTTTCTCAACACGTTTCTCCCATCGTGATACCAGTTTCAATATGTCCTGTTCGTAGAAGTCCATTTCCTTGGAGTATAGCCATCTGCGGACTGCTGATTTCACTTCTGCATCTGTCGCAAAGCGTTGGCCGGGCAGGAATTTCTTCATGAGACCAAATAGATGAAAGTCCGATGGTGCAAGGTCCGGACTGTATGGTGAATGCTGGAGCACCTCCCAACCAAATTTGGCTGTAACACTCACCGTGGTCTCGTGTTCAGCAAAGTCCACCAATACACCACCATGCATATCCCAGAACACTGTCACAAGCACTTTCCTAGCAGATTGAGTCACTTTGAATTTTTTCTTCACTGGGGAACCAGCATGTTTCCACTCCATACTTGCCTGCTTGGTTTCGGGCGTGTAGTGGTATGCCCACGACTCATCACCAGTGACGATTCCTTTCAGAAAGTCATGCCCTTCTGTGGTGTACCGTGTTAGGTGATCCAAGCTCGCCATCATTTGCTGGGCCTTGTGGTTGTCTGTCAGGTTCTTAGGCACCCAGTGAGCACTAACTTTGCAAAATTTCAATGTGTCATGAACAATAGCGTACACCGCACCATAGGAAATGTTGAACTGTTGCGATAAGGTTTGCAGTTGCCATTCTATGGGGTTGCAGCTGTTACCAGCCTCCCGTAGCATGGCAAATCACTAAGGTTCACGCAGTCCTCTAGAAAGAATGCACATCACCTGGAGACATTGCTATGGTCCATACAATCATCCCCATACATGCCACGCATGTCCCTGTGAATATCACTCGGTTTATGCCCTTTGGCCCACAAATATCGAACCACACCTCTCTGCTCTTCACATGTGGACGACAGTAACATGCATGCCATCTTTGTTGCGTAGTTCACGCTTCTCTCACTACAGCTGCACATGAAACAAAAAATACCCTCTGTAGTGAAAACTTCAAACAACAGCTGTGTGAAATTGCAACATTCCAGCTGCAATACCAAGGCAGAAAAAAATTATTGTGCGTTACTTTTTGATCCGCCCTTGTATTGTACATTATAGATTTTGTTATAGGTACAAGTGAGATAGAGGAAACTGAATCGATAGTCAAAGGTTTAAAAGAGAACGCTATATGCTGGCCTTGAAATGCCATTCTCATTCCATGACATCGTGAGAAACAACCTAACAGTGACAGAAGTTTAAGTTCAAACCAATAATAAAAGATATCCTGGAAGTGGCTTATGCCACAAAAAAGATTTTATGAAATAAATTGTGGTTTTTAAACAAATCTACGTTCTTTGTCAATGTTCCTATGGTTTACCCATTATGCAAAATTTTACAAAATTCCTTCTGAATGAAGAAAACTTCACAGGCTATTCCCAGAAAATTCAAGGTATACATTTTATCTATCATGTAAATACCTTAAATATATGGTTTTTAATCAAAACCATTAGAGCCATTTTTGAGAAAACCAAAAATTTTGAAAAATGTTCCATGTAACGGGTAGTTTGAGGTGGAGGATTTTTTGAAAATCTTTATGTTGCGTCTTTTGTAGTTACTGAACTTAAATACCACACTTAGTGTTCATCCAATATTTCATTTCTGAGTTACACACGCATGCACCCACCCACATGGACATTTTGATAAAAATGCCTTTTTGGGGGGGGGATTCTGTGGGCAATGGACATGTATTTGCAGTGAAAACTTGGCATAAAATTTTTGGATGGAATACAATACCTCCTCTTAACTACTGTAGACAGGTGGCAGAGAAAGTAAGTAGATCAAGGAGGATGCTTGGAAGCAGTGCAAATACATCAAATGAGATGAGTTTATCTTCTGGATTCAGGTTTCAAAATTCATGAATGAAATACACATCCCTATTGTTAGTTTTTCTACCATATAGCAGATGTTTCCCATTCTTCATTAAAGCAGCTTTCTTATCAATTACGTAAGGATGAGAAATGGCAGATAAATGGATGAGAAAAGGAGGTGATAAGGAAAATTGAGTATTTGGGGATAAGAATAAGTTCAAATCGTAGTTGGAATGAACAAATAAAGATGGCTGTAGCAAAAGGTAAAATGGCCATGAGTGTTATTAGATCAGTATTAAAAAAAGTATCAGACATAAATGTGACATGGCTGGAAAGAATTTACACTGCCAGAGTAGAAAATAAGATGATGTATGGGGGGGGGGTAGATGATGCTTGGAAAGAGATTGATAAAGTAAATAGATCCTTTTACAAATATATCTTAGGTCTACCAATAGCTTCACCTAATGAGACAGCTCAGCTGGAACTAGGCAAATATTCAACCAAGACGAAAATTATTACAAGAGTTTTAAAAGAGGTATATAGAATTTTAAATTTGAAAGACAATTATATCATTAAAGAATGTTTGCTTAGCAAGAGAGAAGTAAATGGAAAGGGTCATTGATAGTAAAACTTCGAGAAGTGATGGAACAGATAGGTATGGGAGATGCAAGAGAGAAGTAAATGGAAAGGGTCATTGATAGTAAAACTTCGAGAAGTGATGGAACAGATAGGTATGGGAGATGCTTGGATTAATAGGGAATATGTTATGACGGGTCTTTGGAAAGATGTGGAAACAAGGTTAGAAGATATCGATAGACAGGATATTTTTGGCAGCATAAGAGAGAGAAGTACATTAAGAGTACATAGAGCAATAAAAACAGTTTGGGAGAGGGAAAAGTATATAGACATATGTAATAAATTAGGACGAGAAGGATTTGCTTGGGCATGAACAGGAGCTAGTAAACTGAAGGGCATAGGACAAGATGAAGTAAATAAACGCCCAATGTGTAATGAAGAGATACGGACTATCGTATATTATATTGTAAGCAAACAAAAATATGGAGAGATCAGGTTTGGCAAAAGAAATGGGAAAATTTGGATGGGGAAATAGTAATAAGGAAAATTCTGAATGTAAAAGGGGAAGAAAATATAAAAGCCATGGGAAAGTATTTGGGTAAGGTTGAGAGAAAATGGGTAAGAATGGCTCCAAAGAGAGAGGAAACAGACATAGATAATGGATGATTATTATGAGCAAAAGATAGTGGGCCTTCATTACGCAGATAACTTGAGGTTGTGTGTATTGAGGCCACAAATTAATATAGGTAAGCAACTATGTAGTGTTTATCAGTACATAGTAAAACAAAAAAACCGATATTTGTGTTATGTTCTATTGGGGTAACTATTAAGTAAAAAAGTGTAAATTACTATGTAAAAGGAGTGATTACATTAATTGAATAAATTGAATATTAGAAAATTCATCCACACCATTATGTCCATAATCTTTGATGAAATTTGTTATGTTTTACATAAATCCATGTTATATTGCAAATGCAAGTTGCAATCTTGTTTGCAAACAGTGTCTTGAAAATAACAGCCGTATGCACATTAAATGTAAGCCAAAGGTTTAGACAGACAAATACTACTCTACAACCAGGTAACTGGGTTCACAAGATATTCTCTCTTTCTAATTCTTCTCCATGTTTTCATGGTTATTAACCCTTCCCAAGTATTCATTGCTTTTCAACCCTTTTCGTGTGGAAATGGTTTTGCCCAGATTTAACAGTTTAAAAATCGCCCCAAAATTGAAAATATTCTACTATTTTCACTTACCCATGCTCATCATAATTAATATTATGTAAATGTAAGTGATAATACCGGACCATACATTGATTTTTAAAAAAAAGAGAGATTCTGAGATGCTGGATGCAAAAGTGCTTTTATGCGCTGAAAATTATACCAATCCCGTGGCACTACAGCTCATTAAGGGCCTTGACCTGGCAATCCGGCTGCACCTCAAGCTCACATATGCATGGTAGAGGTGGGCGAGCATCCAATCAACACAGGGAGGTGATGTGGCCAGCATCACGCATCCCCCAGCCAGAATGTTGGCCTCCATGGCCAGGTAAAAGTTAAACTAAGCCTTATACATATATTCAATGTATTAGACACTCATATGTTCACTCTAAGTAGGTTTTCTTTGTGTGATAAAGTTTGAAACACCTATCTGGATGGAGATATAGCTTCTCAGATTAAAGTACCAGTTTTGCTAACAGACCCCATCAGTCGCAATGGAAGTCCTCCTTAACATGCCTCCTATTGATTTATATATCAAAGGGAGTACTACTCTGGGGCTTTTTGGCTGAACTTAAACTGATATAACCCTAATACCTTAGGGCATACAAGAATTACAAATACAATCAAAACCCTCATAAGTTGGGTAGTGATTACAGTTACCAAAATTATGTTTTGATAAGCCATTCAAGATAGTGTTAGAATGGTGCTAGAACAAGATGCAATGTCCTGAAGGTAGCCTAATCTGGTATGCAGATGGCTCTAAAATGGATAGGATTTGGAATACATGGGGAAGCACTAAAGTGTTATATTTATGTTGCACTTGGTCACAACACCTTTGTACTTCAAGCTGAAGTTTATGCGCTTGAAACCTGTGTCAGGAAGAATCCTAAAAGGGGCAATAAAGGAAGCAACATTTGGATTTTCTCGGATAGTTAGGCTGCCTAATAAACTTTAAGCAATTAACAAAACACAAGATTAATCTTGGGTGGGTGCCTGGATATAAGGGAATTTTATGCAATGAGAAAGCAGATATCTGGCAAGAAAAGGATCTACTTAAACATTCACTGGACCTGAAGCAATTTTTGGCATACCCTTAAATTCTGTTCAAAGAACCATTGCTAGTGGATTAATCATTACTACCAATTGCAACGGCTTCAAACAGAGGGATGCAAGCACAGTAAGGGAATGATGAGCAGTGCATCCTCACTTACTGAAGATGTACTTAATCTCAATAGATCTGAAATAAACCTGATAACTGGGCTCTTGATGGAACATTGTAGATTATGGAAACACCTACATACAATGGGAATCTTTAGAGAGGAACCAGTATGCAGACTATGAAACAAAGGAGGATGAAACTGCCTTTCATATCTTCTAACGTGAAGCACTGGGGAGGAAAACAATTTTCCTACAGAATACTTAGTTAATAAACTGCTGTCCCTAATTAAAGGGACAGGACTTTTAACTAAAACAATAGTGATAGGGGACAATATAACAAAACCTTAGATTTCACTGTTAAGGGCAATTACAACCAGACTTCACCACTACGATAGTCCAGACATTGTTAACTGATGCTCTGCACCCAGTTTGCTGCAGAGCATCAGCATCTTCTACACCGCTTTCTTCTTCTAAGCCAAATAACTTTAAATAAGAGTTGTCAATGAACTCGTTGAACATTGACATTTCGCTATCTGTCAGTGTTCATTTTGATGACTTTTTGCATATCCTGCAAAAAAAACTAGGGAAAAGGGAAAAAACCATGCATGCGCACGCGCACGCACACGCGTTCATCATAGACTTATGGCTGGCAATCCCCTTTAAACATGTCCTAACAGGTTACAGATGGCAACCTTGCATTGCTGACATCTGATGAAGATTGAGCAAAGTATTAGACAGATGCAGCCATAAATACCTGGCTGGTAACTAAGTTTACCTCACCTCCGTACACTTGTGGTTATGCCTGCATCTGGATTGCAAAGGGCTAAACTCTATTAAACTGAGGGCCAGTTTTACCAACAGATGCTAAATTTTAACACAATGTTAAACTGATTTAACACAAATTCTGTTTCATCAAACAATGTTAACCTTAACAAAGTGTTAAAGTCGGTGTTAAGTTAACATCGCCGTACCCATGTGTTAAGGCGTTTAACAAATGTTAGAATTTAGAAAATGGCTGCCGCAAACCAAGCTGTTGATGTGGGTTCGCTACAATTGGCATCTTTGAATGCCATTCTTAATAGAAGAGTAGTCGTACATCATAATAAATTTGAAACCCTGCAAAAGGAGGAATTTTTAAAGCAATATAGACTGTCCAAGGGGTCATGAGCATAGTTTTATGGGAAGTGCGAGAGGTTAGAATAAAAACTACAGAAGCATGCCTCTTTCTCCTATGCTACAAGCGTTAATTAGGTACTTAGATTTTATGTTACTAACATTTTTCATTTACTTGGTGGGTGATGTTAGTATTTTCAAAGCTACCGTTTGTGGGTTTATCCAGAAGGTTTCCAAAGCAATTGCTTCAAGAAGCAAGCAGTATTTTTTTTCAGGTCTGCTTGATTAATCAGGGATAACACATTTTCGTTCCACTTCCTTTAATGTAAGACAATCGACTTTTTCGTGCTTGATAACATGTCTATACTTGTTAACCAGATGTTAATTAACACATTTTAAACAGGAAAAATTTATTTCAGTTAACATTGCGATTCTAACCTCAAACAACTGGGAACATCACATGACAATTGCCATAAATGTAAATAGTTGTCCGTACTGACATAGAGAGCGCAGCAACACGTAGACAAAAGTCCACCGGAGCACATTCAGAAGCAATGTAGTTCGGCCACCATCTTCTTGAAAGCTGGTGTTCACAGTTGTCTTTGACGTTAACAAATGTTAGCTAACAATCTACTGTAAAAGCTTATGAAATGCAAAGATTTTAACATTATGTTAAGCTTTGAACATGCTAACAAACAAAATGTTGAGTATTTTTAACATTGGTTGGTAAAACCAGACCTGAATATTTAAAAAATGAACCATTTTTTTTCAGTTTTCACTTCTTGCTTCTCTCCAGACAAATGTGTGAAATACAAGACCACAAAAGGCTTCCTGTATAGTCTGTCTTGTAATCTCTTTAGAAAAAAATAAACTTATGTACTATATATAGAAATGGTTGCAAATATACGATTTCACTAAAATAGGTTCAATACCTCAGAACTAGTTTTGAGGAATCACTTCCTCGAAACTAGTTCTGAGGTATTGAACCTATTTTAGTGAAATTGTATATTTGCAACCATTTCTATATATTATACTTAATCTTTTCACTATGTCTTCCGATCTAAAATTAATGGATAATTGTTATGTACTCTTGAGCTAACATACCAAGGAAGTTATTCTTTCAGTCTTTGGATGAGGTCTCAGGGAATAAGAGATATTTAAAGAATAAAGACACATTGCATGTTATACAATTATAGTTATTATTCAATTATGTACTAAAGCAAGCAATCAATCAATCAGAAAATCCCTGTGCTTCAGTTGCATGCTCGAGACCTCATTTCTAGACATTTTCAGCTATGAACATTGACTGGTCACATGTTCTCAGCTACTAAACACGTGGCAGTAGATGGCACCTACACTTCACCTCACATGTCTAAAACTCCAAGAGCCGAGTAACCTGACATTATTATTTCCAGGATATAGGAAAATCCTGCAAAGAGTCTTATTCAGGCAATTCACCCCAACCTAAATTCAAACTTTAGTCTTCCAGATTACTAAGCAGATATGAAACCCATTACATTATGCAGGTGGGCTAGACTCTCTCTATATCAGAAAAACATGCATTGTTAACTTGATCACTTATCACTTTCTGCCTTCATTTTCAGGGTTGGTTTTATCAACCAATGTTAAAAATGCTCTAACATCTTGTTTGTTAACATTATGTTAAAAGTTACCCTGGAATTAAAACTTTTGTGTTTCATCAAGCTTTGGCAGCAAATTGTAAACTAACAAACTGCAAACAGTAGTCAGCGACTTAACCACCCAACTTCTGAACAAGCTCCGATGTGCTTTTGTCTACACATTGCAACACTCTTGGTTTCAGTAAGAGAAAACTGATTATGATGTTAGAATCACAATGTTAACTGAAAACTCTAGGTGCAGAGGAACTAACGTTTTAATGTTAGTTCTATAATTAACTAATGAAATTATAAAATTAACTATGTTAATTATAGAACTGGCTACTAAATATAGAGGTATTGTTGACTGCAATGGCTTTAATTAAAGGAGAAGGCCTGGAAAAAAACATTGCAAGGAATTTAATTGCAATGCATGCATTTCTCTCAAGTACTATAAGCAACTGCAGCAATATTACACTAACAAAGCACAGCACCAAAACTACCGGTGTAAAGAGCATTTATAATGGTTTAAAACTGTTGGTAGACCACCACATTGAAACTAAAGTGCAATGTCACTGATTGAGGATCAAGCCCCGACAAAAATACTGTTCGCTTCTTGAAACAATTGCTATGGAAGTCTTCCAGACAAAGCCATAAATGGGAGCTTTGAAAATGCCAACACTGTCACCTACCATTAAATGAAATATGCCAGTAGCATAGAGTAATTAACACTTCAGACCCATTAACCAGCACAGGAGAGAGAGGCATGTTTCTGTGGATAGTATTCCAACTTTGTGTTTCCTCTACAGCCCACAACTGCTCTGGACAATCTGTATCACTTTAAAAATTCCTCCTTTTTCATTTTCAAATTTATTATGAGCATAGCTCCTCTACAGTTAAGAATGGCATTCATAAACTCCAAACAAAGCAACAGCTTGGTGAGTGAGTGTCATTTTCCAAATTCTAATACAGTGTGGTCGTTTTAAGGTAAGGCCAAGGAACAGCTATGTGCATAGCACACTGTACTGCAGTGGCCTCAGTACTTTTTCAATGTGCAACAGTGATGCACAACGCATTCAAGGTTATCTTTATCAGGTGTGTTTCAGTCACTGCTTTGTATTTGTGCTGTAAAGACAGTTGTGCGTTGTGCATCTCAAAGGTGAAAGTTTATTTGAGACATCTGTGTTGTGAGTGACTTCCTTAAAGAGTGTTAACACTGCAACGTCTGCCAACAAGCTCACGCTTGAACAATACATTTTTATGTACAATACATACATAAAAACCGAATCATTTACACAGGTGTGTAGACAATTTCAGGAGAAATTTCCTGGTATTGCAGTTCCAGATAGAGAAACTGCTAGACATGGTTAATAAGTTATGGGCAACAGGATCACTAAACCTAAGAAGCAAAAAATGAGATGTTCTAACAGAGGAAAAAATTGACAAAATTGGTACATTTATTTGCGAGGAACCTAAAAACTAAAATTTATAGGAGCAATCCCCACCCATAAGGACAACATAAAAACAGAAGTTATGAACATTACTCTAGAAAAACTTATGCGTGTGAATGGAAATTTCATCTGAAAATGCCAGGAATGTCTTCACATAGATGGACACCACTTCCAACGCGGATAGTACTCATTATAGTGCATGTTACCATCACTTGTCAGTAATGCAGAGTTACGGAACGAAGAACCCCCAGTGTAATAGACAGTATGCAGAGCACGCATATGTGCGATCTGTGGTCTCGCCATAAAACAACCATATAGTATTTGCTAATGCCTTAACACAAGGGTAATGCAATGTTAGAGTTAACATGTTCAATGAAACAGAATTTGCATTAACTTCAATGTCAAATCACTTTAACATTGTTTGGTGAAACCGGCCCTTAATGTTTATCTTTACTTCTTTCAGCATGTAAATATCAGTTTTTTGTATTTTCTCCTTAATCCCCCCCCCCCGAACATCCACATTATTAGGTATGATGGAGGAGTCATATCAAAGCATTAATCACTATCATTAAACAGTTCTGTAATCCTCTATATTAAGAAATGGATGGGGGTGGAAAATGGGAGAAACAGAAGAAGCTGGTATTGGCAAAGGGGCAATGTCAGTGATTAGAGGGTGTAAATATAGAATACCAGATATAAATGTTAAATGGCTAAAGAAAATATATAACATGGTAGTTGAAGCAAAAATGCTATATGGAAGTGAAATATGGGGAGGAGGAGGAGGAGGCTGGGAAGTGATAGATATGGTACATAGGAGTTTTTGTAGGGAAGTTTTAGGCCTCCCAAATGCCACAGTAAAGGAGTTTGCTTTAATCGAAATGCAGAGAGTGGGGAGAAAAGGAATAATAATGAAGAGAACTCTCAAATATTGGTATAGACTATTAAATTTAGAAGAAAAGAACTTGTTGAGGCAGTGTCTGGAATTTCAAGAAAGGAGCTTAAAGAAAAATGGGTGGAGCTATAGTATACAAACTAACTTGGTACACAGTGGTCTGGGAGAAATTTGGAGGAGGAGGGAAAATAATGTTAAGGGTTTTGGAAAGAAGCTAGGCGGAGGTTTGAAGATATAGAGATACAGAATTCACTTAGTAGTATTGGGAAGAAAAGTTCTTTGGAATCATACATATTAATAAAAAATGCATGGGCAAGAGAAGAGTATGTGGACAACTCAAATAAGGAACAAAGAGAGAGTATAGCGTGGGTACGAGCAGGTGTATGGAGACTAAAAGGAATGAGAAATGGGTACCCACAGTGTCCAATATGTGGGGAAAGAGAAGATATGGAACATAGTGTGTTTGATTGTAAAGGTACACAGCATTGGAGAAAGGAAGGCATAAATGGGAAATGGTTTAAACTAGACAGAAAAGTAGCCTTAAGCAAGATTTTTAACAAAGATAAGGAGAGTACCTGTCTAAAGTAAAAAAGAAATGGTTATGATCAATAGAGAGATCTGAATTATACTTCATCATGAGATGTTAAGACATAGTATTATTATTTCATTATTATTATTATCATCATCATTTTTATGTTATATATAAAGAAAGATGGGTAGAATATGGCAAGATAACAGCCTGGACTGGTGTATAGCCATATTCTAAGGAAGATTGCTAGCACAAATAAATAAAAAAATAAAAATATTAAGGACTCTTCTGTTGTATAGGCAGTGGCTCAACCTTATTGATGCTGCCAGGATTTGTTTCTGAAGCTCAATATAACTATGTAAACAGCGATGTAGATCAGCCAAAGAGTTATCTATTCCTAATGTATATATCTTCCTTTCAATAATTTTCATGTGATAACCTTCATGTAATATTTAAATTGCTTTTCATAATCACTGAACACACACAAACAACATAATAAGCTACAATATGTTTTCTATGTATATTTTACGTTGATCATACCTGACACAAAGAACAAAATCTCCATGAATTGTTGTGCTATCTCTGACTAAGAAAACACCACCTTCCTTCTCTCCCATAAGCAAGTCTGTTGCATCTTGTCTGGACATAGGCCCAAAATACCAGCTGCAACATGGAAAGAGTATCTAATTAACAAAACAACTTTTTTTCACAGAGTCAAACATAGAATTATAACACTTCCCTAAACTATGATAGAAATACATAATATAGTCTAAATAATACACTGAAGTGTGAATGAGCTAAATATTCAGTGATAGCTCATCAACAGGAATTGTGGAATCACAGCATACCACTTTGATTGGCAACCGAAAACAATAATATTTTAGATGTTATGTTCCTTTCTTAAACATTGTATTTTCACAAACTAGTAACTGGACATAAGAGGACATGGTGACTTCATTTTCCAGTTCCGGAGTGCAGAGTTTAGAAAATTTTCAGGCACTCTGTGAAAGTCTGCGTTGTCTGCTCTAAGTACGTGATGTTTAAATTGAAACATGACCATTTTACTGCTACCTGACCAATCTAGGAAGGGGGTGCACTAATGGCAATCCAAATATTGAGAAACCTGTCACACTCATCCTTCACTGCATAGTTAAGTTAACATTAAGCACGGCTGATTGTCTTTTATTATTGTCTCTTCCCATTCCATTTCCTGCTCTAATGACTTGTCAGCTCTAAGCAGTACACCTCTAAACTTGCATAGGTGATGATCTAGTTCAGCAATAGTCACCATGTCTTCGAAAACAAGAGTTGTGCTAGATCTTATCACGAGAGTGAGTGATGCTAGTGAACATGATAAATTGAGTGTAAAGCAGATCACGAAGGTGTTCAACGTAGGCAAAACTCAAGTTTACAAGATTCTAAAGAAGAAAACAGAAATTCTGAAGTGGTGGGAAAATTGTGATAATGGAAAAATAAAGAGAGAACTTAAAAAAACTCAAAACCAAGACATTAATGAAATAGTGTGGGAGTGGTTCATTAGTGTTAGGGCAAAAAAATACCACATATCGGGGCCTAATGTTACAGGAATAGCTAAAAAGGTAGCTGAAAAGCTGGGTAAGACTGAATTCAAAGCATCTAATGGATGGTTGGAGAGTTTCCACAAAAGTCAACAGATAATTTTTAACGTCTCTTGTGGCGAATCGATTGACATTAATATTGAAACCATCGCTGATTGGATTGTTAAACTACCTTCAATAATCGAAGGAAACGAACCTGAAAACATAGCAAACGGCAACGAGACGGGGCTATTCTTCCGTGTGTTACTGAATAAATCATTGTGTTTAAACGTGAGAATATGTTTATGGTTTAATTTTGTTAATAGCCTAAGTCTACCTTCGTTAAACGGAAACCTATCTTTAACGGAAATGTTCGAGAGCCCCGTTCAATTCCGCTGAAGACAGGTTTTACTGTATAAAATAAAAGATGAATCTTTGTGGCACAGAAAATGGAATTTAAGTTAAAGTAAAGGTATTCCACATAAAGCAAAATTTGATACTATAAAACAAGATGAAGCAAAAGGTATAAAAATCGATAAATTTCCTATGAAATGAATATCTTGTAATTTTTTTCCATTATGAATTACTATCCCACAGAGTTAAAATTTACAGACTTTATATAGTCAAAGTGAGATGGGAGGGGAGTAGGAAGAGAGGGGGGAGGGGAGTAGGAGGAGGAGGGTTATTTCCCTTGACTACTTTTTGGAGGCTATACTAAGACAATCTTTCAAAGTAAAATTTTAAGATTAGCTATTCTGCTGCAGTACCCTGAATTCATGTTTGTGGGCTCTCATGTAAATGTTCCTAACATATAGCATTAATCATATGGCTAAAGGTGTATTAATTAACTTTATGCAGAAGTTGTGCAGATTATAGGTAACAAAAGCAAAAAGCTTTCTCAAGAATTTTTCTCTTCAAGTAAGGGGATAGGAGGAGGTAGGTGCAGAAAGAAATGGCATAACAATGCTAATATTTATATAAATTTCAACAATTTAAAAAAGAATCCCATATAAAAGGAAAGAATTTACCTTTCGGTTTTACAATAAAACCTATTGTTTAGATTAAAAAACATTTACATTCACATGACTTTCTCTAACCACTATTATTACTATTATAATAAAACTTCTACACATTATTCTTATGAAAGCTTATTTTTTTATCTACTTCATGCCAATTGAGATAAACCTTTGCAGAAATAGTTACATTACACATTTTGTTGTAGGTACATGCATCTATAGTCAGATGTTTTAATGCAGGTTGCTATATGCTGGTCTTGAAATTACATACCCTTTCAGTGACATCACAAGAAACTGAATATCAATTGCACATTAAAAAAAACTACAAAATACTGAAAAATTCAAACTAGTAATAATGGAAATGGCTGATGACACAAAAACCTTATTTGAAATAAACCGTGTGTTTTAAAGAGCGCTACAGCTTTTATGTAATGTTTTTGTTTCTCCCTATGAATAAAGACTTCACAGACTATTCCTAGAAAATTTAACATATATACTTGTCATGTAAATAGGTTGAACATGTGGTGTTTTAATTACTTTTGAAGATTGAGAAGCTAGTAACAGCGATGTGTCATAATTTAAAATAACGAGAGTTGGAGGTTCTTACACTACATCACTAAAAAGTTCTTACTTTGAATGCATTTCAGGAGAATGGTTTGCTCCCATCGTCAGCATGTTTCCAACTGATTTTGCTGGTTATTATCTGGGTAATGTGTGTGGTTAGTGGTGCTCTCTGGTGCTGGGCTGATGAACCTCCAAAGGCTGCTGGGTGGCGGTAGTTCGAAATTCATTAGGTGATTCCTGTGTTTGATGATACATATTTTTTTTCCAGATGTCCAATTCATTGCTGCTGTTGATCGGTTTTAAGAGTTTTATGTTTGGAGTGATTTCATGGTTTGAAGACCAGAAATGATGTGCTAATCTGATTTATCCATCTGTTTTTGGTAAATGCATCTCATATGCTCTTTAAGTCTTATTTAAAGATTTCTTTTGGTTCTTCCTATGAATATCAGGTTACAGTCACTACAAGCTATTTGATATATACCAGCTGATTTATTGTTGGGGATAGGGTCTCTATTTGATATATACCAGCTGATTTATCATTGGGGATATGGTCTAAGGAGATAAAAAAGTTTGAAAGACAGAAATACATCCAACAAATGACTACTTTACTCAGACAACAAAAACCACAAGCATATAGAAAGTTCACTTCCCACCCTTGGACACATCATAAATTTCAAAGGATTTTCAAGAAATATATCACCTTGTCTCCACAGAATAACCACAATATACAGAAACTATTATGCAACAGAACAAAAGACTATCCCCAACGATAAATCAGCTGGTATATATCAAATAGCTTGTAATGACTGTACCCTGGTATACATAGGAAGAACCAAAGAAAGCTTGAAATAAGACTTAAAGAGCATATGAGATGCATTTACCAAAAACAGACAGATAAATCAGGAGTAGCACATCATTTCTGGTCTTCAAACAATGAAATCATTCCAAACATAAAACTCTTAGAACCGATCAACAGCAGCAATGAATTAGACACCTGGTAAAAAATACTTATCGTCAAACACAGGAATCACCTAATGAATTTTGAACTACAGCCACCCAACAGCCTTTGGAGGTTCATCAACCCAACACCAGAGAACACCACTAACCACATACATTCCCCATACAATAACCAGCAAAATCAGTTGGAAACATGCTGACGATGAGAGCAAACTGCTCTCCCGAAACACGTTCAAAGTAAGAACCTTTTAGTGATGTAGTGTAACAACCTCCAACTCTCTTTATTTTAAAAAAATGTGGTGTTTTAACAAAAAATTTATAGCAATTTTTGAAAAAAATAAAAAATTTCGGAAAATGTTTCATGTTGAATTAAACTGAATTTTTATTTATGGACGCCCTTTAACTGCTGTTGTCCTTAGTGTCCCATTCTATATTGGGCGTGAAAGACGAGTAATTTTGCTCAGAAGCCTCTTTATCAGTCTTGAGGTTCTTTTATGTGCTGTAAATCTATGACACGGGACCACCGGCTTTACTCCCCTTTCCAAAAAAATCTATCACCCTCTGCCAGGTTTGAACCCGCAACCTCGGAACTGGAGTAGCATGGTAACCACTACACCACGGAGGAAATGTAGTAGATAGTTTGGAGTGGAGGGATTTTCTTGAAAAGCTTTGCATCATATATATGGAAGATCCTAAAATTAAATATAGTTTATCCAAAATTTCTTATTTGAGTCTTTCACGACCCCCACAAGAGAGAGAGAGAGAGAGAGAGAGAGAGAGCTTTTTTTGAGTGGAATACATTTCCTCTACCTACTAGGTAAGTGGTAGAGAAAGTAAGAAAAGGGTAAGTTTCATCCTTCATTTTAAATTTATGTTAAATCAGAATTACAATACAATGGTAAGTTTTATTAAAATAATATTCTTATTCTTTATGGGGTTTGCTTTTAATGCTTCACAAAACCTTGAAAATATCCAAACACTTGCCCTACCCTTAACGGGGTTTGAAGCCCCATCTAAGCCTGTAATTAGTTTTTCTTTTTTAAATCTATCTATGTACCCTGGATAAGTTTATCTTACAATAAATGCATTGAAACTTCCTTCTCTTTGGTCTGCAATTGTATTTTCTAAAACAAATTTATTCACAAGTTCCCCCAAGTGTTTAACACACATTCCTACTGCATAAGGCAGTGGACACCTATGATACAGGAAATGAAATATGGGAAGGAAATGTTCCTCGCCTAAGTTTACAATACATTCGGCATTTACCAGTTATGAAAACAGGAAAGTCTAGAGAAAACCTGTTGGCAGGATTTGAACTGCAGAACTCCCGTTAAGGGAAAAGCAAAATGTTCAAGGAGTTATCTCATGTTGGGTATTTGCAAGGATAGAGAGACAGATAATGGGCTTAAAGAGAAAATTCTTTCTCCTCAACTCTACTGTGGCATACTGAAGAAACATGTAAAAGTACAAATGTGAAATAGAGCCAGCTGAAAAATTAAATGTCATAGCCACTACAGCACGGAAAGCGGGATAACAGTGTTTGGTATTGAGATCCAAATTGCCATTTCAGATTTTGGCAACAAGGGTTCTTATGCTAAAAAAGGAAAAGTTGAAGGGGAAAGTGAGGTGCTAAAATAAGGTGTTAAAGACATAAAAGCGTTGAAACCAATGAATTTCCTAAAGTAAACCATGTGTCAAAAAAGAAACAGGATGTTTAAAAACTAATGCAACATTTTCAGTTTCTAATGATGCCAAAGTATTTTATGCCAATGTGATGGCTGCAACAAACAAGTGAACATAGTGCTCATAGTCTGTTATAAGAAAGATGCTTTCCTATAAGTATTCTGACTTATTCTGGGTGCCTCATAAGTAAACGTGCTCAGCTACGAGAACTGTTTGAGAATCACAGCATTGTTCAGGTGAACAATAAATTTATTTTTCTAATCGAAAGTATCTCTCTTCTGGAGTAGTTTTGTTGCTCTGTTGTGTGTATTCACATTGAACATTAAATGTTTCTGGATATTTAACTTGTGTACTTGTAAAGAGAAACTGCTGTGTAAGGGGTGCATGCCTATATGGAGTAACATAAACAAGTATGCCCAGGTATGTAACAATTATAACTGCACAAAATACTCTTTAGCATGAAACAATTAAAAGTTAAATCTGCAGTTCCAGCACACTATTCCACGTAGATGTGGAATTTTGCAAAAAATTTGAATATTCTGAGGTGAAATAAACTATATTTCATTATTTTCTTTTACATCAAGGTATTAGTGTCTTAAAGATGTTAGCATGTACATTTGTATAACAAAACCACAAATGAAAATTCTTAAAAGTTTCAAGTGTAAGCAGAAAAATCTGCCTATCTCAAAACTACACTTTATGTAAATGTCGGTTTTTTAAAAAATACTCAATTTATTAGCAACTATCTCCAAGAGAGCACTAGTGATTTGCAACATTGCTAAGGTACCAGAAATTTTTTCTTTAGTCTGAACTGTTTAACTGTGAAAGGGTTGTTTTTATGAGAGGCATATTCCTAGCAGCACATAAGTCAACAGTGACTCCTTAACAAAATTATACACTAATTATAGAAAGCATTCCCTCTTCCTTGTGCCAATGCACTATCTAATATGTTTGCTAACTAGTGCTAACACGATCTTCAAACCCATGCCCACAGGAGTCCAAAAATAGACAGTTCATATAACCTATAGCTCTTGAGATCTTTATCGACACAATGAAACTTAATTTCTTCCATAATGCTCAAATTGTTACCAAAATCTTCTAATTATAAGGTTATTTTACCATACGTATGACAGTACATCAATGAAATGAGTTCATTAGAGGTAACCCCACAAAGCAGTAGCGCAATACATAGCTCAACATGATGCAACAAAAATCAAGCTACATTCAACACAATTAATCACCTTTATGACAGTAGCAGCAAGATATTGAGACATTGAAGAAACACAATACTAAAATGTTTCCACAGGGATCTTAGCTCACCCCTATTGCAAACATCCCTTTGACTGGTCTTTTATTTGGGAAAGTTGATAGCAATCTTGCATTTTAAAAGTCACCAAGTACAGAGCAGTCCATGGCATTCTCTATGCCATTTGGTGACTAGTGGTTGTCTGCATGGGCTTCAGTCAAACCCTCAGGTGTAGGCCCAGCCTAGCCTGCGAGGCGGGTTAAAGCCTAATTTGAATTGGGCTTGAAAATAAGAACAAAAGAAAGTAATTTATCATACTAAACATAGCATTTTATTTGTCATGTAAATATCTTAAATGCATTGTATTTTAATTAAAATCATTTGTACCATTTTTGGGAAAATAAAGATGAAAAAATTAATTTGCCACAATTTTAGTCCACGATATTGAGACGTCCAGAATAGCACAATTATTACAGCAGCAATAATAAATGCTCGCTTCAGCCAATTGTGGATAACGTCACAACAGCAATTGCAAACTCCACCCACACCCAAAAAATCTGGGCAGAGTGCATTAATAAGGGAAACATGTGATCAATAAAACAATATGCTGTCAACATGATGCTTACTACATGCAGATTCCAGGACCTCAGTCACCATATTTCTGTAAAGCAGTTCCTCAATTGGTCCTAAGGGCCTGAGTGCATCCCTTACCAGGCACCCCAGCAGGAGAAATAATTCCTATGCCGGTACTGGAAACTGAATCTAGGTCCCTTAGCACTATAGACAGCAGTGCTTCACGGACTAATAAAAATAATAATAGTCAATAATTGCAAAGTAATTTTATTTAAAACACAATTAGAGAATTGGGCCCAGGACAGGTGGTACAATATAAGATATTCTTGGGCTTGGCTCAGATCAGGTTGAGCTGGGCCTGGGAATTTTTACCCATACAGACCTCTAGTAAATGGGCCCAGGGTCACTACAGTTGCATGCATCAGTCAGTCTTTCTGTGGCTGCAAGTGCACAGCATGCTGTCACAATAAAACCAGAACTGTGATTTGCTGAAGGGATCATCATCAGCTGATTTTTTTAAAAATAGGGAATCTTTAGTAACTGCATGCTTTAATTCTCAATTGGAAACACCATATTTGAACACCACTTATAGACAGATACTTTATTCGTCACATACATTTACATAATTTGGACAAAAGCCCTGTAACCTGGTGACTCATCAGTTTAATAGAATTTTGTCTAACTAAAACATTACAGAAAATATGACAAATTTTTTTTACAAAAAGCATTTATACGTACAAGCTTATATACAGAAATATTTACCTTTTTAATCTATGTTTAACTGGTTGAACTATAACTAGATTTATGTTTAAATGGTTTATATGGTCCTAGAGTGTTTCTTCCATATATTCTTATGCTGAATTGTATGCTTTTTCTGTGAGGATACTTTTCAATGTATTGAAAAATACATTTTTGTGGCAATTTATTATAAATTTTTACTCTGGAATAGAAAGACTCTTCAAATAATGTGAGCCTATGGGAATTTACTTTAAGGCAATTTTGAGTTCTAGTCTCATGGTTATGCACATTCTATTTATTATAGTCTGTTCGTATACACTGGTGTACAAAACCTAAGGATGAGATGGGTAAAATAACGTAACAAATGAACAACTTGGAAGTAGATGAAGGTGGGGGACCATGTTGCCAGAGGTCTCTCACACTTACACAGAAAGCTGGATGTCACATGGCGTGAGTGAAGCGAGCCTATAGTGCCAAATGGGTCTGGTCCCGCAATACAGGGCAGTTGACGAAACAGGACAAGACAGTGTGTGGCAATTAGCAAGCTGTTACGGTGCACTGTAGTGGTGTTCATTGCAACATGGCCTGTAGGCACCATTTGGATGACTTCACACAGGGAAGAATCATCAGGAAACTGAAAGACGGGCGAAGTGTGACAAGTGCTGCTCAGGAGTTTGGAATTGCTCACAGCATTGTTTCACGTGTATGGGGAACCTTCCAAACCACAGGTACTGCTGTCCCAAGGACAGGTGGTGGTCAACCACGCTCAACTACAGCAGCAGATGACCGCTACATTGTGCAACAGACAAGTAGGGATCCATGCCAAACAGCGGATGCAACTGCAACCACATTTAACAGGACAACTAAGCATGCAATCTCACTATACACAGTGGCATGGCGACAACATAGAGGTGGTCTCTTTGCCCGACGGCCAGTACGTTGTGTTCCATTGACATCTGCACATCGACGGCACTGTTTGCGATGGTCTCAAGAGCATCAAGATAGGACCAACGAGGAATAGGGTCACGTGCTCTTCTCGGATAAGAGCAGATTCAGTCAAAGTAGTGATTTTCGACGTACCCTCATCTGGCAAGAGATGGGAACACATAATGAACCCAGAAACATCCATGAACATGATTGTTTTGGTGGTCTGGGTGTTATGGTAGAGATGGGAACACGTAATGAACCCAGAAACATCCATGAACATGATTGTTTTGGTGGTCTGGGTGTTATGGTTTATGGAGGCATAATGTTGCATGGGCCAACTGACCTCCAAATCTTTGAACACGGTATGCTCACTGGTCAACGTTGTTGTGATACTGTACTCCATCCCCATGTGCATCTTTTCAGGGGTGCAGTTGGCCCTGACTTCATTTTTATGGATGACAATGTGCGACCGCATCGAACAGCGCAGGTGGAGGATCTCTTGGAACGAAGGGATATTCGCCGAATGGACTGGCCTGCCCGTTTCCTCGATTTAAATCCCATCGAACACATGTGGGATGCTTTGGGGAGATGCATTGCAGCACATCCACATGCATCAATGACCATCCAACAGTTGTCAACAGCGCTGGTGGAGAAATGGAACATCCTACCACAAGAACTGCTTACCAACCTTGTGGCCAGCATGGGAGCTTGTTGCAGAGCATGCATTGCTGTCTGTGGTGATCGTACACCCTTTTAAGCACCGTGTAGCTGTTTCTGTAAATATAGAGAGCCATCATATGTTGTATTGACTTTAGTGTAGCTTATGGTCTATGAATAAAATTGGCATTTCTGTTCGTCTAATTGCATATTTCATTTAGTTGCCTACTGTAGCAGTTCCCTCTATGTATGATTCAAGTTTCATTGAGCTATGTTACAGCATGCAAAGATTACTTTCGTCCTTAGGTTTTGCACACCAGTGTATATGTTTGACTAATTCATAAAGATATTATGAAGGTAGCATAAGTATGTTTAGCTTTCTAAAGAAATTTCTGCAAGAATATTTGGGACTGCCATGTATTATAATATGAATAATTTTTTCTGTATCTTAAATATTTTCTCCTAAACTGTTGCTGCTCTACATAACATAACATTATATGCCATGAAATGAAAATAGCTATGGCATACCGTCTTTCTAGTTTCTAAGTTTGTAATTTTTGTTACACAATGCATATTAAAACAGGCACTATGTAGTCTCTTGCTGATATACTGAAAATGCTCTTCCCATTTTAGATGTTCATATATATATATATATATATATATATATATATATATATATATATACCCCTAAGATTTTTCCTGCAGATATGAGGGTAGTCCCAGAAGTACTGACCTAACAAAGAAAACACAAACAATTTGGAAAAAATATTTTTATTTCTCTACAGTCTCCTTTTAGCTCGCACTTTTCCCAGTGATGTTCAATAGCTTCAATACTTTGTTTATAGTGAGAAGAGTCGAGCTCCTCAAAATAGCATCAGCTGCAGACTCCACCTCTTCATTATTGGCAAATCTTTTACCACCAAGCCATTTTTTCAAGTTTGGAAACAGAAAATAATCTGAGGGGGCTGAATCTGGCGAATAAGGTGCGAGGAACCAATTCAAACCTTAACTCATTGGAATTAATTGTTCTTCCACAGAAGCCGTGTGTTGGACGAGGTTGGAAAGATAGAATCAGATGACTGAAAAATTCAATGCCATAACCGGGATTTCTGTGGTTCAAGTCCCGGCTATGGCATTGAATTTTTCAGTTCTCTTAACTCATTGATTTTAGCCATAATTTTGGCTATGTAAATGGATGTATTGTCTTGATGAAAACAAAAATTTCTTTTTTGCCAAATGCTGCCATGTTTTCTTGATTTCATCACTCAATTGTTGCAATACATTTGCATAATACTCACCGCTGATTGTTTTTCCTTTTTGAAGATAATCAAATGAAAATTATCCCATGCACATCCCAAATAACTGATGCCATGACCTTGCCTGCAGATGGAACTGCCTTTGCCTTCTTTGGAGCCGATTCTCCCCTTTCAGTCCATTGTTTTGACCTTTCCCCTTATCTCAGGTGTGAAGTGATGGACCCATGTTTATCCATGGTTATGAATTGACACAAAAACTCTACTTTATTGGTGTGAAACATTGCCAAACACTCGACTGAAACATCCTCATGATGCTGTTTTTGTTCCATTGTGAGCAAACACAGCACCCATCTCATGCACTGCACAGCTTTCTTGTGTCCAAATTTTCAGTCATATGCAATGTACAGCACCTTTTGAAATGCCTACCATGTTTGCTAGCTCACGCACTTTTAGTCGATGGTCATCCAATACCATTTTCTGCACCATTTCTGGCATGGTCACCTCATTTGCTTCGCAGCTGATACAGCCTTGTTTAAAGTCTGCCAACCAATATTTTACTGTTGTAAATGAAGCAACAATTTCCCCAAGAATCTAGCTCAGCTCAGCTCAGCTTTGAGACCTTTCAAATGAAAGTATTGTATCATACAACGATGACAAATTTTTTTCATGTACACAAATTCACTGACAGCGTTCACTATAGACGGCTGCTGAACAATTACTAAACAATGTAGCATTGCCAAGCTTCAAACTTTAGTTTTATAAGGTTGGTACTTTCTAATATAGTCATTTTTTTCAAACAACCGCCATCCATGTCGGGATGCGTACTTCTGGGACTACCTTGTTTAGGCTTACTGTAGTGATACTTGCATTATTTATGGAGTTGTTAGTTTTTACATGTGTTTTGAATTGAAATAAAGCAGCTTTTGTATATTTAATTTTAGCCCACTATTATCAAACCAATTTTTAGTACTGTTAATGTCTCATTTGTGTTTTAAATTAAGTTGTAGTTTGTACTATTTAATAGATGGACGTATAATCTGCATACATATTTTACCCCTTATATTGTTTGTATATAGTATATATATATATATATATAGGAGGGGTCCTAAAACACTTCCCTGCAGAATCCCTGATTTTAAATTTCTCCAATTTGACTTAATCTTGTTATCATCATTTAGGATTACTCTTTGTTTACCATCCATTAGATAAGAATTGAACCAAGCTAATGATTCTTTCTTCATATAATAGAATTTAATTTTTTATCAACATCTCATGCTTTTGCACAGTCAAATGCCTTTGAATTACCAAATATTAATGGTGACGTGTATTGACTTTCCTCAAGCATTTCAGATATTTTATTTATGAGGTTTATTGCATTCACTTCATTTTTCACAGATGCATTAAATGAACTATGTCCATTAATATTTAACTCAGCTATGTTTTTTCATTAATATGCCACATTTTTCTGGTCCACATGTATGAATTATTTAATTACTCGCTCATACATTATGTTTATGCTATGTTAAGATACATCATGCATGGCTTCTGTATACTGTATCCTTGCTGTCACAGCACAAAACAGTAAGCATGTTGGGCGAAGCATAAATATTTTCAGAATGCATTATTGTTGTGCATGAGTTAACAATATGGTTGGGCAAGGTAGTGCTTCCTTGGGTGTATTTGACGATGATGACGACGAAGTAGGCCTAATAATGAAAGTGTTCCCAAGTGTGCTCTATAAATTACACAATGATTTCCATCATCACAAACCCTAAATGATGGCATTTCTGCGATTAGTGTATGACAGCGTGGAAAAATCACAGAAGCAAAGAAAAGCTAGCCATTTTTTAAACTAGTGTAAAGCACCAGTACATTGAATCATCTTTCTTTGTTTGAATTATAAAAAGCAATACTGACATACATATAATACATAGTATATTATCTTTATTATTTATATTTTTGTTTCATTTATTCCTTTCTCATATTCAGTAATACATAACTGGAGTAACAGCCTAATAAAACAGTGTTAATTCCATAAGAAAATTCACTTTTATGCTTTCTCACTTATACATTATTTTAGCAGTCACCCTTTGAAAACGTTTAACTGAGGTTATACTGTACAAAGAAATCTTACAGCTTTTAAGTATCTGGTATTTCATAAATTGCAAGCCTTTTCAATCAAAGCCTTGTTTCAGATTAAAGGAATGTAATATGTTTTAACTGTTAAGAACATTTTTTTTATTGCTCAAATACTAACCTACTTCAGCAGTATACCTTATGTCAGAATATCTGCTCACTCATTAATGTCATGTATCATCAACCAGAGTATATTTCTTAAAGTCCAAGTAATATTTACAACTATGTGTACACGAACTCTTAGGAGTAAGGTATGCAATGTATGAATATACATCTACATAAAACATTTTCACAATTAATTCATGTATTTAGATTCAGAGAAGTTGCAGAAAAAAATTACACAAAAATAAAACTGGTAGCATTTGAAATGCGGACGAGTACATGGTATAGGTAAGTGCTTCAGAAAGAGAGGGCGAAGGAAAAGCAAGACTTAAAGCTTCATCAGGAAGAGGAAAAGGAATTGGATCAGAAGTAAATGCTTGTTAAAAGATGCATCAATCAGAGGGAATGATATATGTGAAAAATACTTTTTAAATTATACACAGTGTTTAGACTCTAAATCGTTCACATACAGAGATAAACAGGAAAGCAGAAAAAGATGTAGGAATGAATGAGGCTGGCTATGCAGTGAGGGAACTGCCCTTCAAAAGAGTGATGTGGGTAAAAGTATCTACACGGTAGCCAAGGTCATTAAGACATGGATTTGAATGGGAGGTCTGCAGTTCAAATCCTACCAGGACTGTCCTCCCTGAGTGAGGTTTTATCCAGGGTTTCTTCAGTCCTCACAACTGGTAAATGCCAGGGAGGTACTCTAAACTTCAGCCTGGAACACTTCCTTCCCTAATTATTACATATTTCATGTAATGTATCGCTAGCGTCTACTGCCTGTGGTGCCATATGCAGTAAGAATGATTGTTAAGCACTACTACTAAAATAAAAAACATTTAACAAAACAATTCCTCCGTCTTTTTGGCTCTCACACACTTGTAGAATATCATTACAATGTAGCAGAGTTTAGCACACATATCTCAATCTATTCTCCCGGTGGAATGACATTTCATGCACATGGCATAAGAAAATATTAACCCAAAGTATGGCCATCCGAGGAGGGCTAACATAGAAAATGGGAACGAAAAAAAGCTTTTCAAAAACTCTCTCAACTGATTCAGTTTTTCACAATGTAAACATTACCACCACAGATATTGATTCAGCCACTATTACTGAAGCTGCTACCACTGTGATTGTAGTAGAGGCATGGAAAAAATTTATACTGTTTCAAAACAAGTCATTTAACTATATATTAATGTGGTCATTTGAGTATCTTTATAACCAGTTCCAAAAGTAATGTTCTGATTGTAATGTGTATGTTGCATTACAATACAACAGTTACAAATATGCATACAATGAGACCTTGGAACCATTTCTTCCAATAGAGGGTAACACCCATGTTACTCATGCTATTGAGCTCTTGTGGTATACATGCAGAAGGCAATTAGCTGAGATAACATTTTGGAACATATAACAACTAACCTCATGAAAACTGATAATGGATATGAAATCCTTTAACACGAGTTAAGCACGCAGTAATATATTAAGTATTTAAAAGCAAAGCAGCATACGTATTGTTAACAATACATTTCAATAAAATGTTAAAAAACACTAGTCTAGGTTTAAAAATACTAATTACTCCGCTTACTTAAAATTCAATTAGAGCATTTCAAAGACGCACGCTCTTCACCCTCAGTGAGTCAGCCAACTGAAGTCTATGTCAGGTAACTGTCTCCCCATTCCCTAGTTGCCCGGTCTACCACTCTTTCCATTGGTCGGTCGCAACACATCGTCTGTTACCGGTATTTCAAAGTTCATAACTTGATTTATGTTCTTAATGATATATTTTCCCACACTACTAATTCCCAATGCTTCTTAGCTGGTTTTAAAGGTTTGATTTCTTGACTAATATTATAATTGCATGACCAAAAGCCATGCACTTACTTTTAAGTGGAGCAATGAGTTTTTATTTATGGACGCTCTTTAACTGTTGTGGTTCTTAGCGTCCCATTCTATATTGGGCGTGAAAGACCAGTAATTTTGCCTCAGAGGCCTCTTTATCCGGCTTGAGGTTCTTTTATGTACCATAAATCTACGACACGGGACCACTGGCCTTACTTCCCTTCTGAAGGAAGCCATGCTAAGGATTTTTATGCCCCAAAAAATCCATCGCCCTCTGCTGGGTTTGAACCTGCAACCTCGGGAACTAGAGGCTAGCATGGTAACCACTACACCACGGAGGACAACTAAAGTGGAACAATTAGTATTTTTAAACGTCCACTAGTGTTTTTTTTAACATTTTATTAACATGCCCCACTGTTTTAAACACTTCATTTTTATTATCTATTTTATAACACACTGCAAATTCAACACACTTGTTGAATGAAGATGGAAGGGTAAACAGGGTATCAATTTGCAACTTGGCAACAATTGCAGCAAAGAATCATGATGATACAAAAGAACCCGAGTCAAGTAACAATGGACCAAGAGTATCTTGCTGTTGCAGTTATGTGTAAATACTTGTTATTTTAAAATGATTATTTGGAACTTAGGGTGGAACTGAACAGTCCTAAAACACTTCCTTATATCTTCCTTCATAAAGGACAGGCAAAGGGCTGGTTTCACCAACTGATGCTAAATTTTAACAGTGTTACTAATTTAACACTGAAGTTAATGCCAATTCTGTTTCATCGAACAATGTTAGCTTTAAAATTGTGTTAAACTAAGTGCAAAATTTAACTTCATAGTAGCTTTGTGTTAAGGCATTTAACAAATGTTAGAAGTTTGAAAATGGCTGCAACAAACCAAGCGTTTGATGAGAGTTTCCTTATTTGGCATTCTTAATGTCATCGCATGAAAGAGGGGCCATGCATCATAATGAATTTGAAAACCCATAAAAGGATGAATTTTTAAAGCAATACACTATCCATAGAGGTCATGAGCATGGTTTCAGAAAAAATACAGGACATTAGAATACTACCAACAAAAGCCTACTTCTTTCTCCCATGCTACAAGTATTATTACTTTGAGATTTTATGCTACTGGCACTTTTAATCTAACAGTAGGTGATACTGTTGGAGAAATTTCAAAGGTTACAATTCATGGATTTATCTGGAAAGTTTCCAAAGCAAACAGTATCACTGTTGGAGCCTGATTGATGCTTAATCAGTGATAACACATTTTTGCCCACTTTGGTTTCAATGTAGTGTCCATCAATAGTTTAAAACTGTCCTGAATGCTCCTTGCACCTGGCATTTCTTGTGCTGCATTTTATGTTAACATAAAATTGCTGCAGTTGCTTGTTGAACCTGGGAGAAATGCATGCATTACAATAAAATTACTCAGATTTTCTCCTAGGCATCTTTATCCCTTAGTGTAAGTCCATCAGCTTTTTTGCATTCGATAATACCTCTGTACTTGGTAACCAGTTTCATAACTAATGCTTTTTAAATGGTGAAACAATAGTTCCTCTGCATCCAGATTTTTCAGTTGACATTGTGATTCTAACCTCGCACAATCAGGAAAAATCACACGGCAATTGCCCATGAACATAACTACTTGTTTGCTTCTGACACAAGAGAGCATTGCAATGCTAGACAAAAGTGCATTGGAGCGCATTCAGAAGCCATGTATTTCAGTCACTGCCTTCTCGAAAATTGTTGTCTTTGACATTAACATGTTAACTAAGAATCTGCTGTAAAAACTTTATGAAACACATGGGTTTTAATGTGTTAAACCTTTTAACATAATGTTAGCAAACATCATGTTACAGTGTTTCTAACATTGGTTGGTGAAACCAGCCTAAGGGTAGGTATCTTTATCTTCCCCAAGCATTAAACCGCATTCTTGAATAGTCCCAAAAGCCACCTTCAAGTGCCTTACATAGTAGGAACCCAAATAAAGATAATGTTCTGATGTGTTAATTGTAAAATGATTTTAGTGGATTAATAACTACTTTCATACAATGCAAATATTGAGACTGATCCCACTAGACAGTGTAATTGTAATTTATCTCCAATAACTCATTGTATTTGGATAAAATAGGAAAAGAAGTTTGGTGTGAAATTATATTAGGTTGGCAATAAAAGAAATGGAACACCTGACCTAGTGGTAACGTCAGTCATCATTAGAGCTTGGATGTTAGGAAAAATGCCTTTTTATACTAGGTAATAATAAATCGAAAGTTGAGGTATTTGGAAGTGATAGAACCAGTTTTTATCTTACCTTTTTTAAGAATATAAAAATCTCTTGAGTCTTAACCTTGAAGTACAATGAGAGACGCAAAACAAAAATTACGAACCAGCTGCGCTGTGTTTTTCCTGTCCTCGTCCCTCATTGCCATCTGCCACTAGAAAGGCGCGGATGAAACCATACAAGAATTTTAAAACTACTTTTAAAGGCTTTACTTACCAACTTTATGAAAGGAGATGCTGAAACTGGCCACCGTCTTTGTCCATATATGTTTGGCACCTGTTTAAGAAGCCAATTTTTTTCGAGTCAAGAGTTGACACTCATACATATATGAATACAATTTTGCTCCCATTTTTTAGAGAATTAACAGCCAGAGAGCATGATTTTGCCTTTTTCCAACAAGAGTCTGCAACAGCTTATACAGCTAATATTCCAGCGAGAACAATTGAAGGTGCGTTTGAGGACAGAATTATTAGTAGAGAGTTGTGGCCCCCTCGGTCCCCCAACCTAAACCCCTGTGATTTCTATCTCTGGGGTAACTTAAAACAAGTGTACAAGACAAACCCACACACCCTGGAAGAATTAAAACAAAATATCTGCCAGGAAATTGCCAGCGTTTCTCAACGTGAACTACAGTTAGTGATGGAGTTTCCTAAAGAGATGTCAAAAATGTATGGACGACGACGGTGGCCAGTTTCAGCATCTCCTTTCATAAAGTTGGTAAGTAAAGCCTTTAAAAGTATTTTTAAAAATGTATGGTTTCAGCCACGCCTTTCTAGCAGACAGCAACGAATGCTGAGGACACGGACAGGAAAAACACTGCACAGCCGGTTTGTAGTTTTCTGGCTCTGTCTGTAGTAGCACAAATACCTGGATGCTAATCTGGCCTGTTTATGAATGAACATATCCCTTGTCTTGAGGTTGGGCTTCAATGTGCTAGTAAGCTAGGATGAGTTAGTTACAACCTCTAACTGCCCATTAACACCCCTAAGATCACTTTTTAATGCTTAACTGTTTGGCAATGGAAACTTTCTGTACAGCAAGTATTTACATTATTAAAAGGAGGTATGTGAATTCTTAGCAGTTATTGAGCCTATCACTGCTACATACCATTATTCCAAAATCTTAAAAAATGCTCATTCTTGCTGGAAAATACATATTATCACTCATAAGGTTTATTTCTGACAATAATAATAAATAGCCTTTGTTGGGACACACATATTACTGGGAATTTCTTGTCCTGAATTGCACTGTTTCTAACCGGTTCTGTTCCCATTCCACTTTCTCATCTCCCCAGGTGCTGGCAAATCAGTTGATGTGAAATCTGTGCTAGGGATGGGCAGAAAATAGCTTATCAGTCACCTTAATGTAACAGTTACAGAATTAAGAGAGACAGAAACTGGGTTGTATGAACAAAACTGAAGCACAAACTTGGAAGAAAAAGGTGCAAGTCAGAGCATTTGCTTGCAAACAAAAGGAAGAAACGAAAGCTTATATAGAGCTGCTTCGTCTTCAATATTAGCAACTTGTGTTGAGTTAGAGCGGGCATCTGATTTCACTGTTTTGTTGGTCTTGAGCTACCTATAGCTTTATTTGTTGCACATGAGCACGCTTAACTTGTCCATTACAATTATCATTTGACTAAGATGAAAGCTTAGTTTGTGCAGAAAATACAATGGTCTCTTTAGCTACTGCTTTAGAAATGTATCCTGACAGAATAGAGAAATCCTAACTTTGGGAAGCAACTCAAAAAGGCATACATTTATTTGAGGCTGATTTTGGCACACTAATTGGTACAAAATAGTTGCTAAAAAGTTAGTAATATTAAAACAAGCTATAAAGGAAAACGGATAGGACATATTGCAAAATAGGAAACCAGCTCTTTGTTGACCAAAACAATGCTCTATTATGGCCCTCTCATTTTTTAAAGGTTGTTAAACGATTTATGACTATCCTCTTGTTGGATTGCGATAGCATGCCATCAACCAGAGCTCTAGGCCATACCCTTCATTAACCAAAAGACAGTGTTCTCAAATCCACTTAGCATGTCCCTCACGTTTGAATTTTACCATATTTGATTGTCATGCACTGAACCAGGCCAGCCAGTCTCTTTTGCACGGCATGTAGCCTGTACATTGATGTCATCCTCCGTGGTTACCATGCTAGCCTCTAGTTCCCGAGTTCAAACCCGGTGGAGGGCGATGGATTTTTTTGGGTGTAAAAGTCCTTAGCACGGCTTCCTTCAGAAGGGAAGTAAAGCCGGTGGTCCTGTGTCGTAGATTTACGGCACGTGAAAGAACCTCAAACCTGATAAAGAGGCCTCAGAGAAAAATTACTGGTCTTTCACGCCCAATATAGAATGGGACGCTAAGAACCATAGTAGTTAAAGAGCGTCCATAAATAAAAACTCCATTTCATTTGTACATTGATACTTGCGTAACCCTTTCTATTAATATATCATTTGCACATATGTACAATCAATTTACCCATAGCAATTGGAAATTTACATTTTCCTTGCTACTCATTGTCACAGCCGCATCATGTAATGACAGAAATTTGATCCACAAGTCAGCTTTTTACATTTTTTTTTAGAAATCACTATTTTACTCAGTTTGATGAATCGCATTTCTTCTGCTATGGCGAAATGGAATCTTGGATCAGCCACATGCCAAAGGAAAGTCTTCATGACAGTGCTCCACCTCTTCTTTCCTCTATGTCTGAGAGAAAATGATTCACAAATCACTTAACATTTTCTTCCTTGAAACGATATAGAGCTTTATAATGCTCTAGTTATCCTGTTAATGATTACTAAAGTAACAGACAGTTACCGAGTTTGGATGATATCATTCACTGCAAGTACATTGGTATCATTTATCAGGAACGAGTTATTTCAACTCATTACACCACCTCAATTTCCTCCGTAAGAGATCATGCCATCTGGTGAGATCAATGCCTACTAATTATCCAACTGGCTGCATATATGTAACCAAATGAGATTATCTGCATAGTTTGTGATGTTAGACAATTGTGCATATTAGGACATTTATGTTTTCTTCTCTAGCAACATTGGCTTTCAAAATGCCATTACCATGTTTTATCTTACACCCTACAAGAATATTTCAGTTAGTATATGCTTAATTTCAGTCATGTTGATGTCGGCAATTATGATGTATTTTCATGTGCTATGTCTGCATCATGTGATATTTATATTTAGGATCCCTGTGCAGGGAAGTAGAAACAAGTGTGAATGCATTTTATGATTATATATCACCAAAGTAATCAAAGTGTTGACACAGGTATAGAAATTTCTTTTTAGATACAACTAACAAAGTAAGTCTGTATCCACATAGTTCATGCTGAAACATAGTTACAGATAATCGTTAATGTTAACCATTAATTTAATGCAACTGAGAATGTGATAACTAGGGCTCGGATTTTTAGATTTTAACCTATATTTTTCCTCGCTATTTAATTAACACATTTCAAGATATATACTCGTTTCACACCTCCTGGAGCAGAATATGCGAATTTCATTACACCTAAAAAAAAAAAAAAACCTAAATGAGGGCTCGACACCTAAAATAACCTAAATAGCTGTTTTTCCTTTTTCGAAATGAATGTTATTTTCAGATTGAAACTCATTGTAAAATTATTTCCACCACTTATAGCCAGTAGATAGTTCAAGTTACTACAGTTAAACGCAGCGACACCTGGATGCAGCTGATAGAAGGTCAGAACTTGGGCTGTCTGCTGTCATTTACTATGCTGAATCCTTAAAAGACGTTAAAAATGTTGTCAATGAATTGGATGAAATAGAAGCTTCCTGCATTACCAAGACTAAGAAATCACTCGAGTGCCCCACTCTTGCCGCTTCCCTTGCATACATTAAGACACATTTTTGTTTTATACCAGAAGCTACAACTTTGCCACTTAAAGATGCTCTAGATATCATTGGCAATGTTTCCAGTAAAGAAATACCTGGACCAGTGGAAGTTGCGTGTTCTTTGAAGTTGCAGAAGATTCTTCAACGAAATCCTGGTTTTGAAGATATGGAAAGAATCAATTCAGTATTGCAGGGAGAAAAATATACAGGAGCACTACCCCTAGAACCTGCTGCACTGGCATCTATGTTACTATGCCCCAAAGATGCCATGTTCCGTTGAAAGAAACTTTTCTTCATACAAGAATGTGTTAAGTGATAATAGGAAATCGTTTACGGCAGAAAATTTGAGAATGTATGTAACTATGCAATGCCAAAAAATAAATCCTTCAACTATGTGCCAGAAAAGCAAACTTATTGATACCTGTATTGATCCACGAAGCAAAACATAAAAAAAAACTATTTTAATCAAGAAAAACCTAAAAAACCTATTTTAAGCATATAAGAAACCTAAAATGAAAGTTTATTCCACCTAAAAATCCGGGCCCTAGTGATAACTGAAAACAAGTAACTTAAATCATTACTGGTAAATGTTACATGTAACTGTTAATGCACTGCAACGTTGACAATTAAACCTACTGTCTGAAAATAACTTACATCCCTAGCCTGTGCTGTACAGAGGTTGATATGTTGTGAGACTGCATTATAACAGCATGTTAGTGCTGTTACAATGTCAAAAAGTCTGCATAATTTAGCGCACAGAATCTTCACATATGATTCATATACGACAACTACCTCTTGTAGAGAAGCAAGTTGGCAATTTATGCAGATTCCTAACGATCCATGCACCTCGCAGAGAAATGGTTTGTAACCTTGTGAATAGTTTTAGGAAAATAGCATCTATTTTTGATCAAGAACTAAAAGTAAATTACTGTGTTCTTACAGAGAAAAAACTTGATGTCCAAGAAAAGTTGGAACAATGCCCAAAAAAATTTCTGAGAAAGCTTGAATAGGAATAAGGAACTATACAAACATTGGCCTGGAATGCCACTTAACTTTTAAAATTTAAAAAAAAGACACAAGATAACTGTGGTTCAGGAATTGCAACCACGTGATAATGTGGGTAGAGTTAATTCCTACAATTGGGTGTTGCATAACGTTAATAATCACTCTAATGATACCAGTTTAATTTTTTCTGTAAGGATGAAGCATGGTTTTATTTACATGACCATGAAGAATTGAGCACGAATGAAAATTTTCTTAAAAGGTGTGAGAGATGTGTGGTGGCACAATGACATAATTTCCAACATCTTGATTAAGGTATGAGGTTACTGTAGTCATAATTTGCATGAGTAATCTATGTACTTAAATTTAAGCAGCTAAGAATATCAGACTCCAACAGTAATGTGCTTTCTGGTGCCAAGAAAATTCCTGTTAAGCCAGCCACGCATCTCTGTATTTTCACTCGTGAACTATCTTTCAGATAATTATAATAGTTTTACAACAACACTAGCTGTGTATGACTGCAATGCCAGCCATGAAAGTGATGCTTTTAAATGGTGAATTTCTACATCTGGTGTTCCCAATTTATAAGCTCTGCAATCTCCACATCACAAAGGTTTACATTCGATAACATAGAATGCAGAAGCTTTCATAATTCACAATGGTAGAGTAATAATAAATAATAATAATTTAAAAAAAGCTACGAGATCTGTAGCTTGAACTAGAATGTAAATACATAAAAATAATTGTCATTAATTTGTTGCAAAAAGTTGTTTCAAATTCCAGGCACTGAGCTGAAGGGTACCTTAAGCTGTAACTAAATTAATTCATTTTAGTTGCACTATAAAGTTGTATTAATTTTAATGAATTCAAATATGGCAACTCTTCTCGCTCTTAGCTCACATTTTTTGTTGTTGTAATATTTTATCCAAAAGGAACAAAGTACAATAAACAGTAATGTTGAATTATGGTAAAAGCAATTAAACTTTCAGACACTGGAGAACAGCAGTTCAATAAATCACCAATAAATATGAAAGCCAAACAAGCAAACATCTTAAGAGACCATATATATAACAACTATTTGTATCCCATGGATGAATTTACATATAATTAGGGTGGATATGCATTTTTAATGCAGTTTAAAGAATTACAGACACTGACAATGTAAAATAAATACATTGTAACAAATTCTTGGCATGATTCATCTTTTACTTACAGTTCATTTTAAACAAGAAAATAACTTGCAAATCTCTCATCCCCATCCCTTCAATGAAACTATTCCAAACAGGATGTTGCTTCACTGCAATACATTTTTAGCAACCTCCCACATTGCTTGAAAATATTGGTCAATTCAATGCAGCATAAACTTTTCAACAAAGAATATAGTTCTTAAACAGCCATGCTCAATAAAATATGGAAGAATATTTTAATATAATGCCACATAACATATAAACTGTTCACTTAAGAATTACAGCCAGTAACTGTTGGTAGTTTAAATCTCATTCCAAAATTATTTTGTGTTTTATTTTATATATGACATTTTTGTTAGCACTCGGCCTAATAAATGTTAATGGGATGCATATTTTAGCAGGATGTTATGTGTTTGGTGATGGTGTTACTGTAACATGTTCAGTATCTACCTCACAGCATTGCACATTGTGGTATCCTATGCACAAAATTTAATGAATAAGATTAGAAAGAGGTCATTACTTATAATCTTATAAAACAGCAACACCTTCAACTATATAGTACTTCAAAATGGTTTTTACATTTTAGAGGTACACTACAAAAATATCAGAAAAAGATATTTAACATTTTCTTTTTGAGACTACTTCAGCTTTGAATAACTGACGTAGGAGTCCTGAGACCAAATGCTTATTAGTTTTATATTTGATAATTTATGTTGTTCCCCTTTACACAACGCCAAATGTCTCAGCATATTCAATGTGTGATTTTTCCTGATGTTACTCATACACTGCGCCAGAGTATTACTGATATAAATAGATAGAGAGCTCAACTGGAGAAAACAAATAAAAATCATGCTGCCAAAACTCAGCTCAGCTTGCTTTGCCTTAAGAAACTTAAACAATTTGCTCCACCAAAATGCCTTAAGAACAGCATATTTTGCTTACTTTCACTCCCTGTTGCGATATGGAATATCTTCTGGGGTAATTCGGCACATAGCAAGCAAGTATTTATATTACAAAAAAGGGCCATGCGTATTATCTGTGTTTTTGGGTCCCATCATTCCTGTAGACCCTTGTTCAAAACCCAAAAAATTCTTACTCTCACTGGTGAAGTACATTCTCTCTTGAGCTACCTTACAGATAATTATGATAACTTCACAATGAACCTTGCTGTGCATGACCACAATACAAGGCATGCAGGCGATTTGCATAGACCAGCAAATAGCTTAAAACTGTTCCAAAAAGGATGTTACTATTCTGCAATAACAATTTACAGTAACCTTCCACGCTATTTAAAACTTTTAGGCAAGCCTAATTAACATAACATCTATAAGAAAGAGCTAAAGTCTTTCTTATATACTCACTCCCCATATATTATGGAGGAATTTTTTAATACGTCATTCAACATATAAATATTCAATACACAGGGCAGATGGCATACGATAGCGACTTACACTTATTTGTTATTGTCCTACTGTAATGCAATGTTGAGATGTTTACTCTGGGGGGGGGGTGTGAAGAAGAATGGTGATGATTTGCAAATTTTCAATTCTTAAATAATGCATGGTGTGGAGAGGGAGAAATGTTCTTGGTGTTGGGTGTGTTTATTAGTTAAAAAGTTCTGGGTGCTGGGTATGTTATTATTTAAGAAATTCTTGCTGCAGGGATGTTTATTAGTTATGCTGCATATTTCATAATTGTATGACGTGTTCAATGTCCCTGAGCATTGCTCACAGTGGGACCAAATGAACAAACAAACAAACTACACATACATATATTGCTTAGTGAATGAGCATAATGCAAACATTTTATGTCAGATTTGACTCTGCAGGGAAAGGAGCTATGTTAGAATTAGGCAAAGTGAGTGTATGAGGAATGATAAAGTATTGAAAGAGTGCTGAAATATTGATTTAAAATATATAATTTACACATTTTAAAAGACTGCTTAAATGTACAAGAAAAGTGTATGCACTCAAGGAACAGGCTGAAATTAGGCACTAACTTACAATAAATGGTACGGGTGATATTGGTTAGGAAGAGTGGTTATGTTAACAGGATTCTGGGAATTAGATGCCAGTTGGAAGATACTGAGAGATAGCATTTATGGGCAATGTTGGAAAAAAAAGTTCTCTAAAATTTTATAAGGATTTAGGATTTAAGTAATGATGGGAAAGAGATGTATATAGACTCGTGTAATAGGAATCAAAGAGAGCATATTGTATAGTTTATACTGAGTTACAACACTGAAACATTACAGGAGAAAAACAAGGAATTTGCCCTATATGCACGGATAATGAAGATGCAATCCACATTTTATTATAATGCAAAGGCAGAGATATCTGGTGGAGTTTCTTCAAAATAAACGGTTGAAGATTGCAAAAATGTAGCAATTCAAAAAAGTTTTTGTAAACAATCTTGGATTATTAATTTATGAGAGTTGCTATTTAGAGTTAAGAAGAATAGGACCTTGTTGGAAATTAAACTGAAGTATGCAGTACAGACTAGTTTGTAAAATTAGCATCAATATTCACAACTTCGTTAGTTATTAGAAATAGAACTACAGCAAAAGGACAAATCACATTGACTTTGATGACACTGGTTCTTGTTGCTCATCTGTTACAAAGAAGTTTTAAAACAGTGATACTATACTGGGCAGTCAGTATTAACATATAAACACTCCAACTCCACTCCAACAACAAAAAAACTACAAGAAGCAACTACAACAATCTATCTAGGGATAGAATTAGATCAAAAACTATCAATGAAAGAACATGTAAACAATGTAATGAAAGAACATGTAAACAATGTAATGAATAAAATCAACACAAAGAACAACATTTTAAAACGCTTAGCAGGAATAAAATGGGGTGGAAACATGGACCTCCTTAATAATACCTATAAAACATTCATAAAACCTAACCTATTGTATGGAGAACTACTAGCAACAGTAAACAAGAAATTTCACAAAATAATTCACTAAGAATAATAACAGGAGCTGTAAAAACACCAATTACAGTACTACAAAGCTTCACAAAAAAACTTGGCTATAGAATTGGAACATGAGTTGAAAACAATTACTCTAGCACAAAAACTGCAAGTCAATAGAAACAGATACAAGTGGTACCACACAGCATATACTAAAGTAATTTAAAAACTCAAATAAGCTTCAGAACATATATTAATAACTTAAAATACAAGAATATAATTACAACAAATATAATAGCAACAGAGGTAACGAGTCCAATAGAATACATTGATATACAATATCAGAATGACCTGATATATACAATACACAAACAAAACAATATACCAGATGAAATGAGAGCCATAGTAATAGCTACGGAAAATGAAAGATACCCAGAAAAAGAATGGCTCCAAATATATACAGATGGATCCGTCATCAATAAAAAAAAATGCCAGTGCAGGAGTATACTGTACACATTTTGCACAGCATCTAACATTAGATGAAATGTCAAACCACTATGATGGAGAATTAACAGCTATAAAAGCAGCATTACAGAACATTCTATATAGACCATACATACAACAAAAAATAGTTATCTTATCAGACTCAAAATCAGCCATAGATGGAATAGTAAATTACAATAATAAAACAACAAGAAATATTAAAGAAATAAGAAGTCTAATTAAAGCAGTTGAAACTAGAAATCATGTTGCTCTAAAATGGATCCCAGCTCATGTCGGACTTTTGGGCAATGAACATGTGGATCAACTAGCAAAGAAAGGTGCAATACAACAAATAAATCCTGTAGGACAAATAGAAATAAATAAACAATTAAATAACATTAAACAACATTTCAAAAGACAGCAGTGACTTGATGAAGATCAATTAAAAGATAAAGATTATAAGAATATTAAAGATAGAGTTGATATACAAAAAATCCCAAGGAAGACTGCAGTGGCCTTATTTAGGATGGCAACTGGCCATGATTGCCTCGCAGAACATCTCTGCAGGATATGATGCCTACCTACACCTAAGTGCACTCTCTGTGAAGAAGATGTCATCCTGAACAAACAGCATCTCGCCAAATGTAAAGGCCTTAAAAGTGATAACTTACACACTTTATATTGGGAAGCCAGAGGGAAAATGATGTAGATCAATTAATTCCCAGTGCCATTGGTGAACAACAACAACAACAACACTAACTAGTGTGGTGAATCAGGACACAAGTCACCACTGCAACAATAGTCGCAAGTACTTGAAGTGAGCACTGTTCATGGAAATATGATAGTAAACACATCGACAGAGCTAAGCACACTTATTGGTTTATAGAGTTTTTTCTACATGTTCAGGAATATTTAGCACAGATTACAGAACAGTGTTAGCAATCTCATATTGCAAGAATAAGACAGGAAGTTTACTTAAACATGCTTCTTATACCAATCATCTACACCATCACATGACTGAGAAACAGGTATGCTTTTATATCCACTGCTAAAATGCCACACACTTGAGAAAATGATATGAAATAACTTAACTGTAACTTGCTTAGATATATTTTTGTCTCTCAGATGATGTGAAGGCACTGCAAAAATTGAAAGTGATAATGACTAATGTTTTCATAGTAATATAAAAATGTACTGAAGCACTCAGGTACACTGCAATGCCAAAAGTTCGAGACTGTTAATAGTCTGCCGCAGGTGAATGATTTTAATAATTGGAAACTGACAACCACATATAGATATAACACTTTGTTTGTTTTGTTCACTGCATCCCATCACGAGCCATGCTGAGGAACTGAACAATCATAGAGCACGTAACTACCTTCGTCAAATTTTTAACACTTAACTAAAACATGCATTCAGCACCTTTCATATCAATGTGTAAGTGCAAGAGTAGGAATGGGTTCTAAACCTCCACCATATACAAAGTATGCCTATAAAATAAACAGTTACATTCTAAGTAATATTACATCCACATGTATGTAGTGTCTTTAAAAGCACTTCAATTCTGTTTTGAAAATCTTGTACATTTTAGGATTCCCCAGCATAGTTTAAGTCACTTGGATGCCTATTACATACTAGTAACACTCATTTTTAAAGAGTTTAAGATCATTTGCTGGCCAGTGCAGATCACTCGTGTATCTAGTATTGTTTGTTTTCATTCTTGAAATGACATGGCGAGCCGAGCTCAGAGATAGCAAATACATCCTACATTAAAGAACCTTCCTCAATCATATAGCTCTTACGTAAGATATGTAGTAGCATATATTTCTCAACTGCCTGCACCCATACATGATTAAATGACATGACATGCAATTTTACAGAGAATGCTATCTGCAAAGATCAACTCATGAAAATCGTTTGTGATCTGAGCAGCTATTCTCTGATCATAATTGGTTTGAAGGTATGCAATTCAAATGTGAATAAATTTATGGTAACAAAATATGGCTATTAGCATAGAATATATGGAAAAGGTAATAAACGTAGTAATCCCATCCAAAACCCCATAAAGATATATCAATGTCATATGATGCAAGTGCCGTATAGGTACATACCTTGACTTATCGTATGGATCAAAGGTTGCTGCCATCGTTTCACTCTTAATTCCAGAGTCCAAGACCCAAAACACTTCAATTCGTAATCCTCTTTCCGTAACTGTGTTTCCTCTCCATATTAAAAGACATATCAACCTGACCTTAATTAACCTTAAAACTGTTCTATTAAATTGCTTCTAAGCTTACAGAAATGCTCTATGAACAACTATCCCCTATTGTGCAAATTAACCGTTTTCACTGTAATCAGATTTTACCGTAAATGCACTGCTATCACATTGTAAACTGCCAATGATATCAAATTTATTAAAGTCATTAAATTATATCAAGAAATATTCTTGCAACAAGTGGCCCGTTTAAACATTTTTCATAGTGTTTACACATTATCTGCCTTTACACACGATATCCACGTTAAAGTGTATTTTCAGTCTCTTTACTTTGTTGTGTTACTTTAATTAATAACTGCTAACAAGCGCTAACGGTACTAAATTTTTTCTCTTTTGCACACAATCTACATCTCTTAATCTTAAATCTCAATATGGCTGACGAAACAGTTTTCAAAGTCTTACACCAGATAGCATTACCCTCATACATTTGAGACAAGGATAATAGACACCAGGTCTGGACACACTTCTTTCTTTATTTATTTGATCATTTTGGCCCACTGTGAGCAACGCTCAGGGACATTGAAGACGTCAAACAATTATGAAATATGCAGCATAACTAATAAACATACACAACACCAAGAACGTTTTTTAATTAATAACTTACCCAACACCAAAAACCCTTTTTTACTTTCTCTTCTACGTATAGTAAGTAGGGGAAGTATTGTATTCCACCCAAAAATTCGATACCGAGATTTCACCGGAAATATATGTTTTGAGACCCCCTGAATCCAAAAAAAGCATTTTTGGAAACATGTCCGTGTGTCTGTGTGTCTGTGAACAGCATAACTCAGAAACGAACAGTCGGATAAACACCAAACTTGGTATTTGGGTTCAGTATCTTCCAAGGATGCGACACGAAGGTTTTCAAGAAAATCCTCCCACCCCAGAGTACCCTTTACATGGAAGATTTTTCGAAAATTTTAATTTTCTCAAAATGGATCTAACGATTTTGAATAAAATATCATATGTTTAAGATATTTTTATGACAAATAAAATGTATATCTTGAATTTCCTGGGAATGTCTCCAAAAGTATTCTTCATTGTGAACGACTTTTGCATAACTGGTAAACCATGAGAGATAGATAAAATTTTACTACACAAAAAATGTAGATCGCGTTAAAATACACAATTTATGTCATATACATTTTTTTTGTTGAGTGAACCATTTCGAGATATTGCTTGTTATTCCCTTAAATTTTTCAGTACTTATTTTCTGAAATGGGAATTCGTTATTCATTTTTTTTTATCTTGGATATGCAAAGAGTATTAATCTGTGGCAAAATGAATGGTGCTGCACCTAGCAACCATCTATTAAGATATATGTCGATGTTTAAAGGCTACTGTATTTCTGTATTGCCCTTGCAAATATAAAACAAAGAGAACTTAGTAGGCCTTAAGTCATAGTCAAATATTCTTAGAACTAGTCACCATGTTTAAAATGTAATTTTCTTTACATGTCAAAAGATCGTTTCTGCAAATATTTATCTCGATTAATATGAAATAGATGGAGAATAAGAGTTTGTAAAAATAGTTTGTATAAGAGTAGAGAAAGTCATGTGAGTGTAACACATCAGATTTTTTTAACTAACAACATACTCAACGCCGAGAACATTTCTCCCTCTCCTTCTCTCTCCCTCTGTCTCTCTATCCCTTCACATCATGCATTATCTAAGAGATTAAAATTTGCAAACCATCAGCATTCCAAAAGTAAACATCTCAACATGCATTACAGTAGGACAACAATAAAAACAAGTGCAAGTCACCATCATATGCCATCTGCCCTATGTATTGAATATTCACATGTTGCACGATATATAAACAAATTCTTCCATAGTATATAGAGAGTGAGTATATAAGAAAGACTAACTCTTTCTTAAAGATTTTAGTTGATTAGGATTGCCTAATAGTTTTAGGTAGCATGGAAGGTTATTATAAATTGCTTTGCAGACTAGTAACTTCCTTTTTGAAACAGTTTTAAGCAATTTACTTGTCTATGCAAATCGCCTGCGTGCCTTGCATTGTGGTCATGGACAGCAAGGTTTGTTGTGAAGTTATCATAATTAACTTAAGGTAGCTCAAGAGAGCATATATGTATTCAACAGTAAGAGTAAAATGTTTTTTGGGTTTTAAATGATTTTTGTCTTCTCCAGCTGAGCTCTCCATCTATTTGAAGCCCAAGAAATGTTGTATCAGATACCTCTTCTCTCTCTTCAAAGTCCTTTTCAACTTTCCCTCACGGTACTGTTCACTATCGGTCTAGTGGTCATATCTAGCCTTAGATGGAGTTTACCACCCATTTAGTACTCCACTCTCAAAATACACGACTCTCGGGACCGCTCCACCCCGCGAACGGTAGCGGTCTTTATGGTACCCTTTGCAATAATGGCCATTTTGGTTATAAAAATGTCAAGTTGTAGTGACGTGCCAAATGGTTAATGCAGAAATGTAAAGGAAATCGCAAACATAAATAGTCTATTGTGATAAGAGTGTTTCGTTTTCCAAGAGACGAGCCCAGTGGGTACAAAGTTGTAGGCGGAACAAATACCAATTATTCTGAAAATGCTACCATGATATTGAGTACAAGTTTCACTGTACAGTGAACACGTAAAGAAATAAATGCCTACATAAGCGAACCCAGGGAGGGGCTATTGACATCTAATTGAAGAGAAAATATGGCATTTGTTATATTAAGATGATGCTTAGCTTTGGTAAAATTAAAACCAACACTTTTATTTATGTCTTATTTACTTAAATCAGAAACGCATCTATTTATTCAGAGGTGATAAATGATAAATTGAATTTATCTTGGCGCTGGACCGTATCTCAAAAGATGTTCCAATAAAGAAAATGAAGCAGATAGGCCGAAACAAACATGCCCTACATTTGTTAGCAAATAGTTTCTGACTAACAATTACGCTCTGAAGCAATATGAGCAAAAGCCTCAGTAAAACTGAGTAATCAACGTACTTAAATTTTAAATTTAAAAATAATATTCATTCAACAAGTGTTTAAGCTTTCTCAAGATTTTATAATGTAAAACAACATTGCGAAAAAGTATCCAAGTAAATGGGCAACTTTTTGAACTGCAGTAAGTTTTCCACGGTTTAAATAATGGTCAAACTTAATTGCACAAGTGTTGCTTCCTTTGTCATTTTTCAATTTCTCGTCAAGTGACGTAATCATGTCTTCCTCTAATAGAACGTTTACAAGCCAGCCATGCTTCTCGACATGACTTCCTGGTGGGAATGTAATAATTACTACGAAAAGCGAACTACCACACCTACTGATGCATTAAGGTGTCGAGGAAGCAACTCGTAAGACGTTGCTCCACACTTAGTACAGTCAACACACACTGAATTAGAGAGATATATTCCGGGACAACGCGACGCTGTCCCAACACTAAAAAATTATGCATCCGATACACCCCATTGGGGTAATCGCAGGGGTCAGCGCAACCGCAGTGCAATGGAAGGGCCTCACCCTGGGGAACCGCCTTTTTGATCACGGTTTCCCTGGTGCGAGAATGTTAAGCGAAATAAGAATTTCTTCGCTTTTATAAACCTCCTGGCATTTGTTTATCAAATATCGAATCCCACGAAACATATACCGGCATGTTCGTTAGCTTTATGGTGTATCAGCACACTCGGGTCTTTGATTTTCAAAATTATGTACTTCATTTCTTACTGTAAGATTTATTAAAGTTATTCCCGTTTCCCAAAATCACACATTTTATTACTCTCTTGAAAAATTAAACGTGTGCTGCCATCTCTTGAAGCCTGCAGGTGACCAGAATTTTTTAGATGCAGAGCCATCTATCGAGAAGCTGCAATCGCGGACTTTGAAATTCAGAATCTGAACTTCGTTTCCAACGAAATGTAGTAATCTTTCTCTGATAATTGTCTTCTTCTTTACTAGATGACAACAAACGTAGAAGGTGAGACAGAATGTACCCGAGGTCATTTTATTATGTGCTAAATGTTTAATCTAATATATAAATGATATATGTTTACAATGTGAAAACCATGTAAATAATAATTTCTGTATAATGTAATATTTGTCGTGTACATAATGTTCCTGTTTAACTAAGTTTAGAACGTCTTGAACTGTGCAGTTAGAGTAGAAACGTGATGTTCACATGGTCAGCGAAAACGGGATCTTTTGTGCAAGAATAGAAGGGTAAAGTTTTATGACTCTGTTTGTTTCCGCTCCGGAAGTATGGAGTGAGGAAGATATAACAGAACGGCAGTTTATCAAGAGAAGCCTAGGAAAAAGGCCACATGATTATACAAACTGTCCAATAAGCAATCCAATACCAAAACTTTAGGTGGGAGATTCTGTTCGTTAAATAATCGAGATTCAACCCCAAAAGAAGGCAGTTGAGCAGTTGAAGACACTTCACAGTTTACTTCAGATTAAGCAGTTCACAGTTGATTTTTATATTAAGCAGTCAGCAGTTGACTTTTAGATTACACAGTTCACAGTTGACTTTTAGATATGAACAGTTCGATACTCCGTCAAACGAAATTGGCGCGCAAAAATGGTGATAAGTGAAGAGGAACATTTATGTAGTGTTTGAATGAGGAAGTAACAATAAATAGCCATGAACCAAACATTACAGTGAGTAGTAAATTCTCCTATGAGCTCCTAGTACCACCACTGAGATCGACGAGCTTATTAATAATCATGATAGGCAGATTCCATGCAAACTTAACCGCTGAGAACCAACTAGCCAGGGTAGCAGTGAGAAGGACAACAAGACGAAGCCACGTCGGATGGAGAGAACAGGTACAGTGAATTTTAGCATTACTTCTATCTCTACCACTACACCGCGTTCGACTCCAACCCGAGCGGGCATCGAACTCGGGACTGCCACCAACGGCGCAGTCTTCGAAACAATCAGACAGGGGTACCGACGCAAGGTACAAGAGGAAGCACGAGAGAAATAAGCACAACTTCACACTGAAAACATGCATATGTTTAGTGTATCTTCCAAGGATATGTTATATCTCCTTGTGCTTAGTAATACTAATGTAACATGCCCTGGTATGAAAGACTTGAAGCTTTCACTCAGGATCCCTGCAATACATGTACACATCACTGTTTCACGTTTTCGACATACAATGTTTCCTTCCTAACGATTTCCTTGCAGTTATTTCCTGAAAGACAATGAACCATAATCATAGACAATTACGTAAAATCATTCCAAAGAAGTTACACAAATCCCCGCTTAAATCAAATGGACCATTTTCTTTGATTTTCTGAGTTGTAATTGAAAAATTATAAGTGCTTGAAAATTCCAGGTATTTATTTATTTACTTATTTATTTATTTATTTATTAACACTTCCCTTAATTGGTGGGTGCCATATAGATAACGTATAAATATACAATTACCAAATTTAAATTAACAACAATAAAGACGATTTATACTTAACATATCAAAATAATGAAAATCAACTTAAAATATAAATATAAATGAATTTAAATCGAAACTTAAGGGTAGTATAAACAATCCTATTATGCAGTTAAAATAAATAAATATATAGTAGTTACAATGACTTATAAAGCGGTGTATCGATATTATATTGAATATAAATGATTTCTGAGAATGAGAATTGATCATCTATAGCCATGATTGCTATTTAATAAAGTAGGCGTTTATCTAGGCCATAATCCACTCAAAACATTTTCACTTTCTCCACTACATAGTTACAATAAATAGAGGAAGTGTTTTAGAACACCCAAAACTGCAATAACGATATTCACCGGAAATACACGTTTTATAGAACCCTCAATCCAAAGAAAGCCTTTTTACCTTCTTAACCACGCTCTTACAATAAGTAGACGAAGTATTCTATTCCAACCAAAAATTCAGTATAGTGATTCACAGGAAATACTCGTTTTGAGAACCTTCCAATTCAAAGCCTTTTTACTTTCTCAACCACGCACATACAGCAAGTAGACGAAGTATTCTATTCCAACAAAAAATTCGGTATTGTGATTCACAGGAAATACACGTTTTGAGAACCTTCGAATACAAAGAAAGTATTTTTACTTTCTCATCCACGCACTTACAGTAAGTAGTCGAAGTATTCCATTCCAAAAAAAATCAATATTGTGATTCACAGGAAATGCAAGTTCTGAGAACCTTCGAATACAAATAAGCATTTTTACTTTCCCAACCACTCACCTACAATAAGTTGACGAATTATTCTATTCCACCTATAAATTCAGGATGGTCTGCTTTTTCTAATTTGGCAGCCTGAAATTAAAAAAAATGGTTTAATAAGCTATTAAAACCACAAATAAATTATATAATTAAAATATAATACCTCTTAAAATTTAGATTTTATGTACATGTTTGTACATATTTAAATGACATTTTTTAATGCAGTGATGGTAATGCTTGAATGCCAAGAACTGCTAAATCCGCCAACCGCTGAATAATCTCACCCTCAGTTTTTACGCTGGGGGAGCTGGCGAGAAACCGGAACAATGACACCAGCCGCCGATAGCGTACAACAATGCTTTTCTCCATAGTCGAAACATTAATTTCATTTGGCATGCCACCGGTCGCCAAATCATGAAAATAGATTGTAACTTGACTGGTATAGGTAGCGCCAGGGATTTTGGCATGCGAACATGTTATCGAGTGCTATGGTGCGAGTCACTAATGCTCGGATTATCACGAACTTTACTTAACGCTACAGGAAGTAACGTAAAGTTATGAAATAAAGGTCTTTTAGGATGCACTTAACACAAGGAGAATGACTCTCGATTGGTAGTTGGTTTTATTACTTCGTGCTACTGCTTTGCGCTGATTGGTTCTAATTACCAGTGACGTCAAACTTAACGTAACGGGAAGGAAAAGTTGCCAAACTCTAAGTTATGTCGCCTTAAGTTGTCATGTTAAGTCGATCCTAAATAGCTCCATTTAATACAATGTGTTAGACTTTCACATTACGTTGGGTCAAGTTAAGTCACGTTACGTTAAGTTCATCGTAATCCCGGCATTACTCCTCGACAGTTGTAAGAATGGTGCAACTTGCTCGACAGATGTATATACAACGTAGCGTATTTGGCAGTACATATAAAACATTGTAACCTGTGGAGTCCATACACAGACTACTTCTTGTTGTTTCGTAAACTCATAAACGTTCGATACTTTTCCTGACTGTGCAAGGTTTCCCCTTTCAATTTCGAACTAATGCGAGGCATTAATGCAAATGAATGCACTAATAAAGCCGGACACGCTCGCGGGTACGACAGTTTTATAGAGAATGTACTGCCAGATTGCTCAGTGTACCTTATAAACATTGTAATGTGTTGGTTTAGTTTATTCAGCACCACGTACTTGTGGAAAGGAAACACATCGCGAGGATTTAGCTAACTGGACTAGCCCTCAAGGACATACGCCAATATTCATGACGAGACCTATACCATCGTTCGGACTTGTCACCACTTGATGGATTTAGCGGTCCCCAACATTCAAACATCACCACAGTTATTACCACGTTTATATGGGGATTCAGTATGTATTGAGTACGGTAAGAATACGATCCGCGTAGGTCAGATAGCAAACCAGTTTCGATGCGTAAACGCAGATGGGATTCAAATTTATTCCATTGCACCATGTAAACCAGTCTTCTATTACGCAAGTAATCAGAAAGTAATTTTCAAAACAAAAAACGCAGCATATAGAAGTGGCTTCAATACCTTTGCTTCTTTAGCCCCATCAACAGCTTCATATATAGTAATTTGTCGCTTGCCTTTTTCTGCTTTTGTGGCTTCCACGTGGGCTCTGGATGCAATGTGTTTTCTAACTGAATCACTAGTATCCCACGAAACTCTTTTGTCGCAGAATCGACATAACATTATCTCTCCTGATTTTATCATGCCGTCGTTAGCGAAGTGTTTTGCTCGCTCACCCAATTTTATTTTTGGTGGCATTGTTAACTTTAAGAAAATAGGACAGTGCACACAATAATCACGCAACACCTGTGGTATATGGACTGATTCCTGTTCTGTGGTCAATTATGCCTGGGCCGATAGCTGGAATTATGCGTAACCTGCCTTCCGCCCGGTTCCACGCTGTAGCTTGAACTTAGTTACACGATCCATCACACAGTCAACCAGCTATTCGCATTTTCCCGCCTAGCGCTCCAAGCGCTGTTGAATAAAGATTTACCCGACGAGTTTTAGCCAATCATCCGCATTTTTTCTTCTTTTATCACAAAAAAATTATGCCTGCGTTGTCGAAAGTGTAATGTACATACATTTTGTTAAAATTCACGGGTAAGGGTCAAAATTCGTATATAGTTGAATATTTTAAGAAAGTTGGTGAGTAGTTATTCTCAGAATGAAGGGAAAAGCGTGTGTGTGGGAGAGAGAGAGAGAAAAGTATGTTTTGGCTACTGGTACTGTGACAATGTTCACAAACGCATGTAAATTGATAATGCTATAATGAACAGTAAACTTGAACTTAAGTATTATACTAAATTCTGGGAATCCTATTTTAATGATTTATGTCTTTAGTGATGAGAATCTGAAATACGCTATTTGATTTACTTTATTTTCCACACCATTTTGAAAAGAATAAGGCTGTTTCATTGAAACTTTAATGACATCATCTAACACATTAATTCCTGAATTACTTGGTAATGAACAGGTTGTGACCCGTAAATGGGATAAAGTATCTATACTGGTTGCAGGCAACGTTTCCCCAGCCGGCTACAAAGCGAACGGAACGCTTTGAAGCCTGACCACAAACCTATCAGTAAACGATTAGTAGGATCTTCCCATCCCTCAACTACAGCACGTGGTCCTGTCCCTAGCTCTACCAAAGCAAAGCTTTATTGCAGTGCCATTTCTGTTATTTTTTCGGTTTAAGTACGTTTTAGCAACTTCGACTGTTCGCACGTGCTTTTCTTCCGTCTTTTAGTTAGGCTTATATCTGTATCTTCAGAGAAGATATATAGTGTTTTACTTAGTGCAGTTTTGTAAGCTTAGCAGTGTTTAATAGTTATTAGCGTTTAATAGTTTAATTAAGATGTGGAGGCCTTGGGAAACGAACAAAGTTGCTGGCCCTCCGGCCGCACCAGCAAATGACCCTCTGCCGAGTAGCAGTAGTGCCAAGACCACGAAGAAAAGAGCTACAAAAGCTTTGAATAAGCAAAGCAAGATTTTTGTCTGTAATGTTTACAATATGTAGAAAAGAACCCTGTACGTGAAAATATCTTCGTTATTGTTTTGAATTTCTCAAAAACACCTATAAGGATTTTTTTAGTAAAATACCGCATGTGTAAGATATTTTCATGAGAAATAACATTTGTATCTCGAATTTTATTTTCTAGGAATTACTTGTAAATTCTTCCTCATTCTCACCTTTTTGTGTAGCTGGTAAACTGTAAGAGATATACAAAATCTTACTGTGCGTAAAATGCAATTTCGGTAAAGGACACATTTTAGGTCAAATTGTGTTAATCACTTCCGAGAAATTCTTTGTTATTGATTTGAATTTTGAAATACTTGTACTTTTTGCAAGTTGGAAGTCCCTATTTGTATTTTCTTCGTGGTCATGCTAAGAGCATGGAATTTCAAAGTCATCATATAGTCATCTGGTTTTTAAAAATCTAACTATCGCTTTAACCTATGAATCCTTATATTTACAACAAAATGTGCAATGAAATTTTATCTAGTTTAAGAAGAAGTAGATAGAAAAATGGGGTTTTGTAAAAGTAGTTTGTAGAAGAGTGAGTAGAGATAATCATGTGAATATAACACATACGGTTTTTTTCTTTCTTTTGCCTTCCATATGTTTACTTATCCTGCATTTTATAATAAAGCTATTCATTTAAGTAAACAGAAGCTGACATGCTTATAAATATTATATCTTAAACAATACACAATTTCTCTTATACTCGTATTAGCTTTATATTAATAAAAACATTGTTGTGAAGCAAATTTATTATCTTTTCAAAACTACGAAAAAAGCACCTATTTCCCAAGAGTGATACAAAGACTTGTTTTCCTTTTTCTTTTTTAATTTTACATATTTAGTGTTTTTATTTACATATTCTGGAACTTGGTTTTTCTACATTCTGTGGTTGCAGGACAAACAAAATAAAGAATACTTTCACCATAGTTCCGCTCACAGTAATAATTGCAGTAAGCAAAACTGCAAACACGTAACGTATTTATAAAAATTAACTATTAGGTTAAATAGTATGATAAAAAATGATGATTTGATTTGGGAGTAAGAGTTACTTTCAAAATAATTTCATATTTATTTATTTTAATTATTTAATGATAGTCCAACAATATATAGTTTATTCGGGACATGTTTCTAAGTTTCACTCGGATTCTTTAACGTGCATTTCCATTCTTGTAGCGTAGTATATTAGTTCAGATCATCCTCAGTTACATTTTAAATCGTTTGTAACATAAATGTAATTATTATGCGATGCATAGTTATTTACTGCATTTGTGTGTAAAGCAAGCAGACTAACTGCATGAATGTATTCTGTACACGTGGAAATCAGCTGTAAAGTTTTGCTTTTAAATACTGTTCTTAACTGTGGCAACAACGCGCACGTGCACATGGATGTCACTAAGATGTTTATGGTGGTTTCGGTTATGGAGGGTAGGGAACAAGCGTTTGGCTACTGTACAAAGGCGCCGGTTGGTGGTTCTTGGCCTGCGATGACCATACCTGGTTTTGATGTACGCATTCCATTAATAGTGACTTTTCTACTTCTCGAGTTCTGCTCATAGAGTAATAATATTATCATTTAATACTTTGGTGTTTTGTGATTGTTATTCTATGGTGCTGTCATCGATATACTTTTGTATTACAGTGGATGTAATATTTGAATTCGTACTTGCTTGATAAATGTAATAGTTGAATGGCATGAGATATTGATATTTCGGAAATTCTGAACGTATGATTCGATAAAACACCGTCACAAAGCAATTAGTTAAAAATAAACTGAATTTCTTAACATTTCCCGATTTCTCACACATTTATTCTATAGCATTGACAGACCAACATATGATTTGTTAAAATTGGTGTTATCCACTTAAGGTCATACTGAATGGAACTATAACCTTTCGCTGAGCTACCACAGTTAATTTACATGGCTACTTAACTCGATAAGGTAGGAAGCAAGTTACGCATTCCTCTCGCATATTATGGCAGAAGTATGTTCTGCTAGGTATATGAAGGGGACAGGTTGATAACCTAAGAGGGGTAAACAAATTGTGTGTAAAACATGGTGGAAGGAAAAATGTCATTGAGATTGTATGTGAACATTAAACTAGAACAGAGATTCTTCATGTTGTATATAAGGTTCATGTAAAAGATTTGGTAAAAACGTGAGTACAATTTTTTTTGTAGCACATGTGCTCAATTTCTCAGATAATCTCCATTGATGTCTACACACTTGGACCAGTGAGCTTTCAATTGTTTCATCCCATCTGAAAAATAGGATCTGTCAAACTCTGCAAAATGCTCATTGATGTCAATCACTTTCTCGTTTGATGAAAATTTCCTTCCACCAAGCCAAATGTTAAAGTTTGGGAATAGGAAAAAGTCACTTGGGACTGAATCTGGAGAATAGAATGGATGGGGAATTAATTTGAAGTACAATTTGTGCTGTTTGATCATTGTGACTACTGCCTGGTGCATTGTCGTGGTAAATGATCACTTTTTGTTTGCCAATTACGTCATTTTGCATTCAGTGCATGTTTCAAATGACCCAACAATGAAGCGCAAACTCCTCGGTTATGGTTCTGCCTTTTTCAAAGTTGTCTATGAGGATTTTACCCTGGGAATCCCAAAACAACTGGGCATTACCTTTCCGCTGACAAAAAAGCCCTCGCCTTTTTTTGTGCAGTCTCACCTGCCATTGTTTTGACTGCTACTTTGTCTCTGATGTGTAATGGTGGAACCAAGTTTCATCCACAGAGATAAATTGGCATAAGAAGTCGTGCAGATTGCAATTAAACAGTGCTAAACACTGTTTTGAAATGTTCTGCATATATTTTTGATCAACAATCAGCAATCACAGCACCGAACACATGCACAACTTTCTCATTTCTAATATATTGTGAGCATATAGTGTATTCATTTAATTGAAATGCCTACAGTCTTGGCTATCTCATGCACACTTTCACTCAGTGGTCTTGCATCACACTATTGATGATTTCCTTTATAGTGGCCTCAACCAGGTGGCTGGAGCATGCTTCAGCTTCAGTAAACATCGATATGGCAATAGATTATGCAGTAAATTGGTTTACTAACAACAGACTTGTCATTAATAAAAATAAAAGTGTTACCTTAGGATTCTATCATAAAGCTAACAAAATCTTAAATTTTGTCGAAGTTTATTTAGAAAATTAATTAATAACAATGTCTAATAAAATTAAATTTCTTGGGATCTGGGTTGATAGTAACCTTTCCTGGGGAATCCACATTGATGTACTATCTAAAATATTATCCCAAACTTGTTTTGCATTATATACCCTTAAAACTTCAGTTTATCTTGATGTACTTAAAATGATCTACTTTGCATATTTCCATAGTCATTTGTTATATGGTATAATATTCTGGGGAAAGTCCAGTTATAAACATAGAATCTTTATAATACAAAAAAGGGCAATCAGAGTAATGTTAAACCTTTGCAGCAACACAAGCTCCAAACCTTACTTCATACTGTTAAATATCTTGACTATTCCTTTGCTACACATTTTTGAAACTCTGGTAACAATGTATAAGCAGCAAAATAGTTTTAACACAAATGCTGATATTCATGACTATAATACAAGAAATAAATCGAAACTGCACATTACAGGTCCATAAAATAATCCTATATGCAAAAAGTTTGTTATAATGGCATTCAATTGTTTAATAAACTCCCCACAGATTTAAAAAAAGTTAAAACCCTAACAATCTTCAAAAAAGATTTGAAAAAATTCCTAATACAGGATTGTTTTTATTCAGTGGAAGAATATCTAGAAATGAATTAGTTTATAAGCTTTCTTATGGAATATACTATGTTTACAATTTCAAAATTTAGTTTAGGAACCTACTCATGTAATAAATTAGGATTTACGACATTTTGCTCTAGTTGCCCGCACATCTACTCCAGTTGTGGCCCGTCGAAGTATCAGCCTCAAGGCGTAGCCGAGAGATTGAGGGCCCTCAGCCTCAAAGCGTAGCCGAGGGATGTTTTTTAGAAGGAGAGGAGTGTAGCAAGTTGCGGCCTATTGGCCGCAACTGCGAAGCGACGACAGGGCGTAGCCGAGGGATCTGCGCGTCTAAAACTCGAATCATTCACATTTGCGTTCTAAACTCACTCCTACGGTAATTTCTTCGCTTTCCTTTTGATTTTATAAGCATTTTCTACGGGCACACTATAAGACAACATTAGCCCTACTTCTAAACTCACTAACAAGGTAAATTATTCGCTTTCCTTTGGCTAATTTAAGCTACTTCGACGGACCACAACTAAAGCAAAATTGCCAGGATTTATTACATCTAATTAGACCTGTTCTTTTTGTACTAATAATTGTATTGTTGATGAAGCCAATATTTCTGTATTGAAATCAAATGGTGAATAAATTTTGAGTAATAGTGCTTCTGACCTGGGAGAACTAAATTGGCACCTGACATTACTGCTGTCTACATTGCCACATTTTTTACTTGCTGTCCATGTCCAATGGCTGCACCCTAAGTTATCTTCTTCCTTTGCTAGTTGTTCTATGTTCACTATCTTTATCACTATCTCTTGAATTATGTTTGTAATGACACTTTCAGTTGCTTCCTTTAAAATTCCTTCTTTTTTCCATACATACTCTAAAACACCTCTCATATACTCTGTTACCTTATCGCAGTTTTCATGTGTAACTTCATTTATACCTTTAAGTGTCAATTCCTGAACCTCAATGAAAGTAAAGGTTTTATTGCTGCAGCTGACATAAACCTTCACCTGTGCCGATATCAATTCAATTGGGTTGAAATGACAAGTGATAGGGTGGATAGGTAGATGGAGTATTTGATGATCATTGCTTTAAGCAAACTCATCTACGAGGGGTGTTCAAATGAAAAGGTACGAAACAACACTGTGCGTATAATTGAAGTCAAAGTAATCACCAGAGGCCTGAGCACAACTATCCCACTGTTTAACGAGCCGAAGGATTCCCTGTTCCCAGAATTCCCATGGCTGTGACGAGAGCCAGTCCTCTACTGTGTCCTTCAGTTTGTCGTCCGAGTTGAAGCGCTTCCCATTGAGATGTTTTTTTAGCAGACCAAACAGATGGAAGTCACAGGGCGACATGTCCAGCTGTAGGGCGGATGCTCAAGCTGCTCCCACTTGCCTGGCCTGGTCTCGGGTCATCACTCAAACACTCCCGGCTTTTACGAAAACGGGCACTCCACTTTCTCACTTACTTGTCAGACACACAGTCTCGCCCATATACGGCCATCATCCGGCGATGAATATCGGCCGGTTTAACCTTCCGCAGTCAGAAATCGGATAACACCTTGCTGTTCCTCAATGGTCGAATTTTGCGATCTGAACGCCATGATGTCCTCACACACACTGCTGCATCAATTGGACGGAACACACAACTGCCTGCTTCTCTCCTGCGTCAAGTGCGGGCAGCTGCGCATGCGCACAACCTGGTGGACACTACATTCACGTCCCTAGATGTCGCACTACGTTATCCCAAAGCGGCATATTCAAATTTCAACCGGTTTGGTTGTTAAGACGTTTTGTACCTTTTCATTTGAACAGCCCTCGTATATCAAACTTAGGAAATTGAGGCTTATGGTATTGAATGAGTTCCATGAGCTCAATTTTTTCAAGTCCTCTTGTGCTTTCCAGCCAGACTGCAAAGGGATTTGAGCATTGCATCTACGTAACCAATGAATCCTTTGTCGTTTTAGAGCCATTTTGTAGGTAAAAACATTGAGTTTTATTTATGGATGCTCTTTAACTACTATGGTTTTTAGCGTCCCATTCTATATTGGGCATGAAAGACCAGGAATTTTTTCTTAGAGGGCTCTTCATCAGGCTTAAGGTTCTTTTACGTGCCGTAAATCTATGACACAGGACCATAGACTTTACTTCTCTTGCAAAGGAAGCCATGCTAAGGATTTTTATGCCTGAAAAAATCCAGTTTCCTCCGCCGGGCTGAAACCTGCAACCTCGGGAACTAAGGCCAGCATGGTACCCCTAGACCATGTAGGATGACCACATTCTAGGTGCCTTATCAACAATTGCTGAATGACAAGGTGCATTATCCATTACAATAATTGAATAATTGAAGGGCTGCTTAAATTAGGCAACAGCTGTTCTTTGAGCTACTTTCTGAAGCGTTTAGCATCCATCTCCTCATGTTAATTTACTATTTTTTTGGTTTGAAGACCAGAAGAGCATTTGGAAGAAATCCAACAGAAGATCCAGCATGGGTAATGATTAGGGCCCGGATTTTTAGGTGGAATAAACCTTCATTTTAGGTTTCTTATATGCTTAAAATAGGTTTTTTTGTAGGTTTTTCTTGATTAAAATAGTTTTTTTTTTATGTTTTGCTTCATGGGTCAACACAGGTATCAATAATTTTGTTTTTCTTGTACTTAGTTGTAAGATTTATTTTTTGGCATTGCAGTAGATTACATACATTCTGAAATTTTCTGCCATAAACGATTTCCTATTATCACATAATACATTCTTGTATGAAGAAAAGGTTCTTTCAACGGAACATGACGTCATTGGAGCGTAAAACATAGATGCCAGTGCAGCAGGTTTTACGGGTAGTTCTCCTGCATACTTTTCTCCCTGCAATACTGAATTAATGATTTTCATATCTTCAAAGGTAGGATTTCATTGAAGAATCTTCTGCAACTTCGAAGAACATACAACTCCCACTGGTCCAGGTATTTCTTTACTGGAAACATTGCCAGTGATATCTAGAGCATCTTTCAGTGGCAAAGTTGTACTTTCCAACTGGAGAGTAGCTTCTGGTATAAAACAAAAATGTGTCTTAATGTACAAGGGAAGAGGCAAGAGTGGGGCACTCAAGTGATTTCTTAGCCTTGGCAATGCAGGAAGCTTCTGTTTCATCCAATTCTTGATGACATTTTTAACGTCTTTTAAGTGCTTGGTATAGTAAATGGCAGCAGACAGCCAAGTACACTCCTCCCGACCTTCTATCAGCTGCATCCAGGTGTCACCACATCACATGTGCTGCGTTTAAATGTAGCAACTTGAACTATCAACTGGCTATAAGGGGTGGAAATAATTTTACAATGAGTTTCAATCCGAAAATAGCATTCTTCATTTCGACAAAGGAAAAACAGCTATTTAGGTTATTTTAGGTGTCAACCTCTCATTTAGGTGTAATGAAATTCGCATATTCTGCTCCAGGAAGTGTGAAATGAATATATATCTTGAAGTGTGTTAATTAAATACCAAGGAAAAATATAGGTTAAAACCTAAAAATCCGGTCCCTAGTAATGATAAACCTCCCTCCTTTGCCTAATTTTTTTTCCATGTACCTGCAGCAGTTCTGTCCAATCCTTTGAAAGAGAATGTCATGTATTCACCCAAATTTCATCAAGCCATACTACAGTTTTTATGTCCACCTCCCTTATACTCCTCAAAAATCTACATCTATGTGCTATGATATCGTTCCGCTCCATTAGGATTTTTATATTGAAAACTTTTTCTATTAGAATCCCATGTCATTCAGTATTCTCCTTAGAGAAAAAGAGGATCTGCTGAGGAGACCGGAACTTTTAAGTGACACTAATAACTTTTTAATTGCTGGGTATTCCTTTCTCTTATAATAGTCATACACGTGGCGCCTACTGACTTTTCTTTTTCTTCCAGGAGATATAAGAACTGCTAATGGGCTGCATTTTTCCAGTATTTCAAGCTTTTCTTTGCCTACCCTTAACACTGTTCTTTTGTATACTTTTAAAGCTGCTGCAGTTCTTTCTACTACTTTTTGCACAGGAATAAGAGGTCCACCATTTTCCTTTTCTTTTTCAAAGTATTCTCTTACTGCACATACCATCTCCCGGGCCTGATTTTTTTTATAGTTATTCCAGCACCTAATATATGCTTTTTGATTTTACCAGGACTATGAGCCATTTTAAAACAAAGTTATGCTTAATTACGCAGCAAAAACAACACCACTAAAATCTGTGATGAATGCAATTAAACACTGAAGAATGCAGTAGTAAACTTAAATAAAATAAATCTCGAATCCCTCCAGACACACTGTTGTATGTAATTCGTCCATAAATCACAATTTCTGCACTGTGCACTTAAGAAATGTACTGTTGCAAGTGGCAAAGCACACACAAGGCAGAAGCCAGGAACAAACTGAGGAATGTATGCATATACAAGATGTGATAAAAAAATAATGGGAATTTTTTAATTTTGCAAGCTTTATACATCTGATGTTCAAAACTTTTGTGTTATTTTCTTGGTACGTATGTTTCTGATGTATGTTTGTATTTTCAGCCATTTTGAATATTAGTTTATTGTTGGCAGTTGAAAAAGTTATAAGTGTTTTTGAGTGTTCTGTGAATTTTTACTTTCAAAAAAGATGGATCAAAGAATTTGCATTAAATTTTGCTTGAAAAATGGAATAAAGTGCAGCACCACATTCGAAATGTTGACTGTGGCTTTTGGCAAATCTATATGAGCAAGTCAAAAGTTTACGAGTGGTATAAACATTTCAAAGAGGGTCGAGAAGACGTTGAAGATGACGACTGTCCTGGACTCCCTAGCACATCAATTACCGACGTTAATGTGGAAGAAGTAAAGAAAATGTTTCTGGAAAATCGTCGAATCACCATCAGAGAGGTTGCTGATGATGTCGGCATATCCTTTGGCTCATGCCAAGCAATTTTTAGGATGTTTCAGGCATGAAACGTGTAGCAGCAAAGTTTGTTCAGAAATGGTTGAATCTTGACCAAAAATGATGCGTAGACATTGCTCAGGAATTGCTGAATGAAGTCGAAAATGATCTACAACTTTTAAAGAAGGTTATAACAGGTGACGAAACATGGGTATGACATCGAAACTAAGGCCCAATCGTCCCAATGGAAATTGCCTGAAGAGCCAAGAGCGAAAAAATTTGACAAGTTCGATCACATGTGAAGGTTCTTCTCACTGTTTTCTTTAATTACAATGGGATAGTGCATCAGGAGTTCCTGTCTTATGATCGTACGGTCACTAAGGAATACTACCTAGAAGTTATGCTCCGTTTGCATGAAGCCATCCAAAGAAAATGGCCAGAATTGTGGCAAAACCACTTGTGGAAATTTCATCACGATAATGCACTCGCTCACACCTCAATGTTTGTTCATGACTTTTTGGCAAACCACAAAACCGTTATGCTGCCTCAGCCACTGTATTCGCTGGACTTGGCCCCCTGCAACTTGTTTCTATTCCCTAGGCTGAAGAGAACCATGAAAGTACGACGTTTTGCCACCATTGATGTGATAAAAACAGAATCGCTGAAGGAGCTGAACACCATAACAAAAAGTGAGTTCCAGAAGTGCTTCCAAGATTGGAAAAAGTGCTGGCACAAGTGTATTATATCTGATGGGGATTACTTTGAAGGGGACAAAGTTGATGTTGGGATTAAATAAAAATTCTTTAAGAAAAACAAAAATTCCTGTTACTTTTTGGTCACACCCCATATTGCAACATGGGTGACATCATACCTTTCCGTGTGAGATGTATTTGTAACATGATTGGACGCGATAAGGTGGGCCTCCTCAGCAGCTGAATGAGTCATGTGGCTGTCAAGTGCTGAGTTACCCCTCAGCCACTTTAAACCAATTCATCCAAAAAATAGTCTCCAGTGATGGTGCTGATTCCGCATGAACTTCAACTCTGCTTTGAGCCTTTTTACAGTCCAACCAGTGACGACTCATGGCATATCTCAATGGGTGTGCAAAGTTAGTTGACAGATTCATTGAATTTTCTCGCAAAACCCTTTGTTTACAGTTAGTTACTTCAATTAAATTGTTAGATGCAAACAGTCTGCCTTTCTGTTTAATCTGTAACTTCTCTTTTAAGAATAAACCTGAAAGGTTTAATTTTTGTAGTTCAACATGGTTCATTTTCATGTCACTCTACCACAGGTTTTCAAATTTACTGGTATAGTGGCCTGCTACTTCAAGCAACCTCACAAACATAAGACAAGCATAAAAGGCAAACATAGAGAAAGATATAAACAGAGTAACAAATAACTCCCTAAAGCATTTTATTAACCATAGCAATCCTGCAATTTAAATTATGCGTATTTAAACTGAATGAAGTAAATGTAGTTGCAATATGCCACATAGTATTACAATAACTCTCATATTAATGCAGAAAATGACTGTGATTAGAAAAGTTAAGTTGGTTAACGGGTGGGAGGCCTTTCCCCTCTTCTACATGGAAGAGAGTAGCAGATGTGCCATAGCAAGGGAAGCAAATGTCCAGCAACAGTGCTCTTGCACACTAGGAATCACATCTGTCAGGCTTGTCGACGACCTTATGCATCGCAACATATTGCACTCTACACGTTTCCCCACGCTCCCTCGCCCAAAAGCTTTCTTCGCTATTTGCAGAATACTGCTTGTGAGTCTTTACAGCTCTCTAACCAAGTACAGTGCTTTTCCACAAAGAACGAGCGTGGAAATTAAATACACAAGTTCACAGAGGAGAAAGTCCGCATAGTGGATGTCTTGAATTACATACAAAAAAAATTCTGAGTGTACAGTTGCAAGTATGCGATCACTCAAGAACCGACACTGTAGTTTAATAACAGCACAGTTCCACGGCACATGTGACACACTTCAGATATCTCTCAACAATTGACTGAACATATCTATCTGAAATTATGTCTACAACCATCACATGATCACTGTTACCGACAATTGTGCTCTTTAGGAAAACTTCCTGCCACTTCATGGACATCTACGAGACTTATCAAAACAACCCTTGTATTGATTGATTGTAATATATATATCTGTGAAAGCATATTCGTAAGCTGATCAAATCTGCGTTCATGTAATTATGACTAAATTGCTATCATTCGTCTCAGAATGTTAAAAAATGAAGAAATACTTTAAAGTAGTGTTTTTCCCATGTTTAGCTTGTAATGAAGACAGACTGCATTGAATCACTTCAATTACCCATTTTTAAGTCATTGCAATATCTTTGTAGTAGTTCTACAATGTTATAAAGACACGTAACTTGTATTGGTTTAATAAGACTTGTACTTATGAAGTAGGCTTTGTGAAATGGAGCTAGAAATTCCATTTGAACTTCACTTGCAAATCATAAGTTCCTGATTTGCAGCATGTCAAATTTTAGGAAATAGGACCCTATTACACAGTTGTTCTGATAGTATACACTTTGTATGTGTGTGTGTGTGTGTGTGTATATATATATATATATATATTTTTTATTTTTATAGCTATCTGAGGGGCTCAAAATTACCTCTGACTAAATTTGTTGTAGAATAGTTTCTGCAGGAATTCATGTTTGTCTATCAAACATAATGACTTTTATTCAGTCTTTTTCCTTTTCATAATGCATTTCAGCATAAAAATGTTAATTTGTTATGCATTTTCATGTGTGATACCTAGAACAGTAACGAAGGTCCAATTATGAGGGCTGTCCCAGAAGTACCCGACCTAACAAAGAAAACACAAAAATTTTTGGAAAAAAACATCTTTATTTCTCTACATAGTCTCCTTTCAGCTCGATACACTTTTCCCAGCGATGTTCAATAGCTTCGATACCCTGTTTACAGTGAGAACTGTCGAGTTCTGCAAAATGGCCATCAACTGCAAACTCCACCTCTTCATTGTTGGCAAATCTTTTACCACCAAGTCATTTCTTCAACTTTGGAAACAGAAAATAATCAGAGGGGGCTAAGTCTGGCGAATAGGGTGCATGAGGAAGCATTTCTACTTTAACTCATTGATTTTGGCCATAGTGATAATGGATGTGTGAACTGGTGCATTGTCTTGATGAAGCAGAACTTTCTTTTTTGCTTGATTTCATCATTCAAATGCTGCAATAAGTTTGCATAGTACTCGCCATTGATTGCTTTTCTTTTTTGAAGATAATCAATGAAAATTATTCCACACAAATCCCAAAAAACTGACGCCATGTCCTTGCCTGCAGATGGAACTGTGTTCGCCTTCTTTGGAGCCGATTCTCCCCTTTCAATCCACTGTTTTCACTGTTCCTTTGTCTCAGGTGTGAAGTGATGGACCCATGTTTCATCCATGGTTATGAATCGGCGCAAAAACTCGGCTTTATTGCAGCAAAACATAGCCAAACACTTGACTGAAACATCCTTACAATGCTGCTTTTGTTCCATTGTGAGTAAACGTGACACCCATCTTGCGCACAGTTTTCTCATGTCCAAATTTTCAGTTAGTATGCGATGTACAGCACTTTTTGAAATGCCTATGATGTCTGCTAGCTTGTGCACTTTCAGTCGACGGTCATCCAATACCATTTTGTGGATTTTCCTCACAATTTCTGGCGAGGTCACCTCATTTGGTCGACCACTGTGATGTTTGTCTTGGCAGCTCGTACGACCTCGCTTAATCTCTGCCACCCAATATTTTATTGTTGTAAACGAAGGAGCAGACTCCCCCAAAGTAGAATCTAGCTCAACTTTAATATTAGTTGGACTAAGACCTTTCAAATGAAAGTATTGTATCACATAACAATGGCCAGTTTTATCCATGTTTACAAATTCGCTGAGAGAATTCACTATTAATGGCTGCCAAACAATTACTAAACAACGTAGCATCGTCAAATTTCAAACTTAAGCTTTATAAGGGTGGTACTTTCTACCATAGTCATTTATTTGAAACAACAACCACTATATATACATCAGGTTGGGTACTTCTGGGACTGCCCTCGTAATCCCCACAAACTTATAGCGTTACTGTGCAGTAACACTGACAAGTTGTTGACAATACAGTTATAGCAGTCGACATATGCAAATTCAAACATCCGTTGGCTCATTGTTGAGACTGCATGTGTGTGTATGCATGCTATTAGCTTGTTTCTGTTTATATTACGTTGTGGTTTAGGCAGCTCTCTGTGTCCAAAACAGTAATCTTGTATCATGTATTGTCATTCAGATGAGATTTTGCACACTTTTCTCAAGATTTCTTACATTGAATCAGAAATTGATCAATCAACCTTTTATAGTGAATTTGTGCTGGAAACTAGAGGATGCAAGTGATAACTTTCCTCATTCATTGCCACAGCCACCTCAGCAGGTCCAGGCTTGGTCAAATTCCTTCACAGTGAGATGGAACTGAATGGAAGGTCATCATCTCAGCTTCTTTAGGAAGACTGGCTACTGTAAATGTCCTAAAAGGATGAGGGGGTCCCACTACACATGCTTTCCAATGAGTGGATTCTCACATCATTGCTTTTCATTTACTCTTTGCTGAATAAATACTTTGTTTCATTAAGAGAAATATAGAATACAATGCTCAAATGGAAGTGAAACACTGGAGGACTGTTTCTCTTGAGCGGGAGAAGATTACCACTGTAATTGTACATGATAAGTAATCTGTAACAAATATACAGGGTATTAATGAACTAAACTGAAATATTTTCCGAGAATGTGGAGTTGTCTTAAGCAAATAATATTAGACAGGGGATGTATGGCCTTTCTGTTCAGATTTTGAAGTTACGGCAATACATTACTAATAGTACGCCCCTGTCTAATGATGTTATCATTTGAGTACACAACACATGAAAATGCAAGGACGTTTCAGAGTGTACCTCTATGGCACAATGGTTATGACATTAGGTTTCGAGTAAAAGGTAGTCATTGTTTTTGAGTCTCGTTCACATTTGTTTTTTGTTTGTGTTTTTTGAATAGAGCATATTAATGCAGTTTTAGCCTAAGTTTTAAATTCATGTTTCAATTTATGCATTTTAATTTCAACATAGTACAGTTAATTGCAATTCTTGCTAACAAAAGGTTGAATCATGTTTAATGCATTCAAATGTTGTACTTGAAAGTGGGAAGTGGTTTACAGGGTGAAAGAAAGAGTAAAAACATAAAAGAGTCAGTTTTATAGGAACTGCTTGTAATGGCAACCTGCATTTTCAAGGCAAAGTTGACAAGCGAAAGAACAATTGTCATACTCCATCCAAGATTTCTGCTGTGTGTTGAATAATGTTACATGCTGCAGTTAAGTCCTCTTCTGAGGTGATAGGTGTTTCATACACCATAGACTTGAAGTGACTCCAGAAAAAGAAATCATTTGGATTGAGGTCTGGAGAGGGTGGTGGCCAAGCTACTGAACATTGACTCTCCCTTCCGATCCATTGGGCAGGAAAAACTTGGCTCAAATGCTCTTGCACAGCCAGGGAGAAATGAGGCAGAGCTCCATCATGTTGCAGCCACATTTGGTGATGAATATGCAGAGGTACATCATCTAAAAATACAGGTACAATGTTCTGCAGTGATAAAGATAAACATTTTCATTTAACGGGTGGGGGAGCAGATATGGGTCAATGACATGGTCTGAAATAATTCTGACCCATATGCTCACCAAAAACACCTGCTGGTGACTCTTCTCCACAATAGAATGTGTATTGGCATAGTCCCACACATGTCTGTTTCTTGAGTTGAGTCCCTTGTGAACAAGACCTCGTGAGTAATGTGGTAGTACCACTTTTGGGCGCCAATTTGCGGTGGTATTTTGCCTATTTGCAGGAGTACATGGCTATTTGGTGGCACAGAATTTGCAGGAATGGCCTCGGGTTCAGTGCTACCTCAGGGATTTGCATGGATATTGGATCTTGGGTTAGTGGTGAATATGACTGTTTTATTTTCCTGCTTGTTTATTTCCCGTCACCGTTTTAAAATCTGATTCTGCTATTACTTCAACACACACATGCGCATTTCCTTATTACTATGCTTCAATCATCGCACCTATCCACCGACACATTTTCTAAGAACCATCTCTAAGGAACTACCACGACGAAGTGTGTCTTCTAAACTCTCCCGTTTCTCTATTTCACATTTCCTATCTCTCCATTTCACTATCACCTGATTTCTACCTTCTTTCATTGGATGCCTAAAGCTATTGGGTTTTTGAGAATATTGACCCTTTTTCCTACACATCTGCTTTTCAGGCAACCTAATGGGACACTTAACAATAGAGGGAAAAACCACCCATTTCCGGCCGCTGATGGCACTGTCTAGTCAACCCTTATTCACATTTACTGTAACACTCACTTCCCAGTCTTTTCAATACTATTCCTACTGTTATTAACATTTATTTTCCCTATGGTTATAACTTTATTTAGCTACTCAAAACATACTGCTTCAGTAAACAATACTGGCGAAAAGAATTCAGGCTGCTGGAGCAAAGCTCAGTTACAAAATTCTACCCAAGGGCCAAAGTTTCCCACTTAGTGCTTGCACCTTTTGATGACGAAATGAGCGGTTGTTGCATGGCTTGTCATATGCTAATATGTTGGTAATAATAATATTTATTTCATCCAGTTTATCATATATCTGATTTTGGACATGTCAATGCAATTACATATTTACAAATCTTTTAAATCATATAGACATTTTTTATTAGATACACCCTCAATTTGCTTTTGAATTGCTGTATGGAAACATCAACTACAGATTTGATTTCCAGTGGTAATTTATTAAAAAGTGTGATTCCAGAAATACCCAGTGCATGTGCAACAGCCTGTGTGCTGGTAGATAACTCTCCTGCAATTCTTTGCAGAATATTCTCCTCAAAGTGTACTTTGTGTCGAGTTTGTATAACCCCTGTTTACCTTGAAGGTTCCATACTCTTGCTAATGCCTATTGATGGACTGGAAAGTGGAGTGATGTGGTTGGTGCCTGTCGGGATATCGTTTCCTGTACAGCAGTTAAAGCACTATTTCTCGATTCACCATAAATAAGGTGCGTATCTGTAAGCTCAAGAGGTGTACATGTTGTCTCACAAACATTCCTCAGCATACTAACCTCAGTGAGCTGAGCCAAGGAAATGATAGTAGTGTTATTGTACTGCCTAATCAGAATCGCATTCTGAGTAGACATTTATTTTTTTTTTATTTATTGTCACAGTGCTAACAAATTTACAATTAGATTGTCTACCGAAATTTGACCCTGACCACTCATTCAGTAGACATCCACTACAGTTTATCTACATTTTACAATTACCCATCAATAAATTATCTTGCTCCTGTGTTTCACGTCCCATTTCCACTTGTCACTTTTTAATTACTTTACCATCAGACATTCACCACAATTTTCCAAACAAAATTTCAACACTTTATTCCATTGAATTATGATTTCTCACTACCTCTGTCCATCATCTTATTGGTAAGCTACACTACCCCTTACTTATCTCTATTCACTGTCCAAAGCCATTTATTTTTGACTTTGCACAAAAACTGTCCAATGCTCTTACTGTCTTTACACACCATTTCAATTATAGCTATATTTCTATCCCCCTTCAACCACTTCTTTTTAATAAATTTTCTTCTCCAATTTTCTGTTCCTTGGTACTTAAATACTGTGTGTTCAATGTCTTCCTTACCACCACATATCAGACATTGGTTTTGAGGAATACCCTGTCTTAACCCTCTTAGCCTCCATGCTCCTGTTCTTACCCATGCAATAGATTCTCTCTTTTCTTTATTTACTATATCTATATATTTTTCCCTACTCCATGTGTTTTTATTGGCATATAACAAACCAATGAACTCTTTTCGGCTATCTCACTAAACATGTTTTGTATTTCTATATCTTCCATTTTTCCTTGCCTTTTTCCAAAAGTTATTTACATTATTCTCTCTCCTTCTCCACATGTCTCCTAACCCATTTTTCTCAAAAATGTTCCGTAAACTACTTACCCATCCACCATCCCTTAAACTATTCTCTTGGTATTCTATACATTGTCTTAACACATTACTTTTTCCTAAATTTAAAGTTGTAAACCAAAATTTCAAAGCTCTTTCCATTATCTTACCCTTAGTCCATTGTCTATAATTATGCTACCGGTTTTACAATTGCATTTGGTAACCCTAGTATTTCTCTATAAAACTATATGTTTAACACCATATAACTGCATTACGTTTAGTCGTCCATGTATTGCCAATCTCAAATTGCATATATCAGACACATCTACAATCTCTGAAATTATTTTGATGTAGTGCATTAATGCCCTGTATGTATGTGTCAGTCGATCTTGGATTGCATCCCCGAAAGACTAATATCCATCAAGGACATAATGCTATGAGATAGACTTCAGATGTGGGTCAGATTTTTAATGAAAATTCAATTTGAGTTGAAAGTTTGCCAGCTGATAAATTCACTCTGGTATGTGAAATTTGGAATAGGTATGTAAGAAACTGTCTTAGCTGTCATCATCTATAGCAAAATATTAACCTGTTCATTGTCAGCCATTTAAAGCTTGCCTGATTGCTGAACATAAACTATCGGTTTAAATTCCAGCCGGCAATTTAACTCTACATGATTGGTTAAAATGCAAATTATTCCATTATTTTTAAAGATATTTAAATGAAATAAAACAAATATTTACTGAAATTGTAACCAATAAGTATAAACCTACTAAACATAAGCATTGATTATGGTTGTGTTTGATATTGGCGAAAGAAATTTCTTTTCTGTTTTTAAACTTGAGTAACTAATTTGGGCTTGATATGCAGAGAAGGTTGTTAGATATTTCACTTCTGCTTGGAGTACCTTATACAAGCTAGCTGAAGACACAAAGTCAGCAGCTAGAGTGGAATGACCAGAACAGGGTACCAAGAATTTCCTGATGTGGCACCTCTCGTCTTTGTTTATTGATGGAGATGTACACCCTAAGACAAAAAAAATGAGCAGACACTCGAAATGTATATTTGTTGAAGTCCATATTGTTTCCGAAGCCAGTTCACAATGGTGCCTCAGCATGTATGCCTTTAGCTTCCTTCTGTTGTCACCTTTCGTATTGAGTTCCAGCTACTGAACATGCACTGACAGCCAAGTGGCTATAAGCAGGTATGTAGCAATGAGGCCTACCAAGGTTGGTATGCCAAGCATTTTTTAATTTTTTTTGTGCACAAAAATGCAGTGTTTTTTATGCGTATTATAATTCCCAGTTGCAAAGGCTTATTTGATTTCAGGGCATTTATGATCACACATAAAAACTGAAGCACACTCCTTTTCATTTTTAAACTAATATAAAATAAGTAAATATTATATTCCTAAATGTAAAAGCAACTAAAAATATAAATTACTTAATATTGAGTGTGTAAACCCTCTGTTTCTATTACTGTCATCATTATATGGGGCATGGATGATATCAAATGCCTAGTCAAATTTTCATGAGAGGATACTTCCTCCCAAGCATGCTGTACTTGATCCCACGAAACTTCTTTTGTCTTGCGTTGTCTTGTAAGCCAATTTAACTCCAAAACTTTCTTCACCTCTGCCCACACCTTTTTAATAGGATCCAAATCTGGTGGGCAAGGAGGCCAATCAATCACTGTGATTTCTTGCCTTTGCAAGAACCAGTTTGAAACCTGCTGACTTGTGTGGATAGAGTGTTTATCCTGCTAGAATTCATCATTCCATCGGGATATTTAGTCCTTCCAGAAGGAACTATGATGTTTTCGAGGATGTCTTTATACTGCTGCCTATTTAGCATGCCATCAAGCTGCAACAACACACCTGGACCATCTCATGACATCCAACTCCAAAAAGATGCATTATACACAACCTTGGCAATCCATTTGTGCCACGTATTTTGTGTTGTAATGTTTTCCTCTGGGGGTAATAGACAATTGCTTTCCCCCCATTTGTAGATGAAAGTGTCACCTCATCTGTGAATATAACTGTATTACGTTAACCGCTATGGTTGACATTTTCTTCTGCAAATGTGAGGCGACATACATAATCTGTGATTATACATTATACATACATTAGCTGCTGATCAAGCAAAGAGCCCTGTAGTCAAACAATGCAAAATGTGCGGTTTGACTCAGGAAATTTAGAATTATTTCTAATAGACACATGTTGGAAGGGATTGCTGTCTGCCTCTTCTAGAATTGCAGTGTCCTGCTGAGGAGTGGACAAACCAGGTCGACGAGGAACAGTCCCCTTCCTGGATAGCTGCACTCACCTCATAGCTGTAGATATAGGAACTTCAAGTGTTCTTGCAGCATGAGACCAGAGTATCCAGCAACGTTTACTAACGTAAGGAGAGAGCTTGTAGCTTCAGCTTTATGTGTGCGCTCAGCCATAGCAAAAGTCAGTATGGTTATTAACATATCATGCAGAACCCCAAGGCATGAGGTGCATGCAAATCTTCACACCAGCGAGTCATAATTGAAGAATGAGACATAGAGTTTGCACATCCAGTATTCAATTAAATATTTGGTTTAGTTTTTCACTTTAGAATTTGTACTAATATGGCATTTATTTTGAAAATGAAAAGAGTAATTTTGTTGTTTTTTATGCATGAATGTCTTAAAATTAATAAATATTTTACACATTGGAAACATATGGCATTGCCATATATTTTAACAAATTAAAATTTAAATGATAAAAAAAAAGTATAACACCAAGGATTCAAACCCAGGTTGTTCCAAATGCAAGACACAAGCATTTCACCACTAGGCTACCATGCATTCAGCAAACTGATGAAAGGCATCCTCCTAGTTCTCGCATAGCTTTGAAATGAATGCAAGGTGGTATTAAATCGTGTATTGTGAACATAGTGTCAGCAAATGCTTTCAATGTTTTCCGAATCAAACTCTCTCTGTGGCTGTTGCTCATTTATTTTGTCTTAGGCTGTAACTACTTGTATTAACCTCCATGAATCATAAAGAATGCCTTTCTGCACACAAGTAGAAGTAAAGATGTGATGAATGATCATTGTAACCTTAACACTCAATAGATACTCATGTAAACCAGAGGTGAAGAACAGCAAGGTTCCATGTTGTGTAAAACCTATGTAAATTCATGAGGCAAAGGAATTTACATGCATACTTCCTTTATTTTCAATCTTCTTGTTTTGATACACTTAAAAACAAGATCTCAAACACAGTGGAGCACACATAACTCAAACTTCTGTTTTAATGGGTTTTTGTATTACAGTATATTAGAATAAATAGACTACATATAATCAGGAACAAAAATGTTCATAGCACATGTCGTAAAATTATATGAAACATTTTGCTAACAGGGGTAAAATTCCTACACAGTATGCTTCAGTTGTTACACTAGGTGTATAACAAATGATATTGTCTGCAAGCTAAATGCAAAATGTTTTGTTTAAATTAACATAAGCTCTAATCCACACATGGGACCATTGGCTCATAACGGTTGAAGGGCATTTGTGCATGACAGAACCATTACGTCCATAACAGCAAAGGTGTTAGTGTACAAGTCCTTCCAAACCAAATAAGGTGTAGCTTTACTCAATTTATACCCAGAGTCACCCAGTCGCTGACGATGAGGACGAATGCCCTCGAAAACGTTTCTGTTTTATGTAACTTTAATTAGTGAAGGTGAGTGTAAAAAAGTGTGACTCAATCTAAATCATTATACCCAGAAGTTTTGGATCACTAAGATACGAGATGATTTTGATGATCATACATCATCAAAATACACCTACAGTGCATCCCATACCAAAGTTCAGACAGTGAAACTCTAAAAGAATATGTTGTTCTACATCTCAGGAAGAAATGTATGAAGAAACATCACAAAAAACAATTTCTTCACATCTCTTCAAATTGCCAAATAGCTCCAATAAGAAAATTCCATTGGTGGAACAATAAAAAACTTGGCATGAAATACCTAATGAGAGAAAGAAAGTGAATGCTCCACTCTACTCAAGTGTGCTTCCAGGACTACCATGGGCCACAACATGTGAAAATGATTTTGGTCAAAAAATACACAAAATACCCTTATAGGTATGTTTCCAAATTTCCAGTTCCCCAAAATGCCTCCAAGTACAAAAGAATTCTTAAATTCAAACAAAACTACTGTAATTTCTGGATAACATGCAGCAAAATAAATAACAAACATCTCGTTCACTTTCTGTCTCATTTTCTACTCTTCTACACCACTTTTCATCAAGCCCTGAACCCACCAGCCCACGTCCTTACACGTGCCCCTTCAGTATTCCAAGTGTGTCATGCAGTATTTGATTACTCTGATGGAGATTTGATTCCACAATGTTCCATTTGGTGTATCAACCACTCAGTTTCTCACTGAGCTTTGACACGCTACTAACAAACCGCTCTGCATTACTCACAAGGCTGTTTCAAAGGATACAACCATGTGCTTTATGACATAAGTATATTGTTATGAGTAACACAAACTTGCTCCTCACATTTCAACATGCAATTATTACGTTATTCACGTAATAAAGTTGCTTCTGAAACTTTGACGCTAGTGCTATCTGGTGTTCACTGCTAGCAATTTATCTTACAGTGCCTTTGTCATATGAAATCATGGATCACAGGCAATAGGACACAAACATGACACCTGGTTCCTGATGTGATACCAGTTGTTTGAATCCAGCTCATATACACAGATACTAATCCTAAACTAACCTCAGGTTAAATCTCGAAACCCTGTAGTTTCACTGCAATTTGCTACAGCCTGCACTCACTTATTTTAAACTATGAGGGCGGATCGAAAACTAACGCACAATAATTTTTTTACAAAAAAAGTTTAATAGTTAAAACAAATGAACTTACACCTTTTACCTACTTTTCGAAATAGTCACCAAGTTTCTCAACACATTTCTCCCATCGTGATACCAGTTTCAATATGCTCTGTTCGTAGAAGTCCGTTTCCTTGGAGTATAACCATCTACAGACTGCTGATTTCATTTCTGCATCTGTCGAAAGTGTTGGCCGGCCAGGAATTTCTTCATGGGACCAAACAGATGAAAGTCTGGGTCCGGACTGTATGGTGGATGCTGGAGCACCTCCCAACCAAATTTGGTGATTTTCTGACGAACAGCAGCAGCAACATGGGGGCGAGCATTGTCATGAAGAATTTTGACATCGTCAGCATTCATGTTGTGGCACTTGTCACGAAGGGCACAATGCAACTTCAAAGTTTTCATGTAGACTGCAGCATTCACAGTGGTCCCATGTTCAACAAAGTCCACCAATACAACACCATGCATATCCCAGAACACCGTCACAAGCACTTTCCTAGCAGATCGAGTCACTTTGAATTTTTTCTTCACTGGGGAACCAGCATGTTTCCACTGCATTCTTGCCTGCTTGGTTTTGGGCGTGTAGTGGTATGCCCACGGCTCATCACCAGTGACGATTCCTTTCAGAAAGTCATGGGCTTCTGCAGTGTACCGCATTAGGTAATCCAAGCTCATCATCATTCCCTGGACCTTGTGGTTGTCTGTTAGGTTCTTAGGCACCAGAGAGCAGTACCTTTATGAAATTTCAATGCGTCATGAACAATATCGTACACTGCACCATAGGAAATGTTGAACTGTTGCGATAAGGTTCGCAGTTGCACACGCCGGTCGTTCAAAATTGCCGCCTCAATGCCTCTGACATTTTGCGGGATTGCAGCTGTTACTGGCCTCCCAGAGCTTGGCGAATCACTAAGGTTCACACGGCCCTCTAGGAAGAATACACACCACCTGGAGACATTGCTATGGTCCATACAATCATCCCCATGCCACGCATGTCCCTGTGAATATCACTTGGTTTATGCCCTTTGGCCCACAAATATCGAGCCACACCTCTCTGCTCTTCACACGTGGACGACAGTAACATGCGAGCCATCTTTGTTGTGTAGTTCATGCTTCTCTCACTAGAGCTGCACATGAAACAAAAAATACCCTCTGTAGTGAAAACTTCAAACTATATCTGTGTGAAATTGCAACATTCCAGCAACAATACCAAGGCAGAAAAAATTATTGTGCATTACTTTTCGATCTGCCCTCGTATATCATTAGCAAAGCTGTCACTTATTAGCCTCTTAAGCCACTAACATGGAATTAATGCTAAACTAAATAATGGAAATTCCTGAAAATCACACAGCATTTCTGCGCTACCAATTTTACTTTTATAGCTCTCTCAAGATAGTTGTACATTTCAAATTGAGGCACATACCCAAACAATAGAGAGCCTTTGGTCTTCAAAAATATCTGTTGTACCATCACAGAGAAAAACTGCATTTGGCTGCACATTTATATGAATTCTTCTGGCATCTGCATTTAGTAAAAAAAAAAAAAGGACAAGTCACTCAAGCCTAAGCTGCACTGTTGGAGGTTGTTATATCATTAAATGCAACTGGCTGGCGAGCTGCAATCACAAGCAGTATGGAACTGCAGCTCTCTACTTCTTGCAGGATCCACCAGCATAATTGTACGCTAAAAATACATTAAAAAATAAACACAAAAACAATTACAGATTAAAAAGTATGAATGCTTGAATCTAACCATTCTTGTGTATCATCAACTCTCTGGATTCAGTCACACAGAAAACAACTTGGAGGTTAGAACTATCCCTGACTGTCACGTAAGCAAAACTGACAAATGTATCACTCCAATATGATTTTGGCAACATTTTCGTCTATGGCAAGTATGCTAAAGTAACTTAACACATTTTAAAGTAATTTAACCCAGTTTTCATGAGGTCTGTAAACGGAAGTTTGGCCCTCTACTCCACCACCATTTTGTATTTGATTGATGGTAGAGATTATTCCTCAACTGTCTACCAAGCAAAGAAAAATAAGAATTTCATACTCCTCAGTACACTGCACACTAACGTGGCAGTGAGCATAGAGGCTAAACAGCCAGAAACTATAACCACCTACAATAATGCTAAATATGGGGTAGATGTCATTGTCCAGATGACTTGTAAATACACAACTAATGTAGCATACAGGAGATGGCCAATGTGCGTCTTCTGACATGACCTGGACTTGGCTGCAGTCAACACATGTGTCATCTACAATGATGACTCATGCGGTAAAAAGCAAAACATTGAAAAAGAAGTAGTTCATCCTTCAGCTGGTAAATGAATTGACAGCGGCAGGAATGGAACCAAAAGCGTAAGCCATCCGAAAGCAGAAAGGACTACCAAAGCAGTCCGTGAAAAGGAAACAAGACCAGCGATTTTTGTGAGAAGTGCCACAAAGCTGTGTGGAAAATGTGCATGAATAGTACAGATCAGTGGAAAATACTTATTAGAGGTTTGGAAGGGAAAAAAAATGCTGTAATCCTTGAAATAAAAGTACTTCATTGAGAAAAACTAGGAGGTGTGGTACAGAATTGAAGGGGAAAGAAAAAGTTGAATTTTCAGTTTACATATTTAATGTGTAGCTTTCTCGAGCCAAACATTTAAGCATGATTATGTATGCGCTTAACTAAGAGATTGTTTTGCAGTAACTTTTGAGGCTACATTTGGGAGGTCCCGGGTTCAATTCCCATTGGGCTGGCCACACAGATCTTGGTTTTTTTCAGTTTTCCCTGTTTGCTAGGCGAATGCTGTAGTGGATTACATTTTCCTATCCTTATGTTTCAAGGTCAAAGGATCTGGCGAGTGGCAGGTGAGACATATGGCAGTGGGATTTCTTTTGTGGAACTGTCACTCTGATTAGCTATCTCAAAGTGTTGTAATTCATTAGATAAATGCAGTTCTGCATATTTTTTTAACCAAGAGCCTACATTCGTGGTATGGGTAACATGTCTGTTTCTAATCTGGAGGACCCAAGTTCATATCTTCATCAAGTGAGCTGCAGGGATCAAATTTCTTCCAGGGCAACTCTCAGCTCTCTGAACTAAAACTTACTTGAGCTTTCATTTTACATATTTTGTTCACCATGCATATAGTTTCATAAGATAAAAGCCTAGCCAATGTTTATTAACAAAGGTAATTTAAACATTTATTATTTTCTTCCAAGAGTATTAGTAAACCTTTGCTTGTTGACCCTGGATATTAAGGTGTATAACCCAAATTAAATTTTTATTACTTCAGAGATACATATATAGAGAGTCCCAAGTTAGAATATTTAATTTTCTGAAATAATGTCGCCATGATTCCTGTAAATTTAGACCTACCATTACTGTAATTGCTATTTTCTGTATTATAAGTCTTAGTAGGATTTGTCCCCTAACTTCAATTCCATTTGATAAATGCAGATATGTTAATCTGTAATAAATATTCATTAATATGTTTATATCAATGATTTTTACCATTCTGTTTAGTAGGAATATACTTGAACTTACTTTGTTGCATACTTTATCTATTTGCTTGTCTCAAAATTAAATTAAATTGAGTTTTATTTATGGACGCTCTTTAACTGCTGTGGTTCTTAGCGTCCCATTCTATATTGGGTGTGAAAGACCGGAAATTTTGCTCAGAGGGCTCTATCAGACCTGAGGTTCTTTTATGTACCGTAAATCTATGACACAGGACCACTGGCTTTACTTCCCTTCCGAAGGAAGCCATGCTAAGGATTTTTACCCTCGAAAAAAATGCATTGCCATCTGTCAGGTTTGAACCCATGACCTTGGGAACTAGAGGCTAGCATGGTAACCACTACACCATGGAGGACGACTTGCTTGTCTTATGTGAAATGTTTATCCAGTATTATTCCTAAAAAGTTGCAATTGTTGACCTAATTCATTTCTTGATTATTTATATTAAAATTTAGCTGGATTTTATTTCTGTTTTGGATTGTCTGAATGTTCATGAATCCCATTTTCTTTATGCTAATGTGTAGGTTGTTTAACTTAAAAAACTGTACAATTTGTTTTATATTTTACTTTGTATAAGTATCTAGTTTTTGTAAGCTTTCACCATTGCTTACTTTAGAAGTGTCATCTATGTATGGCAATAATTTTTCCATTTTGTATCAACGATATACATATTATAAATAGGAGGGGCCTTAATACTGAGCCCTGTGGTATGCTATATTTCATGATATGTATATTTGAGTAATACTCCTTTATTTGCAGATTACCTTCATGATTGTGTTCTGCCACATATATACAAACTTACTAGTTTAAATGACTCTGTGAATTCCATACTGCTGTAGTTTATTTAATAATATTTAATGGTCTATGCAGCCAAAAGCCTTACTTAGGTCCAAAGATATGCAGCTACTTTATTCCCTACTTTCTAGACTGTCAATAAGATATCTATTCAATTATTTACGTTATTGCATCTTTTGTTGATCTCCCTCTCCTAAAACTGCGTTGAAAGTTATTTAAAATCTTGTGCTTTTCTATGAATGATATGATTTGATTAGCAATGATCTTTGCATATTTTTGAAAGTGATCTTATTGGACGATAGTTCTGTGTTGAGTGCTTATTGCCATTTTTATGCAAGGATATTATGATAGCATTTTTTAAATAGTTGGGTATATATCTGAATTTATACATGCATTGATCAATTCTACTAAGGGTTTTAATATGTTGGGAGCACATTGTTTTAAAAGAATGGTTGAGATTTCATTTTTGCCTGTTGAGTTTGTCGGATACATCAAAACAGTTACAATAGAGAAAGACTGTGGGATACAATCACATCAGATGTACATGAAGAGGGTATCTAAATGCAAAGGTTGGAGATATCAGCCTAAAGCAGTATGTTAAGAAAAGAGATGTACCTGTGAAACATTGATACTAATGGAAAAATGCTGCCGATATCCGAATCATTTTCATCACTTGATGTTATTGCTGCTACTGTTAGCATGATAGTCAATGTCAGTAATTTTATGCTATTCACCTTTTTGTAGTGAAAACCATAATCTCTTACCTATCTTATACAAAGAAGTCTTGCTAACTTGAAGCAGCTCTGCTTTCTTTAAGGACACATGTAATTTTAAGATAATAGGATGTTCCTTTCTTATAATAAGAATAAATATGTGTGTGTATAGCAGCTTGCTGGAAAGGATCTAAGTTCATGATACATTTACATCCTTTTCTCCTTTTTCCAGGAGTTTCTAACCTTGACAATGATTTCAGATTTTCTTCTTTATCATACTTTCCTTTCCCTATTTTAAGCACTGTATCCTTATTAATTGTAAGAGCATATGAGGTCCTGTCAAATGCATTGGAGATGAAATAAGAGGTCCCGGTTTAATTTCTCCTCTTCAAAATATTCTCTAATAGACCCAGTTACTTCCTGTGCCTGTCCATCAATTGAGATACCTTTACCAAATGCATTTTTATTTGCTTCCCAAGAATGCTCAGGTTTCTTTTATGGTGGGGGGGGGCTACTGTGTCATTTTTGTCTCTGTTGTTTTATTATGAAGTAAAATGTTTTTAACTGCTTTTAGTTTTAAATATATAAAACACAAAATCTTAGTTTTACTCTTTTTCTTTGTTGTATATATATATATATTTTTTTTATTAATTATGATGTTCACTTTTTTAACTTCATTTTCACATTCATAATAGAAAACAAAAAAACAATTTACACTCTCACACAGAATGCCAACTTAACAACACACTCCCTTAAAAGGGTAAATTTTAAACCTCCTTTTTAGAAACACATATTAAATGTGTACCATTTAGGCTCCCCCAACTCTGAAAGGTTACCATGGATTAATCTACCAGACCGCTAGATGCCAAGAGAGGTGGCATCTCCATCTGTAGCCTGGTCACGTGGTAGCAACTGCCACGCTTCTATGGTGGATACGGTAGCCGAGTGAGGTAGCAGGCTGCCCTAGCGGCGAAAACTGCAAGCTGCATTCAGGTCGACTCCTGGCGTGGCGAGTGGTGACATGAACAAGAAGAAAGGAAAAGTGCATCGAGCTGACAGTTCACAACAAGAGAGATGAACGTGTAGGGTATGAATGAGTCAATACTTCAAAATTCCTTTTTGGCTTTAAATTCGCTATCTACATATTCTTTCGGTGAATTTTTATCTAAATTTCCTTTTGATAATAATTTTTCAGAAATTTTAGCCAGTGTGGTGCATTTTTAGAGAGATCCGTTCAGGAGTTTCAAAACACCCAAGTAATTTCCTTCTCCATGATATATTGTCTAACTTTAGCAATTCCTAAAGTAATGGAAGAAAGAGAACCGTTAAAGGTTACATAAGCTTTCAATTTAATGTAATGATGTTATTTTGGAAAAGTTTTAAGGTTTTATCTCATGTTACAATTGTAAGGTTTACCTTTGTTAAAATTTTCAAAGTTTAGATTAACGTTAAATTGATTGAAGATTATCCAAGTGGTATACTTGTTTGTTAAATGGGTGAACATATAAATCAGACATAGTAAATGGACACACACATCTTTGGGCACGTTTGTTACATAGAAGCCCAAGCATTCTTAAACTTTATAGCGAACATAGTCAGAACAATGAATTAAGTATGGTTATTTAACTGTTTATCCAGAGACAAATTTATGAAGCAAACAAGCAAACTATATCACGTTAAAAGAAAAATATGTACTTTGATGATTGAAAGTAAATTATGGAATCTTGAAAAAAGTGTTGTATTCAAATTTCCTTGCCTTCCCTTTCACATATGCTATGTAGGTTCCATCCACGGACTTTAAAATTAGCATGTTGTATAGGAAGTAGTTAAGTACCAAAACAGCCAGTGCAAATGCAAACAGTTATTTAGTGTACAAGGTAAAATTACAGCATTAACATGTTTTTAAAATACCAAAACTTGTTAGCCCCTAACAACACACTGATTTGCCGACCACAAGCGTGGTCTGCAAATCAGCCAGTTGTTCTCCAGTTTGACATTGCTGTAGGTTAAACCAACCCTTCTTCGTCTCATCTGCTATAAAGTGATAAAACTTCAGTGTGTTTACTGTTTCTTGTGATTTGCCCTGATTTAATCTTCTTCATTGCAGATTGATTATCCACGTGCAACTGGTATCAATCTTGAAGTTTGTCAACTCTTTCAGCACAGTTTTTAGATACTTCATCTCCTTCACACATTGTGCTGCTGCTATATATTCTTCCTCCGTTGAAGAGAGGGCAACTATCTTCACCAGGATATTGGAGCTCCACCATACAATATGATGTAGCTGGTAGTACTCTTCCTAGTTTTTTGATCTCCTGTATAGTCAGAATCTGAGTAGGCTTGAATGCTGTTGTTCTTCTCTGATGAAAAATAAATTCCACTCCCTGGATCTGCATTCAAATATCTGAGTATTCTATTCACATTTTGATAATCTTGTGTTGTTGGACAGTTCAGGGCACGACTCTCAAAGTTAACAGCATATGCCATGTCTGGCCGGGTTTTACAAGTAAGATAAAGTAAACTTCCAACTACTTTATCATACTCATATTTCCATGTCTTCTATAATTTTCTTGAGTTGCAACCAGTGTATTCGTCTTCGATTCAGCCATCCCATACTTATTAACTATCCTTTTTGCAAATTTTTCTTGGCACAAGAAAATTCAATTTTTTGTTCTGGTAATTTGTATACCAAGATAGCTTTTAGGAGAGTCTTCCACTGTTACCTCAAATTCCGTCTTCAGTTCTTTTATAAGACTGTGTACTTCTTTAATAGCAGCTCCAATGACAAGATCATCATCCACATGGATTGCCAAAAAAACTTCTTATTCTTGTTCCAAAGACACATTGGTCAGTCTTTAAAGGTATCAGTCCATATGACTCCAAAATACCTGTCAGTTTTTTATTCTATTTTTGTGAGGCTTGAAATAGCCCATAGAGAGATTTCTTGAGTAAGCATACCTTTCCTGGCTTATTGTAACCTACAGGTACTTGCATGTAAATTTCTGAATCAAGTTTTCCGTTTAAGAAGGCTGTTTTTATATCAAATGTTATAATTTTGAAGTTATTTTGGGCTGCAATAGCAAGCAACAGCCTTAGCATAGTTCCTTGCACAACTGCTTTGTAAATGTCAGAAAAATCTAAAGTATTCTTCTGTTGGCACCCTCTGGCAACAAGGCGTGCCTTATATATTCCATTATTATTTCTCTTGAAAACCCAACAACATGCTATTACTTGCTTGCCTATTGCCTGTAACTCATTCTACTAATTCCCAAATATTATTTTTCTTTAGTGATTTTTTCTTCATTTATTGCCTCCATCCATTTTCTTGTTTTCACTGGACATGTAATCGACATGTCATATCTTCTTTCTCAGATGAGAGCAGTGCCTGTCTCTTAGGTATATATTCTTCTGGTACTTCCAAGTCATCAAAATGATGAGGAAATCTTTTCTGTCTTAGTTCCAGACGTTCTTTTTCCTCTTCTCCTTCTATATCTTCTTGTTGATCATCTGTTGTTCTTCTTGATTCTTATCCTGAACTTGGTCTTCAATTTCTTTATGATTTTTATCTTCATTGTTTTCGCCTTCATCAAAATTTTTAAATGTCATAGGTGGCTCCATTATCACTCTTTTTTAAATCTTCCAGTAAACCTAACATCTCTTGATACATATTTTGGTTTTGTGTTTGGATCTCAAATCCAGTATCCAGTTGTACAGTATCCCACCATGATGCCCTTCTGACTTCAATAATCAAGTTTCTTCAGATATCCAAGGTTTTTTGTATACACATTCTGTCCAAATTCTTCTAAATCAGACAAATCTGGTCTTCTTTCACATCACCTTTCAAATGATGTGACATTTATAGTTCTTGAAACATTCCCGTTGAGAAGATAAGCTGCTTCTGCACTGCATAACCCTAGAATTTATTGCTTAGTTGAGAAGAATGCAATATAGCATGAACCTTATTAGTTAGGGTTGGATTCACTCATTCTGCCCTTCCATTTGCTATGGGGTATAATTTATGGTATATTCTATCATGATACTTCCTTCTTCACACCACATTTTAAAATCATTGCTTCTATATTCACCACCTCTGTCACACCTAATTTTTTCAGTTTTCAGGTTGAAATGTGCTTCTGCTTCCCAGATACATTTTGTTAAGTATTCATCAGCTTCATTGTTTGTATGAAGTAGATACACCTTCAGATAATGAGTAAAGTCATCCATTACAGTAAGGAAATACTCTTCATTGTGATGTGTTGAGGGAGATATCTTGCCACACACATCAGTGTGCAATATCTGTAGTGGTCTTGTTGCTCTTGTCCTTTCAGAATGAAAAGGATTCCTTGTTTTCTTGCTGAGAACACATGATTCACAAAACTCATCATCTTGAGGTTTCTTGATATCACCATCTACCCCATCACACAGGTCATGGTCCCTGGCTAAGGGGGCGGTAGCTGCCTTATACCTGATTCTAGCTTCCAACATGCTGGTTCACTTAAAGTTACGCCTTTACAAAGCTCTTATATTACCTCTGATGCTCTACACCTGTGAGGTGTGGGGTATGGCAGCAGATTCCTGGCTTCTCTGGCTTCAGCGGATTCAGAATGGGGGACTTCGGTCCATCTATTCTGTCTGCCGTCGCTGTCCAGTCAGGCTACTAGACGAGACCTCGGCCCTACCATATGTGGAGGATGTGATTAGACACTGGGCAACAAAATTTTACAGCAAATTGATTTATCATGAGAACACCCTTGTCAGATCCCTGGGGGACTACTTACCTCAAGAACGTCAATACAGATGCTACCGGGTTCCTCACGTGGCTTGCGGACACCCCCGGTAATGAAGGCTTTAAACCTGCCAACAGCAAAAACATGCTGTCACTAAGTACCCCCCTCCCCTATGGGAGTGGTCAACAAAATTCAACCAATCAAAATTTAAACAAAAATAAACAGCAGCGGAGCAGGGCACTGGCGCTGCTCCTGAAAAGGCAGCCACTGAGGAGCATACAAAAACATAAGAGCTACCTCCCATCACACCCCCAATTTCAACACCAAACCGTCACCCTAAAACAACCCATCCTACCTATGGTAAAGCCCTTCCAAGGGTAGGTACATAGCAAACCCACTTAGGTTCACCACGAGCCTACCATATCGACTCCACTCCACTCCACAGGTCATGAATTTTCTTCAGATCACTGAAGTTTATGTGACTTAATTTATTGTGCCATTTGAAAACTCTTATCTCTATGCGTCAAGAGAGCTCCAGAATGTTGGCCAATCAATCTTACAAACAATAGCCTGAAAGTAAATCTTCAAAAAACAAAAACAGTAATGTTCTAACACCGCAATAACAGATATAGCAATAAAAGTCATACAAATGTAACGATAAATAGTGAACCTATCCAGCAATTAGATAAAATAAAATTCTTAGGGGTAATTATTGATGAAAACCTAACCTTTAGACACCATATTGACTACATATGTAAGAAGGAAGATAAGTACAAATCTCTACTTAATAAGGAACCTAGCAAATTACTTAAATTCTGAACATCTGAAATTGACCTACTATGGAATAATACATCCACATCTACAATATGCAGTTGAGGTTTGGGGCAGCTCTTGTATAACTAACATGAACAGATTACTAGTTTTACAGAAGAAATGTTTAAGATGTATATTTAATGTAAATAAAAGAGAATCATGTAGAAATGTCTTTGTAGATAACAAAATTCTAATGGTAGTATCTTTATATGTTTTTAAAGTAATCATGTTTGTAGTTAGTAAAGACGGAGTAGGTAACTTAAATAAGCACTATCACAACCACGAAACAAGGTCATTAAACAATCACCATAGAATAACTGTAAGTAAGAAGTCAACAGATAAAGATCCCGTAATAATGGGGAAAATACTATTCAATAAATTTCCGATTTCAGTAAAAAGAAAAAAAGGGAAACTGTTTAAAAATGAACTAAACAAATATCTAATACAAAATGTTTGTATAGGCTGGATGAATTGTAATATAAAATGTATATATTTCTGACATATCCGACAACATGTAAGTGTTATTATGGATAAAATAAATTAAATTGTTAAAATTAAAAAAAAATCAATCTCATGGAATCCCTGGCTTGTCTTTCTTCCTTCTATCACAATCTCACGTTCTACAACAATGATTTTTCCATTGCGAATCACTTTCACAGAGTCTTTATCAAAAATGGCAATGCCATTGTTTTTTGTCACCATATTTATTGATAGTAGGTTTCTACTCAAACCAGGTAGATGCAACACATTTTTAAGCATGACTTCCTTAGAGTCAACTTCATCACACAGATTAGAAATCAGCTTCTGTTCCTTTTTTGCAGCTCCTATTTGTAATTTTTTTGTCTTCAGGGTTCTTCAAAATATTTGCATCTTCACAAAATGCCCTGTAGCACCAGTGTCAGCCACGAATGTAAAATCTAGTTTAGCACTCAGCATTGCATGTTGATTACTGTTCTCTGGGTAAGTTAAATATGCTACCCTTTTGTTGTTATCTTGTTCCTCTTGCTTGGACTGAAACATTTTTTTTTTATCATAGTTAGTCTTTTTACAGTATGCATATTCAGGAAATGTACCTTCATTAGGGTATGATTTCTTTCTAGTTTTCTTTTTATCTTGTTGGTTATTTTCTGGACAATTATCTTTATAATGTCCCTCAGTTTTACACTTGTAACATATAACACCTTTAAAGAACTTCTTGCTTTGATTTCTAGTGTTGTCAGTTGTTTTTTGTTTTCTGGAATCCTTGTGACATAGTTTTGAATGCTACTTGTTCTTCAGTTTGTTTTTTAGTTTTATCCTCTTCTGTAGCAAGTCTTGTTTTAAGGCTTACCAGTGTCTTCTGATCAGCAGGGGAGGAATCCCATGCACTGCTAAAATAGTGATACCCTTCAGGCAAAGCTGCTATTATCCTTGTTATAAGCATTGTATCAGTTACCTTCTCTTGCAATCTGTTAAGCCTGAAAGCCACATGTTGTAGGCTAGCAATGTTAGACATGATGTTCTGGTTTTTCTTAATCTTGAAGTTATAGAAATCACTCCAAAGTTGTGTCTTCTGTTGTGAATTATCCTTGTATACAGCAGTCAACTGATCAAACATTTGTTTTGAGGTTTCACAGCAAAGAATATGAGTCTTGGCACTTATATCAGTGGTAGCTAGGATGTACAGAGAGAGCCAAAAAACTACGAACCGGCTGCGCAATGTTTTTCCTGTCCGCGTCCTCGGTGCTTGTTGCCGTCTGCCGCTATCAAAGAAATGCGCAGATGAAACCATACAACATTTTTAAAACTACTTTTAAAGGCTTTACTTACCAACTTTATGAAAGGAGATGCTGAAACTGGCCACTGTCGTCCATACATTTTTGACACCTCTTTAGGAAACTATCCATCACTCGCCGTAGTTCACGTTGAGAAATACTGGCAATTTCCTGGCAGATATTTTGTTTTAATTCTTCCAGGGTGTGTGGATTTGTCTTGTACACTCTGTTTTAAGTTACCCCAGAGATAGAAATTGCAGGGGGTTAGGTTGGGGGGACTGAGGGAGCCACAAATCTCTACTAATAATTCTGTCCTCAAACGCACTTTCAATTGTTCTCATCAAAATATTGGCCATATAAGCTGTTGCAGAGTCTTGTTGAAAAAAGCCAAAATCACGCTCCATGGCTGTTAATTCTCTAAAAAAAGAGGGGCAAAATTGTATTCACATATGTATGGACATCAACTGTTGACTCGAAAAAAATTGGCCCTATAACTCTTTCTCCGCTCACGGCACACCATACACCAATTTTTTCATCATGAAGGGGTACTTCATAAACAATATTACCGGCTGCGTGGTGTTATTCCACTGGGCGTGTGGAAACATGATAATGCACTACTGCTATAAACAAGGTCACGCTGTTGATGTGCTTTTGCTCTGCAGTGTGAAGTGCAGTATTGAGTTGACAGTGATTTGATGTAGTTCAGTTATTACGAGTTATTTATTATTTTGTCTTTACTTAGTCACAAAGTATATTATGGCTCAGTATATGCTTTCTACTGCACAGCGTGTATTTATTTATGATTTGTATGTGTTAACTCAGTCAGCTCACCAAGTGAAAGTACAATTTGCAGAAAGATTTCCAGGTGCAAAAGTTCTGGCCATACAACAATTCATGAACTTTACAATAAATTTCAGGCCACAGGAAGTGTTGAGGCTAAAAAATCTAAAAGACATTGAAAGAGTTATAGGGCCAATTTTTTTCGAGTCAATAGTTGAAGCCTGTGCATACATGAATACTATTTTGCCCCTGTTTTTAGAGAATTAACAGATAGAGAGCATGATTTTGCCTTTTTTTCAGCAAGACTCTGCAACAACTTATAGTCCAATATTTGATGAGAATAATTGAAAGTGTGATTGAGGACAGAATTATTAGTAGAGACTTGTGGCCCCCTCAGTCCCCCAATCTAACCTCCTACGATTTCTATCTCTGGCGTAACTTAAAACATAAAGTGTACAAGACAAACCCACACACCCTGGAAAAATTAAAACAAATATCCGCCAGGAAATTGGCAGCATTTCTCAACTTGCACTACGGCGAGTGATGGATAGTTTCCTAAAGAGGTGCCAAAAATGCATGGAGAGCGATGGTGGCCAGTTTCAGCGTCTCCTTTCATAAAGTTGGTAAGTAAGGCCTTTAAAAGTAGTTTTAAAAATGTTGTATGGTTTCATCCACGCCTTTCTATGACAGCGGCAGACGGCAACGAGCACTGAGGACGCTAACAGGAAAAACATTGCGCAGCCAGTTCATAGTTTTTTGGCTCTCCCTATATCTCCTAGCTTGTGCATCCTTCTTTATACATTCAGCTAGCTGCTTAGGATCAGCTTCTTTAGTTTCTCTAGGTTCAGTGCCATTGACATAGCTCCACAAATCTTTAGCTTGAAACAGTTTTTATCTCCAGTTCCCATAAAGGAAACGTGTTTGCATCCTTGAGAGTGGGTAGGTATTTAAACTTCTCCATTCCTCAATATTATTCATCTTGTCTGAGGTTATTTTAATTACTCATTTTCACAGTATTCACAGAGCTCTGGGCCAATAACCTGTTATTTTATTATGAAGTAAACTGTTTTTAACTGCTTTTAGTTTTAAATATGTAACACACAAAAATGTTAGTTTTACATTTTTTCACTTTTTCTTTGTTGAAGATATATTTTATTTATATTTTTTTTATTAATTATGATGTTCACTTTTTTAATTTCGTTTTTCACATTCATAATAGAAAACAAAACACAAACAAACAAAAATTTACACTCTACACAGAATGCCAAATTAACAAGTCACTATTCTTGGCCATGATTACAGATCCATTAAAAGTGGATATAAAATTGTAAATGCATGCAACACACAAACACATGCACACAACATGGTCCTACTCCAAACGCTTGCAGCCTACAAGACAGTAGTCCCACACAAATGGGATATGCAAAAGCAGTTCTCACCACACAAACTTCTAAACTAATGCAAGAAAGCAGTATGTCAGTGGGGGCTACAGTAAAGTAGTATTTAATTATACTGTCATGAGTCAGTTTATTGACACTACAAACGTTACCGATTGCCGGAAAATGGTGTCTTTTTGTTGGAGGTTGCTGTGCTGCTGTTGTCCTCTGGTGGGTTCTCGAGGAATTTCCTGCTGAAGTTGTCACAGGTTGGTAACTGAAAATTGAAGACTTGATCTTTGTTTTTCAAAATGAATATATTCTACCAAACTAATAGTTATTTTTAATTTGAATTGCTCTTTAAAAGTACCAGTTCTGGATCAATTTCATGGTTTTCTTACCAAAAGTGAGCTGTTACTGCAGATTTTAAAATGAAAACCAACTAACAGTCTGGGAGATCATATTCATTTAGAAAAATGGGAAGAAAAAAAATCTGCAGTAGCAGCTCACTTTTGGCAAGAAAACCATGAAATTGATACTTTTAAAAAGCATTTCAATCGAAAAAAACTAAGTCTGGGAGAGCATATTCATTGTGAAAAACAAAGATCAAGTCTTCAATTTTGAGTTACCACCAGCAACAACCTCAGCAGGAAATTCCCTGAGAAGCGACCAGAGGACAGCAGCAGCACAGAAAGCTCCAGCATAAGGACACCACATTCTGGCATTGCCAACAGCTGGTGATGGGAGCAGTTGAGCTCTTGAAACATGTCCTATTTGTGTAAAAGGTAAGTGATGCAGTGTCAATAAACCAACTGTCAATAGTGTTATTAAAGTGTTTAATGCATCACTGTAAATAAACTTTTGTTCAAGAAAGTGGAATTATACTGCAGTGATAGCAGATAGAAGTCTGTGTTAGTGTAATCAGTGCTGGTCAGGCAAATGCTAATCATATGTTACGTATTGGCAATGCTGTGGTGGCATCCACAGTTGCTATGGAAATGTTTCAGTTCACTCCCATCATTTTGATGCTCTGTCCCACGTATTCAGCAAATGTCTGCCACTTTCTTAATGTGCTTGGACTATAATACTCTTTAATTTTGTATTAGTCTTGTGTGTTGGGTGTTTGTCATAACAGAAATGCCATCACTATACCTTTTTCACTATAGGCTGAAAGGAGAAGTAAATAAAACCATGTGACAAGACAGCACCTCATTGGCTGGTGGACAAATTACAACCTTTCCCACTTAGCATGTCATCTCTTCCTCTACAAAAAACAGTTTGGTTCATATCGTAACATTTTGTGGTTATTCTCGTGCAGAGAAATCTAAAAAAATCATTATTGTAACAGTTAAATTTATGAAATTAAATGTGTTTGTTCAGATTCACCTATAACTACATGAACCGTTATATCAGAGGGTTTAAGAGGCTATAAGCAGGTACTGCAGTTCGTTTCCGGTTTCCAGCTGAGAATCTTCTGCTACTGTAGAAAACATAAACGAGGGAAATGGAAAGAAGACAATTGTGTTAAATGCTTTTAACAAATTCTGTCAAAAGTGTCCACCTTTAATTGACAATGAATATGGTAGGCCATTGTTTAGCAATAATTGAACTTCTTTGTTAGTGATGCAGAATTGTTGCTTGGATTGCTTCAGTCATGTTTGTTTTCTGTTGTGCTTTAACCCATAGTGCTAATCGTTATTTAACTTGTTTACTCATAAAAGGTTAAAGCAAAGGTGGTATACTGAAATTAGTCATTAAATGAATGATTTCAAAAGCCTGAAGTTAAGAACAGTTTAATCCAGTATCTTTAAACACAGATGCCAAACTGTTCAGTTACAACTTTTATTTGTCTACTCTTAGTATTGTGTGTTATAAGTTTAGGATTTAAGACAAAATATAGGATTAGGACATACAATGTTTAAAAGCTAATGATCCCCAAGCTGCGCAATATACTGTATTTACATTCTGTCTGAAGCAATTTCCTCTCACAGATCTTAGTTCCCGTCATCCTCCACATGGTGCTGCCATGTGCTCGGCGGAGTGATACATTTAAGTTTTGTTTACTTCTCCTTTCAGCTTATAGTGAAAAAGGTATAGGTTAAATGGCAAGTCTTAACAATGTTTTGGAGTCAGATGATGTTTCTGAATACGCTGGGATATTTTGAAAGAATTGGACACCCATTGCAGAGTGATGAAGCAAATTACTCTTAATGTTATTAAAGCTTCACTATGCATTTTATATGCTCATCTCTATTTTTCTTAAATTTTATTGGATGTAACTGTCAAAATATTGTATGTTTTATACCTTTATCAGATGGTAAAATATTTCTGGTGCTGTTTGAGAAAATAGTCAGGTGAATTTTCCTTTGGTTCTATATAGACGCAAAGGGTTTATCAGAAGCCCTGTTACCATCATTACTAAGTATTCAAATGCCCCTCCTGCCTTTGATGTCTCTTGAATTTTCTGTGTGAAAACATTCATTTAGTCATTTTATTTCAGCCGTAGGAATTACATTGAAACTGAAATTGACTTTTATTTATGGACGCTCTTTAACTGCTGTGGTTCTTAGCGTCCCATTCTATATTGGGCGTGAAAGACTGGTAATTTTGCTCAGAGGCCTCTTTATCAGGCTTGAGGTTCTTTTACGTGCCGTAAATCTATGACACGGGACCACCGGCTGTACTTCCCTTCCGAAGGAAGCCATGCTAGTCCACGGAGGACGACAGGAATTACATTAATTCATGGCATCGTCAATATACAAATAAAACAAATGATAATATGTACATACAAAATAATAACTATTACAACATAAGAAGACAATACAATGTTTTAGGATGATAAGAATTCTTCAATGGAATAAAAGCAATGCTGCAATGAAACATGTTTAACCTTCCTTTTAAATATAGCCTCTGAGGTGGCAAGTTTGAGTTTTCTTGGCAGCTTATTATATAATTTAATACCTGCATACTTGGTGCTTTTACTAAATAAGGTTGTATTATGACTGATGATGCTCAGTTGTTTACTCTTGGTGTCATATTGATGTTTTTCAAAATTAACTTCAAATTTTTTTAAGTGCTTTCTAACATATATCATTACTTCTAATATATATATATACACACAAGGAAAAGGCAATATTGATAGTAACTGAAATATATTTTTATATGAATGTGTCCTGTTTAATCCCATCGTTGGTCTGATTACTCACTTTTGTAGCTTAAAAATAATGTCTCCCCTGTCAGAATTTCCCCAAAATATTACACCAAACTTCAATAAACTATATGCATATGCAAAATATAAATTCCTTAAAGTGCTTAAGTTTACTGCTTTATTTATAGTCCTAAATACAAAACAAATTTGACTTAGTTTGGATGCCAGCTTTTTAATACGTATGTTCCACTTAAGATGTTCATCCATCCATATACCCAGGAATTTTGTAGGTGGTTTGTAATGTACTAATTAATTATCTATTTTTATTTGTGGTTTATAATCTTTAGGGTTTTGACTGTGACAAATAAACATAGCAACAGATTTTTCTTTATTTATTATTAATTTATTTTGTAGAAACCATTCCTGCATTTTTTGCTCTATGAGTGTTATGTTAGTTTCTAATTCTTCTTTATTTGTACCCAAAATATCAATGGAAGTGTCATCAGCATATAGTACAGTATTGCTAGGTTGAAGATAGGCGGGTAAATCATTAATATACAACAGAAATAAGAAAGGTCCTAATACAGAGCCTTGTGGAACTCCACAGGGCATATGCTTTGTTTCTGAATGACATAATTCAAATGTATGAGTATAATTATTTTTTTCTGCTATTTCAACCACTTGTTTACGTTGATCTAAATAGGACTTAAACCAGCAATTTGCTATTCCCCGTACAGTCTAATCAGGCCAGTTAAATGCAGCTAAAATGGTGCTTACCACTGAGCTATGAATTTTCAAGGTCGAAAGTTATTTAAAAACTAGGAAGTACAATCTTTAAATTCAGTGAATCCAGATATGTTAAAAGGTAATATGCAGGCAATAACAAATAAGGAATTATCGTGTGACAAGAAGTTATGGGCAGTTATCTTTACTGATGCTATTGTAAATGCTTGTATTCTCTCCTGGTTTGCATCAATAACTGAAATAATGTTAATTAACAATCTCTGAAAAAGGAGTTGTGTTAGGTGAACTTTAGAAACAATATGGTGAGACTACTCTTCAGCATACTTCATAATTTTGTCATAACTTTTCATCATAGATTTCCCTGTAGACTCACTTTGTGTTTACAGTTCAAGTGGAAGGGTAAAAATATTTGATTAGATTATAGGATTTACATATAAATCATGGCTTTGTCAATATAATTAGATAACAAGTAACAATATTTATAATTATGTAAGAATATTTACAAGTAGTGGTATTATACAATGAGTAAAAATATTTACAATTTAATGTCTTTTGTGTGTGTGCATGCTTGTTTTTATATATATGGTCTTTGTGCCCATCTATGTATGTTGTAGGGCAGTGTTCTAATGGTTGTGCTTTGAAAAATCTGTCTTTTCTAGGATAAGACCGTGAACTAAGCGATGGATGAAGATCGCTACATGATACCTATAGTATCCCAAGAGTTGAGACATGAGGAAACCATCTATCAGATTGCAAATGCTTTAGATTATCTTGACTTTGTGGTTAAAGACATATTTGGAAGAATAGAATCTAGAGTAGAGGAAAACAAAAAGAAGATTGACCAATTGCATCATAGAGCTGTACTTGCTAAAGCAAAAATAGATCGTCTTCATGGAAGTAACAAAGCAACCAAAGTAAGAAACTATCCTTTTGAGTGCATCATTCCATAATATAAATAAATCTATGATAAGACAGATGTAATTTTAGTGATTAAGAACTATTTGGAAACATAAGGCTAACTAATGCAGCATTTGTTTATATAAGTTACAGCGACAATACATTCTACATATAATCCTGTGTTGCATACTCTTGTCTGTCATTACATGTAGAATATTATTTTCTATCTCCACACAGAAAAATGGTGTAGAATAAGTGGAGTATGTAGAAAGTTTGTTTGTGAAACAATGGATTATGTAAATAATAACTACTGATTTATTTCACCACTATGGCTTAAGCCTGGTGCACAATTACCGCCCTGGGAATGGAAGGGAAGGCCAATACACTGTGCACAATCAAATAAAAATGGGAAGAGATGCAGCAGTCCCAAACTAAATTTGATGTTTGAAATTTATCTGTTTCTGAGGTTATTTCACAGTAAATCAAGAGTGGGAACTAGAATGAGAAGAGAAAGCAAAAGATTTAAGCATTTAGGATTTTTAATTTATAATAAACTGAAGACTGAGTGGAATAGCATGTCAATTAATATATCAGTAGCAACATGGGGAATGCCAAGGTTGTTAAGGCACACTCCTGAACCGGAGGTCTATGGATCAAATCCTGCCCAAACCCCTTGACAGGTTTTTTCCAGGTTTTCCTCAGTCCTCATAACTGGCAAATGCCGGGAAGATACCTAAACTTATGCCTGGAATGTTTCCTTTCCAAATTTCTTTCATATATTATCAGTGCCCACAACCTGTAGTACTGTATGCGGTACAAACAGGCTTTAAACACCACTAAACAGCATGGAAAATCGATTTTGAACACTCAGAAATCATTTTTTTACAATTAATCAATTACATTCATTTTTGTCTGAATGCAGGTTTGCTAACTTTGGAATTCATTATGGTAAACATTTTTAGAAAACAAAGCATCATTTGCGATGCTTTTACTAAGTGCCACTATTGATAGTGTAAGTGAAACTGAGAATGGAAGCCTGTGCAACTGCCGAGAGTCACCTCAATTTTGTTTTTCCAAGCTTGCTACTAGAGAGAGCTCTAGCAGGTGTTATGGGTCATGCCTTCCTGATTGTCTTCTATAGTGAATAAACATACAGAAGAGAAACATAAAACATGGCCAACCTTCCCATTGGTGTTCCTGGGCTCTGGAAGGGTTTCCATTGATTGTGCATGCTTGCATTTGAAAAGAGAGTTTTTACTCTTTCCTGGTTTCCATTTCCAGGCAACTTCAACTGGTATAGTTCTTAGCATCCCCTTCTACAGAGAGAGCCAAAAAACTATGCAGCGGTTGCGCAGTGTTTTTCCTGTCCGCAATCTCGGCGCTCGTTGCCATCTGCCACTATCATAGAAAGGTGTGGATGAAACCATAAAACATTTTTAAAACTACTTTTAAAGGCTTTACTTACCAACTTTATGAAATGAGATGCTGAAACTGGCCACCATCGTCCATACATTTTTGGCACCTCTTTAGGAAACTATCCATCACTCGCCGTAGTTCACGTTGAAAAATGCTGGCAATTTCCTGGCGGATATTTTGTTTTAATTCTTCCAGGATGTGTGGGTTTGTCTTATACACTTTGTTTTAAGTTACCCCAGAGATAGAAATTGCAGGGGGTTAGGTTGGGGAACTGAGGGGGCCACAAATCTCTACTAATAATTCTGTCCTCAAACACCCTTCATAAAGTTAAATAAAACCTTTAAAAGTAGTTTTAAAAATGTTGTATGATTTCATCCGTGCCTTTCTATGATAGTGGCAGATGGCAAAGAGCGCCGAGGATGTGGGCAGAAAAAACACCAAGCAACCGGTTCGTAGTCTTTTGGCTCTCCCTGTATATTGGGCATGAAAGACTGAAAATTTTGCTCAGAGGCCTCTTTATGAGGTTTTAGGTTCCTTTATGTGCCGTAAATCTATGACATGGGACTACCGTCTTTACTTCCCTTCCAAAGGAAGCCATGCTAAGTATTTTTATGCCACAAAAAACTTATCGCCCTCCACCAGGTTTGAATCCGCAGACTGTCATATTGTATTTTATTTAGTATATATGCTAATTTTAAAAAGCGGTTTTTCAAGAGTTGCGTGTACAAATACTCCAAATGAAAAGAATGGAGATAAACATGAAAGCTGTTTTTAAAATGTATTGCATTCAGAAATAGTCCTAAGAGTATTTTGGACCTATTAAATTAGCAAATTACTAATATATGTATCAGTGAGAATTGTTTCAATTCTTTGCAGGTCTTTTCCAGTGCAAAATATCCTGCTGCAGAAGTGCACCAAGATTATATGTCAGTGCTACTGCTTTACAAACCCTTACGTGTCAATAGGGAGTATAAAGTGAAGAGTAAACATCCTCCTTTGGAAGGTAAAGTTCTTCAGGTAAGTGCGATAACGGACCAAATTTATATGCAGAAAAACATCCCAAAATATACAAGCAAATGTATTAAAATCTTCAAATATGCAATTAAACGCAGATTAAAAATGTTAAAAATATGTTTTTGGTTATGCATTAAACATTAAAATTAACCGATAAGCTCTTTAGCACAGTTTTGAGTAAACTCAATTGGTGTATAACAGTGAGAATAAACTGCCAGGATATAGGGAACACTTATTCAAATTCCAGCAGGAATGTACTCTGAGCAGATTATGTGTGTTTACTAATAATTACATTTTAGCACTTAACATGGCTCAAATTAAAGTAAAATATAAGAGTTTTTTTTCCAAGTTTATTGTGTTGAAGGATGCTGCTTTTCACTGATAAAAGAGGACCAGCAAGTTTTCAGGTAGAAGGCATGTCGCAGTCAGCGAAAATATACAACTTGTAGAATAGTAGATAAACCTGGAGACAGATATTAAAATCTTTGTAGGTAAACATCTGATGTGTTGCATTCACATGATTTTCTGTACCCACTAATCATAAAAACTATTCTTACGAAAGTTGATTTTCCTATCTACTTCATTTTAATCTAGATAAATCTTTCCAGAAATAGCTACATTACACATTTCATTATAGATACAAAGAGAATAGTGATGGTCAAATGTTTTAGAACTGGATGCTAAGAGAGAGCCAAAAAACTATGAACCGGCTGCATGGTGCTTTTCCTGTCCTTGGTGCTCGTTGCCATCTGCTGCTATCATAGAAAGGCGCGGATGAAACCATACAGCATTTTTAATAAAGGCTTTACTTACCAACTTTATGAAATGAGATGCTGAAACTGGCCACTGTCATTGTCCATACATTTTTGGCACCTCTTCAGGAAACTATCCATCACTCGCCGTAGTTCATGTTGAGAAATGCTGGCAATTTCCTGGCAGATATTTTGTTTTAATTCTTCCAGGGTGTGTGGGGTTGTCTTGTACACTTTGTTTTAAGTTACCCCAGAGATAGAAATCGTAGAGGATTAGGTCGGGGGACTGAGGGGGCCACGAATCTCTACTAATAATTCTGTTCTCCACAATTTCAATTGTTCTCATCGAAATATTGTCCGTATAAGCTGTTGCAGAGTCTTGTTGAAAAAAGGCAAAATCACGCTCCCTGTCTGTTAAATTCTCTAAAACAAAGGGAGCAAAATTGTATTCATATATGTACGGGCATCAACTGTTGACTCGAAAAAAATTAACAATGCATTGGTAAACATGACACTTTTTGCTGATGTCTGCCTTACAGAAAAATCATTATCTACATCCAAACTGTTGTGACTGTCACTTTACTAAGTTCTCATTGTCACTTTACTAATGTGATCTAGCTCAATTTTCACAGTACTTCACTAATGTGATCTAATTCAATGTTTCCCTGTCTCTTTACTCTTCTTCGCGATGTAGTGGTATAATGAAATATGCAGGAAGCAGTCTCTTCTCCAGATGGTTCAGCCGCTGTGGAATCAAACACAAGACCTCTCTAATCTCTTGTTGTAGCAGCACTCACTGTACATCACAACTGTCATCACAAATGCACTTGTAGAACCACTCTTAATGTTGCATCAGAAATGCACACTTTTACTCCCTAACTGGCTCACTCACGAACAAGCTGGCTTATATAGCTGCTGGAATTTTCCACAGAGCATTCTAGAATGTTCTGGAGGGGGAAAAGGTAAACTTCCAGAAGATTCTGGATATCTGTGGATAGCGCTGGTGTTTATGCTAAGCAAGAGTGCAACCATGTCTACTTATCTCTTGTTTATTTCTCCAACTGCTCGTCCAGTCAATGCTAAACTCCCGTAAGCTTGGGCCATAGCTAGTATGTCACATTATCCTCCCTAAAATAATCTGCACTTCTGAAACACCTATATCTTACATTAATCCTGGATGAGAGGTGGGATTAATGTTTTTAGTTTGACTGTGAACAGTTGGCTGCATAAGACTACAGGGCCTGTCAGACCAGCCCGTCATACCATACCAGTGTTTAATTCAAGATTTACTTTTTACAGGAGAAACTTCAATTTTACCATGTGAAGGAGAGTAACAAACTTCTGCGTAGAAATGTTGAAATAACTCCAGCAGAAGGGCTTGGAAGCCTTCCGTATGGCTTGGAGTCAATCTCCTGTTTACTGCTATTTAATACATCTGAGAACCCGTAAGTAAACTGAGAATTTGCTATTGTGTTAATTTTATGGATAAACTGGAGAATATTCTTAAAATTTTCAATTACATATAGCTTATTCTCTGACTTATTGTTAAAGGATTCCAGTATGCTTTCTTTCTATGTAAACAGTCTTCTATGCACACTTCACTAACGACTTTCACTGTAGCCTTGTTTGAAGATGTAGGTAGATACTAAAGTGCTTTTCATCTATGAATAGGCCAAATAAAATAGCTTTATTTATGGATTCTCTTTAACGACTTTGGTTCTTAGCATTCTATATTGGGCAAAAGACTGGAAATTTTGCTCAGAGGCCTTTTTATCAGACTTAGGTTCTTTTGCCTGCTATAATCTATGACACAGGACCCCCAGCTTTACTTTCCTACTGAAGGAAGGATTTTTATGCCCAAAAAAAATTAATCGCCCTCCGCCGGGTTTGAACCCGCAACCTTGGGAACTAGCATGGTACCCCTAGACCATGGAGTATGACGATGAGTAGGTCAGTAGGTGCACCACAGCAGAAGGGTGGTCGGACTAGTAACTCCATCATCTTGTGACTTTTGTACATCTCTCAGTCTCAACAAAAGCAGTATGTAGTTCAGAAGCGAATTTAGTGCTTACATATTATTTCTACAATGGGTATAATTTTTATTATTTTCCTTTGATATTTACAGCTGTTTTCTTAACAGCTTTTGGTTCATTTTTTCCCTTATTTTGTCTTGTTTTAGCTGTAATTTGTATGGAGAGGAAGTGAATATTGCAGCTCCTTTTTCTTTTGTTTCTTTGAGCTCACTCAGCACTTTGGCAAGGAGACAACAGCAGCTATGGAGAAATTGCAAATGATGATTCTGTGGATGTTGACAGCTGAGCCTATTTGGTGCCACAGAGTTCTCAACTTTAATAGTTAATTAATTTTGAACAACTCATCCAGGCTTTCAGCTATGTACTGTCCTGTTGCTCATATAGGGGAAACAACTTAATGGCAGTTCCCAAGAATTTAAAGTGGCCGACTAAACTGAAGTACTGCAAATCAAATCTTATTTTGAAACAACACAAGTTAATTAATATCACATCGTATTGTATTTAATGGGAAATTGTGTTGTAAAAACAATTAAAATGTGTGGAACACTTATGTAAGAACTAAACAACTCCACATAAATGCACACACGGAATGCAATGGCCTCTACCCAACCAAGAATCATTTAAATTCAACAGTCGGTGTCCTGCAAGATAATGCCTGTACTACCAATATGACAGCTGCAGTTATAACCAACTATGGCCATGTCTTTACCATGCACATACAGGACAGTCGTATGGTGAGGCCATGGATTGTACGTATGTGTGCTCTGCACACTGTCTATTACATGGGGGTTTTTTGTTCTGGAACTTTCGCATCCATCCACACGCGCACACACACACACACTTGCATTCCATAGATCCTATGTGCACTATAATGAGTACTAACCTTCTTATAGGGGTGGTGTCCATCTGCATGAAGACATTCCTGTTATTTTCGGATGAAATTTCCATTCACACGTACAAGTTCTTTTTGCGTAATGTTCATAACTTCTTTCTGTTTTTATATTCTCCTTAAGTTTGTCCATGGTGCAAGGATTGTTCCTATAAATTTTCTTTAGGGTTCACCAGAAATAGATGCAACAATTTCACCAACTTTTTCCTCCATTAGAACATCTCTTTTTCGCTTCTTAGGTTTAGTGCTTAGCGATCCCATTGTCCTAAACTATTAACCAGACGTCTAACAGTTTCTCTACCTGGAACTGGAATACCAGGAAATTGTCTACACACCTGTCTACATGATTCGGTTTTTACATATGTATTGTACATAAAAATTCATTGTTCAGCATGAATGTCGGCAGGCATTATAACAAGACACTTAAGCAAATCATACACAACTCAGATGTCATGAATAACTTTCACCTTTGAGATGCACAATGTCAACTCCCTTTACAGCAGGAACATAAAGCAGCGACTAAAGCACAGCTGATAAACATAACTTGAATGCGCCATGCACCACCAGTTGCACATTGGAAAATGACTGAGGTCACTGCATTACAGCATGTTACGCGTATAGCTGGCCTATGGCCTCACCTTAAAATGCCCGCATGGTATTTTGGGAGCATTTGCTGGTATTGATGTCAACTGAACAAACTGAATATCACCAAAAGTAACCAGAGAGGACTATAATGGGGTAAATGTGTCACAGTCGGCTTTTGGTGGATTCCAGTAGCTTGCGTTCTCTGTAGTAAGTAGCTAAGGGACTCATGAAAGACACATTCGATGGCTGGAGTGATCAGTTTATGTGGTGGAAAACAGAAGAGAATAACTTCTTTCTGTAGCCAGGTTGATGAGCTTCCAACTTTTAGCATGAGAGTTATATCTATGTAAAATCAGCAATACTGAAGGATTGTTTTGTGAAGGATTGAAGAATTCAAATGCGTACTTGTTTGACCACCTATTTTCATGATATTAAGCAAAGACCCAGCATTTCTGTAGTTACAAAAACGCCTTGTTCTGCTGCTTTGTTATAATATAAATTTACAGAATTGCGCAATGCTCGTAAACAGTAATTTGTGAAAAATTGTAAAACTAAAATACAAACTAAAGTTATAAAAAAGTACTAATAGGATACAACAGGATCAACCTTTGATGCTTAAATAAATCATCAATTCATCTATTGTGTAAAACTGGTGATCCAACAGGTATGGCATTACTGGTAATTTATTGAAGAATTTGACTGCCATGTAGTTAAAACTGTTCTTATGTTTGTTCTTTGTACATGTATATCTGTTCTATGTCTTGTTTTGTAATTATGTGTATTATTGTTGGTAATGAAGAATTCACTTTCGGTGCTGCTGCTATTTTTGAGATGCATTATGCATTTATAAAGGTACATACATAGTAATGTCAGGATTTGCAATTTTTTTTAAATATGGCTTTCAGGAGGCTCTTTGATTTGCTCCAACCATTACTCGTATTATTTTCTTTTGAAGTAAAAACAATTTTTTACAGTTGGGAGAGTTTTCCCATAGGAGAATGCCATAATTTAATGTACATAAGCAAAGAATGCATTTTTAAATGTGTGTGTATTTATAGTAGTACTTAATAATCCAACTACTGTGGTATTTGTATCATCTGCATATTGAACAATTGATATATACGAGGGTCGGCTGATAAGTCCCGGGCCACTCGATGAAAACAACATTTAAATCTTTTTTTTTTTATTTCTCAACATAATCTCTAGAAAGGTTAATAAATTTGTCATACTGGTGTTCTAATTTAATTAAACCATCTCTATAGTGTGATTTATCAAGGTCCTCAAAATAGCTGTTTACCACATCAATGGCCTCCTCGTTGCTGTGAAATCTTTGTCCTCCAAGAAATTTTTTGAAATTGGGGAACAGGTGGTAGTCACTGGGTGCTAGATCTGGCGAATAGGGTGGATGTTCAAGCAATTCGATAATTTGCCTCATCTTTCACTAGAACTTTGCCTGAGGTAAAAAATAATATGTTTAGATACCTTCAATTTAAAATGCCTGGTTCCTGGTGACTTCAATGTTTCCTTTGCAGCATACTTCCAATCTTGTACAGATACATCTATCTGATTACCTTTCCATGATTTTTATAGATTTCAAAATATTCTTGAGGCCTACTGATAGTGTTTCTCATTCTTATTTCTTTCTCTATTAGCCCACAAACACGATCGGGAGGGATGAATGAATGGCCAGGAATAGGAAAGATCATTTCTATCACCTACACGTTCTGCGGTGCTTGAATTGCAAGCCATTTATTATACATGCCTATCATAGTGTTTTTATTTTGCCCACAGCAGCCATCTGCAAATAGCCTAACTTTCTTAACCCCAGAAAAATCAGATTTGCACAAATGACTGGATACTGCTGACACAATTTCATTTGAACCGTTAGGACCTTCATTTTCTGTCCAAACAAAATTACAAACATGCTGTTTTGTCAATGTTGTCTTGGATGAACCCTGCACAGTGGAGAAGTTATACATGTATAACTACCTGCTGTAGTATGCTGCTTGATCCTATACTTTTGACAGTCCCATATTTTTCTGACAGTCAAATGAAAATGTTGCTATTTTATCATTATTTTTCAGGAGATCAAAATATGCCTTAGCTCTAAGTTTATGTATTCGTTTAGCTATCGGCAAATCAGAACATTTACTTTTATCTGGTTCCAATTTTATTTTCTCGTCATAAGAAAGACAAAGTGAATATACATCAGAAATAGGGCTTTTGAAGCCTATATTAAATTTTCCATTAAAAATATTTCGAAAGAAACTCGACACTTTCAATGAATTAGATGCTTTTGCATTATACACATGTCTCATTTTATTAATGCTTAATTCCCTTGGTAAGTGTTGCCATGTTGATGTTTCTCTCCTACAATAATGAATGTCAAGTACTTTAAACTTCTGTATGAATTTAATTACAGATTCTCTCTTATTACTATATTTTGTGACACCCTGTATCCACCTCGGAATTCCTTTGGTGCCACTCCAGTTTCAAGGTATCTTCTGTACTGTGTCTTTTGATATTTGCAAAATGTCCAGAAAAGTTTTCTGACACCTAAACTGGCAGACCTAGTACACATTTCACATGATACTTTGTTGTAAAACCCTTCTGAGAATCGTCTTTGACTGCACGCTGCTATTTAGGTATATAAGTTGAACAGCAAGTCAGTATAACACAGTCTTGTTTAATTTTAGAACTGCAGCTGTAGAAGGCTTTGTGAAATTTCCTTATGTCCTTCTGTGCCAAGTTACTGTATTGGAATGGCTTGCTGTTGTGATTGCAGGCAGGCAAGCAGGGGCCGAGGCTTGCTGAATGCCTTTAACAATAGACTGTATTGTAAACACATCTGCTTATTCCTTTATGAGTCATATCTGTCAACAATAGAAGAATACTACTTAATTGTAGTTTGATCATACATACCTTTCGCTCTTCTCTCTTTCATATTTCAATTCATGGGATGCCCGTTTCCTAGTTCTAACCTTTTCACCAACTTCGGTATATCAGAGGACTCCATAATAACACGTCTGCACCTTAGACTAGTCAAAACTAAATTAAAACAGTTGGAATCACACAGGACTGCCAATGAGGGAAACAGAGAAGCGAAACTGCTATATTTCTTAGTGCTGGATAAGGCAAGTTTAGCTCTTCACACAGCACAATTGTAGTGAAACAAGTATTGGATAAGGCAAGTTTTGCTCTGAATTGTAAGAGGGATTACATGAGTTCTGCATCAACAGCCACCATGGATTTGAAGAGTTTTGCATTGAACAGCAGTTTTCTGGGCTCTCTTGAAGGTGTATTAGATGAGTTTTGTTCAAACCTAAAGTCACCAGTTCGTAGAGAACTGCAAGAAGTATTGAATCTCGTGCCTAACTCAATTTTTTAATTTTTGGATAAGACGAGTTTTGCACTTGACGGCCTCATATGTTATCTGCTTCTTCACACATTGGACATTTTCCTTCGATACATCCATTCCTTATTCCACTTAAGCATGTTACCAGTTATAAACCATGCTAACTCTTCCCTTCCTATTTGTCACAAATTTCAACATATTTTTGTCTTCCCCAATCATTTTTCAATGATCTGTATAGTTTCAAAGATCTTTTGTTAATAAGATTAGCCCATAATTCCTGTTTTTCAGTATTCTCAATCCTCGCTTTCACCTCTTTCCAAAATCCCTTTTCCATTCTTTCTCTATCAAACCACATTACTCCCAAGCCAACTTCCTGTAGGATATTTTGGATTTTCTGTGTCCATGTTTCTTTCCTCTTAATTTTCGCTTGCGTTACCAAACACTGTTTAATGAATGTTCTCCTCTTCTAACTTCCACATTCTATAGCAATACTTCAGTAGTCTTTCCACTATCTTACTTTTATAGCCTAATCTTCCTAATTCCAAAAGAGCAACCTCATTACATCAGTTGTAATATGAAACTTTGTGCTTGTAGGTACAAACAGTATGTAATGCTTGATCCACTTGGGGCAGTAACAAAAACTCGACAGGCTCTGGAAGAAGAGGATGTACAACATATGGAGGCTGCCCCTATTTCTATCTCTCAGCGGGATCACCTAGATCAGCACCCTGATGGTGGAGAAAATTACTTTTATTCCCCAGGTCTCGGAGAAGTGCCACAAATTGATGTACCACTTGACTTGCCAGATCTGCCAGGTACTATATATTCTTTTTCACATCTTAATTCACGATAGTCAGAGCTAGAAATTTTTAAGTCAAGAATTGGTGTAATCAAAATAAAGTCTGGATTATTTCAAGTGAAGAAAATGCAATAAAATAAAATTGCAAACTAAGTAGCCTGCTTTGAGTTTCCTTTTCTTCTTTGTTTGTCTGTTTGTTTTTTTGTGGGGCTTATCAGGATTTAATCACAGCACATTTCACAGGCAGTTATTCACACGCAGCTGCTCATTGATTGTTCAGGGCTTTCAAGCAAATTCCTGATGAAATTGAAAGGCTTTAGGAGTTGTCTGCTCCTGGAATGTTTAAATTCATGAACTGCTGTGCAAATTTATAATTCTGCATTCTTTTAGTTTTTGAGCTGTTCTTAGTAACTTCATTTTTGCTTCAGTTTTATGGCTAGATAGTAGCTGGAAAGCATTGAATGAGTATGTACATGAATAATTACATAAAAATCCATAGCTTCTATCCAAAGCCTCAAGAACTGGAGATAGTCAAAGAATATGACTATTTAGGAGTAAGGGTGAGTAATAATGGGGAGCACATGGAAGAAAGATGTTAGCTAAAGGGAAGGCAGCTATAACAGGAATAAGAATATGCAAATATAAATTAGAGATGTCGACAAAATGGTTGGAGAGAATGTACGAGGCATTGGTAGAATCAAAAATACTCTATACGATGGAAATATGGGGGAGAGGAGAACTAAGTAAGAAAATTGACAAAATGTATAGAATGTTTTGTAAAGAATTAATTGGACTACCAAGAGCAGCATCAGGCAAGGTTGCATTAGTAGAACTAGGAAGAACAAGGAGGAAAGGTATAATAATAGAAAGAATTTTAAAATTTTGATTTAGATGTATGAAAATGGAGAAAGGTGAAATCTTAAAGATATGCATGACTCAGCAAAAGGTTATAAGAAACAAAAACAGCTGGTGGAAAGAAATTGAAAAAAATGATGGAGTCAATTGGAATGGGGGATATATGGGGGTTGGAGGAAAGAAATACAAACGGATTTTGGAAAGTAGTAAGAAACAGAGTGGAAGATATAGGACGACAAGAGATATGGGGAAGCCCTGAAGATAAAAAATCATTAAGCTTTTATAAATTGATAAAGAAGGAGTGGGGAGGAGAGAGGTAAATTGATTGCTGTAATAGACAAGAAAGGGAAGGTTTAGCATGGATGAGAAGGATCAATGTATTTAAGAGGGATAAGAGGCAGCGGAAGAGGGATATGCAAGTGAGTTGTGTGGAGGAAGAGAAAGTACAGAACACCATATGACAGAATGTAAGGAAATAAGGAGCTGGAGGGAAAAAGTGTGGGAGAAGAAATGGGAAAATATGGATAGGAAGGAAGGTAAAGGAAAAATGGTCTAGAAAAGTAAGAGAGGCAAGGACCGCTCAGTGAGCAATAAGGCCTGGGAACCAAGCAATCTGAGTGGCTCAATAAGAAACCAAGCACCAGACAAATTGTATATAAGATGTAAGGGTACAGTGATATATCGATACACATTGTATATACTGTAAACCAAATTGTAGAACAAATTGTAAAATAAATTCAAATTCAATTCATTCCAAAGCCTCACAAAGGAGGAGCATGTTAACAAACTTACTACTGAATCAAAACAATATATCAAAAGAATATGCACCATCCCATAGGAGCTCAGTTTACTTTTGAACATAAATTTAAATTTATGTTTATCTTCTAAAGTTTGGCCAGTCCCTAGTATGGATATGAGGAAGGTAGAGTTTTCAAATGGTAGACACTTCATCATAACTAAAAGAGAAATTCATTCTACATTATATGATTTCAATACAAAGAAATTAAAGCACACTTCTACCTTCAGGGATTGCGAATGATAGATGCAGAATTTGATGATGCACCTGTTGGCTGCTGATGATAAACTCAGGCTTCCCAGGACAAAAACCCACGCTTGAACTGAGGGTTTCTCAAGAAGTGGCATGAGTCCATCATTATCTTAACTAAAAGTTCTACATGGTGGACCTTGTATTGTAAGATGACAATGAAGCCTCCTCCATTGTCATCACAGTTTAGGTTGTCAGCCTGTTCCAACTCCAAATTCCATCTCTTCCTCACTCTTTCTGTTTGTGTTTTCCTTGAAGTCTGTAGTGTAAACTTGCTTTTGGTATTCTCTTATTAGTCATTTTATCTATGTGTTTTTTCCTAGTGTGTGGCGATTTTCTTATAGTTGTATTTAGTTCATCAATACTGAGTAGTTGTCTTATTTCACTATTTTGTTTTCTATTGCATCTAGTATATCCTGCTATTGATCTAAGAAACTTAATTTCTGCTGATTCCATTTTAGTTTTATGATAAGTGGTTCAAGTTTCTGCACTGATCCAGACAGCTGGACAGTGTAGTTGGGTTTTCTGACTAACTAGAAGGCAAGAAGAAATGAGAAGTTAAGAACAGTTCACAACGGGTGTCTGTGACTTGACAGCTAGGGACAGCATCACATCTAGGAAAAGGATACACATAACACAAACCTGGATAACCATGACTCAAGAGTCATAAAGGTAACATGGCTAGGAAAAGCAACTTGTAACACAAATCCCTCCTACGGTATAGAGGCTGCGCAATGGACAGCCACCACCACCACTGCTGCAGGCACCACTGCCACCACACCACACCACTGCTTAGAAATTCATGAATTCATCAAACACTTACAATAATTACAGAAAGGATTACAACATAGTGGAAACCCTCACGCTGTGGTTTACAATGAAATAATCAGACTTCTCAGAAAATGGCACTAAAATTCAACAGAATGGCAGCAGCACCCTCTTAGGTAATTGTCAATATAAACCATTCATGTATAGAGAAATATCTGAGAAAAAGAGAATAAAAAGTAGAATTAGTAATTATTGAGTCAATTGTAACACTCCATCACTCACTTGTTTTTATAACGAATACATGTTTCAGGGGCTAATTGCTCCCATCCTCAGTTCCCTGTCGACTGCCCGCATCCTTTGTCTTTGTTGTAAGCTTGATCTCTGGTGGCAGTTGGAAGAACTTCTTCAAAAGTAAGTCTCCTGGCAGGGTTTCAAAATTATAAGTGCGATTTCTGTTCTTCCAAATATAAATATTTTCCCAAGTTGTAGGTTCTGCTTTTGCAGAGATGATTTTTAGTATTTTTGGGTTTCTGTCTATGGTGTGTTTGTCTCTCCAAAAGTGCCAAGCTACTGCTGATTTATCTTCCTGTTTTTGCTTTATGTAATTGAAGTGTTCTTTTGTTCTTATATTTCTTTTGGTTTGCCCAATGTAGATTTTTTCACAGTCATTGCAGCTGATCTGGTATATTCCTGGTTTGTTCTCCTGTGGGATGTCATCTTTTAGTTTGGATTTTAGTAGGTTTTTGATGGTGTAATTATTTTTTGGGGCCAAAGAGATGTTGTGTTGCTTGAAGATTCTCTGGAATTTGTAGAAATCTGTTGGGTGGTATGTGAATTTTTTTGAAGATCGTCATGCTTTTTTAGTAGGGATGAGTATGGTAACTTCTTTTATTTTCTTTTTGCTTGCGCCTCTGTTTATTTTCGTGTGTATTGTTTCTGGCATGAATCCGTTTTCTGTAGCTATGTCCAATATGTTGTTTAGCTCAAGTGTGTGTTCCTCTTTGTTTATAGGGACATTGACCAGTCGGTGTGTCAGACTGTTGAGTGCTGCATGCTGGTGGGGAACGGGATTGAAACTGTTTTGTTTTATGTAGCTATTTGTGTGTGTGGGTTTCCTGTAGATGCCGAATGTTAGGTGGTTTTCTTTCTTGATGATTTTAAGGTCAAGGAACGGGAGTTGTCCATTCTGCTCTTTTTCCATTGTGAAGTTTATAGATTTTTCCTGAAGGTTCCATAATTTTAGTGCGTCTTCCAAGTGTTTTTCCGGGACTATTGCAAAAATACATCAACATAGCGGTACCATCATTTGAAAATCCAGGGGAGAGCCTAGAGACAAGAGTCACAAAGAAACTGCATTTATAATTTTGAAACCCTGCCAGGAGACTTATTTCTGAAGAAGTTCTTACAACCACCACCAGAAATCAAGCTAACAACTAAGACGAAGGATGCGGGCAGTCGACAGGGAACTGAGGATGGGAGCAATTAGCCCCTGAAACATGTATTCGTTATAATAACAAGTAAGTGATGGAGTGTTACAATTGACTCAATAATTACTAATTATAGACACATCACTGTCACAAAGTCCACCAAAGCAATTTTATTGTGAATTAAAACGTGGAATGTTGTACTCCCAGCAAAGAGCATAATCTTGGACAGCTCCATAATAAATTCAGTTGCATTCCTCGAACTGTATATAGGACATGACTACTTTTCTGCACACCTTCACAAAATCAAGGCTCTACCTCCCCAAAATGAATGCTGTCACATCTCTTGATGTCATTTGCCATGTGCAAGTTGGACAACAGAAGGCCAGGTGGATGTGACTGAGGACTTTGAATAATTGAGAAATGCTTGGTTGGTCCCACTTAGTGAAGGGTTTAGAGAAAAAATTTTCCAGAGGAGCCTTGTGTGACTGTAAAAGGCAAACACATGGCAGAGTTGGTTATAATAATATTGAGTTGAGCTGAGCTCAATTCAGTTCTGCTCTGTTAACTCTGAGGTGATTCCAATGATTTTGAGTTGAGCTCAGCTCAGCTCTGAGCTGAATTCAATGCAAAAGAGAAGAAAGAAGAAGCAGAATGTGTTGTCCCTCACTAAGCAAGTATTTTTTAAAAAAGAAAGAGAATAAACATGATTCCATAATAGATAAGGAGCATCTATTACAATGCATAACTCAAGGCAATACAGGTTATATTAGTGCTAGTGGGATGCAGGATGATGAACCCGTCCCAACCCATCCTGCCACAACCCAACCTGTCCCAACCCAACTCATTTCAATCTGTCCCAACCTAATTCAACCCATCCAATCCAATGCAACCTAACCCAATCTGTACCAACCCAGCCCAACCGAAACCAACCTGTCCCAACCCAATGCAACTCAGCCCAACCCAATGCAACCGAAATCAAACTTACCTGTCCAAACCCGTCCTAATGCAACCTGTCTCAGCCCAGCCCAACCCAACCCATCCCATCCAGACCCAACCCAACCCTGCCCAGCCCAACCTGTCCCAACCCAACCCATCCCAATGCAGCCCAGTCACACCCAATGCAACCCAAATCAACCTATCCAAACCCAACCCAAACCAACCTGTCACATCCCAACCCAACCTCATTCATTTTGATATTCTGGAAGCTAACAACCTCATTTTAGGCTCATCAGAAGGACAACAGAGGGCTTTCTGATCATTTCAAAAAATCCTTGACAGTCAGAAGGTTTTGTTCAAGTGTCTGTAAAACATTTTCTGATTTCATTTCTTGTAAATGAAGCAATTAAGAGGTATAAGGTTGCTTTCTTGGATTGTAATTCTGTTTGAAAATGGGAATATCTAACAATGGAAGTGATGACACTGAAAAATAACTTTATACAGCTGAGGAAACTTAATATAATTTGAATTAATTTTATAAATAAAAAGGTGGTTGATTACAAGTGCAGAGAGATCTGTAATGATATTAATGTTATTGCAGGTGTGGCTGGTGATTTGAGGTACAGCATGGATCCGGGACCAGTGATCGCACCCTCTGTATCTACTACACCAGCAATTCCTGAGTTACCTAGCCTGGTACCAGAAAGCCCATCCTCACCTTCTCAAGTAGTCTCTACTCCCACTCCACCACCCTCAATACCTGCACAATCGGCTCCACCTATGCCAGCACCTCCCCCTCCTCCTCCACCACCCCCTCCTCCTCCTCCTCCACCACCTCCTCCACCTCCACCACCACCACCACCATTGACTACAGAGAGTATGGCACCTCCTGTTGTGGCTACAAGTGCTACATCAGCTCAAAAGTCAAAACCAACAGAAAAGGTTTGATATTCTGAGTATGGAACCTGCTCACACCACCATTAGTCTTAAAATGCTTTCAAGCTAACCAGAAATTTATCGTGTTTGTGCAAAAATAGTGCACCACAGTATTTTTACCATCATATAGAGTATAACAATTTGAAAATATTGTTCATAATAAACTCAAATTTTATTTTTAATACAAATTGGTTTTCAGAATCGTTAATGACTATATCACGCTGCTGAAACGTTGCACTTGACAGCTAGCGATTAAGTTGGTACACTCGTAAAAAAACAGATGAAAAGCTTTAACCGTTAAACTTCCTAAGCCAATTACAAGGCAGCATTCCGGGTGGTCTATGACAAAGCGGAACAGGAAGTGGCTCTGTTGCCGGATGTAGATATTTCCAACCACGTGTTTCAGTTTGTGAATCTCTAGCACATGCATCGAGTTGTTCTTTGCAAGCTAATATTGTTCATTGTTATTTATATTTTTGGCTATTGTTGGTGTTTGTTTATACACACACATGTATATATATTTTTTTATATATTTCATTCATATTATTTACACAATATTTGAAGTGCGGCAATGTCTCAAAAATGACGCTGATCACCGAGTGATGATTCACGAAGTGAAAATCCTTTGCTTCGAGTTATGCCACTTAATAGGCATTGGAACTGTTAAGAAGGACCCAGGAATTCTTTGAACAGGAGAAGGAGTATGTAAAGATTCATGGGCATCCCTCTATTCCTGCTGATAAAGCTGTACAACGAACTGCAGCAGCTCTTGGACTATGCATGAGAACTGTTATTTATAAGGGAGTGAAACTTCAAGAGAAAGAGGACAAAATTCCTGAACCATCTGGATTGCAGCATGAGTGAAAATAATGTTGTTATCACAGCTTATAATTTGTTTTATTTCTCCTCATTGTAGCAGGCAAGTTTGCATTATTCTGTTTCTATATTGTCAAAAGTGTATAACTTATTCTACATATGTTACAATGTTTATGCTGAGTTATTTCCATTTAACAATAATACGAAATAGTTATTATTCACTGATGTTCGCTACTTATGTACACTTTTTGTATGCAGCTTAGACACGATAGAAAGGAGAACAATCAGTTGTTGTTGTTTACTAATTACTGTGGCATTGTTGCAACCACAATATAGCCAACATTACGCGAAGCCACACGAACTGTCAAGTGTAAAGATTCAGCGGCGAGAGTATATGACCTGTTCATAGATTCTGTGAAGTACAATGATGCATTACGTCCCTTGGAAAAAGGTGTTGCCTGCTGTCTTCATTTTCTGTCAGCTAATCTTACAATGAAAGCAGTTGATTAACATATTCTTAAGGTACATACTCATTCATCACTATTTAACTATATAGTTTTTCTGTGTATATTAGACAAAATTGGTTAGTATCACTGTGGCAGTTTCTCAGACTTACAGCTTGGCCGAGAAAAGGACAGAGCTTGTATTCTTAAATCCTTTACAAAAATATAAGGGTACCTCCCCTCCATAGAACAATGCCATTGTGGAGTCTTCATACATTTATAGATATGGTGGCACCATCTTTAGAAAACTTTAGATGCTAATCCTACACATGCATCACACCTATTTGATTTTATTTGGAGTTCATTATCTTTCCAATTATCTATATTTGTCACTCTTTTCCTAGTTTAGTGTATGTTTTTCAAGTCCTTAGGAAAAATAATTTCTGTTGCCTTTCATCTATTAAGTTTGTACAAATCCTTCTTCAAGGCTAATGGCATCTGTCATAACCTCAACTTCTCCTTATTCTTGTGGGGGAGGGGGGCTTCATTTAATTTTTTCCTCCTCATATTTTAGAAATAATTTAGTACAATAAACAGAAAAATCATTGTTTTTTTTAACATTCCAAGTGACATTTAAAATTTACCATAACTGGGCATAAAATGTTTGCACTGTACTCAACATTTCTTTCCAATTTAAATGCATACCAGATTGAGAAGGACTTTTTTGAAATATTTTATTATGTGTATTCACTACTACTTTTCTCCCTCACAATGAAACACTGTGTGCATTATAGTTTGTCTTTACACAAACAGCAATTTTCATATTCCCAATCACAACCAAGTTAATTTTTTTTTTCTGAAATTTCTGTATGATGATTCTCTTCCTTTCATTACAACTGGCACAACTTTTCACTTTACGTCCTCTATTCTAGCTCTGCTTTCCAAACTGTACATCATACCTTGTTTTCCATACAAAACCTGCAATTATTGAAGTAACCCAGATATTTGTGTGTTTGTTTCTTTCTTGATAGAGCAAACAACCTTGGGGAATTTTATTGGGCTAAGGTAATAAAAAACCAAACCTATACCACTTAATGTAGTAGCCACCTTCAACCTTACATAAAAGAAACACAAGAGGGTTAGGGTATTAAGCAGTGGCGTAGCTTGACACTTGTGTTCCGGGTATACTAGATTTTAAAAATTGAATTTAGAATTTTTAAATGCACAAATTCCCATACATTAGTGCTTAATAAAATAGTGTGAATTCTCCATATCGATTCAATTATTATTGCTGTATTATTATTATTATTATTATTATTATTATTATTATTATTATTATTATTATTATTATTATTATTATTATTAGATAGTTGTTGTTTTAGTAGTCATTAGCATCACTGAAATTGCTGAAATTGACTGAACATACATTTTAAACTAAACTAGATTATAAAATATAGCATTAGGTGTAACTTTACAAAATGCTCACAAACCATTGTATGATTGCAAGTCATAAAAACAATGTAGGTACTCACTTAGATTTTCTTGTATATAAGCTGCAGTCGGCGATTTTTCTTCTCTGCGAAGATGTTAATCACAGGTTCTTTAAAAGTATGGTCACCACACATTTCACTTAACTGTTTTTCAATTGCTAATGTCGCTAAACATGAGAGTCTTTTGTTTCGCATAGAGTTCCTCAAATAAGTTTTAATTCTTTTCAGCGTGCTCATACTACGTTCACTGCTGGCTGTAGTGACAGGCAATGTTAACACTAGTCACAATAATTTATGGTCTCTGTGTACACATCATCCAAATTATTGTTCACCAAGTAACTCTAATCTAATAACTCTAAAAAGCTGCCTTTCCTGCTGAGATTTTAATAAGTAATCCACTAAATCGATGGAATTGTCCATATTTCTAAAATCATAAATAAAAGACGTACAATGAAAACAATACACAGGTTTACATAAAATTAACACCTTACTGCGCTGCACGCACATAATGCTGGTTTACCAATAAAGGCTGGTTCACAACTGCCCGAGAACGGTAACCAGAACGGAAACGAGAATGGGAAGCAATGCACCATGCAAGATACTGGTTCACAACAGCCCGGTAACGAGAACGGGAATACATATCGATCACAAAGTGAAAGTCGATTTTGCGCATTGGGATTTCATTTGTTTTTAACTGACCAATGATATTTTTTCACCTTCTTCCAATTTAGCCAAGCCAACGTCAAAATTCGATAGAGTAAACATTATCTAAATGCATATTCATTACATTTCCGATCCCTCTACTTATGCCAAATTTTCATTCCTTATTTAATGGCATACATTAAAATTGTTTATTGTTATTTTTTCATTTCCACCAGTTTTAACTGTTCTTTGTAGCTTTTGCCATTGTGTTTTAGGGAATAGCCAGTTTTGAGTTGCATATAAACAAACAACAAATGATCCCTTCACCAGAGGAACCAACACTGATTAGATTTGCGGGTATCGGGATGAGGTTAGGAAGCACATTTACTACTAATTCCTTCCAGCTTCATGTTTCCAGCTTGCGACTATAGAGAGCACTAGTGGCTGTTTCATGTCACGGCCGCTTAGAATAACCTCTAGAGTGAAGAGTCTAATATGCACAATAGGGATCTAATATGCCATGCCCGGGAACAAGAACGAGAAAGTTAAAAGTTGGGCAACTCTTCTTTCCCGTTCCCGGGGCCCAGGAAGGCTTCCCGTCGGTTGTGAACATTCCCATTTGAATACATGTATTTCAACTTTCTTGTTCTCATTCTGGTTACCGTTCTCGTTGGTTGTGAACCAGCCTTAACTAAGGAATTAAGTGTTTATGTTACACTGCCTTGCCCTACTCTTGTCTCCAAACCCTATTGTCCTGTTTTCGGACCTTGGAGAGAGCAGGTACACACAGAATAAACACCTCACTAAATGTGTTAAGTCTCTGCTGCTGCCTTTGTGACCTTAATGCACAACAAAATATAGGCATGTCTTCCTACAACAAGAGTTCAAAATTTGGGAGGAAAAGCTACATAAGTCCACGTTTGATGAGACTTGCACTCGCTCAGCCATCCCAGTCTCTACTCGACTTTGCTGCCGCATCATGAGATTTCAAAGCTGCCTAACTACACAGCACTACAATCTGACACGAAGTAGCAGTAGGGGTTGGGACGTTGTGGTAAGCAGCGGCAAAGGTGGTTGTATTAATTAGTTTTTCATCACTTGTTTGAGGCTGTCTTTATTTATATGTTTAAAAATTTACTTATTTTCTTGGCAATTTATTTAGGTAGACTGAGTCCCAATGTCTACCTTTATGTTGCGCCACTGGTATTAAGAACAGAAGCACTATGTCATCCTCTGTGGTGTAGTGGTTACCATGCTAGCCTCTAAGTCCCAAGGTCGCGGGTTCAAACCCGGCGGAGGACGATGGATTTTTTCGGGCGTATAAATCCTTAGTATGGCTTTTTTTGAAAGGGAAGTAAAGCCGGTGGTCCCATGTTGTAGATTTATGGCACGTAAAAGAACCTCAAGCCTGATAAAGAGGCCTCTGAGCAAAATTACCAGTCTTTCACGCCCAATATAGAATGGGATGCTAAGAATCACAGCAGTTAAAGAGCATCCATAAATAAAACTCAATTTCAATTTCAGAAGCACTACAAACAGTGAAGTTTTCTTCATGTTGAGCTTGGAAGGAATGACACTATCTTTACACAAACCTTCACTTACTAAGTTTTTAAAACTGGAACATTTTCGAGGGCATTCTTCTCATGAGCAGTTAGATGACTGAAGCATGTCCCTTCTTCTTTCCTCTTCTCCTGGCTGGGTTGGATCCTGCTGCCATCTTTGGTAGGGTGACGAAGCTCTAACAAACTCTCAGCAGAATTTCAAAATTTACGATATTGCCTGCATTCTTGACAATGAATAGCTGTGATGAGGAAATTAGTTTTAACAATTTTATGGCTTGACCAATGTTGTGGTTCTCAGACCAAAGATGGTGTGACACAGCAGATTTGTCTGTTTGTTTGTTTTATATTTCTCTGGTGCTCTTTCAATGTGATGCTCAAATTTCTCTTGGTTTTTCTTATGTAGTATTTTTCACAATCTTCACAGTTGATCTGGTAGATTCCTGAGTTTTGTGCATATGGAACTGTGTTTCTGAGTGATTTGTTCAGCAAATTGTTCAGGCTGTATGTGTTTTGAGGAGTTAATAGGATGCCAAACTTATTGAATATTTTTTCAAGTTTTCTAAATGCCCATGGTAATATGTGAACATTTTATATTTCCAGTTTGTATCACTGATTGAATCAAGTGTAGTTGTTTGGACTATTTCTTTAATTTACCACTCTTTTGCAACATCTTAGATATTAAACCTGGGTTGAAGCCATTCACAATGTTCAGTATACAATGTTTTATTGTATATACTTGTGGACGAAACCAATAACTCTGTATGATTTCTTATGGTGAATAAATATGTATGTATGTATGTACATGGCGTTCTTTTGAATATTCTTCTCTGCTTTGAGGGACATTGTTTAACCTATGGATCAGACTTTATTAGTCATGACTCCGGCTGTGAAAGCCTCACTATGGATCAGACTTTTGAAAACTGCAAGCTGGTATGAGATTGGATTGCAACCATTCTTTTTAATGTAATTATCCACATGTGTCAATTTTCTGTGAATTCCAAATGTAAATTTCTCCTGATCTCTAATTATTTTGAGGTCGGGTAAGGTATTATTTTGTTTTGTTTCCATTGTGAATTTTATACAACCATCCTGTAGATTCAGTAATTTCAGAGCATCTTCCTTGAGTTTTTCTGGTATGATTGCAAAGATATCATCTACATATTTGAGTCAAAATTTGTAGATGTGAGGAAAGGGTTTTACTATGTGTATTTCCAGGTGACTCATGTATAAATCTGCTAGGATGGATGACAGAGGGTTTCCCATAGCTAAACCTTGTGCTTGTTTATAGAATGTGTAGTAATTTTGTTGAATGCATAATTCTGTCAAGCTTATAATTGCTTCTGATTCTGCCATACATGTTGTTAATGATTTTAACCATTTTCTAAGTAGTGTGGAAATTCTCTCTATTCATATGCTTGTGAATAGTGCCTTGACATTAAAAGATACCATTATGTGATTTTCTGGCTTTCTAAAATCTTGGATTTGCTGACCAGTTCCAGGGAATTTGTAATTCAATAATCTTTAATAGTTTAAATTTTTAAGACAATAATATGAAACTTTTTATTAATGGAATAAACTCACCGAATTATTACATGGCAAAATGATTAGTTAACAAATTAAAACCCTACAACAAATTTGAAAGTTTAGGAATTAAAAATCCCCTGGTAAATACACAAAAAAGATAACAGCATGAGACTCATTATTATTAATTGAATGTTCCACTCCAGGCTATTCTTACATTTCAATATTGGAAACATTTACATTTTGTGTTATTTTCTGAATTTGCATTTATTTTGTCAGTGACAGAAAGTGGTCATCTTGCTATCACAAATTCAAGATTTTATAATTTCCTAATGTAAATCAAAATGTGTCGATTGCTGCTGTTCATAAAAAGCAACTTTAATTTGTGACTTTTCGAAAAGAATAAATTAAATGAAATAACATAAAAGAACGTTGATATTGTAATGAAAAGAAGCTAGAAACAGTGATGTGTATTGAATTTATTTAAAGGTGAGTCGGAATTGTTACACTAACATCACTTAAGTTTACTCACTTAACATGTTTCGGGAAACCGTTGTTCCCATCCTCAGAAGGTTAACTCAACTGGCCCGTGTTGTTGGTGTTTCCGTTTTTTGGACTGGATCCTGTGGTGGCATCTTGTGGTGGAGAAATGTACTTCCAGAGAGGATTTGGTGGCGGCAAATCAAAATTCATTAGATGTGTGTTGTGTTTTTGAATGGTGATCTTCTCCCATGCATCTAATTCGGCTGCAAATTTGGCTGGTTTGACTAATGTAATATTGGGTTTGATGTTGTGATTAGTGATCCAAAAATGGTGTGAAACTGCAGATTTGTCCATTTGTTTGTATTTAATACATCTCATGTGCTCCTTTAGCCTAGTTTCTAGGTTTCTTTTTGTCTTACCTATGTATACTTTATTGCAATCTGAACAATTGATTTTATAGATTCCAGCTTTTTTGTCTTGTGGAATGGGGTCTTTTAACTTGTTACAAAGTAATTTCTCTATGTTAAATTTGTTCTGTGGAGCTAGGCTGATGTTATGTTTCATGAAAATCTTCTTAAATTTGTGAAAAGTTCCTGGGTGGTATGTGAATTTCTTGAACTTTAGCTCTTTATCTTGCTGGCTGAGATTTGTTGTGTTTCTGATGTGCATCTGTCGTTTGAATTTTGCAATTTTTTTGTCAATAGTTGTTTTGTTGTACCCATTATGTATTGCTGTGTCTACTATATGCTGGTATTCTAACTGGTATTCTTCTTTATTTAAGGGGGTATATACCAGTCTATGTGTTAGGCTGTTTAGTACTGCATGTTTGTGTGTGGTTGGATTGAAACTCTTATTTTTTATGTAATTAGTAGAGTGTGTTGGCTTCCTGTATATGCCAAAGGTTAGGTTCTTTTGTTCTCTGATGATTTTAGGTCTAAAAATGGTAGCATGCCTTCTTTTTCTATTTCTATGGTGAATTTTATTGATTGGTTCTGTAGGTTTAGTAAGGCTAAGGAGTCTTGTATGAACCTGTTAGGGACAACAGCGAAGATGTCGTCAACATATCTGTGCCAAACTTTAAACATGTATGGAAAGGAAGTTGTTATGTGTGTTTCTAAGTAGCTCATAAATAAATCTGCCAAGAAGGGTGAAAGTGGGTTGCCCATGGTTAAACCAGTTGGTTGTTGATAGAACTTCTTATTGAAACTAAAACAATTTTGTGCAATGCATAAATTGGTAAGTTGTATGAGGTCTACTATTTCTTCTTCAAGTAGGTTAGTCTGCTGTAGCCATTTCTTTAACTGACGCAGGAGTTGATCTGTAGGAACACTTGGAAATAGTGCAGTGACATCAAAGGAAACTAATCTGTCTTCTGGTTCGAGTTCCAGGGATTTTATCTTCTGTATTAAATCTTCTGAATTCCTTATGTTTTTGCTATTGAATTTTGGTAGTGAAGAGAATCTCTGTACTAACCATTTTGCCAGTTTGTAGGTAGGAGAATCAATATTGCTGACAATTGGTCTCATCTTATTACCCGGTTTGTGTATTTTAGGTAGAGCATACATTCTTGGTAAAGTGGGGTGATCTGGTTTTAATCTAGATTTATCAGTGTCTGTTATAGTTTTGCTTTCCTGGATGGTTTGATTGAAGGCTTTTAAATGTAATTTTAATAGGTCTTCTTGAATTTGTATGTAATTTTCTTGTTGCAGCATATTTTGTACTCTGGCAATATAATCATCTTTTTGCAGTACAACTAGTTTATTTCCCTTGTCAGCTTTTGTGTATACTACTGGTTTTGATTTTAATGTTTTGATCACATGTTTGGTTGGGAAATTGTTATGTTTATCTGCTTGTATTTCTTGGAGAACCATTTCACATTCTTTTTTTATAGTGGTTTTACTATTTTCATTTAGGTTGTAAGTAGCAATCTCAATGTCTGCGACTATTTCATCGGTTGTTTTTGTGTAGCCAACACATGTTTTTAGGCCAAGGTTTAATACCGATAATTCTGCTTTGGTGAAAGTTACATTTGAAAGATTAATTACGTCTGGGTATGACGTCGTTTTTTCATTTTTTAGGTTAGGTTTATATGAATGTTGCTTCCGGCGTAGTATGTCTAGTTTTTTCTTTAATTTCAGGGTTTTTGTTTTCATCCTGTAGCTAAGAATAGTGAGGAATTTTGATTGCATGTTTTGCCAAAGTGGGTAGCCGAGTGTGTCCGTTAATTTAAGGTGAAGAGCATATAATTCCAGTTCCAATTTTTGTAATTTTGCGTAGTGGTTGTTTCTCTCAATTATTATTACTTTTTTATCGGCTGATGTTTGGTGTTTGCTGTTTTTGTCATATTTTACAATTCTCCTTACAAACTTTGGTGTAACTTTGCTTTGTATGCATAGGTTTAAAAAACGGATGTCCGCAAATGTGTTGTACTGCAAAAAGATGATTATATTGCCAGAGTAGAAAGTATGCTGCAACAAGAAAATTACATACAAATTCAAGAAGACCCATTAAAATTACATTTAAAAGCCTTCAATCAAACCATCCAGGAAAGCAAAACTATAACAGACACTGATAAATCTAGATTAAAACCAGATCACCCCACTTTACCAAGAATGTATGCTCTACCTAAAATACACAAACCGGGTAATAAGATGAGACCAATTGTCAGCAATATTGATTCTCCTACCTACAAACTGGCAAAATGGTTAGTACAGAGATTCTCTTCACTACCAAAATTCAATAGCAAAAACATAAGGAATTCAGAAGATTTAATACAGAAGATAAAATCCCTGGAACTCGAACCAGAAGACAGATTAGTTTCCTTTGATGTCACTGCACTATTTCCAAGTGTTCCTACAGATCAACTCCTGCGTCAGTTAAAGAAATGGCTACAGCAGACTAACCTACTTGAAGAAGAAATAGTAGACCTCATACAACTTACCAATTTATGCATTGCACAAAATTGTTTTAGTTTCAATAAGAAGTTCTATCAACAACCAACTGGTTTAACCATGGGCAACCCACTTTCACCCTTCTTGGCAGATTTATTTATGAGCTACTTAGAAACACACATAACAACTTCCTTTCCATACATGTTTAAAGTTTGGCACAGATATGTTGACGACATCTTCGCTGTTGTCCCTAACAGGTTCATACAAGACTCCTTAGCCTTACTAAACCTACAGAACCAATCAATAAAATTCACCATAGAAATAGAAAAAGAAGGCATGCTACCATTTTTAGACCTAAAAATCATCAGAGAACAAAAGAACCTAACCTTTGGCATATACAGGAAGTCAACACACTCTACTAATTACATAAAAAATAAGAGTTTCAATCCAACCACACACAAACATGCAGTACTAAACAGCCTAACACATAGACTGGTATATACCCCCTTAAATAAAAAAGAATACCAGTTAGAATACCAGCATATAGTAGACACAGCAATACATAATGGGTACAACAAAACAACTATTGACAAAAAAATTGCAAAATTCAAACGACAGATGCACATCAGAAACACAACAAATCTCAGCCAGCAAGATAAAGAGCTAAAGTTCAAGAAATTCACATACCACCCAGGAACTTTTCACAAATTTAAGAAGATTTTCATGAAACATAACATCAGCCTAGCTCCACAGAACAAATTTAACATAGAGAAATTACTTTGTAACAAGTTAAAAGACCCCATTCCACAAGACAAAAAAGCTGGAATCTATAAAATCAATTGTTCAGATTGCAATAAAGTATACATAGGTAAGACAAAAAGAAACCTAGAAACTAGGCTAAAGGAGCACATGAGATGTATTAAATACAAACAAATGGACAAATCTGCAGTTTCACACCATTTTTGGATCACTAATCACAACATCAAACCCAATATTACATTAGTCAAACCAGCCAAATTTGCAGCCGAATTAGATGCATGGGAGAAGATCACCATTCTAAAACACAACACACATCTAATGAATTTTGATTTGCCGCCACCAAATCCTCTCTGGAAGTACATTTCTCCAACACAAGATGCCACCACAGGATCCAGTCCAAAAAACGGAAACACCAACAACACGGGCCAGTCGAGTTAACCTTCTGAGGATGGGAACAACGGTTTCCCGAAACATGTTAAGTGAGTAAACTTAAGTGATGTTAGTGTAACAATTCCGACTCACCTTTAAATAAAAACATAAAAGAAATTTAAAAAGAAGGAAAAACATGTAGTATGTCTTATGAAATAGTATCTAAAATTTTACTTTTCTGTGTGTTAAATGCTGTAGAGAACTGAACTTCCTCTGTGCTTATTTAATTAATATATTTCAGTACAAAAATAAATGAACAGTGCATTGTAATGCTTTCCATTCTGCAATTGTGTTGAACAAAATATCTTAATTTGATTGCCTGTTACACAGCAACTGGCAGATTGGTTCCTTCTGCACATGCCTCAGACTTTGCATGACATTTACGTCATTTTAGTCCAACTGCAACTGTTGTTGAGTTCATTATTTTTTTAAAGCAGTATTTAATGCCCATTCTTACTATATATGGCACCACTGCTGGTGAGATATTGAATGAAATGGTAATTGGGAAGGAAATATTCCAGGCCTAAGTTTAGGGTACATCCCTGGCATTTATCAGTTATGGAGACTGATGAAAACCTGGAAAATACCTCACTCAGGGAGGATGGTCCTGGGAGGGTTTGAACAGCAGACCTCCTGTTCACAAATCTGTGCCTTAACAACCTTGGTTACCCATGTGGGTGATTAGTTCAATAAAAGTCATCATGTTTATTAAGTTTTATACATGTTATTACTTAGCTATGGTGCTCATAAAGCTTCTATATATGTATACATCAATACAAACATATTTTGTACAGTTTCTATGTGAAAGCAAAACCTTATAGGTAAGCTCAAAAGTGATGTTTAACAGAATTTCCAAGTGTAGCCACTGCATATACAGATACTGTGCAAAAAATTGTACATAAATTTAGAGCTAAAGGTTCTTTTCTCAGTAAAAAGAAAAGGGCATGAAGGTGCAGGCATACTGAAGACAAAAGCAAGATGAAATTGGGGTAAAACTAGCATACATTAAAAGAACTGGCACAATTCTGGAAGATGAAGTCATGGGTTTAAGGGGCTCAAACATAGCTGAACAGTTTGTTTGTGACTCTCATACCAAGGGTGACCATCATGGATAGCCAAGGTCATTAAGGCATGTACTCGTGAAGGGAGGTTTGCGGTTCAAATACTGCCAGGACTGTCTTCCCTGTCTGTGGTTTTTTTCAGTTCTCATAACTGGCAAATAATAGGAAGGTACCCTAAACTTAGGCCTGGAATCTTTCCTTCCCAAATTTCCTTTCCCTATCATTTAATTTAATTTCATGTATCACCAATGTCACCGCCTGTGGTGCCATATGCAGTAAGGGTGGTAATTAAACACTATCCTGTTCATATCAAGAGTCAGTGGTGGTGATTTTAAGTTACCCCTAACCAGGCCTTCACTTTTGACTAGCTTATGTGAAGTGTACCGAAGGCCCAGCATGGTTCAGAGTCCAGGGTAAAAGCTGTAGGTCCCCTCGTTCCATTGCCATCCTTAATATCGCTCTATTATTGGAAGTAATGGACACCACCTGAAGGGTGCCTCCAGCTAAAAAATGGGTCCATTCATTGCTTGGTGAAACAAAGCTCCCATGAAGGCGATGAAGACCATATGGGTAGCTTTGGAAACAACAACTGATAGGCTTGAATGAGTTTTCTATTTAAAATAGTGCCAGAAATATATAGATGTGGTATCACTTCATTTCCAACATCTCTGTCAAAGTTTATCTGGTTATTTTATTTGTAATCATATTTCTGCGAGCTGGAATAATTTTTTATGGATACCGTTTTCAGTTCACTGTGGCTTACTAGTCTTGACTGCTTGCCTGCCAGGTGAAATGGGCAAAAACACAGAGAAAGACCCAGTACAATGTAAACTGACATTTGGTTGCAAAGGTTTAAGTATTTAAATATGATTTTGTTTCAATCTCTTGTGTTTGCAGAAACTAGTTCCTCCAGCTGGTCCAACAGGAGATGCACGTGCAGATCTAATGGCAGCCATTCGACGAGCTGGTGGCTCTGAAAAGGCAAAACTCAGATCAGCAAAGGAAATAAAAATTGAAGCAAAGAAAAAGAAGCAGGTATATAAAACTAATTTCTTGAACTTCACCATTAATGATGGTAGATTGAGCGACACTTTTTGACACTTGCCTTCACTATAACAACTACAATAAAATAACTAGGAGTCTAAACAAAAAGCCAGTGGTATACCTGAAAGCGGATAAAGGCAATTTTCTTGTAATCCTGGAACTGGATGACTATAACCATAGAGTAAACCAGATGTTAGATAGCCCAGACTACAAAGAAATCTCCAAGAACCCTTTAACCACATGCATGAATTTAGTAAATAAGGCTCTCTCTGTTAACAACAACTGAAAAACACAATTTAAAACCTGCTAACCCCACCTTACCAAGATTATACTTTTACCAAAAGTACACAAAGATAACAATAGCATGAGACCCATTGTCAATGGCATTAACTCGCCTACCTACCACATTGCTAAGTGGTTAGTAAACAAACTGAAAGCTTACAAAAGGTTTGAAAACCTGGGATTGAGAACTCCTCTGAATTAATAAACCACTTACGGAACTAAAATATCCCAAAAAACCACATAATGGTAGCATTTGACATCAAAGCACTTTTCACAAGTATTCCCATAGAAAAAATACCTACACTACTCAGAAAATGGTTGAATCAGACTACAATAGACTCCACAGTAATAGATGATATCATTAACCTTACAGAATTATGCACTAGACACAACTTCTTCACATTTAATAATAAATTCTATAAACAACCAAAAGGATTAGCAATGGGAAGCCCACTGTCCCCCATTCTAGCAGAACTATATATGAGCCACCTTGAAGTCCACATAGTGAAAGGCTTCCCTCACATATACAAATTTTGGCGGAGATATATTGATGACATTTTTCCATCATACCCCAGAAATTAATAGAAAATGCTTTGAAACTGTTGAACCTGCAGGATAACAGCATTAAATTTATAACTAAATTGAAGAGAACAACACCTTACCCTTTCTGGACCTCATTATAACTAGAGGTCAAAATAATTTTAAATTCGGTATACACAGGAAACCTACACATGTGGACAATTATATAAAGAAAAATGGTTAAAACCCAGCTTCACACCAACTAGCCGCCTTTACAAGTTTGATCCACCAGTTACATAGCGTCCCCTTGAACAATTAAGAATTTTTAAAAGAACAACAACATATAGAAAAATAGCAGTAACTAATGGATTCAACTTGGACCTCATAAGGAACATTATAAACGATAAGAAGAAACTCAAGGCAATTTCACAAACTAACACCTCTCTCAAACACAAACTGGAATTACAGGAAATTCACATACCACCCCTTTGCCTTTAGAAAATTTGAACAAATCTTCAATAAATTTAACATAAGACTAGCTCCACAAAACAAATTCAGCTTGAAGAACTTGCTGAACACACCTTTCAAAAATACCATCCCAAACACATTAAAATCCGGAATTTACCTGATTAATTGTGATGAATGTGAGAAATACTACATAGGGAAAGCAAAAAGAAACTTGTAAACCAGACTTATGGAACACCAAAGGAACATAAAACTAAAACAAATAGAGAAATCCGCTGCATCACACCATTTTTGGACAGAAAACCATAACATTGGCCAAAGTATAAAATTGTTAAAACCCCTTACCACACCAATAGAATTGAACATCTGGGAAAAACTACACATAATCAAAAACGGCAACGTCATTAATTTTGAAATCCCACCTGTTAACAGTGCGTTAAAACTTTGTGCCCCTAACACCAGATGGCAATAGGTTTAGAATCGGCAGAAAGAGGAAGAAGAGTATATGGGAGAAAGAGACCTTTAGTCACCCAGTCGCTGGCGATGAGAATGAATGCCCTCAAAAATGTTTCTGTTTTGTACAACATTTAATTAGTGAAGGTGAGTGTCAAAAAGTGTGACTCAATCCACCATCATCAAGAATACTTCAGTATATAGTGCTTCTGTTTTTAATCTTTCACCATTAATGTTAAGAAGAAAGTTGAAGAATAAACTGTTTTCAGAAGTGAAATCAGACTGCACATGTGTTTAAGTCTGATACACTGTTATTGTTTGTATACAAGGGAACAAGTAGTAATCCAACCTTGCCAGCATCCAATTATATATTCACAGATTAATTCAAATAACTATGCAGCCTTACAAAGTTTATTGATAATGTTAATGTAGTGCATCACACATTAAGTAACATGGGCATCCTCTGGTCAACTTTTTGACATTCAAATGCATTGGATAAGTACAGTGCGGCATTTTAAGGTGGGGCCACAGATGGCTATACGAGGTGTGATCAAAAAGTTTCCGGAATGATGTCATAAATACTACACAACAGTTTGTTTTGTCTAATCTGCACTGTCACCCTCGAAGTAGTCTCCTTGGGAGTTGATACACTTGTCCCAGCGCTTCTGGCACTGCTGGAAGCACCTCTGGAAGTCCTCCTCTTTCAACATGTTCAGAGCCTTCTGTGATTCGAGATGGATGACATCTATGTCCTCAAAACAGTGTTCTCAGAGCCGCATTATAAGTCGCAGGAAAAGAAAAATGGCTGCTGGTGCCAAATCTGGAGAATAGTCGGGATGGGGAACAGTATTCATCCTATTTTTATCCAAAAATTGGCGAACAGAAAGGGCTTTATGCACGGGGGCATTGTCATGATGGAGGAACCAGTCACCACTCCTCCATTTCTCCAGCCATTAGCGTCGCACATTCTCCTTTAATCTTTGCAGCACTTGTTTGTAGAACACTTGATTCGCTGTTTGACCCTGTGGCACAAATTCCTTATGTACAATGCCTTTAATGTCAAAAAACACAATCATCATTGACTTCACTTTAGATTGAACTTGTCTGGCCTTTTTCGGGCGTGGAGATGAAGGACTCTTCCATTGTGAAGATTGTTGCTTCGTTTCTGGATCATACCCATAAATCCATGTTTCATCACCAGTAATAATTTTCTCCATAAACTGTGGGCCATTTTGTAGCTGTTCTTTAAGATCTGTGTAGGCAGTCACACGGCTTTCCTTTTGGTCATTTGAGAGCAGGCGGGGCACGAATTTGGCGGCAATTCTTCTCATGTCCAAATTGTCTTTCAAAATGCTTTGAACAGTTCCAAAGGAGAGTCCTAATGAGTCAGAAAGTTCTCTTATTGTAATGCACCTATCATTTAAGACCATTTCCCTCACCTGATTGATATTTTCATCAGTTTTGCTGGAACAGCGTCGCCCCGAACGATCTTACTTCTTTAACTGATGTCACACCACTTTTAAATTTCGAAAACCACTCAAATGCTTGAGTTTTGCCCATAACTTCCTCCCCATAAGCTGTTCTTAACATTTCATAGGCTTCTGTTGCAGTTTTACCGAGTTTAAAGCAAAATTTGATGTTCGTTCTTTGTTCTTCGTAATCTGACATTTTTACTACATGGAAAAATCGCAACACATGCAAAACACATGTTCACTTCAGAGCATCTACCTCGTCACTGCATGGTCATAGGAAGTCACGTGACCTCTCATTTTTACCAGGAAGGAATGCTGCATGTACAGTCTGGGTAAGAATTAAAGAAATCTCAGCGTCAGCATTGTTGTGAAGCCATTCCGGAAACTTTTTGATGACACTGTACTGCAGTGACCACGGTATGTTTCCAATGCAGAACTGACAGTGCATGATGTGTTCAAGATTATCTTTCTAAGCTGTGTTTCAGCCACTGTTGTGTTCCTGCTGTAAAGAGAGTTGACATTGTGCATCTCAAAGGTGAAAGTTTATTCAAGGCATCTGTGCTGTATATGATTTGCTTAAGAGTGTTAATGTCTTATTATTAGTCCACTGTAATGCCTGCTGACAAATTCATGCTTGAACAACACATTTTTGTATATGGTACATACATAAAAACCAAATCATGTAGACAGGTGTGTAGACAACTTCAGGAGAAATTTCCTGGTATTGCAGTTCCAGGTAGAGAAACTGTTGGACATTTGGTTAATAAGTTTAGAACAACAGGATCACTAAATGCTAAACCTAGGAAGTGAAAATGAAATGTTCTAATGGAGGAAAAATTTATGAAATTGATGCACCTATTTGTGGAGAACTGTAAAAGAAAAAGTGGCGAATCTCCTCTTAGAGTATCCCTGTTGAAAATCCTTATATAATCAAAAGGAAAGCCAATAAATTACCTTAGGTGTGAGTTTAGAACAGGATGTGATCTCTTCTATATCTGGTGCCCACCTGCCCGCTGCTTTTAGGTGTTTTACTTATATAGGCAAATCGTGTCAGGAATACAACAAACGTAGCCATTTTTCCGATAAATCACATGCAAAGTAGGTACTGCCAACCTAAATGAAAATGTGAAATCCACTAAAAATGCAATGGGCTGTTGTTACCACTATTTCTTCTTCTTCTTCTTCTTCTTCTTCTTCTTCTTCTTCTTCTTCTTCTTCTTCGTTTGTTTCCGCTAAAAAAATGCAACGCATTCATAGTAAGAAAGACTATCCACCAAAATTGTAATTTTTGTATTCTTTTTGTGAAAGTTTGTTATATTAATATGCTATTTCCATTAAATAAAGAAGTTCCTTTACTGCAACAGTGATAGATAGTTAACGCAAGCTTACATAAAAAAAACCTAACCTAAGGCTAACCTTCCGTGAGTTCAGAAACGTAAGCTTATATAAAAAAAACTAAACCTAACCTAACCTCCTGTGAATCAGGAACCTCCACTTGTAACAACTTAAAACAAGGTTTTATATATATATATAAAAGTAATTCAGAAACCTAAGCTTATATAAAAAAAACTAACCTAAACCTAACCTTCCATGAATTCATAAACCTAAGGTTGTATAAGATCCCTCGGCTATGCCCTTTGGTCGGTTCTGCAGTCGTGGCGCTTTGGCGGCATTAATTTTCGCTTTGGCAGCATTAATTTTTCATATGTTGGCAGCATAAGCGTATGACATACAGTGACATCTGTTGAGCTAGTGCATGACATAGTGTGACATCTGTTGGACGTATAACACATCATATTCATCACCGTGGGGGATACTCTAAGAGGAGATTGTCCGAAAAAGTTTATAGGAACAATCCTCATGCCATAGATGAACTTAAGAACAATATAAAAACAGAAATTATGAACATTATGCAAGAACAATTATGCATGTGAATGGAAATTTCATTTGAAGATGCCAGAAATATCTTCATGCAGAAGACACCCTTTCAACACCACTTATAACAAGGCTAGTAATCATTATAGTGCATGTTACTATCACTTGCGAGTAAGTAATGCAGGAGTTATGGAATGAAAAACCCCCAGTGTAATAGTTTGCAGAGCATGCATACGTACAATCCATGGTCTCACCATAAAATGATCGCACTGTGGATAACTAGTTATCCAGCTGTTCATCCATAAAATGTGCATTTCTTAACATGTGGAGACCGTAGGACTAATAGACGACATAGCCATGATTGAATTATAATAACATGCACTCAAACAAATGAAGTGTCAGAAGCATGCAATTGTAAGTATTATTAATAATACATCAAGTAAGATTACTAACACAACCATGATGCGATAAAGGAATTACACTTAGAACCAATCATCAAGTAAATACAGTAGAATCTCGTTAGTACGTTTTTGCAGGGACCTAAGAATTTGGACATCATAGGCGGGAAAACCTGTTAATGAAAATACAAAATCTGCAATTTAAGAACATAGTTATGTAATAAAATCTAATAATTACTTCTATGTAATAAAATCTAATAATTACTTCATCTCCATGGGGAATTGAAATAGATTTCAAGTACAATTTTATACTGAATACAATTCGTGTTTCCATGTTAAATTCAATATGTGTTCAAATGGATTTGAATACACAAAACCTGAGAATAAATAAATCAAGCTTTTATGTTGGTCAACTTGGATTTTTGAGGTTATGAATGTTTTTGAGAAAATAAATTGCAAATTATGGAAGCGACAATAGTTGCTTTGCTGTGTGGTTTACTACACATATGATAACAATTTCCGCTAAAGAAAGAAAACAAAATTATGTGCGTGCATTGTGTTACGAGTACAATAGACGATAGTAACTTTGGCGTATTCAATACGATTTGAATACGGTAGGTGTTTCCATACAATAAATTTTGTTCCAATCCTTTTCTGAGCCTATATTCCAAGAGGAAAGTTTTGTTTTAGCATTTTTCCCTTGGAAATAATTGTTCTTTCACACAAGCCTTGTGTTGGACAGGGTTGGAAAGGTAGAATCAGATGACTGAAAAATCCCTGTGGTTCAAATCCCGGCTATGGCATTGAATTTTTCAGTCGTCTGATTCTACCTTTCCAACATTTTTCCCTTCTTTAAAAGCAGTTTCAATCAATTTAGGTTTGCTGGTTTCGTGTTTAAGGTTGACGGAGGAATGTTTAACTTCCACATTATATCCACATGTTTCATATTTGGATTGTGGTATACTTCTAGCATTTTCAGTTTTTCAGTGTTGGTTATTTACTACACTTTCTTTTTTTCATTGCAAATGAAAAGTTAAAATACAATCTATGTATATTTGGTCAACACTCAACAGTAGAAACTATCATTGGCGTTTACCACGCCAAGGTAAAGCATTCTCTATCCCGCCCACATAAATGTGTCACACAAATACTTACATACATACATGCATGTGATTGGCTGCCAGTATCCACCCCGTGACCAAGGATTGACCAAAGTAGCAAATGGAGGATGTCAAACTTTGAACATGTTAAGCGCCTACTCCCACTGGACTGACCAAGGATTGGCCAAAACAGCAAATGAGGACGTCAAACTTCAAACGTAGTAAGCGGTATCGGGAAAACTCATTAAGCAAACGTTATGTATTACATTTGGTGATTTGGTACCGGAACTTTTATAATTCAATGTAATAAATGGGAAAACATGTTAATGAGGAACGTGCTAACGAGATTCCACTGTACCAGAATAGCTGGATGAATCATTTGCGACAAATGAATTCGGAACTGTGATTGTTATCCCAATATGGAAAAGATCTCTAGGCCATCCAAGGAAGCACTGGACACAAAACTTGTCTATGAGATTGTAACAGGCCATTACGTCTAAGACTTGTATGGAAGAAGAAAAGGAATAATATTTAACTTACAGTCACAGAGTGCTTGCTAGTGGCGCGATTCCTTTCTTGTTGGAGCATGAATTTGTGATGTCAGATTCACAATCAGAAGAACTTTCCAGTTGTTTTAATTTCTTTTGGGATTTCCCTACATTGCTAACATGAACACCTGTAAATTCGGATACAAGCTCCTCAATTTGTCATATTGGTAGAGTTGGATTTTTTTCTTAAAGGACATCAAAAATGGTAACACAATTTTTTTTCTCACCACCACATAAGGGCACTTTTCCCTTACAATTGTGGAGCTCAGGGGTATTTGAAATGCCATTATCCAGCATTTACATACAGTAAACTCACGCACTTTAGTCATCAGTGTATAACAGTCAATGTTAATGCACTTCAGCTTTACACTTAACTGAGGTGTTAATTTGCAGTCAAGCAGCAAGCAGGAATCAACCTGGGGTAATCTAATCAAAGTGCATATGGTTTCTGCTACACGAGTCAAATTTAAACACTAGAACTACCCTGCACATTTTATACAACACTGTGGCATTACTATACAAATGAGTCAATGCCTCCACATACTAATTTCATGCATGTTCTTGCATTTTCTTGTGATTCTTCAAATATATGAAGGCAAACTACTGTTTTAAACACAGAACTAATTTCTGTTGCAATAAGTGGTTATGCATGCAACAACCAGTAACAGAAGACTAGATGTACATACTTTTGTTTACATGTGGGGTGAAGTAAAATGAAACTGAGTATAGTAACGATAACAACACTAAAAGTTTTTAACTTGTCCATTCTTCAGAGACATTTCATCTCCATAATTTCTTGATTATCACCTTATTTTAAGATCCATTGTTCACATACTCAGTTTTGTGATATGCTACCACTTCAATAGAAGTTCTTGATGACATGCAGTGTACATTTAGTTTCTTAACAAGCTTGTAAGTTGCATCATAGGTTTCATGGATGTTGAAGTTCATAAGTTACTCATCAACAGCTGGTTAAAGTCAATATAAGAAAAACTGCAGAAGCAGCTCAACAATACATTATATTAACAAACCTGTGCTTAGATCAGGGTTATTTCACTTTCAATGAAACTGCAATAAACAAAACTCGGGTGCTATGAGTTGCCCCTTTTCACATTTTTAGCAGAACTCTTCATGAGCATGTTTTAAACAAGAATCACAAAGGCATTTTTGTGGATTTTCAAAAGATGTCCTGCTGTTTAGATGATGTATTTGGAATGATCTCTGAAAAACACTCGGAAGATGCATTGAAACTGTTAAACCTTCAAGAAACTTCCATTAAATCACCATGGAGAAGGAGTGCAATGTACAGCTGCCATTCCTTGATCTTAAAATCATTAGAAATAAAACCCATCTCAGCTTTGGCACATATAGAAAACACTACCACACCAATAGCTGCATAAAACACAACAGCCATAGTCCAGTTCCCCATAAACATGCAGTAGTGAACAGTTTCACTCATAGGTTAGTAAAACATACGTATGAGAAAAGAAGTTCACCAACTAGAACTGAACAGCATAGCAGCAGAAAATGGATCTCCCTCTGCCTTCTACAAACTCCAGAAAACACATCATCATCCTAGCCCCCAAAAACTGTTACTCCATCAAAAATATAATCAATTCAAGGTTAAAAGATGGAGATCAACCTGAAAACAAATCCACAGTATATCAAATAAATTGCAATGATGACAAAAAATTTACACTGGGAAAGCAAAGAGAAACATAAAAACCAGAAGAATGCATTAGAAACATAAACCAAAAACAAGAAGACAAATGTTCACTTTTAAATGGAAGGACACATCAATAGAGAATGCAAACTACTCAAAAACACCACAGGCAAAATAAAACTTTCACTATGGGAAAACATTCTCATCTGGGAAAGTGGAGAAAAGGTTTTCAGCATTAAAATCCTGCCAGAAGACTTGTTATTGAAGAGGTTCCTCCAACAACCACCAGGGTAAAAGGAAACTACAACACAGGAAAACACCGACTCTTGATCCAGAACTGATGATGGGATCAACACTTCCAGAAATTAATTTTTGAAAATTTGCAAGAAAGTGATGTAGTGTCTCAAAAAATCAAGTCGTCATATTTTTCAAAATTATCATAAGTAAAGGTTTGCCACACATCAAGCGCTGTGTTTATTAATCTAATATTTTTTGTGTAATTTCAGAAGTGTGCAGCCACTATGGCCTATATTCCAGGATTGTTCATTGCTCTTTAAATCTTCTTCTTCTTCTTTCTCTGTTTAACCTCCTCTTATGTAGGACTTACACCCCACAGGACTTACAGGCGGGTGCCTGGGGTCAGAGGCCCGTTGAGGAGCAGACACTCATGGATCAGACAGAATATCCAGGATGGGTGATCAGCCCGATGCCTGGTATGGGAGTAAGGAAGTAAATGAAACGAAATGATGGTGAAATGGATGAAAGGAAAGGTGATGATGGAGCAGTTGGTGGAATGAATGGTGGGGGAAACCAGAGAACCCGGAGAAAACCCGCCCAGACGCCGCTTTGTCCACCACAAATCCCACATGCGGGTCCCTGGGAATGAACCCGGGCCACCTCGGTGAGAGGCGAGTGGTCTAACTACACGGCCACGGCGCTGCCGCTCTTTAAATCTGGTACCAAAATATCTCTTAGTCTCCCCTATTTAGATTTTGTTGTAGTTTTGCACATTCAGTTTTGTAGATGCTTGACTTTGAAAAATGTTGGAGAAAAGTGAAATACAAGCAAATAGACAAGATTGCAGTGGTTACCCACTTCTTGAATGAAAACTATGAAATAGGAGGGCAAAAGTACTTAAACAAAATTGGTAAGCACAGAGCTCAATATATGGGAATAGTTTTATTAAAGCAAATTTAACTTTTATTTATGAGCTTCAATATTCCTGAAATTGAGGACAGAGCTTTCAAGTTTGTCAGGAAAGCAGAAACCCTGTTAAACGAAATAGTCAACAGCCAAGGATATGGGTAAAAGCCAGAGGCGAAACGTGTATTAAGGCTGTAAGGCTAAGCCTATCCTAAAATATCAAATACACTTCTTTTTTGCTTTCATCTTAATGTGCTTTTAAATATAACATTTTTCTCCAATTGTAATTTCATTGCTGAGTTCCATGCAATTAACAGCATTGTCGGCAGCATGCAGCTTGTCAAGGCAGACAAAGACAAAATATGGTTTGCCTTGTTCACACATGCGTTCTAGTGCTCAAAGTTTTGTCGGTAGGAGAGGGGTGGGGGGGTTCGCAGCTGCTGCCTGCTGCTGTGAAGGCAAGCCTAAGCAAGCATTAGGATTAACAGTAGTATTCTGGCTGCCTTCAGCAGTTAGTGGGAGAAGAGTAAAGTGCACTTGTATTTGTTGTGATTGTGAAGTAAGTAAGTAATTTATTGATCCAGTAAATTGTCAGGTACAGAAAGTACAGTCACACATCAAACTAAAATTAACAAAATATTTACAAAATTATCACTAAAATATGTATAATACAAAGAATAAAAATTAAAAGTATGATATACAAAGATTGAATATATATATATACATGATATTAATTATTTATTTTTGTTAGTTAGGAAATCTTGGATTGAGTAGAAGCAGTGGTTGATTAGATATGCCTTTAAAAAGTATTTGAAATTTCTTTTTTGCTGTATTCTTTTCAAAAAAGTTCTGGTAGGTATTGTGATAGTTTCACAAGAATGGATTTACCGGAGGATATCATGGATCTTCTAATAAGGGATGCAACTTATTTTTCCAGACTAAGTTATGAAGACAAGTTACAGATAAAAGGTAAAAGACTAACATCTAATTTAATTATGGAACAAAAAGATGGTAAACATGTGAGGCGATTTAAAATGCAATGGTACACAACAAAACCTTGGTTAACTGGTAGCTCAAAGCAAAATAGAGTATTGTTTTTATGTTTACTTTTTGGGAAAGAGAACTCAGAATGGTGTGAGTTAGGAATAGGGGAGGAGAGTTTGAAAAATAATGCTGCAAAAACAAATAAACAAAGTCATCCACAAAACGCATTACAGCAGCTGTTAAATTTAATGAGCTGGGAAAAACTAGAACAGAGCATGCACTTTCAGAAGTCGCGCGTCTGGACGCCATAAGGCACAACGAGAAAGTTGATCACAACAGACGTATAATAAAGAGGGTAATTTCGACAGTTTGCTTTTTGGTGCGACAAGAACTAGAATTGTGTGGTCATGATGAATCTCAATCATCAACAAAGGGAATTATTTGGAGACATAATTCTTAGCTAGGAAGAAAATTACTTAAGAGGCCACTTGAACAGGACTTGTACTTTATTTAAGGGCACTCCTTCTGAGATACAGAATGTGTTGATTCAAGTGTTACTGATATAATTAATGAACAAATTTTGTTCAAATTGAAAACAATTTTTTGTATCACTTGAAGCAGACGAAAGGCTAAGGTATCTACAAAATGTCATCTTGCACTATGCTAATGTTCAATCTGGTGAAGGAGAAGAAAGTTTTGTTGGATGTTATGACATTTCAGAAGATAGAACAACAATATGCTCTTAAAAGTGCTAAACACTTGGAAAATAGAGAAAAACAAGCTAATATCATGGTAATGGCAGGAAGGTCTGGGGGTGTACACACTCTCATTAAAGAACTCTACCCCTATGCATTGTTTATACGTTGCTATGCCCATCAGCTGAATCTGGTCTTGCTTCTTTGTTGTAAACAAATTACAGAAATAAAATTATTCATTGCCAGTCTTACTGGAATACATACTTTTTCAGCCGATCTTCTCAAAGAATTGAATTATTCAGAGAATGGGGCTTTAAATTACCCACTCCCAGTGAAACAAGATGGAGCTACCATTCACGGGGTGTAATGACAGTACAAGGAAGTAATTCTTGACTGCAGAGAAAATTCTGTTAATCTTATGAACAACAATTTTCATGGAAAGGAAGACTGAGGACAAAGGTGAAGTTGTGTTCACCCAGAAACATACAAGTAGATTAAGAAGACTGTCTTTTGAAATATTGGTTTGTACCACAGTTCAAATGGGAGTAAGATTTACAGATTTCCAGAAAATAAACTTCATTGAACTTTTGAACAAAGGAAAGTTCGTACAATACAGTCATCTAAAGGTCTTTCCAGAAATTAGTTTTGAAAGCTTAATTAAGAAGTACCCATTCTTCTTAAGAGGAGAGTTAACATACATATATAGTTGTGAGGATAAACGGTTACCGCCCAAGGACCTCTTTAAGTATTTGATAATTAGTGGATTAAAAGAAGTTCTGCCAGAAACTACAAAATTACTTTTCCTGATTTTGAGTATTCCAGCAATTACAGCTTCATGTGAAAGAAGTATGAGTACTTTGAAGCATGTGAAAACATATCTTCGGAACACAATGACTAATGCAAGATTGTCCAATTTGTCAACTTTAGCAATTGAGAAAAGCACAGTTAAATCTTCATCTAGGAGCCATGAATTTGTGGAAGGGGTCATTGAAGCCTTCACAGAGGAAAAGGATTGAACTCGTGCACAAAAAAATTTAAGGTACCTAAGGTTTATAATTTTAATTATGGTATTAAACTTCAATCTATTTCAGCTGTAAAGTAGGCTTAAGCAAAGCTCAAATGCCTCCCATTTAGTGATAATACATTTATCCGAAAATACTCATAATAGAAGGGTTTAGATTAAAAAAACTGTGCTAATAACAGGCAGCGCACTTTGGTTGGGCAGGTCGTGGAAATAAGTTACCAGGTATCGGAGTACATACACAGTGACATCAGAGCACCAATGTTATCTGATAGTTCAAGAATCCAATTCTTGTTTGTTTAGGAATAGCCAAGCCACAACCTTCAGTCCAACAATGAGCTAGGTCGACTCATTGCTATAGTCTTTGTGGCCCAATTAAAGTGCGTTGTCTAACAACTATTCAAAAACTTACATTTCCTGTGTGCTGCATTTGCGCTAGCAGAATAAAACAATTACACTTTATTATACTTTTAGGACAAGCTATGCATGTTTAGGCACAATATGACTAAGTGTTAACTATACATTTACAAGAAATTTAGCCTAACCATTATACAAATCCACCTTCGCCCCTGGTAAAAGCTCACTAATAAACATGCTCTGAGATACATAATAAGTAAAGCACAATAGTATAGTATTTAAAGGTGTGTGCACACTTTCATTTAATTACTAGGAAGCTGTTGCTCCCATCATCAGGTAAGTGTCACTATACTCTTCCTGAAATAAGGAACATCAGTAAACAAAGGTAGAGGTGGTCCCAAGCACGTGACCACAGCACTCAGCCTAAGAGTAGGAAATAGATCTCATCTTTTCTTTATGTTATTGCTTTTAAAATGCACTATGGATACCTTTCATGATTTCATTGCAATATGCTGCATTTTCTCTGTTGTTTGGAAAAAGAAAACAATTAGTTTACTAAAACTGAGCAGTTATTGCATAGGGTAGTACAAAAATGTGTTTCTTAGAGCAGATCCAATATTGTATAATGATTACTCTTCACTGTAACTTCTGCACTTCATCTTGATGATAGTAAGTATTTGAATTTGAACCTACCCTCTTCTAGTAAATTTTATTTAAGTGCTTCACTGCACTGGATTTCTGTACAGTAATTTAAATATTATAGAAAATATAGGGTAGTTAAATTATATTCAAACCCACTCGCAGCCTCTCTCTACTGCGCGAGACAGCTGGCAGTCGCCGGGGAAATTATGCTGGCAGAGGCAGATTAAAATCCTTACCTTATAATAGATGCCGGAAATGTTTATCTTCTGCTCTCAAACAGGCAGCATATCTGTGTAAATATTCATTTTGCAATTGCTTGACAGAAGAAGAGAAGTCGTATGGTTGGTTCCAGCAAGATTCTGCAACAGCACATACGGCTGCCGAATCATTACATGCAATAAGAGAGGTGTTTGATGACAGAATAATTAGTGTTGATTTGTGGCCCCCTCGTTCTCCTGACCTAACGAGTTGTGATTTTTATTTATGGGGTTCTTTAAAAGACAAAGTGTATCGTTCCAATCCTCGCACACTACAGCAACTTCGAGAAAACATTGTGCAAGAAATCACAAGAATTCCTGCTGCTGAGCTACGGAGAGTGAGCGAGAATATTTACACGAGATATGCTGCCTGTTTGAGAGCAGGTGGTTAACATTTCCAGCATCTATTATAAGGTAAGGATTTTAGTCTGCCTCTACTGGCGTAATTTCCCCAGCAACTGCTGGCTGTCTAGCACAGTAGAGAGAGGCTGTGAGTGGGTTTGAATATAATTTAACTACCCTTTATTTAGGAATTACAGAAATATGAAAATTGAGTTATTTTTTTTTATGAATGAATTTATTTGTGCTAAGAAATTATAATATATAGGATTGCCTACTGAAAATTTGGCCCTGGCCACTCTAATTCAGTAGACACCCACTCTGCATACAAAATGTATTATACTATTACATATCTATCAGTTTATCTTCTTCTCTCTTCACTAATTCTAGCTCTTTTTAACTGTAACCATATTTAATTTTAATTTAATTAAATTGTTGTACTAATCCAATACAAAACATAAAAGAAAATAAGACCAGCATTCTTTACCAGTCATATTTATAAATTGCAATATTTTCCTTAGTCAACTCCCTTTAATTCTTAATTACTTACTTTATTATCTCTCTTCACTGTCCAGACCCATTCATTTTTTAACTTTACTTAACCATTTCTTTCTGATATGCTCTTTTCACAAAATTTCTGTTCTTTTGCACTTAAGTATTTACTGGGTTTATTTATATCTAAACTCATTTTCCGACACTATTCACCACTTAACCAATCACTTTCAACATCCTCACCATATGTTCCATTCATAGTTTCTAAGGCATTCAATTCACAGAAATCTATAAACTTTTGCACATCCTTTATCAACAAACTTATTTATTCACTTCCATCATTCACATCACTTTCCACTATCCTAATATTAAGGACTCCCATTAGTGTTACCTAAAATCACCCTTGGGTCCGGATTACCTTCTACTCCTCCAATCAGCAACAATACTGTTAATACACTCCCAACGATCAATATATTAGTCATTTCCTCTCCAAAATTGTTTCCTTTTTCCCCAGAAATTTCATTCTCATGTACATTCCAATTCTCATTCTGTATACTGCAACATCCACACCCATTGTTACTTACCCCTTCTTCCTTCACATTCAAGAGCTCCTCATAAACATAACTTTCCTCTTTCACTGCTGGATTAGTACTTTTTTTAGAAACAGATAAAACACAAAGCTCAGTTTATATAAGAAAAATTGATTCAGCTTGTTCTTATTTTTAACAGCATCAATGTCTTTAAAATTTCATAAATTATAATGCTTTTATTGTTTCTATCACTTGGATATCAGTTGTTTTCACAAAAGGAGGCAGCTCTTAAGTAAAGCAGGCAGCACAAAGATTTTTTATGGTCTGGGAGCTTCACTTTTAAGGAAATTAGAAATCACACAATACAACCAAATCTACTTCAATTTTTAACACTGTTATTTTGTTATTCTTGCAGGAACAGAAGGCCATTGGTAGTGGAGGTGATCTAATGGCTGATCTCCATGCCAAATTATCTTTGAGGAGAAAGGTATGTATGATAACATGCTATAGGGAGAGCCAAAATACTATGAACTGGCTGTGCAGTGTTTTTCCAGTCCGCGTCCTCGGCGCTCGTGGCTGTCTCTCGCTATCTTAGAAAGGCGTAGATGAAACCATACATTTTTAAAACTACTTTTAAAGGCTTTACTTACCAACTTTATGAAAGGAGATGCTGAAACTGGCCACTGTCGTTGTCCATATATTTTTGGCATCCCTTTAGGAAACTATCCATCACTCGCCGTAGTTCACATTGAGAAATGCTGGCAATTTCCTGGCAGATATTTTGTTTTAATTCTTCCAGGCTGTGTGGGTTTATTTGTTTAAGGTTACCCCAGAGATAGAAATCGCAGGGGGTTAGGTCAGGGGACCGAGGGGGCCACAAATCTCTACTAATAATTCTGTCCTCAAACACACTTTTAATTGTTCTCTTCAAAATATTGGCCGTATGAGCTGTTGCAGAGTCTTGTTGAAGAAAGGTAAAATCATGTTCCCTGTCTGTTAATTCTCTAAAAACAGGGAGCAAAATTGCACTCACGTATGCACGGGCTTCAACTATTGACTCGAACAAAATTGGCCGTCTTTTCGCCGTCTTTTAGATTTCTTTGCCTGAACAGTTCCTGTGGCCTGAAATTTATTGTAAAATTCATGAATTGTTGTACAGCCGGGAACTTTTACACCTGGAAATCTTTCTGCAAATTGTACTTTCACTTGGTGAGCTGACTGAGTTAACACATACAAATCATAAATAAATACACGCTGTGCAATAGAAAAGATATACTGAGCCATAATATACTTTGTGACTAAGTACAGGACAAAATAATAAATAACTCGTAGTAACTGAACTACATCACATCACCATCAGCTCAATACTGCAACTTTACTGCAGGGCAAAACTACATCAACAGTGTGACGTTTATAGCAGTGGTGCATTACGTTTCCACATGCCCAGTGAAAAAACACCACGCAGCTGGTAATATTGTTCATGAAATACGCCTTCATGACGAAAAAATTGGTGTATGGTGTGCCATGAGCAGAGAAAGAGTTATAGGGCCAATTTTTTTCGAGTCAACAGTTGAAGCCCGTACATATGTGAATACAATTTTGCCCCCTTTCTTTAGAGAATTAACAGATAGGGAGCATGATTTTGCCTTTTTTCAACAAGACTGCAACAGCTTATACAGCCAATATTTTGATGAGAACAATTGAAAGAGCGTTTGAGGACAGAATTATTAGTAGAGATTTGTGGCCCCTCGGTCCCCCGATCTAACCCCATGTAATTTCTATCTCTGGGGTAACTTAAAACAAAGTGCACAAGACAAACTCGCACGCCCTGGAAGAATTAAAACAAAATATCCGCCAGGAAATTGCCAGAATTTCTCAGCGTGAACTACGGCGAGTGATGGATAGTTTCCTAAAGAGGTGCCAAAAATGTATGGACAATTGACAGTGGGCAGTTTCAGCATCTCCTTTCATAAAGTTGGTAATTAAAGCCTTTAAAAGTAGTTTTAAAAATGTTGTATGGTTTCATCCACACATTTCTATGATAGCAGCAGACGGCAACGAGCGCCGAGGACAGGAAAAACACTGCGCAGCCGGTTCGTAGTTTTTTGGCTCTCTCTGTATCTTTGGCATTTAACATTGTGGTCACAGACCTTTATGAATTGAGCTACCAGTATTCAATAACAACCAAGAGTAAAATATTCCCCTTTTTCGTGCATAGTTTCTACCAACTTAACAGTGAATCTGTATTGGTACTGTAATTTTTATTGTCAGTAGCCTCAGGCAAAATTTTAAGAGTATATTAATATGATGGGAGATCAGCAGACAGGGCAGTTAATATTTAAGCTGTCTGTGGAGATATGGTGCCTGCCAGAAGTACCATATGATCAGAGGTACATCCAGGATTTTAGGGAACATACCTCACCACAGTGGTGGACTGATTGGAATGAATTCAGAGAAAGTGAGAGAAAGAGAAGACAAATAAAAATCATAATTAGCTTACTCATTCACCAAAGTGAATGGATAACTTGAAAATGTCCCCTATTCCATTGAAGACACAGATTCACACATTTAATTTTATTATTAAGCACTTTGATTAAAGTTTCTTTTGTTACAGAATTAACATAATTTATTATTGCCATTTTCATTTCAACTATTGTTTTTTTATTAACTTTATGCACTGTTGACTTTGCAGCACCCCAAAGGATATAATCGGGTGTACCCTTTCTTGTAGCACCATAAATAAAACCAATCTCATGAAATTTATAAATTAAAACATAAATAGTATCCTAAAATGGTAATCTTGAATTTGGAAACTGTTCCATAAATTTTTGTTTCACTTTTTCTATACAATTATCACCTCTAAAAACATTTTCAACTTAAATGAAAACATGAATACTGGCAGAGACAGTCTGAAACTGACCAGCATTTATAACCCTTGTTATGATATAAGGATGGTGCTTTGGGCACGGAATGCAACCATCTTATCCTTGACAGGCACTGAACAGTAGCAGGCTATCAACTGTTTAGAGAGTGTACTGAAAGCTATTGACCTGCAGTACTGTGGAGTGTGTAAAAGATCACCTTGTATATTGTCATTATGTGAACCATGGATTTTAGTTTGGAGCATGTATGTATGGAATTTTTTGGTGTAGACTATGTCTCAACTATGTCTCTATTGCAGCGGTTCCCAAACTGTGGGTCGCGACCCTCAAGGGGGCCGCGGTATTCTATCTGGGGGGTCGCAGTGGATATTTGGAATTATTAATAAATCATTTTTATTGTTAATTATTATTATAACAATGGGGAAAATGGAATTTAGTCACCTATTACATATTACATTTAAACAGAATCATGTTTTGTATTTAAGAAGCATATTAATACTACAATTTCACAGTAAATGCACATGTACAATTTTATGTAAACCATTAATTATTACACTGCACATCAGGTTGATTAGTGATAAGTATTAGCCTGTTTGCTATTAATTAATTGTTCAATGTCTGGCTGTATATTAGTTGCACACATTATCTATTCCTAGATTTAGTCTTGATGTTCATCATTTACAAAAATCCAATTTCGCGGAGATATGAGGTGCAGAATGGAATAAGCACGTTTAGTGCAGCAGGCAGACACCAGGGTATTCTGTTCTTCTTGCTAGCCAGAACTGATACACATCTTCCTTCTAGAAAGTCAGTTTTAAACTTTGGACTGAAGAAAGCTCAATTAATTTATCCTTTAACTTCGCACTTAAGTTGTTGAACTGTGTGCGAAAACTTGCAAATTAATGATTAAGCAGCGAAGTGAATGGAGGGGTCGCCAATAATTTCATTATCGAAAAGAGGGCCGTGTGTGCAAGAAGTTTGGGAACCACTGCTCTATAGTATGTAAGTTTGGGCAAATGGCCTCTTAGCTGCTATATAAGCATATTTGTTTTGAAATTTCAGCAAAAGTATAGTGTTCCCCCTGATTTCTTCAAATAAGGAATGTAATTAACATTTATGAAAATGTTCAGGGTATTTCAGGAGTTAAGCTAACTCCAGAGGCATCAGCAATGGATAAAGTTTCTGCAATGATACCACCACCACCATCAACAACAGAGCCCAACTCTTCCAATACTGAAGATGATGAGGACTGGGAATAATTGATGTGCTGTATTCAAATTAGACAATGGTCTTCCAAGATTAGATGTTAGTGTTCCTATGCATATGGCATAATAATTATGAAATTGTTAAGTTGTTTGTGTACATTTAAATAAGCATTTATAAATAATCTCAAGGTACTGTTAATCGTATGAATGCCTTAAAAATAAATTACCTGCATAGTAATAAAATCAGTTCCAATTATATCTTCTGTCTCAGAACCAATTCCATTTTTTTTTTTTTTTTGTTTTGTTTTTTGTTTGTTTTTTTTTACCCCCATACATAGGTAGATATGCTATTGCATTCCACACAAAAAATTTGATACGTATATTTCACCAGAAATACATCTTTTGAGGCCTGCTGAATCCAAAACGGTATTTTTATGAAGTTCCATATGTGTTCATGCATACTTCTTTCTTTGAATATCATAACTCAAAAATGAAGTCAGATAAATACCAAACTTGGTATTTAAGTTCAGTTTCTTCCAAAGATGCGACATGAAAATTTTCAAGCAAATCCCCCCACTGCCAGCTACCCTTTATATGGAAACGTTTTTGAAATTTTTTTCCCAAAAATGGCTTTTAACGATTTTGAATAAAATGCCATATATTGAAGATATTTACATGACAAATAAAATGTATATCTGGAATTTTATGGGAATAGCTGTGAAGTTTGCTTCATTCAGAAAGAATTTTGTATAATCTTGTATAACTGGTAAATGTTAAGCCATAGATGAAAGCGTACTACACAAAAACTGTAGATCTCTTTAAAACACACAATTTATTTCAAATAACTTTTGTGGCATAAGCCATTTCCAAGATATCTATTATTAATGATTAGAATTGTTCAATACTTTATCATTCTTTTAAAGACCTGTCAATCTTATGTTGTTTCTCGCTATTACATAGAAGAGTATGGAATTTTAAAGTCAGCATATAGCATACAGTTCTTAAACATTTGACTTTGTCATTACCTTTGTATTTATAATGAAATGTGTAATGTAGTTTTTTTCATAAAGATTTATCTTGATTAAAATAAAGTAGATAGAAAAGTAAGCTTTTGTAAGAATAGTTTCTGTACCACTAATAAGCGATAGAGGGTGGAGAAAGTCGTGTGAAAGTAACACATCAGATTTTTTCTTTGATGCTAGTGTGTTTTCCTTTTTTTTCTGCTGTTACATTTACTTCATATAGATCAGATTTCAATTTTGAAGTTACAAAACAGCAGCTAAAACGATACTTTGTAAACATTTTAATTCAGCAAGACATTAAAGATTAAAAACAGAAGCACTTTTAACCGTGAAGTATTCTTCATAATGATAGATTGAGTCACACTTTTTGACACTCACCTTCACTAATTAAATGTATAAAACAGAAATGTTTTCGAGGGCATTCGTCCTCATCGTCAGCGACTGGGTGACTAAAGGTCTCTGTCTCCCGTATGCTCTTCTTCCTCTTCCTGCAGATTCTGAACCTGTTGCCATCTGGTGTTGGGGGCACAAAGTTTTAACACATTTTTCACAGGCGGGATTTCAAAATTAATGATGTTGCCGTTTTTTATTATGTGTATTTTTTCCCAGATATTCAATTCTATTGGTGTGGTGAGGGGTTTTAACAATTTTATACTTTGACCAATGTTGTGGTTTTCTGTCCAAAAATGGTGTGATGCAGCGGATTTCTCTATTTGTTTTAGTTTTATGTTCCTTTGGTGTTCCGTAAGTCTGGTTTCAAAGTTTCTTTTTGCTTTTCCTATGTAGTATTTCTCACATTCATCACAATTAATCTGGTAAATTTCAGACTTTAATGTATTTGTGATGGTATTTTTGAGAGGTGTGTTTAGCAAGTTCTTCAGGCTGAATTTGTTTTGTGGAGCTAGTCTTATGTTAAATTCATTGAAGATTTGTTCAAACTTTCCAAAGGCCCAAGGATGGTATGTGAATTTCCTGTATTTCCAGCTTTTGTTTGAGAGAGGTGTTAGTATGGTAGTTTGTGAAATTGCCTTGAGTTTCTTCTTATTGTTTATAATGTTCCTTATGAGATCTGAGTTGCATCCATTAGTTACTGCTATTTTTCTATATGTTGTTCTTTTAAAAATTCTTCATTGCTCAAGGGGACGCTATGTAACTGGTGGATCAAACTTCTAAAGGCGTGAAGTTGGGTTGCAACCATTTTTCTTTATATAATTGTCCGCATGTGTAGGTTTCCTGTGTATACCGAATCTAAAAACATTTTGATCTCTAGTTATAATGAGGTCCAGGAAGGGTAAGATGGTGGTGTTTTATACAATATTTAATTGGTGAAGGTGAGTGTCAAAAAGTGTGACTCAATCTACCATCAGCAAGACATGTTTCAAGAAGTATTATTCTCATCTTCACATGTATGTCTGCTAAATTGTTTGCACATGAAGTGTACAAATGAGCCTGTATAGTCTGTCCATTTGTGGAATTAATGGCTGCTTCTTAGCTTTTAATAAAAGAATCTGACATGTTATATTCACATGACTTTCTCTACCCTCTATTGCTTATTAGCAGGTATACAAATATTTCTTATGAAAGTTGATTTTCCTATCTACTTCATTTTAATCAAGATAAAACTTTTCAGAAATAGCTGCATTACACATTTCATTATAGATACAAAGGGAATAGTGAAAGTCAAAGAACTGGTCACTACACGCTGATCTTAAAATTCCATTCTCTTTCCATGACATTGTGAGAAACAAGTGAAAATTGACAGGACTTGATAAGAATGACAAAAGTATTGAACAAATCAACCCATTAATAATAGATATCTTGGAAATGGCTGATGCCACAAAAACGTTATTTGAAATAAATTGCGTGTTTTAAAGAGATCTACATTTTTTGTGAAGTACGTTTTCATTTATCGCTTAACGTTTACCAGTTACATAAAATTCCTTCTGAATGAAGAGGACTTCACAGGCTGTTCCCAGAAAGTACAAGATATACATTTTATTTGTCATGTAAATATCTTTAATATATGGTATTTTAATAAATTTTTAGAGCCATTTCTTAGAAAATAAAAACTTTTGAAAAATATTCAATGCAAAGTGTAGTTTGGGGGTGGGTTTTTTTTTTTAAAATCTTCGTGTGACATCCTTAGAAGGTGCTGAACCTAAATACCAGGTTTGGTATTTGTCCAACTTTTCATTTTTGAGTTATGCTGTTCACAGACACACACACAGACATATGGACAATTCTCTAAAAGCGCTTTTTTTTTTTTTGATTCAGGGGGGCTTCAAAACATATATTTCTGCTGAAATCTCGGTATCAAATTTTTGGGCAGATGCAATACTTTTCTATTTACTATGTACATGGTAGAAAACATAAAAAAGGTACTTTTCCCACAGAGAGAGAGAGAGTGGTGTTTTATGATCTATTGGAATGGAAATGGGAAGCAGTTACAATTGATTTCTCTAATTTAAGAGACAAAGAAATAAGGAACACCATAGGCTTAAGTTAAATGATGTGGAGAAAAATTGTTATGATGTGCTATATTAACATGACACTCCACTCACTATAGTTCATTTTTATATAGCTTCTACAAACTATTCTTACAAAGCTTATTTTTCTACTTCATGCTAATCAAAATCGCATTTTGTTGTTGGTACAAAGTGATACTGGAAATGCAAACAATAGTCAAAATGTTTCATGAATTGAATTGAATTTATTGTACAATTTGTTTTACAATATATATTCATATATCACTGTACCCCTACATCTTTTATACAATTTGTCTGGTGCTTGTTTTCTTATTGAGCCACTCAGATTGCTTGGCTCCCAGGCCTTATCGCTTACTGAGCGGTCCTTGCCTCTCTTACTTTTCTAGACCATTTTTCCTTTACCTTCCTTAAAAATTCTCCCGTGTCCTTGATTTTGTTTCTTAGACCCTTTTGTTGAGTCAGGCATATCTTTAAGATTTCACCTTCCTCCATTTTCATACATCTAAATCAAAATTTTAAAATTCTTTCTACTATGATACCTTTCCTCCTCGTTCTTCCTAGATCTACTAATGCAACCTCTCCTGGTGCTGCTCTTGGTAGTCCAATTAATTCTTTACAAAACATTCTATACATTTGGTCAATATTCTTACTTAATTCTCCTCCCCATATTTCCACCGCATTTTTTATTTTTCCAATGCCTCGTACATTCTCTCCAACCATTTTGTTGACATCTCTAATTTATATTTGCATATTCTTACTCCTGTCATAGCTGCCTTCCCTTTAGCTAACATCTTCCTGCCATGTGCTCCCCATTCCCCGCTATTACTCAACCATACTCCTAAATAGTCACATTCTTTGACTACCTCCAGTTCTTGATCACCTAGAAACCATTTTTCTTACTTCCTCAGTTTATTTCCTTTTTTAAAAACTATCACTTTGTATTTATTTATATTTACCTTAATTCCCCATTTTTCACAAAATTCATGAATTTCATGAATTGCTTTTTGTAACCCTGTTATTGATATGGCACCTACCATAAGATCGTCTGCATATAATAAACCTGGAATCTCCTTATCCCTCATTACTGGACAATGCTGATTACTTATTTTTACTCCAATATATCATCTATGAATAGGTTAAATAATATTGGACTCAGCTTACATCCCTGTCTTAATCCTGTTTTTTGTTGAATATCAAACTTACACCCTTTACCTATTTATTCTTTGTTTTATCCTGATATGTACATTTCTCCATTGCTTTTCTAAGTCTAGTAAGTCTGGGTATTGGGTCGACACTTTCTCCCTCTCTGGCATTACCCTCCCTTCCCTCAACTCTATTATTTTTAACCCCCTCCTTCTTGCAATTTCTTCCCCTTCACTAACCCTTTTCACTGTTATTACTTCCCCACTTCTCCCTCCTTGCATCACTTCCCCACTCGCCACTGCAACCAATGTTAGCTCCTCCTCCCCCTCCTGCGCTGCTGCAAAATGTTTAAGTGTGAGCTATATGCTGCCTTGAAACTCTGTACTCTTTCTATGGCATTGTGAGAAACAGCTGAATGTGACAGCATTTCAAAAAATGATAAAGTATTGAAAAATTCACACCAATAATATTGAATATCTCGGAAATGGCTGATGCCACAAAAAAGGTTATCTGAAATAAGTTGTGTGTTTTAAAGAGATCTACATTTTTGTGTAGTATGTTTTTGTCTCTCTCTTAGTTTTATCCGTTATACAAAAATCCTTCTGAATGAAGACTTCACAGGTTGTTTCCAGAATATTGTAAATACATATTTTATTTGTCATGCAAATACCTTAAATATATGGTATTTTAATCAAAACCATTATAGCCATATCTGAGAAAATACAAACATTTTGAAAGGTATTCCGTATAATGTTACTTTAGGGTCAGGGGACTTTCTTGAAAATCTTCATGTCACACCTTATGATACTGAACTTAAACACCAAGTTTGGTACTTATCTGTCACGTTTTTAGTTTTGCTGTTCACAGACAGACCTTCAAGACATGCTTTTGTTTATTAGATTTACAGGGCTCAGAATATTATTTCCGCTGAAATCTCAGCTTGCAATTTTTCAGTGGTATGCAATACTTATCTACCTACTAGGTAAATGGTAGGAAAGTGAAAATATTAAAAATGTTCACATGTCCACATCTGAGGCATTTGGATACATAAGTCAAGTCCATCATTCTTTCTTTTTGAACCGCTTTTGGCAGCGTGCATCATTATGCGTGCAATGAAGACTTCTTTGATTATGTTTTAGCAGTAATCTGCAAAACTCTCCATTTTATATTAAAACCCTATGTTGGAAATCATCCTTTAAGGCAACAATCACTAAGTGCACCAGCCTAAGGCAAGTGAAATCCATTGTCCGTCGGAGCCAGAGATCATACATTTCACATGATGTATTTTGGCACCTTTCCACATTGTTTTCACAGGTGTAGGGTACCCTTTTGTTAGACACAGTAGAGTTGATAAGTTTGTTTGAAAATTGAGAAAACAAATATTGAGGTTACTGTTCAAGGTGAAGCACATCATTGCAATGTATTCCTAAAATGTTCTAAAAAAGGGAAACAGGTAACAAAAGATGTTTCTGATTCGTGTAAAAGTGAAAAAGGAAAATCTAGAGAGGTTTCATTTGGATGTGTGTCAGGCCTAACAGGAATTTTCTAGGCACTGGGAAGTATGATGCTTGCTGATGGAGTCAGATATTTATAGCCCCTTAAAGTCAAGTGCATAGATTTCTCATGCAAATTATATCTACAATAACAATATACCTTTGTCATAGAAGATGGTAGAAATGATGTCTTTGTGCCACTGAACACATCTCTCACACCTTTTAATTAAATTTGCATTAAACTCATTAATTCTTAGTGGCCATTTACATAAAACCATGCTTCATCCATAAAAAATTAAAGATCGCTAGAGTGATCATTAACATTATGCAACACCCAATTGCAGAATTAACATTACTCACATTTTTTGCATGGTTGCAATTCTTGAACTCAAGTTACGTTATAGGATTTTAATTTTAAAATGTTTAGTGGAATTCCAAGTCAAGGTTTGCAATTTTCCTGATTCCTGTGCAAGCTTTCTCAGAGATTTCTGTGGACTTCATTCTAATTTTCTCCGATATTGAGTTTTTCTGCTGTAAGAACATGGGAATTTAATGTTGGTTTCTTATGAAGAGTAGATCCTGTTTCTATTTAAAGGTGAGTCAGAATTGTTACACTAACATCACTTAAGTTTACTCACTTAACATGTTTCAGGAAACGGTTGTTCCCATCCTCAGAAGCTAATCCGACTGGCCCGTGTTGTTGGTGTTTCTGTTTTGTGGACTGGATACTGTGGTGGCATCTTGTGGTGGTGAAATGTACTTCCAGAGAGGATTTGGTGGCGGCAAATCAAAATTCATTAGATGTGTGTTGTGTTTTAGAATGGAGATCTTCTCCCATGCATCTAATTCGGCTGCAAATTTGGCTGGTTTGACTAATGTAATATTGGGTTTGATGTTGTGATTAGTGATCCAAAAATGGTGTGAAACTGTAGATTTGTCCATTTGTTTGTATTTGATATATCTCATGTGCTCCTTTAGCCTAGTTTCTAGGTTTCTTTTTGTCCTACTTATATACACTTTATTGCAATCTGAACAATTGATTTTGTAGATTCCAGCTTTTTTGTCTTGTGGAATGGGGTCTTTTAACTTGTTACAAAGTAATTTCTCTATATTAAATTTGTTCTGTGGAGCTAGGCTGATGTTGTGTTTCATGAAAATCTTCTTAAATTTGTGATATGTTCCTGGGTGGTATGTGAATTTCTTGAACTTTAGCCATTTATCTTGCTGGCTGAGATTCGTTGTGTTTCTGTCGTTTGAATTTTGCAATTTTTTTGTCAATTGTTGTTTTGTTGTACCCATTATGTATTGCTGTGTCTACTATATGCTGGTATTCTAACTGGTATTCTTTTTTATTTAAGGGGGTATATACCAGTCTATGTGTTAGGCTGTTTAGTACTGCATGTTTGTGTGTGGTTGGATTGAAACTCTTATTTTTTATGTAATTAGTAGAGTGTGTTGGCTTCCTGTATATGCCAAAGGTTAGGTTCTTTTGTTCTCTGAGGATTTTTAGGTCTAAAAATGGTAGCATGCCTTCTTTTTCTATTTCTATAGTGAATTTTATTGATTGGTTCTGTAGGTTTAGTAAGGTTAAGGAGTCTTGTATGAACCTATTAGGGACAACAGCGAAGATGTCGTCGACATATCTGTGCCAAACTTTAAAAATGTATGGAAAGGAAGTTGCTATATGTGTTTCTAAGTAGCTCATAAATAAATCTGCAAGGAAAGGTGAAAGTGGGTTGCCCATGGTTAGACCTGTTGGTTGTTGATAGAACTTCTTATTGAAACTAAAACAATTTTGTGTAATGCACAAATTGGTAAGTTATATGAGGTCTTCTATTTCTTCTTCCGGCATGTTAGTCTGCTGTAGCCATTTCTTTAATTGACGCAGGAGTTGATCTGTAGGGACACTTGGAAATAGTGCAGTGACATCAAAGGAAACTAATCTGTCTTCTGGTTCAAGTTCCAGGGATTTTATCTTCTGTATTAAATCTTCTGAATTCATTATGTTTTTGCTATTGAATTTTGGTAGTGAAGAGAATCTCTGAACTAACCATTTTGCCAGTTTGTAGGTAGGAGAATCAATATTGCTGACGATTGGTCTCATCTTATTACCCGGTTTGTGTATTTTAGGTAGAGCATACATTCTTGGTAAAGTGGGGTGGTCTGGTTTTAATCTAGATTTATTAGTGTCTGTTATAGTTTTGCTTTCCTGGATGGTTTGATTGAAGGCTTTTAAATGTAGTTTTAATGGGTCTTCTTGAATTTGTATGTAGTTTTCTTGTTGCAGCATATTTTCTACTCTGGCAATATAATCATCTTTTTGAAGTACAACTAGTTTATTTCCTTTGTCAGCTTTCGTGTATACTACTGGTTTTGATTTTAATGTTTTGATTACATGTTTGGTTGGGAAGTTGTTATGATTATCTGCTTGTATTTCTTGGAGAACCATTTCACATTCTTTTTTTATAATGGTTTTACTATTTTAATTTCAGTTGTAAGTAGCCATCTCAATGTCTGCGACTATTTCATCGGTTGTTTTTGTGTAGCCAACACATGTTTTTAGGCCAAGGTTTAATACTGATAATTCCGCTTTGGTGAAAGTTACATTTGGGAGATTAATTATGTCTGGGTATGAAGTGGTTTTTTCATTTATTAGGTTAGGTTTATATGAATGTTGCTTCCGGCGTAGTATGTCTAGCTTTTTCTTTAATTTCAGCGTTTTTGTTTTCATCCTGTAGCTAAGAATGGTGAGGAATTTTGATTGCATGTTTTGCCAAAGTGGGTAGCTGAGTGTGTCCATTAATTTAAGGTGAAGAGCATATAATTCCAGTTCCAATTTTTGTAATTTTGCATAGTGGTTGTTTCTCTCAATTACTATTACTTTTTTATCGACTGATTTTTGGTGTTTGCTGTTTTTGTCATATTTTACAATTCTCCTTACAAACTTTGGTATGACTTTGCTTTGTATGCATAGGTTAAAAAAACGGATGTCCGCAAATATGTTTTTTCTCTTTTCTTCAAGTTTTTGGTATCTTTTGATGTCACTTTTTATTCCACTGAAATCTGTACTGAAATTTAGGGTTTCTAATCTTACCTTATTTTCTGCCATGACTCGTATCTTTTCCACGTGGTGGCCAATTTTAACTTTTGCCTCTTGTGACTTGTTGGTCTTAAATTACATTGATATTTGAAAAGAAGCTAGAAACAGTGATGTGTATTGAATTTATTTAAAGGTGAGTTGGATTTGTTACACTAACATCACTTAAGTTTACTCAACATGTTTGGGGAAACGGTTGTTTCCATCCTCAGAAGCTAATCCGACTGGCCCGTGTTGTTGGTGTTTCCGTTTTGTGGACTGGATACTGTGGTGGTGAAATGTACTTCCAGAGAGGATTTGGTGGCGGCAAATCAAAATTCATTAGATGTGTGTTGTGTTTTAGAATGGTGATCTTCTCCCATGCATCTAATTCGGCTGCAAATTTGGCTGGTTTGACTAATGTAATATTGGGTTTGATGTTGTGATTAGTGATCCAAAATGGTGTGAAACTGCAGATTTGTCCATTTGTTTGTAGATACATCTCATATGCTCCTTTAGACTAGTTTCTAGGTTTCTTTTTGTCTTACCTATATATACTTTATTGCAATCTGATCCTGTTTCCCTAAATCTATTCACAAGATTACAAAGATTCTCTGTGTGGCACATGAATGGCAGGGAATCTTGTCTATAAATTGCCATCTCACTTTTCTACAAGTTTGTCAGATAGCAATAATACATGAAGATTCTGTGTGCTAAAGTATACAGACGTTTTGGCATTATAACAGCACTAACACATTGTAACAATGAAACACATGGTCTATAGCACAGATTTTGCATCAACTGGAGAGGAGGGAAATGGAGGGGGAACAGAACCAGTTAGAAACAGCACATTGCAGAACAAGCAATTCCCTGTAATATGCCAAAACAAAGGCTCTGTAGCAGATGTAGACAATCCCCTGAAAAAAGCACTTTATAACTGAATGGTGGGAAATAGAACCACCTTAAATTCTAAGCATCATTCCATATAAAATTGAATGTTTTAAAAAAGAAGTATTTCCAATTTAATTTATATTCTATATATGGATGACACAAAAATAGAGAGTTGAATGGTCCAGTATTAAATTAATATTATTACAGGAATGGGTGAAATATTTGGACAATTCAGTCATACGCTGTTATTAACAAATTCTGAAAATCATGCTTAAAAATATGCAAATGTAATGGCCTTGAAATGAATATTATACTATTAATGATATTGAGCTTGGAGCAAGTGCATATATAAGCAGAGTTTGAAAGAAAACAGTATTGATACTTTCAAATGAAATGCCTTTTCTGCAGTGGCGGCTGCTGCATAAGAGCACAAGAGCAGTGAACACCCTAATTTGAAACTCATTTATTTTGGTTGTATCCAGCGTATGTCAACTGGAATAGGAACTTCCGGTATATCATCGATGTTCTCGCATCGGGCTCTCGAAAGGTACATTTTGAGCGCTGCATATGCCCATTGCTTAAAATGCAGACGGTAGATGACACTGTGAAGCTCGTACATATAACATTCAATACTGCCAACACAATTATTTTACACTCCTGTGTTTAATATTAAATGGTTTTAAAAATAACACATATTTAGTCCCAGATGTAATATATTATAACAGTTTGTCATTTATAAAGTCGTTTTCATAATATTAGTGAACCGGTTTGTACAGTATTTGAGCTCAATGTACGTGTGAACAAAGCCTAAGGTTGGCTAAGTGTATCCGATTTGAGTCGAAATTTTAAGGCTGCGGATTGTATTTTAACGGATGCGAGAGTGAATCTGAGAAGAAAATTCTTTGATTTAGTAGAACTGGCAAGATTTTAAAGGCATACAAGAGCGTACAAATACCAAGAAAGAAGCGATTTATTTTTTTTCAAAGGCGTGTTGGTAAGTAGGATGTATGAATGTAAATAATATAGAATAACCAAAATTAAATCCATAACCTAACAGAATTGCATTACATATACATTTATTTTCAAACTAAAATTGTATCGACTACTCATGAGTAATATTACATTTTCTAATTCAGCTGCAGTTCGAATCTAATCAATGTATGCATAATAACACTAATAATAATGGTCATTTTATGAGTGAAATACTAGTGAAAAATAAAAAACTCCATTTAGTATCCTAGTTGGGCTTTACAGTTGTTAGAAAGCTAGAACTGAAATTAAATATTACAATTTAAGGTTTAAATTTTAAATTCATTTTTGCATTCTTTGAATTTCAGAACTGTTATTTTTTTATATATGGGCTACTGCAGTTCATTCTCCTGTTCAACACCTCCAGAAGTAGTATCCTCAGGATTATGGCACAGATTTCCTTCGTTCATCAGTTAAAGTGAGTTCTATTTAACAGAATTTTCATTTTGCTCTAATAAGCTAATGGCAGAGTTGTTGCCACAACTTTCTAAATTATCTTTTTGTCTTTCCTTTTTCACAGTGAGATTACATTGTATGCAACCATGAACATTTCTGGGACATAATTATGCCATGGCCTAGTACTATGTGCTAAGGTTAAACACTTGCAAACTGCACAAAGTAATAGTGCTGTTTTATCAAAGAAATCATTTAAATTTTCAAACTTTAGTAAAGAAAGATGTAAAACTTCTGGTATTGGATACTTCATAAGCTGTTTCAATGTTTCAGTCTGCACAATCTTACCACTGGTTTATTTGATTTTAGCTTAACTTATACACAGTTTGTGGTATCTTAACGCAGAAAATATTTCTTTGTAAAACCATTGAGTTTTCAGATTAAGTAAAAGATACTTTAAATAAAAAAGCAAGTTTTTATAGTAAATAAGTGAAAATACTGTGCCATATTTATAAAATTAAAGAATATTTTGCTCTGTGTTGATGAATAATGAGCAACATAATTGCTGCAAATGAGCAAAGGATATGTTAAAAAAACAGGATATTTTAACTCTTGATTAATGCAGCAATTAGTGATGAAATGTCAGTCATGGATGTTTAGATGCAAACTCCATCACCTTCAAAGCACTTTTATTAACCTTATTATTTAATTATTGGAACATTAATGAGGTTTTTTTCTCCTTTCGTTTGTTTAGCGCAGTCACCATCTCAAGCTACCCGAGATATGCTGGCAGATACCCAAACCATGGAGTGAAGGTAATTTGGGTATGTTGAGTTGCAGGATCACCCCCAGGAACATTATTAATATAGTATGAAGGTTTCTCTGAACTATACAGCAATTTATTGCCATGTAACATCAAACATTCCTTACAATTGGAGTTTCATTTCAACATCAGTTGAAAAATTAACTAAAACATTAAGGACTATTGCTGGAAACATGTTCTGAATTTTCAGAAAAAGCAAAGTTGGTGTTAGGCAGTTATTTCAGTGTATTGGTAGGTTTTAGTGATTCTCTGTTAGTAACTTTAAAGCTACAATTTTTGAGTTAATGTTGTTAATAACTACAGACATGATTTTTCTAAAATGTTTGTTATCCACTAAATAAACATAATAGTAGCAAGGATTTCAGTTACCTTTGTGATTCTTTAACACTAAGAAATAACACCCTCGTGTTGCAGAGAATGTAAAGTGTCACCATTAACAGTCCATTTAATGGAAGTAGTTTTGAGCTTAAAGACAATAACTTTCTTAAATTACAGCTACTCTGCAATTTTCATTTGCAACCTAGATTTGCTTTCACTGCCTTCATATACAATGACATTAAAGCAACATAAAAACAAAACAAAAATGTATATATTGTTTGTTAGGTTACCTAATATAACATTACTGGCAAATTCCAACTAGGCAGCCTGATTAGAATTTGTGGATTTATCTGAACTTTGTGTTTGAAATATTTAACTTAATTTCATATGTCGTAGGGTTTACAACCTGTTAATAACAATAATACAGCAGGCATCATAAACTGGTTAATAGTTCGGGTTGTACCATTTTCCTCCCTATGGAGTCATGCAAGTGGTTCTTTTAACTGCCATACAAAGTGATGTTGGTATGGGAAGTATGACAAATGATGGTGCACCTCAAGTGGTTGTGAAAAACTCCTTTCATTTAAAAATTGTGAGTCACGAATAATGCTAAGAAAATGTGTATTATTTATTAAGTTATTATTAATATTATTATTATTATTATTATTAAGTCATAATTAATGTCAATATGATTTTTTAAAAAAAAGTATAATTAGTGCAACTTCATGGGAGGGGCAAAACGTTTTATAGTAATGAAACATATCGGTTTGCTGAGGAAACAAAAGTCATATGTATTGTAGTTTAATTTTTTTTTATTTTTATTTTATTTATTTATTTTTATTTATTAGTAATGTATTTGCAGCACATTAATAAAATATTTTATTCTGCTGCTGTAGAAAGAAAGAATAATTAGTATTTTAAGTATTAAGAATTTAACAGTACAAAGAAAACAAGGAGAAATTCTAATGTGGTGCTCATAAGATTGTCTTTATGTTCACAGCTGTTTGGTTCGAACCTGTATTAAGCACAAAGTTGTTGAATGTTATGATTCTATAGTCAAAGTGAAAAATAGTTTTTACTTCCTTTACCTCTGTTTTTTCAACTTAACTTTTACCTATGTGCTATCTGGGGCACAAGTTTGAGTAAATGAGCACTTCTCTGTGCACCATAGAGCAGTGAGTTGATGGCCTGCATATTACAAGTTTTTATATTTAAGCTGGACTAATAGAAAATAGCTGTAAAACATTTTTAACCTTCTTTCACTTAAAATAAAGAGAAGATAGAATCCATGGTGTTAGTGCTTATTTTAAGTGCCTTGGAAATAGATACTAGATTAGATTGCAACAGATATTCCAAATAAAAACTCAACAAAGAGCAATAACTAATCACAAATTATTTGCTAAGAAATTGATTATTTGGATAATGTAGAAGCAGCTATTAAAAATGTAATGCTTGTTAAATCTGCATCAAGGGACGTTAGTGAAGGAAATTTTGCTCAAGTTTGTGTTGCATAAGATGCTGGCTTTATTAAAAAAAAATTGTGTAACTGAATAGTTGCTTTTTGTTTTTGCTGATGTATTTCACTTATTTTTCAATACACGTGATAAAATATTATTTGGTGTTTTGTGTATAACCAAATGCTGACATTCTTTGTATATGGCAGGATATCATTTATGTTATAATTTGTATATTATTATAGAATGCAAATCAATGACATTTCTGTTATGTAGGTTAACAGCTGTTAAGTTGATGAATGGTAAACTGCTGTATACAAAGAGTAACATTACATAATACCATACCACAACCTTTCCTATTTTCCCACTTTACTGAAAATGAGTATAAAGACATTGTCAGTGTAAGACAATTAAAACCGATTTCGGTATTCAAGCAGATGAGTAAGAACTGAAAGGAGTGCAAGTTCCAAATAAAGTCACCTGCGCGTTTAATGGTTTTCTCTCCAGATTGGGAAAACCATTAAAAACGCAGGTGATTTTATTTGAGACTTACACTCCTTTCAGTTGGCTTGTGCACGTTTCGAAAGCGGGAGGCGGGGCTAGCAGCAGGCATGATCAGTTGATAATGACATAAGCTGCATTACCGACCGCAGCGTTAGTTCCGCTAACGGGCACCCGAAAGGTCCGTAAAAGCGCCCTATGCGGCACATTACCCCCACCATTGAGTTGACAATCCGGTTAATCTGTGGTTGTATCTATGCCCACTTAGTGTATGTAATAGAAATTTGGATAAAATATTTATTCTTCAAAAAAAGTGTATCTGACTTATATTGAAATTAAAACCAAGAGACCCATGCAGGGAGATATTCATCAATAATAAAATATTTATCATTTATTCTCTGTATGTTTATAGGACTATAATTGACAGAACTTAATAAGAAATTATCAACTACATAAAATATAACACAAGGTGCAACTCTGATTTCCACAGGCATAATTTCAACAGATGTATTACTGAGAAAGATGTTAGCTTAAGAGGAATAAAGCTTTTTAATAGATTACCATCACAATTAAAACTGTTGCAAATACTTCAAAAATACAATTTAAATGTAAATTAAAAGAATATCTAATACATTTTAATAAATAAGGGTCTGTATGATTTAAATGAGCTATGAATGTATAATATTTCTAATTGTAAATTTAGAAATAAGACTGACTTGTCCAAAATCGATGTAAAGTTGATAACTGGATGCAAATAAATTACATTACATTACCTTACCTTGAGTGCTATTAAACATAATGTATATGTGCCAAATTAAAATCTATGCATTTAAATCTATCGCACTACTCCTCAAACTCAATGAGACATGGCAACACAGTTGCTAGCACATCTTGACTTGTGTACATTATAAGGGAACTTCTGTGCATGAGCAATTGATATGCCTTATGGGGCCAGATACATATGGGTCATGCACACTTGGAGTGCATTTCCACACTGTCACTATAATTTTACGCCAGTGCCACTAGGTGGTAGCTAGCACACTATGGCAGCGGAAGTAGGTATTGTGCACAAGCATGCAGAGTCCTCCCGGTTTCTCCATACCATCCATTATCTCAACTACAATTTAATATACGCATTACTTCATTCTTGCCCTAGTACAGCGTACTTAATCATGCATGCAACAAATATCTAAAACTAATTTTCTTTCATCAGACCAGTTATGCATTATCATCATCGTCATCGCTGCTAGGAGCAGTTGCAGTTTTTCATTTCATTTCAATCATCATCCTTTTAATTACAATTAAAGGACATGTCCAATTACAAATATAAAGTAATTTAATAATTATAATTTATAATTTTACATTACTTTTCATTTACATATTTACATTAAGTATCAATTTTCATTTTATTTTCCATGTCTAAATTCGTCTATACTATAGAATTCATTTGATGCAATCATTCAAAAATGATGCAATTCAATACCATAAACAAAAATATTTCCAATATGAGTTTCAAAATCCAGGGTAATACTATAGAGAAGTAAAATCACATACATTTTTAGGCATAGTTGTGGATAATCAATTGAAATGGGTAGAACACATTAACCGTACCTGCAGTGCTATCAGCAAACAATTTTTCTATTAAGGTATTTTCAGATGTATGGGGATATGCATATTTTGAAACTCATTTATTTTGGCTGTATTTATTCACACTTGGTGTATGGAATAGAAATTTGGGGCTGTTCTGCAAAAACACACATGGATAAAATATTTATTCTTCAAAAAATTGCATCTGACTTATATTTAAATTAAAACCAAGAGACCCATGCAGAGAGATAATAAAATATCTACCATTTATTCTCTGTATGTTTATAGGACTATAATTGATAAACAGAACTTAACAAGAAATTATCAACTACATGAATATAACACAAGGAGCAACTCTGATTTCCACAGGCATAATTTCAACAGAGGTATTACTGAGAAAGATGTTAGCTTAAGAGGAATAAAGCTTTTTAATAGATTACCATCACAATTAAAAACTGTTGCAAATACTTCAAAAATACAATTTAAATGTAAATTAAAAGAATACCTAATACATTTTAATAAATAAGGGTCTGTATGATTTAAATGAGCTATGAATGTATAAATTGTAGAAATCTCAAATTGTAAATAATTTAGAAATAAGACTGACTTGTCCAAAATCAATGTAAAGTTGATAACTGGATGCAAATAAATTACATTACATTTTCTATTAAGTATCTCTTTATTGTAAGCGGCGCCGTGGCCGAGTGGTTAGACCGCTCGCCTCCACCGAGGCGGCCCGGGTTCAATCCCAGGGACCTGCATGTGGGATTTGTGGTGGACGAAGCAGCGTATGGGTGGGTTTTCTCCGGTTTCCCCCGCCATTCATTCCACCAACTGCTCCATCATCACCTTTCCTTTCATCCATTTCACCAACGTTTCGTTTCATCTACTTCCTTCATCCCATACCAGGCATCGGGCTGATCACCCATCCTGGATGCTCTGTCTGATCCATGATGGTCTGCTCCTCGACAGGCCTCTGACCCCAGGCACCCGCTTCTAAGTCCTGGGGGGTGTAAGTCCTACATAAGAGGAGGGTAAACAGATAATGAATGAATATTTCTTTATTGTTTTCATCATTACATTTTGCTGATTTATGTTCTTTATTTCCCTAGGTAATTTATTGAATAATTCTCTTCCTCTAACTTCTATTGCATGATTATTCAGAGTTGCCCTTAATGTTATTCTATAATAATCATCATCATTTCTTAAACTATGGTTATGTACATTGGAGTGTTTTTGCATATTTATATTTATCACAGTTTTTATGCATGGAACTGTTAACAAGTTTTGATCCTTAAACACCCCCCTGCAAGTTTGTTTATTCTCCATTTTGTTTATTATTCTAATGGTTTATTTTGCAATTAAGACTTTATCCATTTCTCTTGCTGTAATATTTCCCCACAAAGGAATCCTGTATCTCACATACGAATATATAAAAGCATAATAGACCAGTTTCATTGTTTTACTGTCCATTATTTTAGATAACTGTCTCATTATATAAATGCCCTTGTTTACCCTTTTACTAATCAATGCTACATGAGATTGCCAATTTAAATGTTTATCAATTATTACTCCAAGAAAATTAGTGCAATTTATTTCTGATATATTTTCATCATCCATACTCAGTTTAATACTACTCGGGTTAAGTTTTTTTAATTCAAAGTTAATACATGCTGTCTTTTGTGTATTTATTATATCTAAGTTAGCATAATATTGTTTTATAATTTTTAAAATTGAATTCACTCTAATTTCAACTTCTTTTGCTGTTTGACCTTTAATTATGAAAGTCATGTCGTCTGCATAACCAATTGCGATGCCCCCATTTTCTTGTATCACCTCAAAAATTTTGAGCCTTGCGTGAACCCTTGTTTTACTATTTTGAAATCTGTATTTTGTATCAGTTTGTTCACAATCATAACTATTATGCAGAAGATGGTATTTCACATTTTCAGAATTGTCCGACAAATTTTGTGAACACTCAAAATGTATACTCACAAGCCGCTACTGAGTATATTCTTGATGTGTCACTTAAATTTTATGATGGAATCTCGAAAACCCAGAGCTTAAGGATGAAAGTTGCTTGTCATGTACTACTTCATTGTTGATACTGTACATGGCGTGATATATGTAAATTGAAGGATATCTGGCTTAGTGCTGAAAACACTTATTTTAGGACCTGGACTTCTATGTGCTTCATGTTTGTGTTAATCTTCAGTTCAGCTTTTCCATTTTAGAGGGCAATTATTGTTTTGTTTTATATTACAGTCTGTAACTGTAGTTTCCAATATGTCAAAAGCAAAGTAAATTTAGAGTGCTTTATCGTATTGCAATTTTTCAAACTCGAAAGACACTCTAAAGTTGGTAAAAGAAAAGTGATATATAAAATATATCTCATTTAGTGATAGTGGATGTGGTCTGTGATTGCTGTCCCTTAGAATTTCAAAAATGAATGTTGTCATTCCTGATGAAGATATTGGAGTTCAAAGTGAGGTCATTCCTGAAGAAGATATTGGAGTTCAAAGTGAGGTCAAGTTGGAAATGAATATTCACAAGCAGAGATAGGAATGTCAACAAATGAAGAGGGGCTGGCCTCCTAGCTCAGTCGGTAGGGCACCTGCCTGCTGTGCGAGGGATCCTGGGTTCGATTCCTGGCTGAAGTTGGGAATGTTTCTCTAGCCAAGATTATTCTCTATCCTTCCTAGAGTCTGGAAGTATGAATGAGATTGTAAATGTGTGTGTGATCTAATGCATAAAATCCAAAGAAAACCAGAAATCCAATGACAATTGTATACAAGTTAACACTGTTGTCGATAGACAGTATGTTCCAAAGGTGGAAGGCTGCCGATATGAACATTGCAGTTAAAGGTGGGGTATAAATGGAACAAAAAAGAAAGAAGTGGAATATGCACCAAGTTAGAAAGATGTAAATGTTTGTAATTTAAATAAATTACTAATCCAGGGTGATTCCCCATTTCTAAACCAAAACTTTCACATGTTAAGTCATATGTACAGAAAAAGTAGCCCACATTTAATGCCACATATGGCACCACAGGTGCTGGACACTGATACATGAAATGATATTTGGGAAGGAAATGTTCCAGGCCTAAGTTTAGGGTACCTTCTGAGCATAGTAATGAGTGAGGAAAACCTGGAGAAACCTGTCAGAGAGGACAGTCCTTGCAGGATTTGAACTGCAAATCTCCTAATGTAAGCCTCACATGTTACTATGGAGCCGTTATGCTCAGTATATGTACAGAAAAAGCCAAAATTGTGAGTGAAGCAACAACAAAAACATATTTAATGTTGGTGCTGAGATTTTTGAAAGGCAAGAAATGATAAATAAATTTAGAGAAAGATTTTCATGTGTAAAAACATCAAATAAAAAGTATGCAATTTTAATTTCCCTTCCATAGTAATAAGAGTGACTATAGAATAGTATCTGAATTTGGAGTGTCTCCTTTTGTCGCACATACTGCAAATTTGGTATAACATAAATTGTAATTAGGTTCTTGAATGGAAGTATTAACATTACATCCATGCTGCAGTTAAGTTTACCTGAACAGTCTACAAAGATGTCAATACTAGTAGAATTGTGCCAAGAATGAAAAATTACTAAATTCTGTCCAGGAAGGATTAATAAACAAATTAATGGATATTTATGCAACTTGTGGCTGAAGTGGCAGTTTTATAAGTAGAAAAATTTTCATCACAAGTATAAAAAATCCACAATAAACAGTTTTGAGAAATCAAAATGAAAACATATTGAGAGATTGAAGTTTAGGGCCTGTATTGAGCATAAACAATTGAATAGCATATACAGCATGTCTTAAAAAAGAAGACATTAAGACACTGAATTTGAAAAATCTGCACTTTTCATGTTTGAAACTGTAGTTATGTTTTTTATTATGGCTCTAAAAGCAAATAAATAAATAGTTTTAACATACTGATTTTGAAAAAAAGGTTAGTTTTGTTAAGTTTTGATATAAATAATAAAATCACTAGCAGAAATGCTAGTTGATATAGAGAGACTTGAAAACAGTACTGTTTTCAAAAATGATGTGGAAATTTCAAGTTCCCTACCATGATGGACACTCACAGTAAGTAAGATGCACAGCCATCCAAAAATAATATAAAACGAGGTATTGTAATTGTTAGTTTGGGTTTTCGAGACCCGAACAACAGCTGTCTGGGTTGCACAATGTTTGTTTATATTCATAGTTGGTGAGAATATGAAACTTAATGCTTCTGAGCTTATGGAAATGTGAACATGAGATTATAAAAGGAATGGAAAATATTAATGATTTCATTCAGAAAATAATCAGCAATAACCTGTTACCAAAATGCTACTTAAATGATTGTGAAAAATTTCCTGATGACAAAAATCTCAGTAATATTGGAATTAATATTACATAAAAACATAATTGAGGGACTTATCTTCTATGAGAAAGGATATCATTGAATCAGTTCCCAAGCAAAAGAAATTTAGAGAACACTTGCTTTGCACTTAATCTGGATAGAGCTGGAGTACAACTTTTTCAAAAGAAACATATGCTTTATACATAACCAAAATTTACTACTTTAGCAACAGAGCAGCAAGACAGTAGAAGAACAAGAAAATCGTGTGAACATGGAAAAGTAGAATCAGATGGAAAAATTCAATGCCATAGCCAGGATTTGAACCATGCATCATTCGCTTTCTGTGCAGAAGCTCTAACCAACTAAGCTACCATGACAACGTTGTGACATGATCTTAAATTCCACAACTGACTCTCCATTGGGGTGTCATCTCAAAATGAATTTCAGATTTTCTTATGGCTTATCAGGAGAACTACGAATCAGTTGGGAAATTTAATGTTGTGTCGGCATATTGCCAGGTAGATCAGTTGTTTAGAGCAACCACACAGAAAGTAGATAATCTGTGGTTCGAATCCTGCCTATGGCATTGTATTTTTTAGTCTGATTCTAACTTTCCAACCTTGTCCTACACAACTTGTATGGAAGAACAATTATTATTTATCTTTATGAACATATTAAATCATGAATATAATTTTAAAGCACCAGCAAAACGTCATTACCATGTCACGACAAAGGGTCATGTGACAGTACAGGGGCCACAATCAAGGGATTAACTGCATATGCTAGCCTGCAGAGAACCCAGATTTCAACTCCCAGAGAACTTTGTGAATGGACAAAGTCCAATATAAGTGGGATGCTATCCTTATTCACTTCTTTTGAAGAATGCTAAGCAGACTCTCCGATTACTGGAATTAGAAGAAATCATTGTGTAGATTTCATTAATGCAAAAATAGCCATGGAAATGTATTATAGATTATCCAAAACTCAAAGGGAGTTGAAAGCAGGTGTGTCGTGCACACTGAGTGTCAGTGTATTTAGAACCACCACAGGTTGTGGTGTTGGCAGCATGACCATGCCCCTTCCTTAATTGATGAGTTAAGTTTCAATTTATAACTTGTAATTTTTAAGTTTTCATAATGAAAGTTATAACTACTATTTGAATTATAAAAATACCACTTGTTGATTTTGTGTCAATAAAACTATTGTTTTTATTTATTTTAAAAAGGATTTTAGTTTATTGCTACTGATTTTAATTTTTATAATGGCCAAAACATACTGTGTAAACAAGCCTCTTCATATGCTGGTATTGATACATTAGAAATATATTTACAACTGTTTTTATGATCAGGAAATAATTTTGAAAATAAGTGTTTATTCCAAAAACAATATTTCTTTAATTCTCTCTAATATCTGAACTTCAGCTAATATGTATCTAATTTTTACATGGTTTATATATATTCCACTGTGATAACAAAAGTTCTATTGTAAGTAGAATTTTAAAATATGAAAAAGGTGTAAAATATTAAAACAAGAAAAACATTTGAAAATTTGCACATATAAAATAACCTGAATTTTTGCTTGTGCATTTTTCATAAAATAGCTAGACACACAGAGTTGATTTTGCAAAAACAAACAAATTTGGAGTTGTTGATTTGTTTTTGTCAGACTGTTTTGAATGGAATGATCCAGTCATTTTTAATGCCATAACAGCTAATATTGCATATCATACCTCCCATTTTAAATGTGCATAGTTTACCAAACTGTTTTTAGTATGGCAGCATGCTATCTATAATTTGCTTTACAAAACAGAGCACCAGGAACATTTGCATTAAAAACTGAGTGTGTCCAATTGAATTTTTAAACCTGATTCACATTTCCATTTGCAACATTGTTTAGGAGTCAGTCTCAGTTCTGTAGAACCTTGGTTTTGTTTCTGCATGCATGTTAAGATGTATTGTTTAGCATTCCAACATTGAGACGATTTCTGGGAAAAAAAAAAATAAATAAAAGATCCTTTAAAATTGTGATGCAATGGCTATGCCCCAAGGTTATTGGGAGGTCGGTGTCGGCAATTGGTGCTTGCCAGCATAAACACTGGGCTTGCTATCGACAGATAACTAGATCCTTCTGGAAGTTATTTCTCCCCTCTCCTACAGGAAGTGTGTCGAAATAGTTCTAGAACGTTTGAGAACCTTGTGGAAAGATTCCACTGAGTATATAAGTAGCATTCTTGTAAGAGCTGTTGAGTCATGAGCAAGAAAATAAGCTAGCAAGTGCATTTCGGGTGCGACATCAAGAGCGATTCTCCGAGCGAGTTGGTGACATGCAGTGAGTGCTGCTGCAAGAGACAGGTTCGACTCCCAAGTGAAGTGAAGCATCTAGTGTGAAGAGGCTACTTCATGAAGGAAGTGAAAGAGTATTCAACCAGTTCACCTTAGTGAAGTGAACTCCCAGCGAAGAAAAGTGACAGTTAAAAGAAAAACTGGACAGTTACAATATTTCAACACCTCAAAAAAAAGGGATAAAGATGGGACACTTGATATCACCTAAGTAAAAAATATTTAATTATTTTTAACATAAGCTAAATGTAGGGCTGAAGGATTTTTATCACTATAGATACTTATCTGTAGAGATTACATCCTCCAAAATCTTTCTTCTTTCAGTAGTCTCTCATAAAAGTTTTCATAGTCTTGATGTTTAAAGATTCTTTTCTTCTGTACACAAAGAATAACTCCTGAGAATTCTCTGCATGGCTTCATTTGGTCCTGGGACAGCCGTAACAAATTCAACAACTAGTAGTAAGGATAGGTAGAATCAGACTGAAAAATTCAATGCCATAGCCACGATTTGAATCACAAATCTTTGGCTTACTGTACCACTGCTGTAACCATGACAACATGCCAGCATAACATTAAATTCAATTGACTCACGTTTTTCCTGCGAAACTACAATGTGTTCTCAAATTTGTTTTGAGATAACATACCACAATGGTGACTTATGTTTTAACATAGTTTGACCTAATAGTGGTTAACTATAAAGCCTGGGACTTAAAGTGCTAACAAAATTGTAAGTTGCCTTTGGGGGTCAATACAATTGCAATCCTTATCATGCTTTCTAAAACATCTAAATCCAAAGTGATGTGTTTAAAAAAGGAAATAAACTGAGGAGAGAAGAAAAATGGTTTCTAGGTGGTCAAGAACTGGAGGTAGTCAAAGAATGCGACTATTTAGGAGTAGGTTGAGTAATAACAGGGAATGGGGAGCACATGGCAGAAAGATGATAGCTAAAGGGAAGGCAGCTATGACAGGAGTAAGAATATGCAAATATAAATTAGAGATGTCAACAAATGGTTGGAGAAAATGTATGAGGCATTGGTAGAATCAAAAATGCTCTATGCGGTGGAAATATGGGGAGGAGAATTACCTAAGAAAATTGACCAAATGTATAGAATGTTTTGTAAAGAATTAATTGGACTACCAAGAGCAGCACCAGGAGAGGTTGCATTAGTACAACTAGGAAGAACGAGGAGGAAAGGTATAATAGAAAGAATTTTAAAATTTTAGTTTATGTGTATGAAAATGGAGGAAGGTGAAATCTTAAAGATATGCCTGACTCAGCAAAAGCTTCTAAGAAACAAAATCAAGGGCACGGGAGAATTTTTAAGGAAGGTAAAGGAAAAATGTTCTAGAAAAGTAAGAGGCAAGGGCCGCTCAGTAAACGATAAGGCCTGGGAGCCAAGCAATCTGAGTGGCTCAATAAGAAAACAAGCACCAGACAAATTGTACAAAAGATGTAGGGGTACAGTGATATATGAATATATATTGTAAGTCAAATTGTAGAACAAATTGTACAATAAATTCAAATTCATTCCAAAACACCTCTTAACTTTTGAGGTTTCCTTCACGCACCATGTGATCAACTGAGCACTTGCTGGAGGAAATAGATTTGTACACTTTTAACAGCATTTGCACTCTCCGCTATTCAAAATCTGCCCATTTTCATGTTTTAATTTTATAATACATCACAATAACTTGCAAAAATTAATAACACACAAATCATTTATGGCAAAACTCTGCAACATAGAAGTGAAGATAAAGTGATAGTGCAGGATTGTTCCAATAATTGTATTGAAAGCCTAAAGGTTTTTAAATAGCAAAAGTAATAATATATAAAGGAAGTCATTCATTTAGTGCCTACCATAAATATATTTTGCCATAATTATATGTTTCTTCCTAAAAATATACCTATGTATTCTGTCAGTAAACATTATGGTGGGAAAATTCATTAGTTTACTGCTAAGAAAGGACCATAACTCTGGACCAAATTTATGGCAAAGTCTTGTTTTAGAATGGAGAGAGAATATCTCCTTAAGTAGTAAAAGCTTATAAGAACCTGTATTGTTTCTTTAGTATTAATTCTCTTTAGGATCACTGATTTCAATCAATTTTGCAGGAGCTTCAGTAGAATTTAACATCAAATGAACATGCAATTTCCATTGCTGCCACTAATTCTAATTAATTGCTAACAATTAGCATTACAAATACAGGGATTTTGTAAAATTTCTTGACCAACCATTTTGCCTATGACAGGATGGAGTGTAAATGTTTTTTATGATATGTCTTAAATTCCTGCATGATTTACGAGTTTTAGAAAACTGTAAACAATGCCTATGTTGGGGTTGTCTATTTTAAAACTCAAATGTTCAGTTTAGGGAATGACTTACATTATAAAAGCACTGATGATAAATTTTGCAAATCAGAAACTACCTTGTCGATGAGGAGCTTGTTACCATTTCTCACTAACTTTTGAAAAGTGACTACAGAATCAAAATTATAAGATCTTTTTTGCACTCCAAAACCTTTCATTGATATTTTGACTATGCTTCATCTTTGTCTTCCACTGCAAGGCTAGGCTATAAAGCCTGTTTTGATACAAAGACATCTTCCCATCTGGCTCTGGGTCTTGATAGAAAGGAAAACCAACACACTTCCTTTCATAGATTTGATGATCAGAAAAGACATTAGACTGGAATTTAGAGTATACATAGAATATAACCACACTAACAATTAGATCAAACTCGATAATTTTATTCCAGAATCACAAAAACATGTAGTCATCAGTAGTCTAGTCTGCATAGTGGTAAATTTACCACTGAATAAGGGAGAATATAAAAACGAACTCCCAGAAATTAAAAAATAGCGGAAAGCTAAGCTTTCTAAAAAGATATTGCGATAAAGAAAATATATAAATTAAAAAACGCAGGTAGGTACCTATGTCATAATATATAATCCAAAGAATAAGTATACCACCCAATAACTACAAGAAAACTTCATAAGGTTTTCTGAGAATTCAAAATTAAATTAGCATAGAGGAGCAAACTTTAGCAAAACTCAAACAATATAGAGAAAATATATATTGTTGCACCAGGCACAATCAATTTTGTATGTACCTGATTTTTCTCTATATGATATATATGGTGTTTCCAGCTTAGAATTAAAAACTTTATAATCAGATAGACAACTCTGTTTCAAGAATATTTTTTAAGGAACCTATGGGCTGCAAAGATTCATTTCAGTGCAAGAGGAGTTTATGTCATTAAATTGGTTGATGTTACAGGAAGGAATTGAAGTAATTAGCTATGTGAAAATTTAATACACAAATAATTAATATTACAAGTATTCACTTTATTGACCTAAATATACATACCCATTGCAAATAGACCAGCCATCAAAAATGGCTGACAGTGCAGTCTACAACCTGTGAAACATGTTCTCTAAATTTACACACATATGGAGCAAGTATATTATCAAGTATTACTCAATATCAATAAAATCCATTTCCATCAAAAATTCATTTTGAAGAATCCCTAAATTTAGTTTGTTTTATTGAAATAATTTTGCAAATAAGTAGATATGTTAATATTAACAAATAAAGGTCAAAGAGAAGCTTAAAAGCATAAAGGGAAAGGATTCTAAAAAGATGTTCTGCATGTGCTCAAAAATATTAACTGAAAATATAATGTTTTCAAATGTCCTGCACTATAGCACTGTGGGCTAGAGTGTGGAGCTTTGGTTCCCAACTATGGAATAAACCCAGGTTTGATCCCATCCATGCAGTGTGGATTTGAAGTTCTGGGTATAGGACCAGTGCCCATTCAGTATTGTGAGGAAAGTGAGGAGTTATGATAGGCAGTGGTCCTGGCCTCATGAGCCAACTTTCTGACTGGGGGATAAGTGATGCTGACCACATCCCTCCCCGTATAGGTTGGATGATTGCCCACCTCTGTTATGTGTAAGTGGGCATGAGGCCATCAGTCAGGTTGGCAGGTCCAGGCCCTTTACAAACTGTAGTGCCACAGGATTTATTTTTAATGCTTTCAAACAGCTCAAGGGAGAGATGTTTATGGCTCACTTATTTGCATATGTGTGTGCAGAAAGTATAGCACTATTCACTTAAGACTTGAGAGAGTCTTATCAGGTTCTCAAGATTTTGGCTGCCAATCTCAGAAATCTTTTCATGACAAGCTTCCATCCTTACCATGGTCTACCAAGTAATTTCAGCAAAATGAAGTACCAGGATGATACACTGACTGTAATAATATTGTACTCTGGCTGGTTTATGGCTTCCATATGCTGCAATGCATCATCCTGAATTCATTTTTGCATCCCTTAGTTTACTTTGGCTATATGAAAATCACTAATGAAAATGTCATGTACGAAGCATTAACAAATTTTTTTATTTTTCATATATCCATTACAGTTATTGATTTTAAAAGTAACACTGAATATATATTCATATACTCATTGTCTTCAGCATGCCTTATAGCACACACTCATAGAAATATCCACACATGCATACCTGTGCACAAATGCTGCTCTCACATTTGTAAAGGTTCACTGTATCTATACAGGGTGGACCATTTAAGTTGAGACTGTAAAATATCTCCAAAACTAAGCGATGTAGAAAGAAATGTCTTGAATAAAAGTGGCTTGATATTATGGGGGAAAGTAAATGCCATTAGTCGTGTTTTGTTTGGAGGACATTATGATAGTCATTTTAGGGTCAATTTAATTTTTTTAAATGGGAACCTACAATTAGGGTCAAATTAAATTGACCCTAAAATGACCATCACAACGTCCTCCAAATAAAATATAACTAATGGCATTTACTTTCCCCCATAATACCAAGCAACTTTTATTCAAGACATTTTTTTCTACAGCACTTAATTTTGGAGATATTGTACAGCCTCAACTTAAATGGTCCACTCTGTATAGCTTCAAGGCTTATATAGAAGTAAAATAGGTCTATCTGACATTTAATCATGATTATTTATTATATTATTTATCACAAGGGATTGTGTTCTTTGAGGATAAATATGTATTTCTTTCTCCTTTCTTCTGAGTGTTGTTCTTACTCTTGCTCTTCCAATAATAGAAATATGGTTAACCTCCTATATTTTTCCAACACAGCTTCTAGTGGTCCCTCGGGTGAAAAATAGCTTCAGAACTTTCATTTTGCCAGCTGAATGGTTTCAAAAGGATTTCCGGATTCACTCTGAAATCAGTAAAATATAAAATATTTTGCAGAAAGATATAAAAATATTACAAAGCTATGTATCTGCATCTTTATGTTCCACTGGATTCACAAACATGGTCTATAACCATTATTTTAATAATAATAATAATAATAATAATAGTTTATTTCCCATAGACTCAATTACAAGTTTTGAACATTGTCAAGTACAAAGAAAATAAAAAGCTGAAAAATTACAGTTAGTTTAGAAACTCATTAACATTATATACAGGATTGTTTAAGAGATATTTTTTTAAATCTAATGCTGTTGCCTTCACCTTTACTTCAATTTGCAGTCATTTGTGTATATATAAACCAATTATAAAAGAATCTTTGTTTATGGATTTTATACTATAACTATTGTAGTGCAAGTCCAATTTACACCTTGTGTCATGGCTGTGTATTTCACTATTTGTTTTAGGTTTGTGCAGTTCTGTCAGACAGATTACTCTATATATGTACAAAGACACTACAGTAAACATTTTACTTTTTTGAAGACTTCCTTACAGGATTCATATCTTCCCATTTTGAACATTGTTCTAATACATTTCTTTTGGAGGAATCCTTTGAGTGAGTTCTCTAGATTCTAGAGTTAAATTTTGATTTGGAGATGGGAATTGGAACACTAGCAAAATTTTAGGTGTAACTCACTTGAACATAAGGAAATTGTGAGTGGATTGATGACCCTTTAGTTTCACCACTAAGGTTACACTCAGAACATGTTTTGAAGATATTCGTCTCCATTGTCAGCTGCATGTCTTCTGGCATCTCGAAGGGGGTCCCCTAATTCAGTGTTAGTTATACTGCCATCTAGTTGTCTAGTGGAAAACTTCAATATCTGCCAGCAAAATATAAAAATTCATTACTTGGTATGCAGATTTGGTGATGTGGAGTTTTTCCCATACTGTGAGTTCTGCTGGCATTTTGGCATATTCTAAAAGCTTTATTTCACATTTAATGTTCTGTTCAGTTGACCAGTAATGGCAAGCTACTGCAGATCTGTCTATTTGCTTAAGTTTTAAATTTCTTAGTTATTCCTTTAGAGGCTATTCACAATGAAAATTAAGCATTATTCCTGAAGCTGAAGAGAACTATGAAAGGATGACATTTTGCCACCATCAATGAGATAAAAACAGAATCGCTGAACACCATAACGAAAAGTGAGTTCCAGAAGTGCTTCTAAGATTGGAAAAAGCGCTGGCACAAGTGTATTATATCTGAGGGGGATTACTTTGAAGGGGACAAAGTTGATGTTGGTGGTTAAATAAAAATTCTTTAAGAAAAACAAAAATTCTCATTACTTTTTGTCACACCTTGTACATCAGTTTCCCAGCATCTATAAAAACGGTTATTTATGAATATATTTTTGATTTCTCATGTTTACCAGCTTACTTTAATGTCTTTCATATAGACTAGCTACTTCACTCTCTATTTGGAAGATTATATAAACAGAAATGTATTAAGGCTGGTTACCAATAACTGAGAGCAGAAACCAGAAAAAGAATAATAACATTAAAATTTATGTATCATAATGTAAATGTTCACAATTAATACAAAGCTTTCCTGGGTCCTGGGAATGGGAAAGAAGACTTGGTCAAACTTTAACTTTCTTGTTCTCATTCCACGGACAGCATATTAAGATTCTTCAGTATAGAAATTATTCAAGGCAGCCATGACATGAAACAGCCACTAGAGCTCTTTAGTCATAAGCTGGAAAAATGAAACCAGAAGGAATTCCAGCAAATGTGCATGCTGACTCCCCCATATTCATTGATTGTAGATTCCTCCAGCAAAAGCACAATTTGAGGTTTGTTTATATGCAACTCAACAAGCTATTGCTTCAAAAAAGACTACAAAGAACAACAAAAACTGGTAGAAATTAACAAACAACTTTAAATATGTTATTAATAAAGGAATGAAGTTTTGTACAACTACAGGAATTGGAAATAGTAATGGATCGATTTACAAAATGTTTACTCCATCAAATTTTGATGTTGGCTAACCTGCATTATATTGGTTGAATGGGAAGCAGGTGAAAAAATATCATTGGTCAATTACAAACAAATAACATCTCAAAGTGCAAAATCAACTTTCCACTTTGCTTTTAAATAGTCGTTGATATGCATTCCCATTCTCATTCCCGTGTCTGTGAACCAAAATGTTGTATGGTGTTTTGCTTTCTGGTTTCCATTCTTGGTTTGAACCAGCCTTTATCCAACTAAGAGTAGTTGAGTCAGTATTATAGACTTAGCTATATTTTAAACATTGCTTTTTAAGAAGTTTCAGTCTGACCATTTTAATACACAAAATTCAATTATGCTTGCCACACCATAGCATTTCAGTGATATTTTTATAATATAATTAAGACCAAAACTTGCTTTTGATCCTTAGCATTGTACAGATTTTCACTGCATACATCATAACTATCATTGTTGAAACACATTACATTACTGGAATAATTTACATAAAAAAGAAACTGTAGAAAATCATGATGTATGTAGTGAAACTGTGTGTAATGCCAAGGATAAAAAGCAAGTTTAGTTCCTTATTCCTCTTTTCCTTATTATTCATTAATGGATTACCCACCTTGTTGTAGGACTTACAAGCCAATGCCTCGGGTCAGTAATCTGTCAGGGAGCAAGCAAACTCTGGATCAGAGCATATCCAGGATGGATGATCAGCTCAATACCTTATATGGTGGTGAAGAAGAGGGGAATCAAATGTAGTGATGATAGGAAAATTAGCAGATCATATTATCCAACCCAGCATTTGCCTAGCAACTGAGGAACCCCCCCCCCCCCCCAAAAAAAAACCTTTGGTCAGACAGGTTAGCCCTGGGGGGTTTGAACCCGGGACTTCCCGAATACAAGCCATGGATGTTACTGCCTGAGATATCCAACTTTCCTTATATTAGAGAAAAATCACTGAAATGTTATACTGTGGCAAGCATAATTGAATTTTGTATGCTAAAATGGTCAGACTTAAATGGACTTGTAACTGGAATTTCTTAAAAAGCATGATTTAAAACACAGCTAAGAGCTCTGTGGCATAACATGCCAAACACAATATATCAAGTATTAAAAATGAAAGGGCACATGCAGTAAATCATTTGAAGGTGGAAATAAAATTAAGCCCATCTGTACGAGATAACTATCATACCTTCTAACCATGTTCTGGTATGAACACCCCACCCTAAAAGAAATCTGGTTCGTGAATGCTGAAAATGGATATTTATAAGTGTAAAGTTAGCTTAGCAGTATTACATGCATCAGTGATATAAGAGATCTTAAGTTTGATCCCCATTTAACTAACTTTTCCAGCTGCTTTGAATATGTGGATTCCTTTAATGTTACAGTTTTAATTTTAATGTTTAATAAACCCTACTTTTTCACTTGCATGTAATGTAATACTTTTGTAACTAGTTGTAAATGGACAGGGTGGAACTGGTTGGTTTTGTGATATTTTCCTTATTATGGTTAAAATGTATTATAAACACGGTATGCTGATGACATGGTACTGGGATCTCATGATTATAGAGTACACATAAAGGCAATCTCTGCACTGGAAAGGCGGGCTGACAAAAACGAGCTACAGGTAAATAAGGAGAAGACAGAGTACATGATATTTAGGAAAGGGGGAAAGATACGAGATACCCCAGAAAGACAAAATCTTCAAGCAAGAGCCTATAAAAACTGTAAACCACATTAAATACCTTGTATTGACACTAAAAACCACAATAAACTCATTCAGTATACACACTAAACAAAGAGCAGCTACAGCCACAAAAGCCATACATGATATCGGAGAACTAACCAAGTTATCCCTAGATACTGCAATGACTATCTTCGACACCAAAATAATTGCCATACTTATGTATGAACTAGACCTAACCTGGAACAAACTCTGCACGAAAAATTTCCTCACTTTAGATAATGTCAAGGATCACTTCTAGAAGGCTACTCTAGGAGTGTCTAAACACACTCTCTGTAGACTGGTGTGCATGCTTGCTCAAGAAACGTTCTTGATAGAAGAACTCAGGACAAAGTTTCATCTGCCCTCCACTCCCGACTGGAAGAAGACACTGGATGGGAGGATAAGGAAGAGGGAGGATATTTGGATAGAATTTTGCACAACGGAGGCCATGAACTGGTCCTGGACAGGCACAAACTAGGAGCTCACTGGCAGTACATGGATACCACCCCAAGATACGCATAAATCAGTCTTTCTACAAACCTGTTGACAACTGAGTATGTGATATATGTGATAATATGTGTGGCAAATATCATATCATAGTGTGCACAAAACAGGTTATATCAGTGATTAACTTTTGCACAAACTAAGTAACAATCAATAGTTGCACAATTATGCACATTATTATTATTATTATTATTATTACCATCATCATTAATTTAATATTTGTTCAAATCAATAAAGCTATTCTGCCATGGTTTGCTCAAAACAAATTAATTCTTAATGAAGAAAACACAACAGCAACAGGATTCCATCATAAGATCAACAAAAATATCATTTTCTGACATTGTACTCAACAACACCAAAATCATCCATGTATCTAACATAAAACACTTTGGATTATGGATAGATCAAAATTTAGACTGGGGTTTGCACACTGAAAATCTGATTAAAAAGTTAAGTGAGCTTTGCTATGCATTAAAATTGTTTAAAAAAATTGGTTCATAGAAACATCACCACAATGGCTTATTTCATTCGCTTCTAAAATATGGCATTATATTTTGGGGTAGTTCAAACATGTCTCAAAATGTGTTAAAATTTCAAAAATGTAAATGTACCAAGCTATGTTAGCTGTAGTGTTACTTCAAGAATAAAACATAATACACCTCCACGCTCATACAAGTGAGTCACCTAAAATTTGCACCACAAATATCTCTGAAACAAAACTAGAAACCGAAAAATGACTTCCACAGGCATGAAGGCAGGGGACAGGCTCATTAAAATAGATGATAGGGCATTCAAAAGTAAGCAAATGTAATTTTCAACATAAACTTATACTTTTTCTTAATGAAAGCACTGTATTATTTTTGACGTAATTGATAAATAGTGTTTATTGCACTGCAATAATTCAATTACATACTGTGAAATTATAATGTAAAGTTACATGTTAGAAGGAACATAAAGGCCTCATAACGTTTGGTCCATAGCCAAGTATTTTGCAAAAAATAAATAATTTGTAATGCAACATTTGGCAACATAGCACCCTTCAGCACAAGCCCCACTTCCTACCATGACAGGCCAGCTTTCAAATGAATGAAGTAAATAATGCCAGTGTCACTTGGAGCAAGGAATAGCACGATGAAGATTTAAATTTTAAATGCAACTACATCGATATAGGATGAAAAAATGACTGAAAAAAAGTTCTGTATCAAATGAATACTGTAAAGCAAAATAAATCCTAAAGTTAACAAGCACTTTACTTGAGAAAAGAAATGGAACAATGACAAATTACTGGCAATTTTGAAAATGCATTTGCCTTTAGACATGTTTATTTTCATCTGTATTGAGAAAATTGAAAACATCACACTTTGCACATCATGCTTCTTCTGCCACTAGTATCATAAATTCTTGGGCCTCATAGTAGTCACTAACAAATACCATATGTAATTCAGAATTCCTATCATTCGGATATGGCAAAAATTTGTAATATTATACCCCCGCCGCTGTAACGTTGCACTTGACAGCTCGCGTTTAAGTTGGTACACTCGCAAAAAAACAGATGAAAAGCTTTCACTGTTTGACTTTCTAAGCCAATCACAAGTCAGCATTCCGGATGGTCGATGACAAAGCGGAAGCAGAATGGGAGCTGGAAGCGGCTCTGTTGCCGGATGTATTTATTCCCAACCACGTGCTTCAGTTTGTGAATCTCTAGCACGAGCGTCGAGTTGTTTTTTGCAAGGTACACATTGTTCATTGTTATTTGTATTTGTGGTTATTGTTTTATAGTTTAGTTATTGTTCGTTTATACATATATGTATTTATCTATTTTATATACATTTAAGTCATTATTTATTTATACAAGATTTAAGTGCGACAATCTCTGAAAAATGACGTCGATCACCAAGTGATGATTCACGAAGTGAAAATCCTTTGCGCCACTTAATAGTCAGGCATTGGAACTATTAAGGAGGACCCGAGAATTCTTTGAACAGGAAAAGGAGTACGTGAAGCTTCACGGGCATCCTTCTATTCCTGCTAATAAAGCCGTACACTGTCACTCCAACCCTATCGAATTAATGTGGTGCGACATTAAGGCTTATGTGAAGGAGAACAATAAGTAATTTACCATTACCGAGGTGGAAAGGCATTTGTGGGAAGGTGTGGCGACGGTGGACGCGGCTTCGTGGAAGAAGAAAGTAGATCACGTGAATAAGCTAATACGAAAAACACAAGAAAAAGATGGAGTTATTAGTGAGTGTGAACCATTAATGATATGCCTTGGTGAAAATAATGACGGGGATTTGGATGGAATTGAGCCATTGCAGTTTTAAATCGGTGAATGAAAATAACTTTGTTATCGCATGCTTATAATTTGTTTTATTTCTCCTCAATGTGGCAGGCAAGTTTGCATTGTTCTGTTTCTATATTGTCAAAAGTGCGTAATTTATTCTACATACGCTGCAATGTTTATGCAGAGTTATTTTCAATTAACAATAAGAATACAAAATGGTTATTATACATTGACATTCGCTACTACGTACACTTTTGTATGCGGCTTAGACACGATAGAAAGAACTATCAGCTGTTCTTGTTTACTAGCCACTCTGGCAACATCGCAACCACAATATAGCCTACTTTAAGCAAAGCCACACTAACTGTCAAGTGCAAAGATTCAGCGGCGGGGGTATAAGTACTCTTATTTCCAGCATATTTTTTACATGTTCATAAAACAACTAGTAAGGAATATCAACTATCTTGCTGTTATTTTTTTCCAGGTTTCTCTTTTGGCAGCAAAATAAATTTTTCTTCATTAAGAATGTCTGGATGGTTTTTTTGCCACTCTTCTGGTGTAACAACTTATGTTTCTTGTTTCTATGTTCTACACAGAGAAATTACCTGGAGAATTTTGTGATAGTTTAAATTGATAAATCCTAGCTGCATCTCAATTCATGCAAAATAATTTCCAAGTATTACTAATATTAGTAATTATTGAGTTGACTGTAACACTACATCACTTGAAGAAAGAGTGAGCCGACTTAAGATACTCTTTGCTCCACTTACTACATATTACATGCAGGACATGTTTCATTAGACATTCCCCACATCTTCCACTGCTATGTGTCGACTGACTTCGGAGTAGGATTCCAGTTCTCTGGTGCCATCTGCTGACCGATTGATGAACTTAGTGATGAGATCTCTTCCTGGTGGTATTTCAACGTTCATCAGTTGCTCTTGGAACTTTTTTATGTATATTTTCTCCCACAAGCTTAATTCTAGCGGTTTCTTGATGTACTTTAATAATTTTACTTCCCTTTCTACTGTGTGGTTCTTTGCAAAAATGGTTCGCTACAGCAGACCTTTCTAACTGTTTATATCTGATGTTGCAGTAGTGTTCCTTTAGCCTGGTTCCATGTTTCTCTTGGTCTTCCCTATGTACATTTTGTCACAATCTTTGCAGTTTATCTGATATATACCTTGTTTCTTTTCATGTGGAATACTATTAGTAGTGCTAGATTTTAACATCTTTCCTAAGCTGAATTTATTGTATGGTGCCAGGGTTATCTTGCATTTCTTGAAAGTCTTCTGGAATTTGTAGAAGGCCCAAGGGTAGAAAGCAATTCTCTTGTATCTCCAACTTTCCTCAATTGGTGCGAGAGTCGTAAACTGTCTGATTTGCTTTTCTCTGGTGAACTTGTTGATTTTTCTGTCTATCATGTGTTTGTCGAATCTGTTGGCTTTTGCTGTTGTTACGATGTGTTTGTATTCATTCTTGTATTGTATTTCTTTAAGAGGGGTGTTTATTAATTGGTGAATTAAACTGTTGAATATTGCATGTTGGTGTGATCTGGGGTTAAAACCTTGAGCTTTTATGTAGTTGTTTGTATGCGTGTTTTTCCTATGTATTCCATAATCTATCTTTCCCCCATTGCAGATTATTTTCAGATCTAAAAATGGTAAAGTGTTTTGGTCCTTTATTTCAAGTGTGAATTTTACTGTTGTGTCCTGTAAGTTAAGCAACTTCATCTGTCATATTGCCGATTGCGATCTCCACATCTACAATGTAGTAAAAAAATGTTGTGTGAAAATGTTATACATGTTTTTAGGCCAAGGTTTAGCGTCTCTAATTCTGCTCCACTGAAGGTTTGTTTGGATAAGTTTACGACATTTTCGTCAGCGTCTTTTGGGTTAGGTTTCGCGGTGTATCTTCTTATGTTGGTAACCCTGTCTCTATCTTTGCGATCGTTTCTCCGATTTTTCTTCGTGATTCCAGTTTTTTGGTATAATTTGTCCAATTTCTTCCTTTGCTTATTGCATTTTTTGTTTCATCCTGAAATTTATGTGATCAAACGATCCGCTTTCTAAGTTTTCCCAAGTGAAATTTCCTATTGCGTTCGCAATTTTAAGATGTAGTTGGTACATTTTAACGTCAATGCATGCACGCTGTTCGCATTTCTTTGATTTCTCTATTTCAACAACCTTCTTTTCCGCGGCTTTTTGTTCTCGGCTCCCTTTGTTGATCTTTACTATCCTCCTAACGAAATTCGGACAAACCTTTCCTTTTAAACATTGGTTTACGAATTTTATATCAGCTGCAATTATCCTTCTTTTTTCTTTGTATTTTAAGAATGTCTTTATTTCTTTTTTCAAACCAAGAAAATCACCATTGAATCGTTGTAATGTATTGATATCGCTTACCTCCATCTCGAAATCCATTGCCGTTACGCGTTCCTGAAGACTTGACGGTCTAAATTTCAGAGTTTCTTGAAAACATTGGAACTTACACACAGTGAAGCATTCAAATATATTGAAGAAAGAGTGAGTTGACTCAAGATACTCTTTGCTCCACTTACCACATATTAAAACATGCAGCACATGTATCGTGAAACTGGCGTCAACTGACTTCGGAGCACAGAACGTAGGATTCCGGTTTTCTGGTGCCAATTGATGAACTTAGTGCTCTTCCCGATGGTATTTCAAAGTTCATCAGTTACTCTTGGAACTTTTTGATGTATATTTTCTCCCACAAGCTTAATTCTAGCGGTTTCTTGATGTACTTTAATAATTTTGCTTCCCTTTCTACTGTGTGGTTCTCTTTCCAAACATGGTTCGCTACAAGGCACAGATCACAGATTAACCTACAACTACAAGGTAACTAGAGTATAGAGAAGGTAGGCCACTCCGGCCATTTCGCTCTCATTGGTTGCGTGTCTGTGACGTCATGTGGAAGGTTGAGCACGCGCGCTCTTTGGATAGTAATTGAAAGTGAATACTTTAAACACGTTTTAACATGTACAATTTAAGGTACGGATTGGTATACCCATTGTGTAAACGGTTAGGCAGTAATTAAGGAATTGTAATATAATGCAATGACGTTATTAAAATAAAAAGTAACAAATTATTCTTTGTTTAATCTTAAAAGTGGCTGGTCATGCTGTGTTGTAGAAGTATTTTTACTCAAATGCCATTTCCTAATAAATGTGCGAGTCCTGATCTATAGATAAACAATTCTTTCGTCTAATTCAGGTAATTTAGAGCAAATTATGTCACTAAGTGTTTTCATCACTCTAACACATTTTGTAATATGAAATCCATAGAATCCCGCCAATATAACTTCGAACTTCTTCACTTTTTGGCATTACTGTTCGGTAGGTCGAATAAGTCCCCCTCCCTGGAAATAACTGTAATCCAGTCCTGAGGCACTTGTGTTGGTAAATTACAGTCACTGTCTTTGCTTCCCAATGTACTATCAAAGGACCGACATTTGTATGCAATATAACTCGCAAGATATTTTACAGTCCGTATTGAAATCTTCAATTTCAAAATTTTCCTTTATGCTCATATCTTCTAACAATGTTGCCTCCTCATATTCGGTGGGTGCTGAAAGTCCTTTAGCAATGTCATGCATCCATAGTCTCATGTTTTTCCTATCCCTGATAAGGAAATTATGCTTAATCCAATATGCTGAATAATATGAAGTCAACATTGTTATATTACTTTCAGTAAATGTGACCAAATAAAATATAATTTTGAGATGACGTAACTTTTGATTAATTTCGCTGGTACTGTTGCTGTTATTTGTGCTCGAACCCGGAAGATAGACATCATGCCAGTTCGGAATCAACAAACATGGCAGTGCATCACCACATAAAATTTTCCGTAGAGGTAAGCCAAGTAATTCGTTTTTTAAATCCCGTTCATAACCTCAGGCCGAAAATGTACTGAGGGACTCGAGCATTATCAGTGTTGAATTTATCACTCCGTTTACAGCGAGACACCCACATGCTCCATAGTTTAACTTTTTTAGAAAATCTATGACACATAATTCCAGCAGGTTTTGTTCCCATATTGGAGCAATGCGCAACAGCATAGTTAACTTTGTTTTTGAAATGTTCATTTTGAACACGAATGCACGCCACACTTGTATTTCCAAATCGCATCCACAACTGGAACTAACTTCTACGCATTTGGAAAGAGCATTCTTATTTAGTGAACAACAATGCTCACCAAACAACATTTGCACCTGTTGGTGCGGTACAAAACTGTTGCTCATGATTGGACAGTACAACGCATTACAGAAAATTATTATTTAAAGAGCTGTTCTGCGATTCCTCGAAATAATTGTATACGTGTTGTTTAAGAATGGTTTTTTCCCAGAAGATAGGGAAATACTGTTTTAGAAATTAGTGTGTGAACAGGTGCAATCAAATGAACCTAAGAGGACAATTCAGCACGCTTTATGACACCTCTTCGTACTGTTTCAAATGCACAGGGACTCAGACACGTCTCCAAAACTTTTAAGAAGTCAACAGAAAGATAAAAGAAGGCAAAATGCAATGATCTTCGCTTTGCCTTAGGGTAATACACCCCTTAAATCCAAACCGTGTGGAAATTCAGGTATAACATGGACAAAAGGCTGATGACCATTTTGCATGACTATGCAAGTACTCTTTTGAAATCCGGAAATAAGAAAATCGTTTTCTTTGCCATTTCAGGGGAAACAAACACTTGGTTCACACTGAGGAATATCATTGTAATGATATAACATTGTGATATTCTGCTAGAAATTGTAATCCCAATAAAATTACATTACTTTACAACCTCAAATAAGGATTTTCTATACCTTACTTTGATCACTGTGGTTTTCTTTGAAAACGCGTAACATATATAACTAAAAATTATTTATAGCTGTTTAAAGTGCGAAAATATGCACAATATATATTGTATTTATAAAACTCGGATTTACCTCACTCACATTACTTTCTTTGCTCACTCGTCTACAAACCCTACAAACTGTTTTCTTCTATCTACTTGTTAAGAGAGATGAACCTTAATTACACATTCAGTTGCATGTATAAGAAGGATTCAGTAAGCTAAACCGATAGTCAAATTATAAAGCGTGTCGCTATGTGATGGCTTTGAAATTCCATGCTCTTTGAATGACCACGAGAGAAAAAAGCCGAATAGCGACTTACCACTTAAAAACGTTTAAGTATTTGAACATTCAGACAAATAACATAGAATATCTTGGACATGGTTAAAGACACAACTGTGTGCTTTAACGGGTTCTACTTCTTTTTAAAGTAATTTTTTTATCTTTTAACCCTTACCAAATTATAAAAGCCATTTAAATGAAGTTTTCACAGGCTACTTACAGGAAATTCAAAATATACATTTTATGTGTCATGCAAATGTTTTAAACATATGCATTTTAATCAAAATGGCATTAATCATGTTTGAGAACAAACGTAATGGATAATTTCCCATGTAAAGGGTAGTTCTGATACGTAATCTTCTTAAAAGATCATGTCGCATTCTTGGAAGATGCTGGAGTTAAACTCCAAGTTTGGTATTTAACCGACTTTTCGTTTTGAGTTATGTTGTTCACACGCACGCACAGACCTTTTTCTAAAAAATTTGGTTTTTAGATTCAAGGAGTCTCAAAGCATGTATTTTCGTGAAAACTCGGGTGAAATTTTGGGTGGAATACAATACTTCCTCTACTTACAATAAGTAATTAGGAGAGGAAGCAAAATTGCAGAAATAATGCATAGCCTGAAGGTTTTATTTTAATGTAATAAATTTTTTCTTCTCCCTCTCTTCGTTTATTACGTGATTAAAAGGCAATGATACTTGTTATCTTTTGTAAGAAATGCATTGTAATTATAGCTTAAATGTTGAAAAATTCAAAGCCTAAAAGAAAGTGTTGCAACTGTTTAACAAGACAAGCTGTAAAATAAGAGTATATGGCATAGTTTTGAATCTTCCTCCGCATTATTTTTCTTTTTCTATGTTATATGTTACGGAATGAGAGTTTTGTTTCAAATAAAGGCTAAATTGTCATACTTTTGCCTTCATTTGTGTGGCAGCATTATGTAGAGCAGCGTAAGATCTAATGCGGGCAAAAGTGACACAAATGGGTGCAAAAGTATGACAATTTACCCGAATGTATATTTGTTGTAATATTGGTATTTTCTGTTAACTTCAGTGATATTCGTAGAATGAGGTAGAAAACTGATAGGTTATTGTGTGTTGCAACATTTTTATATAACGAATTAATTTTCAGATACATTGAGCCGTCCTGACAGAGGGGATACGCCTACGATTTACATTCCTTGCAGTGTTGTGGTTCGAGTCCCGAATGGTGACATAGAATCTGAAGGTATGTTATTAAGTTTCCAGCATGAGAGTGCTGGATGAAAGGCTGGTTAAGTTTTTAAGAGCTTCTTAGTGTTGCTGAATTTTATATTGTCCTGATTTACTTTTCAGATATTGTGAGTCATCCAGACAGTGGAATATACGATTAATTTTCATGTTTGCACTTCATAATTGATGGGTGGAGATCACAGCCAAAAGTAGGTAAGGTAAAATCAACCTTTAATGTAAATTAATTAGCATGTTACTGTGCTAATATTCAAACACATAGATGCAGATCATGCGAGTGATACTCATGTATAATTAAAAAATGTAGGATTATTGGTGGACTGACACACTAACTGTCAAGGATAGCATGCCAATGATACTATAATTCTTTTAAGACAGTGCCCAAATGAAATTTTCTAATACAGAAGGAAGAAAGATATTTGATATCATTCACATATATTTCAGTAATTCACCCTCTTTTGGGCATTTTTATATAACTGCCACTATGTCCTTTTTTGAACTGGTCATGGTGTATGAAAATATAAATTCTGGTAGCTTTTTTGACAATTAATGTCCTTGTAATCTGTTATTACAGATGCTCAAAATATTTGTTTCCAAGAATAACTGAAGTGTTTGTTTTGAGTGAAATTAGCAGCTTCAGTATATGTTTTGAGGCTTTGAAATTCCAAAGTGGTTTCAATCTTTCGTGTCTGTTTTCTACCATTTAAACTTTGTAGCAATTTTGATGATACAAAATCCTTCCCTTAAAGATACATTGTGCAGTAGTAATTAAGTTGCAGGATATTATAAGAAATGTATAGGCATTTAAATGATCATGTTGTTTTTGTGCAAAAATCAAAAGTTTTGAAGTAATGGGCATTTAATATTTTTTTAAATGTATTGAAGCCCTTTAAGTTAACACATATGATAAACATGAAATTGATCACGATATATGATGAATCATTTGTAGAATACTTATGAAAATAGCTTACTGTGAGTAGAGAAAGTCTTAGATGGCAGAGCAGTGGTATGGCAAGTTAAAGATTGCTGGTTTGAATCCCAGGCATGGCATTGAATTTTTTGTCTGATTGTATATACTCATTCACTATTGTGTATATGCAAACAACCCATGGCTCTTTTCAGTGAAGGTTCCATGAATCTTTTCAATGAATTGGATCTTCTGAATGATCCTTTGATCTGTTATTTATAGTGAACATTTTAACACACTGAGTATTTTAAACGCTTTTCATATACAGCGCATTGCATCCGAGGTACTATGGGAGGTTAGGTTTTTTTTTATATAAGCTTAGGTTTCTGAATTTATGGAAGGTTAGCATTAGGTTAGTTTATTTATAGGTATATAAGCTTAGTTTTCTGAATTCACAGAAGGTTAGTAACTTTTTTTAATGAAAAGTGTTTAAAATTTCACTATAAACAACAGTTCGAAGGATCCTTCAAAAGATCTGATTCATTGAACCTTCAATGAAAAGATCCATGGATCCTTTGCATATACTGAATTTTATTTTGTTCATGTAACACAAAGTGGTGGTGGTTTTACAATAAAAAGTGTTATTTCCTTCTCATTTAGCACTTTATCAACCAAACTTTTTTGCCACTTTTTAACGGTTTCCCAGTTTTGTGTTAAAACAGCTTATTCACACTACGCACTTCTTCCTTTGTCATGGCAACTCAAACACTAACTGATAAAATCGAAGATTTGACCTGAGCGCTAGCGTATTATGAATGACTGTTTGTTTATCATATTTCCTGTGTTATGCAAAGAGTTTATTTGGTACTCAGATAGCACCGCTGCGAATTCATTGCTGCATTTCTCATATAGGCAAGAGAATAGCAGTCATCCATACAGTTGGTAATTAACAAAAAGATACTCTTTGATTGTTAATGCAATAGCAGGTAGAATTAAGAAAATCATATTTTGTCATCTCTTAACAGTTATTATATATCCATTACCTTTAACAATGAGTTCTTATGATAACCGCAATAAAATGTGTAGTTCTATACCTTTCCTACTCCAATATTTCATGATACAATACGTTTAAGGAACTATTTACATTGGCATAAGCATAGTGCTTAGTTTCATGACAAGAGGAAGCATATGCTTTGTTTACATCAGAGAGAACTCTGGTTTACAGTGGATAGTGTGTGTAATATGATCACAAGGTGTTTGTAACCACAAATTTTTCCTTAATGTAAGCAATTTCTCTTTTCAGAAACCTACTTTTAAGGGTAGTTTAAACATGTGTGTTCTATTTAATTCTAGGATATACACAATGGAAAGTTGGAGTTAAGTTGTGGCTATTTGTGTCCAGTGATGGTGCTTCAAGTCAGAGCACAGAGAATGACAATAACATTTATGGTGTTAAATGGTGTGGTGAAACTTGCTAATGACATTTATTGCACTGCTAATAGCGATTTAGTGAATGACAAACAATAGCTACACTATTGCATATAATGTGTGCAGAAGTTTCTTTGTAGGAAATGGAATTAAGTTATGTCAAATTGTATTGCGCTATCTAGAGTAGAATAAAATAACAAGTGTCAAACATGTGTTATTCTTCCAATTTTCCTGTCAAATTCCACATCCTACTGTTGGTTGGAAGTTCAAACAAACCATGGAGGCAGTTTAAGTGCAAAAGATTTTACTATGAAGCATGCAGAAGAAATTATTGCAAGGTGCTTGATCTCATTCACTCTCAAAAATTTAAATGTGACCATTATGTATTATGACATAGAAACATTCAGCAACCGCTATTAACCCCAATAATATTATATAAAAAGCAATTATGTGCTGACTATTGGATAATTTAAATAAGTTACACAGGAATAAACAGTTGTGTTTTTCATACTAGCCTAGCTGTGAGGTGTTCAACTGATCATAATTGTGTTCTAATATTGTATTGCTACAGATGACAGTGACAAGTTATTTTATGTGAGCTTTAATCGACTCCTTTATAAAGAAATATGAATAACTCAAAGTGCAATCACGATTATTGAAGCTCACATAATTAACTTTGTACGTCATCAGTAGCGATACAGTATTGGAACATATGATCAGCTGAGCAGACAGCTAGGCAGGTATGAAAAATACAGCTGTAGTAGCTACGAGTGACGTCATCATCCGAGAGCACAATTTTTCATAGTTTAGTTCCATCCCAGATCACTACTCACGCTTCAATCGCCCTCGTGTTTCCAACGTTTAACACGAGAGTTGCACTTCTAATACTTTGGTGTTCTGTGATGCCAGCGGTCTGGCCCTTTGGCGCTCTGACCCTTGAGGCTGCTACTTTTTGAATTATTTTGCGAGTGATGTTCACGCTATTTCGGATGTTCTTCCAAGATGGGTATTTGCTCCACTTTTTCTTGATCATGTGATTTTTTTCGTCGTGTGACTTCTATTTTATTTTATAAACCTGTTTCAATTATTTTGGAAAATTGTGATTGGTAGTTCACAATTCATGGTCACACGATGACATTTATTGTAGCAGTGTGTGTGGAATTTCTTCGAAAACAGCTACAATTCGCACAATCAATTCCTCCCTGTTTTCAATTGGAGTGACCTATATGAAACTTTTGACATGCCCCACAGAAAGAAATATATTGGGCTTAAATCAGATGATCAAGCTGGCCATGCAACAGGTCCCCCTCTTCCTATACACTGCTCTCTGAGTTTCTTTTAAATGTCTTCGTACAATTTGGCTGAAGTGCGTGGAAGCACCATCACGTTAGAGCCAGATGTTCCCTTCAACCGCAGGAGGTACACAGAGCACCAAGGAAAATCTTTGGCGGATTTTGTATCACTTTCTGGGCTCTTTTAGGCTTGCCCTTCGCCTTACCTAACGCAAAGCATGGTGGCTTGATAACACGGCAATAAGGGACAAAAGAGGGAGGTTGATGCCTTTGCTTTTTCTGGTGTTATTGAAGCAAAACATGTTTATTGTCTCAAAACCATTCACACCATATACTAGTGAAATTACGTGTGGACATATCGTGAGTATGTGAGATGCTGGTCACACTGTTACATCAATTGCAATGGTAGTGGATAAAATGTTTTTATAGTAAATTACTGGATAAAAATATTCCAGGAAGGTGGGGAAGACGGTCTACATACTCGTCAGAAAGTGGGCACTACCCATAAAACATTTATTTTCTTATGTATTGTTTCTGGCCTGAATCCGTTTTCTGTAGCTATGTCCAATATGTTGTTTAGTTCAAGCATGTATTCCTCTTTGTTCATAGGGATGTTGACCAGTCGGTGTGTCAGACTGTTGAGTGCTGCATGCTGGTGTGGAATGGGATTGAAACAGAGCCGTGAGCAAAAAGAAAATAAAAGAAGCTACCACATTCATCCCTACTGAAAAAGAAAAGATGATCTTCAAAAACTTCACATACCACCCAACAGCTTTCTACAAATTCCAGAGAATCTTCAAGCAACACAACATCTCTTTGGCCCCCCCAAAAAATTACACCATAAAAAACCTACTAAACTCCAAACTAAAAGATGACATCCCACAGGAGAACAAACCAGGAATATACCAGATCAGCTGCAATGACTGTTAAAAAATCTACATTGGGAAAACCAAAAGAAATATAAAAACAAGAGCAAAAGAACACTTCAAGATTTACTTTTGAAGAAGTTCTTCCAACCGCCACCAGAGATCAAGCTAACAACTAAGACGAAGGATGTAGGCAGTCGACAGGGAACTGAGGATGGGAGCAATTAGCCCCTGAAACATGCATTCGTTATAAAAACAAGTAAGTGATGTAGTGTTGCAATCGACTCAATAATTAATAATTATAGATACATCACTGTCACAAAGTCCACCATAGCAATTTTATTGTGAACTAAATGTTACTAATATATTAAAAACTTTGGAGTTTAAATTTTTATGCTGTGCTCTGACCTGGTTTGACCTCAATGCAAAGTGCAACTGCTGTTATCTACTGGAATCCAAATGCAAGGAGCGTGACACAGGTCATGGTAGAGTTGTGTATGAACAGGTGCCTCTCTTTGATATTTTCGGATGTAGTACACCATGCAAATTACAAATTACAATTCTGAAGAAACTTCTCTGGAAACTTGTGCAAAACATATCGGTTCTGCACAAAAATTGTAGAGAAAAATTCAGTTAAATTTATTTTGAACTGCCCATAGGCTTAAGCATGCTTGAATATTAATAAGTGTCTTATACAAACCAAACCAATTTTTACTACAAATCTAGCGCTCAAAGTAAAAATTTACTATATTTTAAAATCATTATAGCATATAGAATCATGATTTAAGCTATGGTGAAAAGGAATCTTATCTCTATAATGGATAATGTGTTAATATTTCTAAAGCACTTTTAGCGTTTATGGTCATTGTAAATATTTGGTATATTCCATTCTGGCTTAGATCTAGTACAGTCCTGCTAGCCACTAATGTAATGCTTGCAAAAACACTTTTGGCAATTGCAGCCACATACACAATAAATTCTTTTAGCTCACCTTTCCAGTCATAGCCTTTATTCGATTAAGGATTCCGAGGTTACGGGGATGGGTGAATTGGATTTCTTCTTCTTCACCATCATCAAGAGCACAACTTTCAGCAGGAGCCAGTTCTGTTTCATTCTCACCATCACGACCTCCAGATGACTGGACTAGCTTCATATATTTATATTCAAGACGTTGTGTCTTCTTCCAGAAATAAATCATCAGGCCACACAACAGCAGGGCCAATGTAATTGTTGCTGCAATCACTACCTGTTACAAAAAATTTAAAATTCAATTAAACTTTTACTTGGTGCTATAGGTAATTGCAGAAAGAATCATATTAGACCAAAATTGATAAACGATTTAATACATGTGTCAGCTTTAATGCTTGATAAGTGCTCACTTATGTTTAGAAACCATTCACGGTGAAGCAATGAGGTTTATTAATAAAATGCCTTTCAGCTTCACTTATCATTTGAGGATTATAACATGTTTGAGGAATGACTTTTCCTATCCTAGCTGGCTAGCAGTTGAGGATGAGAAGACTGGTTCCTGAAATATATTTTAATCTCAAAATTGTAAGTATTGCTGTATCAACAAAAGTGAGAGTCCATTTATAAGGAGACCCAGGATGGGACTAAGAGGGGCTATAACCCCCCTCCCCACAATTATAAACAAAATGACAATGGTTACACTGAAAGTTATGCCGTTGCTCTGCTTCAACTTACTATGAGAGTAGTGAATTGTTGATTACACATTGCAAAGCAACAGCTATGGTCCAAGGTTAACAGGAGGTCACTGTCAGTTAGTCGGAGATAAACAACGATAAATAGCACTCACCAGCATAAACACTGGGAGCACTATCGGCAGATAACCAGAAGTTTCTTTTCCCTCCTCCTCCAGAATGTGTGTCAAGATAGTTCTAGAATGTTCTGTGGAAGATTCCATTACCTATATAAGTGAGCATTCTCATGAAAGTCAGTCAGCCAATGAGCAAACAAGTTGGCAGCCAAGTTTCCGGTGCAGCAAGGGATGCTGCTCTCTGAGGGAGTTTGTGACGACTGCTGTGACGTGCAGCAAGTGGTGCTGCAGGAGAGATTGAAAAAGTGCTGTGTTTGACTCCTCAGCAAGCGAACTAGGTCAAAACAGTGACAGAACTAAGGTGAAGTTCCAATGAAAGTTGAACAAGATCAAAACAGTGACAGTGTGAACCAAGTGAAGTTCCAATGAAAGTTGAACAAGATCAAAACAGTGACAGTGAGAACTAAGTGAAGTTCCAATGAAAGTTGAACAAGATCAAAACAGTGACAGTGAGAACTAAGTGAAGTTCCAATGAAAGTTGAACAAGATCAAAACAGTGACAGTGTGAACCAAGAGAAGTTCCAATGAAAGTTGAACAAGATGAAAACAGTGACAGTGAGAACTAAGTGAAGTTCCAATGAAAGTTGAACAAGATCAAAACAGCGACAGTGAGAATTAAGTGAAGTTCCAATGAAAGTTGAACAAGATCAAAGCAGCGACAGTGAGAACTAAGTGAAGTTCCAATGAAAGTTGAACAAGATTAAAACAGGGACAGAAGTTCCAATGAAAGTTGAACAAGATCAAAACAGTGACAGTGAGAACTAAGTGAAGTTCCAATGAAAGTTGAACAAGATCAAAACAGTGGCAGTGAGAACTAATTGAAGTTCCAATGAAAGTTAAACAAGATCAAAACAGTGACAGTGAGAATTAAGTGAAGTTCCAATGAAAGTTGAACAAGATCAAAACAGGGACAGTGTGAACCAAGAGAAGTTCCAATGAAAGTTGAACAAGATCAAAACAGTGACAGTGAGAACTAAGTGAAGTTCCAATGAAAGTTGAACAAGATCAAAACAGTGACAGTGAGAATTAAGTGAAGTTCCAATGAAAGTTGAACAAGATCAAAACAGGGACAGTGTGAACCAAGATAAGTTCCAATGAAAGTTGAACAAGATCAAAACAGGGACAGTGAGAACTAAGTGAAGTTCTAATGAAAGTTGAACAAGATGAAAACAGGGACAGTGAGAACTAAGTGAAGTTCTAATGAAAGTTGAACAAGATCAAAACAGGGACAGTGTGAACTAAGTGAAGTTCCAATGAAAGTTGAACAAGATCAAAACAGTGACAGTGAGAACTAAGTGAAGTTCTAATGAAAGTTGAACAAGATCAAAACAGGGACAGTGTGAACTAAGTGAAGTTCCAATGAAAGTTGAACAAGATCAAAACAGTGACAGCATGAACTAATTGAAATTCCAGTGAAAGTTGAACAAGATCAAAGCAGTGACAGTGAGAACTAAGAGAAGTGATCATTGAAAAATGACAAAGACACAATACGTAAACTCTGTTTATTTTAATTAAATATCTCATATTATTAGCATTAAAATAAAATCACTTATTTTTTAATTCCTTATCCAAACCAATTGATTTTATGAAGTTCATGCCTATAAGACCTCCTCCAACTTTGGAAACAAAGGATGATGCTCAAACCATTACAGTAGTTTGGCAATCTTCACGACACCTTTAGTCATGCAGTGAACATTCAGAATGCCTTCCATATTTAAACCAATAATTTTCCTGTATTTTGGATGTGCTGTCACTAGCAAGACCAGGCTCTGGAGATCTATATGGTTACCGGATTTTCATCTGGACACTGCTTAATGACTTAGTTCTTGCCTATACTAAAATGAAAGAAGGTGGAGTTTACCTGTAGTTCTAGAGGAATATGAGTTGTGCAGGGAACACTCTTTGTCACAGGCATTGAAGAAGGCATGATGCAGTCAGCTGGTGGCAGATAGTGCAATATCTGCATACCATTCATACACTCTCCTTTAACAATTCTGAAATTAATATAACCTATGGGTAAAATTTAACTGGTACTGAAGAATCCACTAAGCACATTAATTAGAAAGTGTTACATGAAATTATAGTTATAATACTGTAAGATTTTAATTATCTCCATGTTGCTCAGCTTGTACTGCATTAAAAAAAACTCCATATAGCTACTTAATATTTTGGAATTTATATGTTTCAAGTTACCTATATTTATGATGTGATGGTGATTATCACTATCACAATATATGATTCCTCAGTGTTACTCAAATAGAGATATACCTTAGTGTGTTGAAATTCAGAACTGTCATTTTCATTATTGCCACTAATAGAAACATCAAATAGATAATTCCTATGTAATATAAATTCATGGTTTGACATAGTACATTATATATGCTTTAATTAGTCAGTGTTCAAAAGCTGAATAAGACAAAAGCTTTAAATAAATTTTGAATGAATGAGAGGCATTTTGACAAAACTTTATAGTTCTGGTAATCAGGATTCAAGGTTCTAAATAATTATTTGAAGTGTTAAAAGTTTCAAAACTGATTTATTTGAGAAGAAGCAGAACTCTTAATGCTTTCATTTGTAGCCTCTGATACCTGTTTTCTTCCTGCAGAATAGACATTTTTAGCATTATGCTTTTTTTATAAAATATTGGGTGACTTTTGTTATACGAAACAGTTAAACTATAATAACTCTTGTAACTAGTTTGGCTTATTACTTTGAGTTATGATATATCTGACTTATTTATAACCATTAAACTATGGTATGTGGACATAGGTAGTACTTGTGGAGTTTCCCTCCAGGTGCCACTTGCTCTGTCTCGCTGAGCTTGCTCCCTCTTGCCTTCACAACTGCAGAGCTGCCAACATATGACTAACAAACAGAGCCATCCTTTTGTGAATAACAAAAGGCTAGTGGCCTTAATATTACTACTCCTTGCACCTCTTTATTCGCAATAATATACATAACCCTAAATTTATTTTATTTCTTTATAAACAGAGGAGTGAAGCAGTTGCAGCCTTAATATTTCCGTGCACCAAGAACAGCAACAATGCATTGTAACATCGCTAATCTAGAGGATGTGCCTAATTCCAAAAGGTTGGCTATTCCCTATGTGCATGCACACTATCTACAATATGGTGAAGTATGTTGCCATTATGCCAGGATTTTTCCATAAAATAAAGAATTCTTAAAAGGTTGGGGGTGGGTTTACAGGCTCTGGAAGTATCAACATCTGCTCCAAAACACAATTATAAGGTAATCTTACTATCCTTTTCACATCTATAATGCTTTTTACACTATTTAACTGTGTCCACATATCGTAGCTTTACCTTTATAATATTTTAAATAAGGGGTTCTTTTTATTTTTGTCAAACAACTAGATGACAATGATGATGAGGAAGTAATGAAAAAAGTGCTACAAAATTTATTCAAAGAGTTGTGAAGTATTTATCCCTGTTTTACACAAATATAATATATTGTGAAGTCACCTGGTAGTCATAGTCCAACATTATACATTGGACATGACCCTCTCATATGTGCTTGTCTTTAATGTAATTGAAAACTGAATCTCTGCTTCATCACTAGCTAAAACTGCATTAGAAGTGTTTAGGGATTTTTTTTTTTTGTATTGTGATAAACAAAAATATGCACAAATATTAGTATGAATATCTAAAATAATTTATCAAGAAAAGTAATGAAAACCCTACTACACAATTTTAAATGCCCAATTTCTGATACTTTTGCAGGATAAAGGCAGTGTCTTCATCTGAAATATTCATATCCCATATATTAAATTTACTAAATTCCAATATTCTCTTATGGAGTAAAAACTGTATAGATTATTTCTTTAAATTTGCCCTCCTCAGTAACTATTTATTTTTTTATGGAAAACCCTATTATCAGTTTGTAAGTAATTTCTTTCTTTAACACATTTTACACTCCCACGCTGGTTTGTAATTATTATTCATTCTGTTATGTGTTATTGTTAAACAGGCTACTGTTGTATCCAAAAACTAGTGGAATCACACACAGTGAAGCAATTAATAAAATGCACTTGATGAAAATGGGGTCAACAGGCAGCTGATAATGTGAGCTCATGCTCATGATGCATGTTCTACAAAATAAATAGGTGAGTGAAGCTAGCAAGAGTGTTTAGGTTGACTCCACTTTCATCATGTGTATTTTAGGCTATTGTGTTTACAATGAAATAAGTCTAGTCTTTTCAGGCCAGTACTATGTTTTTGCCCACGCAGGAAGTTATAGAAAACAATAAAGCCATTGTATTAGTGAACAAAGCGACAAGTTAATATTAACAATATCAATTTCGCAGTAAAAAACCAATAGTTTTTTCTAGTTGACAATTTGCTGTGTTACTTATTGTGCTAAGTAGTCACTATTTTATTATTACATGAAACAATGCAACTGCTGACGTTAAGAAAGGAATGCCCGTATTACAAACTTCCTCAGGTATGTTGTGAACAACAGCTCATTGGCTCAGAGCATGAAATATTAATTGCAATACTAAGGTTAACATCACATGAATACATAATATTAATAAATAACTGCCAATAACAAAAATAATTAAATTTACAATAGGCAAAAAACTTGATAAAAGTTCTCAATCCCCCCCCCAAAAGCCATATAAGTCCTTAAGCTACAAAAAAGCACACACTGTGAACACAGGCAATTACAAGCACAATACAATGGGTATATTTTACTCCAATAAGCATGAAACATATTTATGTATACAAAGTCTATGAATCTAAACAAAGGAATAAAGTTGGCAAATGATGAGCTCTAATGAGCAGGTTATCTGGGCTTTAATTTAATTACAGTTTTAAAAAACATGATTTATAAGTATAGAACAAATAACTACGTACACTTGTGGAATGCTTTACCTGTAATGATTTTCAGTGCACAGGGGACATGCTGCAGCAGTTGTCCATAAGAAATTGAAGTTACAGCCATCACATGTTCCATCAGGACAATTAGTAGGCAGTTGGATTGTACCATTGTTTTTTTGATTTGGATCACAGTATAATGTTATCACTGTAGTTCTACCTTGAGGACATGACCTTGTGGAGCTGTAAATTAAAGTTCACTGTTTGTTTAAGCTAAAGTTATATTTATCCTTAATAATCATGATATGTTTCTCATAGTTACAGTGTAAAGTTGTTAATTTGATGGACATCTGGATAAGCAAGATTCAGTATTAACGAATATAAACATGAAAACCATTTTGTAATACAAACAATTGTAATGATATCTACATAAACAGTGTATACAAGTAATGAATTTTTTTGTTTGCCATGAAAGATTCTTTTGTGGTTTGTCATGTATCTTCATCAATGCAAGTGAACAATTCCAATTTGCATGAATACTCTGCACAACACCAGTAGAATTTGAGATCTTCTGCACATACTGCTTGTCATGGAAAAAACAGGTGATTTCTGCTTATGATTCCCAAATAATAACAATGGTTTGCTGCATCAGAGAACCTTACAAATTCAAATAACACTACAACCAAAATAGTAGTGAGCTATATTTCAAAATTATACTGCAGAGGATGTTAAACTGATTTTGACATTATCATTAGCTTCCCAACAACAGCAAATCTCCAGGAATACTATATAAGTAAACTAAGCCTTAATACATTACTGCACTATAATTCCAAAGTGTGCACATAGCATTATATTCTCATTTTATTTTATTTCCTTAATGTGTCTGCATTAAATTATACCTGAATTAAAAGGAGCCTGGATTAAACAAGTTTTACTGGAATCAGACTTTTAAAACATTGGTATTGGTCAGGACTCAAATCATTGACCTTTGTCTAGCTATGCCAATACTCTTGCCACCATTCTATCTCATCTGCTTGTGTATATTCTGGAGATCTCTAATGTTATCCCAGCAATGAGAGATTTATATCCAAAGTAATAACTCCTAATGCTCCCATGTACATTTTAAAGCCCATGTTAAATAGTAGTAATGCACCGTTTTTACATTAGCATATTTCAGGCATTAATTCTCTCTTTTTCTTTATCCTTCATTGTTGTTGCTGTCTAATCTCAGCATGGTTAGTGGTACTATAGTCTATCCAGCATTAGAATTAAACTTGATGTAAACAAAACATTTTGTATCCTTCCATGTTAGCCTTGTGTTCAGCGCTTCTAGATGCAGCAATGTTTATCCCCTTACCAACTGCTCATCATTATTGCATGAATGCAGAAGAGGATTGAACGACACCACAAAGAAGTAAATGGAAGCTACAATGTTCTTTAGTGCATGTTATTTATTACTGCATATTAATCAAAAGTTTTTAATTACCTTTGATTAATATAGTTTTTTAATTGGCATATTTTAGATACTTTGGTTTCCCGCATATTGTAGGTTAGTTAATGATGTCATGTGTTTACATCATGTTGGGTTATTAGAGTGGGGCAATTATAGTTGATAATGTGGACTTTTCTGCAGTTAGTATCAAATTTGTCTCCATGTGTAACAACAATGGTGAAAAATATTTAATTAAAAATGAATATAGCCAGGAAGATACTGGTAGCAACAATCATGCAAACCAAGTGCTAAAAAGCTGGATGAGAGAAACCAGTTCTTGGCACTTTCTGAGTGCAATGTAACTTATGTTGAAAATAATTTGCATTGAAATCACTAGCATAATGTTATTATCTTCAGACTTTTTACCTATAGTGCAGTCCAAACCTTCTGACATTCCACGAGAACCAGTACGGTCCAACTACATTTTGTCAAACTTCACTCCACTTTGGCAGAATGTTCCACATTTGTAGAAAATGCCATTGTAACTTTATAAATGATAGAAAAGAGCTTATCACTGAAAGAAATGAACAGCAGTATTACACTGAAGTTTAACTTGCAACCAAGGTGCCCACAACCCTTCACTATCCATTTTGGTTTTTGTTAATCGATGCCAAATCTTAATTTCTTCAACATGAAGGAAGTTGTAGTCATAGACCTCTATCTACCCAATGTTCTATATGTTCTCCTTTGCCTGTTAAAGGATTGCTTCAAACAATGCATGGGTTTCATGCAAAGGAATGTTTCATGAGCTGGAAGTATGAATACTTCTTTTAGCAATCTGCAACAGGTCTCGGAGCAGGCATTATTTTGTGAAAAATCACTACATTTTGGTTCATCAAATTGTGAAAACAGAATGGCCAATTGAAAACATTAAAAAATTGATAACATTATGCCAATAACACATTATAAGCAAAGCTATAACTAAAAGTTTTCATAAACATCACAAAAGATAACTATAAATTAAAGAGACATAAAATTTGATCACAGGGTGTAAAAATATTATTATTTTTGTACTTGTTTGAAAGAGCATCCTTTTATCCTAGCTATTTGTTGCATTTATATAATATGAAATATGCATGCATGCACATGATATTGTGTTTTGAGTTTTATGAGCAGCAAGCCGTACTATTCATATGAGCCAGCATCGCATCACTGCTATTTGTTAGGGCCATATGTGTGGACATGCTTCAAACTTCAGGAGGTTTGGACCCAATAATAATAGCTTATTGGAATTGTCACATGATGAATGTAGAGCCAATTCTAAGTCTCTAGGAATGGTTAAATATACCCCCGTCGTTGTATCTTTGCACTTGACAGTTCGTGTGGCTTCGCTTAACGTTGGCTATATTGTGGTTGCGGCGTTGCCAGAGTGGTTAGTACATTTCAACAGCTGATTGTTCTCCTTTCTATCATGTCTAAGCTGCATACAAAACGTGTACATAAGTAGCAAACGTCATTGAATAATAACTATTTTGTATTATTATTATTGTTAATTGAAAATAAGTCAGCATAAACATTGCAATGTATGTAGAATAAATTAGCACTTTTGACAATATAGAAACAAAATAATGCAAACATGTCTGCTACAATGAGGAGAAATAAAACAAAATTATAAGCTGTGATAACAAAGTTGTTTTCACTCACACTGCGTTCCAGATGGTTCCGGAATTTTGTCTTTCTCTTGGAGTTTCACTCCCTTGTAAATAAAAGTTCTTGTGATTAGTTCAAGAGCTGCTGCAGTTCATTGTACAGCTTTATTAGTAGGAATAGCGGGATGCCCATGAACCTTCATGTACTCCTCCTGTTTAAAGAATTCCTGGATTGTTCTTAACAGTTCCAATGCCTGACTACTAAGTGGCACATCTCGACGCAAAAGATTTTCACTTTGTGAATTATCACTCGGTGATTGGCATCGTTTTTAAGACATTGCACTTCAAATCTTGTATAAATAATATGAATTAAATATATATAAAAAAGATAAATATATATATATATATATATATATATATATATATATATATATGTATAAATGAACACCAACAATAACCACAAATATAAATAACAATGAACAATATTAGCTTGCAAAGAACAACTCGACACACATGCTAGAGATTCACAAACTGAAACACGTGGTTGGAAATAGCTACATCTGGCAACTGAGCCGCTTCCAGTTCCGCTTCCGCTTTGTCATAGACCACCCAAAATACTGCCTTGTGATTGGTTTAGGAAGTCTAATGGTTAAAGTTTTTCATCTTTTTTTTACGAGTGTACCAACTTCATCGCTAGCTGTCAAGTGCAACATTTCAATGGCAGGGATATAGAATATATTGTAGATTCCAGTGATAATAAAATGATGGAAAGTTTTGGTTCCATACTTCATTGCATGTGTGGTAACAATTATGGCAGTAGGATTGAGGGACCAACAGACTTTCCAAAGACTTCATGATGAGTATTAATTAAATATCCAAAGTATAATCACATAAGGGAAGTAAGCTGTTTTGAAATCACAGTATTTAATTTTTGTGGGGATTAATAACTAACAGTGATGGTGAATCAAGGAAAGTGTATAAGTGTAATCCTTAATAATTAGATAAAAAAGTACATTTACTTACAGAGGAGTAGAGTAATAAAAATGAAGGTCATCGTGAAATCCTTGCTCCACAAACTCATCAATAACTTGCATATTCATAAAACTAACATCCTTCGACACTCCTACCAGTTCATCCCCAAGAGTGACTGACTGTGTGGAAAGAATGAGGTCCTCCTCTGCCCATTGACTTGGAACAATGGTGGTTCTACAGATGAAAGACCTTACCTGTGAAATAATATAAATTATTTTACTATACAATATATACGCACCAACTCTACAGCACTTATCTCTATTAACATTATCTCCATTAAACATTATTTTTATAGCAAAGGAATATATAATACCCATAAATCTATTAGCAATAAATCATTTTATTCTGAAAGTTCAGAATTATTTTGTGAGCTGTCTTCATTCAGTGGTTTATGTTGTGGCATAGTTGGACTTTTATAAGCCATTGATGCATTAAGGCAAGTAAACAAAATAGAGGATAGCAAACATGCCAAAAGAAATATTGTATTTAAACATAGAATCTCTTTTTGTAATACTTAAAAGTATTAATATACATATACATGTGCTACTAAACTTTATCACTTAAGCCTGAAAAGGTCTGTGAAAATTAGATAAACTTGCTCCTGGTTTCTCATGCAAAGAAGTAAGTTTTCCTGCTACCAAGAATGTTAATTGTGCTGCCTAAATAAAAATTAATAGCTTGAGTGGGATACAATTTATATTACATACCTGTGAAGCTTGGCTTTCCACTTGATAAGACACATTATTGGAGCACAGTGCAGGAGTTTGACCACAAAGACTTACATTAAACAAATGGTAATATTGTGCACCAGATGCAGTAAAAAGTCTGTTACCTTTTACAAGATAGGGACTGAAACAGAATAAATAGATTTTAATCACTCTTTCAACTTACTATCAAATTATATACCTTTAATAACTTTCCAAAATTCTCCTGGGAGTTCATCAATCCCCACTGCCTTGTCTTTTTTTTACTTTCTTATCTGTTGGTTAACTTCTGTCATTTGTATTTTCCCATACTGTTGTATTTGCAGCTTGGTATGCAAATTATTGGTATTATTTAATAACCATCTTTCTTTATTTCTACCATATATGACTATGTCTTCCATATGTTGCGCACCTAGGGCGAGCAAGGGGAACATATCTCAAATGGTAGAGCTATATTTAACAAACTATTTTCTGACAGGTGTGTAAAGATTGGTGAAAGTTATAAGGGAGAATTTAATAAACTACATAATCATCCTACCTTTGGGGAGTCAGAGGCTTCCCCCAAAGGCTATAGCACATTTCCCCCAAAATAATCATTCAATTTTTCTGAGAGCCCAATTTCAACTATTCAGTTCTTTTTTTTTTTATGCTGCTGGAAAACTTTGAAAAGGGGCTATCCTATACATACTATAGTAGCCATTGTGATACCGGTACACAATAAAAGCTTAAACCAATAATGGAAAAGTTAAAATCAATAAAAAAATTGTAATATTTATAGCAACAAATTAGAAATAAAAACATTTAGCATGTGGTGTATTTTATTATTTGGTATTTCAATGTACCCTATTGTATCTATCTAAATAGACTAATATAGTAAGTGTAACAGTGCTATACATTCTGAACAACTACATATATACCTATAATGTTATAGTTCCTTTTATACATTTCCAAAACTTATCATTTGATATGCCACATTATACCATTATAGTATAAATTGTTCTTGAAATTACTTTTTTTTATACATAGCACATTTAGATTAACAAACTTTAAGAAACAAACTGAGTTAACAATTACAATACTCGTTTAAAAATTGTAATAAATGTGTTTATATTACCTATGTTCACTTAAATATGTGTGTGTTCCGTAAAATGTTGAATTCCCCCAACAATGTTCTTGATGGTGCAACTTGTGCATGATTCCACCCCCCCCCATGGGTAGCCCTGTGGGGAGTTGTAGCAGGGTGCTTGGTGGGTTAGACATTTTTGAAGACCTACCTTGAAATTTACCACAATACTCATTTCGTCTACACCTGACAATCTGAAAATTGGTACAGTAATATTTGATATTTGTAAGGCTTTCAACTGTGTCGATCACAATATTTTTAATGAGTAAATTAGAAAAATATGGATTGCGTGTGTTGGTTATAATTTGATTAAAACTTATTGATAGGAAGAAAGCAATCAATGTAGATATATTATAAGCATGCTAATTTAACTAGTAAAATACAGTCGAAATATGAAACAGCAAAATATGGAGTTCCACAAGGAATGGTCCTAGGTCCCTTATTGTTTATATTATATGTAAATGATACACGTCAAATAACTAATACAAAAGTGATCTCTTATGCTGACGATACTACATTACTCAGGTAATGAAATCAATAATCTAAAAGTGAATATGAAACATGCAGCAAAGGGTCTTTTAGACTTCTTTGAAGCTAATAACCTCAAATGTAATACAAACAAAACCAAAATAATGCAGTTTCTCCTGGGAAATAAATTGTTACAAGAGAAACGTTGCCTTCAGATTGAAAATGATAATATAAAAGAAGTATATCAATATAAAATCTTAGGAATACATGTAGACAACAGATTAACATGGGCTAAACATTTAGACATCTTATGTAGCACAATTAGTAAATCAGTTTATTTATTAAGGTATTTTAAATCAATATTACTAGAAAGGTATTTAAAACTAATATACTATGGAGTCATTTACCCACATATGATATATGGAATAAAATTATGGGGTGGCACAGCAAAAATACATGTAAACAGAGTATTTATTTTGAAAAAAAGATGTTTAAGAATAATATATAATCTCAAATCAAGGGAATCATGTAGAGAAACATTTACTCAGAACGAAATTTTAACTGTATACTCATATATGTGCCATGTTATTCTCCTAGCTACTGATAAACATTCATTCATTATCTGTTTACCCTCCTTTTATGTAGGACTTACACCCCCCAGGACTTACAAGCGGGTGCCTGGGGTCAGAGGCCCGTCGAGGAGCAGACACTCATGGATCAGACAGAGATCCAGGATGGGTGATCAGCCCGATGCCTGGTATGGGATGAAGGAAGTAGATGAAACGAAATGTTGGTGAAATGGATGAAAGGAAAGGTGATGATGGAGCAGTTGGTGGAATGAATGGCGGGGGAAACCGGAGAACCCAGAGAAAACCCGCCCAGACGCCGCTTCGTTCACCACAAATCCCACATGCAGGTCCCTGGGATTGAACCCGGGCTGCCTCGGTGGGAGGCGAGCGGTCTAGCCACTCGGCCACGGCGCCACCCCTACTGATAAACAACTAACCAAAAATAATGAAATCCATTCTTACAATATTCAACTGAAAAATGACTATTATAGATCAATCCATGTTAAAAGAATAACAGATAAAAATGCCAATGTGATGGGAATCAATGTATATAGTAAATTACCAGCAAGATTAAAATTATTATCTGGCAGAAATGTTTGTATAATCTTGATGAATTGTGGATTATAAGTTTTTTCTGTTTACTTATATTTTTATCTTATACAATTTATAATACTGACAAGGCTAACATTCTGTAATGAATGTACAGCTAATAAAGAATTGAATTGAATTGGACTTGTCACCAAAGACTCACAGCATGCAAGAAGATGCAGAAGAGAGAGAGCCTGAAGCTGGACATGTGTTGTCCTTAAATCCAACATGTAATTCTTAGAGGGGTCCAAGGATTGCAATGTTATCCTTATTTGAATTTACAGCAGCCAATGATGGTAGACAGAGGTGACGAGCATAGTCAGTGACTAAGCTGTCATCAACAGGAAGAATGAACTCATGGTTAAGCTCCCAGGACATGATAAACCACTCATTCTTTTACTGATGCAATTCTATGTGAGCTAAAGTTTTATAGAAATAGTAATTTATGGTATCAAGTAAAGAAAGATTTGTTTGGTTCCAAAACTTGGATTTTAAAAAAATAGGATGAAAAGACTTGAAGCTCAACAGATGAGATTCTTGAGGCCCTTAATGGAAGTCACCCTTAGAGATCACTTTCCCAATCAAATCATTAGGGAACAGTGGGAGATTCAAATATCGAGGAAATAAGGCAGTATAAACAAAAATGGAAAGAGCATACTTTTAGATAGGATGACCAAAGAATACTAAAGTCAGAATTTCAGCATAGGCCAGTGGGAAGGAGAGATGTGGGTAGATCTGAGAAACATTGGGATTGAGACTCAGAACAGGTCCTGTGGCCTAATCCTTGAAGTTGAAAGTCTGATGAAGAAGAAGATAATGACTATGATGATTAAATATTCCCAAATATTTGCACACCAAGCTGAAATGCTACACATTTTTTATTGACCTTTGCCCTCTTTCCCTCAATCCTATCTTTACCACCTTTCATTCTCTGATCAGTTTCCTAAAACATTCTACCCATTCTTTTACCAAGATCTTATTTCCTATCTCTCTTTTCTTGCTTATACTCCTTGCAATTTCCTATATCTTTTTACTTTCTTTTCCTTCTATCACCCCTCTTACACTTCTACCTATATTATTCTGCTACTCCTTTATCATAGTGTTCACCATAGTAAAGAAGTGAATGTAGTATAACCATTCTACATTTTACTCTTACTTGGCTAGCGATCGAAGATCATACTGCATTCCCTCAAGATTAAACACACACTTTGTAGTGCAGACTACACCATCAAAGCTGGTCAGTCCTGGACCACAAGGTTGACATGATTCTTCACCATAAGCTAATGGATCTGATGCTGTAGTGTCAGGTGGGCATGGTGTGCAGGCAGTTGTATTAGGGTCTATATATTGGCCAGGTGGGCAAGGAATGCATCCATGTTCTTCAAGGTCCTAAAAACCAAGAATTTTTTCCATGTAAGCAAAGGGATTTCGTATCTGGTCTGTTTAGATTTTAATAGCAATAGAAGATCCACTTATTTTACCATCTTACCTGATGGCAAGGCAAACACATTGCTGCCCCTCCATCTATTGTATTCGTTACATTGATAGAATATATTTTAGCTACATCATTTTCAAGCTGAACATCAGCATAACTTTGTCCTAGCTGCAGCTTCTGAAATGCCCAGCTAAATGTGTAGGAGTCATTTAGCATTATAGAATGGACAAATTCTTGTCTAGGTTGAGATTCCGTCCAACTCTGTATAAGTGCTACGCCTTTGCTGTCAGAGCCCTGTAATAACAGTTTTCCTTTGAAAAATCTTAAATGTTACATTCACATGACTTTCTCTATCCACTATTGTTTATTTTTATATAACTTCTATACATTATTCTTGTGAGAGTTTATTTTTCTCTCTACTTCATGTTAACTGAGGTAAACCATTGCAGAGATAGCTACAGTATAGATTTCATTGTAGCTAAAAGGAGATAGAGAAAACTGAATTGATAACATAGGCCTGTGAAGATTTTGCGGCATGGAATATTTTACATCATAATGGTCACATTGGATGCTCTGATTTTGAAAATAATAATAGTTTTTGTGTAACATGTACAGATTTTGAAAAATTCTGTTTCAACACAAAATTAAAAGTTCAATTAGCTAGTATTAACATCACTACATATCCGACTTACAGCATGGTTGATTAGAATATGTAAATGCTAAATCATATGACTAATTGGGTGAAACTAATTGGCCAAAAAGAAAAGATTTAGTGCCAGGGACAAAACATGTAATAAATTGCCCACTGATTGACTCACAAAAGGTTTTGTTATGCCCATTACATATCAAATTAGGGATAATGAAACAATTTGGCAAAGCTTTGGAGAAACATGGTCCATGTTTCCAACATCTTATTCAGAAATTTCCAATGCTGTCTGAATCAAAAGTGAAAGAAGGCATTTTTGATGGCCCACAGATTCGCAAACTCACGAAGGACGTTCAGTTTAGAAATATCATGACAGACATAGAGCTTCAAGCTTGGGACTCATTCAATGAAGTTATAAACAAGTGTTTTGGTAATGCTAAAGATGACCAACATGAGCATACTGTTAAAACCATGCTCGAAAAGTTAAAGGCACTTGAATGCAATATGAGCTTAAAATTACATTTTCTGCATTTGCATCTTAAGTTTTTTTCTTAAAACTTGGGTGCACTAAGTAAAGAACAGGGAGAGAGATTCCACCAGGACATAAAGGAGATGGAAACAAGGTACCAGGGTCGATGGGGCATTTCCATGATGGTCAACTACTGTTGGTGTTTAATTAGAGACAACCCTCGTCAGGACCACAAATGCAAACCAACTCAGTGTTTGTTTTCAACAAAGCGGAGGAGAAAATAAAATCATAAGATATGCCTGAAATTTCCTAGTCCAATGTAAACTGTTGCATCTGTAGAATTGAGATTGTTTCTTAGTTTGCATGATTTCGTGCATTTTAAATTGTACTTAAAACTAGAAATAAACTCAAATATTACATATATCCTTTCTGCATGCCAAAAAAAAAAAAAATGTTATGTGATACGATAAAGTGGAAAGCAGATTTGAATTCAGCATACCAAAGTTAGGTTTAGAAACCTGTTTAATCCCATGCGACAAAAAAAAAAAAAAAAATTAATTTTGCAGGTCTGTGTAATCAGTAGCCTTGAAATTCCATAATCTTTCCATCAGTCACAAAAAACAACTGAATAATAACAGCACTATAAAAAATTAAATATTGAAAAATTTAAACTAATGGATTATTCAAACTAATTTAACCATGTGGCAAACAATTTTAGAACTGCTATGAGAAAATGTGTAAACATTTTTAGTTTATTATAACTTTAAGCCAGATGTACTATTTAAGTTTCCACATTTATGGTTTTATTTTACTATATCCTGAAAAGTATGTACTTAATGTTAAATTTAAAAAACAAATGTTCGTTACTTCAGATATGAAAACTAAATACTGTGGTTAGTGTATAAGTTATGCCGCTTGTTACCTATATAATAAATTGCCTAAGGAGATAAAAGAAATACAGAGAATAAGTAGATTTAAAAAAGAATTGAAGAAATTCTGTATAAATGGTAGCTTTTATACATTGGATTAAATTAAATTAAATTGAGTTTTATTTATGGATGCTCTTTAACTACTATGGTCCTTAGCATCCCATTTTATATTGGGCATGAAAGACTGGTAATTTTGCTCAGAGGCCTCTTTATCAGGCTTGAGGTTCTTTTACGTCCCATAAATCTATGACACGGGACCACCGGTTTTACTTCCCTTCTGAAAGAAGCCATGCTAAGGATTTTTATGCCCGAAAAAATCCATCGCCCTCTGCCGGGTTATACATTGGATGAATATATAAACATGGATAAATATTAACTACTAATTTAAATAATAAGTCAACTGTATATAAGAATACGTTCTTCAATTTAAACTCTGTTATTGTTAATTTTGCTTTAGTTTTTAAATTATCCCTTGCCATCATGATTTTTTCTTTGTATTTATATATGCCTATCTTATTTATTTCTGTATATAGTTTCTAATGTAAGATTTATTTCTGACATTGCCTAAGTCATGTATGTGAACAATGGGTTCAATAAAAAATTGAATTGAATTGAATTAACTGTTCTTTTATCACATGTCCAATCCAGCCTAAGAATTTTTGAAGATAGAATCAGACTGAAAAATTCAATGCCATAGCTGGGATTTGAGCATGGATTTCCCACTTTCTGTGCAGTTGCTCTAACCACTGAGCTACCACGGCAACATTACTGGTATGGTATTAAATTCTTCAACTGACTCTAATTTTAACCAGTAGATCACCAAGTATCTCAATTCAGAGATAAAATACTTCAATAGTGACTTACAACTTGTACAGTGGTGTAGCGCCAATGGATGCAGTGGAAGCATTGCTTCCCTTTTAATTCCCAATAAAACCTTTTGTTATATGGCATGTTTATTAAGTGGCAAATGGATGCAAGTAGGTAAACGTATTCTTCATATTTCATATTGAATTCTGTGTTATATGTACAATGTCTTGACACCGAGTTTGGATGCAGGCACTGCCTGAGATGTTAGCTTCCAATCTTCCTATTACTCACTAGGCTGGGAGGAAAGAGAGAGATGGAAGTAGTTTCCTTTTTGTGAATACTACAACAAGGTATGGAAAGAGAAAGCTGCCACTTGGGTCGACCTTGGAAATTTTTTTTTGGGGGGGGGGGAATGAACTTTTCTCTAAGGGATGGGGGTGATAACTTGAGAAGGGCTGTGTGCCTTGTCTTCACCAGTCAGTGGTCAGTGATAGCCTGATCAGCACTGTAAACCATGAGAGTGTTTTTACAGTGGTGAAATGGTGAATGGTTATCAAATAAACAATTAAGTAGTTCATTGGTTTACTAGTATAAACTTCATAGACATTGGTATGGCAGAGTCATTGTTTAGTTATCATTGTGTCATTGAACAACTTTTACTAACATCATTTAGTGTAATAACATACAACGATAAACTTCACCTAATAGAAAGTGGTCCCCCAAAGCTTTTTCCTAACTTGTCAACAAAGCTAAATACATACATTAAGCGCTTTGATGGTAATTTGTATGACTTTTGGGCAATGAACATGCGGATCAATTAGTGAAGAAAGGTGCAATACAACAAATAAAACCTGTAGCACAAATAGAAATAAATAAACAATTATAACATTAAACAACATTTCAAAAGACAGCAGAGACTTGATGAAGAAGATAAATTAAAAGATAAAGATTGTAAGAATATTAAAGATAGAGTTGATATACAAAAAATGCCAAGAAAAACTGCAGTGGCCACAACTGCCTCGCAGAACACCTCTACAAGATACGACGCCTACCTACACCCAAGTGCACTCTCTGTGAAGAAGATGTCATCCTGAACAAACAACATCTCGCCAAATGCAAAGGCCTTAAAAGTGATAACTTACAGACTTTATATTGGGAAACCAGAGGGAAAATGATGCAGATCAATTAATCCCCAGTGCCATTGGTGAACAACAACAACAATAATTTGTATGAGGAAATTCTTTGGCTGTGTGTATATAAAAGCTTAACAAAATGTTCTACTGGCCATGCCTACTATTTTCCAAAGAAATACCCATTTTCAATAGTACTGGATGTGATGATATAAATAACATTTGTAATACAGATAAATGACATTGAAATGCTACTCATCATATTGCTTGTCAAAGAACTTAAGTTGTTTGGCAAGAATAATACAAGAATTGAATTTGCTCCAGCAGTGAATATAAAATTGCAATTGCAAAGCAAAACGAATTAATAAGGCAAAATATAAAATTATCAGACATTTAATCACTGCAGTCTGCCTTTTAAGGTTGCAAGGTCTTGTCTTTAGGGGTCATGATGAAAGCAATTGCAATGAACTCTCAAAGGCTAGCATACAATGATTTAAAATTGTGTAAACATTTAGAGTCATGAAGTTTATTTTGAGGTTCTGCTCCTGATATACAAAATGAGTTAGTGCAACCTGTTTCTGAAGTCAAATGTCTTCAATTATTAGGTATGTCACAAGTGATGGTGAGGTTGAAGAATGATTTTTACATTTCACAGATGTGAGCAGCAGCTGTTCTGCTACTTCTCTCTTTAATAACATGTTGGGCTGTTAAGCGAGTATGAATGTGGTTTTAAACTGGTGGCACAGATCTATGAAGGTGCTGCTTTAATGGCCAGACAATATGGTGGTTTGCAAGCAAAAATTCGGGAGTATTATAAAAATGTCATATTTGTTCACTGTCATGCTTATAAATTAAATCTACTACTTTCTCAGTTTACCAATTTCATTAAGAAAGTAAGGGTGTTCTTTGCTACTCTTCCTAGCTTTGTGATCTTTTTTTCAAATTCTACTAAGAGAACAGAGCCTTTGGACAGACATCAAGACCAGGCTATGGTCTGTAAAAAGTATAATTAATTAATTGAATTAATTATTTATATATTATATATATAATATTAATGTAAAATCTTAAGAAACCCTTAAACACCCAGCACTGAAGTACTTGCGATAGCAGGTCGCCACTGAGATCATCATCTCGAGTGAGATGCCTTGGTGGTCTGTCTGGGAAACAACTTGAGTCAATTGGGGAATTCAATGTCCCACCCACAAGTTGTCACAGTAGCTCAATGGTTAGAGCAACCGCATGGAGAGCAGGAGAACCATGTTCAAATCCCGGCTGTGGCATTGAATTTTTCAGTTGACTCTATATTAAAAGCTTGCCAAGACCAGGCTATAGTCTGTAAAAAGTATAATTAATTGAATTATATATATATATATATATATATATATATATAATATTAATGTAAAATCTTTAGAAAAGATTTCCATCCATGGCACCATCTCGTTGGCAATATCTAAGCTGCCTAATGGAAACTGTCCACGAATGCAATGATGGGAATGAAAACCTTGTTTCTATTACTGAAAATCCAAATAAATAGGATATGTGAACAATTTCTTCTGCTCGTGAACTTCTTTCACTTTTAAGTGATTTTGGTTTCAATTTCATATTGGAAATTTTTTTCTTGATTTTTCCTTATTCTGATGCTCTCTTTAAAATCCTCCAAACCAAAAGATTTGACATATTGAAGTAAAAAGATTAAGGAATTTAAAGACCACCTCCAATGTTTGAGAAGCAATTTTGATCAGCTCTGGACAAAACTGGAAGATACCACTTATTCTGATTGCCCATCATGTGCTAAAAGAATTTGTATTGATGCAATTAAAGGGGAAGAAAGAAAATGTTCCTATAGATGGCTATATAATGAGATCATTGATGCAGTGCACCGTAATGCTTGCAAACGATTTTTGGAGGACCCAAAACCTTGCCTTTTTTACTCTCCTTGATTCAAAGTATTTTCATGATCATAAAATATCATTCTCAGAAAGGGCATTTTCATGTCTAAAAGAGAATTATTGAGCTTTCTTTGACTTATGGTAGTCTATTTGGATCCAGATATGTTGAAAAACAGTGTGTATGACTTATAACAGTGCATGCAAAAGCTATAGCTGACATCTGTTTTCCCACAAACATCAAGGCTTTGTGAGTTAATTTTAACTATACCAGCAACCAATGCAATAAATGGACAATAAGAAACTATTTGAGAAACTAGACTAGATTATCATCCCTTGCACTGATGAATATTGAGAAGTCCCTGCTAGCCAAACTACAGTCCACACCAAACTTTCAGGATTATGTTATGATCTATTTACACAGAAAGATCAAAGAATTGAGGTGGTTTAAAAAAATGAGGTAAGACTTTTAACATAGCAAACTTTTACTTGCTGAAACAATAATGATGTTTATTATTCATTTAAAACATTTTGTCATCTCTGTTTAACCCTCCGCTACACGCGCCATCATTTTACCTCCATTACACACGTGTGGACCATGAGTCCGCATTGCATTTTATACCAGTTTAATGAACAATTTTAATGTTATGGTTAGAAAATATAATATATTTGAACCTGAATAATTTAAATAAAGCACTGAATTTGCTCTAAGCATCAATGGAGTAAGTAAATAATATTAAGTCATAATTTACCCTTAAACCAATAAGAATGTTTACTATAATCACTTAAATTAAGGTCCATTCTGGTTTTTCACTGCTTTTATGGATGCATATTAACCAACAGTTATTTTCAGAAAAATAGTTCAGAAAATGTTTTAGAGAAATGGTTCTTTATGGCATCACTGTCAATTTCAGGTAAATCATTCACGGTGGTTGCTATTTTCACTGCACTCACTGCACAGATATGCTGCAACATGTTGTAGGCACACAGATTTATTGCACAAATTGCAACAAAATCTTCTTGGTCTGTTTTTCTTCCTATCACAGAAGTTGCATCATCCTCAACTAGTTGCTTGTGGAGCTTTAGGAGTAAATTCAGCTTTTGGTAATCCCAAAATTTCCATAATGCGGTTCTTGATGTTCGTTGGAGTATTTATCTGATTGACCTTTATTGTCAAATAAGCATGCAACAATTCCTTGACAAGAACTTTTAGATAGTCTTTTCTGAGAATGCTTGAGTTTGAATTGCTCTTGTAAATTACATATCCATTGATTGCAGCAATATTCAGAAGAGAGGAAAAAATTATAAATGGCCATCTTCTGGTAATTCTTGTCACAGAATATGTACATTTCATCTCATCAACTTTATCCACACCAGATTTGGTATCATTATAAAAAGCTATGATTTCTGGCTTTTACTTTTCCGAATCACTCTCAATACTATCATAATCATGTAAAGTAGACAGTGCCAGAACGACCTTGACTTTCTTAGGCTTATATGAAACAAGTGTCATAATCTTCCTAAATGCAAAAATGTTGGATTCCAGAGGATGATTTTTTGCTACTGTCATAAATGGAGGAATTTCACGTTTATTGTTTTGAATTGTTCCAACCATTGTCAGCTTGCCATTTTCCAACAAGTCAACCACAAGTGGAATTGTTGTGAACCAATTATCAAATGTTACATTTCTGCCAGATTTGGATATAGATTTCACCATTCTTTTGACAATAGCATGAGGTGTGTTGTCACAGAAATATGGCCCATCCACCTGTTTTCCACAATATATTTCTAAATGACTAGTATAATACATCTTCGCATCTGTAAGTGCAAAAATTTTTATACCGTATTTTGCCGGTTTTGATGGAATGTATTGTATAAATCCACATCTGCCCCTGAATGCATCCAGCATCCACTGTAACTAGTTCTGATAAACTGTAATGTTTCTTGCAGTTATTGAGCTGATCGATCAAGAATCAGACAGCGGCTAATTTGTCTGTTTCTTTCCGATGAGCTCTGATTCTGATGCGATCAAATCTCAGACATGTCAGCAAGAAACGCAAATGATTTATGCCCATTGAAAGTCTGAAGTACTCCACCCCAGTACCATCTGCAGCCCAGAGATCTTGTAAATTTGTGTGTGAGGTTCACAGAACACCTGCCAAGAAAAGAAGTCCTAAACATGCCTTGATTTCTGTAATGTTAGTGTCTGCAGCATCCCTTTCTCTGGAATATTTAGAACGAATGGTAGATATGTAAATATTAGTTTAGGAAACAATTTCTTCTAAAATGTTATCTGTGAAGAAAAGCTGTCAAAAATCAATTGGACACTTGAAGTTTTTTGCTCCGCTTATGACTCCAGGTAAATGCTTGACAATATTATTTTGAGCTCTTCTTACTCTCCTATTTTGAATTAGAGGTTGATGAGTCCATTGCATACCATCTTTCCCAGCATACAACTCAAATTTATCTATAGTATCATCTTCATCCAAAGACTGCTCACTTTCAGAATTGTGATCACTTTCAAAGATTGACTTTGGATCACTACAATCTTCATTAGCAAGCTCTTCGTCTAGCCATTTCAAAAGCTGCTCATCATCCACTCTTCTGAAAATAATAATAAAAATTAAATAAAACTTCTTTCAGCACCTAATCAATGTTGGTCCATGACAAGGTTACAATTGTATGACAATTAGGATAAGCACATTTTCTAAATAAAGAAATAAACAACTTTTCTGAACAATATTATTTATATTGTGTATATTACCAAGAATAAAAGCATCTTACCTGCAATACATTATAAAAGAACTGATCACAGAACTGACTCACAAGAATGCACGCACATGGACTGACACTCCACACTTCACCAATTTGCTGTTTCAGACAATAATGACTGTCTCCAATTATTGCCAGTGATTCGTTAAGGAACGGGGGGAAGGTAGAAAAAGCCGCTAATGCAAAGCTTTAATTTCTAATTCATTGTTGACGGAAAGTTACAACCGCGGATTCATATTCCGCAGTGCGTGTAATGGAGGGTTAACATTGGAAACATTAATTGCTTCCTTCAACTTGAAAATCACATTACACCACTGAATTATTAAGTACTTTAATTCCCAGGCAAACGTCATTAAAACCAACTATAAGGTCAATTAGTGTACCTATATTAACTGTTCTTTCATCACAGGTCCAACCCGGCCTAAGAATTTTGGAAGGTAGAATCAAACTGAAATCCTGCCTATGCATTAAATTTTTCAGTCTGATTCTATCTTCATAAATAAAATTCATTATACCTCAATGGCATTTATGAGAGAAATACCTCTCACAGCTTATTCATATAATTTATAACATACCAAGCATTTTTAAACTAAAATTTGATTCTGAATTTCTCATACCTGCATGAATACAAATTCACATTTACTAGAACAGTCCAGTTCAAATGTGAATGAAATACGTGCAACTTCTAGGCGATGGCCTCCACTAATACCTCCTTTGTTACGAAATCCTCCAACATTTAGGGATAGTAGCAGATATGCTCCATAGGTGTGGTGATGACCAGAATGAATGTAATTTCCAGCACACTGCCATCCCATGTCACTGCTACTGCAACTTGATCCTGGAATGTTTAGACATGTGTTCCTGATTTTGTATTTAAAAATTACCATCATATCAGTTTTAATGTTATGTTCATAATTACAACCTTATAGACAATGGTTTAAATAACAACAATAATAATAATAATAATAATAATAATAATAATAATAATAATGATGATTTATACACCATTTGGTACCTAATTATAAGAGCGAATCAAAAAGTAAGTTACATTTCCAAGTTATAGCCATTTATTAAACCACATACACATAGGCAACACGGCTATAACAACATACGATGTAGTTTCACTTTTCCACATAGTCCACAAGAGACTGTAAACATTTATCGGATTGGGCAACTGACTTTTTGATTCCGGATGCGCAGAAATCACCTCAGTGCTATGTAACCACCTGGGTACAGCTGCTTTCACCTCTTTATCACTTCAGAATCGTTGTCCACCGAGATCCCTTTTCATCTTACTGAACACATGGTAATCACTCGGCGCTAAGTCTGGACTGTATGGAGGATGTTGTCATACATCCCACTTGAATCACTGCAGCAGTTCTGATGTTTGGCAGGTCGTGTGAGGTGTTGCGTTATCATGCAACAAAATCACAACAGTGCTCAATTTGTCCTGCTGCTTTTCTTTAATTGCCTTATGCAACCAGTTCAACATTTGACAATACGAAGCAGAGTTGACTGTCATGCCTATTGGCATACATTCCATGTGCACTACACCCTCCATGTCAAAGAACACTGTCACCATCACCTTTCCTGCTGAAGTTTGGACCTTGGCCTTCTTTCACTGTGGCGATGTGGTGTGGATCCCATTCCATCAATGTTCTCTTTGTTTCGGGGGTGAAATGGTGGACCCACGTTTCATCCCCTGTGATGATTTGCCACAGAAACTTATTGCCCTCCACAGAATACCGTTGCAAAAATGCCAGTGACGATTAGAAACATTGTTCCTTGTGAACATTGGTGAGCAGCCGTGGGACCCATCTGGAACACAGTTTACAATATCCAAGGTGCTGGTGAACAATGGAGAACACACTGCCATATGAAATGTTCAGCATGCTGGCAATTTCCTGCAGTGTTATGCACCAATTCTCTCTAATGATCACATCCACACGGTCAAAATTTGCAATGGTACTCAACATTGTGGGCCTGCCTTTGCGATATTCGTCAGTGAGATTAGTGCGTCCTGCGTCAAATTGCATACAATACCTGGGCGAGAAATTGCATGCTTACCATATACAGCAGTGATTCCACAATGAATGTCTGTGCAATTGAGCCGTTTAGCCCATAGAAATCTGATTGTTGCATGCACCTCCAGTTTGGAGTAAACAATATTGCACCATCCTTCCTATCAGACGTGTCGGCAGTTACTGTAGCTTGCTACACATTGGCCATGGTCATAACACACAGCATGCTCTCGCGGCGAGTGAGTGTAACTTACTTTTTTATTCACCCTTGTACAACAATTACAACAGGCTTCCTCACAGAAAAAAAGAAAAGTTTAAATTTTGTTAACCTTGTATTTTTATTAAAGCCACTGTAGAGAAAGGTAATGCATAAAACTCGTAGCTTAAGACATGGGAATGCTGTCATTGCCATTACAGATAATAAGTATGTATACACAAAATGAGTTTTGGTAGTTATTGTTTGCTATTTCCTGAAAAAAGTAGCTAGAGAAGAAAATTAACACACCATATAAAAGCACTAAAGCATTTAACTGACATGAATTTAAAAGAGGCCTAGAAAGCATATCTAATCATCACACATCATAATTCTGCTCAAATTTATCAAGCTTTCAAATACTCCTCTGCAATAAAATGAAAAGTTAACTATAAACTTTTAGTGAAGCAATTCTTCACTAAATTTGAAAAATTGCAAATCCTGACATTACCATGTATGTACATTTATAAATGCATAATGCATCTCAAAAATAGCTGCAGCACCGAAAGTGAACTCTTAATTACCAACGGTAATATACATAATTACAAAACAAGACAAAGAACAGATATACATGTACAAAGAACAAACACAAAAACCTATCAGAACAGTTTTAACTACATGGCAGTCAAATTCTTCAATAAACTACCAGAAAATATTAAAACACAAACAAAATTGACAACATTTAAATCAGCAGTAATGGCATACCTTTTGGATAACCAGTTCTACACAACAGATGGATATATGATGACTTAATTTAAGTGTCAAAGGTTGATCCTGTTGTATCCTATTAGCACTTTTTTATAATTTTATTTTGTTCTAATTTTAGGATTTATGACGAATCACGTTTATGAGTATCGCTCAATACTGTAAACGTACGTGATACTAAAGCTATTATTATTGTTATTGTTATTATTATTATTATTATTATTATTATTATTATTATTATTATTATTATTATTATTATTATTATTAATGGAAATACAAACCATCAGGTTCCATGCATGCAGCGCTCATCATTTTTGGCATCTCAGTCCAACGATGTATTTGATAGCCATAGTTTGGGGTGGTGTTAGGAGGACATCGTTTGCAGCCAGTCTTCCCATCTGAATAGGTATCTTTTGGGCAGAATTCACATGTGGATCCATTGCGATAGTCCATCCCAGGGTTACAAGGTGGACACTCATGCTTTTCACTTGGAGGGGGCAACCTTGCCGCACCAGCTACATCATCACGGCATATCTTAGGCTGTAGCCATTTATATACTCTCTGGGTCTGCAATTAGGCGAATCTATGTCAAAGACTGGTTCACAACAACTGAGAATGGAAACTGAATGAGAACGGCAAAGTTAAAATATGTGTATTATAATGTGGGCATTCACAATTAATGGAAAGCTTTCCCGGGTCCTGGGATCTGGAAAGAAGATTGGTCAAATTTTAACTTTCTCATTCTCATTCCCAGGCATGGCACATTAGATACATATTGTGCATATTGGACTCTTCACTGTAGAAATTACTTAAGGTAGCCTTGACATGAAACAGCCACTAGAGCTATCTCTAGTCTCAAGCTGGGAAAATGAAACTGAAAGAAATTCCAGTAAATGTACATCCTGACATGTGCATCCTCCATATCCTGACTCCCTTAGATCCACTGAGCATTGTTTCTTCCAGCAAAAGTGTAATCTGTAGTTAGAATTACAATTTATTATGATTCAATACAGTGAATTAACAGTTGAATCAAGTTGTATAAACACATAATATAGTAACTTAGATAAAAAACAAAACAAATTAAAAAGAATGTTACAATAAATATTCTTCAATAGTATAATAGGCTCTACCTATCAGGAAATTTTCCAAAGCTTTTTTAAATTTACAAAGATTATTTTCAATTTTAATTTCATTGGGTAAAGCATTATAAAGTTTAGCTCCCATAAAACTAGGCATCTTCTCAAAAAGATGAAGTCTGTGACCCTGAATGTAAAAGTCATTCTTATTTCTAGTATTATAACTATGATTGTCACAATTAGTTAACATGTATAATTTAAACTTTTTTAAATATTAAATAGTTTTATATATGTATAAGCTAGGAAGTGCTAAAAGCTTTAGATGTCTAAAACTGTCTCTGTAAGATTAACTTCTTGTAAGATTAGCAAGTACCTAATGGCCCCCTTTTTTAGCAGAAAATTAATTTTTGAAGTAAAGAGGCAGCTTTGGAATTTCTAATATCAAATTTCACTAATGAAGTGCCTGAATTTAAAGCTAATCTGACACCATCTTCTGAAATAAACAAAATTATTAACTCCTTGAAAACAAAAAATTAATTTCTGGTTATGATGAAATAACAATGAAAATGTTAATATCATGCTCATCTCAAATTCCCACTCCTCTTAGTTATTTGTGCAATGAGCCACTAAGGGCAGGATTTTTCCCTGACAGAATAGATTTTTTATCTATAAAATTACCTATCATTTTATATAAAAGATATTGCAAGTATCATTCTGTTTGCTGATGACACAGGTGTTCTGGTGACTAGTAAAAACTTGAATGAGTGTATAATTAAATTGCATTATGTTTTGAACTGTATGTCACACTGGTTTAAAGCTAACAAATTATCTGTAAATCTAGACAAAACAAAAGTTGTTACATTTATAACCCATCAATCATCACACTCTCCAATAGAAATTGGGATTAATGGCATGATACTAGAACAAATAGACAACATTAAATTTCTGGGCCTCCAAGTAGACACATATTTAGATTGGAAAGTTCATGTTATGTATATCTTACCCAAACTCAGTTCTGCCTGTTATGCTATCCGAGCACTGATAAATGTCAGTTCTACAGATACACTTAAATTAGTATACTATGCATATTTTAACTTATCATGGAATATGGAATATTATTTTGAGGAAACTCAGTAGAAAGTAAACGAATGCCCTTATGCAAAAGAAGGTTATAAGAATCATTTCCAGCACCCATAGCAGATACTCTTGCAAACATCTTTTTAGAAGACTGAAGATATTAACGCTACCTTGCATGTACATATTTTCAATTTTAAAATTCTTTGTATGCAATCAAACCACATTTATAACAAACATGGAAATTCATGAGGTAAACACCAGACAAAAAGATAACATCCATCATCCCAGTGCAAAGCTTTCTTGCTTCCAGAAAGGTGTGTATTATTAGACCATAAAAATATTTAATGTTCTCCCTAATGATCTTAAGGGAAAAGTTGACAATTTCAATGTCTTTAAAACTGCTGTTAAAGGGTACCTATGCACAAAAGCATATTATTCTGTACAAGATTATCTGAATGACAAATTATCCTGATGATAATACATATATAGATCTGTAAGTAGTATTAGCAAATATTAATGACAATTGCCAATTACATTTGATGCCTGCTTTAGAATTAATTAAGCTATTTAAATGTACGATGGCAGATCGAAAAGTAATGCACAATAATTTTTATACAAAAACTTTAATAGCTAAAACAACAACAAAAATCACAAATGAACTTACACCTTTTAGCTACTTTTTGACATAGTCACTAAGTTTCTCAACACATTTCTCCCATCATGATACCAGTTTCAATATGCTCTGTTCGTAGAAGTCCATTTTCTTGGAGTATAGCCATCTGTGGACTGCTGATTTCACTTCCGCATCTGTTACAAAGCATTGGCCGGCCAGAAATTTTTTCATGGAACCAAACAGATGAAAGTCCAATGGTGCAAGGTCCGGACTGTATGGTGGATGCTGGAGCACCTCCCAACCAAATTTGGGGATTTTCTGATGAACAGCAGCTGCAACATGGGGGCGAGCATTATCATGAAGAATTTTTGATATTGTCAGCATTCATGTTGTGGCGTTTGTCATGAAGGGCACGATGCAACTTCACCAAAGTTTCCATGTAGGCTGCAGCATTCACAGTGGTCCCGTGTTCAGCAAAGTCCACCAATACAACACCATGCATATCTGAGAACACTGTCACAAGCACTTTCCTAGCAGATTGAGTCACTTTGAATTTTTTTCTTCACTGGGGAACCAGCATGTTTCCACTCAATACTTGCCTGCTTGGTTTCGGGGGTGTAGTGGTATGCCCACGACTCATCACCAGTGACAATTCCTTTCAAAAAGTCATGCCCTTCTGCAGTGTACCGCGTTAGATGATCCAAGCTCATCATCATTTGCTGGCCCTTGTGGTTGTCTGTCAGGTTTTTAGGCACCCAGCAAGCACTAACTTTACGAAATTTCAACGTGTCATGAACAATATCATACACTGCACCATAGGAAATGTTGAACTGTTGCGATAAGGTTTGCAGTTGCACATGCTGATCATTCAAAATTGCCGCCTCAATGCCTCTGACATTCTGCAGAGTTGTAGCTGTTACCAGCCTCCCAGAGCGTGGCAAATCACTAAGGTTCACACAGCCCTCTAGGAAGAATGCACACCACCTGGAGACATTGCTACGGTCCATACAATCATCCCCATACATGCCACATATGTCCCTGTGAGTATCACTCAGTTTATGCCCTTTGGCCCACAAATATCAAACCACACCTCTCTGCTCTTTACGGCAGTACATACACGCCATCTTTGTTGCATAGTTCATGCTTCTCTCGCTAGAGCTGCACATGAAACAAAAAATACCCTCTGTAGTGAAAACTTCAAACTATATCTGTGTGAAATTGCAACATTCCAGCTGCAATACCAAGGCAGAAAAAAATTATTGTGAGTTACTTTTCTATACACCCTCGTATGTACATTAAGAACTGACAGTAAATGCTATGCATTACAAATCAAATACAACTAAATGATGAGACGAACAAAAGATACAAGCCTAGTGAAAGTTAAAATTACTGTTCTTGTCTATAAATATGTTAGCTTTATAATGGTAGGGAGGTATTCGGTTTTGCACAAAATTATACCTGCTTTGTTTCATTTTGTATGTATATGTCTTTATGTTATTTTAAATGTTCTGTATTCTATGTAATATTTATATATATATATATATATATATATATATATATATGTAACTATATTGTACTTTTCCTTGACACGCATATAGTATGTCTATTTATTTTAAGTGTTCTATATTCTGTGTAATATTTATGTTTATATGCAATTTTTTTACATTTCCTTTACATATTCTATGTTCACAAGCCTTTATGGCTGCTAGTGAACTCACAGAATGCAATCCAATCTAATCTAATCTAATCCAACCCTATTCATTAATTGGGACATTATCCCAATCCCGCTTTGCACATGCATCCTCAGATATGTTGTCATTTAAGATTTAATAACACCCGACTATATGTTAATTTAACATGAAGAGTTTGTCGCTCAATCACTCTATCTTCATTTTCTTCATTAATAGTTATCTTCTGACAATTACTAGGCACAGAAAGGCAATTATCCTGAATTATTTACGGAACCATTGCATGAGGTTACTTGTATGGCCGCCATCTTGATGTTTGTATGCAACTCAAAACTGGTTATTGCCTCAAAAAACAATAGCAAAAGCTATAAAGAACAGCAAAATGTGGTAGAAATTAACAAACAATAAAAAATAAGTAATGTCTGCTATTAATAAAGGAATTAAGCTTGATATGACTAGAGTAACTGAAAATCATAACAGACTTTCATTTAGAAAATGTTTACTCTTTTGCTGAATTGGAAGCAGTTGAATAGGTACCATTGGCTAGTTACAAACAAATGATGTGCCAATACACAAAAGCAACTTTCCACTTTGCTATCGATATGCTCATTGATATGCATTCCCATTCACGGAATAATATCCGAAATATATGTAGTGTGACATGAAATACTAAAATGAAATGTAATCCTCAACAATGCTTTTTGTTATACCACTCAAAGGATTTTGATAATTATGAAGACAAGGAGCCCACATTAGGGCATGATAGTGTAGGGTGGCGAGTTTATCTCTCATACGCAGGTCTGAATTAAAATCCTAGATATCTGAAGATGCATGACAGATTTCCCCTAGTAATTAGGATGGATGTTAGGTACCTACTTAAGTTGCATATTCATTTCATTGATACATTCGCTGTTTTATATGGCTTGCAGGATTAAAGGAATGTTAAACATACAATGGTAAGAAAAAGGAATGGCGTTTCTGCTTGCAGAAACCTAAAGATACCCTCCAGAATGAAGATAAAAGTGGTGCACGTGCGCGCGCGCACACACACACACACACACACACACACACACACACACACACACACACACACACACTCTTGAGCATTAGGAGTCAAATTTGGGACACTCTTGCTTCATTTACCCTGTTATTATACAGGACGTGTTTCAGAAGCCTTCGCTTCCAAAAGTACATGTGCTCCATTTAAAGGAGAAAATACATTTATATTCTTATACTACAGGGAGAGCCAAAAGACTATGAACTGGCTGCGCTGTGTTTTTCCTGCCTGCATTCTCAACGCTCGTCGCTGTCTGCCACTATCATGGAAAGGTGCGGATGAAACCATACAACATTTTTAAAGCTACTTTTAAAGGCTTTACTTGACAACTTTATGAAAGTGTATTTGAGGACAGAATTATTAGTAGAGATTTGTGGCCCCCTCGGTTCCCCCGATCTAACCCTCTGCGATTTCTATCTCTGAGGTAACTTAAAACAAAGTGTACAAGACAAACCCACACCCTGGAAGAATTAAAACAAAATATCCGCCAAGAAATTGCCAGCATTTCTCAACATGAACTACGGTGAGTGATGGATAGTTTCCTAAAGAGGTGCTAAAAATGTATGGACAACGACGGTGGCCAGTTTTAGCATCTCCTTTCATAAAGTTGGTACGTAAAGCCTTTAAAAGTAGTTTTAAAAATGTTGTATGGATTCATCTGCGCTTTTCTATGATAGCGGCAGACGGCAATGAGTGCCGAGAACACAGACAGGAAAAACACTGTGCAGCCAGTTCGTAGTTTTTTGGCTCTCTCTATAATATTCATATCAACAGAAATTCAGGTTCACCAAAATGTTCTTGGTTCCACTTCTTTAACTACTGCTTGCTTTGTTCGCAGTCTAATTAATGTCAGGGCTTTAGGCTGCATATGAGAGTGCAGTCACCTGAAGCTCTCTATCCTATAACTTCTATGGTTAATTAAACATCAACATTATAACCACATTAACAAAGTTTCATATAACGTACCTGGTTATTTGAGTCACAAGGAGTTCGACTTTCATAGTAATCATTATGAGTACACAGCTTTCTCTTGTGGCATGTAGGAGATGACCTTGTTGCAAACTCTGTTACATTATTACAAGGTACACAAGAACTGGCTTCTCGACTGGAATAATGATTTTCTGGGCATTCACTGCATGAACGTGAACCACCATGACTGTAAGTGCCAGCACGACAAGGTGTACATGATGATGCAAAAGCAACTCCTGAAAATATATTACAGTATAATATAGTTCTAATTTTGATATCAATGTGTTACACAGGTATCATTTGTATGGGGGGTTTAGTCCAATTTATTTGACAATAATTCATGAACAGTTCTTTTTCTTCCTGACAGTGCAGGGTTTAAGCCAGTATGCTCTGGATACGATATATATCAGATGGTGAGTTTGTGTTTCAATCAAGAGAGAATAGAAGCAGTATATAGTCTAGTTGTACTTGGCTCCCACAAGCTTCACTCCATAATATCCTGCTCAGTTTTACTTGTATGTAAACAATATAATTTCAGTCTACTGTGAAATAATCTGTGCTTGAGAGTCACTGAAGGCATTAGCCATCTTTATTCTCTCACGCACACACACGCGCATGTATGCATGTACACATGCTTGGCATACTTTGATGAAATTTTCATTCACACAAACATTCTTGTTTCATAATTCTACTAATTTCTGCTCTTCAGCACATAACTGTGGATCACTACACCATCAACAATATTCTTTAAAGCCCAACTACAGAAATTCACAGACTTATGTTGTCATGTGGCTGTAATTCTTGCACTATACACATTAAGTATGGTTTTGACTTTAACAGTTAAGTTGTTATATGGACTGTTCCCTTGGAAATGTCTATTTCTTGGGGGAATAATATTTCCTAACATGTCCAAATTTTAAGCTTTTCTTGCATAAGAACATTAATTTTTTCTTGCAAATTCTGGTGTTTAGTGAATGAGTTTCTTTAAATTTATGCTACTAGGGGGAGTCAAATGAAAACCTTAAAAATGTAATAAAAATTCGAAAGTTTCCCGACATTATTTGGCAATTAATTGTTCTTTCACACAAGCCGTGTGTTGGACAGGGTTGGAAAGGTAGAATCAGATGACTGAAAAATTCAATGCCATAGCCGGGATTTGAACCACGGATCTCCCGGTCTCCGTCCGGTTGCTCTAACCACTGAGCTACCATGGCAACATGCCGACACGACATTAAATTCTCCAGCTGATTCGCATTTTTCAATTAATTGAATTAATTGACCTAATAGTGGTTGCAACTATAAAGCCCGGAACTTAAAGTACTTACAATAAATGTAAGTCGCCATTGGGGTATGGCGTCTCAATACAATTTGAGATCTCCTTGTGGTTTACCGGGAAAAATGCGAATCAGCTGGAGAATTTAATGTCGTGTCGGCATGTTGCCATGGTAGCTCAGTGGTTAGAGCAACCGGACGGAGACCGGGAGATCCGTGGTTCAAATCCCGGCTATGGCATTGAATTATTTGGCAAGTTGGCAATACTGTTATCAATGCTTTAAAGAATGTCCAACAGGTGGCAGCATACTGCAGATAATTCAAACACTGCCACACTTGCGACATGCACCACTGAAGGACAACGTTTTGTCATGCTTTATCTGAGGAGTGAAGGTATGAAACCTATTGAAATCCATCGGCAAATGAAAGTCCAGTATGATGATGCACATTTATCACTGTAGCAAGTGTTCAAGTGAAACAGAAGTTCAGAAATGCTTTTGCAGTTTCTGTAACATGGGTGCCATGGTACTTCACTCCAAAACTGTAGAGTGGCGCATTGATGCCTGTGAAGAACTTTTGCGGCACTTTGAAGCAGGTGATGGCTCCCTTGTTAGAATTGTTAAAGGAGATGAAACCTGATACACTGCAACCAACCCAAAACAAAGAGAGCAAGCAAGGAATGGTGCCATTCCTCTTCACCAAAACCTAAGAAATTCTGGACACAGTCAACCGCAGGGAAGGTTATGCTGACTCTCTTTTAGGATGAACGAGGCATTATTTTGGAACACTACTTGCCTAGAGGAAACACCATCACCAGTGTGACATATTCCAATATGTTGAAAAACCATCTTTGACTTGCAATCAGATCAAAGTAACATGGATGTCTGACTACAGTTGTCATTTTGCAACATGACAATGCTCAGCATCATACTACCCATGCAACAGTGTAACCATCATTTTGATACACTTTCACATCCTTCCATACTTATTAGACATCGCCATGGTACTACATTAGGGGTACCATGTTAACCTCTAGTTCCCAAGGTTGTGGGTTCAAACCCGATGGAGGGCGATGGATTTTTTTGGGCGAAAAATCCTTAGTATGGCTTCTTTTGGAAGGGAAGTAAAACTGGTAATCCCGTGTTATAGATTTACAGCACGCTAAAGAACCTCAAGCCTGATAAAGAGGCCTCTGAGCAAAATTTCCGGTCTTTCATGCCCAATATAGAATGGTACGCTAAGGACCACAGCAGTTAAAGAGCATCCATAAATAAAACTCAATTTATTTTTGAATGATTACCACATGCTTGGGCCACTCAAAGAGGCAATGGGAGGAAAGAAATTTGTACTGTCTGCGCACATGACCACAAGGTTTTTTTTCCAGAGGAATCTGTGCCCTTCTGTGTTGAATATCATGGAGACTATGTTGAAGAATGATACACTTGTGTTCCACTTATGTTCAATAAATTAAATTTAAAAAAATATTTAGATTTTAATTTGACTCCCCATCTTACCATATTTGGAACTTCAACACCACGAAATTTCCATGAAACTACCTAAAGACCTCTCAATGTACGTCAGTTTTTACATATGTGTTGTACCGACATGGGTGGCCAAGGTCTTTAAGGTCTTGTAATTGGGAGGTCTCCGGTTCAAATCCTGCCACGACCATCTTCCCTGACAGGATTTTTTCCAGGTTTTCCTCAACTGGAAAATGCCCAGGAGGTATCCTGAACTTAGGTGTGGAATGTTTCCTTTCCCAATTATCATTTCATGAATCGCCAATGTCACTGCCGCCTGTGCTACCATGTAGTAAGTGTAGGCATTAAAACCTACAAAAAATAAAAATTGGAACATATGTGTTATATAAGAAAATTCTTTGTTCTAAGTTGAATTTTTAGCCTGCCTTTCAATGGGATATTATTCTGCATATTCATATGCACTGAAATAATACTGAGCAAAATGGAAATTATACAGAAATAAAGAACACAGTACCTAACATCTGCTCTTTGTGAAGTTATGATGCAATAGGAACAAACAAAGTGAACTAGTTCGTTGTTGTTGTTCACCAATGGCACTGGGGATTAATTGATCTGCATCATTTTCCCTCTGGCTTCCCAATATAAAGTCTGTAAGTTATCACTTTTAAGGCCTTTGCATTTGGCGAGATGTTGTTTGTTCAGGATGACATCTTCTTCACAGAGAGTGCACTTGGGTGTAGGTAGGCGTCGTATCTTGTAGAGGTGTTCTGCGAGGCAATCATGGCCAGTTGCCTGGTTGCTTATAAACTGTCATGCTACAACATGACCCTCAAGTCACATCAGTCCCCATGTTCTACAGTTTGAAAGATATCCCAAGACAATGAGTCAGTCCCAGTATCAGATCTTGCATCTTACAACCAATTCATAGCCTTGTAACTCTTTAGTTGCTCATAAAGTTCAGAAGAATTTGTAGAATATTTTAACATGTAAACAAAAATGCTTCACTTATGTCAAATTTAAAAATCCAAGACATGCTTCTGGGGATTCTCCCTATCAGCAGTTGATTGTCAACTGGTATTCCTTCCTGGTGCAGTTAGCCGGCTTCTCCTTTGGAGATGTGCTATCTGTCTTAATAACTGCAAGCCTAATGATGTCATCTGCTGATGGGATTTCGAAATTTATAATTTTATCCTGGCTTTTTATAATGAATATCTTTTCCTATATGTTGAGTGCTGATGGCTTTTTTATGTTTTTCAGGGACAAAGAATTTGTGCCACAAAACCAAGCAGTCAATTCCAAGTACTGCTGTGATGGCTCCATGAAAATGTGCAGGGATGTCAGCCCAAACTCCAGACAAGAGAACTGGCCATTGCACCATGACGATGCAATCTGTCATGCTTCCTAGTTTATCAGGAACTTTTTGACAAAAAACATTACTGTTGTCCCCCATCCACCCTATTCCCCTAATATTGCACTCTGCAGCTTTTCTCTATTTCCCCAACTGAAAATAAAGTTGAAAGGTTGTTGGATTGACATGACTGACAGATCCAAAACTAATGTCGACAGTGTTGAACAACCTTAAAGAGCATGACTTCTAGGATGCATTTGGAAAATGGCAGAATTGCTGGGACTGGTGTGAATCTCTGAAAGAGGACTATTTCAAGAGTGATGGCCATCATAAGGCCCAAAGATGGCAGCACTAGTGCCAAATATTTTGAATACCACCTCACATTTCCTTTTAATATGTGTGTAAATAAAAATAAGATAGTTTAATGCTTATTTTTGTTTATTAATGCTTAACTAAAATAATTTACTTTGCTTTATTCCATTTGTTTAAATTATTAAATAAAAATACCCACAATCCCCTTATTTGTTTTAAATGAATACTTCAATAAACACCTGAAATTTTTTGAATCTGACAACTATACTTATAAATGTATTGTACCTATTTCATTTTTATGTTAGGGGCATGAAAACAAAATGCTTAATTAAAATATTTATTTTCCTGTATTGTCTAATTCAAAACTAGTGGGTTTCAGTTTCAGCTGCTTTCATTAAACATTAAGTATTTTTCTGAAAATTCAGTAAAGACCTGTGATAGTAATTGAACACCACTAACAAAGTAAATATTGTATTAAGATTGAAATGTAACACCTTGTGACCTAAGCATATTATACGTACCACTGATTTCGATGGATTTTATTAAAACAGGTTTTCCCTGATGCAATTCAATGCCAATTGTTTTCCATTGTAATACATTCTGCCCTATTTTCAGCTGCACAGTCTGCTGTTTCCATTCCCCTTCACGAGTTGTAGATGGCCAGCGATATTCCTTGGAATCCCCAATTGACTGACACTGGTCATTTTGAGCCTGTTATTATGCAAGAAAGCAAAATTAAACCCATTTAGTGATTAACACACCAGGTGTATAGAAAACAAACATATCCATTTATGCTTATACAACATAATTACTAAGCTCATAGTATGTATGTCTTAGGCTTTGCTGACATCCATCATTTCATGAAATTCCTAGGCAGTTCATGAAAAACTGGCATATGCTGTAACTTCGTTCTATATATCATCTGACAGAGCCTTTAAAAGCCAGCAGATAGCAAAGTGTTAGGTTAGAGTTGCACTATATGCCTAAGAAGCTCCATCATTTCATGAAGAACCATGACAGAACATGTATTTACACATTTTTTCAGCATATGCCAGCTATTCAGGCTTTTCATGATATGCCTAGGATCTTCACAAAATGATGTGCTTCAGCAAAAGCCTGTGACATGTACAAAAGAGCTGTCAGCAGCTGATTTTGGAGATAAGGATCTATGCTATTAAGTGAAATAGTTGGGTATGATCCTAGGATGTACAGAGATTATTTTTGACATCTATTAAAGATTGGGGTAATAGGTAAATGCTGAATACAATAAATAAAACTGGTAAGTTTGCCTTTTCCATCAGATTTAAAAGTTATTCTAAAGTACAGTATGTTTCTTTTAAGGTAAAGCCACAGACTGGCTATATGCTCTATATGCACCACTTATAATAAGTATAGTACTCATTATAGTGCATGTTACGGGAGTTACAGAATGAAAAACTCCAAGTGAAATAGTGTGTGGAGCACGTACATGCGCAATGCATGGCTTCACCATAAAACAACTGCACTGTACAACAATAAATAAACCTTTTTGAGGTCACTGTTGACTTTAAAACACAGACTAAGATGAATTTGAAAATAGCATTTGCATACATGGACAAAAAAGAAGGAAAAGAATGTACAGAAAGCAGATATAAATGTGTGTGAGAGAGAGAAGAAAACTGTATATATGTATAAAATACGTTATATAATTTTGCAATATGTAAATAAATTAAATGACTAAGATCAAGTGTAACAGATCCCTTTGAGGCACAGCTTCCTACCAATATTCGAGAAAAATCTTGGTACAGTACAATTTTTTTGTCATGACAGGCATATCTGTATGTGCAGTAGTTGGACAAGTCCATTTATCTTCTGGTAGAGGTGCTGGCTTAGTTATAACAGAGCAGCAGGTGCATACACAACGTGAGATAAGGTGACATCACCATGGGTCTGAGTGAATGTTTGTTCCACGCAAGGGGAATACTGCCAGTCATTCTCCCCCCACCGTAGACTGCCTTCTCCTCTGCATTTCTGCCTTTTCACGATGAAAAAAATTGACCTGTACACCTAAACATCTCACTTTCCAGAAGAGTAATTTTTAGTTCTTACCATAAGCATTGTAATAATTATAATTAATTGTTCTTTCATACAACCTGTGTGTAGGACAAAGTTGGAAACGTAGAATCAGATGAGTGAAAAATTCAATGACATAGCCAGGATTTGAACTACAATCTTCCGTTTCTGTTTGGTTGCTCTAACCAACGGAGCTACCATGGCAACATATGGATACAACATTAAATTCCCCAACTGACTCGCATTTTTCCCGGTAAACCATAAGGAGATCTCAAACTATTTTGAAATGCCAAAGACATATACCCCAATGGTGACTTAAAATTTGTAACTACTTTAAGTCTCAGGCTTCATAGTTTAACCAACTAAGAAAGAGACTGTATATTGCACACTAATATCAAATACCAAATAATTTGATAACAGGAATAAATAACTATTAAATCATACCAGCACTAAAAGCATGCAAAGTCAATAGAATCATTGGTGCATGTGTAATGGTGAAGGAATATTGAGAGTTTTAAGTATGAAGTATTGTACAGACAGGATGCAGAGGGACAATTTATAACAAACAGAGATACATTGAGTTTCTTCAAACCCTGAGCACATCTGCAAACCTTTCATAGCAAGAAAAGAATCTCAATACATTCCTGAGATATAGCAAAGAAAGTGCAAATAGGTTCTTAATAAATCGAGATGAATATATGAATGGTCTTGCTTTAAGAACAATCCTCAACAGATACTATTTATTCAGCCAGAACATTCTAGAACAAGGAAAACCTTACTCACTTAAGCCAATGAAAACTTAAGGAAATTTGAAATAATTTACATATGTGCATCTTAATTACCATTATAGTTAAGTTGCATATGACTGGTTTTTGTCGACTATAATTATATAATTTTGAATTTTTACAAACAGATCTTACTTTGTTAATTGTGTGTAATTAAATGCTGATTGGATGGCGGCACCTTGAGCGTGTTTGTGAGTAGTGCAACAGATGGCAGCACTATTGAGTCCATTCAATAATTTTTTTGCAGGCAGCATGATAGCAACACATATTGAAGCAAAGGAAAGAACTCAATTTATTAGAATATTAAGATTACAATGAACAGAATTTATTTTATTTTAAATACACAAATTTCATTGTGTATCTGGGGAATGGACCCTAGTGAGCTGCTGCTTTGAAAGTGTTAAAAGGTATGGGAGAGCTGCATACACCGCCGAGTAAGATCATTATGAGTCACTGAAGTATAATGGATGCCATTATAGTTCAGTTGCATCACAAATAATCATTGCATTAAGTGTGGTCAACCAAAATAGTGCATTGACACTAATAAATTAATTAGAATTGAATTGAATAGAATAGAATGTGGTATAGCTTGCTGCCCCTCAACAGCTATGCAATGCTATCACATTACTCACAATCGAGAAAGTGAACATCAGGAATCCATAATGTGATTGTTGGATCCCACTGGCATCAGTACATATGACAAATTTTTCCCTTAAAACTAGCAACATTAGCAAAAGCTAGTTTGCTATGATTTAAGAACACAACTAAAGATATATTGGCAGTGCATATAAATAAGAAAATTAGATAATTTTTTAAATTTACATCATTGTTTTAAGAGTGTCTTAACACCCTCTCCTACTACAGAGTGAGCCAACTGCCTGTGCAGTTTTTTTCCTGTCCGTGTCCTCGGTGCTCGTTGCTGTCTGCTGCTATCATAGATAGGCGCAGATGAAACCATACAACATTTTTAAAACTACTTTTAAAGGTTTTACTTACCAACTTTATGAAAGGAAATGCTGAAACTGGCCACCATCGTTGTCCATACATTTTTGTTGCTTCTTTAGGAAACTATCCATCATAGAATTTTTGGGAGGAATTTTCCAAACGATGACCGATGTTGTCTAATGTTTCTTCGGTAAGAACCAAATGCCATATTTTAGATTTCTTAGCCTGAACACTTCCTGTGGCCTGAAATTTACTGTAAAGTTCATAGATTGTTGTACGGTCTGGAACTTCTACACCTGGAAATCTTTGTGCAAATCGTACTTTCACTTGGCAAGCTGACTGAGTTAACACATGCGAATCATAAATAAATATACACTGTGCAGTAGAAAACATATACTGAGCCATAATATACTTTGTGACTAAGTACAGGACAAAATAATAAATAACTCGTAATAACTGAACTACATCACATCACTGTCAACTCAAAACTGCACTTCACACTACACAGCAAAACCACAACAGCGTGACTTTGTTTATAGCAGCAGTGCATTATCATGTTTTTATTATATTTCCACATGCCCAGTGGAAAAACACTGCGCAGCCAGTAATATTGTTCATAAAATACCCCTCTGGGGTAACTTAAAACATAAAGTGTACAAGACAAACCCACATACCCTGGAAGAATTAAAACAAAATATCCGCCAGGAAATTTCTCAACGTGAACTATGGTGAGTGATGGATAGTTTCCTAAAGAGGTGCCAAAAATGTATGGACAACGATGGTGGCCAGTTTCAGCATCTCATTTTGTAAAGTTGGTAAGTAAAGCCTTTAAAAATAGTTTTAAAAATGTTGTGTGGTTTCATCCGCGCTTTTCTATGATAGCAGCAGATGGCAATGAGTGTCGAAGACAGGACAGGAAAAACACCACACAGGCGGTTTGGAGTCTTTTGGCTCACTCTGTATATATGGCACCACAGGCAGGTGACACTGGCAATACATGAAATGATGATAATTGGGAAAGAAACTTTGGAAATGAAACATTACAGCTAAGTTTTAGGGTACCTCCAGGGTACATTTGCCACTTATGAGGACTAAGAAATCTGGAAAAAACCTCAGGCAGGGAGGAGAGCCCTGGAAAGATTTGAACCACAGACCTCCCATCCAAGGGTCTGTGTCTTAATAATCTTGACTACCGATGCTGGTTAAATTTAAAAGAAGGAAACAATTACATTTTCCTTACTTGGAGCCCTAAAAGTTTAAGGGTACATGTTGTTGAGCTTTCCCCCCCAAAAATAGCACTGGACATTTGCTCCCTCACATGTTACTATTTATCTTAATTGATCTTTTCTGTAATTATGATGCTTCTACATAACATTATGCTTAATAATAATGATAATGTTAGTTAACATTAAAACCTACCTCAAAATCAAATATTACATCCCTGTCAGAATACTGATAAACATAGGAAAGGTTTCCAGGTTTTACTAGATGAACAGTGTATGTGAGAGTGGCAGCACATGGTCCTCCAAGGGATGCTAGGAAATCACCTCTAGGTTGCCAGCCATACCTGAAGGATAATCACAAACAATCAACTACAGTAGGTACATGAATAACAAAAAGGTAAATTAATTATTGCATAAGGTATAAATATATATCATTTAATCACAAATAAAATAAATCAAAATAACAAGACCAAGTTTAGGAAATATGCTAAAAAGTTTTTAATTAGGATTGTTTCTATAGTTTGCAAGAATTTTATGCATATTTTGACCATACTTTGTAATCTGGATATGTTATTGAATGTATCTAAAATATACTGTATATAACACTAGAATTATACTATGTACCATTATATTGTTATATGATTAATATACTAGTGATAGTTTTGCACTCTATGTGCACAAGCAGACACATGATGTATATAATTATTATGAAGTTATAGCCCTCATTATTACTCTGTGATGCAGACCACAATAACTATTTTGAAGTTCTCAATCTTGACATTAATCTTATGTTCATATTTTTAATTTATTCTGATCTTGTCCATAAAAGTTATCAAAGTCATGTTTATATTGTTTTAATTAAAATCAAAATTAACACTATTAAAATATTTATATTTTTGCTTTTGCAAATGGACTATTGGATTAAAGAATAAGTACGATTCTTCATACCACCACTGCAACAGCCACTGCTGCCACCACCGATGATGATAATTTTATTTGTCATTTAGTAATTACAATATCCACAATAGGCTGTCAAACTGACCTATTAATTATACATATTCTACATAATATATACATACCTAGCTAACTCACGAACTTACACTTTCATTCTGCAATCAAAGATTCATATAAGTTTACAAATTCACTCTTATTTTATTTATAAAATTTTTGCAAACAATAAAATGGATCCTCTGTCAGTTATTATATAATCTGTTCTTAAATATTTGGATATTCAAACCCCTTATTTCTAGGGGAAGTGCGTTGAAAAGCTTTATTCCAATCACTTTGTAATATCTAAATGCTTTTTTGTAATCTATGGTATGATATATCAATTCTATTCATATTCCTTGTCTCATGTTCATGTATTGCATTCCTTATATTATAATTGTGTAGGTTCTCTTTGATATTGATCAAGACATCATAGATATATAAATTTACCACTGTTGGGATTCCCAATGTGACAAATAATGGTTTAAAATGTTCTGTTTTGTTTGAGTTTGTTAGTATTCTAACCAATATACTGATGCTAAATAGGTAAAACTATGAAGGTAAAGCATGCAAGTTGCACATTGGATTAGAAGGTAGGGAAAAATTGGTGATGGTTGTTGACGACTGTCATACTACATAAATGTTGGTCAAAACATGGCTTAGCTGTGTAATCTATGCTAAATGATCTGTGCTTACAATTTAATTATGCAAAGTGATGTTTAAGTTAGATTATATTACTGAAAACTGTCCACCAACTAATTTTTACATTTTTATTTCACTATTTAATTGTTTCAGCAAGAGGTAGGGCTTGACCACCCCTTTGCACATTTAACTCATGTCTAAACTTCATAGTTACATATACTCTCTGCTTACCTGCTACAATTTACATCAGTATTTAATCTTCCAATGGAACTAAAAGAAGAATGGAAGGGTTCTACTTGTGTATAGAACCCTTCAGGAAACTCATCCCAGGTATCGAACAAAATTCCACCCCCCAATGAAAATGTGCCAGGCCGGCACATTCTGCACATTAGGTCACCCAGATCAAAGTAATTGCCAGCCTCACAAGATATCTCTGTAAAAGATAGAAAATAAAATCCTTGTTAACATCATGAAATGGAATTAGCTCTTTTTTCAGTGGTGATACAATAGTATTCATAACACAGAAGTGGTGAGTGAAACTCGTGAGTTAACAGTGTAGTGCTGATGTATGAAGTTTCTTGTACAAGCATAATAGTGGATACTAATGGTACAATATGCAGTGATGCTATTTATTTTGAAACAGAGAGTACATAGAAGTTACTTTTCTTGTGCAAAATTTAGAACAAAAATGGCATTATTCATACAGATTTTATTCGTGAAATTGTCATAAATATCACTCATGTTTGTGATGTTAATCAGAGTTCTCTCATACTACAAATTCGCAAAATTATTCAATATTCTCAAAACCACTTGTGTTATTACCTAATGATAATTCCATAATTGTGTCAACTGACAAAAGAAATTATACTCACTCACACAGAGTATTTGCAGTTGAGGTACAATGCATTAAAACATAAAGATGCAGTTCGGAGGATAATATAACACTTGTCTTAAGTCCCATGCAAAAGTTTCCCACCACACTCAAAGCATGGTTAATTTGTACATTTACATTAAATTTAGGCCTATACTCCTGATAGTTCAACTAAAACCCTCATCCTCTGAGAACAATATAAATCCACCACTCAAATGCTCTGTTCTCAGGAGTGGGTTAACCCTAATTTGGGAAGTACAATTTTTAGCACATTACTTATTGTGTGGTATATTTTCTACACAGTTTCATTTCATTTATTATTCATCCATTAAAGCATGTACATGTAGAATACATCAAATATAATAGACATTATTTACATCAGGTTAAAAATTGTAATAATTACGGATTTAGAAAATCATCTAAAGTATAAAAGCTATGACCTTTTAATAACATTCTTTTAAATTTTTGTTGTAAATCAATATTTTTTATGTATTCAGGTAGCTTGATATATAGATGTAAGCTAGCATATCTGAGGTTGTTTTCATAGTGTATAGTCCTATGTGAATTTACAAATAGATTATGCTTTGCTCTAGTGTTATATATATGAACCTCTAAATTTGTTTTGAATAAATTTAAGTGAGCTTTCATATAAACAAGTATTTCACATATTCATATACAGAGAGAGCCAAAAAACTACAAACCGGCTGCACAGTGTTTTTCCTGTCTGCATCCTTGGTGCTCGCCGTCTGCCGCTATCATAGGAAGGTGCGGATGAAACCATACAACATTTTTAAAACTATTTTTAAAGGCTTTACTTACCAACTTTATGAAAAGAGATGCTGAAACTGGCCACCGTCGTTGTCCATACATTTTTGGCACCTCTTTAGGAAACTCTCCATCACTCGCCATAGTTCACGTTGAGAAATGTTGGCAATTTCCTGGCAGATATTTTGTTTTAATTCTTCCAGGGTGTGTGGGTTTGTCTTGTACACTTTATGTTTTAAGTTACCCCAGAGATAGAAACCACAGGGGGTTAGGCCGGGGAACCAAGGGGGCCACAAAGCTCTACTAATAATTCTGTTCTCAAATGCACTTTCAATTGTTCCCATCGAAATATTGGCCGTATAAGCTGTTGCAGTCTTATTAAAAAAAAAAAGGCAAAGTCATGCTTCCTGTCTGTTAATTCTCTAAAAAAGAAAGGGGGCAAAATTGTACTCACATATGTACAGGCATTAACTGCTGACTGAAAAATAAATTGATTTCATCCGTGCCTTTCTATGAAGGCAACAAGCGCCAAGGACACGGACAGGAAAAACACTGCATAGCCGGTTCGTAGTTTTTTGGCTCTTCCTGTATATGTATATATATTATTTTTTTCACTTTTAAGTTATAATTGTTTTATTGTGCTAAGAGATTTACAATTTGATTATCTACTGAACTTTGACCCTGGCCACTCACTCTGTAGACAATCACTACAGTTTATCTACATTTTACAATTTCCCGTTAATAAATTATCTTGCTTCAGTTTTTCATGTCCCATGTCAGTTTTTCACTTGTCACTTGTTGATTGCTTTACCATCACACATTCACCATAGTTTTCCATTCAAGATAAGATAGATACCTCTTACTTTTCTCTATCCACTGTCCAAAGCCATTTATTTTTGACTTTACACAAAAACTGTCCAATCCTCCTAGCATCCTTGCACATCATTTCGATTATAAGCGTATTTCTATCCCCCCTTCATCCACTTCTTTTTAATAAATTCTCTTCTCCAATTTTCTGTTCCTTGGCACTTAAATACTATGTGTTCAATGTCTTCATTACCACCACATATTGGGCATTGGTTTTGAGGAATACCCTGTCTTAACCCTCTTAGCCTCCATGCTCCAGTTCTTACCCATGCAATAGATTCTCTCTATTCTTTATTTACTATGTTTATATATTTTTCCCTACCCCATGTATTTTTCATTGGCCTATAACAAACCAATGAGCTTTTTTCAGCAATCTCACTGAACATGTTTTGTATTTCAGTATCTTCCAGTCTTTTCCTTGCCTTTTTCCAAAAAGTTTTCATGTTATTTTCTCTCCTTCTCCACATGTCTCCTAACCCATTTTTCTCCAAAACGTATATATTTCATATATACTTGCCAAAGGTAAAATGTTTAATAGTTTAAAGTAAGGTTTAGAGCTAGTTGTAGTTGAGAGATCTGCATTAATTCTAATTATTTTCTTTTGTATTTTGAATACTGTGACGCTATCTTTGGAATTTCCTCAGAAAATAATACCATACACTAGTAGGCTATGGACATATGTAAAGTATACTGCTCTGAGTATATTTACACTAGACATGCATTTGACTGCCCTTATTAAGAAGCACATTTTACTCAGTCTTTTTGCCAATGTCTCTATGTATGGTTCCAAACTCAAATTTTCACCTACTATTAAACCCAAGAACTTGTTTGTTTTTGCATAGTTTATTTGGCATTGTCTCAAAGTTTATCTTGGATATATTGATTTTATTTATCTTATTATGGAAGTGCAGAGCTGCTGTTTTCTCTTTACTTAATACCAGCATGTTTGCATTTAAAACCAGTTAAAAATGTACCTATTTCAAACTTTTAACTATTCAAAATCAAATGTTACTTTCTAGCCTCATACCCAAGAGCATCATTTCAGTTTCTGCTTGGGGGGGGGGCAAGATTGTCTGAAACAGTTTTCCAAATTTGCATGTGAATTTTAATGATAGACTTAGCCTAAAACAAAATCTTTTATTTCTTAAATGTGAAATATTTGTATTAAAAGTGTAGTTGTCACAATTTTTCTTTTGGCAGAGCATTAATAATCAGTAGTGTAATTATTTCTCATAACTTAGGGGGCATTTACCCCCTTGATCCCCCTAAATGATACCCCTGATCATACTCTTATACTCCTGATAGTGCATTCTAACCTCTCATCTTCTTAGGACAATGTAATTCCGCCATTCAAATGCCTTCCTCTCAGGGGAATTAACCTGGGAATTACCAATGATAAACATTAACTCGCAGAAGGTTATGAGCAAGCTCTTGGAAACAAACAATTACTCAAAAATGGCATGAACAATAATTAACAGCATGAAAAAAGAAAATTTAACGCAAGAAAATATCAATCTTGTTATCAATAACAGGATAGAACAAAATCCACTACTAATTTGTAATCACTTTAATGATTATTTCATATATGTTGCTAGTACGTAAAATAGTGTCCAAAACATTCCTCATACTTCAGGTTATATAACTAAAGAAGGTCTTGTAAACACTCTTTATTTACACGATACATCAGATGAGGTCCTAGGTTTACTTAATGGGTTTAAGAACAAAAATTTCACTGGATGCCATTAGTTGTTAAAAAAATGTAAACACTTTTTGATCACCCCCTTGGTCTATCTGATAAATGAATCACTAAGGCAGGTCATATTTCCAGACTGCTTAAAAATCAGCATTGTTACTCTGATACATAGAAAAGGTGACAAAAGAATTATGCAAAGCTATAGACCAATCTTTCTCACTGCTGTAATTGCAAAAATGAAAAAATACTAATGAAAAGAATCATAGCCTTTTTAGAAAAACATAATGCTCCCAGTGTGTTTCCACATGGTTTTCGGACTAAAAGATCAACTATCACTGCACTGGTAGATTTTGTTCACAATAGCTTAAGCAATTTAGATGACAAAAAGAAAGTTGCTGGTACATTCCTCAAGTTATCTAAGGTGTTTGACTGTAACCAGTCAAACTAATCTTAGAAAAGTATGGAATTAGGGAATTTGCTAACAGATTAATCTCATCATATCTAAAGGGGCAAATGCAGAAATAAGTTTCAAACAAGGAATTGACACAGCGAAAGTTAAATATTGTCAAACATGGTGTACCACAGGGCTCAGTGCTCGGCCCTTTACTTTTTACACTTTACATAAATTATACGTATCCTTCAGAAAATTGTAAAATTACAAGTTATGCTCATTACACCACTATTATCTGTAATGCAAATAATGATCATGATCTTCAGTCAATAGCTAGCAAGGAATCACTTAGGATACATAATGTTTCAAATCCTTAAAGCCTCATGAACAACCCTGAAAAGACTAAATATAATTAAATTTGAACCAAGAAAAGAAAACAGTTGCTATGTTTCATATATTACTGTATCTTGAAGGTAAAGTAATACAGGAATCCCCCTTACACAAATTCTTAGGTATACAGGTAGATAAATACATATCATGGACTAGCCATATTGATAACACTAGGTTACAAATGAAAACTTTTTTTCTGCTGTGCAATTAAAAATAGGTGACTTTTACTAATTTTGATGCGCAAAATTAAATGCATTCCATTTTTCCATAGCACATCTTGTTTCAGTAATATGACAATGTTCAATGAAAATATAATTGTAAAATTTGCAAAAAACTCCACACTCATATACAACTTTTAAAGAAAATACAGGAGAATAATAACATGAAAGCGTACCTGAATTTGAGAATGTATGTTAGTTATCTTGTGTACCCCTTTTTTTTCCCATGGAACGTCAGTGTACATGATTTTCTTGAGTGTTCTCTTGTAGGTTAGTCGTGTACAAGACACCAGCAGTAATTGGCCATCACATGCAAGTCCCAATGTCCTTAATAAGCTGTTTAATATCTTTCAAGTCCTGGTGAAACCTTTCACCTTCCTCTTCACTGACAGCTCCTAAATTTGCCGGGAAGTAGTCAAGATGTGGCTTGAGGAAATGAAGCTTCAAACTCATATTTCAGCTGAGTGGTCTGAAATTTTCCAGCATATTTCTAATGTTTTCTTTATATTGAGGGTCTTTCACACTGTCCAGAAATTTCTTAACAACCTCTCTGAATCCATTCCACTTATCTTTTTCAATTTCATTCATAGAGCTGGTAAAATTAACATCTTTCATCCATTTGCTTATCTGTGGTCCATCAAATACTGCCACTTTGATTTTAGCCTGTGACAATGATGGAAACTTTATGCATAAGTGCTGAAAGCAAGGGCAACTTTTATCAAGTGCTTTTGCAAATTGTTTCATCATATCAAGTTTTATGTGTAATGGAGGGAGTAGAACTTTTTGACAATCAACAAGAGGCACATTAGTAACATTTTCTTATCCAGATTCCAGTTGCTGTCTCTCAGGTCATTGGTCAGTTTCCCAATGTTTGTTCCTCGCCCTGCTATCCCATTTGCAAAGAAAACAAGGGAATTTTGTGTATCCTCCCTGTTGTCCTAGTAACAGACCAATGACCTTCAAGTCACCACATATTTGCCACTCATGGTTGTGGTACATAATTTTCTCAAGAATGCACTTCAGAGTTTCATAAGACTCTCTTAAGTTCATAGAATGTGCAAGTGGTATTGAAGCTAATTTGTTGCCATTATGAAGTAACACTGCCTTAAGACTTTGTTTGGAAGAATCAATAAAAAGACGCCAGTTACTTGGCTTATATGCTTCCCTGTCCAGCTGTTGAATAAGATTACACACATCCACACAAAACACAATTTGATCTTCTTCTGCATAGTACTTGTGGAATTACATTTCACAATTGCTATACCATGAAAATGTAATGCCAGGTGATAGCAAATTCTTCTGCTGTAGTTTTGAGCCCAGTAATTCACTTTTTTGTTTTATGAGGCCTAAATCACTCACTAAATCATTTAACTCAAAATGATTAAGCTGTTGTGGTGAATTGAATTGTCAAATTCTTCTCTGGATCAGAAACCAGCTCATTGTCAGAAATCTTGTTTTGATAAGTTTGTGAAATGCTTTAACATTGTAGTTTTATCTTCAGTGTAATTCAATCCCATTAATGGTGTAAAAATACTGCAGGAAGATATCATCATTGCCTGTCAGAGCATCTGTGACCAACCTGGAGTCTTTCAGAAAGTGCGTGATTCCCTAAGATGTTGGACAGAAGCATGCCTTACTATGAAAGGACACCATATTGAGCACCTCCTTTAGCAATGGTTCACAACTGCAGGTCGCATGTAATCACAAGCAGATTACATTAGAAGCTATGCTGTGTCACAGTAACAGAGTAATGTGTCCTCATTTGTTTATTGCGATCTGTAGGTCACACGTAATAGCAAAGAGCTTGCAGTAGAAGAGATGTTTCACAGTAGTGAAGATGAACAAGTGCTAATAGCTCTTAAAGTATACATTTTAGAGCCCATGTTTACTGGATATTTTTTTCTTGTTTTGGCCCTTACTACTACCTCTCAAAATATGGAATACTTTTTTTTAATATCCTGTATAGATAATCTGACTGAACTGCACAAATCTGAAATACATGGTCATTACACAAGGTGTAAATTGGACATGTACCAAAATAGTTATAATTTAAAATCTATAAATAAAGATCCTTTTATAATTGGTTTAAATATACACAATCGACTACCAATGGAAGTAAAAAATAAAAGCGACAGCATTAGATTCAAACAATGTGTAAAAAAATCTCTCTTAAACAATCCTGTATATAATGTGAATGATTTTCTTTAACTTACTGTAACAATCCTGTATATAATATTAATACTGTAATTTTTCAACAAAGTATAAACAATCTTGTATATTTTAAACAATTCTGTATATTAATGATTTTCTAAACTAACTGTAATTTTTCAACTTTTTATCTTTGTACTTGACAGTGCTCGAAACTTGTAATTGAGTCTATGGGAAATAAATTATTATTATTATTATTATTATTATTATTATTATTATTATTATTATTATTATTATTATTATTATTATTATTATTATTATTATTATTATTATTATTATTATTACTACTACTACTATTACTACTTTTATCATATTACTTATTGTGTGGTGTATTTTCTGTATGGTTCCAAAATCAGATGCTACTTTCTAATCTGTGTGAATATACCATTGAAATTAGCACTGCAGAAATATTTCAGTAATAAAACACAAGAGGATAGTGAAGAGGGAAGTTTTATTGTTAATAAATTCACATGTTATTAAGTTCCTGAACATTATTTTATCCTTTGTAAACACAAAATTAGTGAATGCGAAAACCATGACAAAACAGAAATAAAATACATTTAAATATTAAAATAAATAATGAAGAAATTAATGAAAAGTAAACAATGCTAACTTTTTAGGAATGATACTAGATAAACATTTTACATGGGACGAGCAAATAGATAAAGTCTGTAACAACGTTAGTTAAGTATATTTTTATTAAAAAGAATGGCAAGAATGCCAATATAAACATATTAATGAAGATCTATTACGGATTAGTATTCCCAAATCTATCATATGGAATTGTGGTCTGGGGACAATGTGCAATGAAGTATACTAAAAGGCTTTTTATATTACAGAAAAGAGCAATTAGAGTGATATTAGGACTAAAACCTCAAGAATTCTGTAGAAATCATTTCAGAAAATGAAATGTTCTTACTCTGCACTCGCTATATATATATATATATATGAAGGTGTAAATTGTATAAGGCTTTTGTAGACTTAGAGAAAGCCTATGACCGAATTGAGCTACAACTTCTCTGGCATAAATTAGTGTGTAAGGGAGTAAGTCAGCAATTGGTGAATATTCTTAAAGCACTGTATTTTGAGAACACCTTCTGTGTAAGGGTGGAGACAGGCTGTGTAACAAAAGAAATTCCATAAAAGAAAGGCCTTAGGCAAGGATGTAAGTTGAGCCCAGTTTTATTTAATTTATATATAGATGATGTCTTACTAGAAATTAGAAAGAATAATAACTGTGCACCAGTAATTAACAACATCCAAATCCCAGTACTTCTTTTTGCAGATGACCTAGTGGTAGGATCTATTACAGTAAGTGGTTTAAAACAATCATTACAAGCAATTGATGTATATTGTAAAGAATGGAGGTTAAAAGTGAATCAAGAGAAAACACAGATTGTGGTTTTCAAAAAGGGGGGAAAATTAAGCAAATATGAAAAGTGGAAGGGAGAGAATAAAGATTACAGGGTAGTGCGTGACTGTATCTATTTAGGAGTAAAAATAGATGGAGGTAATAAATGGGAGAAACAAAAGAAGTTTGCATTGGCAAAAGGTAAAGGGGCGATGGCAGCAATTAGAAGCTGCAAATATAAAGTACCTAATATAAATGTTAAATGGCTGGAAAAAGTTTATGAGATGGTTGTGGAGGCAAAAATGATGTATGGTATAGAAATATGGGGATTAGATAGAGGATGGGAATGTATAGATGTGGTGCACAGGATGTTTTGTAGAGAAATACTAGGGCTACCGAAGTCAATTGTAAGACAGGTAGCACAATTACAGATGGGCAGGGTGGCAACTAAGGGGAAGATAATGGAAAGAGCTTTCAAATTTTGGTTCAGAACTTTAAATCTAGGAAAAAGTAATGTGTTAAGACAATGTATTGAATACCAAGAGAATAGCTTAATGAATGATGGATGGGTAAGTAAATTATGGAACATTTTGGAGAAAAATGGGTTAGGAGATATGTGGAGAAGGAGAGAAAATAACGTGAAAAAGTTTTGGAAAAAGGCGAGGAAAAGACTGGAAGATATAGAAATACAAATCATGTTCAGTGAGATTGCTGAAAAGAGCTCATTAGTTTGTTATAGGCCAATGAAAAATACATGGGGTAGGGAAAAATATATAGACATAGTAAATAAAGAAGAGAAAGAATCTATTGCATGGGTAAGAACCGGAGCATGAAGGCTAAAAGGGCTAAGACTGGGTATTCCTCAGAACCAATGTCCGATATGTGGTGGTAATGAAGACATTGAACACATAGTATTTAAGTGCCAAGGAACAGAAAATTGGAGAAAAGAATTTTTTAATAAGAAGTGGTTGAAGGGGGATAGAAATACACTTATGATTGAAATGATATGCAAGGACGCTAGAAGCATTGGACAGTTTTTGTGTAAAGTAAAAAATAAATGGCTTTGGACAGTGGATAGAGAAAAGTAAGAGGTAGCGCATCTTACCTTGAATGGAAAACTATAGTGAATATGTGATGGTTAAGTAACCAATAAGTGAAAAGTGAAAAACGAGTGGAAATGGCACATGAAAAAAACTGAAAAAAAAAACCAAGATAATTTATTGACAAGAAATTGTAAAATGTAAATAAACTGTAGTGATTGTCTACTGAATGAGTGACCAGGGTCAAAGTGCAGTAGACAATCAAATTTGTAAAACTCTTAGCACAATAAACAACCTAGTAACATATATATATATATGAAGTAATAATGTATTTGAAACATAATGAAAATAATACAAAAATGAATAGCCAGATCCATGATCATAATACTAGAGGCAGCGCACAATTTCACAGGGATTACAATTGTTTAAAATGAAACCTACTCTTGCTGCTTGTATCTATTATAATAAACTATCAATTCACCTACAACAAATACATAGTGTAAATAAATTTAAAATTGAACTGAAAAAATTCATGGTGCAAGGATGTTTTTATTCAATTGAAGAATTTATGAATGGAATTTTCTCTGTATATATATTTTTTATCTATAAACTGTAAATAGTACTTTGTATTATATTGTACTATTTGACAATTTCATGAATTCTTGTAATTTTAATCGACAGCTACAAAAAGAATAAAGAATGAAAAAACTTCACATTAGGGTACTGAACAACAAAATTCAACTACAAGAGAGCATCACTATTAAAAATGTTATATGTATTAGAATTTTTGGAAACATTATTCTAAATTTCAAACTGAAAGAAGCTTGTAATAATTAATTAATAGTTCAATCGAGTTGTACTACAGTATTTCATCGGTGTTACAAATAGATTCAAATATTACTAAATTATTCTAAATACCGACTATATTTTCGAGTGGTGGTGATTACTTTCAAAGCAAGTGCACACACACATGCATACCATGTTTAGTTTTCTTATCATCATCTTAAAACACTGACACTTTTTGACATGCTCAGTTTTCATTATCTTCATCATCTTAGTCCTCTGCTTCCAAGCTCTCAAAATCACCCACAATTCTGTATCCAGATTCCAATCAGTGTTATTAAAGTCACTTTCTTACATCCCTGTATTATACTTGTACCCATCCACTAAAACCTGGATCATTAGCCACAATGTATTGATTTAGTGTGGTAACCATAGCTATAATAATACATGAAATAGAAGCACTGACATTCCTGGGACCCAAGCAGAATAGTTTATATTTGTGGTTCCACTTCCAAGAATACAAATGTAGCATATAAGAATAAATAACTGACTGACAGAAAAGTACACACAAGTAGCATAAGAGGTATTGCAGTTATTATAAATTATGAAGAATGCTTGGATAGAATTTACATTACATCCAATGTTATGAGTTAAGCCATTTATAGGCAGATGTGTAATTAGTAAATGCTAGTGATCAGGGATATGGCAAGATACACTTTATGAAAAATATCCTCATACTTAAACTCTTAAGACCACTCTTGCAGTTACATTTAGTTATTCATATTACTTTAATTTCCTTTTGAAAATATTCATGCAGTTTGCAGCTTTATCTCAACTAACATTATATTACAGTAAATAACATACTTAGAGTCAGCACGTACTATGCATTTGTTCAAAGCTTTCACCTTGTAGTTTTGTTAAGAACCATTCTGCTTCTTGGTAATGTGGTGCAGCTAAACCCAAAATTAGTCTTTATTGTACAGAAAACGGCAATTACAGTTATTTTGGAACTAAAGAAAATGGATTCCTGCAGAGAGTTTTCAAAAAAAAACTCAGCATTTTTTACATGCTTAATGAAGTGTTAAATAAGTGACAGGGCAACAATGTACAGGTTGTGAAAAATTCTGCTAATCCAATGATTTTAGGTTATTTATGGACAAATAAAGGTATATCTCCCTTTACTATTATTGTACTGTTTGTGACACATATAATTGCATCAACCCTGTTTGACTTGAATTTATTCATACTTTAATTTTACTTCTTTTAATAGTCTCATTTAATTGTCTTTTTTATATTTTTATTCCATATTTTAAACCTTGACAAAACCTCCAATTGTACAGAATTCTTGTGGTGTAAAGAAATTTAATTTAATTTTCTGTATGGTAATAATGTGATTAATAACCTCAATGATGCTTTGATATTTAGCAGGTATAAAACATAGGTATAAGTTTCATAAAAATTCTCATAACCATTTTTTCCAGAATATATACAAGGTTTACATCTAACTTCTACTTTGAGGTAGTGCTGTAAAACATAGCATGTAATGAAGTGTAAATGAAAGAGGGATCTAATTCATATGCACCATGGGGGTTAAGTTTGGTATATTCAAATATCCTGATTGCACAATGCAGTAAAACTGCCTTTCCTAACATAGGAAGTAGCTACCATAGATCTGTTTACTGCCGTTTCAAATAATCATAATGAAATCAATGCAGTTAAAATGGATATTGTAAGATATGAAAACACCATACTTTATATATTACTTGGCACACACTTGGAACACAACACAACTGATCCCTTGAATCAAATCACAACTGAACTGCTTATTTATACTATGTATTTGTTGTAGGTGAATTGGTAGTTTATTATAATACATACAAGCAGCAGGAGTAGGTTTCATTTTAAACAATTGTAATCTCTGTGAAATTAAGTGAAATTGTGCACTGCCTCTAGTATAATGATCATGGATCTGGCTATTAACATTTGTCACTGAGGTGATTGTACTCAATAGTGTTACTACTTAGTACTAGGTTATTATATTAGGATACTTGCACTTTGTCATTGAGGTGATTGTACTGATTGGTGTTATCCTTTCTACACAAACTTAGCACTGGGTTAACACATTAGGTGTTTAGCACCTGTTATTGAGGTGATTGTACACATTAGTGTTAGTCCTTTCTACACATACAGAGTAAGCCAAAACACTACGAACCGGCTGCACAGTATTTTTCCTGTCTGCATTCTCGGTGCTCGTTGCCATCTGCCGCTATCATAGAAAGGCGCAGATGAAACCATACAACATTTTTAAAACTACTTTTAAAGGCTTTACTTACCAACTTTGTGAAAGGAGATGCTGAAACTGGCCACCGTCATTGTCCATACATTTTTGGCACCTCTTTAGGAAACTATCCACCAACAACGGTGGCCAGTTTCAGCATTTCCTTTCATAAAGTTGGTAAGTAAAGCCTTTAAAAGTAGTTTTAAAAATGTTGTATGGTTTCATTTGTGCGGGGAGACCCTATTCTCTATCAACATCTATTTTGGTTTTTTGGGCATCCCAAAGTGTACATTTTAATTTTCTATGATAGCAGCAGACGGCAACAAATGCTGAGGCTGCAGACAGTAAAAACACTGCGCAGCCGATTCATAGTTTTTTGGCTCACCCTATACTTAGCTCTAGGTTAACACATTTGGATATTTAAGAGGACAAGGTGCTCTAAAATGGTCAAAAATCACATTTTTTTGTTTTAGGCACTAATAAAATCTATGTTGTTTACAGTTTCAGAAAATATATACTTTTTGGGGGTTAAGAGGTTTATAAGGCATTTAAATACCATACGCGGAAAAGCCAATGCCCAATTAGGCAAGCTCTACCCACCCATCAACATGGATTCCCAATTAAATCTAAATATGGGAATCACTGTACAAAACACCAATACGTCCAATATTCACTTATGCTGCACCAGTATGGGCATAAGCCGCCAAAACCTACAACAAAAGATTACAAAGTTTCCAAAACAAGATCTTGCGCATGATAGTCAAAGTACCTTACATAGCTCCATCCGATTTACTGCATGAAGAGTTTAAAATGCACACAGTTGAAGAGTTCATTAAGAAACTAACATAGGATATGTACGAAAAGTTACACCAGCATCATAACCCACTAATAACAACATTAGGAAACTATGATACAGAAAATAACAAACATTACAGACCCCTATCACTATTTGATAGAACATTTCCATTGATCACACTGATGAAACACAAAACTTCCTTGACAATCTATCCAATCATGACAAAGACGCTGACACAGGACCACTCTTCACTAAATTCCCAACATTAATCCTTTTTCTGCTTCTTCTTTTTCCTTTTGTTTCGACCTAGCCCGTTGCAGTGACCTCAAGCCCTCAGCAATGCTGAGGTGGACCGGGAGAAAGGGCCTCCCACCATGATTGACGTGGGCAGCAAATTTTGGGCCGCTACATTATGGAGCCGATCACACAGACGACATTGGCAGCCTACATGGACAACGAGACTGATGAATGTCAGAGAGCTGGATGCAAACAGATGGGCTACTATGCACAACTAATTGGCAGGAATCACCTGCGAAAACCGGCACAGGAAGCAACATTTACAACACACAATCATATATTATTCAATAACATTCCACGCTATTACTATTGTGCACTTAAAGTTCTAGTACTAATGTACACTAACACTTAGTTTAAGCTAAAATCATGACAAGCAGGCACTCCCTGCACACAGTTATAAGTAGCATATAATACACAAACATATTAGCCTAAGTTAACACCATGACTAGCAGGAACTCCCTGCACACACAACATTAAAATGTAAGCAACTATAACATACACAATTTTATAACACACGAATTCCCACTGGTATTGTTCAGATTTCATGAACAATCCCAGTAATTAACAATGGACAAGCTCACATACAATGCATGCCAGCAACTTAGCTATTCACATACTAACCGAGGTGCTATGCAGGACCCGGCCATGCATGAATTGCACACAATTAACATGTGGAGGGGTCTTTTAGTGGGTATTCCGCGACTGAGCGGTGAGCCCCACATATCCCCCCAGCCATTGCACATTGGCTGGAGGTTGAATGCAGTAATGCATTTTTCCCCCCCATGGAAAAAAAAAAGAAGAAAAAAAAAGTCTGCGTTCCTTTAAAGCTGTCATGCAACGCCCCTTTTTAGAACATTCTTTCAACAGTGAATGACTATATCATGCCCAGCGAGCAGTTCAGCAATTAACATAAGAGGCCAGGACCAAGAGAAGGCAATCAGAAAAGCTGAAGCAATCCAGGAATGAAGGTGCAGATGATTATGACCCTGGAATGTACTGAAGTGTGTCAGAATTTTAATGTTCAAACTTTAAATTCAGTTTTCTCAAAACAACATTTTTGGATACTTGTGTACCTTTTTCTCAGAAAGTATGAGAGGTAGAGAGGTAAAATTTTCAGTGCATGTGTACAACACATAGTTAAACTTTCTGAACCACAATCATAATTTTATAATGTATATTAGTGATATTAAGAAAGCAACAACACTGCAAATTTTCCACATTTTTACTTTTTGACTTTGCAAATAATTTTTTTCAATTTCTAGTGAACTGATACACATAACTAAATAATTTAGGTTAAGATGATAGCTTATTATACTAAGAACAAGCATGCAAAAGTGTGATTCTGTATTGCAAGTAGTATCAGAGAAAGAGATACATGAAGTCACATGTTTTAAGAATAAATTGTATTATTTTTCTGCTGAATGAAATAATTTTTACGGATTCAACTACATAAGCTATCAATCAAGCAACCACTTGAAATAATTTTCATGATTTATAGAATAATTCATAAAAATTTCAGGAAAAAGCATTGAGAACTTTAAGAGCAGTGGTAATTTAACACTTAAGGTGTAATTTCCATGCGTTCAGACTGCCTTGTCCCCTTAACACTTTTGTCCTGCTCTGCTCCAGTGCATCCCAATCCAGTGTCTAAGACTCTCGGTCTTCCCGGTGTTCTCTTTACTTGGTAGGGATACCAAGTTGTTATCTGTTCCTCTACAACCTTGTGACATATACTCCCCATTGCCATTTTGTTCTTGTTGCTTCTTGAACTCTGTTCTTGGAGGAGGTGATTTTCTTCAGTCTCTTGTTGGTTATCCTGTCCATAAGTTCTCAGAGTACATACATTTAGAGTAGCCATGATGATTTCTTCAGTTTGTTTCCATTTTGGGGATTTCTTTTGAGTTCAGTGTTCTTCTATATCTTCAGCAGTTGGGAGAGGGCTTGCCAGTTTACCCATTGACCATTTATCATTATTTTCTGGTATCCCCCTTTAGCCTCATTCCCCCTTTCCCTCTTCATTTGCACATTTCCTCAGGTATTGTTGGATTTCCCTTTTGTACATGGTCATACTACTGTCTTTGAAACAATCTTGTCCTTTAAATTTATTCTTGTTTCTCATTATGTTTATCCTGTCTTCGAGGCATTTGAGTTCCACCCTTACTATGCCCCTTTCATTTTTATCCTTGCCTATGTAGGTAGCTGTAATATATTCTACTTCTGTATCTATTTTCCTCAGTATTTCTTTGACTTTGTTCTCTACTGAGTCTCCCGTGTCGTTGCTCAATTCTCGGTCCTTTATAATATTATTTCTCCTTTCCCTGAGTTCTTCTTCTAGCTTCATTATCACATCTTCTATCTGTTTTACTCTTTCCTGTACTGCATTGTTTAGGTTGGTTATTTTGTTGTCTAATACGAGGCATTTTTCTTTCATATTTTTGTCTATGTTTTGGATTTGTATTTTGATCTCTGCAATTTCTTGTTTGCTTTTATGTTCGAATTCTTCATTTTGTTTTTAATTTCCTTCAATTCTGCTTGTATATGCAAAAATATCTTTTTTATGCCTGCTGTGTTTTCGTTTCTGATATCTTCATCGCTTGAGCTTAGTGGTTGTTTTTGGGATGTGCTTGGTTTTGTTTTCCCTGTGTTACTGTTTGTTCAAAATGACTGGAGAGTTTTTTCCTTGTAAATTGTTCTTTCTGTCCGTAGATGTTGTCACTTGTCCTGCCCTCATCCTCTCTGGTCCCACTTGTAGTTCGGAGACTTGCTGCTATGGGTGCTTGGCCTTCAATTTTCACTTTGTATGCTGTACTCCTGTCCTGTCCCTCTCTGCGTTGTGATCCCAACCAATGCCCTTGTTGTATTCAATCAGTACTTACTTGTTTCTTGTTCCCCTGTTGGGCTAATATTTGTGGTTGCTTAGATTAGTTCTTTCTACTCACGAAATGTTTGCTGTTTGGTTCACTTTTCATTGCCCATTGTAACACCATGACTTAGTTTTTATAGCAGTACTGCCAACCTATCATAAGAAATCAGGTATACTCAAATCCTCTGTGTGGACTGTAACAGATCTATTTGGAAAGACTATGAGAAATTTGGAAAACAGGCAGTAGTGTATTTTTTTTAATGGTGTTTAATACTTGCTCTTACTATATATGGTACCTAGGGGCAGTGACACTGGTGATACATGAAATGAAATGATAATTGGGAAAAGAAATGTTCCAAGCCTAATTTTAGGATAACTCTCTGGCATTTTCCAGTTATGAGGACTGAGGAAAACCTGGAAAAAGCCTCAGTCAGGGAGGATGGTCCTGATGACATTTGAACCATATACCGTCCATTCATGAGTTCCTGCCTAAATGACCTCAACTAACCATGTTGGCAGGCAGTAGTACAGCATGACCATATTTCTTGTTAGGTTTTTAGAGGCTAAGCTACCACCATTGTGCAATATTAATATCATAAATTAAATTTGCCAATGTCATACATTAGATATAATAGATACACATTCAAATAATCCTAAAACCCTTCCTCTAGGCCAACTTGATTTACCCATCTTTCTTGGCAGCAAACATATTGGATGACCCTTTATAAGAACTCTGGACACATTAGGTTCATTTCTTCAATGAATAAAATCATTAATTTACCATAGGATTTCTCAGATATGTTTTAATTTGTTTTAAAGTACTCATACTCCTTTTGTCACCAATAGGACAGTAGTCTTGTACTTCCATCAAACTTGGTGTGTTCTCTTAAAATTTTTAATTTAGTATGCTTTATTTATTTTTATACCTTGTACCTTAAGGAGGGCTATGTGGCAAGATTGGTTTAGAACATACTGAAATCTACAATTCATCTGCAATTGTTCAGTAATTACTAAGTTTGTAATGAAATTATTTTGCTGCACTGACTTACAAATCCTATCTCAAACATGGTGTTGCAACATGAAAGTTCTTTCTGGAAGATTCATGTCCTGCATGCAATTTACAGAAGACACACCTTACTACTTCAGAGTCTTCTAAAACCCTCTGAAATTCACCCAGAATAAAATCTCACATCAAGATCCAATTTCTTGTTACAGCCAAGACACTAGGTTAGCCTTGACAGAAACTCCAAGAAGCCATAACACAAGGTGCGTTTGTGCATTATCTGGTGAAGTGAGCAGCATTCATGTTCAAATGCATAAGTTCATGATGATTATTATTATAAGTTCATTATCTCACTGGTTTAAAGCTAACAAATTATCTGTAAATCTATACAAAACAAAAGTTGTTAAATTTATAAACCATCGATCATCACACACCCCAATAGAAATTGGGATTAATGACATGTTACTAGAACAAATAGACAACATTAAATTTCTGGGCCTCCAAGTAGACAGATATTTAGATTGGAAAGTTCACATTATGTATATTTTACCCAAACTCAGTTCTGCCTGTTATGCTATCCGAGGACTGGTAAATGTCAGTTCTATAGATATGCTTAAATTAGTATACTATGCATATTTTGACTCTATCATGGAATATGGAATATTATTTTGGGGAAACTCAGTAGAAAGTAAACGAATATTTCTCATGCAAAAGAAGGTTATAAGAATCATTTCCAGCACCCATAGTAGACACTCTTGCAAACATCTTTTTAGAAGACTGAAGATATTAACCCTGCCTTGCATGTACATATTTTCAATCTTAAAATTCTTTGTATGCAATCAAACCACATTTATAACAAATATGGAAATTCATTAGATAAACACTAGACAAAAGGGTAACATACATCATCCCAGTGCAAAGCTTTCTTGCTTTCAGAAAGGTGTAGATTATGAGACCATAAAAATATTTAATGCTCTCCCTAATGATCTTAAGGGAAAAGTTGAAAATTTCAATGTCTTTAAAACTGCTGTTAAAGAGTACCTATGCTCAAAAGCATATTATTCTGTACAAGATTATCTGATTGGCAAATTATCCTGATGATAATACATATACAGCTCTGTAAGTAATATTAGTAAACATTAATGACAATTGCCAATTACATTTTATGCCTGTTCTAGAATTAATGAAGCAGTTAAATTTAAGAACTGATAGTAAATGTTATGCATTACAAATCAAACAGTACAGAATGATGAGATGAACAAAAGATACAAGCCTAATGAAAGTCAAAATAACTGTTCTTGTCTATAAATATAATGTTAGCCTTATAACGGTAGGGAGGTATTCGATTTTGTGCAAAATTACACCTGCTTTGTTTCATTTTGTATATAATATGTCCTTATTTTATTTTAAATGTCCTGTATTCTGTGTAATATTTATGTTTATATGTAAGTTTTGTACATTTCCTTAACATGTTCTATGTTCACAAGCCTTTATGGCTGCTAGTGAACTCACAGAATGCAATCCAATCTAATCTATTAGGAAGTGAGAGAAAAACTTTATATGGCATCAAATATGTATGCGCACAATTGTCTAGGAAGGAGACCAGCTTTGCATTTAAAAACAGATTAGTTGGGCAGACTCATCCTTACAGTCTAATAGGAAGTTACACTCCTGAAACCAGGCCAAATAGCACTTTAGAAATATCAGATATAAGCAAATAGATACTCAGTTGCAACAGACTATTGGAAGAACCACAGTGAAACAGAACCAGAATCACAATTACTAAAACAAGCAAAATAAAAGACTATATAAAGGAAACAGAATAATGAAACTAAAAGCATGGGAGAAAGTCTATACTTTCAAAATCCAGGATCATTAATGAACTATGATGTCCTACAACCATTACAGATTCACCCAGAACATGCCAGATATCAACAGAAGCAACTGTGTTTAAGTCATTCTTGCCAGCAGCCAGTCTCCAACTGAGGATACCAAAGAATGTTTCAGAATAGTCTGATGAATGAATAAGTGAAGTTTGTATGCATCTCATTCATTTGTTTGTTTGTTCATTCATTTGTTTACTATGCAGCCATGGACCTCAGAAGGAGATAAGGTACAAGTATGTACATATTTTACAATTGTTATATAATACAGTAAAACCTACCTAAAATGGAACGTGATTGTTCCAGTAATTTGTTCCTTTTTCACCGGTTTCTATCTTACAAAGGGTTGTATTTTAATAAAACAAACTAAAAAAAGGTCATAGCATAGAATTACACTGAAAGAATAGTTTAAAACAAAAGTGTGTGAATAAAATATACGTTCAAATGTATGTTTTGCTATAGAAATCAAAATGATGTGCAAGGACGCTAGAAGCATTGGACAGTTTTTGTGTAAAGTCAAAAATAAATGTCTTTGGACAGTGGATAGAGAAAAGTAAGAGGTAATGTATCTTACCGTGAATGGAAAACTATGTTGAATGTGTAATGGTAAAGTAATCAATAAGAGACAAGTGAAAAACAAGTAGAAATGGGACATGAAAAACTGAAGCAAGATAATTTGTTGATGGGAAAATGTAAAATGTAGAAAAAAATGTAGTGATTGTCTACAGAATGAGTGGCCAGGGTCAAAGTTCAGTAGACAATCAAATTGTAAATCTCTTAGCACAATAAAACAATATTCATATTTTCAACTTAAATACATATAATAATTAGAGTTTTTCTGTCCCCATATAACTTGTGTCAAGTAAAATCCCACATACACAGTTCTTAAAATTCTGGTGAAGGTACAGTCATGCTCAAAATTAATGGCTATCATTTCAAATATTTAGCATGTAGCTGTGTATTATACATATAATAACCCATCTTAGTCAGATTATTTATGCAAACTGTTCCAGAAAATTATTCCATTTCTGCATTAGGCAGTTTTCCGGTTTAAAGTATTATTTAACATAAGAAATAGCTCTGTTCTTAGATTTATATTCTGTTTGTCCAGGTTTCTGGTATATAGGGAGACTGGTTTAGGCAGGTTTTACTGTATATTATACAGGTTACCAGTTTACAACATTTTACTGTTTTAAGTTTCTTTGCTTTACTCATTTAATCTTAGAATACTTGTTTTCTTTGATGATATTTCACAAGTATAGTTATTAATATAGAAATGAATACCTTAAATATGTAAAAGTAATTCTCAAGGACTTTAGTTTTTATGTGGTAAGGAATTGTCACTACTGTTGAGTGCTAAGCCAGCAGTGGTGGATGGAGGACATGTCTCGGTGAGCTCCTGCAGTGTAAGTGAAGGAGTGAGCCAAGTGAAAATGGGTGTGGAACTTTCTGTTTATTTAATGAGCATTGGAGTATTTAGAAGGAAAAAATTATCATCAACAGCAACATAATTGGAGAGAATACATATAATAATGAACATTTTAATAATAGAAAATGCACTTTTAACTCTTTTGATGACTGGAGGTGTAGAGCTAAACCCAAGGCCAACAGAAATACAAATCATGTGTATCATGGAGAAAATTAATAAAATGGATGGGATGGAGCATAGAATTAATGAAAACTTAAACAGAGGTAGCCAAAGAAATAAAGCAGGGCTTTAAAGAAGAAGTGCAAGGTAAAAGAAAAGAGGTAGATGAAATCCAAAATAGGATATAAGGAATGGATGAGGAAAGGAGAGGCTTAATTTAGTTTTCATAGGATTTAAGGGGACAAGGTACTATGAAATGGTGAAAAATCACATTGTTTGTTTTAGGCACTAATAAAATTTCTATTATTTCCAGTTTCAGAAAATATATACTTTTGGGGGGTTAAGAGGTTTTTAAGACATTTAAATACCATTTAAATGCTAGTCCGCATTCTTTTAAAGCTGCCATACAACGCCTCTTTTTAGAACATTTTTGTATATTTCAACAACAAACGATTATATCATGCCCAATGAGCAGTTCAGCAATTAACAAAAGAGGCCAGGAACCGAGAGAAGGCATTCAGAAAAGTTGAAGCAATCCAGCAATGAAGGTGCAGATGATTATGAGCCTGGAATGTACTGAAGCGTGTCAGTATTTTAATGTTCAAACTTTAAATTCAGTTTTCTGAAAACAACATTTTTGGATACTTATGTACCCTTTTCTCAGAAAGTATGAGAGGTAGAGAGTTGAAATTTTCAGTGCATGTATACAACACATAGTTAAACTTTCTGAACCACAATCATAATCTTATAATGTATATTAGTGATATTAAGAAAACAACAACATTGCAAATTTTCCACATTTTTACTTTTTTAACTTTGCAAATAACTTTTTTTTTCAATTTCTAGTGAACTGATACACATAACTAAATAATTGAGGTTCAGAAGATAGCTGATTGTACTAAGAACAAGCATGCAAAATTGTGATTCTGCATTGTAAATAGTATCAGAGGAAAAGGTACATGAATTCACATGTTTTAAGAGTAAATTTTATTATTTTTCTAGTGAATGAAATAATTTTTGCGGTCTCAACTACATAAGCTATCAATGCAAACAACCACTTGAAATAATTGTCATGATTTATAGAATAGTTCATAAAAATTTTAGGAGAAACCATTGAGAACTTTAAGAGCATGGTAATTTAACACACTTAAGGCGTAATTTCCATGTGTTCAGACTACCTTGTCCCCTTAATTGGAGAAGAGGAATTTGGGCAACAGAAGAAGTTATCGATATCTTGAAGGAGAAGCTAGAATTAGACTTGCAAAGATGGGAGGGAGATCATACAAGTTTATAGAGTAGGAAGATGAAGTGGAAACAGACTCATCATAGTTAAACTAGCCACTTAGACAAAGCATGAAATTCTGAAAAGAGCAACCAAAAAAAAAAAAAATTAAAGGGAATGGAGATATTTATTAATAAAGAGTTTACACCCAAGATTTTATACAAAAGAATGGAACCAGAAGAAATTAGACAGCAAAAAAGTGTTGGACATGAGGAAGTAGCAGCAGGAAGTACAAAGTTCAAAACTGAAAAGGAGAAAGTTTGAGTAATCATAATGGGAAAATTAAAAAGGAATAGGGAGAGAAGCAAAGATACCAAAGAAGGAGAAATAGTAAGAGCTAAGAGGAATAATGTGCAGATAGTGGAATGCAATGCATTACCAAAGAAAACCTTGCAACAGAATCAGCTAGTAGAGGGATATGAATTGCCAGCATCGATTACATCATAAGTAGGCTCTGGTGTGATATCAATGAAAGTGGTGTCACCAAGAGACTGAATCAGTATACAGACTGGCACCAAAGAAGGTGGTGTCACCAAGGTGGGAAGAGATCAAATCAGCATACAAACTGGAGTCAAGGAAGATGGTGTCACCAAGGTGGGAAGAGATCAAATCAGCATACAGACTGGCACCAAAGAAGGTGGTGTCACCAAGGTGGGAAGAGATCAAATCAGCATACAGACTGGCACCAAAGAAGATGGTGTCACCAAGGTGGGAAGAGATCAAATCAGCATACAGACTGGCACCAAAGAAGGTGGTGTCACCAAGGTGGGAAGAGATCAAATCAGCATACAGACTGGCACCAAAGAAGGTGGTGTCACCAAGGTGGGAAGAGATCAAATCAGCATACAAACTGGAGTCAAGGAAGATGGTGTCACCAAGGTGGGAAGAGATCAAATCAGCATACAGACTGGCACCAAAGAAGGTGGTTTCATCATGTGGGAAGAAATCGAATCAACATACAAACTGGAGTCAAGGAAGGTGGTGTCACCATGGTGGGAAGAGATCAAATCAACATACAAACTGGAGTCAAGGAAGGTGGTGTCACCATGGTGGGAAGAGATCAAATCAACATACAAACTGGAGTCAAGGAAGATGGTGTCACCAAGGTGGGAAGAAATCGAATCAACATACAAACTGGAGTCAAGGAAGATGGTGTCACCAAGGTGGGAAGAAATCGAATCAACATACAAACTGGAGTCAAGGAAGATGGTGTCACCAAGGTGGGAAGAATCGAATCAACATACAAACTGGAGTCAAGGAAGATGGTGTCACCAAGGTGGGAAGAAATCGAATCAACATACAAACTGGAGTCAAGGAAGGTGGTGTCACCAAGGTGGGAAGAGATCAAATCAGCATACAGACTGGCACCAAAGAAGGTGGTGTCACCAAGGTGGGAAGAGATCAAATCAGCATACAGACTGGCACCAAAGAAGGTGGTGTCACCAAGGTGGGAAGAGATCAAATCAGCATACAGACTGGCACCAAAGAAGATGGTGTCACCAAGGTGGGAAGAAATCAAATCAGTATACAGACTGGCATCAAGGAAGGTGGTGTCACCAAGGTGGGAAGTGAATGAATCAGCATACAGATTGGTGTCAGGAAGGTGGTGTCACCAAGATGGGAAGAGATCAAATCAGCATACAGACTGCATCAAGGAAGGTGGTGTCACCATGGTGGGAAGTGAATGAATCAGCATACAGATTGGCGTCAGGAAGGTGGTGTCACCAAGATGGGAAGAGATCAAATCAGTATACAGACTGCATCAAGGAAGGTGGTGTCACCATGGTGGGAAGTGAATGAATCAGCATACAGATTGGCGTCAGGAAGGTGGTGTCACCAAGATGGGAAGAGATCAAATCAGTATACAGACTGGCACCAAAGAAGGTGGTGTCACCAAGGTGGGAAGAGATCAAATCAGTATACAGACTGGCATCAAGGAAGGTGGTGTCACCAAGGTGGGAAGAGATCAAATCAGTATACAGACTGGCACCAAAGAAGGTGGTGTCACCAAGGTGGGAAGAGATCAAATCAGTATACAGACTGGCATCAAGGAAGGTGGTGTCACCAAGGTGGGAAGAGATCAAATCAGTATACAGACTGGCATCAAGGAAGGTGGTGTCACCAAGGTGGGAAGTAATGAATCAGCATACAGATTGGCGTCAGGAAGGTGGTGTCACCAAGATGGGAAGAGATCAAATCAGCATACAGACTGGCAACAGAGAAGGCATGCAACTGAGCACTGGAGAAAGTGTGGGAAAGAATGATAGTATTGAGTCATTAGAGTGCGGCAGTTTACTAGTGTTAAGAAAGATGTCAGATGCTTATATGGAGAGAATTTAACTAAGAATTAAAAAACAATTAGATGCATTCAGAAAGAGAATGGGCTCTCATTAGGATCCATAGAAGGGAAGCATTTTGGTTTCTGGAGTTTTGAAGGCCAAAAGAATAAGACTGGCAGTGGAGCTTTACGTAATTTATTGATGAATATAGTTGTTTTGGTGGTTGTAGAAATGTGGCTAAAAGAAGATGATATTAGGATTGATGTTTTCAGTTATTTTGGGAGGAAAGGGGAAATGATAGCTAAGGAAGGTAGAGTATCAGGTGGATTAGGGAAGTTTATCAAAAGTCATTAAAAAAGATGACAAAAAAAACTTGATCTAGGCACAAAGAAATATCTGGATTATAATGCAAGGCAAAGAACTAGAAGACAGTGTAATATGTATAGAAATAATCTATAATCCCCCTAGCACTTCACAATTTCACAATCTGGAACTGCTTCAGCATTTAGAAAAATATACAAAATGCTCAAGGAGATTATACATAAATTTATTAATATAAGGAGATTTTAATATAAGAATAGGGGAAATTAATGTACAGGGAATGGAAGATTGGCAAAGTGAAGCATTTTTAGGTAAAAGCAGAAAGCTCAAATGAAGTAAAAATAAGGTTGTAGAAGACGTAGTGAAAAATTTATAGAACTTTGTAAATTAAATTCTTTTGACTTTCCAAATGGAAAATATGGAGAGGATGAGTGTGGGGAACTTACATTTGTAAATAATATATTTGGCCTATTAGAATTAGTTGCATGTTAAAAAACTTTAAAGTTTTAAACATATGTTCAAATTGTGGTCACATTCCACTAGTGGTAGACATTAGGATTCAACCAGACCAAAGTGAATGCACAAATTAGAACAAAATGATTGTAAATTTGAATATATTAGATTTAAATGCAAGGAAGAATGTAGGAGTAAATTTTCACAAATGTTGGATTCTGATATAAGTAAGATCTGTCAGTTTAGAAAAATATATATGGTGAAAGAGGCATAAATAGAAAACTTAATGAATATATTAATTTTATAATGTAATGGGCAGACAAGGAGATGTTGTTGAAATAGAGAGAAAATAAAAAGTAGGGGGAGAATGGTTTGATGATGAATGTAGGTTAAATAAAAATACAATGAAAAAGCATCAGAGAAATTGAGAAAAATAGGAAATAATGTTTCCAAACATCATTATTTAGAAAGCAAAAAATATTATAATGAAATATTTGAAAGTAAGAAAAATAAATGGAAGATAGGTAAAATGGTAATAAAGTAATTCCCATTATAAGTGAAAACAATATAAACAAAATATGGAAGGTTATAAAATCAGTATATAAGAAATATATTACTGTACCTGATATAAGTCAAGAGGAATAGTTAGATTACTTTAGAAAGCTTTATCAAGAAGTTTTATGAGAACTAGGAACATTATAGAAATTGGAAATACAAATTATGTAGGAATTTTGGTCAGCAAAATAAAGGAGGAGGAAGTATTAGAGCAGGTTATAACTCGACCACAATATTATTGTACTTGGCCTTGTGGAAACCTACATTTAAATACAAGTGGAAGCCAGCCCAGCAAAGTGCAATGATATTGTGGTCAAGTCATAAATCATTGAAAGCAAATAAAGCAACTGGAAGAGGTAGCATACAAACAGAATTTCTCAAAGAATGGTGCACTAAACTGGATAGAATTGAAATACTCACATAGGTATATATTTAATTCAATGTAAACTAAAGGATACATTCCACAGAATTGGAAAAACCAATATTTTAGTATTTAGTATTTATTTATTGTGCTAAGAGATTTACAATTTGATTGTCTACTGAATTTGACCCTGGCCACTCATTCTGTAGACAATCACTACATTTTATCTACATTTTATAATTTCGCGTCATTAAATTATCTTGCTTCAGTTTTTCACATCCCATTTCCAATTGTTTATCACCTGTCACTTATTGATTACTTTACCATCACACATTCACCATAGTTTTCCATTCAAAATAAGATACACTACCTCTTACTTTTCTCTATCCCCTGTCCAAAGCCATTTATATTTGACTTTACATAAAAACTGTCCACTGCTCCTAGGGTCGTTGCACATCATTTCAATTATAAGCGTATTTCTATCCCCCTTCATCCACTTCTTTTTAATAAATTTTCTTCTCCAATTTTCTGTTCCTTGGCACTTAAATACTATGTGTTCAATGTCTTCATTACCACCACATATCGGACATTGGTTTTGAGGAATACCCTGTCTTAACCCTCTTAGCCTCCATGCTCCGGTTCTTATCCATGCAATAGATTCTCTCTATTCTTTATTTACGATGTCTATATATTTTTCCCTACCCCATGTATTTTTCATTGGCCTATAACAAACCAATGAGCTCTTTTCGGCAATCTCACTGAACATGTTTTATATTTCTATATCTTCCAGTCTTTTCCTTGCCTTTTTCCAAAAATTTTTCACATTATTTTCTCTCCTCCACATGTCTCCTAACCCATTTTTCTCCAAAATTTTCCATAAATTACTTATCATTCCATCATTCATTAAACTATTCTCTTGGTATTCTATACATTGTCTTAACACATTACTTTTTCCTAGATTTAAACTTCTGAACCAAAATTTCAAAGCTCTTTCCATTATCTTCCCCTTAGTCACCACCCTGCCCATCTTTAATTGTGTTACCTGTCTTACAATTGCCTTCAGTAACCCTAGTATTTCTCTACAAAACATCCTGAGCACCTCATCTATACTTTCCCATCCTCTATCTAATCCCCATATTTCTATACCATACAGCAGTTTTGCCTCCACAACCATCTCATAAACTTTTTCCAGCCATTTAACATTTATATTAGGTACTCTATATTTGCAGCTTCTAATTGCTGCCATCGCCCCTTTACCTTTTACCAATGCAAGAATACACTATAGTAATGAAACAAAGTTAGTAAATGAACACAGTAATAGGCATAAATATGGGTTACATTATGTGGAGAAGTCTTGGATCTCTTAAAAGGTTTTCAATTTTTAGGCACATTTGCAGGTTCTGACTGCTCCATGGAATTTGCCAGAGATGCTCTTTGGCCATAGTTATAATGCCTATATTGAGAGATGATGTGCTTAACTGTTAGGCCAGTGTTGCAATGAGGTTGACCCATTGGCACCTACTTAAATACCCTCATTATACCTCAGAAATTTGCTTTATGTCTTTGTATAGCTTCACAAGTCCATTTCGTGTTTAAAAATCATATAAAATCAACCAATATATATTTTTTTTTCATAAAATTTTGTATGCATGATACTGGAAGCATTGACACCAATTTTGATGGCCTAATATGATTTGTTGGGTGTGATCTCAAAACATTTCCCCAAATAAAGGACAATGACAAGGCTTTTTGCACTGCTAAACACTTTGCTTATTTTCATCCTACCATGGCATAAAACCATTTTTTGGATGCATTTCTTTCCTGTCTGTGGGTGGAATGTGCATATTTTAGCTTGCAGTCTCAATGGGGTATCCCCAGCTGAAGGTTGACCTCTAACATTGTACTCTGGCAGTGTTACACTTTTAAGCGGATGATAAGTGATGTTGGCTTTAAAGTCTGTGTAGATGGTATTTTTCTTACCAGTCATCTTGTGAAATACATTTCTATCTGTGTATTGCATTGTAGGAAACAAATCTATCCCCTGATCTTGTAAATCTGTACCTTCTGGTGCTCAATGGCACACTTTGGGTTCTTTGTCTCTCTGACTTTTCCTTATTCTCAGTTTGCATGTTGCTATAATGTCAGCAGCTTCGTGTTTTGTCGATAGGAAATAAACATTTGTTATCCCTCCACTTCTTACACAGCACATTCTTTGTAGACCATGTTTCAGTTTTTATGAGCAATATCAGATGGAATAGCCTTCCTATTGCTCTCACAGTACCAACAGCATTAGTTTTTTTTGTCCCTTAGTCCTCTAAAGGGATCTGGGGATCCTTTGAATGTTACCTGTAAGTTATAAATGCAAGCACATATAGTTTTATTGGTCAGCACATACTTATGAGCCAGTGGCATAGCTTGATACTGTGTTCTGGGTATACTGGATTTTAAAAATTGAATTTAAAATCTTTTAAATGATCCACAAATTCCCATACATTAGTGTTTCATAAAATAGTGTGAATTCTCTATTACGATTCGATCATTGTTATTATTAATTGTTGTTGTTTTAATAGTCATTAGCATCACTATTATTTGCCAAAATTGATTGAACATACATTTTAAACTAAAGTAGATTATAAAAATATAGCATTAGGTGTAATTTTACAAAATGCCTACAAACCATTGTATGATTGTAAATCATGAAAACAATGTGGGTACTCACTTAGATTTTCTTGTATATAAGCTCCAGTCGGTGATTTTTATTGCAAGCTTTTCTTTCAATGTTTTTAATATTTGATATTCCTTCAATGCACCATTTCTTTTCCCTGCCAAAAAGCAAACATACGAAGCAACACACTTTGTTATGAATGTAACTGCCAGTTAATCAATTACCAGGATATTTGAAATGTCCATTTTTGATTCTTTTCCTGGAAGACAATGCCAAGCTTAGGAATTGGTCTTTTGCCTTTAAGTTCACACTTTTTCTCATAAGATAGAGTTGAAATCTGAGTTTTTAAAAAGTAATCCACTAAATTGATGGAATTGTCCATATTTTAAAATCACAAATAAAACACGCACATTGAAACAATACACAGGTTTATGTAAAATTAACACTTTGCTGCATTACACGGTTGCACGCACATAATGCTGGTTCACCAATAACTGAGGAATGAAATGTTTGTTACACTGTCTTGCCCTACCCTTGTCTCCAACCCCTATTGTCCTGTTTCTGGACTTTGGAGAGAGCAGGTACACAGAGACTAAACACCTCGTTAAACGTGTTAAGTCTCTGCTGCTGCCTTTGTGCCCTTAATGCACAAAAAAATACAGGCATGTCTTCCTACAACGAGAGGTCAAAATTTAGTGGGAAAAGCTATGTAAGTCCACTCTTGATGAGACTTGCACTCGCTCAGCCATCCCAGTCTCTACTCAACTTTGCTGCCGCATCATGAGATTTTGAAGCTGCCTAAGAACGCAGCACTACAATCTGACACTTAGCAGAAGGAGTTGGGGCATTGGGGTAAGCAGTGGTGAAGATGATTGTATTAATTAGTTTTTCATCACTTGTTTGAAGCTGTCTTTATTTATATGTTTAAAAATTTACTTAGTTTCTTGGAAATTTATTTAGGTCTACCCTTACGTTACACCACTGTTAGGAGCTATGCTGATCATGCGATTTAAATACCCCTATTACCTTATGTAAGTACAGCTTGTCATATTACTCAAATGGGTATAGCCCTTTGTGATGAGATGTACATAGATGTGTATAACTAACACATATTTTGAGACTAGGATCAGAGCATAAGTAAAGGGAAGAATGGAGTCATTTCATGCAATACACATACTCTTATGCACTGAAATCCAGTCCAGAGAGGTTTCCAATTGTTTTCATACAACACAATAACATGACCAGATGGAGATTTTCAGAGGTATCATCAATAGTAAGATGTAAAGTGGCTTCATTGCCTTTAGGACCAGCAGTGATGTGCATTCAGGAGAAACATAACTGCATTAAGTGTGGGATTGAATCAGGAAACTCTTCATCTGAAGGCCAGCACACTAATGTGGCCAAATGCCATGGAGATAGACAATATTCTGATTTATTAATAATATACTATGTCATTATAATTACATGGTTATTCAATAATAGCTAGATAAATAGTCATGCTTCTTCAAAACATGTAGAACTAATACGTTGCATTATTTATTGAGCATTGTGAACTGAGCCGAAGCAATGCCCATTGAGCATCAGTTGAGCAGCAAGAAACTTGACTGCACATCTCCAAAGGTGGACTGCCCCAGACTAAGCTAGCTTAGGACAGGAGTTAACAGAGTATCGTAGTGTATTAATAGCAGTGCTAGGTACATGCATTTAGTGAAGCCAATAGCTGTGCATAGGCTCTCTGTTAACCATCTACGATGTCTGTAGCTATAGCTGCTTTTGGGGAAAATAGAATAGAAATTGTACTTGATGACCAGTTTAAAAATGAAATATCTCTACACAATCAAAAGTAAGGTGGAACAGGAACATCCTTAAAAGGCTATTAATGCAGTAAGTTTTCTGGGGAAACAAAAGCTGATCTTTCAAGGACATGATGAAACAGCAAATTCTATTAATCAGGGTCATTATGTAGAATTGTTGAAGTTCACTGAGGAGCATGATCCTCTTTTAGCGGAGCACTTAGAAACCTCTATTGTGTTTAAAGACATTTCTAATTGAATTCAAAACAACCTAATATTAACCATAGATTTGTCCCTTTATCAACTATGAAGTGGGAAATTGTGGAATGCTCCTTTCGTAGCAGTCATGGTTAACAAAACTTCTGATGTGTTGAATATAGCTCAGTTTTCTATTTACCTGTGTTATGTATGTGAAGGAAAGATAGGAAAGATTCTTGGGATTCCGTTATATAAATAGTGACAAACATACCCAGGCAGAACTTATCCAACACTTCTTATCAGAATTTGACTGTAATGAAAAATTTATTACACAAATGTTTGATGGCTGGTGAATATTGAGAGAAATTTGAAGCATTAATCAGTCACACAACCCAAAGCCTTATTTTTTCACTGTTATGCCTATGCACTAAACCTAGATTTTCTCAAAGTACTATTTAAATACTAGAGTGTAAAATAATTTTTAGTTCACTTAATGGATTTGCAGCCTTTCTTTTCTTTCCTTCTCTCTCTCACTCTTTTTTTTTTTTTTTTAAAGATCTCCAAAAGTGTTAATGTTTGCAATGCCATCTTCCCCACATCTGTCCAACATGATAGAATTACTCATCAAGACTGGTAAATACTCTGTGCAGGAACAAAATTAACTTTGTTATATATTTAGTGCTATGCTAGAACACCCTCAAGAAACTGAGTCATATTTTAGCACCAGTTAATGGCTTTTTGACACTTTCAGAAGATTTCAAATTTCTTTTTCTCTAAAACACATTTGAACAAAATATGCACCTTGACTGATGCTGTACAACAATGGTGGCAAAAACGGGACTTGCAAAGCAGTGTGACTCACAGGTGCCACTCCTTTTCTAGCTCTCTATTCATTTGTTTTCCATGTACTGCTGTGTGGTGTAGTGCGTGTTGCATATTTAATGACTCGAGGGAGAAAGGCATTTTCACTACCCTTGTTGTACAACATCCTTCAGAACTAAGCAAGTAATTTTTGTACGTCCACAGAAAATCCAAGAAATTTGCTGCTCCATAGCCATATTACCTGACCACTGTGAACAGGTTTTCTAAGAAAGCGCATCTCAAGTAGGCGAGGAAAAATATAAACTATAAACATATCTATTGCAAAGTGTTTGATAACATTCCTAATCACTTGGAAGTAAGATTTCAAAATTGTTCTAAATTGAAACCCTTAAAACTATTGCCACATGAAGGCTATGGACAATATTCTAACCAGTTCTCCAGATAAAGCTTTCAAAGTCTCTTATATGTATATGGAAAATTCTTTGATGTCATTTGAGTGAAATATGAGCTGGCTGCAGTGTACATAGAGAGGAGTTTAAAAATAAAACCATGAGTGAACTTGCAAAACTACTGAGTACTAATTCAATGCTAAACAAAAGTTTTCAGCAGTTTAATGTGTTAGTGTAATTACAGCTGTATACAATTCCTATGAGTACATCTCCAGTAGAGAGGTCATTTTTAGTATAGAAAAGTTGCTCTTGAAGTTCTACTGGAGAAGAGAAACCTTCTCATCTTGAAATGATTTCAACTGAAACTCATCTACTAGGAGAACTCAGGAAAAAGTAACAGTTTTTTGAGGAGAGAAAGATGGAACTTCAAAACCGTTGATCTTGCAGAGGTGACCTACCAAGAGTCAGAGGGGAATTTAAGTCCAGATATTAGTTATTTTCTATAACATTTTACTTACAGTAACTTTATTAAGTATAAACTGATATTAGGTGTAATTATTTCAATTTAAACCCCTACCAGTTGTGGCTTTTATCTTTAAAATTTTGGCTTAGAACTTTAAATTTATGAAAAAGTAATGTGTTAAGACAATGTATAGAATACCAAGAGAATAGTTTAATGAATGATAGATGGGTAAGTAATTTATGGAACATTTTGGAGAAAAATGGGTTAGGAGACATGTGGAGAAGGAGAGAAAATAATGTGAAAATTTTTTGGAAAAAGGCAAGGAAAAGACTGGAAGATATAGAAATACAAAATATGTTCAGTGAGATTGCCGAAAAGAGCTCATTGGTTTGTTATAGGCCAATGAAAAATACATGGGGTAGGGAAAAATATATAGACATAGTAAATAAAGAAGAGAGAGAATCTATTGCATGAGTAAGAACCGGAGCATGGAGGCTAAAAGGGCTAAGACAGGGTATTCCTCAAAACCAATGTCCAATATGTGGTGGTAATGAAGACATTGAACACATGGTATTTAAGTGCAAGGAACAGAAAGTTGGTGAAGAGAATTTATTAAAAAGAAGTGGTTGAAGGGGATAGAAATGCACTTATAATCGAAATGATGTGCAAGGACGCTAGGAGCATTGGACAGTTTTTGTGTAAAGTCAAAATTAGATGAGTTTGGACAGTGGATAGAGAAACATAAGAGGTAGTGTATCTTACCTTGAATGGAAAACTATGGTGAATGTGTGATAGTAAAGCAATCAACATGTGACAAGTGAAAAACAAGTGGAAATGGGACATGAAAAACTGAAGCAAGATCATTTATTGACGGGAAATTGTAAAATGTAGATAAACTGTAGTGATTGTCTACAGGATGAGTGGCCAGGGTCAAAGTTCAGTAGACAATCAAATTGTAAATCTCTTAGCACAATAAAACAATATTTATTCCTTTAAGAAAAAGAAACAAGACCAGCTGTGATTTTTAAAGGGCAATCCTCTTCCTTGATTTACTATTGCTTATTTAAAAGCTATAATATTCATTGCTTTAGCTATCTGAATGGCCACCGCCTGTCACTGAGGTCCATCCAGATCAATCCCAACAATGCCAATATATGAAGGGATCCAGATAAATGTTACTGTATGCCCTTTTCCAGAAGGGACAGAAAAGGCGTCTATGTTTTTAGCAGTGTTTAATGTCCACTCTTACTTCATACAGCACCACAGGCAGTGGACCTTGGGAAGGAAACATTCCAGGCCTAAGTTGAGAGTACTTCCCAGCATTGCCAGTTATGAGGACTGTGGAAAACCTGGAAAAAACCTGCCAGGGAGGATGATCCTGATGGGATTTGAATGCAGACCTCCCGTTCATGAGTATGTGCCTTAGCAACCTTGGCTATCTTTGTCAATTGCAGTAATTCAAGTTGCTTTTAGGACTAGAAAGATTTTAAGAGCTGCATGTTGAGATAGTAACTGGATCTATTACAAGGTTTCTCTGGTTGTTCATTAGAAAAGATGCAGAAGTAGTGAGATAAATGAAGGGCATAAATGTGAGTAGCGTGCATTATAACAGATCATTAGTGATTAACTGCAGGCTCTATAGTTATTGAGAGAGGAATTCAGTAAAAAAGTGGACATTATAATCTCACTTGTTTGACTTTCAAACTCTTCTGAAGTCCATGTTGATCTTTGGAAACTGTATATTCTAAGATGGGTATGCCAAGTTGGTTTATGTATCCTTTAAAGGGAAAGTAAACATCTATATCCTTCTAAAACATGTTGTAGTCTGCCAGAAAAATATGAACTAAATTGTGGTACAGAGTTGGGGGGGGGGGGGGGGGGAAATAGACTTGCAGATGCACAGTTAGTGCCTAGATGTCATATACATTGCATATGAACACATGAACTGTTTATAACAGATGGGAAGAGCAACTTTAATTTTATGATTTGCAACTTCGTTTGTTTGGAGGGCCTCTAGGGCTAAACACACGACTGAGGATTAGGCAGTGTCTAATATTTCAAGCAATGATTGTTTGGCTGAAGAATAAAAAATATAATCATAATCTAATTCATAGCAAACAAATGCATCTGTAGGTTGTTAAGAATATATGGAAATCAGCTATCCAGTTTGGTGCCATCAAAGATCAAAGAATATTAAGTATTCTGATTGAATCATCATTCAGTTCTTTTATAGGGTACTTAATAATTTTATCAACAAACCTCAGGCCTTTTAATGGGAAACCATTGCCAGCAGATTTATGTATCAGTGCCTTAGAGATTCATCTAACAAAACCTTTTCCACACATATTTAAAGTCTGGATGAGATACATAGATCGCATTTTTGTCATTGCATAAAGAAACATTTAGATAATGTCCTGAAACCATTAAATTTGCAAGATTGAACCATAAAATTTACCTTGGAAATAGAAGATGGATGACTATCTTTCCTAGATCTCAAAATTATTAGACACCAGAATGGAATTGAATTCAGGATATACAGAAAACCCACCCATCTGGAAACTGCTTAAAAAACAGTTAATACAATCCTAAATCGCACTAACATACAGTATTTCACGGCTTGACTTACGGAATGGTAAACTTGCCACTCCAAGAAAATGAATACAACAGAGAATATCAACATGTTCAAAAATCTGATGTGTAACATTCACATGACCTTCTCTAACCTCTATTGTTTATTAGTGGTATACAAATTATTCTTATGAAAGTTTATTTTTCTATCTACTTCATTTTAATAAAGATAAATCTTTGCAAAAATAGCTATATTACACATTTTTTTACAGATACAAAGGTAATAGATCACTGTTACTAGCTTCTAAATCTTCAAAATTAGTCAATAATAGAGATAGTCAAATGTATGAGAGCTGGATCCTATATGCTGACCTTAAAATTCCATATTCTTTTGATGCAACTGAGAGAAACAACAGAAGATTGATACAACTTTAAAGGAATGATAAAGTACAGAACAATTGTAACCCTTAATAATGGTATTGGAAATTGCTTGTGCCACAAAAAGTTGGAAAGGTAGAATCAGATGACTGAAAAATTCAATGCCATAGCCAGGATTTGAATCATGGATCTCCCAGTCTCCATCCAGTTGCTCTAACCACTGAGCTACCATGGCAACATGCCGACACAACATTAAATTCTCCAACTGATTCGCATTTTTCCCGGTAAACCACTTCTCCACTTGTAGTGAGATGTCATACCCCAATGGCGACTTACATTCTTTGTAAGTAGTTAAGTCCCGGGCTTTAAAGTTTCAACCACTACTAGGTCAATTAATGGAATTAATTGTTCTTTCACACAGGCCGTATGTTGGGCAGGGTTGGAAAGGTAGAATCAGATGACTGAAAAATTCAATGCCATAGCCAGGATTTGAACCACGGATCTCCCGGTCTCTGTCCGGTTGCTCTAACTACTGAGCTACCATGGCAACATGCCGGCACATCATTAAATTCTCCAGCTTGTATTGAGATCTCCTTGTGGTTTACTGGGAAAAAAATGCGAATCAGCTGGAGAATTTAATGATATGCCGGCATGTTGCCATGGTAGCTCAGTGGTTAGAGCAACTGGACGGAGACCGGGAGATCCGTGGTTCAAATCCCGGCTATGGCATTGAGTATTTCAGTCATCTGATTCTTCCTTTCCAACCCTGTTCAACACATGGCTTGTGTGGGAGAACAATTAATTCCACAAAAAGTTATTTGAAATAAACTGTGTATTTTAAAGAGATCTACAGCTTTTGTGTAGTACATTTTCATCTATCACTTAACATATAACTGTTCTACAAGATTATAAAAAATTCCTTCTGAATGAAGTGAACTTCATAGGCTATTCCTAGAAAATTCAAGATATGCATTTTATTTGTCATATAAATAGATTTAATATATGGTATTTGAATCAAAACCATTACAGCCATGTTTTAGAAAATAAAAAATTTCAAAAAATTTTCAATGTAAAGGGCAGTTTCTTGAAAATCTTCATGTTGCATCTTTGGAAGATACTGAAATTTAAATACCAAGTTTTTGAGTTATGACACCTGCACGCACACACCTTTTTCTAAATTTTTTTTTTAATTCAAGGGGCCCGGAAACATATTTTTATGGTGAAATCCCAGTAACAATCTTTTTGTTGGAATGCAATACCTTCTCTACTTACTATGTAATATGGCAGAGAAAGTAAAAAGTAGCAACTCATAATGATTTAGGACATGATTAGTGGACAAACTAATACAAAAGACTGAAAAAGTTAAAAAACAATCACCACTCTCAACAGCAGAGATATTTCACTGAAAAGATATAGCCAATTTATGCTCCACCCAAAAATTTATAACAAATTCAACAAATTATTTCTAAAACACAGTACCTATATAATTGGTTTGATATAATAAACACAAATTCAGAAACTTACTTCATCATCTACTAAAAGACACTCCACCAAATACTAAGAAGCCAGAGATTTATTAGACCGATTGTGAAGACTGTCACAAAATATGCATAGGAAAAACCAAGAGAAACCTACAAACCAGACTAAAGGAACACTTAAGAAATTTAAAACTAAAGCAAGTAAACAAATCTGCAGTAGTTCACCTTTTGGGTCCATGTAACACAATATTAAATGTGAAATAAAAGCTTTTAAAATATGCCAAAGTGCCCGCAGAACCCACAGTTTGGCAAAAAATATGCATCGCCAAAAATGTACAGAGGATACTGAATTTTTAAATCCTGTCAGTTGAGGACATAGTCAAGTTCTCCACTAGATAGTAAGATGGCACCACAACTGACATTGAAGTAGACGATCCTCTTCCAGAGATCAGTGGACATATGGTTGATGATGGAGATGAACATCTTTGAAACATGTTGTGAGAGAAAACTTAGTAAGTGAAATAAAATGATGCCAATCCACTTGCAGTTTCAATTACTGTTAAAAGCTTCACTGTTTATAAGCACTTATAATATGCTTAACTGTTTCATGACTTTGTAGTGTGAAATTTTGAGTGTTAAAATAATGTTTATGATGAAGTAGCAAATTGGAAGAAATTTGCACAATTGTATTAGTGCTATATAGGTACCTATTTTTTGTGATACAGCAGTATGTTTTATAAAACCAGAGGTAATGGATCAATTGGTGGATGATGGGGGAAATTTTTCTTAAACTAGGATTACTTCATAGCCTCCTATAGTCTGAAAGTATAAATGAGTGTCAATGTAGTGTGGATTTACTGTTAAAAACCAAAAGTACTAACATTCATTGATAACAATAAAAATTAATTAGATGAAATTATCTACAACTGGTCCGAGCCAATAGCTTGAATGTGATACATAAAAGTAATGAATCTGAATGAGTATTAATGCACATTTTATTTTCCTCGTCTTAATAGTCTGATATATACAAGGTCATTTTAAATTAGTTATAAAAAGGAACTTAGATTGTGAAGAAAGCATAAACCAGATTTAATTGAATAATGAAGCAAACACATCAGTACAACTCCAAGTTTCATGTACAAGTATTACAAATGTTTAATATGATTTCCTTTTGTGACACTGCATGTACCCAACTCTATAAGCAGATTCGTTCCAAATTTTGTGAATCATATCATGGTCAATGGTTGCTATTTCTTCTTCTATCCAAACTGGCAAATCATTTAGATTTGGTCCTGAATTTCCTTTGATCAGACCGGGCTGATGACAATTCATGAAACAGCAGACAACAATGAGCACACTCCACATGTATACATCTCCATAATGACAGCTTTGTTGTTCTGTGAATGCTGACTGATGGTGACAAGATTATTATCACATCATAGCATCCTGCACCACATTCTAATGAACTCTAGTGGGTGTATAGTAAACTTGAGAATATGGCAGAACTTTACAAATGCTTTAGACACTGCCCTCAGTTCAATAGCAGTGGCAACATAGTTTTGTATAAATAATTTACAATTACACTGTATATTTCATGTAAAAACTGTGTGTTTTTATTCTACTCCAAAACATTTTCATACATAATAAGGTAATGCGGTCTGAGGACCAATTAGAAATGTCATTACATTTTGAGGTGCAAAGGTTTGGGTATAAAAGGGGGAAGAAGGTCCCAGATTTTCACTTTCTTACAGAATCTCTTCAACACTCAGTGACACTCGGTGAATGATGGATGCACGTGTGTGCATATGGGTGAGAAGTGTGTGCAGTTAGATTAGGCTTCTAATTTATTATTATGGTGGGAATTGTTACAGATGGGAAAAGCTAGCCGCCCATATGTATTTTATTCATAATAAACTACATTTTAAGGGAAATGCAGTGTATTTTAATTTGCCTCACCTACAAAAATCCTGAGACCTGTGAAATTAGTTAGATAGGTAATTTATAAGGAATGGAGAAATCATTAGCCACTGAGCAGAGGTAGCCAGAGATCAGAACACTGCAGCAGAGGGCATCAACCAAAAGGACCAATGTTTGCCCGCTACAAAAGATGCCCAACATTTTCCCACTACAAAATGTTTGAAGATAGTGTAATTAGTGCTGGTGTATGGCTCTCTCATTCATCATATTTAATGGTATATGGCTTTACCTGTGGGGTTCTCTGAAGGGCAGAGTTTACAAAAACAAACCCTCAAACATTGGAGGGATTAGAGGAAAACATCAGAAATAAAATCAGAAATTTTACAGTGGCTTAACTTAAACATTTCAATCTGAATGTATTTTTCCACTAGGATGCCTGATTAGTGAAGGGGGATGACTTTCCAGCATCTTCCATGAGCTAAGATTTTACACAAAATATTAGGAGTGAAGTTAAAGTAAGTTTTTGGGCAGTTGTAAGATGCCCAGGCACCAAGAATTAAGCCACTGCATTTGCAGGATAGCTTTAAGGTGAACGCTTTGTATTATATATCATAGTGATGAATAAGAATTAAGAATATTTCCTTTTTCAAATATATAAATACTACTGTTACATATGGTATTATGTACATAACTTTACTACTTTATTATAGAACTAAACCATGGTTTTACAGTCCATATTAAGTTGTTTTAAGATTATTTTACATACTGTGTATCATATATATATATATATATTTTTTTTTTCATTTTATTACGTTGCCTAAATCACCTTACTAAAACTGATCATGTGCAAACTGATGTCATATTCCAGGTAATTAATAAATATGATTTGTTTATATTTTTGACTTTATAAAATGTTTAGTGCAAAGCGAAGAAATGGTAGAAAAACTGTATAATGCTGTTACTAGTGAGACAATAACTGGTGCTGTCATGCAAGATTTAAAGGGTATAATGTAATCTATTCTGCAATGCTGTTATCAGGTAACATTTCTCTTACAACCTACATACAAATTAGACTGAATTTTGCACTTATGCCTTACATTATACTAAATGTAGCCTATGAAGAAAATCTTATTCTACAGGAAAACAAATGGATTCATACTGCAGCTTTTTATCCTTGTGGCTGGACTGGGATGAGTATCCGTGCATATTCCGGAACTGGGTACTTTCACTCTCCAACGCCCCTTCTGCAAGTCGCACTCTGTTAACTCATAGTGATATTCTCCCTGAAACAATAAAGATGAATTCTTGAGATAAACATTCTATGCTGACAGAACACCACATAAACTGCTGCTAATACAAAGCCTTCAATTGGACAGGTGACTGTAATTTGGGGAATTGCTTGTCCTGCACTGCACTTCACTACTTCTAACTGGTTCTGTTTTTCCCTCCTCACTGTGTGCCAGCTATTCAGTTGTCATCAAGGGTCTGCTGTATAGAGGTTGATATGTTGTGAGATGGTGTTTCAGTGTTATAGTGTGCTAGTGCTGTTATAATGCCAAAAAGTCGTATACTTTAGCACACAGAATCTTCATGTATGATTTCTATGTGACAATTAACTCTTGTAGAGAAGTGAGATGGTACTTTATAGACAGATTCTCTACTGTCTGTATGCCTCATGGAGAAATGGTGCATAATCTTGTGAATAGATTTAGGGAAACAGGATGTATTCTTGATAAGAAACTCAAAATAAATTATTACAGAGGATTAACTCAATGACATCAGAGAAAAGTAAGAATGAAGTCTATAGAAATCTCTGTGAAAGCTTGCACAGGGGTCAGGAATTTCACAAACCTCGGCTTGGAATGCCACCTAACTTTTAAAATTAAAACCAGATTTACTTTTAATCTAGTAGTTCAGGAATAGCAACCATGTGATAATATGAGTAGAGTTAATTTCTGCAATTGAGTATTGAATAATGTTAATGATTGCTCTATTGATCCAAATTTAATTCTTTTATGGACAAAGCATAGTTTTATTTACATAGCCATGAATAATTAATATGAGAGTTATGCAAATTTTCTTAAAAGGTATGAGAGATGTGTGGCAGCACAAGAACATTATTTCCAACATCTTCTATGATGAAGGTATGTGGTTAATATAATTTGCATGAGAAATCTATATACTTGAATTTAAGGGGCCATGAATATCTGACTTTACTGGCAAACAACATGCTTCCTGGTGCCAAGAAAATTCTTGTTTGGTTGGCTATGCATCCAAACAAAGGCTCTTATAAAATATAAATTTTACAGCTGAAAAGGAGAATAAAAAACTAAGCTGGGCTCGTTATGAGCACAACAATGTTTTCTCGGATGTATCTCCAAATCTGCTGTTAATTCAAATGTACCTATTCATTTTGCAGATGACCTAGTGGTAGGATCTATTACAGTAAGTGGTTTAAAGCAATCATTACAAGCAATTGATGTATATTGTAAAGAATGGAGGTTAAAAGCGAATCAAGAGAAAACACAGATTGTGGTTTTCAAAAAGGGGGGAAAATTAGGCAAATATGAAAAGTGGAAGGGAGAGAATAAAGATTACAGGGTAGTGCGTGACTGTATCTATTTAGGAGTAAAAATAGATGGAGGTAATAAATGGGAGAAACAAAAGAAGTTTGCATTGGCAAAAGGTAAAGGGGCGATGGCAGCAATTAGAAGCTGCAAATATAAAGTACCTAATATAAATGTTAAATGGCTGGAAAAAGTTTATGAGATGGTTGTGGAGGCAAAAATGATGTATGGTATAGAAATATGGGGATTAGATAGAGGATGGGAATGTATAGATGTGGTGCACAGGATGTTTTGTAGAGAAATACTAGGGCTACCGAAGTCAATTGTAAGACAGGTAGCACAATTACAGATGGGCAGGGTGGCAACTAAGGGGAAGATAATGGAAAGAGCTTTCAAATTTTGGTTCAGAACTTTAAATCTAGGAAAAAGTAATGTGTTAAGACAATGTATTGAATACCAAGAGAATAGCTTAATGAATGATGGATGGGTAAGTAAATTATGGAACATTTTGGAGAAAAATGGGTTAGGAGATATGTGGAGAAGGAGAGAAAATAACGTGAAAAAGTTTTGGAAAAAGGCGAGGAAAAGACTGGAAGATATAGAAATACAAATCATTTTCAGTGAGATTGCTGAAAAGAGCTCATTAGTTTATTATAGGCCAATGAAAAATACATGGGGTAGGGAAAAATATATAGACATAGTAAATAAAGAAGAGAGAGAATCTATTGCATGGTTGAGAACCGGAGCATGGAGGCTAAAAGGGCTAAGACAGGGTATTCCTCAGAACCAATGTCCGATATGTGGTGGTAATGAAGACATTGAACACATAGTATTTAAGTGCCAAGGAACAGAAAATTGGAGAAAAGAATTTTTTAATAAGAAGTGGTTGAAGGGGGATAGAAATACACTTATGATTGAAATGATATGCAAGGACGCTAGAAGCATTGGACAGTTTTAGTGTAAAGTAAAAAATAAATGGCTTTGGACAGTGGAAAGAGAAAAGTAAGAGGTAGTGCATCTTACTTTGAATGGAAAACTATAGTGAATGTGTGATGGTTAAGTAATCAATAAATGGAAAGTGAAAAAAAAAAAAGTGGAAATGGGACATGAAAAAAAAAAAACGCTGAAAAAAAAAGAGCAAGATAATTTAGTGACAAGAGATTGTAAAATGTAAATAAACTGTAGTGATTGTCTACTGAATAAGTGACCAGGGTCAAAATGCAGTAGACAATCAAATTTGTAAAACTCTTAGCACAATAAATACTATACTATACTATATTTATATACATCAAAATGTTTGAAAATGTATGGGTACCATACTCTGTGTCTGTGACCAACTAGCCAACCAAAGCAAACCTGTCCTCTTGCAGTTGAGCTCTTGGCTGTAGCACATGAAGGATTTGTGGTAAGAATATTTGCAATTCTGCACTTTGTAAAGCAATGTCTGTACCAAAACTAGCAGCAGTGAAACATAGGTAATCAAGGAGAAAAGTATTAAAAGACTCAAGCAAATGAAATGAATTAAAAGTATTTAATTTAAACAAAACATAATAAAATAATATCAAGTGGATATCCCACCCACCCATCTGTACACAAATAATGGGAAGAAACAGAACACATACAAATTTCTGATTGTAAACCAGGGGAAAGAGAAGTATTGGTTGACAGAAAAAAATATCTCATGTGTTACATTCATATGACTTTCTCTACCCACTATCATTTATTTTTATGCAGCTTCTACAGACTATTTCTATGAAAGCTTATATTTCTATCTACTTCATGTTAATTTTATAAGCCTTTGCAGATATAGTTTCATTATACATTTCATTGTGGATACAAGGGGATAGAGGAAACCCAATAGATAGATGTTTAAAAGCAAGTTGCTATAATCTGGCCTTGAAATTCTCTAATCTTTCTCTGACATTGCAAGAAACAACTGAATAATGACAGCATATTAAGAAAATGACAACTTTTAAAAAATTCAGACCAATAATACCAGATATCTCGGAAATGGATGATGCCACATACATAGTATGCTTTAAAGAGGTCTATATTTTTTGTGTAGTATGTGTCTATTTCTAAGCGTTTATCCATTATACACAATTCCTTCCAAATGAAGTGGATTTCAAAAGCTATTTCTAGAAATTTCTAGATATACATTTCATTTGTCATATACATATCTGAAATATATGATATTTTAATCTCTCTCTCACATACATGCACACACCTTTTTTCTAAAAATGCTTCTTTGGATTCAGGGGACTTCAAAACAATTATTTGTAATGAAATCTTGTTATTGAATTTTGGGTGCAATACAATACTTCCTCTACCTACTAAGTACGTGGTAGAGAAAGTAAAAAAGTGCAATACACCTTTTCATCTACATAACTTGTTATTCTGTAATACATTTTTGAAATTCTCAGAAACTTATGTTCTATTTAAACTGCTAATTCAAAAGACATAAAATGCTTAACTTATTTAAGACAAAATCACTAATATATTTTTCAAATAAAACTGTTAATGTAGTACAAATGCTTAAGATAGTTATATTTTGCTTATTAAAATAAAACAGTGAGTTTGGAAACTTCAATTTAATGCATTAGAGAGAGTAGGTGAGAGAGAGAGAGAGAGAGAGAGAGAGAGAGAGAGAGAGAGAGAGCTTAGGGAAATGCTTTATTTTGGATATTCAGTGTCCATCACAGGTTATGAAGCCAACACTTGTATTAATATACATCAACAGTGCTGCCATCACTCTCGTACACATAAGAATTTATGTTGGGTAAAGTCAGGTAACTCCGTGATACTAACAAATATCTTGTTTCAACCCAAAATAATAGTGTATGGTAGTGTGCAATCATTTCACAAGAAAGAGGAATGATCTAGGAAACAATTCCTAACAAAATATTTTAAACTGCAGTATCCTATATTTAAGAAATTCATTAAATTCCAGCAGTAGTAGTAGTTAAAACCATGATATTCAGGTAACTCCATGATAACATTCAAGTTTTTCCATGATAGTACATTTTTTCATAATTAAAAGCCTGTTTTGTAATCAGTTTTAATTATAAATACAAATGTATGTCTTCTCTTTACATTCTAATTTCTATAAAATAAAATAATTTTTAGCACAAAAAGAGTTCCATTTTAAAGACACAATATATTTCTTTTTCCCTGCACGAGTTTATATTTCTCTGGTAGCTTTAGTCACTGTTAATTGAGTCAGAAAATTGATTGCAAGATAAAAACACTTTGTGAATAACTTTTTGGCACTTTACATAATACCAAATATGGTAAACATTCTATCTACTCGACATCATTCTTCTTTCATGCATCAATTTACATAGGATCCTCCACACACACCACAACCATCTTCATTGCTCTTAGGAAATTTAGATTTTTGGAAAAATTCTTGGTTTCATTCCTAATGTTGATGGCATGCTCTGCCTTGGTGAAATTACTTTTGCAAAAGGATCATTTCTGCTTTCCTGTGTTTTTTGTGGCCTACTGGAAGTTTCAGAATGTCTTCCACAGTAACTTTCTCTTCCTCAGTTGGTTTTTTGGGGTTTTTGACATTGTGTAACAAGAGATGGAGCTAGAGCATCGTCAGAGACAGGGTTTTTGATAAAAGGGAACATCCCAGTCTTAGCAAACCTGTTGCAAATAGTGGTTGTCTAAGCCCTGGTTAAAGGCTGGTTAAATTTGTATGATCTAGCTTCTCACTTAGATGATTGGTCATGAACTATATAATTCCTTCTTCCATGACTCCTTTGGGGAATGGTGCACTCCCACGTCCAACGGTTGAAGAAGTTGAGTGCGTGTGCTGGGAATGTCACAACATAGACGTTTTCGGTCGCCACTGAAAGGACTTTGGAAATAAATAAATAGAGTTTTTATTTATGGACGCTCTTTAACTACTATGGTTCTTAGCGTCCCATTCTGTGTTAGGTGTGAAAGACTGGAAATTTTGTTCAGAGGCCTCTTTATCAGGCTTGAGGTTCTTTTACGTGCCGTATATCTAATACACGGGACCAGCGGCTTTACTTCCCATCCGAAAGAAGCCTGCTAAGGAATTTTACGGCCGAAAAATATCTATCGCCCTCCGCCGGTTTGAACCCGCGACCTCGGGAACCAGAAAGGACTTCTGGAGTCATATGGGTTCCAAGAGATAGGGGAAGGCATTCTAAGAAATGCTGGAACCATTCCAAGAATGGAGAAAGTCGGAATAATGAAGACATTAAACACCTTTGAAGATGACCATTTTTGCGATGCTCATTTCACTAGTACAGCAAAGTACAGTTGTTGTGACTTCCCTCTCTCCTATTGTTTGTAGATATATTTCTTCCCCACGTGGCTCTTTACAACATACGAAAGCCCTCTTTTATCGCGGTTCCATATGCGTGCAGGTTTGTCTTTTGTGTGTGGAATTACTTGACTAAGCAGATTTTGTGGTTTTAATCTCCTGTTTTACAACGAAGGTTCTATTTTAATGCTTTGAAAGCACACAGCTGTTTATAATTTACAGCTGTCTTTAAAATAGTGGTTTGTTTCTATTTGATGGTGTTAAATTAGATTTTTGTCAATATCTTGGAAGCGATACTCTAAGAGAAAACCTAGTGTTACTAACATTTGTGAACATTAAATTTATTATTAATTTGGATTTGAACTTTGGTAGTCGCTAAAATTTCTGTCGAGAACGGAGAGCTTTGTTATGCATTTCTCTACAAATTACTTGACTCATTTTTAACTATAAATTGCGTGTCTCATGAAAAATGGTGGCGATACCGATAGGCCAAGTTGAAAATCGTAATTTCGTATAAACATATTGAGATGCAGTCGTACCATTGACATCTGTAGGGCAAATTGTACGGTTGTATTCGGTTCTACATTGCGTTATAATGATATTTGCAGACAGAATACGTAAATACGCAGTTTTTATGCCGTCCAGAAGCGGAATTTTGGCCCAAAAGGTGTAATTGTTAGGTACTTAAACTGAAAACAATAATTACCTAATTGCACGGAATATTTATAATTTGCATCGTGATTGTTCTGCGCCGAAATGTCAACTATAATTTTCGAAATTGGACTGGCGTTCATAAGAGCAGATTGACTTTAATTTTTTCAGTTGAGTGCTACAATAATTTATAAACCAGACATGTCAAAATACCTGTAGGCATTACGTCGTGCTCATGCTACAAGTAAAACATAATATCTAACAAGGATATCAAAAATAGGGTAAACTATTACCACCTATCAATGTTATTGAAATGTTATGCAGGCACTCGAGAGCATGCATTGCAGGCGCTTTGACATCCCTGATAATTATAAACTGGACTTGCATTTATGATTGTTATTTAGTTACGACTGTATCGGAAGTTAACACTTTTGAGATGTTTTAAATTATTCCTTTACTACTTTGGTTCGTGATAACAATATGCAAATGTAAACACACTTCTTTTAATTAATAATTCACCTCATGAGTCTCATATGCCAGAAAATAATTAACAAATTAAACAAGTATCTTAATGCTAAAATACCTTAACGACCAACATCAATCCATTAAAACAACTTAACTCAAAATAAGATAAAAATAGCCAGACATATCCTGTCCAACAAAACATCTTAAAAAACATGTGCATATTCCATGTTGATACATGGAAAATGTATCTTTTATTCCTACAAACATTATTAATTCTCAATTTCAAATTTATATTACAGATGGACAAGGATAAAAATAGTTTTCTGTCTCTCCTGAAAATATTGTGATTTGGCGGATAAACTCTTTTTAAAAATACAGATCGCCCTGCACTGCAGTGACCTCGGTATTTTTACGCTGCGCACTAGTGTTGAATAACCCACTCAAGGCTACGTTTATCAGCTGTGTTATTCTCGTACTGCGTCAGTTGCTACTTTCTGTCGTACTGTAAGCACTAGAGTTTGTGCATCTCAAAGGTGAACGTTTATTCAAGACGTATTGTGTGTGATTTGCTCAAGAGTGTTCTTATTATTGTTGATGTTCTTGTTTTGTTATTAGTCCACTGAAATGTCTACCGACAAATTCACTCTTGAACAATTGTTATGTATGACACATACGTAAAAACCGAATCATATAGACAGGTGTATGGACAATTTTAGGGGAATTTTCCTGGTATTCCAGTTCAAGGTAGAAAAACTGTTAGACGTCTGGTCGATAAGTTTGAGACAACGGGATCACTAAACCTAAGAAGTGAAAACGAAATCTTCTAACCGAGGAACATTTGTACAATTCGAATCCTAAAAAAATAAATCTTATAGGAACAATCCCCACACCATAGACGAACTTAAGAACAGAAATTATGAGAATTAGGCAAGAAGAACTTACGCGTGTGAATGGACATTTCATCCGAAGATGCCAGAAATGCCTCAATGCATATGGACATCATTTTCAACACCACTTATAACAAAGTTAATACTCATTATAGTGCACGTTACTATCACTCGTAAGTAACGCGGGAGATTTACAACGGAAAGCCCTCCAGTGCAATAGACAGTCGCGGAGCATGCACGAGCGCGATCCGCGGCCCCGCAATATAGAGAACGCTCTGTAGCAATCATTTTACCTTTTATTCTGGTTATGGATACGATTTTGGATTTCGCTATTTATACAGAGACGTGTCCAAGTTGATGTACGTCTTACATAGTTACTACTAGTCTTGCTTCAGTTTAAATAAGGCTGCTAGCTTTGCTGAATGTTGACACGGCTCCTATTGACTTTTTGTGCATGCAGGACCGAAAACCAGGACGCGAATGCGCAGTTAATACGAATCTGTCAACACTAAAGTAGTAGAGTTAGCAGGCATGTCCGTAGATGTAAACGAGACAAGTTCACATAAACTTGTGGTCTCATATCAAGTGAAAAACATACAGTGCAGAGCAAACAAGGCCGAGGCGATTGCAGGTTATCTTTAAACTTGCTATAAAACTGGAGTATATTCTGCAGCGCCGCTTCGTAGAGATATGAACTCAAAAAGAAAATATATTCCAGTCTGCTACGAGTACTCCATAAAATGTAGGCAATTTTTAGCTCGTCGAATAATTTGTTATGATTTTATATTATAATTAAACAAGTTTTAAACATGTCATCAACATCCGTATTTGGTGATTAGTACTGCGGCCTCCATGTTGCCTGAACTACAAAGTAGCTTACAGGTTCATTTGCATCATCATATTTCCATCTGATATTATCGTTAGTAGCTGAAAGAACGTTAAATAATAATTATAAGGAGAAAAAAGAATTTATCCCTCAAATGAATAACTATAAGGAAATTAGGCACGCACTTTGTGAACTTTTTATATAAAAAACACGATACAGCGTCATTGTTTCCGGCAGACAAATATTGCGGAATGTGTTTATCATCTGTCGGACCGCGGAAATCTTTGATCATATCTGCTTAGAAGGAAACTTTACCGAAAGCTAAACAACAAACCAATGCGTTACACCAATAAATGAAAATCTGTCTATCCAACAAAAACAAAAAAAGAAGAAGAAGATTTTGCGAAAGAAAGAAAAAAAGATGTTATTCGCTGTGCAGATAAACCTTATTTCTTAGACTTATTACGTAATTTATAAGCAAGCGCTCCAAAAGTTCGACTTTAGAATATTAATGTGTGGTTTTAGAAAATGTTAACAGAAACGGTTTTCTCGTCCATCATTTAATCAAGTAATGTTCAATAATTCACAAGCCAACCATTTGCTGTTGGTAAAAGATAACACTACGCCACTGGAACAAAGTGGTTCTGTTGTAAGCGGCTTAAAGTCATTTACACACATGTTGCATATGGCGAGGTAATACTCTATCAGTTGGCCTTAATGATGGCTGTTTTCAAGATCTCACTACAATGAAAATTCTCGCATGATACTTTATACGAACCTACGCAAACCTTACTTGTTCTAAGGTCTAGAAGACTGAAATACTTGCTCGGCTAATGCTTATAATCAAATGAGGTCTACATTTTCATGTGGCTCTGAGTTTCCTCCATAGTTTCCCAGTTACTTATATAGCATGATTTAGCCTGCATTTTACAGATCCAAATCTGTGATACCGTTATCTTAGACTTACTACAGGTGTCTCGAAATGGTGTATACACTCTTTGAAACACTATTTCTCTTCTCAGACAGAAATTGTTGTTTCGTATACTTAAACTCGTACATGCTCAAATGCCCTCTTCTGCTACAGTGCAAACCCAACGACGTAGAACAGAGCAACATACCGCTTGGATTGTTGCTAATGGAATATCATTACAGACATGTGCGGCAAGTGACACCCTAAAGCTAGGAGAAGAACCGATGAGATGGTGAACAAATTCAAACTGCAGCAACCGCAAAGTCTTTCAGCACACATGTGCAAGAGAGAGCGGAGCAGCTATAAGAGCTATGTGCAATATCAAGGACATCACAGCATTAAAATCAGACACAGGTATGAGACTATTCGAGACAGCGATCACCCCGATTGCCACTTACGGGATAGAACAAGTATGGGAGAAGCTCACGGCCAACGACTTGAAGAGGTTAGAAAAAGTGAAAGCTAGGTACATCAAAAGAGCAATAGGCGCGAGCAAATACACACCAAGTAGAATGGCCTATACGCTGGCGAGAGAAAGCTCTTCCTGGAGGACCTGAGACACAGGAGGCTACTACCGGCAACGGACAGGAAGTCACAGAGAAAAGGAAACAGAAAGAAAGAGAGATCGACGAAGAGTTCTACGCCTCTGACGCCATGGTGAACAGGGAGTGGATCAGAAGCAACTAATCGCAAAGACATGCCATCATAGTTCTGGCAACGCACGGATTTCACCACAAAATGTGCAAAAATAAGAAATATCACCAACAAAGTGACTTGTGTGAGTGCAAGATATGTGACCAAAAGTGTGAGCGATACCATTACAAACAATGGACGGGATCGTTAAACGAACTGATAAAAGACAAATCATAAGATGGAAACTAATGCTCTTTCGAGCGCAACTTACTTATCATTACAGACATGTTCAATCTGAGCTCTCAGTTCTTCCAGTATCTGTGGTTTTGTGGCGTACACTGTGTTCTTTAAAGTTCCCCAAGGGCTTAAATCCGGAGATCGAGGCAGGAACTCCGTAGCACTTCCTTTTCGTCCTACCCATCTCTGGTTGAACGTGCGATCGAGAAAATTCCTCACATTGACATGAAAGTGAGACTGAGCCTCGTCTTGTTGAAAGTAAACACCATTTTCTTTCTCAAAGAGGTCATTAAGGCGTGGAATTGTGGTTTCCAACATCTCCAGACAAGTCTGACCCCTTCGAAGAAGTACGGTCCAATTATCCTCCTGGAAGACTACTACTCCTGGAAGATTGACGGCCCTTTCTTCAAAGATGTTTGGGTTTTCGTTTGCCGAATACACAACTGTGCTGGTTAATTGTGCCATTAAGTTTAATGTGGTTTCACTTGGCCAAACATTTGAGTCTTGGAAATCTTCCCTTTCATCACATTTGTTCACAAATTTGCAGTCCCTATCTGGGTCGTCTTCGTTTAGTGCATGCACAAGTCTGGGAATGTAACGCTTCCATTTTTGAGCTCGCAAAATTCGATGAATACTGGATTTGTCGCTACCAATCTCACAAGAACATTGCCTCAATGAATTCTTTGGGGTTTGTGCAAAAGCATGCATGATTGCATCAACACTCTCGTTATCGGTGGAACTTCTCAAAACATCTTGCACTTAAACTTGTGTCGGATTCTTGTGATTGTGAACTTTGTTGGTGGTGGTATACCAAATTCAACCCTCCAACGTTGAAGCTTAACAGTACATTCCCATAACATTTCAGTACCCACTTACATGCATCGAAGAACAAATGCACCGCCATGTTTGTTAACAAACAGATGAACCTGTTTCTATGCTTTCCATTACTTTCTGAATCATAAGCAACAAAAATTCTGTCTCATTTGCTAAGAAATAGTGTTTCAAAATGTGCATACATTCAGACATTCCCTATTTTTAATAGAAGTCTTTCGAGTCATTTTTTGGAGAAAATAACGCGATATTTTCCAAGTAAACGGTAGCTTGGCAAACTACTCTTTACAAATAAACATTTTTTTTATTTTGTCGCAAATGGTTAACGATTTGTATTATAATTTTTAAATTATACTAATATTAAAGATAGAGATATGTTGTATGTATGTGTGTGCGCGCGCGAGTGTATAGGGTAATTTCAAAAACCACTCAACCGATTTTGATTAATTGTTTCACCACTGAAAAACCATATTATTTCTCACGGACGTGGCTATAGAATACCTTCTAATTTAAATTCATAAATTACTAAAAGGTTAAAAAGGATTTAGAAAGCCTTCGTTGAAAATTCCATGAGGTAAAACACAGTTGCTATATTCCACAGAGAATGCACGCAGAAACAAAAGCCGGTTAGTAGTAGTACTCCACGGAGAATGCGTATAAAAAACAAAAAGCCGGTTGAATTTTATTCCAAGCAATTATACATAGATTGCTATGGTGTAACACTCGACAGTCGATCCTATTTATAACGGTACGAATCATATGTTGTAGTCATTTCTTTAATTGCCATTTGTCAAATACTGCAGATGTGTGTGTAATGAAACAGTGTAACAATCTGTGAATATCTATTTTAATTCTGTAGACGCGTGCACTGAATTTTCTTTACAAAGCTTTGCTGTATTTCCTTTGTACTAGTGTTGTAATCAGGTTCATTAACAGGGCACGTTAAATAATGCCATCAAGAGAGAAAATTGCTAACATTACAAATCAATGAATCCTATATTTTATAACAACTGAGAAGTTTCTTTTTCTCGATGGTCGCAGAGTATGTGTCATTTCAGAAAGAGGTTAACTTGGTGACCTGAGAGTGCGGAATCTTCATATTCATCAGCTTTACCTGGTATGTGTTAAGAATTTCTACAATAATATGTGAAAACTATGTAGCTTTTACATTACTAAACAACTATTGGACCAAAGAGGAGGTACAAAGATTTAAAATATTACGTGACCATTCCGACCGACGATTCTTCGACCGCCAAAGCGTGTTTTTAGGCTATGCAGCATTTCCAGAGCTTGGAGGGCTGTCGGGGAGGTTAAGGAGGTCAGACGTCCCACCGATGTCTCACATCCTTTTGCGTGAATATCAGGGGATTTTTCATCCGTTATTACCCGTGGCTATATGAAATTAATGGGGAAAACGGGAAAATTCGCCATAAAAACCCTTCACATCATTGTACAATAATTTCATAAAAAACGAGAGGTAAATGAAATTAATTCGTCACTCCAGTTTATGGGTATAGGTTATTCAACGAGGGGGACACCTCGCGTGCTGCGACCTGTAGAGATCTATTGTGGCTACCACTCCCAGGAGGAAAAGATGAGGTGAAGGAACCATAGGAGGCGACAGGCCACAGAGACTCGCGGAAGTCCCTAACATTTCCAAGCTCGCAGACCCGTCTCACTGCTGGAGCCGCCGAGAGAGGGCGACGAACGACCAACCGATCAAGCAGCCCTGGTGTCCACGGGGAATACTCTTTCTATTGAGCATGCATCCGTGCCATCTGTCCGGCACCGCCATACACCACGAAACCTAGAAGTACACCTGAAAGATGTCGTCCTCCGTGGTCTAGGGGTAACATGCTAGCTTCTAGTTTTCGAGGTCGAAGGGGCGATGGATTTTTTTCCGGTGTAAAGATCCTTAGCATGGCTTACTCCTGAAGGGAAGTAAAGCCGATGGTCCCTTGTCGTAGATTTACGGCACATAAAAGAACATTAAGCCTGTTAAAGAGGCCTCTGAGCAAAATTACCGACCTTTCACGCCCAATATAGAATGGGACGCTAAGAACCACGAGCAGGGATGCCTAATCTTACAGAGAGTGGTGATTAAGGGAGTTTCCCTTCCCACTCATTTCCGCTGGTACTGCCGAGGACTGAAACTTTTGTCAATCTCTTGAAATATAGCAGGTGAGATGAACTATGGACTTTGAACCTTAACTCTTAAAACTCCATTTAATTAATTTTTTTACACCTGAAAAATGAGAAGGAAACGGAATTAAAGGGAAATTATGGAAAGGAAACGGGGGAAACCCATGGGTCAGAGTGGGCGGTCGCCTGGAACAGAACCGGGACCTCCCGGATGGGAGTCGCACACGTTACATTGCGCCGCTTCGCTCGGTGCCATTCGAGTTTTAAAGGCTAACCGTGCAACATCGGGTGAGCCAGCTAGTGTCATATATTTAAGACATTTACATGACAAAATGTTTATGTAGAATGTCCCGGGAATAGTTTGCGAAGTCCTCTTCATTCGGAAAGAGTTTTGTATGCTTTTGTATCGCTGGTAAAGCATAGGAGATAGACAAAAACGTACTGTATAACAAATGTAGACCTCTTTAAAACACACAACTTATTTGAAATTGCGTTTCGTGTGGCATCAGCCATTTCCGATATATCCGTTATTATTGGCTTGAATTTGTCTAAACTGTGTCATTTTCTTAAAGTGCTGTCACTATTCAGTTGTTTCTCGCAATGTCATGAAAAGAGCATGGATAAAAGCCCGGTATATCTCAAACATTTGACTAGCGCTATTTCCTTTGTTCCTACAAGGAAATGTGTAACCCAACTATAGGTATATGCAAATGTTTATCGCAATTAAGTTGAAATAGATCGAAGAATAAGCTTTTGCAAGAATAGCTGGTAGAAGGTTTATAAAAATAAACGATAGTGAGTAGAGACATTCATATGGATGTAACGCATCAGATATCCTTTTTTGAACAAATTTCCTTTTCAGCCAAATTAGAAATAGTTCTTTATTTCCAATTCATCTCTGTATATCATCTAATGACAAAGGAAACGGGAAACTACTACTACTTCTTCTTCTTCTTCCTCTGTTTAACCTCTTCTAATGTAGGACTTACACCCCCAGGACTTACAAGCAGGTGCCTGGGGTCAGAGGCCCGTCGAGGAGCAGACACTCATGGATCAGACAGAATATCCAGGATGGGTGATCAGCTCGATGCCTGGTATGGGCGGAAGGAAGTAGATGAAACGAAATGATGGTGAAATGGATGAAAGGAAAGGTGATGATGGAGCAGATGGTGGAATGAATGGCGGGGGAAACCGGAGAACCCGGAGAAAACCCGCCCAGACGCCGCTTTGGAAACGGGAAATAAAAACGGAAAAACTAGAGTTTACCATACTTTAGCTTTCTGAACCAAGATGGAAATAAGGAAACAAAATAGCTACACTCTTCAAACTTGTCTAAGGAACAAGACAAATTCTAGGTATTTTTTTTTTCGTTATATCCAAATTACCATTAATTGGGGAAAAATTTGTAATTTGCTCATTTGGCCATACCGCTGCAATAAAAGCACCTTTAGTGGTTATTACAACAATATAAACATCAAATTTGTATTTATTTACTTAAGCACCCGGTGACCGATTTGTTTCAAATTTGTTTTTAATTAATGCCATAATGAGTTTTAGGGTGTCTTTTTTGGGGCAAAGGCTTGGTTTGGCCACAATAAATGTTTAAAAACACTCATATTATAACGTGCATGCGCCATGGCAACTCCGCCATAAGAATATATATATATATATATATATATATATATATATATATATATATAGAGAGAGAGAGAGAGAGAGAGAGAGAGAGCCAAAAGACTACGAACCAGCTGCGCGATGTTTTTCCTGTCCGCGTCCTCGGCGCTCGTTGCCGTCTGCCGCTATTATAAAAAGGCGCGGATGAAACCATAAAACATTTTTAAAACTACTTTCAAAGGCTTTACTTAACAACTTTATGAGTGTGTGAGGACAGAATTATTAGTAGAGATTTGTGGCCCCCTCGGTCCCCACACCTAACCCCCTGCGACTTTTATCTCTGGGGTAACTTAAAACAAAGTGTACAAGACAAACCCACACACCCTGGAAGAATTAAAACAAAATATCCGCCAGGAAATTGCCAGCATTTCTGAGTGATGGATAGTTTCCTAAAGAGGTGCAAAAACTGTATGGACAATGACGGTGGCCAGTTTCAGCATCTCCTTTCATAAAGTTGTTGAGTAAAGCCTTTAAAAGTAGTTCTAAAAATGTTGTATGGTTTCATCCGTGCATTTCTATGATAGCGGCAGACGGCGAGTGCCGAGGACGCGGACAGGAAAAACACCCTGCAGCCGGTTCGTAGTTTTTTGGCTCTCTATGTACTAGAAGACTAAAGATACGATCACAAGGCTATGCGTTTGAACTTACTTAAGGTTGATTTCTCTCAAATCTAATATATTTGCTATTATGATCATATGTATCCTAATATTATTATATGTACCTAGCAAATTCCGCTTCTTCTCTCATTATCTTCATCCCAGTATCTGTGGTAGTATTTTAAATTATATTGGAGATTTCTTCGCTTATTGAATTTCCTGTCAATACATCTACCGCCCATCTATTTCCATACGCAAATGTAGTAATTACTCAACGATTGTATTTTAACTCGATTGTCCACCACTTTAGTACCATATATTTCGATCACAACTGTTTGCCACCAATGTCTTGCAGCAGTAACCACGGTTCATTTAACTTGCGGCTTAATCTTATGCCCATTGTTCATGCTCGGTTACATAAAAAAAACAAAACAGCAAAAAGGCAAGAAAATACTCAATGAATGGCTACGCTCACCTTAAAATACATTTGCTACTTCCTTCAAAATGTTATGATTAATAAAACAACTGCGAAATTTGATCCTCTTGTCAGAAATTCCGTCGAAAAAGTTAATTTCACACGGCTCGCAACTCACCTTCTCTCTAAACGCCCGCATTGAACTCAACAACACTATCGATATTCTTTTATTTTTCAATTGCGCGCACTTATTTGCTTTGTGTTGTAAGGTATTAAATGCGATTATTTAACATTTTCTTACATTTTAAACATGTAAAATAGCATAAACATGCATGTCTTGTTTGAAAGACTATGCATCTTGCACCAAAAAAAAAAAGGTTTTTGGACGCATTTGAACCACAAAAGTGAATATAGAAACCCAATTGGAGTCGTAGACTTGTAAGCGACGAAACGGCCGAGATGATTGGAATACCGACCAGCAAGGACCACCACATCCTCCAGAGGAGACCAGAGTGGCTTTCAAAGGACAAAGGTAAGTGATAAACCACAGGAAGAGAATTATGGACGTGTGCACCATCCTCGTTAAACAAACCCTTCAGGGACCTTCAGCTTACCGCGGTAATCATCACACAGCGTGCACCAATGTTCACCGCAGCTTAGGTGACCGTGGTTACCTGGCAGACGCTCATCTTGGTTGAGCACACCGTTCATTGCAGGTAAACTCTACTGGAAGCACCCGGATGTACATCACGTCGCCTGTTTTTCACTTGTTCTACCTCTTTGCTGAAGAGCATGCATGTAGTTCAGCGTGCAATGGAGGAAAGCAAAACCAGACCCAAGTTTCTCTATTATGTTATTAAATTTAACATGAAATTATTAAGTAAATGTAGAAAGTACAGAGATATAGACAATAACTTTAGGATGGACATGCGGGAAAAGCTGGCCTTACAATTTATTGGAAAAAATGATGAACTTTTATAGACTTTTTTCTTTCTTTCCACACTGACTAAATTCCAGTTAGCTTGGTCGATATTCACTTACTGAAAGACAGGCAGAAAGAAGAAAGGGAAAAATAAATATTCCCAGACAAGATTTGAAGCCGAAACCTGTTGAATAAGAAGAGTATACGCTACCTCGACACCACGATGACTATCTCAGACTTCAGACATCGTCACTGACCTCCTCAGGTTATCGGATTCTTATATCTGTGCAATTAATGTACCTAATATTCCTGAAAATGTACTAATTGCACTAAATCCATTCATTATTCCCCTCATTTCTGTCTTGTTCTTAGAACTATGCTTCAGCTGATATAATTATGATATGTAACGCCGTGATTGTGTGGAATTTCGTTAAGGCTTGGGTCAGGATATTTAAGGCACCTGTCATACCAAAAGCGTTAAAGCATTAAAAATTACAAAGTACATTAAAGTAACTTTATCACGATGTATTCGTTGGGAATTCTAACCTATAACGTTCCGCCATTTTAACATTTCAGCACAAGTAAAGTTGGAAATAATGGACGAAAACCGGCCGGTCAGATTTAACCGTGGTAAAATCCTCGATAAACTTTTACCGACGTCGATGCACCACAAATGACCGTTCATCGCGGTAAAATCTTGATCGAGAATGGTGCACACGGCAGTGGTGTAAGAGAGGAGAGGAGGAGGAAGGTAATAATGAGGTACAAGGAGCAAGTTGGTTGATAATGTTTTTAAATTTAATTTTATTGTCTCTCCGAAACTAAGCTTTTGCCCTAAAAAAGACACCTCAAAACGTCATTGGTATTATTTAGCACATGTTAAAATGGTTTTGAAACCAATCGGTCACCGGGTGCTTAAGTAAATAATTATACCATCGAATTCACCGATGGTTGAAAAACTGGTAAACAATACTCAATCGTATGCCAAAATTGTGATGAAGTGTTTACAGACGCTTGGAATAGCGAAAACTCGTAGAACAAACTGTGATAACGTTAGGCTTTGAAATACTGCGATGCTTAGACAACTTTGATGTGTGATATAAACTATGTTTGAAATATCAGTATCGAATGAAACTTTGTCCCTAAAACCCACTTTAAACCTCATCTGACTGATTATCATAGTGTTTGGCGGTATGACCAGAGAACGGAGGGGACGTCCCGCACCTCGACCCAACGCGGCTCTTTTGTGCTTACCACTTCCAGGAGGAACAGATGAGGTGAAGGGACCGTAAGAGGCTATAGGCCGCAGGAAGACCGGCCAGCAGAGGCGCGCAGAGGTCGCGAACGAGTCCAAGCTTATGACCCGGTCACAACGGTTGGGATGCTCAGAGAAGCCTTCCCTCTGACGGAACCGGGGAGAACTCGCCCCACCTGAGGCGACTTAGAGAAGGCTGCCATTTGGGGAACCGGGGAGAGCTGGCCCCACCCGAGGCAGCTGAGAGAAGGCTGCCATCTGGCGGAACCGGGGAGAACTCACCCCACTTGAGGCAGCTCAGAGAAGGCTACCATCTCACTGAACCGGGGAGAATTCGGCCCACGTGAGACGGCTCAGAGAAGGCTTCCCTTGGCGGAACCGGGGAAAATTCGACCCACCTGAGGCGGCTTAGAGAAGGCTTCCCTCTGGTGAAACCGAGGAGAACTCGACCCACCTGAGACGGCTCAGAGAAGGCTTCTCTCTGGCGGAACCGGGGAGAACTCGACCCACCTGAGGCGGCTTAGAGAAGGCTTCCCTCTGGCGGAACCGAGGAGAACTCGACCCACCTGAGACGGCTTAGAGAAGGCTTCCCTCTGGCGGAACCGGGGAAAACTCGACCCACCTGAGACGGCTCAGAGATGGCTTCCCTCTGGCGGAACCGAGGAGAACTCGACCCACCTGAGACGGCTCAGAGAAGGCTTCCCTCTGGCGGAACCGGGGAGAACTCGACCCACCTGAGACGGCTTAGACAAGGCTTCCCTCTGGCGGAACCGAGGAGAACTCGACCCACCTGAGGCGGCTTAGAGAAGGCTGCCATTTGGGGAACCGAGGAGAACTCGACAAACCTGAGGCGGCTTAGAGAAGGCTCCCCGCTGACGGAACCGAAGAGAACTCGACCCACCTGAGGCGGCTTAGAGAAGGCTGCCATTTTGGGAACCGGGGAGAACTCGACGCACCTGAGGCGGCTTAAAGAGGGCTTCCCTCTGGCGGAACCGGGGAGAATTCGACCCACCTGAGGCGGCTTAGAGAAGGCTTCCCTCTGGCGGAACCGGGGAGAACTCGACGCACCTGGGGCGGCTTAGAGAAGGCTTCCCTCTTGCGGAACCGGGGAGAATTCGACCCACCTGAGGCGGCTTAGAGAAGGCTTCCCTCTGGCGGAACCGGGGAGAACTCGACTCACCTAAGGCGACTCCGAGAAGGTTGCCATTTGGTAGGGCAGAGAACTTTCCAACCAGCAAGCATACGCGCCAACTGACCGACACCGACAGACACCGCACAGCCCCATAACCCATCTGAAACATGAAAGGGGAAGCGAAATGATAGAAAATGATGGGAAGGAAATTCTGGTAGAAGAGAAACCACCCGAGCATTCGTCTTACCAACCATGGAAAACCACGTAAAAACCATGGTCAAAGCGGCCGGCCCCAGGAATCAAACCCAGAACCTCCCGAATGCTAGCCTCGCACGTTACCGCGGAACCATTTCGCTCCGTATCATAGTACTTTCCACACGTTAAATAATTATGTTTAAGGTAACAATGGTTTAATTAATCATAAATTCAACAAACCGTTATGAAATGTAAAACGCAACAGCAATTTGAATTTTAGAATTGTTTTAAGTGCGCAGGAAAAAATACTTCTTATTAAAAAATTATAACTTTATGAGAGGATTCCAACGTATTTTAAAAATATTACCGTAATTCAAGACATCAATAATTTTAGGTGCGTTCGGTACGGCGGAGTATCGCTTTCTTTAGCATGAATCAAATCATGAACCGCTAAACGATGCAGCTGAAGAATTTGAAGAAAATGTATCAATGCATTTCAAACTGGTTGAAATCGTTCGAAATAAGCATAATTTATGTATAGAGGCTCTCCTAAAACACTGAACATACGAAGTTGAACCCTTATATACAAGAATTTGATGAAAAGTTGTGGAGATGTTTCAAATTTGGATGAAACTCTAACTAATGCCCAGTGTATTTTAAGAACTGCCATATAACGATTTTTAGAATTATTGCATAATATCCCAAATGTTAATTCTACCGCAACTAAGGCATTATTTCCACCACAAAATAATACACTTATTTATACTCTGTTATTTGCTATCAATTATACAAACACCTGAACCTATAATTCAAGCATAATTTAAATTTAATCCACTTCATTTCCCAAGACTATTTGTGACGTATTTTAAGAATTGTAAAGCAAAGAAAGGTAATACTTTTTAACCCTTTTACTGTTAATACTGTTTCCTTTTTCGGGGGAGGGGCTTTTCTTTGTATATGTATTGTCACGAATGTCATCGGCGAGAGTATTAAGTTACATTCATTTGGTAATTTTTGATTGATGGTATTCAAGATTTTATGATGTTAGTTGAGATACCAATTTTACAGCTTCTTAACACATTTCTATGCGCACTTAAACCTGCGTACGTGACGGGATGTACGTGGTTAACCATTTCCTATGGTAGAACCCAGGGCCTTTACAGTGACGCTAATTTTCTCATAGAAAGACCTGGAATAAGGTTGCATCGTAAACATGCGATGTAAGGCGTCCGGTGGGAATTTTCCTACCAACCCATGTAAATCACGGGGAGCGGCATACCAAATATGGTTAAGCCGCCATTTCAATGAGACGTCCGGACAGGATATGAATCCTCTATATAATCGAGCCCTCTCGGGGGTTTCGGTCATTGTTGCTGTTGTTCTTGCTCCGAGTCCTGAGATAGACACCCTACGGCGCTCCGGACAAGACCGTCTTGCTCGCCAAGTCTTTTAATATCGACAAGTCTCTTAATATCGTTTATGCTCGACCATGCCAAAATGTAGTATTTATACGACTGGTAGCAGAACTTTAATGAGCCTCATTAAAGTATTGGTATTCGACCAATCAGAAGTGGCCACGTAACATTGTGAAAGCGCAAGTATCGATTATTCTACGTAGTACGTCTCACAACGCTAGCAACTTTGTTTGACACAGGTGCTACAAGATCATTGTATTGTAACCACAGATAAAGGAATAACGATGGTAACACATCACTCAAACCAGAAACGAATACTTATGAAACCTTTAATTTAGATACATGGTCGACCATAAACAGTCGTATAAAACTTGACTATAATGGTATTAAAACGCTCGTATGATAATTATTAACCGAGCGAGCAAAGTGACTCTCGATTAATACTAATACTCGGTTATAATTACTACCATTATAGTCTCGTTGCATAATATACTATTCCATAGTACTGCAGCAGCAACAACTTCGCAGCGACTTCGATGAAACAGCGCGCATTTTACTCTGCGGCCTGACCTTAGCCTAAACACTTGCGCTTCACACATAAATCACAAAATCCAAAACCGTAATACTGTCACATTAGTAGTGTAGTGTAGTGGTGGTATTTATTAGGTATTTAGTATTACATTCATTGCATAACACAGTCGCATGGGTCATAAGACCGTACATGCTCTCTAGATAAATACCTGGTCTGTATACGTGACTTGCAGTATCATCCAGAAAACAACTATTTTTTTACAATCACCGCACTATATACATACATATAAAATTGAAAAAAAACACACTGAATCACACACTCAAACACACACACACACACACACACACACACACACACACACACACAGTCGCGTACAAGTACTCAAGCACCACATATGTTTAAAGAAAAATTACATAAACACCTTATCTCTTAGTACACGTACTTCCATTAAGTATGTGCCCAAGCTTGGCCAGTTTTGGCTGTTTAGAATCATGTCCCAGCATGCTGTCCTCCGTCTGTTGGAAGCCAAAAATACTTCCGGTAATAGTTTTTTCCTAATACCCTCCGTCTGCACGCATGCTGCCAAAATATGCGTCCAGTCTTCTTGTTCCCCGCATAATGGGCAAATCCTGCCATCGTCATCAACAATCTTGCGAGCTTTCCACCCTCCCAACCTAAGCCATGCTATTCCAGTCCTCTGTCTTATACTCAATTCCAAAATATATGTTTCCTTACCCCACCTAGTTTTTATTTCATTTTGTAGCTCCAATGTTGATCTTTGTCTACATTCAGATTCGATTTTCTGCCTGTTTATATCGCATAGTCGTCTTTTGACCTTTCTTACAGCACTGTGTCACATTAGTAAGAAATAAGAGGGCCAGGATCGAAACCATATCTCTTGCATCAAAGCTTACAGAGATCGGCGCGTCCGCCATAATGTCACAACTGACATTGCTGACTTAGGGACACAGGTTTAAGAATCAGACGGTAGAGCAGGATTAATGAGTTGGTTTAACTACAATTAACTTAGCACGTAGTCTTTTAATATCTATAACTTGCTAGTGTTTGGTTCACAATGAAAAGGCTCGTAAATTGAATGATTACATGATTATTAGAGATTAAGACAAGGAATTTTCCATTAGGCCTTACCTTAACTTTGCTCGTGGTGTTTAATTCAAGACATTTCTTTTGTGTATTTTCAGCGAAGTGTTTAATGAAAGCAATTAGAATTGAACAGACTAGTTAAAGTTTGAATGAAACATAAAATAAATGGTTTAACCCCATCTCCTTATTATGCACTTGATACAGAAACCAACTAGGTATAGTACTTTTATAACTGTCAGGCACAAACTACTTCAGGTGCTTATCGAAGCATCAAGTAAGGATAAAATAAAAGGAGTATTTTTATTTAACGACTTATGGAAATGCAACAAAAAAGTTAATTAGTTTATTTGCATTTAATAGATGATATCAACAACTGAACTATCTTATTTTAGATTAAACGTTGAATAAAAGAAAATAAAAACAGCGTAAAATGTTGGCAATGCTATCCAAGATATAAATAGATGGCAGAGAACGGGCGAGAGGGATACCATAGCCCTGTGAGGTTTAGTGTGTGTGTGTGTGTGTGTGTGTGTGTGTGTGTGTGTGTGTGTGTGTGTGTGTGTGTGTGTCAGCCCGCAGGAAGAAGGGATGAAGTGAAGGAACAACAGGAGTCTACAGGCCTTAGGCAGACAGGCCTCAGAGACGCGCAGAAGTCCTTAACATTCCAGGCTCGCAGACGCGTCCAACTGCTGGAGCCGCCGAGGGTGGACGATGAACGACCCGCCAATCAAGCAGCCCTCTGGTGTCCACGGGGAGTACTCTTTTCATTGAGCATGCTCCGAGCCATTTTTCCGGCACCGCCTGCTCCACGAAACCTAGAAGCACACCTGAAAGATGAACGGGAAATGATGGAAAAGAAATCGTGGTAGAGAAGAAACCACCAAGCATTCGCCTGCCGACTCCGAGGAAACCACGAGAAACCAATGAGTCGGAATGGGCGGTCGCGGAGATCGAACCCGGGAGCTCTGGAATGCAGGTCGCACACGTTACCGCGGCGCCACCTCGCTCGGTTTGCAACGTCATAACTAAGGCTCGAAACTTGGGACTACAGGTATAACCTTAACAAAGTAACACAACGTGTACATTACATCTTTGTTGGTAGGAGGTGTTTGTTGACATTGAATACCGGTCACTTCGGTACACAAGGTCCCAACTTCCGAGTCTTACTGCCGTGTGCACCATTCTCGATCAAGATTTTACCTTGGTAAAATGTTGACTTTACCGCGATGAACGGTCATTTGTGGTGCATCGACGCCGGTGAAAGTTTATCGAGGATTTTATCACTTTATTTGTGCTGAAATGTTAAAATGGCGGAACGCTATAGGTTGGAATTCCCAACGAATAAGATACACTCCATTTTTGCCAATGAATACATCCTGATAAAATTACTTTAATGTACTTTGTAATGCTTTAAGGCTTTTTGTGCGACAGGTGCCTTAAATATCCTGACCCAAGCCTTAACGAAATTCCACACAATCACGGCGTTGCATATCATAATTATATCAGTTGAAGAATAGTTCTAAGAACAAGGTAGAAATGAGGGGAGTAATGAATGGATTTAGTGCAATTAGTACATTTTCAGGAATATTAGGTACAGATATAGGAATCCGGTAACCTGAAGAGGTCAGTGACGATGTGTGAAATCTGAGATCGTCATCGTGGTGTTGGGCTAGCGTATGCTCTTCCTATTCAACAGGTTGTGGCTTTAAATCTTGTTTGGGAATATTTATTTTTCCCTTTCTTTTTTCTGCTGTCTTTCAGTAAGTGAATATCGACTAAGCTAACTGGAATTTAGTCAGTGTGGAAAGAAAGAAAAAAAGTCTATACAAGTTCGTCACTTTTTCTAATAAATTGTAAGGCCAGCATTTCCTGCGTGTCCAACCTAAAGTTATTGCCTTTATCTCTGTACTTTCTACCTTTTCTTAAGAATTGCATTTAAATTTAATAACATAATAGAGAAACTTGGGTCTGGTTTTGCTTTCCTCCATTGCACGCTGAACTACATGCAAAGAAGTAGGACAAGCGAAAAACAGACGACATAGACTTTACCCGCAATGAACGGTGCGCTCAACCAAGATGAGCGTCTGCCAGGTAACCACGGTCACCTAAGCTGCGGTGAACATTGGTGCACGCTGTGTGATGGTTACCGCGGTAAGCTGAAGGTCCCTGAAGGGTTTGTTTAACGAGGATGGTGCACGCGTCCCTTAGTCATAACTTCAACATAAATTACGTACGATGTGTAAAAAACAAAAATGCTAAATTGTAGCGAAATGGGGCTCTTAAGAAAGAAAGTGAAGATATTATAACTTGCTGTAAAATCACATAATTCAATAAGATTTGCAAAGATAAGATTATACTGCAACGAAAACTGCAGAAAACTCTTTCTGCTGAAATAAGCGTTCAGAGATTAAAATGATTATTACTACTTTCTCTATCACATACCTGGCAGGTAGAGAAGGTATTGCATTCCACCCAAAAATTCGATACCAAGATTTCACCGGAAACGGAAATACATGTTTTTGAGGCCCCGCTGAATGAAAAAAAATTAGAAAAAGGTCCGTGTGTGTGTGTTTGTGTGAGTGTAAACAGCATAACTCAAAGACGAAAATTTGGATAAATAACAAACTTGGTATTTAGGTTCAGTACTTTCCAAAAATCCCCCATCCCAAACTACCCTTCAGATGGAACATTATTTGACATTTTTTATTTTCTAAAAATTGCTAACAATTTTTATTGAAATACCATATAACGATGTTTGCATGACAAAATGTATATCTTATATTTTCTGGGAAAACTCCCCTTCATTCAAAAGGAATTTGTACAATCTTGTATACCTGGTCAACTTAGGCGATAGACGAAAACGTTCTACACAAAAAATGTAGATATATCTTTAAAATACACATTTAAAATATGTTTTTTTCTGTGACATAAGGCATTTCTGAGATATCCGTTAGTAATGGTTCGAATTGCTTATTATTTGACCATTCTCTTGAAATCCTGTCGACATTCAATTGTTTCTCGCGATTGCATGGAAATAGTATGGAATTTTAAGGCCAGCGTATGGCGTCCAGTTCTTAACATTTCACTATCAATGTTCCCTTTGTATCTAAAACGAAATGTGTAATTAGCTATTTCTGCAAAGGTTTATTTGGATTAAAATACGGTAGGCAGAAAAATAAGCTTTAGTAAGAATAGTTTGTGTACCCAATAATAAACGATGGAGGGTAGAGAAAATCATGTAAATGTATCACATAAGATTTTATTTTTATTCGTCTTCTTGCATGTAATCACCTAAGAGAATTATATCTACACCTGTCACCCGATGTTTGTAAATTTCTCATAATATTGTATTCGCCAACCATATGTTTGGGACAGGAAGAGTGTGGGGAAATCCATTAGGAAGAATGGCAAAAATGATTTAGACAGCGAATAGTGTTACCATTGGCTGTAATCATTGTCGGCCTTGCCTGATAACGGATTGAGTTTGAAAATACAAAAACAGGTTTCCGGCGTGCTTTCAACGAAACGCAGAAAACTATCAGTTGCCCAGTCAGAATTCAGAAGCGACATTCATCCATTCTCTTCGCATTGAATATTATTACTTTCTCTACCACGTATAGTAGGTAGAGAAGATGTATTCCACGCAAAAATTTGATATCGAGATTTCGCCGGAAATATATGTTTTGATGGACAATGAATCAAAAAAGAACAAAATAAGAAAAAAGGTCCGCGCGCGCGCGTGTGAACAGCATAATTAAAAAGCGAAAAGTCAAATACCAAACTTGGTACTTAAGTTCAGTAACAGAGATGCGACACAAAGATTTTCAAGAAAATCTCCCACCCCAAACTACCCTTTACATGGAAAACGTTTCAAAATTATTGACTTTCTCGGAAATGACTGCAACAGTTTGATTAAAATACCATATACATTTAAGATATTTACATAATAAAAATGTATATCTGGAATTTTTTTAAAATAGTTTGTGACGTCCTCTTCACTCGAAAGGAATTTTGTATGGTTTTGTATAACTGGTAAACGTTAAAGAAATTGAAAAAAACTTAATCTGTTTAAAACATACAATTTATTTCCAATAAATTCGCTATTCAGTTGTTTCTCGCGATGTCTAGATACAATGTGGAATTTTAAGGCCAGCATATAGCAACTCGCAATTACGAATCGGTTTCCTCTATCCCCCTACAACGAAATGTAGAATGCAACTATTTCTGCAAACGTTTATATCGATTAACATGGAGGGGATAGAAAAATAAGCACTCCTAAGAATAGTGTGTTGAATATGGGTAGGGAAAGGCATCAGAGTGATGTAACACATCAGAATTTTATTTACCTGTCTATTCGTTACTTCATGTACAGAGAGAGCCAAAAAAAAAACCTACGAACCGGCTGCGCGGTGTTTTTCCTGTCCGCGTCCTCGGCGCTCGTTGCCGTCTGCCGCTATCTTAGAAAGGCGCGGATGAAACCATACAATATTTTTAAAACTACTTTTAAAGGCTTACATACTTTATGAAAGGAGATGCTGAAACTGGCCACTGTTGTTGTCCATACATTTTGGCACCTCTTTAGGAAACTATCCATCACTCGCCGTAGTTCACGTTGAGAAATGTTAGCAATTTCCTGGCGGATATTTTGTTTTAATTCTTCCAGGATGTGTGAGTTTCTCTTGTACACTTTGTTTTAAGTTACCCCAGAGATAGAAATCGCAGGGGGTTAGGTGGGGGGACCCAGGGGGCCACAAATCTCTACTAATAATTCTGTCCTCAAACACACTTTCATAAAGTTGTTAAGTAAAGCCTTTAAAAGTAGTTTTTAAAATGTTGTACGGTTTCATCCGCGCCTTTCTATGATAGCGGCAGACGGCAACGAGCGCCGAGGACGCGGACAGGAAAAACGCCGCGAGCCGGTTCGTAGTCTTTTGGCTCTCTCTGTATAAGAGGATTCGACCTAAAATTTCGATATCTCGATTCCACCGGAAATGCACGTGTTGGGTTTCCCGAGTAAAAATCTGATGCGTTCTAATACTCCGGCGACGACCTCTACCTTTTACAAATCCACACATATATACCTTATATTTACACTACAGTATTTTGTATGTTTTTAATCACATTGCGGTAATCACGATAAAGGTTTTTTTTTTTGTGGAACAGTTTCAAGCGACATGACCTTAGTTATATGCAATATGCGGAAACAATAGTTAAATATTTATAGCACAAGCTGATTTTCTTAGCAAAAAGTTCATGCCTAGGAAGTTGCAGCGCAACTAACTTCAATCTATAAAACTTATCTAACAACAAATACTTCGGAAAAGGTTAAAAAGTTATTTGCCATTTTTAATAATTTCTACACCTTTTGGGAGTAAGATTTTGTCTCTCTCTCTCTCTCTCTCTCTCCCTCTAATGTGTTCGAGCTACCAATATAATAGTCATTGAATATGAAAATGACTGCACAGGTTACTTACAAGCCATTAAAGATATCAATTTTGTTCGTCATACAAATATCTCAAACATACGACATTCTCAAATTCATTAGTTACGTTTTTTGAAAAAATAAATAATAACATTTAATGTAAAGAGTTATCTGGGATGGAAGATTAAGTGAAAATATTAGATTTGCATCCTTGGAACATGCCATAGTTTATAGCAAATGAATTTGTTAAACTTTCGGTGTTAAAGCGCCTGCGCGGGCGCGTACACGCTTCCCCCCCCCACACACGGATAAATCTATTTCAATATGAATTTGTTAGTATAACTCAATACTTTCTCTACCTAAGACAAACGCTAGAGAGAGGAAAAACGCAGATTCTCGTTATGAATTTCCGTTTCACGGCTTATACAAGTTGTTAATAAACTCATTATGCCCTACGAATGGTTATACATCAATCCAGTCATTTAGTGTGAGATGGGAAAACTACAGGTCTACGCAAGAGTCAGCCAACTCAATTACGCGAGACGTATCACAACCGTGTGATGTAACATAGTTTCGGAAATTCGTTGGTTAGAAGTGCGGAGGGAAGGGATGGGCAGGCTTTGTCTTATAACCACGTAGTACAAAACACAATTTCCTTGCCCAGCTAGTCCTTCCATAACAGCAATTTGTCTTACCCCTTGCCTCACCTTCCTTCCCTACATTCATCACCGAGTTCGCTTCTCGGAGCCGGGAGCAAGAAGACTCTGACGTCACAGCATTGGGTTGGTTGACACCGGTCTATATAATCAAAGTTTTAAGTTCTAGCTTCATGCTGCTGAAGGTCACTTCCGCTTCAGCTTCAGCTTGGAAAGAAGAAAGGCAAAATAAAGAAATTGAGAGGCGTCTGTCTAGTGTAATAGATAACTATTTGATAGGAAGGCGCGTTGCAATGGAGAATGTTCATCTTCGAATCCCAGCTACAGTTTATTTTTTTTTTCATAACTGGCGGCAAACTCTTTTTTTTTAAATTAAATTTTCAAAGTAATCTGGCTTTAGGTATTTAATTTTAAATTATTCCAATTGTAATTTACACCACTTGACCTAAGAGTCGAGCAGGTGTATATAAATTAAATGCGTAGAAGATCTCTGAATCATACAATACAGAGCGTAACAAACATGTAAAGGCACAAATTGCAGGACACATTCCTCACAGGTAGACGAAGAAATTATGTTATATAAACATGGGTCTGGAAACGCTTTGTTACCGTGTTACAACTCATTTTCTTCAACTCATTAATTATGTAAAACACACAAGAATAGAATGTACCAGCATACCACATGCAACTCTTTCTCACAGGAGATGTTCAATATGCCGTCCGTGAGCATTGATATATGTATCAACCCGCCATCGTAGTGAATCTCGGATGCGCTGATGTATCCCTGGAGTATTGAATATGGTTTCGCAGCCTTCCATAATACGGGCACGGAGACTCTGAATATCTGGTACTGGGGTTCGATACACAAGAGCTTTCAAATGTCCCCACAAATAAAAGTCCAGTGGGTTTAGGTCCGGGGAGCGTAGAGGCCAGGCAATTCGTCTACCTCTACCTATCCATCTGCTACCGAATCTGTTATTTAGAAGCCGATGGACATTAACACTAAAATGGATGAGGGTGCTTTAAAAATGATCGAGTGCACTAAGATGGTGCATGAAGTACATGTTTTGTCGCACAGCTAAAGGCACATTTGCTAACAGATCAGTTAGAACATTCTCTATGAAATTATGGAACTTTGTCCGATGAACCTGGTTGGAAGAACGTGAGGCCCCACTAAACAGACACCAACAATGCCGGCCCAAACATTGACAGAAAATCTCTGTTGATGGCTTGCTTCAACAGTTGTGTGAGGATTGACGTCAGCACATACATGCCGATTGTGATAATTTACAATTTGATCTCGTTGAAACGGCGCCTGATCTGTGAACAGCACTGTTGCACTAATTAGGGTTGACACTTTGTTGCATAAACCATTCGCAGAAGCGTTCCCGTGCAGGAAAATCAGCTGCTGATAGTGCCTCCACACGCTGTAAATGGTATGGATACAGCCGGACCTCGTGTAACACTCGCCAGACAATCATGTGGTCAACATTCATTGTTGCAGCTACTCGTCTTGTACTAACACTAGGGTCGTCGTCAACTGCCTGAAGAATTGCCGCCTCCCGTTGCGGTGTCCTCGTCCTCCCCCGGTCGCGAGTATCAGGCTGAAATGCCCCATGTTCCCTAAGACGACGATCAATGGCTTCAAACGTTTTCCTGTCGGGCACCTTCTCTCCCGGTACAAACGTTGAGCGCAAGTGCCATTGCCGTCTGCTAATCCATACATCAAATGGGCATCTGCCATCTCTGCATTTGTGTACACTGCCATTGCACGAGTCAAGTCTGTGATCAACTCTACTAGTACGTAATAACCCGTGTGCTTGCCAAGGTTGTACTGCTCACTGGAACAATTGATGTTACCTGTAAACAAGCAATGCTCGTAAGTCGCATGGCAACAGGGACATGTAAAACAAAACACTGGCGGTGCACCTACGATAATGACACGTAACCAAGAGTGCAAGTTCCCCATGATTCTAACGTTCTGTTCGTGTGTGTTTCCCATGATTAATGAGTTGGAGAAAATGAGTTGTAACATGGAAACAAAGCGTTTCCAGATCCATGTTCATATAACATAATTTCTTCGTCTACATGTGAGGAATGTGTCCTGCAATCGACCACTGCATCACTTTTCAATTCCTTCCATACGTATAGTACTTGCCTTATCTTCTAGTTGAAGTGGTGAGGTGCTCAGTGGTGTATTATCCATTTAGTAATGTTAAACCAAACTTTGAAACTCTGAATGCACGGAACAATAAACTGCTATCTCATACCGATTTGCTTGGGCTGCTCTATACTGAAGACAATTCGTGAAACGTTATTCATAAACACAATGTATATTATATTAGTTGTATAAAACTGACACTTCTATTCATTTTTCCTTAATTTCCATTAAACGTTTGCGTAGTAATCAATATACCAACTGAGATATAATTATTAAAGATGTAGAAACAACATTCTGCTGCTTTATTAAAAGTATGTTTTGGTTTCTAATAACGCTCTTAGGAGGAGAAAGTGAAAAACTCATTTTAATACCGTGACTTTGTCCAGTTGGCGGCGCCGTGGTTAGACCGCTCGCCTCTCACCGAGGCGGCCCGGGTTCAATCCCAGGGATCCGCGTGTGGGATTTGTGGTGGACAAAGCGGCGTCTGGGCGGGTTTTCTCCGGGTTCTCCGGTTTCCCCCGCCATTCATTCCACCAAATGCTCCATCATCACCTTTCCTTTCATCCATTTCACCATCATTTCGTTTCATCTACTTCCTTCCTCCCATACCAGGCATCGGGCTGATCACCCATCCTGGATATTCTGTCTGATCCATGAGTGTCTGCTCCTCGACGGGCCTCTGACCCCAGGCACCCGCCTGTAAGTCCTACATACGAGGAGGTTAAACAGAGAAAGAAGAAGAAGACTTTGTCCAGTTCTCACTGTCACATCACTAATGTGATCTAGTTCAATTTTAGCTGTCACTTCACTTTTGTCACAAATGCAATAAGCGCGAAGCAGCCTCTTCTTCGGATGATTCACTTGCTGGGGAAGCGAACACAAGATTCTCTAATCTCTCGCAGTAGCAGCACTTGCTGTAAGTCGCAAACTTACCTGTAGAATCGCACTTGACGTCACATTAGAAACGCACTCAGCAATTGGCTCACTCACGAGCCAGTGTTACCAACCAAAAATATTGAATCTCGCTACAGGTCGAACGAAATTCCGCTACAAAAATACTACATCATATTAATTCATTATGTACTATAAGTCATAGAAAAAATCATTATAGTCCCTTTGTTCATAATTTAGACCCTATTTTAGAGGCAGTAATTTATCTTTTGATTACGTGAATAGTTAAGTTAAAATAAACTTAATAATTGTACATTTCTTGTTAGAATGCAAATACATTAATTTACTTATTACCTGAGAGATGTTTGTGCTCTAAGGAACTTTTAGATTCTTCATTGTTTCTGGCTTTCACAGTGTTTAAAAAGATCACTTCCATTTGTTCCCAAAACAAAATTCCATGCTCTGTACTTCGCTTTTGCACTGTGAGACCATCTGTTCTGTCAGTTAATAGGGGGAAAACACAGCAAACTTAACGGAGTGTTCTACAAACTCCACGGCAAGGGCAGCTCGGCCTCGTGATCGAGTTATACCATCTCGCACTCATTCTCGCGGGAGTGGAAAGAACAAGCATAGTAATTGCCGAACATTACACGTCCCGAAGATAGGCCGAGAAATAAGATCACTTATTGCTAGCTGCGAATCTGGCACATTTCTTTGACCAGCCGCCGTAAGGGATATTAAGGGATGCACCTTAACCGCTCGAACAGGCCTGGGATATATTTTTGTCCTCGTAGATGTAATGCCTAAATTTGTGACGCTCTATCCACTTAAAAGGCTCACTAGCGCCATTTGTGCTGGTAAGATGATAGACGACTATATGCCGATACATGGCCAGAGTGAAGCCCTGCTGGTTGGCAATACCTCGGTACATCGTGGATGGAAATTTGTTAATAGGCTACGCGACGCTGGAATAAAATTATATAATGTAAACAGCTATCATTCACAATGAAACCCATACGAGAAAACGATGCGGGATCTTAATTCTTATCTATTCTGTGTCACGTCAAATGCACCACCTGGTCCCAATATCTCCCATATACAGGGTGCATCTTTATTGGTGTCATATATTTGGGGACGTGTTCCTGACATCAAAATAGTAAAAAAAAGTTCCTATGTATATGGGTCTGAAAATCAACCGTTTCGTTGTTAAAGGTCAAAGAAGATGTATTCCATGAGTGAACAGACGGACATGCAGTACACGTATGGCCGTGCAGACGGCAATGCAGCACGAGCACGTGAACTTTATGCAGAAAGGTACCCTGACAGGCAGTTACCGTGTGCAAGAACATCCGCACGAATTCACCAACGCTTGAGAGAGAATAGTGCATTTGAGAGGAGTACTAGAGATGTTGGGAGACCAAGAGCGGTACGAGGCATTGAGCTTGAGGAACGAGTTCTTCGTGTTGTGGATGTAGACCCATCACAAAGCACAAGACGTATGGTTGTAAGGGAAAGAGTTAGTCATATGACTATCTGGAGAATTCTGCATGAAAATCTTCTGTACCCGTATTACCTTCAACGTGTGCAAGGATTAAATGAGGCGGACTTTGAGCCAAGAACACGTTTCTGTCAACGCATGTTACAGCAGTGCGCTGTGTTCATCAATTTCCTAGCCTGTATCTTATTCACTCGCGACGGCATCTTCAATTTTCATAACACTCATAACTGGGCATTTGAAAATCCTAATGAAGTACGACAGGACAACCATCAACAGAGGTTCTCTCTCTCAACGTTTGGGGTGGAATCATTTATGATCACCTTATTGGTCCCTACTTCTTCCCTCCGCGTCTGAATGGACAAACCTATCTCCAGTTTCTTAGAAATGAGTTGCATCACTTAACTGATAATGTGCATCTGGACAACATCCATCGAAAGTGGTTTTAAACGCTGGTGCTCCAGTTCATTTAAGTATGATAGTTCGTAAGTTTTTGAATGATCGATTTCTGCAAAGATGGATTGCTCGAGGGGGACCCATTGCATGGCCTGCTCGATCGCCTGATTTGAATCCAATGAATTTCTTTGCCTGGGGACATTTGAAGTCCTTGGTTTATGCAACTCCTGTACCTGATGTTGACATTTTGAGACGACGTATCCAAACTGGATTTGACCAAATGCGAAACACATCAGGAATTTTCAACAGAGCATGGAACGCTGGCTTACTGCATGCATCGAAGCAAGAGGAAGCCACTTCGAGCAATTTTTGTAACTTTCGATTTTGTGTTGTAACTCTGAAATAAATGATTTTCAGACCCATGTTCATATGAACTTTTTTTACTGTTTTGATGTCAGGAACACGTCCCCCAAATATATGACACCAATAAAGATACACTGTATACAATGGGTTATGAACAAATGCCGTTAACCCAAAACATGGTTATTCACCAGTGCAATTGATGACAGGAAAAGCACCAGATTGCACCATTAAAAACATACCGACTGCGCTGCCTATCATTAGTCAAACAGACACCTGTAGGATACAAAAGGCTTTCGGAAGGCTTAAACAGAAGGCCGAGAAGCGAAATGCGAAGAAGAAAAGGCACCTACGCACGTGGAATTCTCAGGTAAACGAGGTGTTGGTAAGGAATTTTTAACAAATTTTGTTGTCGAAACGAGAATATAGAGGAATGAACCTTGTATGGAAAGGTGCTGTCGGAATCGTGGCCCACCTCGGAGATCGAACATAATACGCTCCAAGATATACGGACAGGGAAATTACTAGGAAATTATAATATACTGTTATTACATCCATTTAAAGATGCAGCGATACATAGAGATGCTGACACAACTGAAAGGAACAGTCAGCGACACTAATTACCAATTGGTGCACAAAATCAAAATACATAAATAATAATAACAACAATAATAATAACAATAATAATGCACATAAATTAATGTCTTAAAATAATCATGTTAATTTAGGTATGAATCAATCAAAAAAAGTATGTGATGAGGTAATACTATATTACTATAGTTGTTAAGCAACACTATGAGTCAGATGCGTGTTGATGAACTGAATGAATAAATAATAACGGCACTACGAAAGACACAGGATACTAAACTACTAACAGAAGGTATCACGAGTTGTATAATACGTATTAGTATTGTATACATAAGAATAATACAAGTGGACTAAAAAATATCAGAGAAATAACATGAGAGTAATGTTGTATTGTAAAGTATTTTTTTTTAAAGCAGAAGGGACAAATATGTCAGACCAAGTGAACTGAGCAAGTACTAGTAAATAACATAAATTAGTTTTAGGAGTCCCTCAAGGTACAGTACTGGGCCCTCTCTTGTTTATTCTTTATGTAAATGATGCTACCGTGACTAAAAATTCTAGTATTTTTTCCTTCGCTGATGATACAACTGTAAACTGCTGGGGTTCGGATTAAATTCACTAAAAACAAATATGTTGAATACTTTAAAAAACCTATTTGAATCAAACAATCTTCTCTGCAATATAAAAAACCAAATTATATGTTATTGGAATTACGTTCTAGAGAAATAGCATCAGAAATTAGTTTAATTGTAAATGATGAACAAATAACTAAAGTGAAACAACATAAATTTTTAGGCATAATAGTGGATGAAAAGTTAACTTGGGCAGGACATATTAATTATGTATGCAAAAAAATTAGTAAATCAATATATCTCTTAAGGCATTTTATGCTCGACCATGTCAAAATGTAGTATTTATAATTTTACGACTGGTAGCAGTACTTTAATGGGCCTCACCTGTTCATTAAAGTATTTGTATTCGACCAATCAGAAGTGGCCCGTAACATTGTGAAAGCGCAAGTATCGATTATTCTGCGTAGTACGTCTCACAACGCTAGAAACTTTGACACAGGTGCTACAAGGTCTTTGTATGGTAACCATAGATAAAGGAATAACGATTGTAACACATCACTCAAACCAGAAACGAATACTTCTGAAACTTTAATTTAGATACATGGTCGAGCATAAACAGTCGTATGAAACTTGACTATAATGGTGATTAAAACGCTCGTATGATAATTATTAACATCGCTTCGTTCGCTTGGTTAATAATAATACTCGCGTTTTAATTACTACCATTATAGTCTCGTTGCATAATGTACTATTAAAGTATTTTCAAATAAGTATATTCTTTGGTTGTTATATTAATGTATAATTTATACAAATTTATTATATGGTATAGAGATATGGGGAGCAGCAGCAAAGGTATATATGGATAGATTATTCATTCTTCAAAAGAAGTGTATTAGGATTATTAAATAATATGTCACCCACAGAATCATGTAGAAATGCAATAATGGTGACCTTTTCGACTATGGCGAATACGCTAAACACACTTTCGTCGCGTTTTAAGGCCATTTAACTCACTTTTTGTGGGGTTCGTAAACGGAAGTTTGGCCGAAAGAAATCTAACAACAATCAATAAATATTAGAAATAAGGCAGATTATTACAGACCTGGATTTAGTAAAGTATCTACTGAAAAATATGTATACGTTATAGGAACTCTCTTTTTCAACAATTTGCCAAATAATATAAAACTTCAAATTGAACCTAGATTTAAGAAGGAACTTAAAAAATACTTAATTAAGAAATGCACGTATTCCATGAATGAATTGTAAAATTGTAATAGAACTGACTATGCTTGATATTTGTATAAAACAAATCTATGGGCAATAAAGATTATTATTATTATTATTATTATTATTATTATTATTATTATTATTATTATTATTATTATTATAGGATGTGCAAGCATGTTAATTATGTACCATTGAGACATGTCAACAGTATATAGATGTCAATTGTTAGTTAAGCAAATTACCACTTAAGTTGTCACATAATATAAGAGAAAGGGTGGAAGGAGTATCAGTTAAGGTACATGCAACAAAAAGGCAGAGAGAGAGAGAGAGAGAGAGAGAGAGAGAGAGAGAGAGAGCGCTAGAGCTAGTGTGAGTGTAGTATGCTAATGTGACCTGAGTGTCAAAGGAGATAATTACGTTCATTATAACAATTTGTATCTGTATTAATATGCTCGCCTCCGTAACCATAAAACAAAACGTAAGGATCAAAAGTCTAGGAACGAGGGCAAATAGTAAGTAAATAAGCAAACAAATAAAACAGTAGCCCGTTAAAAAATGTCAAAGGTTATCAATGCATCACGGTCATATGAATAAGGTGTATATGTAAATGATGCGTGGGTTAAGCGAATTGATGGTTTGTTGAGAAACTTATCATCGGCTTCTTAAATCCGCCGATAGATTTCCCGTGAGAGTACATGAGACCGTCTGTTCTATCCGTTAATATGCACATTACATATTAAACTAATATAATTAGAAGCAATAGAATTCAAACAATGAACGAAAAACATGGTTTGCCCATATTTTAAAGTAACATACGTTTGCTAAATCATATCTATATAAAATACAATGTGCGTAGGAATGTGGGTGAATTTTCAGAATACCATACAACAAGGCATCGGACGGCAGTTCCTTTGCACAGCACCCCCTACGTGACACAAACAAAAAGTCCACAGATTAGCTCGGGTTCGAAGCCTACGTGCCATATCTTAGATCTGAAATACCAGCGCGAGAAATTCAACTGTCCGTGGGCGTATAATAAAATTGTCCAATGGGAACAAATTTAAGGATTTTGAGAAACAAATAAAATTGGCAGGAAAATATCACGTGATTATAAAAAGTTAGCAAAGGGACGAAAGAAAGGGAAATTTATATAATGGCTGAAATAAGTTTTTCTTGGACACACCACTCCGCTAAAATACCTTCGCGAGTCAAGACGCCGTGCAACAGAGGGAGGACCTCGGATTTATAGCGGCTCCGAAGTGAGACAAAGATGTCGCGCGCTGCTCGCGACCAGGTATAATATACTATTCAAATTCGTTCCGCTGCATAGCTTACTGTCATTGTGGTAATATAGATTTATATTTTGTAAATTTTGTATCGGACAGGTACGGGTTACTGCGACGAGTAAACATCTCACTAATTAAGACAGGCAGACTATTTCTACTACATCCATGCGGTGGCGAGTGTCACAAGCATTGATGATAAATTTGTTTAGTAAAACGAACTTACAGTGAATTCATTTAAATTGAGCAGTCAGTCCAGATCCAGGAAGCACCCACACCTTGGAACATTCAGGAAGAGATCTTAGGTGAACCTAGACAAACCTCGAAATAAAATAACCCGTTGCTACCTCCCATCCACCCCTTGTATATCCTCGATTGTTATCGGAGTGTAAGGCGATGAATGTGCGTCTCACTGTTCTTTTCGTGTATTGAAGATAAGAACTTTTTTCTCCGTTAATTTGCCTACTAGAAATCATTTAATATGGAGGCGAATATATACTTTCTGGAGTGCTGTACGTAACGGTAGCTAACATATTGCTTTCTGCGGGGAAACTGAATGCGGATGTCTACAAAAACACTGACATAAACAGCTGTAGGTTGCCGTAGTTTCTTATATCATTTGAAACAGATAACACAAAATGGTATAGTGATTACATTTAATATAACATATGCTCCGTCTGTAAGAATATGTATTTGTTACGGGTATAATCATTTTCAGTTTTAGACTTTCTAGTTTTTGGTATATTTGTATTTATTATATTGAATTTAATTTGTTTATTTGTTTTATTATTTATTTATTTATTTACGTACTTGCCGTCTCTCGTCATTTCTTGTGTGTTGCTGTATATTGCTTTCAATTTGACATAAATCTCACTTTTTGCTTTCTCTACTGTTTAAGTGCCTAAGGTGCACTATATTGGAACCAAAAATTCGATATCGGCTTTCACCGGAAATATGTTTAAGGTCTTCTGAAACCGCAGCAAATATTTAGAAAACAAAAAAGATCGATGCCCCTGTCTGTCTGTCTGTCTGTCTGTCTGTCTGTCTGTCTGTGAAAAGCAAAACTAAAAATGAAAATGTAGGTGAATAGCAAATGGCATACGGATATTTAAAGGAATTCCGCAAGCTCAAATAACTTTTTACTTTTAGTAGTTTCTAATTTGATTAGAAATGACTCTAAAGAATTTGGTTACAATATTATCCCTTTGAGATATTGGAATACGAATAAAATGCACACCTTCAGTTAGCTGTAAACTGCATCTGAAGTCTTCATTCTCACCAAATTCTATATGGCTGCCAAACCTTAACATCAGGGGCGTACGCGTTTGGGGGAGGGCTTAAACAGGAATAACTGAAACGCATTCCGTGCTCACTTTTAGAGATTTATCCATGTGAAGGGGATACCAATTGGATTACTGAACAGGGAAGATATATCGACTAAATAAAGACTTGTATGGGTCAGCATGACCAACAAACAACTTTTAAATATTTATAGTACCAAAAGCCAACAGAAGTAGGGGAGGGCAGGGCAAAGGGAACCATATGGGCAAAAGGAATCACCTGAATAAATTGAATATTATTTGTCTGCAAGAATGGCAGCGTTACACGTGCATGGACATCGAAATGAGCACGAGGAGTTATTTGCAGTAGATATTCTTTTGTTTTGTAATTTGTTCATTGTTGACAGTCAGAACTGAATGATGTAAAATTGCAATTACCTTTTAAATTTTTATAAAATGTTACGCCAATTGCATTCCTGGTTACTACAATAGTATCTGCAATATCTTTCCATTGAGGTCGTATGTGTTTTTCGCGCTAATTTCTTATCATAACTATCAATCTTTTTCAGAGCTGAAATTTCGGGCAAATGGAATCATAAAGTGCAATGATATTTAGTTTCTCTTCATATTATTATTTTTAGTTCAGTTAAGAAAAATATCAAGAAAATGTGCACTTTTAAGTCGACTATAAAGGACAAAACATGAAGGATTGGAAATAAAAATATTAATTTCCACCAAGCTCAGTCTTCCAATACAAAAACGAGTTTAAGGATAACATTGGAAGACGGAATATTCAAAGTCCCCAAGAAACCTGCTAAACCAGCTCCTAATCAAGGATCTTTCTGCATTTATTTATTTATTTATTTGGTGCAGAAGCACATTCTAAATAAAGAGCAGTAGAAATATACTATATGGCAAATTCCGAACTCGCTCAAATTTATACACTTCAGGTCGATTAACTTTACTTTTCGTAGCATTAGCCGTTTCGGAAATATTTCTTGTTTTGTGTTATTCGTTTTAGTTATGTTTCTTGTTTTAGTCTACTTCAGTCACTGTCTATGAACATTTGAAAATCAGTGGTTCTCTTTTCCTTCTTTTTTCACACTAGCTGATAAACAAAACCGACTTTTAGTATAAACATATGCATGAATGTTACGCATCGTTCATGTAATCAACTATCTTGAAATCATTTCTGGGCAAAATGGTTTTAAAAAAATCACATTATTTTACTTCTAATGCGGCAATTTAAACAAGAATGTCAAATACACTTTGTAGTATATTTTTGCAATTGCAAAGCATTTGCAGCGTCAAGAGTTTCACGGTCATGCACAAAATTATAACCTTTTGCTGGACTTATTAGCCCAAATAATCCCTAAAAGGGCAAGGGCCTCAGCAGATTTATGCCGGGATTCCGATGAACTTTACTTAATGCACGCGACACAAGAAATGCTGCTAAACTAAGGTCTAATTAGGATGCACTTAACGAGAATGACTTGATTAGTTAGTAGTTGCTTTATTACTTCATGCTACTACTTTACATTGGTTCTAATTGCCACGTGACATCAAACTTAACGTAACGGGAAGAAAAAGTTTGACATTGTCAAATTCTTAAGTTAAGTCACGTTAATGCGCCCCTAAATAACTCCATTTAATACAATATGTTATAGGTTTACGTTACGTCGCGTCAAGTTAAGTCAACCATAAATAGATCCATTTAATACGTGTTAGAATTTCAGGTTACGTTAAGTTCATCGTAAACGCGGCATTAGTTTAAGGGCTTTTAAGCGTTTTCTTTTATCGAGGGACCCAGAAGTAGAAACTTTGATAGCCACTAGCCAGAGGAAATGACGTATAACCACTAGGATAAAATCGATAACACAGGTATCACAAAACAACGTGGACTAGAAGGGTAATGAAAGGGAGAACGTATCAACTTTGGTGAAAGAATCACTCTAATTTTCGTATTGTGCAATCGGTTTGATTACAGGGAACACGTTTTTCTCTACCAAGTGCTTTGTAACAGCAATCAATTCGCGTCATTTATGCCGCCATTAACAATGTTTGCTCAATTTTTAACTGCGATATTGCAATTGCAGTATGAAGTAACCAATACTGTTTCAGCCTTTTATCTTAATGAGTTATTTTCTACGTTAAAATATAACAGCTATGCAAGGAAAAACAAATCACAGAGTTTCTCTACTCATTAAGAGGTATTCCTTTTATACTATTCGTATATAAGGCTATTATTTCACCTAGTGATAAAGTTTACCTAGCAATGGTTTCAAATATAGACTAGGTTGCATGCAAGATGCATAAACAACAATCAGCTGTTTATTTTACGTATCCCTCTTTGCTACTGCCACTCTGATCTAGTGGTTAGCATCATAATCTCCAAATCCAAAGGTCCCGGGTTCGATTCCCGGCTGGAAGATGGTAATTTTTGTTTAGTCAGGATTATTCCCCATCCTCCCTAATCTGGAAGTATGAATGAATGAGAGAGAGAGAGAGAGAGAGAGAGAGAGAGAGAGAGAGAGAGGGTGTGTGTGTGTGGATTTAATGTTTATAAAAAAATCCAAAGTAAACAAACCCAAAGATTAATACAATAGTAAAACGAGTGAACATCATTGCCAATGAGCAATTGTTCTAAAGCTAATTATTATAAATGTCTAGAAATCATTTCGAATTATGCAATATGGACTTGAACGCGGGATGCAAAAACAAACCACTACTGTTTATAGCGTGAGTCGATTTTTAAGCTTCTGCGAAGGGGAGGGCGCTCATTCTCAGTGTTCCATTGGATAACGCTCTAACGTGAACTTGGGAAGATGTAAATCTAGCACTTTATATTTTACCAGCTATATAAAAATTAAACATTATCCTTAGACAGTTCAAAATTAACATTTTAATTGTCATGCCAATATCTAAAAAAATATGATACTTTAATTAGGTAATCTCGTTAGAGCAGTTTTTGAGAAAATAAAATACTAATGTTTTTCTATTTAAAGGGTTAATTGTGGAGGTGGGAGGATTTTCTTGAAAATATTCACCTGATATATTTAACGCGCGCGCATCTACATATGTACACATAGCCATTTTCCAAAATGATTTTTGACTCAGGGGTCATTAAAACATGTATTTGCGATGAAATCGTGGTATTGAAGTTTTCGGTTGAGTACAATAATTGATGAGCGGTAGTCAAAATAAAAACAATTGGGTACGATAGGAAAGTTGTGTTATTTGTGTAAGTTTAAAAGGTAATTGGCAAATGCTATACCAGTACCAGCGAGGTATACCATTGCTTCATGAAGCCCTGCGGTGCAGCAAATACGCAGTTTGAAGATGTCCTCAGAACTGACACCGCAACGGCGACTTTTCTGTTACTGTTTATTAGAACTACAAATATTAGGATTAATAATCACCCTAGCTACTTAATTTTGGTACACTTATTTACAAAAAGTGGATTTTAAATCTTGCTGCACAGCCGTGAGCACTTTGAAGAGAATCCATAATACGCAGTTTGTAAGAATTGTATTAGAATTGTATTATTGTTTGTTCTGATTGAATAATTATAATTAAAATCACAATATCATGTAGCTTGTTGCTCCTTACCTCCTTACACGGTTCCAAATCCTGATCCTCATAGCTGGCGCTTTCGGAAGCAACAAGAAAATACGACACAAATATCCATAATATGTTGCCCATTATTGTTGGCTTCATGTTTTACACAGATTTTCAAATACAAGATCAAAATGTTATTGTATTCGAACTAAACAACCGCACTGAAGCAACATAATGTTGATTGATAAATACAGTGTAGCTAGCGTAATTCGACTGTGCGTACTAGTGTCTCCTGTCGACTAGTGAGTGCAACATCGATTTCTCCTCCCTTTTCCCCGCACCGAGAGCGGTTATTTCCATGGTAACCAGTAAAGTTCCTCTCATCAACACACTCCTCTCTTCTATCTTTTCGCGATGGGATCCCACGTAAGAAATTCGGGCCCAATACCATTTCTAGAAAACGAGGGCATTTTTATGAAGGAGATGCCCATTGACGTAAGTGCTTTTACCTTACATTGGTGTTAAAATATTAAAATGTAACCTATACTTTGTTTTCAAAATACGCTAGGTATATGCTATTTTTGCACTCCAGCCTATGAGTTTGTATATTGTAGTCTGCAAAAAGAACGATAAGATAAACGAATTTCGTTAACAGGTTAAAAAAATCAAAATTTTATATTCCTATTTTTAAGAAGTGTACCTATCTGAACACATAAAGACCTAATTCTATATGGTCCTATGTAATTCTAACTTTCAATAGTCATGACCATTATTAAGTGAACTTTTGAACACATATTACCAACATTTTTTTCCGCCTGCAGAGAGAGAAAACTACTGCATCTAGGGACCAGAAGCTTCGCTGGCACATTTGTGATAGGACACTTGTGGAGAAGCTTAGTTATTATTTATATAACTGTAACATGATGCTAGTTTTAGGACTAAATACTTCATGAAAATCTATAATTTTTAAACAACATAATTTTAAATATTATATACCTTGCAGATATTCTTTTAATTTTCAAATAAACTGTTTCAACAACTACAAGTTGAATAAGAATTATCTGAACCTACAACATTTGGGTTTGTTGGCTTCACTAGTTAAGCTAGACAATATATCTATCTACACCCATTTTTCAGAAATTTTTACTCAGATACGCTTTTCTAAATTGTTAAACCAAATAAATAAGTTACCAACATTATTTCTTTTATACAGCATATGGTAGAGCATACTTGAAAAATAAGTGGTAACATTTTCATATGTCCAGTTTAAATATTTTGGCAGACATCATGAAAACTGCTATAGCATTTTTTCCTAAACGTTGGCAGACGTTTACAACCCACTACCCTTAAAGCGGTTGAAAGATTGAACGTTTGCCATATCCGCAAATGCAAAATTAAATTATAAGTTAGGATTACTTAGTCATTGTAATTTTTGTGAATAATTAATTATTATAACACGTAGGGTAATTAGACGTCAAAGAAGATGTAGAGGCTTCAGGACGTCTTTAAATAAGAAGGAAGAAGAAGAAGGTTGAATGTTAGCAAGTTTTCAAAAAAATTATTAAAATAATTTTGGGGTCTTTTCTAAATCATATGACGGTCCAAAAGGCCCGTTGTTGTTGTAGTTGTTGCTGCTGATCATGATGATACAGCTTGATCAAAATATGCAATCTGAGTTTCCTTAATAAATAAGTAAATTAAAATGCATCTTTTATTTCACAATTTTAACTTTCAGTCCACATGGACTTGGATGTTTTATTTTCTTCCACAGGATTTGGACGTTTTATTTTCTTCCACAGGATTTGGACGTTTTATTTTCTTCCTCGTGGACTTGGACGTTTTAGTTTCTTCCTCGTGGACTTGGACGTTTTAGTTTCTTCCACAATGACTTGGACGTTTTAGTTTCTTCCACAATGACTTGGACGTTTTAGTTTCTTCCTCGTGGACTTGGACGTTTTAGCTTCTTCCTCGTGTACGTGGAGGTTTTAGTTTCTTCCTCGTGGACTTGCACGTTTTAGTTTCTTCCTCGTGGACTTGCACGTTTTAGTTTCTTCCTCGTGGACTTGCACGTTTTAGTTTCTTCCTCGTGGACTTAGAGGTTTTAGTTTCATCCATAAGGTCTTCGACGTTTTAGTTTCTTCCTCATGGACTTGGGCGTTTTAGTTTCTTTCACAATGACTTGGACTTTTAGTTTCTTGCACATGGACTTGGGCGTTTTAGTCTCTTCCACGTGGACTTGGGCGTTTTAGTTTCTTCCTCGTGGACTTAGAGGTTTTAGTTTCATCCATAAGGTCTTCGACGTTTTAGTTTCTTCCTCATGGACTTGGGCGTTTTAGTTTCTTTCACAATGACTTGGACTTTTAGTTTCTTGCACATGGACTTGGGCGTTTTAGTCTCTTCCACGTGGACTTGGATGTTTTAGTCGCTTCCTCGTGGACTTGGATGTTTTAGTCTCTTCCACGTGGACTTGGATGTTTTAGTCGCTTCCTCGTGGACTTGGATGTTTTAGTCGCTTCCTCGTGAACTTGGATGTTTTAGTCGCTTCCTCGTGGACTTGGACGTTTTAGTCTCTTCCTCGTGGACTTGGACGTTTTAGTCTCTTCCTCGTGGACTTGGACGTTTTAGTCTCTTCCTCGTGGACTTGGACGTTTTAGTCTCTTCCTCGTGGACTTGGACGTTTCATTCTCTTCCTCGTGAACTTGGACGTTTTAGCTTCTTCCTCGTGGACTTGGACGTTTTAGTTTCTTGCACATGGACTTGGATGTTATACTTTCTTCCACAAGGTCTTCGACGTTTTAGTTCTTTCCACAATGACTTGGACATTTTAGTTTCTTCCACAAGGTCTTCGACGTTTTAGTTTCTTCCACAATGACTTGGACGTATTAGTTTCTTCCACAACGACTTGGATGTTTTAGTTTCTTCCACATGGACTTGGATGTTTTAGTTTCTTCCACAATGACTCGGATGTTTTAGTTTCTTCCTCGTGGACTTGCACGTTTTAGTTTCTTCCTCGTGGACTCGCATGTTTTAGTTTCTTCCTCGTGGACTTGCACGTTTTAGTTTCTTCCTCGTGGACTTGCACGTTTTAGTTTCTTCCTCGTGGACTTGCACGTTTTAGTTTCTTCCTCGTGGACTTGCACGTTTTAGTTTCTTCCTCTTGGACTTGCACGTTTTAGTTTCTTCCTCGTGGACTTAGAGGTTTTAGTTTCATCCATAAGGTCTTCGACGTTTTAGTTTCTTCCTCATGGACTTGGGCGTTTTAGTTTCTTCCACAATGACTTGGACTTTTAGTCTCTTCCACGTGGACTTGGGCGTTTTAGTCTCTTCCACGTGGAATTGGGCGTTTTAGTCTCTTGCACGTGGACTTGGATGTTTTAGTCGCTTCCTCGTGGACTTGGATGTTTTAGTCGCTTCCTCGTGGACTTGGACGTTTTAGTCTCTTCCTCGTGAACTTGGACGTTTCAGTCTCTTCCTCGTGGACTTGGACGTTTTAGCTTCTTCCTCGTGAACTTGGACGTTTTAGTTTCTTGCACATGGACTTGGATGTTATACTTTCTTCCACTAGGTCGTCGACGTTTTAGTTCCTTCCACAATGACTTGGACATTTTAGTTTCTTCCACAAGGTCTTCGACGTTTTAGTTTCTTCCACAATGACTTGGACGTATTAGTTTCTTCCACAACGACTTGGATGTTTTAGTTTCTTCCACATGGACTTGGATGTTTTAGTTTCTTCCACAATGACTCGGATGTTTTAGTTTCTTCAACAATGCCTTGGACGTTTTAGTTTCCACCACAATAACTCGGGATGTTTGGTTTTCGTCCACAATGCCTCGGACATTTTAGTTTCTTCCACAATAACTCAGATGTTTTAGTTTCTTCCATATGGACTTTGATGTTTTGGTTTCTTCCACAAGGTCATCGACGTTTTAGCTTCTTCCACAATGACTTAGACGTTTTAGTTTCTTCCACATGGACTTGGACGTTATACTTTCTTCCACAAGGTCTTGGACGTTTTAGTTTCTTCCACAATGACTTGAACGTTTTAGTTTCTTCCACCTGGACTTCGATGTTTTGGTTTCTTCCACATGGACTTGGATGTTTTAGTTACTTCCACAAGGTATTCGACGTTTTAGTGTCTTCCACAATAACTCGGATGTTTTACTTTCTTTCACATCGACTTTGATGTTTTAGTTTCTTCCACAATGACTTGGACGTTTTAGTTTCTTCCTCGTGGACTTGGACGTTTTAGTTTATTCCACATGGACTTGTACGTTTTAGTTTCTTCCACAATGTCTTCGATGTTTCAGTTTCTTCCTCGTGGCCTTGGACATTTTATTTTCTCCCACGTGGACTTAGATGTTTTAGTTTCTTCCACATGGACTAAGACGTTTTAGTCATTTCCTCATGGACTTGGACGTTTTAGTTCTTCCTCGCGGACTTGGACGTTTTATGGAATTAACTGTTCTTCCACACAAGCCGTGTGTCGGACAAGGTTGGAAAGGTAGAATCAGGCGACCGAAAAATTAAATGCCATAGCCGGGATTTGAACCACGGATCTGCCGGTCGACATTGTAAGTCGCCATTGGGGTATGTCATCTCAGTTTGAGCTCTCCTTGTAGTTTACCGGGGAAAACGCGAATCAGCTGGGGAATGTAGTGTAATGCCGGCATGTTGCAATGGTAGCTCAGTGGTTAGAGCAACCGGACGGAGACCCGGTGATCCGTGGTTCAAATCCCGGCTATTGCATTGAATTTTTCAGTCTCCTGATTCTACCTTTCCAACCTTGGACGTTTTAGTTTCTTCCACGTGGACTAAGACGTTTTAGTTTCTTCCTCTTGGAATTGGACGTTTTAGTTTCTTCATCATGGACTTGGACGTTTTAGTTTCTTCCACAATGGCTTGGACGTTTTAGTTTCTTCCTCATGGACTTGGACGTTTTAGTTTCTTCCACAATGGCTTGGACGTTTTAGTTTGTTTCTCATGGACTTGGACGTTTTAGTTTCTTTCTTATGGACTTGGACGTTTTAGTTTCTTCCACAATGACTTGGACGTTTTAGTTTCTTTCTCATGGACTTGGACGTTTTAGTTTCTTTCTAATGGACCTGGACGTTTTAGTTTCTTCCACAGTGACTTGGCGTTTTAGTTTCTTCCACAATGACTTGGGCGTTTTAGTTTCTTTCTCATGTACTTGGACGTTTTAGTTTCTTTCACAATGACTTGGACGTTTTAGTTTCTTTCACATGTACTTGGACGTTTTAGCTTCTTTCTCATGGTTTGGACGTTTTAGTTTCTTTCACAATGACTTGGACGTTTTAGTTTCTTCCACAATGACTTGGCGTTTTAGTTTCTTCCACAATGACTTGGGCGTTTTAGTTTCTTTCTCATGTACTTGGACGTTTTAGTTTCTTTCACAATGACTTGGACGTTTTAGTTTCTTTCACATGTACTTGGACGTTTTAGCTTCTTTCTCATGGACTTGGACGTTTTAGTTTCTTTCACAATGACTTGGACGTTTTAGTTTCTTTCACAATGACTTGGACGTTTTAGTTTCTTTCTCATGGACTTGGACGTTTTAGTTTCTTCCACATGGACTTGGACGTATTAGTTTCTTCCACAATGACTTGGACGTTTTAGTTTCTTTCACATGGACTTGGACGTTTTAGTTTCTTTCTCATGGACTTGGACGTTTTAGTTTCTTCCACAATGACTTGGACGTTTTAGTTTCTTCCACAATGACTTGGACGTTTTAGTTTCTTTCACAATGACTTGGACGTTTTATGTTTCTTTCTCATGGACATGGACGTTTTAGGTCCTGTAACAGGACCTACATATCTCGATATGTTACAGCTTTGGTTGATGCCCAACTGTACGAGGAAATGAAAAGGGAAACCTTTATCTTCCAACAAGGTGGAGCACCATCTCACTGACATGCAGATTTTAGACTTTACTTGGATGATATTCTACCACAGCGTTGGCTTGGCCGTGCCACAGACGACAATAACGCTTTGCTACGTTGGCCACCGAGGAGTCCCGATCTCACGACGGGTGACATTTTCCTTTGGGAATTTGTCAAAGAGTTTCGTTCTTCCACTTCCACATGATTTAGATGACATGAAGGAACGTATCAGAAGAGCCGTGGCAAGTGTCGATGCAGATATGTTACATAAGATTTGGGATGATCTTGATTATCGTCTTGATGTATGTCGTGTGACGCAGAGATCACACATTGAACATTTGTGAGTTCGCAAACTAAACTTCAAGGCTTCCTCTACACGACAGTGCAAACAGATTCATTACATCGTTAATAGTTATGGATTTATAACACATTGAAAGTGTATTTCTTTTGTAATAACCCTGTACAATCACTTAATTTTAATGAACAGTCTAGTCTTTGAAGAATGTTTACAGGTTTTAATAACCGTTTGATTTAGTTCACATTTAATTTGTTTCTTAAAGTACCAAATAAAGTACCAGTGATACGGTATTGAGGTTCAGATCAAATATATTCATTATGCTTCATAAAAACGTAATCGTAATTAATAGTAACATATTGCAACAAATGAGAACACCAGTTGCTACGAAACGCACTTTATTTATCAATTAGACACTCAGCGTAACACCAACGTTACACTTGGGTCATTTTAGGCACACACTCGGAACACAACTGATCCGTTGAATCAGCTCACATCTAAACTGCACTGTCCAGTTTTCAATTCGTCACCTCTTGACTAGCAGAACTGCCTGTCCGAGCATGAACAGCTCATAATATAGGCGCCGCATACAAAGCGGAAGTTTCTAGAGGAGGAACCTACTAGAAGAAGCCGAAACGAATGTTCCGGAACAGGTAAGCGGCACATAATGGGCTATTAATCCATACTGGCTATTATTTAGACGACCGGCCGAAGGTCCCATCCAGCTGCCGGGCTTACCGGCAGCCTTCCAGTAGCTTCGCGCACGCAGTCACAATACATTAAAATTTGTTTGAACTTAAAACAGGGTTCACCTTAACATTAGCTGTACTATATATACAAAGAATCTGATGTATACATTCACAAGACTTTTCTATTTTCTATCGTTTATTATTCTTACGAAAATGTATTTCTCTGTCTATTTCATTTTAATCGAGATAAATATTTGCAGAAATAGCTACATTACACATTTCGTTATAGATACAAAGCGAACAGCGATAGTCAAATGTTTAAGAACTGGACGCTATATGCTGGCCTTAAAAGTCCATGCTGTTTCCATGCAATAGCGAGAAACAACTGAATAATGAAAGGATTTTAAAGCAGTGACAAAATATTAAACAATTCGAACCATTAATAAGATATTTTCGAAATGGCTTATGGCACGAAAAATGTTATTTGGTATAAATTGTGTGTTTTAAAGAGATCTACATTCTTTGTATAGTACGTTTTTGTCTTTTCGTTTAACGTTTACCTACCAGTTTGCAAGATTTTATATAATTCCTTCCGAATAAAGAGGACTTCACAGGCTATTGCCAGAAAATTCAAGATATACATTTTGTTTATCATGTAAATACTTTTAATATATGGTATTTTAATCAAAATCGTCACAGCTATTTTTGAGAACATTAAAAACTTCGAAAAATCCTCCATGCAAAGGGTAGTTGGGTGTGGGGGGATTTTCTTGATCTTCCTGTCGCATCTTTGGAAAATACTTAATTTAAATACCAAGTTTGGTATTCATCTGACTTACGTTTTTTAGTTATGCTGTTCTCTCTCTCTCTCGCACGCACGCACGCACACGCGCACACTCAGATCTTTTTCTAAACATTTTTTCTTTTGTTCAGGAGGTCTGGCATTTATTTATGGATGAAATCTCGATATCAAATCTTTGGATGGAATGCAATACCTTCTCTGCCTACTGTGTATGTGGTATCACTCTGTTCGACAAAGTGAAGTAACAAGGTATTTCATTTTAATAAATATATTGCAACATGGCGTAGTGGGTTGCAGCGTGGTGTCCCAGTTCACAGCCATGGAGTCCACCCATGCAGATTTTTCGGCCTATGTATAGGACCAATGCCCACTCAGCATCATGATGCTTTGAGGAGCTACAATTGGTATAAGTCTGAGGTTACAAATACCAAAATTCCTGCTGAGAGAAGCTTGATGCTGACTACATGATCTCCCTGTATCGACCGGATGATCTGCCATACGCATGTGGGCGTGAGATCGGCAGTCGGCTTGGTAGGCCTAGGCTCACAAGGGCTCTCATGCCACAGATTAATAGTAAATGTGTTATTTCAATTAGAATGATTATAGAATATATGTTTACTTGTTTATATATGCAAATCCTTTTATTATTGATTTTATGCTAGTTCCAGCTAAGCCTAATTTCAGTGTTAGCAGAAAGGGCATGAGCATCACGAGGGAAGACTTGGAGCCATTTTTCTTGGGTTCAGTGCTAACCAGTCAAACATCTATTTCAACTAGCTATTTCTTAACTAAAGGTAACCTCTAACATTACTTATAGGCTCACAGTACTTTTTATGTGTCTCTGTCGTTCAAGGTGAGGTTAAATTGTTTTAGTGATCAACACTGCCCACCCTCCTATCATGTACATGGTTCTTGCATTGTGTTGAAAATGGTTGTAAGATCTTCTTCCTAGACTTCTGTCATATCTAAGCTATTTGTTCCATATATTTCATGTAGTATATTATGATTATCAGGAAGCAGAGGAGGATTTCGACACTTAAGCACACAGTCACCTATTGCTCTTCTGGAGAGCCCCAGGAGGAAGGGGTGAAGCGAAGGACACAGAGGGCGAGCAGATTCGGGGTGGTAGGAATGACCAGTCACCTATTGCTCTTCTGGAAAACCCCAAGAGGAAGGGGTGAAGCGAGGGACACAGAGGGCGAGCAGATCCGGGGTGGTAGGAATGACCAGTCAACTATTGCTCTTCTGGAAAGCTCCAGGAGGAAGGGGTGAAGCGAGGGACACAGAGGGCGCGTAGATCCGGGGTGGTAGGAATGACCAGTCAACTATTGCTCTTCTGGAAAGCTCCAGGAGGAAGGGGTGAAGCGAGGGACACAGAGGGCGCGTAGATCCGGGGTGGTAGGAACGACCAGAGTCACCTTTTGCTCTTCTGGAAAGCTCCAGGAGGAAGGGGTGAAGCGAAGGAGACAGAGGGCGAGCAGATCCGGGGTGGTAGGAACGACCAGAGTCACCTACTGCTCTTCTGGAAAGCCCCAGGAGGAAGGAGTGAAGCGAAGGAGACAGAGGGCGAGCAGATCCGGGGTGGTAGGAATGACCAGTCAACTATTGCTCTTCTGGAAAGCTCCAGGAGGAAGGGGTGAAGCGAAGGAGACAGAGGGCGAGCAGATCCGGGGTGGTAGGAACGACCAGAGTCACCTACTGCTCTTCTGGAAAGCCCCAGGAGGAAGGAGTGAAGCGAAGGAGACAGAGGGCGAGCAGATCCGGGGTGGTAGGAACGACCAGAGTCACCTACTGCTCTTCTGGAAAGCCCCAGGAGGAAGGAGTGAAGCGAAGGAGACAGAGGGCGAGCAGATCCGGGGTGGTAGGAACGACCAGAGTCACCTACTGCTCTTCTGGAAAGCCCCAGGAGGAAGGAGTGAAGCGAAGGAGACAGAGGGCGAGCAGATCCGGGGTGGTAGGAACGACCAGAGTCACCTTTTGCTCTTCTGGAAACCTCCAGGAGGAAAGGGTGAAGCGAAGGAGACAGAGGGCGCATAGATCCCGGGCGGCAGGCTTGGACACAGGCGTCTAACGTCTCCATATGTTACATCTTGAAACCGGGGCACCGCTCACATGCCTACTTCTCCCCACAGAGAGGTCTCTCGAGGATCCGTCCCACACTGAACGCCAGGGCAGACAGTTTCACAAAGGAAGACTCGCACGCGCGAGAGAGAACCTCAATCGTGGAACACATATGCAGATCCACCGTTATTAATTACCTCCAACTCCTCACACTTCCTCCTTTCACTTCCTACGTGTACTGGTCAGGGCCTAGTGCCATGGCCAGCACCTAGACACTTTTTCCCACACCCGGTAGCACTCACACCCTTCACCCTTTACTAACGGAGGTGCTTTTAGCGGTACTCCACGCAAGATCACCATCCTACTCTCCAGCAATTTCACCTTTACTCCTTACCCAAGCTTTCTCCTTAACTACCCGGCGAAATAAGCCAACTCTTTATCCCCTCCAACTCTACTTCTGTCTCCCCTTTCTAAAAAAAAAAAAAAAGGAATCTCTACCACCATACGCCTCGCCTGATCCTTCGATTCTAAAGCATAAGGAAATTAAATGACGGGAAAATTCACGACATTATTTAATCTACCCCAGTAATCTCCTACAACCAGGGAAAACCGCGAAAAACGCCCAAGGTGAGAGTTTCGACCCAACGGGAGTCAAACCCGGGACCACTTGTATGCAAGCCACACACGTTACCACGGAGCCATCTCGCTCAGTACGCGAGATGAGGAATTACAAATTAAGATAATCATCAATCAATGTATATTAATAGTAATGTTAGTACTGCTGCATAAAAAAATGTATACATTTTGACCAAGGCATACTGGCATACCTGGACATTGTAGGTGTCAAAATTTGCTGGCTTAGGTTCTCTGTGTATGTGCGTCTGAACAGCGTAACTCAAAAACGTGAGTCGTATAAATACCAAACTTGCTATATAAGTTCAGTATCTTCCAAAGATGTAACAGCAAGATTTTCAAATCCCCCCCCACACCCAACTATCCTTTGCATGAAACATTTTTCAGAATTTTTAATTTTGCCAAAAATAACTCTTAATGATTTTGATTAGAATACCATATACTAAAGATATTCACATACAATACAATAATGAAACCATACAGTATGTCTCTGAAACAAAATTCTTGGGAATCACAATTGATAAACTCCTAAATTGGAAAAGCCATATTAAGAATGTTACAACAAGAATAAATAGAGCACACTATGTAATATCTGTTTTAAAAGGCATTTGTAACCAAAAAACACTAAAAATGATATACTTCTCTTATGTACAATCTGCACTTGCCTATGGTATACTTATTTGGGGATCTGGCAGTGATATAAGCACTCTTTTCATACTACAGAAAAAAATAATTAGGCTAATGCTAAACCTAAGTAGAATGACATCATGTAAACCACACTTCCGTCAACACAATATTCTTACTCTACCGAGTCTGTATATTAGAAACTGTATGCTTTATAAGGAACAACATTCATCTATTCAATATGAACAACACTGTACATGAACATTCCACTAGAAACAGTAATAAAATACACTTACAGACAGCCAGAACAACGAAAAAGGCCAACTCAATACTGCATAAGGGCATACAAATGTACAACCTCATTACAAATAAGGTAAATGTTTGTAATCAAATTAAGTTTAGACACAATGTCAAAAATTTTTTAATTAAGCAAACTTTTTAGAGTATGGAAGAGTTTTTTGAATACTTCAAAAACTAATAAATTAACTTACTGTTATTATTATTATTATTATTATTATTATTATTATTCATTAATTAATATGTATTCTCTGTATATAACACTGTAAAATGTATATTTCCTGTATATATTCCTCACTATATTACTTAAATCTTGACGAAGCCATGAACTTGTAAGAAAATTCTCTTGGTGAATAAAAACAAACATACATACATACATGACAAATTAACTATATATCTTGAATTTTCTGGGAATAGCCTGTGAAATTCTCTTCATTTGGAAATACGTTAAGAAATGGATGAAAATTTACTACACAAAGATGTAGAGCTCTTTAAAACACACAATATATTTCAAATAACTTTTTTGTGGCATAAAGCATTTCTGAGATATACATAATTCATAGTTTGAATTGTTCAATACTTTGTTATACTTTAAAAGTCCTGTCGGTTTTCAGTTGCTTCTCGCAATTGCATGGAGAGAGTATGAATTTTAAGGCCAGCATATAGCGTTCAGTTCTTTAACATTTCGTTATTGCTGTTCCCTTTGTATCTTAATGAAATGTGACATGCAGCTATCTTAATTAAAATGAAATAGAAAAATAGGCTTTTGTAAGGATAATTTGTATACCCACTAATAAATGATAGAGGGTAGAGAAAGTCATGTGAATGTAACACATCAGAGTTTTCAAGACAGGTTTATTACTGAAATGCAGTAAATGTATAAAATAAGCAGGGTTAGCCAACTGTAGTTAATGTGAAACCTTACAGTATAAATAGCTATATATATGGCATTCTTACTCCACTAACACAAACAGAAATGGATAGTTCTGCTTTGTTACAGGTTCATTAATTGCCTAATACCAATGCATCTTATTATGTTATGATCACAATGGTGATTTATTTCCCTATGCCCAAAGAGTTTAGATTTTCAATAGGCTGAAAGTTAATATATTTGATTGATTTTGCAGAATAAAAGAAAAGGTGTGCTTTTTCATGTTACCCTCCAAACTACCCATAGTACATCAAATTACTCAAATTCCAGTAATTGCTTGCTGAATGGCAACTGATTACAGAAACACTGCTCTTTTACAGAAAATTATGACCTTGCATTTGGGCAAGAGTATTTATTCACACTTTGAATGGAGGAATTTCTTCTTCTTTCTCTGTTTACCCTCCTCGTATGTAGGGAGGAGCCCCAGGACTTACACGTGGATGCCTGGGATCAGAGGCCCGTCAAGGAGCAGACACTTTGGATCAGATAGAATATCCAGGACAGGTGATCTGCCTGATACCTGGTATGAGAGTGAGGAAGTAGATGATATGAAATGATGGTGAAATGGATGAAAGGAAAGGTAATAATGGAGCAGTTGGTGGAATGAATAGCAGGGGAACTGGACAATCCAATGAAAACTCATCCAGATGCTGCTTTGTACACCAACATTCCACATGTAGATCCCTGGGATCAAACCCGGACCACCTTGATGAAAAGCGAGAGGTCTAACCACTCTTATGGCACTGCCGATTGGAGGGATTCTTGTCATTCAAAAATATCTCCGTCAAACATTAATGCAATGAAGGTTTTTATTTGTTGCTTTATGAAGTAAAACTTGGAGGATGCATGTGTTCAGGCTTTAATTCATTTTATTTAATATTTAATTATTTTTCTGTGGGGCTCTGGAGGGTTTTAACCCCCAAAACCCCCTTGCCGTGCCAGTGATTACCAATGTTTGGACCATCTGTCAATATAATTTCCAAATCTCCTTACTCTCAGTAACATTTTACTATTGCCTATGCTATCACATTTGGGCTAGTAGCAATAATAGACACAGAAATGTGAATGAATGTTCCTTGATCTTTTCCTCGGCGCTGGACCACTTTTTCAGCTATATACTCCATGCAGCTAGCAGCCTCAGGATGCTGACCTGGCTATTTTATATGCTTTGTGTGCGAGCATGATTTGACATTGCAAGCTAGTGTTATTTATCTACTTCCTGTTTGCCGATAAGCAGGCTAGCTCTGCTGAATGTTGGCATTGCTGATGAAAACAGGGTGTGTACTGCATAGTGCTGCATCTTGCAGTCCCCTCTGCACTCCAGCATTCATGGACAGTCAGTAGGAATCATCTCAACATTTGACAGAGCTAACAGGCTTATTGGAGAATATAGTAAGTTAAGTAATACATATAAACATAGGCAGTTTATAGTGTAAATAGCTAAACCAAAAATCATTCTACGTTCAAAATTTAGTCAAAATTGAGAACAAAAGTCATGTAAACAATTATTCAAAGAACAGACAATACATCTCACAGTATATAGATGTTGCTATGAGGGAAGAAAACTAATAAAATGAAAGATGATTACTAGAAAGGAAATAGCATTCTGACACATATGTTTGTTGTTAGCAGTGATGTAAGTAACTAGTACTGATGTGTCAGCTCAGAGCTTTATAAAGAATTTTTGTGTCATATATTTATACTTTTGTTTGCTTAACAGGACAGTCATATAATTTCAGGCATAATACACAAGACATAGTACTCATCATAACACACAGAACCTTCACTTGGATGCGTGGCTGGCCTAATGGGAATTTTCTTGGCACTGGGAAGCATGCTCTTTGCTGGTGGAGTCGGATATTTGTAGCCCCTTAAATTCAAGCACATAGATTTCTAGTAAATTATAACTACAATAACCACATACCTTCATCATGTCATCCTCTGTGGTCTAGGGGTACCATGCTAGTCTCGGATGATGGATTATTTTGGGCGTAAAATCCTTAGCATGGCTTGCTTCGGAAGGGAAGTAAAACCAGTGGTCCCATGTTGTAGCATAGATTTACGGCACGTAAAAGAACCTCAAACCTGATAAAGAGGTCTCCGAGCAAAATTTCTGGTCTTCCATCCCAACATAGAATAGGACGCTAAGAACCATAGCAGTCAGAGCGTTCATTAAACAAAAAAACAAAAACAAACTAAACAAAACAAAAAAAAACTTCATCATAAATGATGTTGGAAATGATGTCTTTGTGCCACCACATCTCTCTCACACCTTTTAAGTAAGTTTGCATTATCACGTTAATTCTTCATAACCATGTAAGAAACCACATGCTTTGCCCATCAACAAATCAAATGTGGGTCAACAGAGCAATCATTAATATCATCCAATACTTAATTCCATAAATTACCTCTACTCATATTATTGTGTGGTTGCAATTTGTGAACTACAGTTATCTTATAGGGTTTTAATTTTAAAAGTTTATTGCCATTTCAAGCCGAGGTTCGCAAACTTCCTGATTCCTGTATAAGCTTTCTTAGAGAGTTCTTTGGAAATGGTGTTCCTTGTGCCACCTTTTAAAAAAATTTGCAATAACACTCATTAATTCTTCATGGCCATGTAAATAAAACCATGATTTGTCTGTAAAAACAATTAAATGTGTGTCAATAAAACAATCATTAATACTGTCCAACACATTATCGCATGGTAGCAATTCCTGAATGACAACTATCTTATGGGGTTTTAATCTTATAAAGTTAGTGGCATTCCAAGCCAAGGTTTCTAAAATTCCTGATTCCTGTGCAAGCTTTCTCAAAGATTTTTTGGACTATGTTCTAACCTTTCTCAAAAGTCATCAAGTTTTTCCTCTGTAAGAACATGTGATTTACTTTTGGTTTCTTATCAAGAATTGATCCTGTTTCTTTAAATCTATTCATAAGACTACAAACTGTTTCCCTATGAGGCACATGATTAGCAGGAAACCTGTATAAATTACTGTCTCAAATCTCTACAAGAGTTTGTTGGCATGTAGGAATCATAAATAAAGTTGTGTGTGCTAAAGTATACACACTTTTTGGCACTAACACACCTTAGCACTGAAACACATGGTCTCACAACATATGAACCTCTGCACAAAGACTTCACTTTAACTGATTAGTTGACACTTGGAGAGGAGGGAAAGCAGAGGGGGAACAGAACCAGTTAGAAACAGTGCAGTGCAGGGAAAGCAATTCCCATAATATGGCCATGCATCAAAATGAAAGCTCTGTGCATGGCAAGTTAATTTTTAAGAGTTAACTATTTGTCATCCCAGTTAGTTAGAAACCTAGAATTGATTCCTCCCTTTAAAAAGGTGTACCTAGTAAAATCAGAAATTGTTCCATGCAGATATGGGTCAGCAGGTGGAAGAAAGAAAATTGTGTTACTCCTGAAAACAAAAGACAAATACAAATGAAAGCAGAAAAGAAGTCAAATGGTGCACAGTTTAACAAAATAAGCAATAATCAAAGAAATGCTGCTGATTCATCTTTGAAGAATATTAAGCATGATCCAGATTGGTCTTCTGGCTTATCAACTTGGCAACGCTTATTTCTGCACAATACACAGAGCAGTGTGAGGCATTCTGCTATCTATAAGTGTCCCAGTGCTCCAAAGGATCAATTAGACATAGCACTAGATGCTACATATGAACACCAAAATGAACTGTTTCCAGATAATACTGATGTCTACTTACAGAAGGAAACCCAAGGCAGTAATACATGGTATGGTTATTACTTTGTTGTAGAAGTCTTAAATCTCTTCTCTTTCCCCCTAGCTGAAAATTCAGATGCCATAGAAGTGCTATACCAGTGCTCGGCAACTGCATGACAAGTGGGTGAAAATAGTCCACGTGCGGTAAAGCTTTCAGTAAGGTCAATTTCTTCTTACCGAGCAAAGTGACTCCATGGTAACATGTGAGGCTCGCATTTGGGAGGTCCAGGGTTCGATTCCTGGGGCTCTGACCACGGGTTTTTCGTGGCTTTCCCTGGTTGGCAAGGTTATGCTGGGATGGTTTCTCTTGTACCACGGATTTCCTTTCCCTCTTTTCCTATCATTTTGCTTCCCCTTTCATGTTTCAGGTGGACTTAGGGGCTGTGCAGTGTCGGTCAGTGTCAGAAAGATGGCACAGAAGCTTGCTTGTTGCAAACTCCTTCTCAGCCCTGTCAGATGGTATCCTTCTCTGAACCACTTCAGGTAGCTCGAGGTCTCTCCAGTTCTGCCAGAGGGAAGCCTTCTCTGAACAACCTGCTGGTGTCACTGGGTCATCAAGCTTGGAATCATTAGGAACCTCTGCGTAACTCTGTCGACCAGCCTGCCTGTGCCTATAGCCTCCTGTGGTTCCTTCACCTCATCCATTACTCCTGGGGGTGGTAAGCACAAAATATCTTCATTGGGTTGAGGTGTGAGGTGTCCCCTCCATTCCCTGGATATAGTCATAGTCAAGATCAAATCTTTTGTGAAAAGAGAAAGCTGCCTTTAGTGAAATCTGTTTTGTGGGCTAGTTTTGCCTGTTCTGTATGCTTTTGGGAAGCTCTCTGTTTAACTCATGGTCATCTCTGGAGAGAGAATGGGGGGATGTACACATCCCATTGTAAGGTATTGATGATAATGATGAAACTTGAGTGGCCTCAATGGAAGCCTGCATGTAGGCTCTTTGGGCATTATTAAAGACTAATGGTATGGATAAATGGACCACATCCTATTGTAAGATATTAGTACCTAATTTCTTTATTTTCTATATGCACACACCTCTGCATTTTCCTTACTACTACTTTTTTTTTATTTTGATATCGAGAATGAAATTATATGTTGGTATATGAGTACCTACATTTAATTACAAATTAATATTCAGGGTAAATTATATAGGGTGTCCCAATCTTGTGAACCTCAAATACCTTTTATGTTTGGATTGGTATTGAAAACATTTGGAACTTACTTCATAAGAGGTCAAAGTAAGTGTGAAGATATTTTTCATATAACTGCAATCATGTACAAAAGGCAAGTGATGTCATAAAATGTTATTATAATGCTCTCTCTCTCTCTCTCTCTCTAATGTCTCTTATAGCATCTTAAGTCTTCAGATTTGTCGCCATCCGTGGTGTAGTGGTTGCCATGCAGTGGTAACCGAGGTGTAGTGGTTCCCAGGGTCGCGGGTTCAAACCTGGTGGAGGGTGATGGATTTTTTCGGGCGTAAAAAGCATGGCTTCCTTCAGAAGGGAAGTAAAGCCAGTGGTCCCGTGTCGTAGTTTTACGGCACGTAAAAGAACCTCAAGCCTGATAAAGAGGCCTCTGAGCGAAATTACAGGTCTACACGTCCAATATAGAATGGGATGCTAAGGACCACAGCAATTAAAGAGCGTCCATAAATAAAGCTCAATTTAATTTATTTAAGTCTTGAGAGATGAACAGTTACCTGATATTTGTCTTTGCAGGATAAGAAAAAAAATCTTGAAAAACCCTTGTTCCACCCAATGCCCGTACCCAGAAAAAATTTTTGGGGAGGGTTTTCCACAAGTAGATCTAAACTTAACAGTATCCCACACAGTTACCATGTACCTACTCCATAGTATATAGATGTTACATGGATAAGAAAATTGCTTGAAGACATTATATAGACAGAAACTCACCAGAATGAGGATATTCCACCTTACAGCACAAAATATGGAGACTGCTTCAAAAACCGGAATGTATGGTAACCTTACCTATGTAAGGCAACGATATTAAGTTTCTCTTTTTCTTGTAATTGTGCTACTAGCAATAGACCTACTGTTATCTAACGACATTTTCCCATATTAGTTTGCTATGAATTTAAATAAATAAAATTGTCAGAAGTTTCAGGGGGGGGTTTGAACCCTAAAAACCCCTCCTCTAAATACAGCCCTGTTCCACCACATGAGAAACAAACTTTATGCAGATTTACTAAGTTTCACTTTTTCTCCCTTTTGAGCATTTGTCATAATAATGTATTTCCCAACTTGCTTTCTATATGTCAGGTAAGTAAGTATAATGGTAGCCCAAATGAAACTGAGGCTTACCTGGAAATGTGGTTCTCATAGCTACAGAATACAACATATGCTACAAGTAGGCATCTCCAAATGTGACGAAGTCATTTGATCTTGACAGAAAGTTTTAATGTGCTGCTAGTACATGTAAAAACAAGGAACTAGTTAAGTCATGCCATGGATTCGTCCAAAAGTACTCAGAATGTAGATATTCAGTTTTTGATGGTAGAAGCATTAGTAGAAGTGACATTTGCCATTGTATGAAGGAAATGTATGGGAAAAAGTGTTGTCCAACAACACCCATCCATATACAGCATGGGTGTACCAAGATTTGCCGATGTGCTTCTGAGATAGACCTTCTACAGACCAACCTCTCATTTGTGACCAGCATATCTTTGGACCATTAAAAAAGGTCTTCAAGGGACACTTGTTTCATTCAAGAGCTTCAACATGTCATTGAAAAATGATATTGCAGCCAATCATATACACTTTTCAATTAGGGTGCTCATTATCAACCAAAGATAACCAACAACAAGCATTTGTTTGATCCGACAAGGAGATTCTGTTCCAAGCCTCCAGATAAGAAGCAAATAGATCAACTCTATGTGCAGGAAGATTTAAGCTTCTCCTATGCCATAATGATAGCTTCAGTTCTATCTAATGCAGTATATAAGTACCTCTTTCCAATTAGCTCTTGATTAAGGTCACCTAAACAGCATTGCATACAACCTTTCCATACCAGAAGTATGGAGAACTGCAGTAAAATTTATTTTAAGATGCCTAAAATCCGGCAGTCATCTCAAAATGAACACCTTCAGTACCCAGCAATCAACATTTAGCTTTATTGTAACATAAAACCCCAGACACCCAATTTCATCTTTAATAAAATGTACAATGCTCTAAGAGACAGTTCAAAGAGATGCTACGGAAGTCTTCGCAGATGGCTCGGCAACACTCGAAGGACGTGGCTGTGCAGTGATATATCCTACCCACACTATGCTCTACACATTACTGCAGTATTTTTCCATTTTCTCCTGTGAAGGTTTTGCAATTAAGGAAGCACAGCAGTACATCATCCAAAACGACAAAGTATTGAACAATTTGAACCATTAATAACGGATATCTTTGAAATGACATGCCACAAAAAAGTTATTTGGAAAATTATGTGTTTTAAAGAGCTATATATTGTTTGTGTCACATGTTTTCATCTCTCACTTAACATTTACCGTTAAACAAGATTACACAATATTCCTTCCAAATGAGGACAACTTCACAGGTTATTCCCACATAGTTCAAGATATACGTTTTATTTGTCATGTAAATATCTTTAGTATATGGTATTTCAGTCAAAATCGTTAGAGCCATTTTTGAGAAAATAAAAAAATTAAAAAGTCTTCCATGTAAACGGTAGTTTGGGGTGGGGGGATTTTTTTTTTTTTTTTTTTTAGATTCAGAGAGTCTTAAAACATGTATTTCCAGTGAAATATCGGTATCAAATTTTTGGGTGGAATGCAATACTTCTACTTACAATAGGTAAGCAGTAGTGAAAGTAAAAATGGAAGAATATATGGTCAACATCCCACAGAAATTTGCCAGATACCCTAGTTGGTTCCACCAATTTCTTTGAATCCCGGCTAAACAATTGAATGTTGAGAACAAATGGTGATAAGTCGCCTCAGAATTAGTCATGGCAAACTGACACACTCATTAATCCTTAATAAAGAACCACCACCAAAATGTGAGAATACAATGCATACTGTGCAACACGTTCTACTTCAGGCTGGCATCAGTGACCTACCAAGTGTCTTAAATAACCACTACACAACTCTGATGTTTATAATGAAATGTAAACTTCTTGAATACCAAGCAAGATGGCTCCATGGTAACTTGTGAGGCTCGCATTCAGGAGGTCCTGGGTTTGATTCCTGGGATCAGCTTCTGTGACCATGGATTTTTGGTGGAATTCCCTGGTTGGCAAGACGAATGCTGGGGTGGTTTCTATTCTACCATGAATTTACTTCCCTCATTTCCTATCACTTTGCTTCCTTTTTCATGTTTCCAGTAGGCTTAGGGGCTTTGCTGTGTTGGTCACGCTGAACAGATCGCATGGATGTTTGCTCATTGGAAAGTTCTTTTCGGCCCTGCCAGATGTCAGCCTTCTCTGAGCAGCCTGCCAATGTGACTGGGTCCTCAACCTTGGAATTGTTAGGGACCTGTGTGTATCTCTGTTAGCTGGCTTGTCTTGCAGCCTATAGCCTCCTGTGGTTTCTTCACCACATCCATTCCAACTGGGAGTGGTAAGCACAAAAGATCTGCATTGGCTTGAGGGGTCCCCTGCATTCCCTGGTCATAAGTCAAATTAGCGGGGGGGGGGGGGGGGAGAGGTTCTGTGTAGGCAGTAATTCAGTATTTCACCCATGTATCACTCTCTACTTTTTAAGTGCATTTTAAACCATAAATTATTACAGAAACTAACATGAGTCTCAGTTTCATTGGGGCAACCCCTGTATAAACCCCATCATGTGTTACTCCTTGTATTCCACAATCTATTCATTTTCTGATTAGAATTACATGATTAACAAGTTTAAATGCCTTAGAGTGATCCAAAATATAACTAGCCACTGTTAAGAACCGCTTAGCCTTTTATAAATTTCATCATTAGAATGAGTTAAGGTGAATGAGTTAGACTTTTCTTTTGGATATCATGTTGGGATTCCAAAAAAAATTTTAATTGAAATTAGGTCAGTAGCTTACCATACACAATACACAAATACAATCATACTTCGAGATCATAGTTAATAATGATAATACTAGCAAAGGGGACTCAAGCAATACAGGTAATCAGAGCATGTGTGAACAAAATACCAGAAATGCAAATTACGTGCTAGAAAGGATATATACCATGATGGTGGAAGTAAGGATGTTATATGCAGCAGAGATATGGGAGCTGATAAAAAGGATCGGAAAATGTAGATGCTATACACAGGAATTTTTGCAATATAACCCTGGGGTTACCAAGAAGTTCACCAAATGGAGTAGCACAAGCAGAACTAGAGAGAGTGGGAGCAAAAGTCAAAATGGTAGAAAGGCAATCAAATACTGGTTCAGAATAAAGTTACCAGAGGAAAATGATATACTAAATACTCTAATGATAAAATTCATAATCATAGTGCCAGATTTAGTAATAAAATTCACTTACATGTAGCTAGTACAACTAAAAAGATCACCTCTATATTGCACACTGGAATTCACATGAATAATTTGATAACCAATAAAATAACTGACACACATCCAATTTGATTTAGGAAGAAGGTTAAGCTGTTCTTAATTGAACAGTGTTTTTATAATTTGCAAGAGTTTAACGAGTATTTTCTAAGATTGTAACGGTTATTGTAGATTTACTGTAACTGACGAAGCCATGAAATTGTAAAAAATTTCCAAAAGATGAATAACAATACTATTATTATTATTACTAAAATAATGCTTGGTTGTACAGGAGAAAATGGGGAAAAAAGAAACTTGGATGCACAAGATGCAGACAACATTGGAAGAAATAGGAATATATATGGGAAACATGGCAGAAAGAAACAACAAAAGTAAGGGTTTCTGGAAAGAAATTAAAACAAGAGTGGAGGAAATTGAAAAGCAAGAAATTATAAGGAGTTTCAAGGAAAAAAGGTCATTAATGGATTATAGATATTTAAAACTGGAATGGGGAAAAGAAAAATACATTGAAGTATGCAACAAAGAGGCCAGAATGAGGTATGCATGGGTGAGGACAGGTGTAATGAATTAAAGTGGTCTAAACAGGGAAAAGAAGGGAGCAGAGATGTAGTAAATGTAATAAATTGCATGATAAGTGACATTATATTCTGGAATATGACGATACAAGTAAAGGAAGAGAGAATTTAATACTAGAGAAATGGAAGAATTTACCAATAGAGCTAAAAGTTACGAAGATTTTTAATTTAAGGTCAAATGAATATATGGAGAAAGCAAAAAAATATTAAGAAAAATAGGCTAAAATGGTTATAATAAATGTGAATAATTGGAGAAAATACGGAAAAAGGGTAGCAAAGTGTAAAAGTAAACAGTGGATATATTATACTTCCCCATTATACAATATACAACAGAATATTAAATATAAGGGGAAGAAAAATAATAAGGAACTCCAGGAGTTGTATAAATTGTATGTAAAATTTAAAGAAGACAGTAAATCATTCATTCAGCTAATAATGATTTGCTCTACAATTCTTTGTTCCATTTTGTCTTTCTTGAATATTGGCTTCATCTTCATTATTTTAAAAGTTTTGGGGAATGACCTCTACTCGCTGATAAATGTATTAAAACACAGGGGTTGTATTAAACAAGTAGAGAATACTATCAAAACACTCGTCTGAAGCAAACAATCTCTTCCTGTTTACTTTATTTATTATGTCCATAATTGCAGCTTCAAACATTAGAACAAAGACATGTTTAATGTCCTTTAACTGTACAGATTATATCTGATAATGAGTGAAGCAGTGCTGTATTTAGGTTCTGTGGGCCCCTAGGCTAAACTTGTAGTTTGGGTCCTACCAGAGGATCTGGGCATAGAATATGCCCTGGAGGAAACTTTTTTTTAAAATGAACCTGCAATTATTGCATTTTAGAGCAATTTTTTTACTAAAAACCAAAAAATAAACATTTAAAGTTTATTATTATAATATTGTAAAAAAATTTCTTTTCAGTATTTAGAAGTCAATGAATTGATGAAATAAAAATCAGAAGAATTGTGAGTCCTTAAAGTGTTCAACACAATTTATTAACATTGCTATGAACAACTATATTAAGAACAGAACACAAAATTGTGATTCATGTCTATTTCCCCAAATATGTAAAAATCAGTATTTCAATTTCAAAAATAGCATATTATCATTTTAAGTAAACATGTTAAGCAAATGCAAGATAAAAAAAAAGGAATATAACAAACAAGCAAATTTTACTTTTTACACAGTAGCTGGACAGGCCCATTATCCCTGGGTAGGTTCTAGGTTAGTTGTAGGAGAACAGCTGATATGAGGCATTGCTGTTGCACCGCACTAGGGAAATACTGCAGGTCTTTTCTCACTTCGTCTCTCCAACCTTCTCCTCGTTTGCATTTCTGTAGGGTCAGGTCGAAAAAAAAAATGTGCAATACAGTCTTTTAAGTGTGATATTTCAGCTAGTGGGGTGAGGTAACTTATCTCTCAGGTAAAGCTTTAGCTGGTGGGAGGGGTACACAGCATGCTGAACTTCTGCCACACATGATGCATACAAGGAAAACAGCCAACAGTCTTTCACTATTGTACATCTTTACCGCACTTGCCTCATACCAAGTAAACACTACCTCCCCACGGTAGTTAAACTCTTACTTGCTTAGAAGGGCTTCCCCACCCACTTCTAAAATGTCATTCAACAGGCAGTATATTTAATTGTACTTGCCAAAACAATCAGATTTAAAATGAAAGTATCAAATAATCTCAGAGGCTAATTGGTTTGTGCCTACACTTCATGCTAATGAAGCTGCTAGTAATACCTTCATAACTTACTTGTCTTAAAATATCACCTTCAATGCTGAGCAAAGCCAAAACGTTCAGCCTGAGCTCTAACACGTAGGTTGGAAGCCTGGTTTTGGTCAACTTCAATGTTGAAAACGACCTTACTGCTGTTTGTAACCATAAGTGACAGGTAATGAGGGTGGATCATTAAGTAACCCACACCATTTTTTAAAAAAAAGTTTTAAAGTTAAGACAAAATAATTCATATACAATGAAGCATTATCCCTTAGCTACCTTTCAACTAAGGAACCTAGTTTCTCAACAGATTTCTCCCATTGTGGTACTAATTTTGATATACTCTGTTCATAGAACTGAGTCCTTTGGAGCAAAGCCATCTGCAAACAGCTGATTGCACTTCTTTGTCATAATTGAAATGTTGGCCACCTAGAAATTTCTTCATGGGCCAAACAGATGAAAGTAGGACTGTAGGATGGGTGCCAGAGCACCTTCCAACCAAATTTCACCATTTTGTTACAGACAGAAGGCACAACTTGGGGGCTAGCATTGTCATGGAGCAGTATGACATTTGCAGCATTGTGTTTGTCAGGGAGGGCATGATGCAACTTCAACAATGTTCTTTCATATGATGCTGCACTCACAGTGGTCCCTTGTGTAAAAAAATTCCACTAACAGAACATGCATATTCCAGAACACAGCCCCTAGAACTTATTTTGTAAATTGCATCACTTTAAACTTCTTCTTTACACGGGAATCAGGATGTTTCCACTCCATTGAGGCTTGTTTTGTTTCAGGCATGTAGTGGTTGCCAGGACTCATCACCACTCACGATTTCTTCCAAACAGATGTGCTCTTCTGCACCATAATGACCATAAATGATCCAAACAACTCATCATTCACTCGCCTTTTTGATTGGTTCTTCAGTACCCAGCAGGCACTAACTTTATGAAAATTCAGTACTTCATGCTGATACACCATACCATAAGAAATGTTGAACAAGGTTGGAAAGGTAGAAGCAGGTGATTGAAAAATGCCATAGCCAGGATTTGAACCACGGATCTCCCGGTTTCCATCCGGTTGCTCTAACCACTGAGCTACCATGGCAACATGCTGGCACGACACTAAATTCTTCAGCTGATTCATATTTTTCCCGGTAAACCACAAGCAGATCTCAAATTGTATTGAGATGACATACCCCAATGGCGACTTACAATGTTGTAAGTACTTTAAGTCCCGGGCTTCATAGTTTCAACCACTATAGGTTAATTAATGGTGTCGTGCTGGCATGTTGCCATGGTAGCTCAGTGGTTAGAGTAACCAGACAGAGACCGGGAGATCCGTGGTTCAAATCCCGGCTATGGCATTGAATTTTTCAGCCACCTGATTCTACCTTTCCAACCCTGTCCAACACACGGCTTGTGTGGAAGAACAATTAATTCCATCAATGTTGAACAACTCTAACAAGGTTCACAGATGGATATGCCAGTCACTCAGAATTGCATTCTCAATGGCTGTAACATTCTGTTGAGTTGCAACTGTTATTGGTTGTCCAGAACATGGCAAGTCAACAAGGCTTACAGGGTCTCTTTCAAAGAATGTGGACCATTTGGAGATGTTACTAGCGTCTAAACATTCTTCACCATACACACCCAACATTTCCCTGCATATTTCACTCGGGGTTTGTCCTTTTGCCTACAAAAAATGAACTACATCTCTTTGCTCTTCACAAGTTGATGGCAATAACAGGCACACCATCTTTGCAACATACTTCTCACTTCTATCATAAGAGCTATATTCAAACATATTATGTGTCTAGCAGAAACTTCAAACAATACATCAGCAAAATTCCACTGCCCCAGCTGTAACATCATGCAAAAAAATTATTGTGCATCACTTAATGGTTCACCTTCATACATTCTAAGAGTGATCTCAATATTAGGAAAATAATCTTTAACATTGTTTTCCTGGAGGAAATTATACATCTACCTCTCCTGAGTAATGACTTTTTCATTTTCCTCATCATATTTTTGAAACTCATGGTAGAACTGAATAATTTCATTTCTCAATTGATTGTGTAAGTCATTATTATATGCTTCCTACTAAGTTACTCTTCATTAGTAAATGTATCCAACCTGTTGAGAACCCCAAAACAGGTATGAACCAGTTTATATGCCTCAAGCCTCTGCAAGAATGAAGATTCAGAATTTATCTATGAGCAGAAGCAAACCGTGGATTCAAAAGAAGAGAGCAACTGATATATAGCACTGTCTTATCAGAGCCTTCACTTACCTTGCTCTGCTCCAACTTCAGTTCCAATGCCATGCCAAGCAATCAAAATTCTTGAATGCTGATTCAATATGACTTGACCTTTGACTATAGAACAACATGTAGTTCTTACTCAATGTCTCAGACATGACTCGTATCAGCTGTCCATTGAAGAGTTCAACCGAATTAGCCCACATAAAGTAGCTGTGTCAATGCCTTTTATGTTTATAAGAAGTCCTCCTCCATGGTATTAAAACAAAGACATCTTTATTTTAGTATACATTAAATATTAAAATTTGTAAACAGTTTTTTTCGTTTTATGATGCAGCCCATAAATGCAGCCCTAGAGTAAAATATGAAATGCATGCCAAATGAGCTGTGGGACTTAGGGTAAAACTACCTCATATTTATCATAAAGACTAAAGAAAATTCCCAAAAGAAATCTTACTCAGGAAGCTTGACTAAATAAGGATAGGGCCAATAACATGAGCAACAAGGAGAATAACCCTAAATCACCAAGATCAAAACTGCTGTATTTGTAACTTTCAGGTTTATTTTAAATATGTCTTTTACTTATTTCAACTTTGACATTTGTGCTCACCAAGCAAGATGGTTTGATGGTAACGTGCAAGGCTTGTATTTGGGAGGTCCTGGGTTTGGCCACTCTGACTTTGGTGTTTTGTGGTTTTCCCTGGTTGGCAAGGCAAGTGATGGGGTGTTTTCTCTTCTACCGTGACTTTCCTTTCCCTCATTTCCTATAATTTTGCTTCCCTTTTCCTGCTTCAGTTGGGCTTAGGGACTATACAGCATTGGTTGGTATTGCACAGAAGGTGTGGATGCTTGCTCGGAAAGTTCTTCTCAACCTTGAGAGATGGCAGGCTTCTCTGAGCCATCTCTGGTGAGTGGAATTCTCCCCAGTTCTGCCAGAAGGAAGCCTTTGCGAGTAACCTGCTGCTGCGACTGGATTTTCAAACTTGGAATTGTTAGGGACCTCTATGTGTCTGTCAGCCAACCAACCTGCTTACAGCCTATAGCCTTCTGCAGTTCCTTCACCTCATTTCTTTCTTGTTGGGTTGAGGTGCAAGGTGTTCCCTGCATTCCCTGGTCTTAGTCATAGTCGTTTGTGCTCTATACAGCCACACATTTAGTGCGTCTACAGTGACAATAGAAGTAAAGTTTTGGTAAATGTTTCAATTACTGCTTCCAGTGAGCACCAAGTGGAAAAAAAAATACATAAGGGTATGTTTTTAAACTCAGCGCATGCTTGTGCACATCCGTTGAGAATTGATCATATTGTTCTTTAACTCGTCACTGAGATCCACAACTCATCCTTACTTCCATCATCCCCAAGAGACCGATGAAAGCGTTGGATAGTCCCATAACATAACTAAATTGTAAACAACTAGTCTGCTGATTGAAAATTGAAGTTGCAGCCACAGAACACGAAAGCAGCCTGCAACATTTTGCTAGCTAAACTAATGCATGAATCTTCAGATTCTGCTGTTTTTAGTGATAGTGATATTAATATATTCATAATAGATTGCAAAAATGACGAGTCATCGAACCATTCTTCAATTCAGCAGAAACTACACTCATTGCCAATTACATTGGTGCAATCCATTGCTCATTGGTCTGATGAATTACAAAACTTGCCCTAAGCTTTAGTCTCTCCTATAGGTACAAGGAAGGCTTTTCAACTGGTTTTCATTAAAACATACTCTGTATCCAATAAACCTGTTTTCCTATTCTTATTAATTAAGTACACATTAATTTTTTTGGGGCATGAAAGATCTTTAACAATTAGTCATTCCAATCTCTAAAGTGGATTTAAGTTATTTTAATCCACTGTTCAATGGCCATTTAAACTCCACACTTGTTCCACTAGTGCCCATTAAAAAGAGTTAGGTATTTAAACTAGCCAGCAGTTTAAGCTTCTGAAGAACATTCATATCTTCCTTATTTTTAACATGTTTTAAATGAAAAGTGAATTGAATATCATTAAAAGCAGTATGAATTGGCTATATTATGACTTTGCCCGGTTTTTCCATTCGGCTAATAATTTTTTTAAGCATTTTCTCCATTGTGGCACTTATATCCCATTCCTGACACCAGTTGTGATTTAGTTCAGTTTTCACTGTCATTTCACTTTTCCTAGCATGTAGCAGCATAATGAAATGGTGCCCGAGATTGTGGATTCAAATCTGGCAGAAGGCGATAGATCTTTTTGGGTGTAAAAATCCTTAGTATGTCTTCCTTTGGAAGGGCAGTAAAGCCGGGATCCTGTGAGTAGATTCTGTGAGATAGTGAGTAGATGTTGTCAATGTCTTCATTACCACCACATATCGGACATTGGTTTTGAGGAATACCCTGTCTTAGCCTCCATGCTCCAGTTCTTACCCATGCAATAGATTCTCTCTTTTCTTTATTTACTATGTCTATATATTTTTCCCTACCCCATGTATTTTTCATTGACCTATAACAAACCAATGAGCTCTTTTCAGCAATCTCACTGAACATGTTTTGTATTTCTATATCTTCCAGTCTTTTCCTTGCCTTTTTCCAAAAATTTTTCACGTTATTTTCTCTCTTTCTCCACATGTCTTTTAGCCCATTTTTCTCCAAAATGTTCTGTAAATTACTTACCCATCCATCATTCATTAAACTATTCTCTTGGTATTTTATACATTGTCTTAATACATTACTTTTTCCTAGATTTAAAGTTCTGAACCAAAATTTCAAAGCTCTTTCCATTATCTTCCCCTTAGTCGCACCCTGCCCATCTCTATTTGCACTAATATAATATATATTCATAAGCAATAAATAAAATAAATAACTGTCCTGATTGAAGTCAATGGACAGTTACCTCATCCAATAAATCCAGTATAACTCATAGAATTATGAAACAATGTGTGTCTAAATTATATTTTGTTGTTGACAACATTAACTTTTTTTTAATTGGGCTTAGTATAATATAGTATTTTATTGTGCTAAGAGTTTTACAAATTTGATTGTCTACTGCATTTTGACCCTGGTCACTCATTCAGTAGACAATCACTACAGTTTATTTACATTTTACAATTTCTTGTCACTAAATTATCTTGCTCTTTTTTTCAGTTTTTTATTTTTTTATGTCCCATTTCCACTTTTTTTTCACTTTTCATTTATTGATTACTTAACCATCACACATTCACTATAGTTTTCCATTCAAAGTAAGATGCACTACCTCTTACTTTTCTCTTTCCACTGTCCAAAGCCATTTATTTTTTACTTTACACAAAAACTGTCCAATGCTTCTAGCGTCCTTGCATATCATTTCAATTATAAGTGTATTTCTATCCCCCTTCAACCACTTCTTATTAAAAAATTCTTTTCTCCAATTTTCTGTTCCTTGGCACTTAAATACTATGTGTTCAATGTCTTCATTACCACCACATATCAGACATTGGTTCTGAGGAATACCCTGTCTTAGCCCTTTTAGCCTCCATGCTCCGGTTCTCAACCATGCAATAGATTCTCTCTCTTCTTTATTTACTATGTCTATATATTTTTCCCTACCCCATGTATTTTTCATTGGCCTATAATAAACTAATGAGCTCTTTTCGGCAATCTCACTGAACATGATTTGTATTTCTATATCTTCCAGTCTTTTCCTTGCCTTTTTCCAAAAATGTTTTACGTTATTTTCTCTCCTTCTCCATATATCTCCTAACCCATTTTTCTCCAAAATATTCCGTAATTTACTTACCCATCCATCATTCATTAAGCTCTTCTCTTGGTATTCAATACATTGTCTTAACACATTACTTTTTCCTAGATTTAAAGTTCTGAACCAAAATTTCAAAGCTCTTTCCATTATCTTCCCCTTAGTTGCCACCCTGCCCATCTGTAATTGTGCTACCTGTCTTACAATTGACTTCGGTAGCCCTAGTATTTCTCTACAAAACATCCTGTGCACCACATCTATACATTCCCATCCTCTATCTAATGCCCATATTTCTATACCATACATCATTTTTGCCTCCACAACCATCTCATAAACTTTTTCCAGCCGTTTAACATTTATATTAGGTACTTTATATTTGCAGCTTCTAATTGCTGCCATCGCCCCTTTACCTTTAATTGGGCTTAGTAGTGTTATGGTATTTTATTGCGGCTAACTTTTAAAATGATTCAATCATTTTTTTTTTTAGGCGCCTACTAAGGAATTACAGGCTCATTCCACCTAAAAGGAGTTTATCACGTGGGCATCCCCTTACATATGGAGGAACTAAATCTTGTTGCAATATATATAGTGCCAAACTAGGCATTCCTGCTCCACATGTTGCTCAGACTAACGCAGGATACTCACGCCGAGAAGATGGTGCTCTGTACAAGGTTTAACAATAAAGCAGTCATACCCAGACTGTACAAAACTACATTAAAATGCCACAAGCATTACAACTATTCTGAAGAAGCAAGATATTACTATATGCCGTTTTAATGCCTATAATTGTCCACAGATTTGGAAACACTCTTTCTAAGTCATGTACAAGTATGTCAAACAAAGATATTTTAAAACTAAAAGGACCTTACTGGTCATTTTGATCGTTGGCACTCCTTAATACTGAAAAAAATTACTTTCGTGGAGTTATACAGGAGTTTTATTTGAAAACTTACCCATCTAAACAACTAATTTAGCTTCAGTTCAATTTAAACAAAACAAAATACACAAAGTAACTGGTGTTTACATTTTCACTTTCTTAATTCCCCTCAGTATCTAATTTGACACTGATTTTGTTAAAATTTACGTAAATGGTTTTTAGATGGGGAGGTTTTGAAATCAAAATCCAGCATATCTAATGCACATGAGTGCATTATACTGGGTGGACCATTTAAGTGGAGACTGTACAATATCTCCAAAACTAAGCGTTGTAGAAAGAAATGTCTTTAATAAAAGTTGCTTGATATTATGGGGGAAAGTAAATGCCATTAGTCATGTTTAGTTTGGAGGACATTATAATGGTCATTTTAGGGTCAATTTTTTTTTTAAATGGGAAACTGCAATTTGGGTCAATTTAAATTTACCCTAAAATGACCACAACTTCCTCCAAATAAAACATGAGTAATGGCATTTACTTTCCCCCATAATATCAAGCATTTGTATTCAAAACACTTCTTTCTACAATGCTTAGTTTAGGGGATATTGTACAATCTCAACCTAAATGGTCCACACTGTATTTGCTTCACTGTGTGTGATTTCATCATATTATAGCTGTAGTGTATCTTTTATATTGTTCTTAGTTAATAAACTGTTTATATATATGTGTGTGTGTGTGTGTTAAACCAGACTTAATTTTATATGAACATGGAGGGTGCAGAATTCTGCAACAGAAATACTTGGATCCTGAATGCACTAACAGCAATCCTGGACTGAAAAGATGAAAGTAGTAAAGGTGGTTAACCTCTGGTAGCATTTCTCAGGAGAATTACTTTGGGGATCCAAAGCAATGATGTGCATGAAATATGCACCAGTGGCATTTTACCAGTAGAAATATCTTCTCAATTTGTAAGAATATATAAAGGAATAGCAGGAACATTTTCACAAACTTAGAAATATGGCTCATTGTGTACAGCAACTAGGCAAAAATGTGAAATTTTGTTTTATGCAAGTGATCAGTACCATAAATAATGAAGTAAAGCACCTATGTTTTATTCAAGTTGAAATTATTGTGAATTAAACCAAACTAATATTTTGTAATACCAGTAGAAATATGAATTTTCCTTTTATGTTAACAGTGCCATAAATACTGAAATTAGTACTTTAACTAAAGGTGAATAGTTATGAATTATCTCAATTTAACACCAATGTAATATTAGTTTATCAGAATAAATCTACATAAAATAAGTAAATCCTTAATCAAATGGCATTATATGAAGAACTTTAATGATTTTGTTTATATACTTGTAAACCACAGATTTCTCACCAAATTTCTAAAAAGAGGCAAAAACAATTGTTTAAAACCTGTAAAGGTGTAATTTAGGAAAATGTAATGCTATAACTGCATTTATAAAAGCGTAAAAAAACCAATCCTATTAATTAATCTAGCGCAACAAACAATTTTCATCTCTTCATGACAGGTTTACCCAATTTGCTTTCATGAGTGGCAATAATGAATGACTAACCTTTGTTCTACAAAAACTTGCATGCATTTAGAAAGGTAGAATCAGACTGAAAAATTTGATGCCATAACCAGGATTTGAACCACAGATCTTCTGATTCCTGTCCAGTTGCAAATTAAATTTAGTTTTATTTATGGATACTCTTTAACTGCTCTAACCAATTGAGCTACCATGGCAACATGCCAGCAATTGAATTTTTCAGTCTGATTCTACCTTTCCAACCTTGTCCTACACACGGCTTATGTGAAAGAACAATTAATTATCAATGATTAAAGGCATTTATCTGAATTAAGACGAAATGTACTTGTTAGTTTACAATCACCATTCACATATGATTTCAATTGTATGCTAATACTGCAATCAGAAGAATTCCTGCCGGAGGTATATCCTCTATGTGTGCTAGGTCTATGGCACATGCCTATTTCTGAGAAGAAAATGGAAGGAAGGAAGGAAGGAAGGAAATTAAAAAATGTAAACAAATAGTGCGGCACCAGCAGCGATGCAGCAGAAGAGTGGCTCTGCTGCTTTTGGTTTCTTATGTCACAGTTACGAGATGGTTGGCATCTGGTAGAGGAAGTGGGGTGTATAAAGATTTTGATTGACAATGCATGCTGTTGCTTATCAATTCGTAGTTCTTAATTCTTCCTTGCACAAACACTATATGAAGCCTGAGAACGCCTGGTGGTGCAATAATTTCAGTGAATGTTAGTTATCATTTACATTGTGAGCTTCAGCAGAATAGAAGTTACTTAAAACTACTTAATGTTATTAGCAATATAAACCTGAGAATATGTAGTCAATATTCAAGCTTTAGATAAACCTAGAAACATAAAATTTTCTACCCTAACATTTGGTACAAAAATTGGCAGTTATTAGGAGCAGCAAACCATGTTCCGTACTACCGCATTGAACAATCCACAAGTCCAAGTCAAAAGTATACACACAACATTTCTCATCGGTGCAGTATAATATTTACTAGTGAGAGGTTAGTGTATGAAAAGAAAAGCAATTTTTCTTTTGGCCTTGCTTCTATTTTTCTTCTAAGGGTAGTGCCTGGAATAAAATGGGATTTGATGATCTTAACTATTTAAGCACAGCAACAGTGCCACAAGAAAAAAACAAAGTCTCACCTTCCATGTTTCCTGCAGATGTTCAGAAATCACAAGGCAGACATATTGGTCACTAAGGCCAACAGGATAAAAGTATCATGAAATGAAGAGAAATAGGGAAATCATGAAGAGCAGCAGTTCTTTTGGATGACTTGGAGAAATGTGCACACAAGCCATAAAGAGTTTGAAAACATACTCTACATTGCTTGCAGCAAGTCAGGCTTTATTGTAACTCAAGATTCAATGAATGTGTATAAAAATGGATAAAATGCACTTTAGGGTAAAAGTAAGGTCTTAAATTTTACTTACATATATAGGGTCTTTCAACAAGAGTGTCTTTAAACTTAAATAAAAAACGTTCTATAAATGATAGAGGTTTATTTATTTTTTTATTTTGGAACATAATTAATGTCATTACATGTGGAAAAAAACATCAGTTAAGTGACCACCGTGACTTCTTGGGTTGCGCGTATACGGTTGATCCAATTTTCAATGACAGAAGAACGTAAATTAGGCCCAACTTCATGAATAACACATGTGATGTTATTCATAAGATCATTTACTGTTTCTGGCTTGTTGACATAAACTCAAGATTTAACATAACCCCACAAGAAATAATACAATGGCGTTAAATCACATGACCTCGGGAGCCAGTTAACATCATCACCACCATGGGAAATAATAAAACCTCTGAACTTCTCCTTCAAAAGATTGATTGTTTCAAGAGCAGTATGACATGTGGCACCAACTTGCTGGAACAGATGTTTCTGAGATCCATACCATCCAATTGAGGCCAAAAATAGTCCCTTATAAGAGCCCGGTATCTTTCTCCATTGACAGTTAAAGCTTCTCCATCTTCATCTTGGAAAAAATATGGACAAAGATTCCACCATACCAAAATCCACACCACACAGTAACCTTTTGGGGATGAAGTGGTCGTTCTTGAATCTGCATTGGATTGCTCCAATAGCAGAAATTTTGTTTTTTAACACAACCATCCATGCAAAAGTGGGCTTCATCGCTGAAGATGATTTTTCGACAAAAATTTGGGTCAGCTTCCAATTGCTCCATAGCCCAGTCAGCGAACACACGGCGCAACCTATGGTCGTTGGGCTTTAGTTCTTGAGTTAACACCATTTTGTAAGCGTGAAACTTCAAGTCCAGATGCAGAATTCGCCAAGTTGTGGTCGGCGAAAGCTCCAATTCTTGCGCTCGATGAGCAATTTATTTGTTCCCGTTCTCGCCTAAACTCTCACGAACGGCGCCTATGTTTTTGTTGGAGCACTTACGTCGATTACGTACAGGCATTCTTTGATCGCCGACAGAAACACTTCTTTCAAATTTATCGATCAAACGCCGAATCGTTCTCTCGCAGGAACGATTACACCGTAAACTTCACGCAATATACGGAAGGTTAGGCGAACAGATGATCCATTTTGATAATAAATTTTCACAATTTCTACGCGTTGCTGAATGCTGTAATGTTCCATGGCTATTTGTCAATAACAACTATAACCACATGAAAAAAATGACTGCTGTATCAATAACAACGGCAGCTATCACATGTTAAAGATAGGACACTCTTGTTGAAAGACCCTTTATATTACACTATCTTGTTGGTAACTCCTGATAAAAACCTTGTTATAGTTCTTGCCCCCGACCAATAGCAATTTGAAGTTAGCATCCTAGAATCCAGCAAATTTACTCTGATAAATTAACCAGATTAAACAGCGCAATATAATGCAAGTGTATTTACAAAGCAGCACACACTAACACCATATGCTATTGATGCCTGCTGAAACAGCACTATCACTACCTAATGAGCTATTGGTTGCATGGGAACATTCCTGAATGCACAATATGCTGACTTAATGACACCTCTGTGTGTCATAATTAGAGCTTGGATGCACAGGCATTTATAACAATCAAAATAGGTGGGCAAAAAAGGTAATGAAAATGTTAAAAAAGCATTATAAATATGAAAAAGTTATAATCATATATTTAATAAACAATAGTTGGTTTAAAAATCACATAAATTTTACATTTTTTTGTTGTACATTACACAAGACATTGTCTTATCTTATAAGATACAGATTTCAGTTAATTGCTCCAGACATATTTCCGCCTTGGGCTTATTGTGCTACCTGTATCATTTTAAAGCCAATTCATTATACATGCATCCTTTACCAAGGAATACAGTCTCATAACAGATATGGTTTCAAATTCTTCTGGTTCTAAATACATTTTCCCAAAAGCAATACATCTTCTGTAAGCCAAGACATCACAGGAGCATATAATGTGTTGGGCTGTTTCAGTTTCTTTCTTGCACAATCTGCATTCTAAGTTACCCATAAACACTCCCATCAAGTTAAGATGCTTTTTCACAGGAGCATGTCCTGTGAGAAATGCAATAATTGTTCTCAGCTAAGTCTGTTATATTTAAGCAAGCTTTCATCTCTTTTCTTACATGGTTTTCTAATGAATAGTTTACCACGTTTGTTTCGTGGAGCTTTAAGCCAGGTTTTATGGTGTTGTTCTACTTTGGACTAGTTTTTAAATTGAAATTTATTTATGGACGCTCTTTAACTATTATGGCCCTTAGCGTCCCATTCTATATTGGGCATGAAAGACTGGTAGTTTTGCTCAGAGGCCTCTTTATCAGGCTTGGTTCTTTTACGTGCCATAAATCGACACGGAACCACTGGCTTTACTTCCCTTTTGAAGGAAGCCATGCTAAGGATTTTTACGCCCGAAAAAATCCATCGCCCTCCACCAGGTTTGAATGCGCGATCTCGGGAACTAGAGGCTAGCATGGTAACCACTGCACCACGGAGGACAACTAGTTTTTAATAGCCTCCTCTTACTAAACATAGAGATGTTCCTAGAGCTAGCTCTGGCCCAACAAATTGTGAAGCTTGTCTTGCAAGTTCATCAGCTTTTTCATTTCCCTCTATGCCACTATGACCCGCCACCCAGATGAGTTGAACTTCAATCTATTCTGTCAGGCTTGTGAGCATGTTTAGGCAGTTTAAAACTAGTCCTGACATTACCTTATGACTACTTAGAGCCTTAAGTATAGCCTGGCTATCTGAGAAGATAAGGATTTGTTTACCAGTGTAACCTCTCCTCATGTTTTCATGTATTCATTGAATAATAGCATAAACTTCTGTTTCAAAAACAGTAGCTTATTCGCCCAAGGGAAAAAACTTTTTGCATCTTTGTCTTATTGCATATACTTTGGATCCTGCTCCTGAGCCATCTGTAAACCACATCAATGTTTTCTCAGGAGTTTCCAGAGTTTTATTCGTCCAACATTCAGGATCAGTAATGACCCTGAAGTTCTTTGTAAAATGTTTAATTGGAATTATATAGTCTGACGATATTTCTAAAGATGCATCTCCTAACTCTTAGCAAACCTAAGTTCTATTTCATGAATTCAGTTGCTTAGCATGTTGCAGTCTAAAGAGTGCCATTCTTGCCTCCTTCATTACAATTAAATGCAAGTGAGTCAAGGTTCAAGTGTGTCTTCATTGCTGCAGTAGGAGTTGTTTTCATAACTCCTGTAACAGCCATATATACTGTTCTTTGAACTTTATTTAGCCGATTTTTAGAGCCTGTTTGAAGGACCTTAGGCTTCCAAATCAGCGCTTCATAGGTTGTCAATGATAGGATTACCCTGGTATATATGCAATGGATCTTAGCAGGTCTTAGTCCCCATCTTTTACCATAACTACTGCAAAAGCTGTTTTTGCACATTTTACTGTTTTCTTGAAATGCTGATTCCAGTCCATCTTGGAGTCAAAAGTGTTTCCCAAGTAATTTGACTTCATCAGACATTTTAAGCTCTTTACCTTGAAGATTTAGAGGTCCTAATCCCTTAATGTCTCTTCTTCTCGTAAATGGTACATAGCTGTTTTATGAGGATTACACAAGGTATTGCTGTAAACGTTCTTGTGTTAGATTCTGCCAGCATCAACTAATTATGTACACAAATCTAATGAAAACTGTGACTGACTGCTAGTTGTTAACATGTGCTGATTGATAAAATGCTTTTTTTTTGTGGTTGTACTTTCACAAACCTTAAACAACAAAACTGTTCCATTAGTTGAAAACAAATTTGTACCAAATTCACTGACACAACTGTGAAGTTTGCTTTTTCAATGGTTCACTGAATTTAGGCATCATAACTAAATTATGTTATGTCATTCAACAGTAACTGACTATCACTATTCATCAAAATGTTTTCCCTACAATACCTCCTGATACTTTCAGTGGTGCCCTTGAGTTTTCAACTGATGGAGCAGTTTTATTGTACACTAAAACCTGCCTTCAACGGAACCCTTGTTAAACGGAAATATTTCATAGTTCCAGGAATTTTGGGGTGAAAAACATGCTAAATTCCCTTTATTAAATGGAAACTGTCTTACCGGACAATGGAAATCAAAGCACGCCTTTTAATCGAAACTTTCCAATTCCAGAATGCAGAGTTTAGAAAATTTTCAGTCACCCTGTGAAAGTCTGGTTATCTGCTATAAGTATGTAATGTTTAAATTGAAACATGACCATTTTGCTCCTACCTGACCAGTCTAGGAGGGGGGTGGGCTAGTGACGGTCTGAATATTGAGAAACCTGTCACGCTCAACCTTCACTGCATATTTAGTTAGCAATAAGCATGGCTGATTGTCTTTTATTGCTGTATCTTCCCTTTCCATTTCCTACTCTAATGACTTGTCATACAGCACAGAATATAGCTCTTAACAGTACACCTCTAAACTTACATAGGTGATGATTCAGTTCAGCAGTAGTCACCATGGCTTCGAAAACAAGAGTTGTGCTAGATCTTAACACGAGAGTGAGTGATTTATGCTAGTGAACGTGATAAATTGAGTGTAAAGCAGATCATGAAGGTTGTTCAACATAGGCAAAACTCAAGTTTACAAGATTCTAAAGAAGAAAATGGAAATTCTGAAGTGGTGGGAAAATTGTGCTAATGGAAACATAAAGAGAGAACTTAAGAAAACTGAAAAACAGGACATTAATGAAATAGTGTGGGAGTGGTTTGTTAGTGTTAGGGCAAAAAATCACTGTATATCAGGGTCTATGTTACAGGAATATGCTAAAATGGTAGCTGAAAAATCGGGCAAGACTGAATTCAAAACATGGTTGGAGAGTTTCCGCAAAACACAAAATAGTTTTTAACGAACTTTGTGGTGAGTCCAATGACGTTAACATAGAAACCATTGCTGATTGAACTGCTAAACTACCTTCAATAATCGAAGGAACATAGCAAACGGCGAAGAGACAGGACTATTCTTCCACACGTTACCGAATAAATCATTGTGTTTAAAAGGCGAGAAATGTACGGGAAGAAAATTGTCCAAGGAGAGATTGACTGTTTTCTTATGTGGTTTTATATCAGGTGAAATAAACATCATGCCTAATGATTGGTAAGGCTGTTAAGCCAAGATGCTTCAAAAACATTGATCTTCAAAACATGGATGACATTACAGATCATGGAAGAATGGTTAATGGCATTTAATGGAAGAATGAAGAGACAACCGACATGTTCTAATATTTTTGGACAATGCAACATGTCACCCACACATTGACTTTCCAAAGTACAACTTGCTTGGTTCTCTCCAAACACCACAAGTTTTACTCAACCATTGGATAAAGGCATCATTCAGAATGTTTAAGTATATTTTTGTAAACTGTTAATGCAGTTTTTGCTCACTAATATGGATTCCACATACAGTACACCCTCGCTAATTCGAAATTGGATAAACTGAAAACTCTGTTAATCCGTAGTAGCTGCTCGGTCCCTGCCAAATTACATGGAAAAATCTACCGGTTAAACCGAATTTCAGATAATTCGTACTACGAACTAAATTTGGTCCCTTCATTACATATTCCATATATTATTCTTCATTTAAACTGAATATGTATGTTATGCTGTGTACTACAGTATTTTCTGTTATGCATTTTACGTAATTTTTCTCAATACTGTACTGTACTGTAATTTCTCAACAATGGCGCGACTGTTTACTTGCTGATTACGTGTCACCTTCATAACATACGATACAAGGGCGGGGTAAGAGGAGGTTGGTCAGAACATCACACACAGCACGGGATTCGCAACAATCCAGAGAGCTCTTTATCTCTGCTTGTGAACAATGAATGTTTGTTTTTGTTTTTCGCTCTATCACTCACTATGCAGCTGAAACAGAAGCGTGCTCATAATGCTCTCATGCTGAAACAAAAACAGCAAATTTTACATATGGTTGATAGTGGAGAGAAGACCAAAACACAGGTTGCAGAACACTTTTAGATTCCAAAGTCTACTCTCTCATCGATTACAAGTTCAAACAGAAAATAGGAGAGTCTAGCGCGAGCAGCGGAAGCGAGCGGTCGCGTATACGTAGTGCTCCTGGAAAGATCGGAAAAAAGAAAAATGGGGGTAGATTTGGAAGTGTATAGGGCCAGAATTGGGTGCTTTACAAACGGTAAAAAGAATAAGGAAGAAGAGAAAAGGAATCAACTATCAAAGGAATACCTATGGCTGTTTGTGATCCTGGCAGTATTATTGGTTATTGGAAGAGTAGAATTAAACCCAGGACCTGAAGGAATGACACAGATAATGACAATGTTAAAAATCATTTCAGAGGATATAGTGGATCTGAAGAAAATAGAAAAGAGAATAGAATTAAATATCGACAGAAAGATAGATGAATTGAAAGGAATGCTGTTCACTACAACGAAGGAAGTGCATGAAGAACTTTGCATCTGTAAAGAAAGATTGAACAAGATGGAACGGAATATGGAAATGGAGACAAGAAGACACAATATAGTGATATTCGGGGTGGAGGAAAACAGAGAGAAAAGCCTAGACCAAGCAGTGGAGGAAATACTAGAAAGACGAATGGATATAAAGCTGGCAGGCTGGGAAATTATAACATGTTTTAGAATCGGAAGAAGGGGCAACAGAGCCAGACCTATAGTAGTAAAATTTGCAACTAGTAAAATCAAATGGACAGTTTTGAATAATGGAAGAAAATTGAAAGGAACGAGAATTTTTGTTGAACGAGACTATGGAAAAGAAGAGAGAGAGATAAGAAGATTATTATTAGCGAAAATGAATCAAGCCAGGCAAGAAGGAAAAAAATCATTTGTAAGAGGACTAGAATTGTGGATAGACGGCAGGAAGCAGGATATGAGTCAGCGTTTGATTTCAGATCGAACAACAAGCAGAGCAAATTCAGCAGAGGAAGCGAATGCAGTGAAGCCGGCCGACGTAATCCAAGAACGAGAGGGACACGTGCGTAGAGGTGCAAGTGGAAGGGAGGAAACAGCTGGCGTGACGTCACCAAGGAGATGCGTCATACCCAATGAACGAGAGAAGCAAGAGGCGATGACCCTGGTGGCAGCTGATCGAGAAAAACAGATGATCACGAGTGGAAGTGGCCTCAAAGTGGTGTCAACCCCAGAAGGAAGTATCCTGGAATTAGAGGAGGAGAAAGAAGATCCGGCGGCGCAGGAGAGGAAAACTAGATATAGGGCAAAGTTAGAAAAATACAGAGAGGGAAGAAGGGATTCAAGATAGGGTCTAGATTTGAAGGTGGTGTCATTTAATGTGGAAGGGCTAAAAGCGAAAGTGATAAATGGCGAAGTATTTGAAGTGCTAAAATTAGGTGAAATAATAGTAATGGTGGAAACTTGGTTGAATGAAAGTGAGAAGATAGATGTGGTAGGATATGACTATATAGGGGATCATGGTAAAAGGAAAAGCAAAAGAGGGAGGGCCTCCGGTGGTATTGGAGCGTTCATTAACAAGAGTAGTGGAATAAATGTGTGTGAAGTGTTGAGTATAGAGAAAGGCCAAATAATGTGGATAAAGATAAATAGGGCGAAGGGGATGGAAGTTTGTATAGGATTAGGCATAGTCTATAACCCACCAGAAGTCTCGGAATTTTATAAGGACAATTTATATATAAGACTGAATGATAGTATGGAAGAATTAAGAAGCAAAAATCCTAACATAGAGTTCATTGTAGTAGGGGATTTTAATGCAAGAGTAGGGGAATATAATCCAAGAAGTTTAAATGTAGAAAGTGAATGTATCTGGGAAAAAAATGAGGAAAAGGAGAGGAGAAGTAGAGATAAAGTGATAAATGCAGAAGGTAGAAAGTTAATAGAATTCTGCAAACAGAATAATTTAATAATATGTAATGGATACAAAGGAGAGGACCAGTGGGGAGAGTTTACATTTGTAAGTGTAATCGGCCAAAGTGTAATAGACTATATGATATGTAGTATAGGAGTCGAAGAGGTGATGGAAGAATTCAAGATTATGAACATAATAACAAATAGTAGTCATTTTCCTTTAAAGATGAAAATAAGACTAGGGTTATGTTACAAGGAAGATGAAAAATTAGCATTAAAACAAATCAGAAGTTACAAATGGAAAGAGGAGAATGCAGAACAATTTAGGTGTAATTTAACTTCCAAGTGTGGTGAATTAAGGAAACTTGGTATTAGAGAAGCATTACAATGTGGGAGGATAGAGGGAGCACTGGAAAGGCTAGAATCAATGGTTAAGTGGGCAGGTAGCAGGATGGAAGTGAAGCCTAAAGTGAATGTAAATCAGTGTGGGTGGTATGATGAAGAGTGTGGAAAGGCTAAGAAAGAAGTGATGAAAGAAATGGATAGATGGAGAAGGTCAGAAGAGGAGGAAGATAGGCAAATTTTTTTAGCAAATAAAAGGGGTTATAAATGTCTACTAGATGAGAAAAAGCAGGATTGGCAGCAAAGAATGGGAGAAAAGATTAAGGAGGCGGTCAGAGGGAAAGAAAATAAATATATATGGTCGGTTGTTAAGGAAATGTACAGAAAGAAACAGGTAGTTAATAAGATAACACCAAGGGAATGGAAATATCATTTTGAAGGTTTATTGGGGGGAGGAAGAGTTCAAAAAAGTGAAGTATATTGGGGAAATTTTGAGAACAGAGTGGATCACTTAGACAAAGAGATTACAACCATAGAGGTAGAGTATGAAATAAAAAAATTAAAACAGAAGAAGGCTACAGGGGCCGATGGAATTCCGGGGGAATTTTGAAAAAGGGAGTTAGGAGAGGGTACAAAGTTGACACAGCTATTTAACAGAATCAATGAGAAGAAGGTGATACCGGAGAGCTGGAAAGTGAGCATTATTGCACCATTGTATAAAGGAAAGGGAGATACAAATAATCCAAGCAACTACAGAGGAATTAGTTTATTATCTATATTAGGCTAAATATACACTGGTATATTAGCTAGAAGATTATACGAGTGGGTAGAGAGGGAAGATAAGCTATCAGAATACCAAGCAGGTTTTAGGAGAGGAAAAAGAACAATAGATAACATAATGATAATTCAAACTATAGTAAACAAATACTTAAGAAATAAAAGGGGTAGGGTATACATATTTTTTGCAGACTTCGAGAAGGCTTTTGATACTATAAACAGAGAGGCTTTGGTATATAAATTGAGGAACAAAGGAGTCAGCACTGCATTCATCGAGGGGATACAAAAATTGTATGAAGGAATTAAGTTTTGTGTAAAATGTGGAAGAAATAGTACTACTGATTATATACAGCAAAATTTAGGTCTGAGGCAAGGTTGTAAACTCAGTCCAATATTATTTAACTTATTTATAGATGATATTTTAGATAGAATAATGAAAAGTAATAAACACTGTCCAGTCATAGGGAAAAAGGAAATACCAGGGTTATTATTTGCAGATGATCTAGTAGCTGGGGCAGTAACAGTGATAGGGTTGCAACATGCTATTAATGAAATTGCAAAATTTTGTATGGAATGGGGGCTAAAGGTGAATACAAAAAAGTCCAAGATAATAGTGTTCAAGAAAGGATCAAAATTAAAAAGAGAGGAAAGATGGTATATAAATGGAGAGCAAATAGAGGTGGTAAAAGAATTTGATTACTTGGGGATTAGATTCTCAAGCAACGGGAAGTGGGAAGCACAATCTAAATATGCACAATTGAAAGGAAAGCTAGCGATGAAAGCTGTTAGAGTTTGCTTGTGCAAAACACCCACGCTAACAATGAACTGGTTGGAAAGGCTATATGAAGCTGTAGTAGAGTCAAAAATGTTATATGGAATAGAAATATGGGGGGTGGCAAAGGGATGGATTAAGATTGATATAGTCCATAGAATGTTTTGTAAAGAAGTTTTGGGTTTACCCAAGAGTTCACCAAGGGGCGTGGCACTGGCAGAGCTAGGAAGGGTAGGGAGAAAAGGTATAATAGTGGAAAGAATTTTGAAGTATTGGTATAGATGTTTAAATTTAGAAGATAATAATATATTAAAAGAATGTATACAGTTTCAAAAAGCTGTCCTAGGAGAAGAGTGTTGGTTAGGGGAGATGGGAAATGTCCTAAAAGAAATTGGCATGAGGAATATTTTCCTATTAGATAAATATAATAACAGTGGGTTTTGGAAAGAAGTGAGATTGAGGGTGGAAGATATCGAGAAACAAGAGATATGGGCTAGTTTTGAGGATAAAAGGTCATTGATCTTGTATAAATCAGTTAAAAGAGATTGGGGAAGGGAGAAGTATGTAGATATATGTAATCAATTTGGTAGAATAGGTCTTGCGTGGATGCGCACAGGAGTAATATTTTTAAAAAGGAATGGATATAATTGTTCGGGGAGATGTATTATGTGTGATGAATCGGGTAGTACTTATCATTGTCTAATAGAATGTGATAAGGTTAAAAGGTGGAGAGAGGTTATATGGAATAAAAAATGGGACAAGTTAAATAAAGAAGCAGTAGCATTAAGAATGTTGGGAAGCACAAAAGTAGAAATAGTTAAAATGATGGGGACATTTTTAGGCAACACAAGGGATAAGTGGATAAGGAGCTTAAGAAAGGTACAGCTGAACGAGCATAGTTTGTAAAGTGGAGAGATGGTATAGTAGCTTTATCCCAATATATACAGCCTCGGGGCTAAATATGGGGGAGCTAGAAAACTGGTGCACTAGACATAAGTTTTAGATGTAAGCTTTATTTGTATTATTGTAATAATGATGAAATAAATATTACATTACATTACAGAAAATAGAGGCAAGTGTGGCAGGTTGTTCATTTAGTGGCAATAGCAAGCACATGAGACCAGCGAAGCATGAAGAAGTGGAGGATTCGCTGAATGGTTCCAACACATGCGTTCACAGCAAATTCCATTGTCCGGCCCCATGCTTCAAGAAAAAGGCTCGAAAAATTGCCCAGAAAAAGGGAATTTCTGGGTTTGTGTTTTCTGAGGGATGGCTATGGTATTTTCAGAAGAGACATAAAATCAGCGCTGTCAGTGTCTGTAGTGAGGCACATAGTGTAAACGAGGAAGATGCCAATGAGTGGACGCGGGAGTTTCAATCCAAGCTCTCTCATCGCCACCCAAGGAATGTATTTAATATGGATGAAGCAGGCGTCTTCTATAATCTGATGTCTGAAGAAACACTACATGTCAAGGTTGAAAAATGCCATGGAGGAAAACGTAGCACGGAGAGAATGATGGTGGTCTTGTGTTGTAATTCAGATGGTTCTGAGAAGCTCAAACCACTAGTGATTGGAAAATACGAAAATTCATGTTGTTTTAAAAATGTAAACCTATTCAATCTGCCACGTCACTATGAGAATAGCAATAAAGCTTGGATAACCAAATCTCTCTTCCGTAGTTGGCTCTTGAAGATTCAATAACAAATGGCTGTAAGGAAGAGAAATATTTTGCTAACTTTGGACCACTGCTCGGCACATCAGTTTGACAACCTGGAACTTGCGAACATAGAAGTTATCTTCTTACCAGCCAACACCACGAGCCGCCTGCAGCCATTAGACCAAGGAATAATCGCCTCAATGAAACGTAATTACAGACGCCGACTGGTTAAGGCCATTTCAGATAATATGGAACTATTTTTACAAAACCTCGTTAATTCAAATTTTGTTAAACTGAATTGGCTATTTTTCAGTCCCTTGAAATTTGGTTAAACGAGGGTTTACTGTAATCTGCCTCTGAGCTAGCCAAAACCATCTTGGTTCTACATGCGGTAATTTGGATAAGCCAAGCTGTAAAGAAATTGCTACCAGAAACAGTGAAACTGTTACAGAAAAACAGGATTTCCAACGGGTCAAGTTATTGATAGTGAATAAAATGAGGATGAGCAACAAGAATTACAAAACTACATCAATGAAGGTACTTTCAATTGCAATGCCATGGAATATGTCAATACAGACACAAAGGATATAGATGCCTTAATTGAGAACTACACGCAAAGTTGGAAAGAAGAGCGTAGGCTAAAGACTTATCAAGATGCTCTCAAAAGTTTAAAGGAACTGCAGCAATTCACCCTATGGCAAAATGACTGTTATGTTTGGTGTGATTTCTCAGGCTAAAGTGTTTGTGGAAAGTCGAGCAGCTAAGCAGCAATGTGTGCAGAAGACTCTCCTCGACTACTGGAAAAAATAAACGAATCATGTATACAGCTATTTTTCATTCAGTATAAGTTTTGGTGTGTATTATATTGTAGCAGAAATATCTAAATACACAAATGAATAAGGTACGTACATTCTTTTATCTCAGTCTGTCCATTTATGTATGTTTATGGTTTAATTTTGTTAATAGCCTAGGCCTACCTTCGTTAAACGGAAACTTATCTTTAACGGAAATGTTCGAGAGCCCCGTTCAATTCCGCTGAAGACAGGTTTAACTGTATAAGGATTACGAGAAGGCAGTTGCATCATGAAAAAAAGTACTTTATCAATTAAACAGGTTAACAGCAAAGTACAAATCTGCTCTCTCTTCAAAGAGTGGTGACAAGAACATAAGTCTACTTCCAACAGCCATTATCACTTTTCATTACATTTGTGTAAATCATTAGTTGATGCCTGCAGAGTCCAATACAAGAACATTTAAACTAATATCTTGTGGTAATGTGCAACAACAAGTGCATAATATCTAGGGCCCAGATTTTTAGGTTTCAACCTATATTTTTCCTCGCTATTTAATTAACACATTTCAAGATATATATTTGTTTCACACTTCCTGGAGCAGAATATCGGAATTTCATTACACCTAAAAAAAACCTAAATAGCTGTTTTTCCTTTTTCGAAATGAATATTATTTTTGGATTGAAACTTATTGTAAAATTATTTCCACCACTTATAGCCAGTAGATAGTTCAAGTTACTACTTTTATGCAGCACATGTGACCTGGTGACACCTGGATGCAACTGATAGAAGGTCGAGAGGAGTGTAACCTGCGTAACGGGATAGTCTCCAATCGTCCACCGAGGGTACAACAGAGTACACCAAAATTATTTCTCTAATGTAATTGTTGTATAGTGAAACAATGCCTAAATCACATTTATTGAAAAAATGGATTGCTGCAGATCCACACTTCACTTTGTTAGTGACAGACAGGGCTGGAAGGGGGCTCTACAGTCCTTCCACCCGACCATGCTACATGTTACGTGCTTGGCCCATGGCCTGCACCGCCTTGCAGAGGAAATTAGGAGCCACTTCGATGATGTAAACAGCCTGATATCTTCGGTCAAAGTTTTCTTAAAAGCCCCAACACATATACAATTGTTCAAAGAGAGGGTACCAGCAACCTCTTCTACCTGGGCCAATACTTACCCGCTGGGGAACTTCGACTGTCTGCTGCCATTTACTATGCTGAGCATTTAAAAGACGTTAAAAATGTTGCCAATGAATTGGACGAAACAGAAGCTTCCTGCATTGCCAAGGCTAAGAAATCACTCAAGTGCTCCACTTTTGCCGCGTCCCTTGCATATATTTGTTTTATACCAGAAGCTATTCTCTGGTTGGAAAGCACAACTTTGCCACTGAATGATGCTCTAAGAAATCCTGGTTTTGAAGATATGAAAATAATCAATTCAGTATTGCAGGGAGAAAAGTATACAGGAAAACTACCCCTAGAACCTGCTGCACTGGCATCTATATTCTATGCTCCAATGATGTCATGTTCCGTTGAAAGAACCTTTTCTTCATACAAGAATGTGTTACGTGATATAGGTAATTGTTTATGCCAAAAAATTTGAGAATGTATGTAACTATCTACTGCAATGCCAAAATATAAATCTTACAACTAAGTACCAGAAAAGCAAAATTATTGATACCTGTATTGATCCACGAAGCCTCCCCCAAAAAAAACTATTTTAATCAAGAAAAACCTAAAAAACCTATTTTAAGCATATAGGAAACCTAAAATGAAGATTTATTCCACCTAAAAATCTGGGCCCTAGTAATATCCCATAAATATTTATTTTGAATAACTTTAAAAAGCAATAAAGCTTTATGAAAATAAAGAAATGCACTTGCATTAAGCTTAAATTTCCCTTTAATTTGTCCAGCTTGATGTGGAATGGTTTAGCTTTGCTTCCAAGTGGACCCATACTTTTTTTTGTTAGTGAAAACTCATTTGTTTTATCATGATAGCAATGTTTTCATTTTGAGTAGAATTACAGTATTTGTACTTGCCATTCAGTGAATAATGTATCTGGGAAGACAAGACTACACAACCTTAGCAGTGGCATTTTATGAGCAATGATTGTTAATTCCATTTATGTGCATACAGCAGAGAGGGTCCGTGTTGTGGGGTCTAGGCTTTAAGCCTGTAAGAATCCAGACCAGACCAGACCTCTATAAGGGAGCTTACCAGTGCGTAAGACTGGAAAGGAAGTAAGAGTATGAAAACAGTGCCACATACATCCACAAGTTGTGTTTTTCCAATATTTTATTTTATATTTTCGAAAAACTGCGTTTAATAAACATTATCAATATAATTATATAGTGAGAATACTGTGTAAACACACTGATAATGCTTTATGGAAGGAACAGTGATTCTAAATACACAAAAATAAGAATTACACAAATTATTTAAAATGACTATCATTCAGATACTCATATTCTATTATCAACATATTATTATTAATTATTATTATTATTATTATTATGATGATGATGTAATAATTTTGCTATGACATGAAATGGGAATTCCGTTTTATAAGAATCCTTGAAGACCTGGTAGTACTGCTTCTTCTATCAAACATGCTGAAATACCACAGAAAGAAACATGTTAAAACAGTAGCAAAGAACACCGCTTCCTAGGATATACACAAATTTCTAGCCCATATTTTGTGCTTCATACCATGAACTACAAAAAAAAATTACCACAAAATAGGTGAAACTTATATCTTGCACCCATAGAACACAATCAGTCATCTGATTCTACCTTTCCAACCCTGTCCAACACACGGCTTGTCTGAAAGAACAATTAATTCCATTAATTGACCTAATAGTGGTTGAAACTATAAAAGCCCGGGACTTAACTTACAAAGAATGTAAGTCGCCATTGGGGTATGACATCTCAATGCAATTTGAGATCTCCTGTGGTTTACTGGGAAAAATGCGAATCAGTTGGAGAATTTAATGTCATGTCGGCATGTTGCCATGGTAGCTCAGTGGATAGAGCAACCGGACAGAGACCGTGAGATCCGTGGTTTAAATCCCGGCTATGGCATTGAATTTTTCAGTCATCTGATTCTATCTTTCCAACCGTGTCCAAAACACGGCTTGTGTGAAAGAACAATTAATTCCATTAATTGACCTAGTAGTGGTTGAAACTATAAAAGCCCGGGACTTAAAGTGCTTACAAAGAATGTAAGTCGCCATTGGGGTTTGATATCTTAATGCAATTTCAGATCTCCTTGTGGTTTACTGGGAAAAATGCTAATCAGTTGGAGAATTTAATGTCATGTCAGCATGTTGTCATGGTAGCTCAGAGGTTAGAGCAACCAGACGGAGACTGGGAGATCCGTGGTTCAAATCCCGGCTATGGCATTGAATTTTTCAGTCATCTGATTCTACCTTTCCAACCCTGTCCAACACACGACTTGTGTGAAAGAACAATTAATTCCACAAATATGATTAATTTATAAGGGACTGTCAACTTGACAATTTATGTCATCCATTACTAAATGTTAGCGTACATTTACTGCAGGTTATCACTAACGGTCATTAGAGGTGCAATCAAATTTTAAATCCCACAATACAATATAAGTGTTGCATTTAGTTGCAGCCCAGTGAAGGGCATAATGAAAGACAGATGCACAGATAGCTCAAGCCTATCATAGCACTGTAGATTAGGGATATGAGTCATTTTCGGGTAATGGTTATAATTGTCACAGTTACAGTGCATTAATGGTTACCAGTAATGATTAAGTTATTTGTTTTCATGGTTACCACGTTTCAGTTACATTACAGTAATGGTTACCAGTAATGATTAACTGTAAATGTATTTTGACACAAACAATGTCGATGCAAACTTGCTTTGTTATTTGGTGCAATCTAAAAAGCAGTTTCTCTAGCTATGTCAACACTTAAGATTATTATGCTGGTTTATAATCACAAAATGCAGTTGTACTTACTTCTACACTCCTTCATGTTTACACAGTTTGTACACTGAACTGAGCTATACGGAAACCTAAATATAAATTCAGGTGATGTATATTTAGCAAAGGAAACTACATCACTATTACCAACACATAAGCGTGATTGAAGTTAAGCAAATAATAACTTTAATATTCTTAGGACATTAGATAAAACATGGTAATGACATTTTGAAAGGCAATGTTGCTAAAGAAGAGAAACATTAAAGCCCAAACACACATTATTGTCTAGTGTGCAGATAATCTCAGTTGGTTACATATATGCAGCAAAGCAGTTAATTAGTAGGCATTTTTCTTGTTAGATGGTACATTAGATTCACAATGCCACTTATGATCCCTTGCAGAGGAGATTAATACCATGTAATGATTCGAAGTAACTAGTTCCTGATAGGCAATACCAATGCACATGTAGTGAATGATGTCACCCAGACTCGGTACCTGTGTTATTTTATAACCGTTTACGGGATAACTAGTTACAGACTTTGTTACTTTGGTAACCATTATTGGTTAACTAGTCACTTTGTATTCATTACTTTTGTAACTGTTAATGGGCAACTATGGCAGACACAAAATTTAATGGCGGCTGGTAGCTGACCACTACGGGAGAAGTGTGACATTGCCACACATTAAAGGGCAGAGCACAATTACACAATCAGATGAAATGAAAACAATTTATAGGCTATTATTGTAGTACGCAAGCAAACACAAACTTGGTGTGCATTGCTAAGTTAACAAGTATGGTAATCTGAAATTCATACCTTAGTAACAATAATAAAAATCTTGTGCAAACCAAGCAAAAAGAAGAGAGGATACACATTGTAAATTATATTGTTGCTTTGATGATGCAACACTTCCAGTTTATGTAATATTAGTCGACTTTCACTACTTGTACCTTGTTTGTTAAGTGACATTTTGTCTAAACACCAATAAAATAAGACAACACAATCACTAAACTTGAATTACAGGAACTGAAATTACCTCTGCTAATGGGAAAGCAAAACTCTACTGAAGGCATAACATCAGCAACTTAAGAGGCCTTTTCCTTATCACTTACCTCATGCTGGTTCTGGTATCTGTTTTGAATCAAATGTTGACACAATAAACAAGAGAGGCATAAAGAGAGTTGGACAGAGAACTTCAAAAGCTTCTTAGCAGAATCCCTTGTTGAAAGACAAGTTGAATGTACATCCATATCTCTGCAACCAGTTAACGTAGGAAGTTGGTTTTTTAGACTGCAAGCTTCAAAATAAAATGCTCTTCATGAACAGATTGTTCTCTTTCCTGGAGCACAAGTAAATTTTATGGGTGCAAATGATCTTTGTATCACCAGCTTTTGTAACGGTATTACTTACAAATGTTTATTTACATCAGTGTTGAAGCCATCTTGTGACGTCATTCTTTGTTCGGTTTGTAGCTCCATCTGGCGTTAGCAATTTGCATCAATTAGTGTTCGAAAGAATTTAAAGTTTTGTATATTGTCCTCCGGCTAGCTATCATCTTATCTTGGTAGAACATGTATCTCTATGCAGGTTGTGAAACGGAAAGGAATCTTTTATCCAAAAAATTACACTTAATGAAGAATTTTGTTTTATAATTTTTATTGTCGAACACGTTCACTATCACTTTTACATATTGATTTAGATACTTCGCCAAACTGAAACTGTTTGTAATAACTTCTTACTTATCACTTTTAACTCACGTACTTCAACTTTGTGTATATTTAACTGTATAATACTTTAGATCTTTAATAATTTTTGCTGCGCGTAACTTGACGAACTGACTGACTGAAGACGACGTGTAGTATATGAATGCTTTCGGCGAACTTAAGGACTGACTGACGACGTGTAATGTGCTAGTAATTTTTATGAACTGAGGAGCGATCTACCTTGAACCTACCCTATTTATACGCCTGCATCAGGATACGCCTTAAGATTATAAATGAACTACTATTGGCTAATAAAACGCGCCAACATTAGCGTCTATTTTAATATCCAATGAAAACCACGAATACATATTGCTTTTAGGGAAACATTCTAGAAGGTTCTACCGAAAACGCGCGAACATTACGTAACTTCCTTGTTCCCAATAATGATAAACAGCTCACCCCCTTGCTGCATTATTGCGCTATTATTGACAGTTTCAGTAAAGCCTTATAAATTTACTTTCCAATAATAATTACAATTAATAAACATCTGAAATCAATGTCACATAAAAATGCATATTCATATTACAATCATTATTTACATTTAAGTAATTTGTGATACAAATTACCGTATCACTTTACAGCACGATTTCACAGCATCTTAACTGTACAATGCTGCAAGGTTGGGCAAGCCTATCATTGGATTTTGTGATCACCAGCTCCTCTCGCCACCCCCATGAAGTTTTTGTGTTTGCCATAATTACTCTATTACTTCAGTAACCATTACATTACTTTCTACACATCCCTACTGTATATCATTAGCGTGGTACATTCAGGCGGTAATCTTAATTTAGTGAGAAGTCTTAATTACTATCATAAAGAAATTACAATAAAATGAAATAGAAATTTATGTTTTGTCATGTCTGTGATGAAAATCTACAAAATTCTGGATCCCCCCACCCAAAATGTAAAAAAAGGTAGTGACTGCCATAAAGTCATTTAAAGTATGTAACACTAACCTCTTTTGCGAAGCCTTTCTTAAGATTTTCAAGCATTTTCTTACAATCCTCTCAAACAGAATTGTAGGCACTTGCATATTTATCTTCATAATGACATTTCACTTTACAGTATTTCTGGTCATAAAAATACCACATAACAGGTATTCAAGTCTCTTCATACAATTGGTAAAAATAGTACTTTTCTTCCCAATCAACACCAGTGTTAAAACACCCTGAACCTCTTCTAGCCAAACCTCCATAGTATTCAAATTCATGCTAAATACTAAAGATTATGCTGCATTTGGCTTGGTGATGTGCAGTGACATGCAGAAAGTCAAGGTCAATGCACTATGCTCACTTTCACAGTATGCAGAATGCCCTTAGTGGGAGGTCTTATTCTAGGCAATAAAAATATAAAAGCAATGAATGTTGCTTTAGGATAATCGTCATTTTATGCTACTCTCCCCATTGCAAATGCCGAAACTTTCTGATTGTATTAATTATGCAAGACTTTATGAAGAACTTGGAAACAGGTAGAAGTATGTCACTCTGATTGGGAGGGGGGGAGCTGATGTTGGTAACACTTAAGGTGAATGGCAGATTGGAGGGATTCAAAAGGGCAGTAGTAGCTTTAAAACACTGTTTATATCACAATTTTTAGATGTGTATTTTATATTTTCCTTGTACATATATAAGTAATCACATAAGTTTACTAACGCAAAGCTCCAGTATTTTTGGAGTGATATTTACAGATACTTCAATGCCAGAATACTTAAAATGCTCTTCAAAGGCAAATGTTTACAATACATATAAAATTTTACCTTAATAAATTACAAGATGAAAATATGATTTTAATGGCCTAGATTCCTTAATTTTTCCTTAATCAATTTTCATTTGCAGATTGGAGCTCTGATATTAAAATAATCATAGCACTAACAATATTATTCTGGCTCTGTTTCGGATGATTTAATAACATATATAATGAAATGATCACAATCAATCAGAAACCCAGTTTTGTGATCACAGAACGAGCAATTTCCACAAATAGTTTGGTAAAACTGATCATGAATCTGCTTTCCATGGAAATATTTCACACATACACACCCAAAAAAAAGGGGAGAAAAAAAAAGGAGCATGACTATGAAACATAACTATATGAAGCTTGAAGATTTATGTTAATGATTAACTGATGCATGGAAAATTGAGATGGGATTGGTTATCACTAAACATTTTAGAGCTAACAAATTTTAATGTAGTTGCTGATTAGTAAAGAAAGAAAACCAATGTATGAAAAGAAAGGAAAAAAATTACAATTGTTTATTTCAAACACACAATATACAGAGAGCATGCATTCTAAAACACCAAAATAAATCAAAATTAACACTTCACATGAACTTAAAAAATAAAACAGACAAATTGAACTTTCACTGTGATAATGAAAAGTTTTTCTCAAGAGAATACCCTCCTTTGCAGAGAAACAAAATATTCATTGGGTACAAATTAACATTCACAGCAAACATAAAACTCGTTTTTTCTGGGATAAATATAAATATTATGTGCATATAAACTGATGCCCATTCTTTTTTCTGCAGTACATGTTAAGTGGATAGAAACTAACACATATAGTATAAATAATCTTGGTTTCTCTTGAGAGAGAAATGTACAGGATGTCCATGAATTTGTGCACTAGTTCTCCAAGCTGCTATTTTATGAAAAATACTGTAGACAAAAGGTTACCTCATGTACATTCTAAGTGTAATATTCTAAAGTTATATCCATTAAAAGGCATGATATTGCATCACAGTTTACTGCTATACACCTGCCTGCCAGCCATCTGTTGTAAATGTTTAAGCAGGCTGGTCAGTTACCTCGCTAAAATCAACTTGCCTTTTTGCAGATCCTGGATAGTTAATGTGAGAATTCATGGAAACCCTGTAGGTATTATGTGTGTACAAAATAACACTTTTAACAAAAATAATCCTATCTTTTCAGCAGGGAAAATAAGCAAAACCAATGCTAATTTTCCTTTGAGGAACACAAAATATTGCTTCAGATGTAAATGTCAGGCCTATTTAATTGAACAATGGGGAAAATGTAAGAATCACAAATTTAAGCATATTTGGTATGTCACTGAAATACAAGAATTCTGCATCCAATCCATCTTCAAAGGTTTGCAAAATTCATAGAACATGGATGCCATCACTGCAGATGATAAGAGCAACTGCATTGATCCTAGTGTTACTATACATGGTCCCCTTTATTCATAGGTGGCATTATCATACTCAAGAGATAAAAGCAGCTCTACAAGTAATAATTAATGGAAAAGCAAAAACAAAATAGATGACTGAACTTTAGAAAATTTGTTTGCAATATATATATAATAGATCTATATATAAAAATATTTACTATACATATACACATGAACTAATATATCATCACATACTTTCTCATTTTTTCTGGAATGCTTTTCTGTAGCCACGTCTGCAGTTCCATAAGAATACAGACTTAAATAAGCATTTTTTTTAATAAAGTAAAAGTCTTCATTACTAAATGAAATTAGACGTAAAACTGGGTTTTTTAAACAAAGGACTGCTCTATCAACATATCCTCTTCAATTCGCAGAATGCAACATTCTAAAATGTTTTCTTATGCAATTTCTGCAAAGCAATTACTGAAACCAATTTTCGTAACTTCAGCTGGAGTAACTGTTATACAACAAACCTTTATAGATTGATTCTAGCATATTCCATGCATTGAGACATTGGTTTTCTATAGACAAACACTTATCCCTTCTTCACTGTTGTTCATATAATGTTAAAATCATTTCAATAGAACACCCATTTTTATAGCCAAATACATAAGGTAATATTGCAGAGGTGGTAGGTACATGTTCTTATTTTCAAGAGCCCAAGCAAAGCAAATGACTTGAAGTTAACAATTTTTAAAATGATCACTCTCTCCTACATGCAATGATGAAAGAAACTCAAATTTCTAGCTCACTTAAACTTTTTTTTTACAGTGAAAATACATTTGTTTGTGATGCCTTCTAGCATTTCCTGCCAATTCCTCAAGCTATACTACAGAGCTACCAAAGCTTAGACAATTACATTACTCAAACAAGTGTATCAGTAATTTAAGCAATAGTTTCAGTCTTGCAAAGCTGGTGTTAATTAAATGAGCAGTGCTTTGCCAAACTTTAAATTTTAAAACTAAAAATGCTACAATACTGAAAAGTTAATATCTTTTTGATACTCAAATCTTTTCAGTGACTAATCTCTCTTAATCACTTAATGCCTAAAGTTACGTATTCTCATTACAATCTTAATTCCTTTGTAGAAGCATATGCACTTTGCACAAACTATAGGAATTTAAATCTTGATTTGAGGTGCACTAAAAATTAAACTCTAACATGGCCAGGGTCCAAAAAAAAATCAGTGAACCACAGTCCACCAAACTGTGCAGTGTCTGTCATTCACATTTTTCGAGATACAGTACAGCTCTAGGATACTAAATGCAAACATATACAAAAAAAAAGTTCTTTCATGTATAATTTGCTTTAGGCATTAAGCAATTGATAAAACAAAACATTTAACTTTCATATACAACAGCAATAATTGCACCTAAATTCTCAGGAAAGTCAGATAATTATTCAAGCTTATAACTGCTCTAAAGAAATCTCAGGGTAAATTGCAACTTAATTTGGAATGAACCTTGAAGCAGAACTTTTAAAGTTCTACTAGGAGAAGCAATTTTAGAATTTCTTATAAACATATAGGATAGTAAGCTTGATGATAATTATCATAAAAAAACTATAACTTTCAAAAGTGACACGAGACATTGAAAAGATATAAACTCTGAGCCATTTGCTCTTTATCTGGTGTAACATTTTTTTATATGTACTTTAGATAGGATAGTCAGTAAAACTAGGTTTAAATTGCTGTTAATATATTAGCAGTTTTAATGGACAGAGTAATTTCATTCTTATTTGCTCTCCTCATCAGGTCATTATACACTCTCAGGGCTCCACATGAAACTTTAATGAACATTTGAATTTTCACACTTTGATTCTACTCATACACATCACCCTTGTCACATACAATATCTTAAAATTATGTTACGAAGTGATAGGATGTTAACATGTCACTTTTCCATCCTGCATAAAACAACAGACTATGAAATGCTGCTATGATTGTGCATAGGTACTTTTTATTGCTATGGTTATGATAAAATTCTATTGCAGTTATTTAAGCATTTGATGAGCTCACCAGCATTATTAGCAATACATGCATATCTCTAGATAAGCTTTATGGAAATGTTTGCATCACAAATAAACTTAGGAAGTAAAACAAAACTAATTGAGCAGATACATGTGCTTTTTCATACCAAGCAGAAAAACTAGAGCACAATGTTTCTGTACATGCATACAAAACTGAACTGAACTATCTACACAGTAGAGACTCAATTATCCGCAGGTAGAATAACTGCTTTGTGGATTATCTGCAGCTGTTTTAGAATCTCTCTCTCTCTCTTTTTCTCAATTCCATTGCCAGGTTGTATAGTTTGCATTCTAAAGTGATTTCTTAGTAATATGTACCTTGAAGTGTTTCAGTGTACTCTGATTTGCTAAGGATTGTGCAGTAGCTCTCACCAAGTAAACTTACACTTTTATGCCACTTCATTGTTCCCTGTCCATTCACCCTTCAAACAGGAATCGCTTGGTTCCTTGGTCAGAACATGTTAAGATACACAAATATGTAACCTCAGCTTTTGCATTAAAAGTTGCACCCAGCTGTGAAAATGTGAACAGTGAGGACATTGTGAGTCACTTGATGTTGAATGATGAAATTTTGATGCATGCATGAGGGATAAGAGCAACAGTTTAGATGAATCCAACAACTACAATCATCTTCCGCTCATCCAGCAGCTCTTGAAACAAAAAAAGAATGTACTACTTTAAAATTAAAGTCGATAAAGAGACCTTTTCAGGAGGATTATAAGATCTTACTAGAGTGTGTGTGTATGTAAATAGAGCAGTATACATAGTACAGTTTTTAGGAAGTGCAATGCTTTGTTGAAACCCATGGATGACAGAGCAAATATAATCAGATTATAAAACAATGAATTTTTTTAGCACTTAATGAAGTCAAATATGTATTCGTGTAAAGAAAATGGTCCCTGGATCTTAAAATAGCTTTTGTTACTGACTGAATTAACAAATGCTAATATGTAATATTCACTGAAATTATATTCATTTAAATTGAACATGAATACCAAAGAGAACTCTCCAAGCTTCTGAGGAACTTAGTAAAGAAAACAATCCTAAATCTACTGGTGAAGTCTTTTTAGGTTGGAATCCAGTACATCTGGTGCTATCTGCTACTAGTCATGCCTTCTACTGCTGCAGCTAATCAAGAACCATCAGCATCAGGTAATTCACTTCCTTTAGTTGAATACAGCTTATGAAACAAAAAATTTACTAGTAGAGGAATAAATATACTCGCTTGCAATCTTATTTCCTCACAAGAATCTTGCATAGAAGAAAATAATGATTCAACTGATAATAGACACATACAAAATATAAATCAAATTGACAGCAACATTAATGTAGATAATAATGTTGGAAACATCACATCTATTTAGCAAACACATAGTAGTGCAGAAAATGAAACAAACAGAGATACTGTTTGCCCTATTGCAGAAAACAATATGCCGGGAGTCATGGCGTAACCATCCGCCCCATCATCAAAAAGTTCTTTGAAACACAAGTTAAAGATAAGCACATACCATGGATAAATCTAACACTGAATGAAATTCTTAATAATTCTCCTGCAATCCAGTGTGCAATATAGGTAACTATAAGAGCAGTTACAATCATCGAAAATAACATTCAAAGATATAACAAGTAATTTGACAAAAATGTTCAGAACTTTACAAAATTCCTAGCTGATACAACAACTGATTCCTTATGTGCCCCAAATGCTCTGCTAGAAAATATTAGGAAGCCAGAAAAAATAGGAAAGAACACGACACACAAGGAACATTTTCTAGTCTATCAATCTGGTATGAGCAACAAAGAGACAGGGAAAAGTAAATAGAAACATCAGTTGACACAACACTAATATTATAATTGGAGAAGAAAAGCCATTAGGGCAGTTACACAGAGCACTTCCTCATGTCCTTGGCTCTTGTTCTTATGGTGAAGAACTCTGAAACTTTCAACATCTTATCATTAGAATTTAGACCATGAGGAAGTCCAAGGTCTCATCACACAAGGCAGCACCAGAAAAATTGACATATTACCTAAAAAGAGCACAGAAAAGTGTACATACCCAACTCAACAGTATACTTTGAAACACAAGCTGAACAGCCTCTGGAAGTAGACAGGGAGAAGAAACAAATCTGTGCCTCATAAACTATTATGAAAACAAGTATAATCTGGAGGACAGAAGTAATTGCTCTGACGGTAGTAATTCAAGGAATAATTCATCTTTTGGCTTCAAATTTTAAAAAAACTTGCAATTAAAGGTTTGGTAAACTTATTAAGACACCATCTATATTCCCAAATTTTAACTCAGTATTCTTCTATATACTATCTGTAAAGAATTTATCATATTCTACGATTTTATTCATTATAATTTTTTTTGGCATCTTATACTTACATTAATTTATTATTTATATGTGACATTTGTTCCACTGTTCTCACTCTTATCACATTTCCTTTATCTTTTTTATATTCTTTTCTTTGTTTTGTTAAACTTTGTCAATTTGGGAAAGCTCATAATTGAGAATGTTAAATAAAAAATAGTTTATTTTTGGTAAGAAAATACACAATATTGTTAAAAGCACTTGACGTGCAAAGCAGATTAACAATAGGTGCTTGCTAAACAGATCACGATGATGGGGACATCTACAAAACGGTGAGTTAAATAGTAATTTCTGCATTGCTACTATCTTAATAAGTATAAACCTATCTACATCAGTACATACTATAGGGGTTATGACAATTTCTGAATTAACCAGTGTTTTGCTTCTTCTGCAGTAGTATTCCCCTCCATTACTGCGGATAATCAAGAGAGTACTGTAGTGTGTAGCAGATCACAGTAAGAGAAAAAATGACCACAAAAATAGACTGAATGCAATGACTTTAAATTTGATTTTAATTTCCTTCTACTATAATTCCCTTTTCAGCTACTTTCATGTTCACATTTTTCTCTGTTTTAGTTAAATCATGTTTTATCTTATGAAAAGCTACAAGAAATGTTATATATAGACACCAAGTTATTTTACATTCAAAGGTTTAGCTCATATTTCCTGACCCAATGTTGCTTTTTTGTTTTAAGTACTGTTTTCTCTTTGTTATAAAACCATGAATATTTATGACACAAATTTGAACTCTGGCTTATGGAAGACGTTTAAACATAACTGGACGTCTCATTTCACATTTCTCTTCTTCATACTATCTGATATTGATAACACATCAGTTAATAATATATGAACGTTTACATATTCACTGCCAAAATCTTGGTTGACTTAAATTTTGCTTAAGTTTATTACTTTAGAAGATAGTTTTCAGCAATTTTCAACAAGAAATATATTTTCATTGGTATTCCTTTAACTGAGGTGGATATATACTAGAGAGCATACGACTTTATACATATGAGAGAATAGTTCTGCGTAGCAGAGATGTACATTGTTTCCTATTAACTGCAGCAGCACAAAATTTCCTTGCATTCAGATATGAGATACAGGAATATGATGCACAGAAGTGTAACAGACTAGCTACAGTTAAAAGGAAATTAACCAAGCGCATAATAGGATATAAATTATGCATGAACCAAAAGGTATCAAGTGTAGCTAATTCATTCTTTTATTTACTTTTTCCCTCATCATGAATACTGCTGCCCATAATAAACTCTTTACATGAACTATTAAAACTCAAATCTATAACACAAAAATGCTTTCTATAGTAAATATTAATAAAAGGTGCCCTAATTTGCCTAATTTCAATAACGTTCTGCAATTTTAATTTGTACAAAAATTTAAATATTTCATGAATATCGAAATATTAACCCGAATATTTACTATCAACTTGCACTCTATTTAACCCCATGGTATTCCTGAAATAAAAGAGCTATGCAAATGGCAGTGCATTCACCCTCTTCAAACTAACGTGAATGAATGCTAAAATTTTAACAAACTACATATCAACTAATTATGTTCACATACCTGCCAACTTTCTGAAATTGAAACCTGTAAAACCCTCCCTTATCCAGCAAAGCTTAATAATTTTGCAATGACGTGAAATTTAGAATTTGTAAAATGCTCAGCCCAGTCTAGGTACAAAAATTCCATCTAAAATAAATGGGAATTCCATTTTATAAGAATCCTTGAAGACTTGGTAGTACTGCTGCTTTCTGTCATACATGCTAACATTCTTCCTTGTAGCACAGATAAGTATGAAATGATAGCAAAGAATGCCACTTCCTAGGCTATACACAAATTTCTAGTCCATATTTTATGTTTCCTACCATGAAGTATACACAAAACCTGTCACAAAATAGGTGAATATCCTGCAGCCATTGAACACAAATAAGATAAATAATTAATGAGGGAGAGTTGACTTTACAATTCACGCCATGCATTACTGAATGTTTATGCACATCATTAGTTATTGCTCGTTATTACTAAGGTCACTAATGATGCAATAGAATTTTAAATCAAGCCCACATGTTGCATTTTGTTGCAGGCCAGTGAAGGGCCAACATCATGAAGGATAGACCACAGATAAGTTCTGACCTACAATAGCACTGTACATTATTAGCACAGATCATTTGGGCTATAATCTTTTGTGAGAAGTCTTACATTACTATTATAAAAAATTACAATGCACTGCAACAGAAATTAATGCTTTGTCATGTGCATGGTGAAAATCTGCAACACTTTGAATCAGTCCAAAAAACTGTTTAAAGCATCCATTGCCACAAAACACTCCATTCCCGTAAATTTTACAAAAGTTGGCAAGTATGTATTAAGAGAGAGAGACTACTATTTTCTTCAAACTGAGAGGCTAATAGTTCATACTTCATGAATCTCGTGGTATTGCTGCAGCTATTAATAAGTAGAACCACAACTACCCATCATTTTGTGTTCATAGGTAAAAAATTTAAACTCCAATTACTGCAGCATAAATTTGAGTTTGGAAATGAGACTTACAATAGTGCATCATTCTTTTGCTTTATAACTGGAAGATTCAAACATATATAGATGTAAATTATACAAGGTGAAGTTAGTTTTATTTCAAATTATCTCAAGTTCATATTCATTAGAATCACTATTCACATCTCAAAGGGCATAGAATGAAAAATAAAATTTTTGCAAAATATTTTTCCTTAATAGCTTTATTGTTAAATATTGTTAATAGCTTTATTTCTGTAAACCAATGACTACTCCAAATACATGTTATGTGAATTTGCTAACCTCTTTACCACTTAATAAGTTCTGTATGCTCGAGTGAATTTGATTCACTGTGATAATGTATTGTTCACTTAGCTGCAATGTTTTCATTGAGTAATGACATATGAAAAAAATGTGGCTGAAATGTACAATTTTTCTCTATAACCATAAACACAAGGATAGCTATATAATTTATTGCTCGAATTAGCAAGACTTCATGGGATGTTTTAACAAGAGGCATGTTTATTTGAAACTAAAATCCACTGCTTAGACTGCAAGCTACTTGTACTTGAGCAAATTCAAAGTTCAGTAATATCCATTCATTACTTCATGACAAGAGCAGTTATTAAAGTGATTTAAGATGGACAATCAAAGAAAATCAAAGCCATTAAACAGGGAAAGCAATAACTTCATTAAATTAAACATATAAGTGGAAAATATGAAAATGGTTGCCATCAGAAAGACTTGAACATCAATGTCCTGTATGGGAAAAAATTATGTTTTAAAATGCTTCAAAATAATGTAAAACAACTCCATTATGTGGTTTTCTTTTGCAAACTAGAAAACAAGATAATGAATGCAGTTAAAGCTTCATCATAAGAAAAAAAATCTTGCCTAGTTCTGAAGTTATACAAGTAATGTGTGATAAGTAAAAGGTTGGCAAACTTCAATTGTAGTAGAAAAATACAATAATGAAGCCAAAAAAAAAAAAAAAAAAAAAAAAAAAGAAAGAATAAATGAAGTTAATTTACACTGCAAATAAGCCAAGTTATAAACAGAACAAAAACAAATTCTTATGGACATTAAGTGTAAATAGCCTCTCTTTTTTTTTTTTAGTTACTGTAAAAGTTTTGAGTTTAACTGGATTCAGAACAGTGGCTATTATTAGCTATCAATTATTGTGTGCGACTTTTCTCAAAGCAATAGCTTTATTAATCACAACTATACAACTACCAGATATATCTATAATAATCATAAAATAAGACTAGGGACCAGATAATTCAGCATAAATCCACTTTCCTGTTTAATGAACTTTAAACACGTATTAGTAACACTCAAAAATAGTGATGGGACAATACCACTATTTGTTGACATTGATACTCCTTACTCATTTTATAAAAAACTATTAAAGGCAATCGATTGTTCACTGAATTATATTCTTATTAGTAGATTTCTGTGTATAAACGCATGTAACCAATTTTGTATTGCTGTTAATTCCGAAATTGATCCTGTTCGACATTCTCCAATTTACAGAAATCTTTTTTCTTGATAATGCCACAGGTTATGTATCCCCTATTGTTAGTAAGTAAATAAATAAATAAAATATAATTATTATTATTTCTTTGCTGCCCTTTTTATTGAACTATATTTTGTGCTGTAAACTTTCTTTTAAAGGATTTTATATCCATATATGGAAATTAGTCATATGATATACCTGTAAGCTATGCTAGCGATGCGAGTTTGACTTGTGTACATACAACTAACAGATGGAAGGAAAGAACAAATATTTCCATGCGCATATTATCTCACATCTTAAAGTTCTTGTTTGTTTCTACTGGATTCGCAGATTTTGGTCACCAGAGTAGGTAAGTGTAATGGGCGAGAGTGAGTTGCCAAGCCAGGCTATTGCAGAAACGTGATTTAGTGCATCAGCTAACTCAGCTTTATTCACAACTCAGTTAACGCTGCATGTTAGACAAGTTCCTTTCCTCATTGTTTTGAATGTTTTCATTTAGACAGAAGTGTATGAAATGTTGCATAGATTCACCCACAGGACATGTAGTCAAGATCTATCAAGAAGTATAGTCCATCAACTCTTTGGGGACACGTGTGAGGCAATAACATGAAGTCATTCCTTATCTAGCAAAGCTAAACACAACTTTCAATAATACAGAATTTAAAAATTTAAAAGTGTTGAAGATATTTAATCTCAAAGTGTTAGACATAATTCGATACCACCAAGTATTGAGAGTACCGAGGACCCATCCCTACTCAAAAATATCTCCTCTGATGGATATTTTCACTGGAAACATGATCCAACTCTAGGGCCATTAATTGCCCCTTCAAATACTGGAAAGTGCCCACAGAAATCTTATTTGAAATGTTAAATTTTTAAGCAGTACATGCATTCCTAGCAGGTGGCATAATACATTAGGCATGCTGACATGGCAAACTAAATACATGCCTTGTACGTGTAAACAACAATCTGTTTGTTAATCCTGTAAAACCAATGTGCTGTGTCTCAAAGCATTTATGTGCAGACCATATCACACTCATTACAGAGATGTACCTTTTAGTTTTAACTTAGTTCCAACAAACGTTCCTAATGGTTTGAGGTATGTATTCAAAGAATACAGCTAAAATGCATTCAAACTAGAATTTCATCCATGTAATACAGCCAATGGTCTAACTTCAAATTCTCATTAGTTACTGTTGGAAGCAGTTTGATGTCAATAAGTTATACAAAATTACTCTCCAAATGATACCCAAGAATGCTTTACCCTAAGGCAATTCTTTAAGATTTTAAATTTAGAAATTACCTTCAAATATTTAAAACTAGTGCACATGAAACAGGTCGTGGTACCTTTGGTTATCATGCACATGTTGCAGTATACCTTTAGCTATTCATAGTAACAAATCTTCTACTTTGGGGCAAGGAATTTTATTTTGCCAAGATTTTTCAGTAACTAAAAATATGTACATATAGAAAACTGGAGTTATTTATATAGTTAATACATAAATTTAATTGCCATGATCAGGGCAGTTCGAAAGGGGAGTAGCAGGAGAGACTCACTTAAATGGGCCCAGAAAATAAAATATCAGAACGGTAGATGTCACTTTGATGTGATGTATAATTTTATGCTACTCGCCTCCATCCACAAGTCACTACTTTTCCATTATTGCACATGTTATGTGGGATTTTGTGACTAAGAGGGGCCTCAGACTGCAATACTTGGGAGTAATAAATATACTGGTATACTTTGTTTATAAATTCACATCTTTGTGGCTCCAATAAGCATTATTTTAACCTTCTAACCAGTCACCCCAGACAGAAATTTACCTAAAACTCCATCAAAATAAGTTTTCTTAACCTTCTGACAACGTTAATTAACATTAGGCTGCATGCTTTTCAGTGAATGATAGAACACAATTTTGCTACATTTTTTAATCTAATGTTGGGGACTTTATCCAGACTTTTACCTCCAATGAGAAAGGAATAGGGTAGCATTTGCACTTCAATTTTCATTTAAAGTCTACTCCTTTGGAATGTTACATATACTGACCATTATTGCTATCCATGTATTAAAAAAAATACATTTGTTTTAAAATCAGATTCATTTGACTGATAATTACAAAAACAGCTTTAAAAATCTAGTCCCCAAGTCAGATTTCTGAAGTATAAATTTCCATTATATAGAACACAGAACAAACAATTTAAAACAAACAATGAATACATGAAATGTAACAAGAACAAAAAACCCATTGTATGACATTGCAAATTACCTCCATGTGAAACAATTAAATGAAAAATATGGTTTATATTGGTTATCTTCTATAGAATAATGAATAAGATGTAGACATGGTTTTGGTTTCACTTACACTGGCTGTAATCTTTTATAGTATCCCAAAACAACTTTTAAAACTCAGTCCACAAGTCAGATTTCTGCAGTGAAAATTACCATTGCATAGAACACAAAACAAACAATTTATATAGGATAACAAACTAACTGGATTCACGGAAAGCTACAAGGACAAAAGAACTTTTGTAGCACATAATGAGTTACCTTCATATGAAATAATTAAAGAAAAATATGACTTATGATGGTTGTAATATTCTATAGAATCTTGAGTAGGTTTTATTTCACTTATACTAGTTGTAATCTTCTATACAATCCTAAAACAGTGCTTAAAACTCTAGCCCAAAGTCCGATTTCTGATATATAAATTACCATTATATAGAACACTGAACAAAGCGAGTAAAACAAACGAATGCATGAAAAGTTACAAGAACAGAAAACCTTTTATATGACATTGCACATTATCTCCATGTGAAATAATTAACAGCTTTTAAAACTCTAGTCCCCAAGCCAGATTTCTGAAGTGTAAATTACCATTACATAGAACCCAGAACAATTTATATACAACAAAGTAACTGAATGCATGGAACGCTACAAGAACAGAAAAACTTTTGTATCGCATTCTGAATTATCTCCATAAGAATTAAATGAAAAATATGACATAATGGTTGTAATCTTCTATAGAATCTTGAGTAGGATGTAGACATGGAAACAAGACATGGATGTAAGTAAACAAAGAGAATACAAAGCGTATCCTCTTTACACAAGGTAATAGTATTACTTAATAAGGAATTAAATGAGGTAAAAAATGAAATTAATTGCCTAAGAGAGGAAAATACGAAGCTAAATGAATGTATACTTGAAATACGGGATTGATAAACAGACCTAACCTATACAGAAGTTGTAAAGGGTATGTCCAGTAAACTACAGCAGAAAAACACCCCAATAGCATTAAAGAACTGCAGTGATATTCCTACTAAAAGTAGGTTTAACACCCTAGAAGAAGTGGACAATATAGAAAACCAAAACATCTGAGAAATTAACAATGCCAAGGACAGCTCTATACCGACATGTGACTGCAAAAAAGATAAATATTGGAAGTGAAGAACAGAAAAAAAGGAACGTGAATCATAGGAGATTCCATAATCAAAAATATAAAAGAACCAAGAAGTAGAACAGAAGTTAGAAGAGGTATAAAAACTGATGAACTGACTAACCTCCTCACCAATGGGAAATTTGAGACTGGAAAACAACAAAATGAAGTAGACTATGAGGCAGTAATTTTGCATGTGGAGACAAAGTTGGTGCATAATGTTATACCAGAAGTACCCCAAAATGATGCTAAAAACCAAACATAGAAAAGATTCAGGTAGGCTTAAATGGGGATGTAAATGTTGGCATGGTATGTGACACAACAAAAAGAAATCCAAGGTGAACAACAGCCAAATCACAATGCATCACCAAAATGTTCAATATCTAGCAAATAAACGAAAGCGAATGGAACTAGTTTTAAAAAGAACTGCAATCAGATATTCTTGTATTTACCAAACATGATCTTAAGGAAGATGAGATTATTGTAAATAACTATGCGAGTATAGACTAGCATCATATTTTTTTGTAGTGTGCCTCACATTAAGGGGGCATAGCTGTGTATATAAAACACCATTTACAATATATGGAAATAAAATGTACTGAATTCTGTAAAGAAATGCATGTGAATTGGCTGCTGTGAAAATAAAAACTCAAAAAGGAAAAGATATTGCAATTCTTGATGTATACCAGTCGCCAACAGGGGATAAAAGAATTTTTTTTAGAAAGCTTTAAATTGTATTGAACAAGATGCCAAAGAATAAGGAAGTGGTAATTGCAGAGGATTTTAATATAAACTTCCTGGAAAATGGAAATGATATGTTAATACAATTGTTAGATAGACATAACATAAAGGCAAAAATAAATATGCCAACTAGAGTAATGAAGAATTCCAACACTTGTATAAATAATATTTGTGTTAGCAAATACAAAAAAGAATTTAAAGCATCAGTAATAAAAACTAATATAAATGATCACTGTGGTCAGCTTTTGAAGCTTTAGTTCAAAAGCACTAAAACACAAGAAAGGGTAGTAGAGTATAAACAAAAAATAATGAGAACTTAAAGAATTTGCAAACACAACCTGAGCAAATGGGTTGGAAAAATTTATATGAAACTGACAAACTAAATCATAAATACAAATTATTTTACACTAAATTACAAATACTACTTGAAAGTGCTATTCCTAAAATAGCTGTTTATTTAGGAAATGGTTCACAAAGTAAGAAAAAATTGTGGGTCACAAAAGGAATACAAGTATCCAAACAAAGAATGGCATTTTTATTGAGCTGAGGTGGTTTGAATTAGGCAAAGAATCATTACGGTATATAAAAATTATGAAAACCATTTTAAAAATGTAAATGAGGCAGCCAAGAAGTTGAACAAGGCACTAGATAAATAGTTCGACAAATAAATTTAGAACCACTTGGGGAATTGTAAATTCAGTGCATAAACAAACTGGAAACGTGACGGAAAATATTATTTTAGAAAACAATAATATAAAATTAGATAAGCTAGTAATAATTGCTGATGCTTTTAATGTGCACTATGTAAATATTGTGGAGTCTAAATATAAAAGCAAATCATATGTTAACAAAGATGGATTACAAAAACAAACCTGCAACTCATGGTACTACTAGTAACGACTGTAGACGAGGAAACTAGAGAAATAAATGAACTAAAATGTAAAACCTCAACAGGTCTAGACAACTTTTCTAATTAAATGATAAAATTTTGAAAAAATGAAATTGCAAAACCAAAAATATTTTTTTTCAAACTACATTAAGGGGTTCGCTCAGCAACAAAAACATAATAAATAATGGGGCGATATTACATAACCAACTACCAGAATGCATAAAAAATGTTAAAAGTAACATTATTAAACTGAAAAAGGTTAAATATTACTTATTTGATATCGCTCCTTATTCAACTGAAGAGTACAAAACATTTATCAAACAAATGTAAGACAACAGAAATACTTCAATATTGTACATAATGTAAATAAAGTATTATAACTTGAACTTAAAAATAACTATTAACATAGCAATGCATAAAGATGTATATAATATGTTAGATACCTGTACTTTAATAATAAGCACAATAATAGCAATGCTCAAAGGCCAAGTTGTATGTAATTTTATATCTGTATGCTGATGCCACTTTTATTTTATTACTTTGGACAAATAAAGAAACTGAATTTAATTTAATTTTGCTTATACTGGTTGCAATCTTTTATAGTATCCTAAAACAGCCTTTAAAACTCTAGTTCCCAAGTCAGATTTCTGAAGTATAAATTACCATTATATAGAACAAAGAACAAAACAATTTAAAACAAATTAACTGAATGCATGAAAAGTTACAAGAACAAAAAAAAAACCCCTTTTGTATTGCATTGTGAATTATCTCCATATGAAATAATTAAATGAAAAATATGACTTATAATGGTTGTAACCTCCTATAGAATCCTAAAACAGCACTTAAATCTCTAGACCCAAAATCAGATTTCTGAAGCATAAATTACCATTTTATAGAACACAGAACAACTTAAAACAAACAATGAATGCATAAAAGGTTTACAAGAACAAAAAACCTTTTATATACATTATGAATTATCTCCATGTGAAATAATTAAATGAAAAATATGGCTTATAATGGCTGCAATCTTCTTAGAACCTTGAGTAGGATGCAGAAACAGATTTCCTTTTGCTTATACTGGCATTATCTTTTATAACACTGCCTTCAAGTCAGATTTTGGAAGTATAAATTTCACAGAATAAACAATTTATATAGAACAAACAAACAAATTGAATGCATGGAAAGTTTCAAGAACAAAAAACCTTTCGTATCACATTGTGAATGTGAAATATTATATGAAAAATATGACTTATAATGATTGTAATCTTCTATAGAATCTTGCGCAGGTGCAGAAGCTGATTACAATAGGCTTGAAGTACAATTACACACAACAAAATTATGCTTAATATATGAAAGTTAATACGAGGGTGAGTCAATAAATGTCACAACCGTCAGTTTACCGTATAGCTACTTAAATTTTGTATGTGTATTTTGCCAGCAGATAGCAGCATATATCTGCTTGTCATAGCAGGTGCACGACATCACATAAGCACCTGGTCAGTCAGTGGCAACCAGAAGATGGTGGGTGTATTGTAGGAGTGTACATGAGAAGAACAGCGCGTGGTTTTGCATTTTTTGTGGGCAAAAGGACTGTCCGCAGAAGAAGTGCATCACGAAATGCGTCCCGTTTATCATGGAAAGCTGTGTTCAATTGGATTGTTTAACATGGGAAGGCGAAGCAACAGATATCCCGGTCGTCCTGCAGAGGTGTCAATTGAAACCACAGTGCAGTGTATGGAACAAATCACTCGTAATGACAGGCATGTGATGATTGATGATGTAACACGTGCTGTAAGTTGTTCACATTGAAATACGTCATCCATGAGCAGCTGAAGTTTTGCAATGTTTGTGTATGGTGGGAAACATCCCACATTCCCCCCCCCCCCAAAAAAAAAAAAAGGTTAAAGACAATTCCATCAGCCTGCAAGGTTTTGCTCACCGTGTTTTGGGACAAATAAGGCGTCATACTGCTCCTCTTTATGTAAAAAATTTTGAGATCTTTTCTTTCTTATCTTAATCACCATGAATCTCTGCTGAAAAAGTACACACGTATAATTTAAATCTTATATAGTTAGCCGACATTTGCAACTTATTTACTGCCTCACCCTCATATATGAAAAACTATGAGAAAAAACTAAGTCTTGTATCACATTGCAGATTATCTCTATGTAAAAGAATAGGTATATAAAAATATGGCCTACAGTGGTTTCAATCTTCCACCCAACAGACTGGCAGTGTTGGGGGCAAAATCTGATTCCAGGTAGTTCCCTATTCCTGCAACTGGATGTGACATACCACAGCAATCTGCCTCCTTATCTACACTTACCAATCTTAAACATACATTTGCATTTTGGAATTCTCCCTTGTTAACATAAAGGCTCTACTGTTTTAACCAATACAAAACAAACAGCAAAACACACAATACTTTCAGTTAAATTACCTATAAAAGAACTATTTTTGTGAAACATTTTGAGATCCTTTCTTTCTCAACTTAATCACCATGAATTCAAGACCTTGGTTACAACCATGTAATGAAACACACACACCGCATTTAATAGTTCATCTCATAGTATTTCCTTCTGAATAGCTATGAAAAGCTTTAATATCTGTGTGAAGATCTCTATTTTGAGTCAAATTCAATTGACTTGTGGAGGGGACAATGCTCAACTCATTATCTCCCAAGCATGACTGATCAACAATGCTAACAGTGTTGAGTAAACTTGGCTCTGATGAATCCGCCACTTCCTTTTTTGCTTCCTGCAACTCTCTGTAACCAGAGTTGCTTTCCTGCCAATCAGAGCTGGGTAAGCTTTCATCAATGGAACACTCATTACTAACTGGCAATCCTTTGGATAAGGAAAGGAGTGCATCCAGGCCCAAATTCTCATCCATGTTTCCCATATCGTACTTTTCCTGCAAATACAAATTATCAATTTAGGAAGACACATTGTTTTACAGCAAATATTTGAAGCACAGAGTTTCTGTGATATGTTTAACATTTACGCTTTAACTAAAATGAAATCCTAGTGATCTTAATTTAGCAAGCTTTCACTGGGCATTTTTACACCAAAGAATTAAGACATGTGTTAGTTTGCAAATGAACACATGAGTTTTGGGTTTTATTTGTTTCACAATTAAAGCTATGGCTTTAATTCCATCAAACTGATTGAATAAATCAACCTTTGGAATAATTGTGCAAATCTTCTAAAGCAACCTAAGTATACCTTGAGAAGACACAATACTCAGACATTAAAGTGGAAAAGAGGGAAGCACGACAGAAATGGGCCATAAGCCTAAGAAAATACTAATAAGGCAAAATACGAAGAAGAAATGAAATTCAGTTTTGAGACAGGAACATTCCTTCTGTTGATATATTCGGCATCAAGTGCTCAAACTTCAAAACTGGCACATGTTTGCCATCATTTGCACAGATTCATTTGGAAAGTTATATTGATTTTGCCACTCTTATTTAGAAGCATCAATTTCTTGCAATCCTGAACAATAGTTCTAGTGGTAGCATATCAGTTTTTGTTTACTATAGTAAATGAGAGGCAGAAATGCTCCTTTGTTTGCTGAGTCGCCAAATAAGCAAGGCATGAAACACTACCTGGAAGCATGTAAACTACAAATGGAGGCCAGCCAGAGTGGGAGCCCACACGAGGAGTTTAAATATAATTGCAAATCATTTTGCCATGCCTTTAGTTTACCGAATGATCCCATCTTCTCTAGTATCAGTCTTAGAGTTCCAAGTGCTCAGTGAAATGAAGTATCAGGTTTTAATTAACAACGGTCATTTAAAAAGTTCTTGGAATGAAGCATAAAATTATGCCATAGATTTCTTAAACTGTTCTTATTTTTCAATATAGTCTCCCTTGACATAAATGCACTTAGTCCAGTGATGCTACGTGGTCTTTATTCCATCAAGGAAGTCAGATTCCTCCAGGCCTGCAAAATTATGTCTCAACTGACAATTTAAGTTCTTCATTGACGAAAATTTCTTTGCACCATGGAACTTTATCAGTTTAGGAAACAGATAGAAGTCTGATAGAGCTAAGTCGGGAATACAATGGATGTGGCAGCAAATCACACCCCACTTCATTGATTTTTGCCATTGCAACATGTGTGAGGGCGAGCATTGCCCTGATGGTTCTTTGACAAACCCAGGTCTTTCTTGCATATTTTGGTCTTCAATTGGTCCAGAAGGTTAGCAAAATATACTTCAGTGACTTTCCAGGGGGAAAATACCATTAGCAGCACACATTTGGCACCCCAGAAAATAGATACTATGCTTTCTAGCTGATTTCACACACTTGTTCACTTCTTTCAAGTGGCACATCAATTTTACCTTGTCTAAGTTTTGCAAGTATACAAGTTTGCCAGTTTACATCACTGTGCAACATAGGTATTTATTGTTAGTGGTATCTTTCCTTGAAGGTTTAATTGGCCAGCTTGCATCTTTTTGAAATAGTTGTGGTTTCATCTTAATGACCATGTAAACACTCACAACCTCCCCATAGGCATTTGAAAATAGAATGATTAGTACTTGATTATGGGCCCCCCCCTCATGCAACAGATTTAACAGCATGTGATTATTACTTTTAAAACAGTCTACAGCAGAAATGCACAAGATGGCTTGAATGATAAGCATTCCCACATATTTTCTTTAATTTGCCTTCCTGAATGTTAATGATTCCTGAATATTGTATCTCTTGAATGTCAATTTCTCAAATCCATACTTCCAGAGGTAAGTCACCAAAGCCATGATCTTGAATTTGAATGTGCAAAGTTTTCCTGAATGTGAACTTTGAATTTTGTATAAAAACAGAAAATATTAGGCTCATACTTCTATATCAATCTAGTCATTGCCAGGAGATGATGTGTGTAATACAAATGATCATAAATCTAAGACAATTTAAGTTTTCAATTTACAAAATTAACTAGTAATAAGGAACAGGTTGAACCAATCTATTATAATCACTTCAGCACACAGCAGAAGAATGCTTCTGTTTAATGATTATGCATATCTGAAGAGAAAATGTGAGGCACGAGACAAAATTTACTGGGAATGCATTAAAGTGCATAAGGAATATTCTGCATCACCTCATAATCTTCAAGAGTTGAAAACTGAAACCCACTGAACACATGCACCTAATCAAGAGAAGACCAGGCAAAACAAGTGAAATATCACCTTGTAGAAGCGAGAACTCATCCTGAAGTGCAACCAAGGCAGATGAACAAACTGCCTCTAGTTTCATCAGATGTGTTTGCTTTCTTCTCTGAACATTAAAATTTGGTGAAGAGAATAAGAAGAACAAGAAGATGCAACCAAGCTACATAGGGTCACTACAAAAGTTTTGAGAATGGATGCAATAAAATATTAAAAATTTAGACCTGACCATTGCATCTTTTCAAAATATTCTCCATTGCATTCTATACACTGTCTCATCCTTTCAAATGCTAAATGATATTCTTCTTTGGAGGGAGTGCAAATACATTCTTCGTAAGCAGCTACTGTGGCTTCAGGCGACTCCAATTGTTGACCTCAAATTTTTTCTTTCATTTTGGGGAATAGGAAAAAGCTGTATGGGGCCAGATCTGGACTGTAGGGAGGATGGAACAAATATCTGACTCCTGCAAAAATTGGGTTGCTTCTGTGCAGTGTGGGCAGAGGCATTGTCATGGTGCAACAAAATTCCACGCAGACCAGTCTTAGGATGCCTTTTTCTCAGTTCATTGAACCCTTCTGGCAGACATTTTGTGGTGTACCATCTGGCAATACCAGTCTTTTGTCCCTCAAGCAGAATCTTCACAATGTGGTCACTTGCTGAGAAGAAAAAACAGATCATCTTTTTGCCAACACCCAGACCGATGACTGTCATTTAGTTTCTGGATCATACTGGTGAACTCAGATTTTGTCACCTGTTACAATATTAAATATGTTTTTGGATCTTCCTCCATTGGATTTTTCAATCATTTCCTCGCATCATAGCACATGTGCTTGTTTCTGCTCATTTGTGGGTGGTGGGGGATTCAACAACTGCAGAGTTCCTGACGTCAAGTTTTTCTTTCAGGATTGTTTTCATTGCTGCTGATCCAATACTTAGGGCTTCTTAAATCTGACCATATGTGCAATGATGATCTTCCCACAACATGCACTCTGCTTTCACCACATTTTCATCCATTGTTGCTGTAGTCGGCTGTCCTACTCGGTCTTCATCTTTGAGGGAATCCCTTCCTCTTCTAAACTCTGCATACCGTCGATAAATGGTGGATTGCAAAGGGCAAAGATCTCCAAATGCTTGATGCAGTCTTTCAAGTCATTCTCTCTCCCCTAAACCAACTTTAAAGTCATAGAAAATCATAACACGGTAATGTTCTCGTTTGAGATCTATCCTAGCAACACCTGCTATACTTACACATGCAGTGCTAATGATGCATATTGTTGGAGTGTGTCCAGCCTTGCACATGTTGCTATCTGAACTTGGGAAAAGCTGCTTTGGCTTACTACTACTCATTGTTGCCTGTTCTCAAAACTTTCAGAGTGACCCTTGTATTACAGAACAATATATGAAAGCACTAACTGGAGAATAATTGTTCTTCTACACAAGCGGTGTTGGACAAGGTTGGAAAGGTAGAATCAGATAACTGAAAAATTCAATGCCATAGCTGGGATTTGAACCACGGATCTCCCAGTCTTCGTCCGGTTGCTCTAACCACTGAGTTACCATGGCAACATGCTGGCACGACATTACATTTTTCCTGGTAAACTGGACAGAGATCTCCTTGTGGTTTATTGGGAAAAATGTGAATCAGTTGGGGAATTTAATGTCATGCCGGCATGTGGCCATGGTAGCTCAGTGGTTAGAGCAACCGGACAAAGACTGGGAGAACCATGGTTCAAATCCCAGCTATGGCATTGAATTTTTCAGTCATCTGATTCTACCTTTGGAGAATAATTGTTACTTGCTGACCTTGAAAATGATGGCAGCACCTTAATTTTCTGCACAAGACAGAGCTTGGAGCCTCTTATGTAAAGCAACACTTAGAGAAACCTTGGTTTATGCATGGTATCTTTAAGAACAGCGCATTCATGTTCATGTAAAAGTTCTCCATTCTAGGCATCATTAAAAAACGAGCAGATATGCTTAGGTACCCATAGAAATGGCTGCATCCTTATTCTTTTTGATGATGTAACTTAAACAATGAACTTTTTACTGGTGGACAGGCAATACCAAAATGTATGTGTGATTTTGAATTAGCAACTGTCAATAGTACCCAAGCGGTGTACAGAAAGAAGGGATTCAGGCACGATATAATTGTCCATATGACCACACCATGAAAACAGAAATCCACATGTTGCACTGGCATTTCCACGTGTTTTAGATGTACCATAATGCTTTGAAGAGTTGTATGAAGGAGTTGCAGATGAGACCCTGTCAATATTTTATTACTTATGAAAACAATGAATGGATCCAACACTCAAACTTACTATTTTTTTGGCAAATTACCTTCAAACAGATGTTTTGGAGATTGTGCCTCCATTGCCGGCTGTGATCCACTGATGATTTTCCTAGAATGGCTGCAGGTGTTGCTGTTAGTTGGACGGATGTATTTGGAGATGAGATTATTGTCACTCAGGAAGCCGAAATTCATTAGTTGATTACTGCATTTCTGTATCAGTAGTTTATCCCAAACTGTTAACTCGATTTAGTTGTGGATCATTTTGATTAATTTTGTCTGACTTTTTATATTGTGAGTTACTTCTCAGAAATGACTGCAGACTTTCTTATTTCTTTAATCATTAGGTATAAAGGAATAGAAAAATCTATAGTAGCATATCATTTCTGGGAAACAAACTACAATATAAAATATCAGACAAAAGGAATCAAAATGATTCACAATCCAATCGAGTTAACAGTTTGGGAAAGACTACTGATAGATAAAAACAGGAACGAACTAAATTATTTCAGTTTCCCAAATGACGATCTCATTTACAAATACATCTATCAAACTAACTGCAACACCTGCAGCCATGCTCGGAAACTCGTTAGTGGATCACAGCTATGATGAAGGCAACAGCTTCCAAAACATATTTTTGAAGGTAATTTGCCAAAAAGTAGTGAAGTTTTGAGTGTTATACATTTATTGTTTTCTTAGGTATTATTTCACTTCACTGTACTGTTCCGAATAAGTGGTATGTGGAAATATTTTATTGCTTCAATATGACATACATCAAAGATACATGAGCTCCAGGGAGAAGATAGGCCACACCCCCAAGATATGAAGCCCAATTATTGTGGAACCAATATAATGCCACTATTAATAATAAACCATCACAAACTCTCAGAGGGCTATGACAACTGTTTGCAAGCAGTTTTAGGGAAATGTTACCCAACTTTTACTCTACACTCACAGAACTTCAAAAACGATACTCCAACCATAATTGCAGAATTTGGAATGGGCACCACTTAAGAGAGAAGGTTGCAGCTTCAAAGCATAAGAAATGTATTGCAAAGTTATCTCCTGCATTATGGCAACAATAGATGCCTGGAAAGTATTGGAACACTTGGATATATCTTCACACTATAAATTATACATCATTCTAACATTGGTACACCTAAAAAGTTATGATAGTATTTAATTTTTCTTTTTTTATTAAACAATTTGGGTAATAATGGCAATGGGTAATCCCTTGTCACCTTTGTTGGCAAACTTATTTACGAGTAATTTTAAAATTCAAATAACCACAACTTTCCCATATATATTTTGATGTTGGTACAGATAAGCAGATGATATTTTTGCAATTGTATGTAAAAAATTAGTAGAGGGTCCTGTAAAACTGTGGAATTTACAAGAAATATCCATAAAGTTTACAGTGGAAATAGAAGAACAAGGATACTTACCTTTTTTGGATTTGAAAATCATGCAGAGTCAATCAGAATTAATTTTTGGAATTTATAGAAAGCCAACACATGTGGACAATTACGTAAAGAAAAATCAGTTCAACCCAATACCATATCAATATGCTATTTTTCACAGTTTGATTCACACATTAATTAATATTCCATTAACGGAAATAGAATATGAACAGGAATACACACATATACAAGAAGTAGAAAGCTTGAATAAATTTAACCCAAATTACTTAGATAGGTTAACTGAGAAACACAAAAGGCAGAAACTACAAAAAGATATCATTTTGAAAAAATTTAGCAAATCCACAATGGAGTACTGTAAATTTATATTTCACCCAAAATATTTTTAGAAATTTAAGTTTTTTTTTTTTTAAAGAACTGGATATTGAATTGGTACCACAAAATAAATACAATATTAGAAATTTATTAAGTCACCGTTGAAAATTGTTACACTGAAGATAAAATTATCAGAGATTTACCAGATAAATTGCCAGGAGTGTAATAAAATATACACCGGAAAGATGAAGAGAAGTTTCGATACTAGAAGGAAAGAACACACGAGAAATTTAAAATTTAAATATACCGACAAATCAGCTGTAGCTCATCACTTTTGGATGGAAAACCGCAATATTGAACCTGAGGTTAAATTGTTAAAAAAAAAACCACTGAATTGGAGAAATGGAAGAATATTTTCATTACTAAGAACAAAAAAGATCTTATGAATTTTGAGATTCTAGAAGTAGATGACATCATTTGCCTGGCAGAGAAGATAGGCAACATTTCATCCACCGATGGAACCCAGCACGACATGGGAGCTTCAGTCGACTCAGCAACTGAGGATAGGGAGGACATTCCCTGAAACCGGTCTTGTGATTACAAAATGTAAGTAGAGTTCGTGGTGTTTAAATATTTGACTCATTTCAAGATTTTATAAAACATCATGCTCTACAGTATAAAATACTTGATAATTATCTACATAATTTGGGTAATATTTAATTAGTGGAAAACAGACAAAATAAATCACGAAAATATTAGTTGAGAATACAGATATGGGGATTGATAAGGAGCATAAAATTATCAAGACATTTCTGTATTCTGCAATATACGGCATCAATTCTGTTGCTATAGTTTTAAGCAGGTGATTTGCCGGAACTGTTTTCACTAAATTGAAAATAAAAAAACAGTATAAAACAAAGGAAACATCAAGCAGACACAAAGGCTAAGATAGCTTATACAGAAACATTAAAAATCATTCTATTTAATCTAACTTCTACTAATGTGTCTTATAGTACTTCAAATAGAGTAGTACTCGGTAACATGAATTGTGGCCCATGAATTATATAGCATCACCTTTGCAAACAAGTTATAAGATTTTCTATTCACACTTTTGTTCTTTTGTGTTAGCCAATGAAACATAAGCCGTCAAAACCTATATTTCACAAAGAAAGTTGACACTCCATCCTGTTGTTGAAATGGCTTAATCATTAACACATTGAGGATGGGGCAGTTCAATGATATAAATCCTTGCTCCCCAGGATTAATTGTCCAAACTGAGTTTTGCACTGTTTAGTTAATAAATACATGCTTAAAAAATCTCTTAATTTTATGAGCTAAATTTTGTAGTGTACTTACCAAAGCTTCTAGTAATGTTTGAAGGTATGGAATCTTTGAAATCATTTCCTTTTGCGGAGTGGCACTAAAGACAGTTTGCAGATGCACCTAGTTTCACCCCTCCTCTCTTTTAGGAGTAACATGAATGTGGCACCTCCTACCATGGTACTGCGTTTTATCATGTTCACTCTTCGCACTTTTTTCAAGCACATGTTTTTATGTCACTTGAGAATCTCATGAGAGATCCAAATGACATTTACACTGGTTGATTGTTCGTGGTGCATGGAGACCATATTGTATATAGGTTCTTCCATGCATTTCAAAGCAATTAAAAAAAAAGTTCTATGTATTTTGAAACTTCTGTTGGGTAAGAGGGAATTTGTTTAACCCCCTGAAAATAAAGGATCCAGAATTACTCATCTTGTCTTTATTGGCTAACGTAGTTGTCTCTAGATTTAAGTTTCATGGGAACCTTCACTTTCAGCATTAACACTGTCATTTTCATTATAGTATCACTAAAAGCACAAGGAACACTTCAAAAAGTTTCTGAACAACATGACCATTTCTTCTTAAGTGACAAATTCCTTTACTGTGTAATCACCGTAAGCTTAAATGCATAGTTGTGAAGAAAACTAACACTTATTTATTACCAGGATGTGAATTATCATCAGGTAATCTCTTCCAGATGTAAGCTAAGTTCGGAGATCTGTTTGATGCAATGAAATCACTTCCACAACAGTTAAGTGGTATGCACAATGCTTGGAAGTAAAATGGGTATTAAAATGCACACCTTTATCATCCATCCTCAATGTGTTGAATGATTCAGGAATAAGTTTATTAAACAACATTTGTGCTATGTTTTAATTCAATCAATAACATTTATTACTGGCAATGTGTCGACTTCCTCCTTAATGACTGCCCTTGATGCAAAGCCGTAGTGCTCCAATCCAGTTTGTTCTGAATCCTGTTCACCTTCGAAGTCTGATGGTCTTGTACACCGTTTGCAGATGTAATCCTCATCTTCATTCACATCTCCCTTGCCTAGTCCAACGCAGTGCAGATGGAACCACTGCTCACAGCCTCCATCACACTGTACCCAATCCACTTCACCTAGAATTTAATTTCAAAATTAAATTAGAGATCTCTAATTGAAACTACCAACTAAACAATACAACATATACTAGATACATTTAGAAAAATGCTGTTCAATTATAGTAATGAGGCTACAGGATATTATACAGCTTACTTTATAGGGTACAGAAAAATTACATATACAAATTTCAGGGTGAATACCATGTTCAAAATGAAGTCCTTTAAGAATAGGTAATGGGAGACACAGAAGCTTAGTTGAGGCACTACACTTTGTTTCTGAAATTACAGGGCGACATTATTATTATTATTATTATTATTATTATTATTATAATTTTATTATTATTATTATTATAATTTTATTATTATTATTATTATTTTATTATTATTATTATTATTATTATTATAATATTATTAAATACCTATATAGATTAATGCATACCATGTCTTCACAAATGTTCAAATATATCACTGGTGACATTGTGACAAGAACAAGCAAAGATTGGTGCATTTTCTTTTGAAGCTCTCAGGATTAGTTTGAATGATTTCTGCTGCGCCAATATGATTTGTATTAACGTATGTTCATTTTCAACAGATGTATCATAAGCTACTTCCTTCATGGCATGCCAAAGGAAGATGTCACAAGGTATCAGGCCAGATGAGTGCAGAGGCCATACTACTGGTCCACTGCACCTAATCCACTTGGCAATGAATGTTTAACATTACTGTAAAGAAATTTATACAAGCTTTTAATGATAAAAAAAAACAGGATATGGTGTAAGTAACTCGGTCTGTTTTCATTCTATTACGCTACCCACATAAAATTTCACAAGTAGCGCCATGAATAAGTTTCTGCGACACCTGGAATCCTATCACTAAAATACTTGATTTTGAGCATATGTTTGATCCCTATGTATGGAGCCTACTAGTGATTTCATTTATGTTAAACCATTTGGGTCAATGCCACACACAAGTATGGATATGGACCACTGGGCTTTACCAGACAGTTGGTCAAAATGTCCACCACTCTTTAGAGTATGCACTGTTTTCTGTTAGCAATGACCACAGTCAGGTAAGTAAAAATGTCTTCAATCACCCCTATACAGAAAACCAAAGCATGTAGGTATAAGACTTGAAGGCGAGGTACAGTCCCTGTTATCACTGATGTCATAGTGGGCCTTATAAGATCACTGGGGTGGTGCACCAATGTGCTTCATCTATATGTCCATATGTCTTCTAGGGCAATGGGAAGTGTAGAGATTTGCATTGTGATGACTCATTACAAGGCTTGAACTTAGTATTACTGATGTGCTTTGTATTGTCGGTTCCTACTAAGCTCATTACAGACAGTCTGTTCGCTAATATAGTGTCATCTTCTGTGGTGTAGTAGTTACCATATTAGCCTCTAGTTCCTGAGATTGCAGGTTCAAACCTGGTGGAGAGTGATGGATTTTTTTTCAGGTGTAAAAATCCTTAGCATGGCTTCCTTCTGAAGGGAAGTAAAGCCAGTTGTCCTGTATCATAGATTTACGGCACATAAAAGAACTTCAAGCCTGATAAATAGGCCTCTGAGCAAAATTACCAGCCTTTCACGCCCAATACAGAATGGGAGCTAAGGGCCATAGCAGTTAAAGAACGTCCATAAATAAAACTCAGTTTAAAGTGTCGTGTGCATAACAATTACTGTGATTTAAGATGGGATAATGTTTAAGTCCAGACTTCTACCAAAACTACATCATTATTTAGTCAATCTTACTTTGAAAATTTTGAGTTTGAAGGTAGATTTCAGTCTTGATTTTAAGTGTCCTGGTTCCCTTTTTTATGGCCTGTAATTATTGGATGGCAGTTTACCTATACCCTGCATATTAACACCCAAAATATTATGCAAACAACTGAAAAGAGAAAAAGTGTACAGCAAAATAGTGTTGCTAAAAACAACCAGAGGCATTCTGTTTATGGCAGCATTGTGAAGTGATAAGATCCGCGAGTACTCCGCGAGTACAAGAATAACCATAGCCAGAAGAAAAGTTAAGATTAATGCGCGAATCAAACAAAATAAGAAGGAGATAAAAGAGAATATTAAAGATTAAGTAAAGGGGGGAATAAACACTATTATGGATGAAATAAAATAAAGTAGAAATGAAATAAAATATTATTACGGATGAAATAAAATAAAATAGAGACACGTATAAATAGATCAGAAAGTAAAAGAACGTGAAAGGAAACAGACACAAGAAAATATGCCAGAGGGCAAAACACTTAATAAATACAGGAAAGGCTAGCCGTTATTATAGTTTTATTTATGGACGCTCTTTAACTACTATGGTTCTTAGCGTCCTATTCTATATTGGGCGTGAAACACCTGTAATTTTGCTCAGAGGCCTCTTTATCAGGCTTGAGGTTCTTTTACGTGCCGTAAATCTACGACACGGGACCACCGGCTTTACTTCCCTTCCGAAGGAAGCCGTGCTAACGATTTTTACGCCCGAAAAAATCCATCGCCCTCCGCCGGGTTTGAACCCGCGACCTTGGGAACCAGAGGCTAGCACGGTACCACTAGTCCACGGAGGACGACAAGGCTAGCCGGAGAACAGTTAGGTTCTATTGAAATCGCCGAGTGCTCACCGGCGGGCGAAACAAAGAAACGGATGTCCTAGTCACTCAAGCGAACAGAAAATTAAATCAGCCATGAATAACGAGAAACAGTAGAAACGCTAGCTGAGCCTAAGGGCAATGAAATTGAACCAATGGGTAGAAAGCGCAAAGGAGCCAGATAACCAATAAGGAAGATTAAATGTCACGTGAATAGTAAAACCAGGGAACAAAACTAGAAAAGAGGCGTGAAATAGATTTTGGTCTAGGAGCAGGAGCGCGTTTTAGACACGCGAAAGATGGAACACTTTGTGTCGGGAAACGTTAGGAGGAGGATGTAAAACTTCGTGTGGGGAAACGCTAGGAGGAAGACGTGATAGTTTGTGTTGGGAGGAGATAGAAAGAGGATGTAAGAATTCTGTATCGGGAAAAGAGATAGGGTAGCTAGGGATGACATAAGTCATATTGTAAGTAAATGAGAAATAGAATAAATTCAAGGGTAAAAGCACGGAGACTGTAACGGGGGGGGGAACCGATAGGAACGCGTCTTGTGTGAAGGGCCTGCAGTACGAAAACCAGTGTGGATCTTCATAATAAATGGGCCATTGAGAGGAGTTGTGAGTATCATTCACCTCCCATCCACACACTCCCTGAGGTAAGATTCTCGTAACCCATAATCCTCTACCTGAGCAGCCGGCAATCACCTGAAACCCTACACCAAGACCTTACAAACCAGAAACGATACCTTTATTTTCCAAACCCCGCTACAAAATGGCACCCAACGTGTCTTACACCCACGCCTAGCACCCTACCAAACCAACACTCACACCAACACAACGGAGGACGCCGCCAAGGAACCAGCCACCATCACCAGACCAACAGCAGCACAGCACAACAGCACCGAGTAAGTACAACCAACATTTCATACACCAAGAGAAAAGTGAATGTTACTCCGTAACGGCAAAACAACAAAAATCACCATGGAGAACGCCCTTACGGAGGAACAAACAACAGAAACAACTAATCAACAAGAACGTGCCGAAAATCCCTATACACTTGAGGCAGTTATTCAACAAATGTTTATACAATTCCAGCAACTTACCTCTCAAATCACCGCACAAGGTGAAACACTTAACTCTCAAATCACCGCACAAGGTGAAACACTTAACTCTCAAATCACCGCACAAGGTGAAACACTTAACTCTCAAATCACCGCACAAGGTGAAACACTTAACTCTCAAATCACCGCACAAGGTGCAACACTTAACTCTCAAATCACCGCACAAGGTGAAACACTGCATTCTCAGATCACTGCACAAGGTGAGAAAATCACCGCACAAGGTGAAACATTACACTCACAAATTCAGACACAAGGTGAGAAAATCACCGCACAAGGTGAAACATTACACTCACAAATTCAGACACAAGGAGAGACACTAAACGCAAAACTAACAGCACAGGAGGAAACCCTCAAACAATTAGAACAGAGACTGATGACCCAGGTACACACACAATTAGTTGCCCAAGGGGAGAAGCTCGAGGCAAAAATTCTAGAGCAAATGAACACGAAATTCTCAGAACACCAAACACAAATAGAGGAGCAGGTAAACCGACAAGCAACCCAAGTGTCGGAGATGAATGCAGGGCAAGTGTCTTTACGATCGGAGGTCATTAGCATTAGAACAGATGTTCTGGAGGCATGCTCAGAACTAAAATCTTTAAAGGGAAGGGTCACACAAATGTCTGCTGACCATGTTAACCAGGAACAGCTGAATTGTGATCTGCAAGCAGCATGTGTAAATATTAAGGAAAATATAAATACAGAAATAACAGCAATGAAAGAACTCATCACCACTTCAACAAACCAAGCAGCTGCAGAACACAACGCGGCATTAGAACTAATTGACAAAAATTCGCGTGAGTTGGCACAGGTTAGAGCAACAATAGCAAGGCAGCAAAATGTGTCAAATCAAAACGCCAATAACCATGCCACCTCTCGCGAAAATATCACCGCGGAAACGCAACCTGCAATTCACGTGCAGCTTGCGTCGTCGTAGTCACCAACTTCTAGTTTAGCTCATGAGGAACATAGCTATATGAATGTGCATGCATACCCTCTACATTTTAATTTATTAAATGAGATAGCCGTACCACAGTTCAATGACTTGCGAGACAATGCGAAACGATACATTATGGATCTGGACGCTTATTTCGAGTTGAAACAAATTCCGGAAAACTTGAAATTATTGATTATAAAGAAAGGGCTACAAGGCAGGGCACTCTCTTGGTTTCGGTAAGCGATCGGCGACCACACCACATACTCTGACTTCAAACACTTATTCCTAACCAAATATTGGAATACTACCACCCAATACGCGGTGAGAATACGAATAAATAATGGGAAATATATACCAGGACAGGGGCAACAACTCATTGATTACTTCCTGGATCTGGCACAACAGAGCCAATTACTAGACCCACCCATGCAGGAAGATGAATTTGTAAAATTAATCGTGAGGCATTTCCCGGATCATATCCGAAATAATTTAATTGTGGCTAGGGCGACAACCATTGCCGACACACTAGAACTGCTGACGGCGCTACAAGGACACCAGAGCGGTAGCTCAGACAATAGAGCACCGACACAAAATTTCAGTGGGTTAAGGGCACACCCCAACTATCAGCAAAGACGAGGTCCATACCCTCAACAAAACAGATACGATGACAGGGGCAACCAGTTGACGAGACACAGGGGCGACAACCATTTCCACAGGAACCCACCACGAGACAACGGGAGAAGGTACATAAACTATGTAAGAGTGAACGGGAGCCGGAGACATAACTCATGGGGCACAAACACACCGGAACCCCGTGAATACGAAACAAGACAAGATGGACGCCACAGCCCGAACAAAACCTTCAATGAACGCAGCCGCCCAGGACAAAACGTAGACGCACCATCATGGCCTCAAGAAAACCGAGGGAACATATAGAATACAACCCACGGTCAAACCACCAACGAAATGACAACACACAAACAAAACACACAGGGACCATAAAAAAGCAAACATGGTTCAACCGCGACAACCAGGGACCGACACAGCAGGATGAGAGGTGCGGTGGCGCATTCGGTACCAACGCGACGACGGAAAACTAAAACGGGGTCAGGATCAATTCCCGTCTCTAGAACCCCCAGCTCTTTGCAACACAGGGAATAACAACTCCATTAATGAAGAACGACAAGGCGATATCATAGACTCACCACAAGTGTCAATACAAATAGCAGGCGAAGCATACCAGGCTATCGTGGACTCCGGAGCAATGGCTTCTTTATGCAGCATGGAGTTCTACAAAACGATCATATCGCGTGGAATAAAACTGCAAACACTGCCTGTTAAGAATGTTTATGCTATCTTAGCGATAGGGAGAAAGAAAACCCGAATCCAACAACAAGTAATGATACCCTTTAACATCCAAGAGATAGACTTTGAGTATATTTTTCTAGTGGTTCCACATTTAGTGACACAATTAATAATTGGGAGCGACCTGCTATCTGAATTCAGGGCTAATGTAAATTATAGAACAAGGGAGCTCACATTAGTGACAACAAACAATGAAACAGTAACTACACATTTTCTCAAGATACCAGGTATAACACCACACTTAACGGAGGGTGAAAGAGACATCCATCAGAACAGGTTTTTTGTACAAGTCATCAGCCTTGGGGGCGAAATATGTAAAACGCAGGTAGAGATAGATGCTAGATTTTATGATGAAGAGGAATTAGAAGATATTAATGAACACGACGACGAAGAATATAGAGAAGATGAAATAAAGAATAATTATATAAAGCCCGTGGGAGGCGCAAAGATAAGCGGACTGGATGACTTACCAAGTGAAGATGAAAAACAATACCTGTACGGAGAGATGGACACCCGACAAATTAGAGAGTGCATTGCACGAAAGGTGAATGACATCTCAGCCCTCAGCAAACGACAAAAACAAACACTAACTACAATTCTATGGAACAACAGAGAAGCATTTTCAGACAAAACAGGTTGCTTTAAAAATTACGAATATTCCTTTGAGGTGAAACCAGCCCCACCATGGAAATATAAATGTAGAAATATACCGATAACACTTCAAAACGCAGTACATGACACGATAACACAAATGATTGAGCAGAAAATAATACAACCATCGAATTCGCCATATATAAACCCCTTATGTGTTGTTGCAAAGAGCTCAGGAAAGGTTCGCATTACGATAGACGCTCGCCATTTAAACACCTTTATAATACCCGACAACACGAGGACCCAAAGTATCGAGTACATTCTTGCCGGAATCGGAAAGAAAACGTGGTTCTCATGCTTGGATCTCAACAACTCATATCTACAAATCCCATTGGCTCCCCATGTCAGACAATACACGAGTTTCATTTACCGGGGTAAAGTATTCGAATTTTTAAGGATACCTTTTGGGTTATCAGTCAGCGGATCAGGATTTTTGAGAGCGACAGAGAAAATTTTTGGAAATACGACGCAAGACTACCTTACCCAATACATCGACGACTTCCTGATACACAGCACGGACATTGAGAACCACCTTCAGCACATAAACACTGTGTTAACAAAAATTAGACAAAATGGGCTGACCCTGAATCTAAACAAAACAACATTCTTCAGCCAAGAAATCAAATTTCTAGGATACATAATCTCGGACAAAGGAGTGGCACCGGACCCGGAACGCATACGCACGATTCAGGCAATACCACCCCCTAGAAACGTTAGACAACTAAGAAAATTTTTAGGTATACTGCAGTATGAAGCTCGCTTCCTCGCAAACTATTCCAGAGAGGTAGCACCCCTAAGAGAGCTGTTAAAGAAAGGCACACGCTGGAAATGGTCGGAGGAACACCAAAACACTTTCGACAACATAAAACAACTTTTTGGAAAGGCAATACTATTGGAAAGACCAAACATGAATTTACCATTCCACATTTATTCCGACGCAGCCATCACAGGTTTCGGAGCCATCTTGTGCCAATACGACGAGAAAAATGAACAACATATTATCAGCACGGCATCTCGAACTTTGACCCCTACAGAGAAAACAGCGGGAATTACAGAACTTGAAATAGCAGCAATATATTTCGCGCTACAAAAATTCAAGCACTACGTATATAACAGCTCAATCACAATATACACTGACCACGTGAGCTTATCATTCATTAAATCATGCAAACTCGTCAGCTCCAAAATAGCCCGTTATATACATGAAATCACAGCATATGACGTCAATATAAAACACATCCCCGGAAACAGCAACATTTTCGCGGATACACTGTCCCGACTAGGAAACAGAGAAGGAATTCCAGAATGCATGAGACATACCAGAAGAGAAATTAAAATTCTGAGAACCTCACTACACCCAGGTAGCGAACTCGCCAAACAGGTAAAACACATACAAACATTGCAGCTGCAGGAACCAAAGTTGGCAACCCTAATGAGCCAGGCAAAGGACATTACACTTGACCTGAAGGAGACGATAGGGCTGCACAAAGGCACACTGTACAAACTGAAAAGGTCGAAACAACCAACGTGGCTGATATATGCGCCGAGTTCTTTGGAAACAAAAATAATTGACACGTTCCATAAAACAATGATCCACGCAGGATCAGAAAAGACCTGCAACGCAATCCAACAACACTTTTACATCCCAAAACTACATCGAAAGGTACGGCAGCATATAAGCGAATGTGACACATGTCAAAAATGTAAACCAATGAATATAAAATACGACACACCACCTCAGAATATCATCAGGGATAAACCCCTAACACTAGTTGCGGGAGATTCCCATGGTCCTCTACCAGCAGGAGTAGGCGGCATGAGACACATTTTTGTATTGGTGGATGTATTCACAAAATTCGTAAAATTATACCCTATGCGAAAATTAACGAGTGCGGCATGTGCCAAGAAAATCATCAACGACTATATACCCAAATATGGGAAAATGAATGCACTTCTCGTGGACAACGCTTCGATACATAGGGGAAAACAATTTACAGACAACATAAGGGCACAGGGGATAAAAATCTACAACTCAACGGTATACCACCCGCCATCGAACCCATGCGAGAGATACATGAGAGACCTCGTGATATATCTAAGAATCCTATGTAATAAAAATCACACATCGTAGGTGGACCACATACCAACGATAGAAAGGACGTTCAATGAAACACCGAACAGCAACACAGGTTTCACACCCCTGACTCTACTTACAGGACAAGAACACTACCTCATGGAAGGAATGCCATCAGCTATCCCGACAAAAGAAGCCACTCAGGTGGAAAAGTTGAAACTGGCATATGAAAACATAACTAGGAAAACAGAATTAAGAAACAAACACATGAAACGACACAACAAGACATGGAACCCGAAAGAAGGAGATATGGTTTTATACAAGGCACACCACAAGTCATCCATGTTGAAAAAAGAGAACAATAAATTACATTTGATGTGGCACGGTCCGGCTGTAATCCGGAAACAATTGAGTGACCGAGCTTTCGAATTACAAAACCCACGTACTTTAAAAATAATTGGCAGGTACAATTTGGCCTTAATAAAACCGTACAAAGTACCTACAAAATGACGGAAAATGAACCACAATGTAACGTTAAAATGTCTCAGTAAGAAATTAAAACAGAAACATAAACACAGCAGTTGAATTAGCGTGTAGGAAAAACGTAAGGTCAATAACACAACGACCAGAACAGGGTAAAGGCATGACACATAACGAAAATAAGAGTAGAAGACTAAGAACTGTAAAAGTGTGAAACATGTAAATTTGGTAAACCTAAGGCAAAGAATGTAAATTCATATTAAACTTAAACAATATGCAAGAAAACTTAGTAATCTATGCAAAAGGTGTAGAGTCACAGAGAAAGGGGAAATATAGAGTTAAGGCTTAACCAAAACAGAACAGAAGGACGATCATCTGGATATAGAAAATGTTAAAAGTCTCATCATAGTCAACACTGAACTATGATACAAATGAGTGTAAAGAATATTATTATGTATTGAATGTTAGGATAAGGTCATAGATTAAGTTCATTGTAAATAACATTAAGACCGCACTCATGAGCAAAACTAGGAATAAAATAAAAACGTAAATCTGTGGAAAATTATGTTTACTTACATTCAGGTATAGGGACTTGCACAAAAATGTAAGGTCAGACAGACACGTGATTATTCCCAGGTAGACTCAAAAAGGTGAATGACATCCCTAAACAGTCACAACAACTCGTGTGAACAGTGAAAAGTGAAAAGTGCGCGAAATACGTTACCAGAAAATACAAAGCACTAGTACACGAAATGAAAACGAAAAAAAAAAATGAGTGCTTAAGAAAGTGAAAGCATGTTTCACGAAATGGAAACACGAAACTATACACCAGACAAAAGACTAAAACAAGAAAACGAGGCCTGAATGAAAAGGGCGAAAAACCAATGAAAATGTAAATAGTTATAGAATAGGTTATAAGGAATAGATAAATTAGGTAAAGTAAAGTGCGCCACAAGGCACCAGGAGACGCAGAAGTCAGTCCCTGGAAACAAATTTTTCTATGTAAATTTTTCAGGTGGAGCCACAAGCATAATTTGTAAGTTAAAATGTATATAAAACAGTTCGTCAGAACTACGTACGGAAAAGCCTCACACAAGACGCGAGGGGGGAACTTTAGCGCGAACAGCGAAGCACTAGTTTCAGTGGGTTTTCAGACAAGCCATTAATTTTATTCATGCGCATAAAATGAATGCCTTATCTGAAGGGCATTTGAAGTGATAAGATCCGCGAGTACTCCGCGAGTACAAGAATAACCATAGCCAGAAGAAAAGTTAAGATTAATGCGCGAATCAAACAAAATAAGAAGGAGATAAAAGAGAATATTAAAGATTAAGTAAAGGGGGGAATAAACACTATTATGGATGAAATAAAATAAAGTAGAAATGAAATAAAATATTATTACGGATGAAATAAAATAAAATAGAGACACGTATAAATAGATCAGAAAGTAAAAGAACGTAAAAGGAAACAGACACAAGAAAATATGCCAGAGGGCAAAACACTTAATAAATACAGGAAAGGCTAGCCGGAGAACAGTTAGGTTCTATTGAAATCGCCGAGTGCTCACCGGCGGGCGAAACAAAGAAACAGATGTCCTAGTCACTCAAGCGAACAGAAAATTAAATCAGCCGTGAATAACGAGAAACAGTAGAAACGCTAGCTGAGCCTAAGGGCAATGAAATTGAACCAATGGGTAGAAAGCGCAAAGGAGCCAGATAACCAATAAGGAAGATTAAATGTCACGTGAATAGTAAAACCAGGGAACAAAACTAGAAAAGAGGCGTGAAATAGATTTTGGTCTAGGAGCAGGAGCGCGTTTTAGACACGCGAAAGATGGAACACTTTGTGTCGGGAAACGTTAGGAGGAGGATGTAAAACTTCGTGTGGGGAAACGCTAGGAGGAAGACGTGATAGTTTGTGTTGGGAGGAGATAGAAAGAGGATGTAAGAATTCTGTATCGGGAAAAGAGATAGGGTAGCTAGGGATGACAAAAGTCATATTGTAAGTAAATGAGAAATAGAATAAATTCAAGGGTAAAAGCACGGAGACTGTAATGGGGGGGAAAAACCGATAGGAACGCGTCTTGTGTGAAGGGCCTGCAGTACGAAAACCAGTGTGGATCTTCATAATAAATGGGCCATTGAGAGGAGTTGTGAGTATCATTCACCTCCCATCCACACACTCCCTGAGGTAAGATTCTCGTAACCCATAATCCTCTACCTGAGCAGCCGGCAATCACCTGAAACCCTACACCAAGACCTTACAAACCAGAAACGATACCTTTATTTTCCAAACCCCGCTACAATTGGTACTTAATGACGCCAGTCAATTTTAATCTAGGTTTTAAAATACTGCAGAAAATTAGCAAAATAAAGGAACACATTTCAAAATTGATATTAAATAATTCTTCTTATAGGGAGAAAAAAAACAGCTTGGTTCATTCTAAACAATATGATCATTTAACTAGTTTTATGCCTTTTCTATACAGTTATTCTGTTTGCCAATGATACTAAGCTTGTCCTTACTCAATGGCAGAGGCATTAAGGCTGGTTCACAATAAACTGAGAATGGGAATGCATATCTATGACCATATCGATGGCAAAGTGGAAAGTAGATTTTGCACATTGGGACATCTTTTTTTGTAATTGGCCAAAGATAGTTTTTCAACTGCTTTCAAAGTTAACCAATGTCAAAACTCAATAGAGTAAGCATTTTCTAAATGCAGATCCATTACTATTTCCTGATTCCTCTAATCCTAACAGAGTAATACCAAAAGTGATTTCTTTATTAACAGCATATCTTAAAGCTATTAATTGTACTTTGTTAATTTCTACCAGTTTTTGCTGCTCTTTGTAGTTTTTACTATTGCTTTCTTTGAGCTGCATTTAAATAAACTACATACGAGCAGCATCAGAACAAAATGCACTAACTCCATCTGCAGACGAAATGCTTTTTGATACAGATTTCCCCTATTTCGATAATGCTGAATTGATCTGTGCAATCCATTTCTTTCAAATAGCACTCCTTCCTATCTTAAAGTGGCTTCAAAATACAGTGTTAGGTTCAGAAAGTGCTTAGTTCACCAAGATGAATGGAACAAAATACACTGTTTTACCGAAACAAGGAATTACTTATGTGACATTGTGTACATACATGCATTTCACTGCTGTATTTGAATTCTGTGGAACTAGAAATGCACGTGTTGCTGCCAAACAATATCAGATATCGCTTCATTGGGTCTTCTTAGCAGTATTGGTTGAATGAATAAATGAATGAAAACCAATCTGCTTGCTTGAAGGTCTGAGATAGGGAGCTATGTCAAGGAAGCACTAACAGTAATGAATAGATCAGGTATGTAATACTCTTGACTTTGTCCAGTTTTTTATTTAACTGTCACTTTTCCCAGATCTCACTGTCACTGTTTCACTGGGAATTCAATTCACTAATTTCACTTCACTGAAGTGAACTAGTTCAATACTCCTCACTTCACTTCTTCACGACATAGCCTCCTCACAGCAGACAGTTCACTTCACTTGGGAGTCAAACACTAGACCTCCACAGCCTGTCGCTCCGCAGTAGCACCTGCTGCATGTCAACAGCCATCACTTACTCACTCAGAGAATCGCTCTTGATGTCGCACCCTAACACACTTGTTAGCTCGCTTGCTGACTCAACAACTCTACTGTTGCCACTCCTCACCTTGCACTGGCTTGACTGCTGCGAGAGCACTCACTTATATAGTTAGCAGAATAATATTGGTCTAAGACAAGGTTGTAAATTGAGTCCTGTATTATTTAATCTGTTCATAGATGATATTTTGGAATCAATTGGAGTAGAGAACAGACATGTACCAATAATTAATAATAAGGGAATACCTGGTTTGTTATTTGCAGATTATTTAGTTGCGGGATGTATAAGTAATGTGCGATTGGCGAGAACAATTGAAAGGATAGATAAGTTTTGCAAAAAAATGGAGTTTAAGAATTAATGTAAATAAAACAAAAATTATGGTATTTAAAAAGGGCAATAAATTATGGAAAGATGAGAAATGGTATTGGCATGGAAGAGAAATGAGGTAGTCCAAAAATTTGATTATTTAGGGATACGATTAAGCAGCAATGGTGGATGGAGCGAACAAAAGAGAATAGTATTAGCTAAAGGAAAAATGGCAATGAAAGCCATCAAAACTTGTACAGATAAATTACCAGAAATGCAATTAAAATGGTTAGAGAGAATTTATACTGCTGTAGTGGAAGCAAAAATGTTATATGGAGAAGAGATTTGGTGCCTGGAAGAAGGGTGGGTAAATATAGACATGATCCATAGGAGCATTTGTAAACAAATATTGGTCTACCCAAGATCATCATCCAACGGAGTAGCTCAAGCCGAATTAGGGAGAATGGGAATTAAAGGAAAAATTGTGGAAAGAGTGCTAAAATATTGGATTAAAATTACAACATTTTGATGATCAGAACAGTTTACATCAATGTTTGATAGTGCAGGAAAGAACTTAATCATAGAGAGTCTTGGCTAGGTAAGATAAAGGAAACCTTGATGAAGATAGGTTTTGGGGAGATTTGGAGAGCTAAAGAATTACTACAAATAGGACAAGAATAGAGGATATGGAAAAACAAGATTTATTAGCGAGTTTTACTTTTAAGAGCTCACTGAGATTATACAGAGAAATGAAAGTAGTATGGACCAGGGAACAGTATGTTGATATATGTGATAAAACAGCAAGAGCAGGATTTGCATGGGCTAGGACAGGGGTGGTGAATTTGATAGGTTTGAGAAAAGAGATTGATATGGAGAAATGCCCACTATGCCACCGGAAAGTTAGAGAGTGGCATATAGTTTGAGAGTGTGAAGAAACAAAGTTGCTTAGGAGGAGGATAGAGAAGAGAGAATGGTTAAATTTACCAATAGAAATTCAAGCTAAAATGTTAATAAATGTAAAATCTAGGAAAAATATAACAGAAGTAGGAAACTTTTTGGGCAGAGTAAGAGCAAAATGGATGAGGAAAATTAGCAAGGAAGAGGCAAATGAGTATTAAATTACAGTAGTTTTTATTTGATATGTTGCAAGTAGGACCCAACAACTCGACAACCTCAAGGTTTGAGTTTGTTGGGGTCCAAGGTAAAGCAACTCAAGGTAGAGTTAAGAGTTTGTATTGGAGATTAAATACATTGATAATTGTACTTTTAGATTAGGAGGAATGCTGGCTACCAGTATTAAGAGGTTATTTTTCTTTATATTTTATTTTATTGTTATTTTTAGAAACTGGGTTAAGAATAAATTTGTAAACTTGTTGTAAATTTGTACAATTAATTGGGTTAACAATATAGTTAGCGGAATCTTTCCCAAGGTTCTTAAACATCCTAGAACTATTTTGACACATTTCTTGGAAGAGGGGGGTGGAAGCTTCCAGAATGTTCTAGTTTTCTGCTGATAGCACACCTGATGCTTACTTCAACTGCTCGGCATTGACCTCCCGATAACCTTGGGCCATAGCCACTGCATCACAACAGTGATGCTACAGTATTACAAAATGGAAAAGAAAATTGTTATAGGTAATGGTAGCAGAAAGAGAATGAAAATGCAGGAAACAAAGAGAAGCAAACAAGTAAAACTGTGGTAAAGAGCTTGTGTTATGTGTTGAAACATATTTTTTATATTAGTCTCATGCAAATATATGCAGTGGAATGCCTGTAAAGAATACCGAGATGACATTCTATGGTGTTTTATCTTTCATACTAGTTTTTAAAAAATAGCGAAATGCATTAAGTTCTCTTTTTCTTGCATTATCCTTCATATAAAGTGATAAGATCCAAACCTAATGAACCTTTTGCCATTCCTCTAAACCATTCACGTCTCCAGTGAAATGGGGAGTTTATTTGAGTGCATATCACAGGTCCAGGGTTTAACATTCCAAAGCAGAGTCAACATAGCAAAGAAGAAGGATGGTGACTCATTCTTGCAGAAGAGGTTCAGTAGTGAATGGAGATGTGAGGCTGAACTGCAGTTTTATGTGAACATTGTAGATGTAATGTCTGCATTCTGCAGTAAATACCACATTGAAGATGAATCTACATTTGAAGGAAGAAATGAACATTATTTGAAATACAGTTGTGCTCGCTGAATGAAATATTGGCGTCAAAGTGTTTCCAGAAAAAGTGACAAATGAAATTTGAAGACTCACCTTTTGTTTTTTCTTCAATAAATGCACAAAGCAAAGTATAAAACTTCTTTTGTAAGCAGAATTGGAACTGTTTATTAAAATATCAATAAATGCAATCTTTTACCATTTTTTCTTAATGTCCAAGATAGTATTTTCAGTACAATTGGTTCAAAATGAACTAAGCACAAAACAATTTCCATTATAAATGTGGTAATAAACAAAAAAATGATTTTGGTGATAACAGTATTTAGGAAAGTGGCATTTCCACTACAGTTAGGTATGAAAAACTTCTTTGAATATTTTCTAAAATAATGAGAGTCTAATACACACATATGGATCTAACATACCATCCCTGAGAATGAGAAGGTTAAAATTTTATGGAGACTTCTTTCCTGTTCCTTTCACCTGGGAAAGCTTCCCATTATTTGTGAATGCTTACATTATAATAAATGCATTTTGACTTTGTCATTCTGATTCTGGTACTGTGAACCAGTGACCGAAATTATAGCTTATCTGAAACCAGATTAAGCTATCTCAGTACAATGCTACATTCTAAGAATGAGTTTCTGGTTAATTAAAAAAAAATGTTGCAATTTTAGGACACTTCTATTCCAAAAAGTTTGGATTATTGTGACTCCACCATATAAAGCACAAAGGATTCAATGCTGTGAGTTAGACACGCCTGCAAATCCAGATTTTTAATGAAAGTATGGTTAAATGTGTATTTCAAATGCAAATTTTATATCTTGAACCTAAGAAAGTAACTGTTTCAAAAGTACTAATATCAATACAATTATGAGTTAGCATCTGATCTTTATTGGGCAACATAGTTGTCCCTAGAGTTTTATCATTCTTGGAACCTTCAATGTAAAGATTCACACTTTCAGTATTCACTGTCATTTTCACTAGTATTACCGAAAGTACCAAGAACATAAGAATTTTAAATTTCTTAAAGAAACCACCTCTAAAATTATATCTTTAATTGCTAAGGATCCCTTTCACTGATTAATGTTTGGAGTTTGCGAGATTTGGGTGCCTTTCTTCACAAGAGAATCTGCATATTCATTATCCTGATGGCCACAATGAGCAGGCATGCACTGCAGTTTGATCACTTTATTTCAAGCAATTAACATTTGCATAATTTTTTGAAACACACTTATTTTAGAAGTTAAGAGCTGCTTCTGTGAAACAATTGCTTGGATGGCTGCTGTTGAATCACTTAAAACTACTGCTTTTTTAAACATGTTAATTCTAATTATAGAGAAAATTGGTTTGGAGTTGAAACACTTAACATCACTTACATTTATTGCATCTTCACCGGTTTCGAGAGCTGCTTGCTCTTATCATCAGAAGTGGCCAACCGGCTCCTGATGGTGTTGTCTGGTATAAGTTAAAGTGCTGCATTAGATACAGTGGCAACAAGTGGTGCATCGATTGTTATTAGTCAACAAGGTCATGTGGTACTATCTGTCATATTATTGCTAGTTGTGCCCATGTTCCTATATGACAGTGCAGGTGTAACTGAATATAATTAGATTTCTCTGTTTATTTCATCATAATTGCGATATTGCAATAAAAGAGACTTATGTAAGTTTATTCAGCATTTAAACATACCTAGTTCTGCTGCAATTCAACCAAGGAGGGCATACTAATGCAATATTTCCCAAAACATTTTGTCATGAACAATCATTTAAATGGAAATGGATAATATTTTACAATCATCCCTTGAAAAGAGTATGAATTTGAAATGTTGCAGTATACCTGACTGTGATGAGCCAGAATGATAATAGATTTCTTTCACACACATTAAAAAATTAATTCTAAATAGTGTAAGCCAGCTACCAAGTGCTATGCCAGTAAATCTCCATGTTGAGATTTACTTTTCCTAAGAGCAGTATCAAATAGAAAATGTTTAAAATATATTGGCAGAATGGTAACTTCTTTTACAGCAATTATTTGATTGTGCATTTTTCATCAGCAGTGATTATAATGCCAGGCTCTAGTCCCACTGGTCATGGGTTCAAATCCAGCAAAGGGCTTTGAACTTTTGGGGTATAAAAATTGCTAGCATAGCTTCCCTCTTTCTCCACCTCTACTTCCCTTCTCATATTCTCGCTGCATCGTTCTTTCCATCTACCTATTTCTTTATTTCTAGTTCCCTCTCCTACTCTCCCCCCTTTCTCCTTCAGTTGCCCTCTTCCTGTGCAAAGCACTAAATGCAGTATTTTAAAAACAGGTTAAAAAAAAATAAATTGCATTTTCTGGGTATTTATGAAAACTGAAACATAATTTTGGAACTATACTGTTTCCCATGGCAACTGGCACAAATAGGTAATAGTAGCAGGGGGGAGGTTGCACAACTTCTTAAATACTCATCCTATATGAATTTTGCAAGTAACACAACCTGTCAGAAACAATGAGATTATAAATTTTTGTTATGTAACATTTTCAAAAAATCAACAATAAGCGAGATACTTTGATTTTTTTTTACTTTGAGTCCCAAAAGGAAACCCCCTCTTTGGGGAAAAGTAATTAATATGTCATATAACCTATTCTATAAGTGGGACCTAAGGTATGTTAATTTCCTAGTTTCACAACAATTGGATTGGACATTCTTGTGTGAAAAAGTAACATACTCGTAAAAAAACTCTAAAAATGTTATTTTTGGCATCCTCGTAGCTCATTATACCTGTTAACATAAATTATTCAGCCAAAACTGAAAATTATGGGAGAAATTATCAACTTCAGTTTTATTATATGTAAAGATTTGTAAATAATTTCCATGACTTCACAACAGGCAGGATCTATTGCAAAAAAAAAAAAAAAAAAAAAAAAAAAAAAAAAAAAAAAAAAAAAAAAAAAAAAAAAAAACCTGCTAACAAAACAAGCTTTATATTGATCTTTTAGGAGCTTTGTAACAGTGAAGGCAAAATTCAATATTTTTGCATTAGGAGTCGAATTTGGGACACATTTGCTTCACTTACTGCATAATTTGTAATTTTACAGGACATGTTTCAGAAGCCTTCACTTCCATCATCAGCTGTAGGTCGACTGGCAGCGCTGGTGTCGTCTACCAGACCAGAATGAAGACACCAGCGCCACCAGTCGACCTACAGCTGATGATGGAAGTGAAGTTTTCTGAAACATGTCCTGTATAAATTGCAGTGCAAGTGTAACAAACGTGTCCCAAATTAGAATCCTAATGCAAAAATATTGGGATTTATATGCTAATTTCACGAGTCACTCATGAGTATTTATAAACAACATAAAGCACCAGCAATTATTTCATTTATGCATGCGTGTATTATATTTGGTGCATGACTATTTCAACCCATAGGAAAGCAATTAAATTTATTTTCTTTCATCACCTCTTATAAATATAATACATTAATTATTCTGCTCTCCTAGGAGTTGCTGAGGTTTCGGATCATACACACTTAACACCCTGGTTGTTTGTGTATATGCATCCCTAATTTTACTGTACACATTTTCAAAAAATTTCCAACTTAAATTAATTTCCTCTTCTACCCTACATCGTCATTTCTGTTATTAAGATTCTCTCTTTCTTTAATGATTTTCCTCTACCATTTTTCTCTTACCTTTCCTGTATATTTGCCTAGTTGTTTCAGAAATTCTTCCCTATTGTTTCCAAAAAGTTTTATGGACAATAATTTTTGTCTGTTAAATTATCCCACTTCCTGCTCCATGTTTCTTCTCTCCAGACTTTGGTTGCTGTACATTCTGTTGTACAGTGCAAATTTTTATCTGCATTGTCACATAGTGGGTACAAATCTTTGGCAACTTTTAAACTCCTTAACAACATTGTCCCTGTTTTTGCCCATGCCAGGCCCTCCCTTTCTATTTTATCACAAACATCAATGTGTTCTTCCCTTCCCCAATCTTTCTCAAAACTCCTATAGTATATCAGAGTACTCTTATCCCTTAAGCTACCATATATTTCCTGTTTCTCTATGTCGTAAACCCTAGATTTCACTTTATTCCATAGGCTTTGTCCACTTACTGTCTGCAAATTAGCTAACTCGCCAATTCCAATTTCCCTCACAATTTCCTTTAATCAAAATAATCAGTTTCTTTCCCTTTTTAATTTTTTTTGTTTTTTTGTTTTTTGTTTTGGTACTCTTAAAACAGTCTTTGACAATATTTCCTTCCTCCAGTGCTTGGATCCTACTCCAATATTTCATTATACGTTTTATCACTAGCCCTTTCCTGCCAACTCTTCCAAATTCAACTGGGGCTACCCCATTTGGAGTTGCTCTCGGTAACCCCAATATCATTTTGCAAAAGGTTCTTTTCTAAGTCAGCAAAAAACAAATATACCTTTCCTCTTTTCTTGCTTAGGTATTTATCTATCATTGTTCTTAATATAATTATATTGTCCACTGTATATTTCCCTTTTCTAAACCTTCCTTGAAATTCTGATAATTTTCCTTCTCTCTTTGCCTATTCCTTTAATCGCTTTGCTATTACCCCTGTAAACTCATTGCCTATCACTGATAAGAGCCCAAGGCCTCTATAGCTACTTGGGCAGTTCACCTCCCATTTCCCTTTAAAGATTAGTACAATCACTCCCAGTTTCCAATTCTGTGGAATCTTTCCTCCCTCTAGAATCACATTGAACAGTTTTTTAAACAGTGCTCGCCTTTCCAAATATTCATACCAGACTTTCCAGAATTCCCCCGGTATTCCATTAGCTTTCTTTGTTTTCAATTTTGTAACCTGTTCTGTTATCTCAATCTCCAATATTTTCTGATTAGTGCTTCGATAAAATTGCTGAAACCCCCTAACATATTTGTCTGCCCTACCAAGTTACATCCATCAAGTATTTGCTCAAAATAACCCCTCCATTTATTAGGGCCAATTTAATTCTCTATTTATCTTATCCTACATACTTTTTTCACCAACTCTCATGTCATTTTGCTATCCTCCTCTTTTGCTGCCTCTTAAATCTTTTCGCCAATACTTTCACTCCACTCTTTCTTTTATTCCTCAATTAGACATTGATAACCCCATTTGGCTATTATAACGTTTTCTTTACTAATGGTTCTTCCATTTGTTTGCACCTCCTAAACTCTCTTTCTAACCTTTTCTTTGCTGAAAAGCGATCATCATACCAACCCTTGTCTACAGTTTTCCGTTTATTTCTAATTTTCGTTGTTTTTACTGCTGACTTCAATTCCCATTCTAGGTACAATATTGCCTCATCAGCTTTTCTCACTTCAATTAGTTGTGAAATTTCACATTTGGATTTTCTTCCTCTGTTTCAGTTTAAATTCCCAATAAACATTTCCCTTTCCTCTAAGGACCACCTATAATTTTCAACAATTTTTCCTTGCTCTTAATCTTCTTCCTGTTCTACTATCTTAACTGTTTGGAATGTTGCTATTAATGGAAAATGGTAACTATCCAATACCTTCTGCATAAACTCGAAGTCTAAAAGATCATTGTCTAAATTCCTTGAATACAGCATAAGTCAATTACACCGCCCCACCAGACTTATCTGAACCTCTTGCCACATTGTACATTACTAGATTGTTAACTTCACAACATTCAATTAATTTTATGCCTTCTCCATTACTTGTTTTTATCTTTACTATGTCTCTGTATATATAATTTTTTTTTCACTTGATGGTTTTCTAGCTCAGCCAAATGTATTTGTTCTTCCCCTACCCTTGCATTAAGTCTCCTAATAAAAGATCTAAATTATCATATTTCTGCATCAAAATTTCAATGTCCATTTCTAGCTTTCTATAAAAACTTGGGTCATAAAAATCTGACATCCCTGGCAGATTGTATACTACTCCAATTCCCATCTCTTGTCACATTTTGTAGCATAACCCAAGTCACTCGATCTGATCTTGTGCACTTTATTTCCTTTGCCCCCAAATTCCTCTCCCTTCTAATAAACACTCCTATTCCTCCTGAAACTTAACCTTTTGCTTTCTCTTTTTACACCATTTTTTCCAAAGTACTCAAAACCTTCCACATTTATCAGTGAACTTTTGGTTAACCATGTTTCCACTACTGCCACACATCACCCAACTTCAGTGTTTGTGCTAGTTCAGCTTTGTTAATTTTGTCTAACAAACCTTCCACATTCCCACACACTACTACCAGGGATACTCGATCCTATACCAAGCCTGTCCTATCTGACACCTAAACTGTTGCAGCTTTGCTTTCATCCTTGTTAATCTCCTCTCCTGTTGTGATCTTCTACTATCAAGATACTCCCTCCTGGTGTTGTCACTGCACTCATCGCTTCCCCATTCTTCTATACCTTGATTCTTGCTGACGTGGCTATGACATCTCTCCTTGCTTAGTCCATCAGCTGTTTCAGTGGGCTGGCCTCTTTGATGGTGACATCATCTCTCTGGCTCGCCCACTGCTTGCATTCTCCCTTCTTTGGGGCTCAAATGACTCCTCCCCTCCTTTCTTCTCTTTCAAAAGCTCCTTGACCTTGTTGCTGCCACATGGGAATTTCCATTGATATACAGCTGCATACACACATATAAGCTCTTCTTCCTTCATTTCTGGCTTTTTTCATCTCTTTTAATGATTCATATCTTACTTCCAGTTCTTTTTTCCCATAACCATTTTTGATAAATACTCTTGTGCCTTACAGTTTTCTTGCATTGCTTAATACTTTCCATTTAAAGCTCATTGTGGCTAATTTAACCAGAATCAGTCTTGGTTTCCAACCCCTTCGTCCAATTCTAAAGGCGTCTATAATTTCCCAACCTGCAAGTTTAATGCCAAGTTTCCCTTCTATAATTTCTTCGTCTTCCCAAATATTTTTTCTCTTTGTTTTTCTATTCCAAAAATCATAACATTCCACTTCCTATTTGCATCTGCCAATTTCTCCAGTTGTGGTATTCTATTTCTGCAGCCCATTAGCTCTCTTCTTGTTTCTACTTCCATCTGATTAATGCTATGTTTTATTTCTTTTATCTTCTTTTCCATTCTCTCTTCCACTTTCTTCTCCCTGCTCTTGATCTCCTTTATGTCTTCTGATATCACTTTGAACAGTGCTTTTACTTCACCTTTTGCTGGTCCTGGATTGAGTTCTACACCTCTAATTATTAATAGAACTGCCAGCACTATTGCCATCCAGTAATTTAATGTTTGTGAACCAGTTTCTGTATCTGCACTTTTGATTTACCTTCTGTAAAACAGCCCAATATGATATGACTGCCACATGACACCCATTTCTGCCATAATTATGGGTGTTCCTTCAACCCATAGTTAAGCAGACTCACAGTTTTATGTCTAAAATGAGAATGTGTGACAATCATATGTCATTTGTATACATCACAATATCATCATTGCTGTAACTCTCTTTACTCATGCCCATTCACAGCATTTATGATGCCGATAGCTTGTAAGTAAAAAAAGAACGATAAAATGTTTCATTACTAGTAAATGCAATTCATAGTGTAGAGTGAGTATGTACTGGTTCTAGAAGGCTTTGAAGCTATGAAGAAATCTGTAAATGTAGATTTTAGCTATAGATTACATTTTGAATCACACTAAATTAAAAGCTAGGTTTCAGATTCATACATTTTTATATATATATATATCCATAGCGACTTTGCTTGAGTTAGTAAAACAAGGTGGATCGGCAGAGCTTTGGGCTTACTTGTTGTCACTGTCTTTAATACAGTCACTGTAGTGTGTGGTTGTTTGTGGTGACATCTAGTGGCGGATTGATTTATTTCCATAGCAGATTTGGTGGCAGCAATTCAAAATTCATTACAAAATGGTGTTTATATTTTATGATTAAAATCTTTTCCCAAGCATCCAAATCTGTTGGGTATTTTGTAGGCTTTAGGTGTGTTATGTTTGGTGTGATGTCGTGATTGGTTCATCCAAAAGTGGTGCGCAACTGCAGATTTATCAGTCTGTTTGTATTGATGTATCTCATATGGTCTTTTAATTTGGTTTCTAAATTTCTTTTTGTTTTACCTATATAAATTTGGTCACATTCAGGGCAACTGATTTGATAAATTACTGCTTTTTTGTCCTAAGAAATGTGGTCCTTCAGTTTGTTGCAGAGTAATTTCTTTATGCTGAATTTATTTTGTGGAGCTAGGCAGTTGTGCTTTTTGAAGATGTGGAATTTATAGTGAGTACTCAGGTGGAAAGTGAACTTTGAAAATAATTTTGTTTTTTAAGCTTTGTGATATCCTTGATGTTTTTTGAATTTTGCTATTTTTTTGTTTGTTTGTTGATGATTTGTTTGGCGAGGCCATTATTGAATGTTGTGTTGACTGTGTATTTGTATTCTCCTTCTGTTGAGGGGGTGCAAACCAATCTATAGGTTAAACTGTTTAGGACCATATGTTTGTGTGGGACCAAGTTGAAACTATTATCTTTTAGTAGTTTTCAGAATGTGTAGACTTCCTGTAGATACCAAAATTGATCTTGTTCTGGTTTCTATGGCAGGCACAAAATTTAATGGTGGGTGACAGGAAATCTAAAGGGAGGCTTGCCCCGCCTTGCAACATTATATACTTAAGACACTGAAATCACACTACAAAGCTGGTGATGCAAATATATTTGTGCCAACAAAATTTACTTGCACTTCAGGAAAGAGAATAACCTGTTCATTAGGAGCATTTTATTGTGAAGCTTGCAGTCTAAAACAAATTTTCTATATTAACTGGTTGCAGAGATATAGATGTGTATTGAACTTGTCTTTTAACAAGGGATTCTGCTAAGTAGATTTAAAATTTTCTGTCCAACTCCCTTCATGCCTCTTTTGTTTATTGTATCAGCATGTGATTCAAAACAGATACCAGAACGAGCATGAAGTAAGTGATAAGGAAGGAAAAGACTTCTAAGTTGCTGATGAGTAGCTTCAGAGAGAGTTTTACTCTCATGCTAGCAGTGGTAATTTCAATTCCTGTAGTTCAATTATAGTGATTGTGTTGTGTTGAGTTATTTTATTGGTATTTAGTCAAAATGTTGCTTAAAGAACAAAGTACGAGTAGTGAAAGTCAACCAACAACAGACAAACATGAAGTGTTGAATCACGAAAGCAAGGAATATAGTTTACAATGTGCAGGTATTCTTTCTTCCTTTTTACTTGGTCTATGCAGGATTTTTACTACTGTTGTTAAGGTATTACTTTCAGATTACTTTAGTTGTTAACTTTAGCAATGTACACCAAGTCTATTTGCTTAAGTATTATAGTAATACCCTATAAATTGTTTTAATTTTGTCTTATTACTGCATGTAACTTTGCTGCACCCTTTAACATGTGCCAATGTTGCAATTCTCCCATAGTGATCAGCTGCCAGCCACCTTTAAATTTTGTGTCTGCCATAATTACTTTTAAATCTAGGAATGGTAATGTGTCTTCATTTTCAGTTTCCATAGAGAATTGCATAGCTTTGTTCTGTAAGTTGAGTAATTTGAGGGTATCTTGGATGAGCTTGTTAGGTACTATTGCAAATATATTGCCAACCTATCTATGCCAAACTTTGTATATGTGCAGAAAGGAGGTAACTATCGGTGTTTCTAAGTTACAAAACCACCAAGGAAAGGTGATTGCAAATTGCCCATGGTAAGTCTGAAGTCTGTTGAAAGTACCTATTGCTGAATGCGAAACTGTTATGAGTGATGCAGAGATCTGCGAGATTCAAAAGGTCATCTATTTCCTCTTTTGGTATATTGTATTAGGTAAGCCATCCCTTCAATTGGTATAGGAGTTTGTCTATTGGAATACTTGGGAAGAGGACTATTACATCAAAAGATACTATTTATCTTCCAGTTTTATTTTATAAGTTCCATTTTTATAATAAGTCTTGAGAACTTCTCACATTTAAACTGCTATACTTCAACATACATGAGAGTTTCTGTCAACCATTTTGCCAATTTATAAGTGCATTAATCAAGGCTGTTTATTATGGGTCTCATTTTGTTGCCTGGTTTATGGATTTTTAAAGTGCATAAAATCTTGATAAGGTCAGATGGTTAGGCTTGATTATGGATTTTTTCTTTTTCTGTTAAGACTTTAGCTTTATTCTAAGTAAAATTAAAGGTTTTCCGCTCTGGTAATGTAATCTTCTTTGTCTAGGATTACTAATTTGCCACCTCTGTCTGCTTTTGTATAAACTACAGGTTTTGATTTAAGTGATTTGATGATTTGCTTGTCTGGGAAATTGTGTTTGTTAGTTTGTACATAATTTTCTATATCCACATAAAATTCCTTACAGGGATTTTTAATACTTAAGAAATGGCATAAATATTTATTTGATACTTACCCACAGGCCTGAGGCACAAAGTAGCAGCACAGTCATCTTCATCATCGGAACTGTCCTGCTTTGTCTTCTTTACTCTGAATGAGGAACTTCTTTTTGTATCAGATGCATCTGCTTTTCGTTTTGACTGAAAGACAAAATAGATAAGTGATAGTAATTACAACCAAAGTCTTTTAGTTTCATCCATAATTTTGGTGCTTCTAATGTAAAAAACATTGAAAAATAACAAATAATTTGTTTTAACTGCACATCATAATTTTTGCTATACCAACACGTGACCTGTGGCAAGGAAAGATTATACCAACAAATTCTGAACTACTGTCCAGAGTTCCCTCTGATGTAAACAAAAGCACATCATGAACCTAAGCACAATCTTATGCCAACGTAAATAGTTCCTTAATAAATGTATTGTATCATGAAATATTGGGGCAGTAAAGGTATAGAACTGCACACTTTATTGTGGTTATCATAAGAACTCATTGCTAAAGGTAATGGATATATATTCTAACTGTTAAGAGATTACCAAATATGATTTTCATCTGCTATTGCACTAACACTGAGAGTATCTTGCTTGTTAATTACCAGCTGTATGCATGACTACAATTCTCTTGCATATACGAGAAATGCAGCAATGAATTCCCAGGGGTGCTATCTGAGTACCAAATAAATACTTTGCGTAACACAGGAAATATGATAAGCGAACAGTCATTCATAGTACGCTAGCCCACGTATGCTCAGCTCAGGTCAAGTCTTGTGATTTAGTCAGTTGGTACTTGACTTCTCATGGCTGAGGAAGGTGTGTGTAGTGCAAATGAACAGTTCAAACACAAAACCAGGAAACTGTTAAAAAGTGGCAAAAAACAAACACTACTTAATGTGAAATAAGAGTTGAAGCTTTCCTGGTGACGAATATGCTCTAGACGTTCTCGGGCTTCAAGCCAGGTGAAGTGATGTAGAGACATTGATGTTTCGGGAGCGTACATCTCTCCCATCTTCAGGATGCTGAATGATTGAATCAGTATATTGGGCCTGTTTATATACTCATTGTCATGGCAACGGGCACGGACTGCGTAGAATTTTTTTTTCTGTGGGGGGGGGGGGGAATGCATTGCTGCATTTGACCCCCAGCCGATGTGCAATGGCTGGGGGGATATGTGGGGCTCGCCGCTCAAAGCGCGGAATACCCACTAAAAAACCCCACCACGTGTTAGTATGTGAAAGCTATTAGTAATATCATGCATTTTAGTCGGGTCCTGCATAGCACCCCGGTTAGTCAATGAAAGGTGTGTAGCTGGCATGCAATGCATGCGAGCGCGTCAATAGTTAGTTACCCGGAATTACACATGACATATGCCCTGAGTAACTCCGGGTGAAGCAACCACCATCGTTGCCCAGGGGTTTACTGGGAGCGCAGGGTCAAGGAGGCACTGGCCATCGCCTCAGAGAAGGGCACGCTCAACCAGGATGCTGGTCTACAGCTCAGTTCCTCCTGGAAACCGGCTACCAACATCGAAATTGATAGGCTCAAACGACACAGAAAACACAAAACACCAACACATTAGCCACCCTCCAAAGAAACGTGTTTTCTTTGAGGTCCGACACTTTAAACACAGCGAAGGCCGGCTCGCGTTTTCTATAAATGAGCTATCCTCTGACCACTTACCGGTCATGATAACTCTGGAGGGTTCTATAACCCAAGAACCCCCTGCCCAGCGCCGCAACTACAACAAAGCGGACTGGGACAAGTTTGCAATGATTGTGAGCGAAAACCTCCCTACAGCAGAACCTAACACCATTGAAAATCTGAACATAGCTGTTGAACAACTAGAAAAAGCTATCCAAACCGCAACAACAGAAGCGGTACCGGTAACCAAACCGAAATCAAATAACTCGCAACTTCCGCAAGACATACACATGTTAGCGCAAGAAAGAAACCGTGCCAGGCGCAAATGGCAGAAATCGAGGCATCTGGTGGACCAAGAATACTTCAGACACCTCAACGCACTCGTCAGGGAACGAACTACACAGTTCATATCCCAGCAATGGCAAAACACACTCGACAACCTCAACTATGAGAGAGACTCGGTGTGGCGAATAGCCCGTTATCTAACTCAAGATAAGGTCCACATTCCCCCATTACATCACAACCAAAAGATCGCATCAACTGACCAACAAAAAGCGAACACGCTAGCGGATGCGCTACAAGAAACACTAACTCCCAATCCCACTCCATCTTGCCCACTTTTCACGGCAGTCACGGAGGCAGAAACAGAAAACTACAAAGAACAAGAAACACATAACATGATACGTAAGACATGCCCAAGCGAAATTAAATGGCTAATCAGGCATCTCAAGAAGAGAAAAGCCCCTGGCCCAGACAGCATTCCCACCTCAGTGCTCATGAATTTGCCTGAGGATGCAATAAAACTACTCTCGAAAATCTTTAACTTCGTGCTAACAAGCGGGCACTTTCCAGACAGATGGAAACTGGCCACAGTGGCCCACTTCCCCAAGAAAGGGAAAGATCTGTCCAACCCGCACAACTACAGACCAATTAGTCTACTAAGCACAATAGGCAAACTACTAGAAAAAGTGATACTCAAACGCCTCAACATTCACTTAATTAAACAAAATACATTAATCCCAGAACAGTTTGGATTCCGCGCCAAACATTCAACTACCCTACAATTACTCAGGGCAACGGAAAATATCACGTATGGATTCAATACAAGAAAATCCACAGGCCACTGTTTCTTGACGTTGAACGTGCGTTCGACAGAGTATGGCACGCCGGGATATTAAAGAAACTTAAAACGCTTAACATTCATGACTCGCTGATCAAACTTATAGCGAATTATCTAAACAACAGAAAATTTCAATCGAAAGTTAACAACCATCTTTCCACAAAGCGACCAATCAGAGCAGGAGTCCCACAAGGGAGTTTGCTCGGGCCGACACTGTTCAATATATATATCAACGACATTCCAAAAACAGCTAACACAAACTTATACATTTACGCGGACGACACAGCAATTATGACACAATCGGGCAAAACCGAACTTATTCACAGAAGACTCCAAAACAGCCTCAATGGTTTGGAGGACTGGTTCACAAACTGGCGCATTAAAGTAAACGCCCCCAAAACGCAAGCGATAATATTCACAAAACGAATCAACCACAGATTCCCGAAACACCAGCTTCCACCGCTTACCATATTCGGAGAAAACATAAAGTGGAAGGACACGGTAACCTGGCTTGGCCTCAAAATGGATCAAGGCCTAACGTGGAAGAAACACATCACGCAATTACGGGGAAAAGCAAATGCCCAATTAGGCAAGCTCTACCCGCTCATAAACATGGACACCCAGCTGAATCTCAACATGGGTCTCACGTTATATAAAACACTAATACGACCAATATTTACCTATGCTGCACCTGTCTGGGGGTATGCCGCCAAAACATACATCAAAAAACTACAACAATTTCAAAACAAAACATTGCGCATGGTAGCTAAGGTACCGTACGTAGCGCCATCCGATTTACTCCACGAGGAACTTAGAATGCATACAGTAGAAGAATTCGTTAAAAAGCTAGCTTACGACATCTACAAAAGCTTACGCGTACACCACAATGATCTAGTCAAAGCATTAGGCAACTACGATTCCGTAAATTACAAGCATAACAGACCACTCTCGCTATTCGATAGAACGCTTTCCCGAGACGACACGCAAGAACAAATCCAACAGTTCTTAAACAATCTACTCCAAACTTGACAAGGACACTGACCCAAGACTTCGTATTTCTATATCCCAGCACTAATCTTTCTCTTGCTTTCTACCCTTGTTTCAGCCCACGCCCGTCGCAGAGCCCTCAAGTCCTCAGCAACAGCTGAGGCGGCCCGGGAGAAGGGGCCTCCCAACGTGAACGACGTGCGCAGCGTAAGACGGGCCGCTGCATTATGGAGTCGTTCACACAGACGACAATGGCTACCATCAGGACAACGAGCTCAACGAAGGACCGAGAAGGCCGGATCTCAAGACAGACGCCTGTGCCCGATTGACTGCACAGGACACAATAGAAAATTGTTCAATTTATATAAATCTAATATAACAATAATAGTACAACCTAGCAGTAAGTTAATGCTAAGTCATGTGACACGCAGGCACTCCCTGCAAACAACACACATTTTAGATCTTAGGCGTTATTTAACACATACTAGCAATATAAGAAACATACGCAAATAACCCACTGGTATTGCTCAGGTTCCATGGGCAATACCAGCAAGTAACATTTGACGCGCTCGCATGCAATGCATGCCAGCTAAGTAGCTACTCACATACTAACCGGGGTGCTATGCGGGACCCGACTAAAAGCATGCAAACAAATGCACGTTAACACAGCAATATACAATTAACTCGTGGTAGGGTTTTTTAGTGGGTATTCCGCTTCTGAGCGGCGAGCCCCACATATCCCCCCAGCCATTGCACACCGGCTGGGGGTCGAATGCAATAATGCATTTTTCCCCCCACGGAAAAAAAAAGTTTTCTATGAAATAGGGCCTAAGCCCGGAATGGCTAGAGTCAAAGGGCCACCTTCCCCCTTTAGGGGGAGGTTCACCCCTTTAACGACCCCTCGCTGTGAGAGTTTTCTATGACACTGGTATTATTCAGGTTCCATGGGCTATACCAGCAAGTAACATTTGACGCGCTCGCATGCAATGCATGCCAGCTAAGTAGCTATTCACATACTAACAGGGGTGCTATGCGGGACCCGACTAAAAGCATGCAAGCATGAATGCACGATCCTACTCAGCAATATACAATTAACACGTGGTAGGGTTTTTAGTGGGTATTCCGCTTCTGAGCGGTCGAATGCAATAATGCATTTTTCCCCCCCACAGAAAAAAAAGGTTTTCTACACAGTCCGTGCCCGCCGCCATGACGAGTATATAAACGGGCCCAATAGACTTCAGCTCGAGGAGGGATTTTCGGATCATCGCCGAGATGGGTAGGAGACGGACACGACAGGCAGCCGCTGAAGAATCCGCCGCCGCTCTTTCGGCTCCCGCCGAGGGGGCCATCACCGCGCCGATAGCCGAAGAAGCTTCTCCGAGCCCTGCTGATTCGCCGGCCGATCCCTCGGCACCTGCCGGGAGCTCAGCCGCACCGCCGCCGGTGACTGTGCCTTCTTGGGCAGCAGTTGCAGCATCGCCACGACACCAGCAGCATCAACGTTCTCCTTCAGTCAGCACCACACCTCACCTCCAATCACCACAGCCGTCCACAGCGCAGCATATCTCTACACAATCATCGCAGCAACATCCTACACCACTGCGCTACAGCGCAGTGATATCTGGTGTCCCACGTGATCTGCCGACAAGATATATCCTCACCGCAGCCCAACTCCGGTGGCCTTCCTCCCTGAAGGCCACGCGTATCATCACGTCACGGGGTCCAACCACATTCGTTCGCCTGGCATTTGCTGATTCGGCCGACCGTGAAGCTGCCCTAGGGTCCGGCCTGCCCTTGTTAGGGCAGGTTCTGCGCGTTGAGGCCAGCAGATCGGAAAGCCACCAGCCTTGCCGCAGATGCTGCCACTACGGCCACGACACCACAACCTGCGCTGCACCACCCAGGTGCCACTACTGCGGAGCACCGTGCTTAACGTCACAGTGCTCAAGGCATGACCTCCGCCGCCGTCGCCGGTACTGCGCCACCTGCAATGGCTTCGGCCACTTTACGGGGCAGGCGCAGTGCCCTCTATACCCGAGAAGCCATCGACCGCCACCGCCGGAAAACATCACAACCTCAGCCGCTCCTCCAACGACAACGCCACCTTCAGTCCCAGTCACAATCGACACCACCCTACGAGAAGCGGTCCAGGATCTCCACACGGAGGTCCTTAACATTGGTTCCCGCATTTCTCTGCAGGAAGAACACTTCACATCACTTACCACCGCCGTCAGCTCTGCCAACTCCGAAGATCATCTCCGCCGACTAGCTGCCACCGAATCTGGACTTCAAGAAGTACAAGCCACCACCGCTGCCAACTCTGCCAGCACTCAGAATCACCTCCGCCGTCTTGTCGCCCTGGAAGCCACAATGCAGGACCTTCACGCCATTACCGCCGCCCTCTCATCTGCCTTCCAGAACTTCACCACCAGCTGCCTCCAGCGCTTTGACAGCGCTGATTTAGCGATCAGCGGCTTGGGCAAATCCATCGCCAGCCTGCCACAAACGACACCACCACCAGCTCCAACAGTCCCCCTGGAGGAGCTCAGGCTGACAATATCAGGCCTCAGTGACCTGGTGCGAGCCCTGCACACGACGACGACGGAATCGACTGCGGCCATCTCCGACCTGAAGAGTGGGCAGGAGAGACTATGCAACCACGTCATTGCCAACACGCAAGCGAACGCCTTTACTTCAAGATTCCAAATTCCAAGCAGAGTGTTCCCTCCAAGGCCCACTCAGCAACACCAAAACTCAAATCAATTTTGTCAATAAAGAGAACCTAAACCAATCCCGTCACTCCCCGGGGGGCAGTCAGGGCCTCGGTCATGGCTGTCTCCCGGCCATTCCCCTACCCGATGCCGGCGAAAGCTGGCGATTCAGTCATCCGCACTATCGGGGGTGCAATGGCGGAACCCCACTACCCATCCTTACTACTCCTTCTGAACACCTTCCTTAACTTCTCTGTCCCAAACCCGATCCACTGACCCCAAAAAAAAAAAAAAAAAAAAAATCAGCTCGAGATGGCGAAGAGGAAACAACGCAGAGTCGCCGAGCCTGCTAAGGCAGGAACCTCCTCTTCTGCCGAAGGAACCTCATCGCAGTCGCCACAGCCCTGGCCATCTTACGCCTCGGCCGCAGCTTCGCCGCCCGCCACCGCAGCTTCGCCGCGACCGCGCCAGCAGAAATTACTGGCAAAAACCTTAATAATCAATCTGGAAAAACTTTACAAAACCGAATTAATAAATAAACTCCAGCCGCAACTAAAGTTGAAACGGGAGTAGGGGCAGCTATATGTTAGCAGGATGGTCTTCAAATTCTAATTATGCTTTATTAGGAAGTCTACGAGCAATTGCTCTCACCAGCGCCGACATCACCATCCTCAACGCAGATCCACGAGGAAATCCAGGGTTTGCGCGACGCCGTTCAGGATCTCCACGCGGAGGTCCTGGACATTGGTGTGCGCATCGCGGCTCTGGACGACTTCATCACCACCACCACCGAGAAGCTCCAGGAATTGCAGTCTGCCATCACTGCTGGTACTACTCAGCAACAAACCACCGCCGCTGACCTGTTGGCCAAACTGCACCACATCTCTACACGGCTGCAAAACCTGGAGACCAGCTTCGAGGAAGGAAGACCTTCACCACCATCACAACCATCAGAGAGGACACCGCTGGTCATCTCCGAGAGCCAGCAGCGGATTCTTGCACAATGCCGTGCGCTTGTGCAAGACCAGTCCAAACGACGACGGCCTCCAGCGCCAGAGTAAGTCCACCTTCATCACCATCCCTTCGTATTATCTCCTTTTGAACCCCCTTTCCTATTACCACTTCATAACCCCTAGGCTGCAGTCAGGGCTTTTTGTCATGGCTGTAGGCTAGGACCGCACTTCACGCCGCTCCCGCCCATTGGGTGTCTATCGTAAGACTAACACGCGTGCTATGCGGGACCGTGCTACCTTTCCTTTGAACTTCCTTTCAAACCCACGACCTAACCGGTGGAGGAGTTTTTAGTGGGTATGCCGACGCTCGGAGATTCCCACACTCTCAGTCCCGACTCCCATCGGGGCTGGGGTTAGTGATTAAATCATTTTCTCCTCCACTCGAAAAAAAGGGCCCAATATACCGATTCAATCGCTCACATCACACTCAGCTCCGAGATGGTGAGGAAGAAGGGTAGCTCTGTCGCCGCTCCTGCTAAGGCAGGAACCTCTTCATCTCCTCCGGTACCCGCCGAGGAGATCTCACCGCAGCCGCCGCAGCATAGGCCAACCTATGCATCGACCGCCGCTTCGCCACCTGGCAGCGCAGCTTCGCCGGGACTGCCTCCGCAGTTGCCGCCAGCTTCACCGAAGCCAACGCCGGAGATCCTGGAAACCTTCAGCCTTAAAGGCCGCTCGGATCCACGGAACACAGGGACCGACATCGCTCGTCAGGATCGAGTTTGCGGACCCTGGTGACCAGGAAGCGGCCTTGAGGGCAGGCCTGCCCTTATTAGGGCGGTGCTTACGCATCGAGGCCAGCCGAGTGGAACGCCAGGTTCCATGCCGACGCTGCTGTGCCTACGGGCACAACGAGAGTTCCTGCACGGAGAAACCAAGGTGCCACTACTGTGGCGCTTCCAGCACCACGTCGACGTGCACACAGCACGATTTCCGCTGCCGACGCCGCTACTGTGCAACTTGTGGAAGCTCGACTCATTACACCGGCCAAGCGCTCTGCCCCCTGCATCCCGGCAGGAAGGCAACGCCGAAGCCGCCAGCACCTTCATCGCAGCCAGCAGCATCTCCACAGTCGCCGACACCAGCAACATCTCCAGCGCCGACACCAACATCTTCAACAGCACCGATCATCGAGGAAGTCCAGGGCTTACGCGACGCCGTTCAGGATCTCCACGCGGAGTTCCTGAACATGACGACGAAGCTGACAGCACTGGAGGAACTCATCAGGGACCTTCAAGACACCTCAGCTGCTCAGCAGGTTTTTCTAGCTGGGCAGTTCGAGATCATCACTACCAGATTCAGCACCATCGACACTCCATCCAGACATCTTCAGCATCGGACACCATCGCTCGACACAATCGACATGACTCTCAGATCTCTGGAAGCGCAGCAGCACGAACTTCGGGCCCACTTCCAGCAGCCAGCCAAACCGGAGGTCCCAAGCAACCGCCGAAGGCCTCCGTCCAGCGCAACGTTCTCAGAAGAATACATAAGCCGGATGCATCTTCACAAGAAGTAAGTTCTACGCCAGCCTATACCTTCCATACAATCACCATTCCAATTCTTTCCTAAATCCTCGCTATTTTCACTAGTGTTACAGTCAGGTTTCATGGCTGCAACCTAGTAGCTACCTTTACCCGCTCCCGCCCATAGGGCGGCAGCTTCCATCTTTCACGTACTAACGCGGGTGCTATGTGGGACCGCACAAAGCCACGCCATTCCACTTTATCCTTCTTCCATTTTTCCATCCGGTGGAGGAGTTTTTAGTGGGTATGCCGACTATTGGTGAGTCCCACACTCTCAGTCTCGACTCCCATCAGGGCTGGGGTCAGTGATTAAATAATTTTCTCCTCCACTCGAAAAAAAAAATTATTCAATCATTCAGCATCCTGAAGATGGGAGAGATGTACGCTCCCGAAACGTCGATGTCTCCACATCACTTCACCTGGCTTGAAGCCCGAGAACGTCTAGAGCACTACTTAATGTATTCAACTCACTATTAGAAAAATACCACACACTTGCATTAGTGGACATTACGAAACTAATATTCGAGTTTACAGGCATTTCAGTGAGAAGTGTAACTAAAGAGCACAGAGAATATAAACAGACATAACAGAACATAATAGAAGAGTACAATCAAATGTAGGAGCTTTTTTGTGTGTGACAGTGCTGTGGATAAGCTTGTCATTAACTTGGAGAATAGTTTTGATTCCAATATGGCAGCTGAATCATCTTCGGAAGATTTGGATTTGAGTGTTGCACCTTTGCCCGAGGATTGCTATTAACGTAAGTAAAATGTTCATTTCTGCATGCTTATAAGATTGATTGTTACTTCAGCTAGCATTTTGAACTATGATTGTACAGGGCACGTTTTTATAGATTGAAAAAATGTTCCACAGTAAGCGATGTGCAGCAAGCACGCGAGAAAGGAGCAAACAACCATTAGGGGCAGGGATAGCAAACTACTTTCGTGCAGATAATACAAAGAGTTTGTTTACAGTGAGAGGCACTCTGGTTTGGAATGGATAGTAGAATGTATCAGTAGTAAGCACCTAAAATGGCATTATCATTTAATGCAGAAGTTATTGCAAACAGAATTACCATAAATGTACTTATTAACTTTTAATGCAAAACTATGTTATAGGAGCTTTCATTCTTTCTTAATTTATGAGGGGCATAAAACAACATTTTGGCCAGAATCAAGACATTTATAGTATAGAAGAAATGTGCACACTGTGCAAAGTATATAAACGAGTCAGACACTACAAAACTCTGTTAGTGAGACTGTTCTCCGGGAATACCAATATGCATATGTCGCACACCCTTTCACACAGTTCACAAAACACAACTGGTTGGTGGAAGTTTTTTGTTTTACATAGCTTGTGGTGAAATCCGTGGATGGTGAGGTGGGTCATAGTATGCCAGAGTTCGTATGATGCTCCGACATGATCGAGACATTTAATGTATAGTATTATATCTAAGAGTCTATGGGTGGCGTGCACCAACCTAGAGTAAGCTCCACTTCCGTAGTAAACTACTATTAAATGCAACACTCGGCGACTTCCATACGAGAGTAAACAACTTCCGAAGTTTTTTTACTCCTTTCATATACTCCCGCAGTAAATTATTACAGAAGTAAATATCGGAGAGCACCATCCTGTAGTATGTTACTACGGAAGTAAACAGAGCACAAATGTAGGTTAGAATTTACTCTTGCTACCTGGATGGAGTAACTCATCTGTCGATTGAACTACAATATCGTGTTGTATTTGGAGGAAGATATTTCTACGTAGTCATGGATTACCTAGATTATATAGATGATCTCGACGAAGAAAACAACCGGAATGCGATAGTGCGCGTAGTACGCGAAAGGCGGGATCCGTATGATACTTATACAGAGAGCGAGTTCAAGGAACGTTTCGGTATTAGAAAAGAATCCTTTACATTCCTCTTAAACCTACTTGGAGAACACTTACAACAAAACGCAGACAGAAATTCAGCTGTATCGCCTAAGTTGCAATTGCAATGTGCCCTGCGAGTGTTTCGTACCGGAACATTTCAGATAGTTGCAGGCGATCTTACGACTGCTGGTAGTATCTTTCATCGCGTTGTTAGAGCGCTTTTGAGGTTAAGAACATGGTGCATATATATATATATATATATATATATATGCCCACAAATGATGAGTGTTCAGAAAATAAAAAGCAATTCTTTGCTTCCGCAAGTTTCCCGCACATTGTGGGTGCAATTGACTGCACACATGTTCCTATTTTGTGCCCATCCGGTGAAAATGGTGAACTTTTCCGAAATAGGAAAGGGTATCAACACGCAAGTGATCTGCGACGCAAATATGAAGATTAGGAACATTGTTTCCCGGTGGCCTGGTTCTACGCACGATGCACAGATATGGGACAGCAGTGCAGTTGCTGCGAACTTCGAACGTGGTCTGTATAATGAAATGCTAGTGAGAGATAAGGGTTATGCCTGTACCAAACATCTAATGACTCCACTCCTACAACCAAACACACCAGCTGAACATCCATACAACACCGCCCACACAAAAACCCGCAATGTTGTGGAACGCACTTTTGGAGTGTGGAAAAAAAGGTTCCAAATTCTTGAAAAGGAAATGTGTTTCACGCCTACAGCTTGCGGCAACGTAATAGTGGCTACAGCAGTCCTTCACAATTTCGCGTTAGAAGTGGGAGATCTTTATGAAGACAGAGATTTGGTAGACAATGACGAAAACATTCCATTTGTCAATCATAATCAAAATATAGCAGGAAATGCCATTCGACGAGCGATTATAAATGATTACTTTTCAAGAAATAATGCAGCTTTCCACAGAATAGACATATACCCCCCCCCGCCAAGAAAGTATTCGTCTGTACTTTAAAACAATTCTAGCAGAGAAATTAATGCCGGGAAAAAGTCTAAGAACAGTTTTTTGTGTATTGTTTGATTTTGTAGTGAAAATAAGCTGTTATTTGACGGAGAAATAAAATGGTATAAAGTTGAGAGTTTTCAACGATTAGGCCTTAATTCCGCATTTTCGGCTTACATTTTAATTCACGAATTTATTTCTCCACAAGTCACATGTCGATGAAAGTGTGTGATGTATACACAAAAAATGCTCTACCCATTTTCATGAAAGATAATTTTGAAAACCACGTACAATAAAGTTGAATGTTGGTATATTTTTCAGAAATTTATAAAACTGAAAATGAACAGTCTGAAAAACCGCCAAAACACGAAAACTGTGTTACCATTTAATTTTTAGGTCCAAAAAATTAACTTTTCCTCCATTAATTTGGCTGCTAGAATTTATTGAAGTGCAGACGAATACCTGCTTGAGGGGTGTATAATATTTTTGCAAGACTTTGCAAGGGTTTAAAAGAGGTAATTTTATTCTTTTGATGAACTACTTATTCAAATATTGAAATATCCATTTACTGATTTTGTCATTTTTTTAATTAAAGCTTTCGTGCAGCAGTATGCAAGTACTTTGTTATTACCTATATGTAGTTTCTATATGCAAGTTCAGGGTTTGTACTGTGTTTAACAATTGGACCAACATTCAGGGCCATATTTGGAGGGGGATTTCTTGGGATCAACCCCCCCCCCCGAAACTTCTGACAGTTTTATTTATTTAAATTCATAGCAAACCAATATGGGAAAATGTCGTTAGATAACAGTAAGTCTATTGCTAGTAGCACATTTACAAGAAAAAGCGAAACTTAAATATCATCGCCTTACATAGGTAAGGTGACCATACATCCCGGTTTTTGAAGCAGTCTCCATGTTTTGTGCTGTAAGGTGGAATATCTTCATTCTGGTGAGTTCTTGTCTATATAATGTCCCCAAGCAATTTTCTTATCCATGTAACGTCTATATACTACGGAGTAGGGCTAATCTTGTCTTATAGTATGCCCGTAGAAAATGCTTATAAAATCATTGGTCTCTTCTATATCTGGTTCCTACCTGCCCGCCCGATTTAGGTGCTTTACTTATATAGGCAAATCGCGTCAGGAACACAACGCAGCCATTTTTCCGATAAATCACATGCAAAGTGGGTACTGCCAAACTAAATAAAAAGGGAAATGCACTAAATATGCGACGTGCTGTTGATTCTACGAACGTGAATCATTCGAGTTTTAGACGCACAGATCCCTCGGCTACGCCCTGTCGTCGCTTCGCAGTAGGCCGCAACTTGCTACACTCCTCTCCTTCTAAAAAACATCCCTCGGCTACGCTTTGAGGCTGAGGGCCCTCAATCTCTCGGCTACGCCTTGAGGCTGAGTATCTTACCGGTTTCGGTGGCATTATTCATATGTTGGCACATCATTTTCATCGCTATGGGGCACACAGTAAGAGATTATCGACAATTCAGATTACAAACACGTTCATTATACACTTTTTACATTCGTATAGCACCGACGATGCAATCATTTTTAGGTTAAATATATTCCGTTATATAGTTCAGTACATTCGTATAGCACCATGAATGCAACAATTTGGCGTTAAATATATTCCATTATATAGTTCAGTGCATTCGTAAAGGGTCATTTACAATGAAAATTAAGCATTAATATTTAATAACTGATTAAAACAAACTTAACATGGTGCGTTGTCATGTGTGTTGACAAATGCCAACTTAAGCAGCAACCAATCAGGGTGACCAACTTGGGAGCTTCAATAGTCGCCAGTTTGAACATAAAAATCTCCAGAAAGTCGCTAGATTCCTGACACTCAATAAACTACTTTACCATGCATATAATAAACATACCAAAAAAAATTATAGCTAAAATATTTTATAAAATTATAAATGAATGTGTAATATACCAATACACAATTAAGTACGCATATGGCTATGTGCCTACTAAAACCTATTTAAGGACCAATAATTTAAAATTAAACAAGGTACCTCGATTAAATGTGTTATCCTCTGCCGTCACCACCTCGTGCTCAATTATATCTCCTCGTCTTCGCTGTCCACCTCCTCTTCAAAGAATAAATTCGAAGTCGATGCTGATGCTGACGTTGATGGTTGAGAGTAGCACTGCATGGTCCCTATCTTTTGCAACAACTCTTTCGGCAGTTCATATGAATGGCAACATTTGCCTTCCCTCTTTAGTCCATATTCCACACACAATATTGAATGCAATGTCCTCACCTTCATTCTGTTCTTTTCTTTTGATATTTGTATTGTTTACAAAACTGAACACACGCTCGACATCTGCATTAGAATGCGGCAGTGACAACACATTTAAGGCGATATTTGCCAGTTCATGGAAAGGATTTTCTCCTCCGGAGTCTTTATAACAGTGCACTTCTACCCAAAATTTAACACAGGCATTCACTTCGTGCCACTGTACATTGCGTAAATTTTTCCACTGAAAGTCAACAGCTGTTAATATTTCTTTATCGTCTGTAAACAGTTTTGCTATTTCAATTACAGACCGTTTTACAGGTCTGAGACATTCGTCAGGAGAAAATAGGGTAATTTCCCGCAAAACTTCAATGCTCTCGGGAAGACGCTGACGTAGTTGATTTACTAGACCAACAATGAATTTAAGGCAGCTTTCGCGCATATCTTTCTCAACTTCCTGAGGGAATTTTTCAGTAGACATTTCCGTCTCAAATTCATAGCCAAGGTACGGTTTTGGATCTAAATGATTTATTCCAGTTTGTCCCGTATGAAGTCTAATCTTTTGCCCGGAAGCACAATTTTCGTGCATAGAGATTTAATAAGTAGCAACAAATCTCCCAGAAGTTTTGTGAGATCCTGATTTTCACTTTCAAAGTGTTTGTTTACCGTCTGAACTAACTTTAGTATCGGCTTGAGAAAAACAAGCAATGCATAATTACGATGGTCTGCGTACATCTGGTATAAAATCTCTGCGGAATAACAACGCTTATTGATTCTAGCTATACCAAAATGAGTTTTCAGTTCAAGTCACTGTTGAAGTATTCTGTTCATTGCTACAGAAATAGACAGCCAACGAGTTTCACTTACATTTACAATTTTCAACGGCAGTTCTCCTTCATTAATTGCTCCATACACATACGAATGGGAGAACCAGTTGAAAGGAAGGAATTCTGCAGTAGCATGGGAAATTGCTAGCTTTAGAGAATAACACACGCATCTAATTAGCTGCAAGTGAGGTAATTCAGATTTCAGTTTGGCGTACACGCCATTGTCGACACCAGTCATCACCGATGCATTGTCAGTCCCAATTGCTATTAATTTCGCAAAATTTAAACCTTTGTCCTTTATACAAGTCTTTAAGGCTGAGACAAGAGCATCAGCGGTACACTCACTTAGTTGTATTACCTGCAAGTAGGTTGCAACAATACATTTCTTTGTTTGTGAATAGTACCTGATGGCTATACCTAATAATTTTGTAACCGAACAGTCATTGCTTTCATCAATCAGTAAGCTCTAACTCCTATCACCAATATATTTTAACAACTGTTCCTCAAAATATGGTCCTATGACATTGCAAATTACAGCAGCACATTTTGTTCTGTGTATCTTTAGTTCACTGGTACCCCTGCTATCCGAAAAACACGATTTACAGAGTTCGCACGTCATCAGTTACTCTGAAAGAACAGTTTTTTTGCAATGAATAATGCAATTCGTGCTTCCACTTGTTTTGTTTCAATGTTCACTGGTTTGAACGGTAACACATGTTGATGTGGATCACGAAAAGGTGCTTCCGCTTTTTTATGTTCGTTACTGTTCATATGTTTTGCCAAATCACTTAATTTGGCTGATAACTGCACTTTACAATACTTAACAATATCACTTCGTGCCGTGTACCTCCACCCTACACAGCCACTTCTTAAACTGTTCACTTTTTAGCCACTCTGCTCGAAATCTCTGCAGGTACTGCGGTTTACCCATTTCAATAACTTTATTAAAGTTCCTATCAATAACCAGCTTTTTAAAAGCGCGAAAGAGACAATTTATTCTGTGCCTGTATCGTATCACTTCGACGCCACACTAAAAACTGAGAAACTGAGTACAGATAAATAAAACATCAAGCTTCTGGCGTGGTGGTGGTGGTGGGCCGGGGAAAAACCGTATGTCTTATTTCATAACGCAAGGCAACTCTTGTTTATTCGATTGACAAAAAGGAATGCCCACAGCAACTAGCACAGATACACAAATCAAATGATTCCAACCGTCTAAACTTGCAAATTTCTGTATTTCAAGTCTTTGAATGGCTAATCCTACTCCAATAGAGTACCTTCATTTAACTAAAGCTTTTTCTGGTTGTTGATTGGCTATTTTAAACTGTTTCAAAATTTACATTGCTGCTCTAATAATGACTAGTAGCATTTAAACTTCTTTACTCATTATTGCCTCAAGGTTACCTCATTGTTAGCAACTTTTAACTTATTATTCTCACAGCTCCTACATTATTAAATTACGTAATATAGTCACATAACATTATTACACATGGATACAATAATATAAGCATATGCAATGACTGTTACATACATTTTACAAATTATTACATACACATATTGCTTCAAGGCGGGCTGTTATTGAATTTACATATTATATAATTTGACTGAAATCAATTAAGTGTTAAAAATACTGCCTCAAGTTTTACCGCATTTACTTTTATGGCTCTTAATACCAGGTTTTATCATGATCGCTGAAGCAGTATTTAGGAACACTTTTGAATAATATGCATATGTTTCAAAATATTCATTGTGTTTTTCATGGTAATACCATCTTTGAATAAACCCAACATAATATCCACGAGTTAAAACTTAAGGGGTCTGGTATTTCTACTTTCACAATTAAAAAATTATTGAATCAAGTTATAGCCCTCAAAATATGAAAATTCGTGATCGAAGGAGGTTCTCGCGGAGTAAATAAATTACCTTTTCTTAGTTGTGTAATATCTGGGTACGAAATTCATACCATTAAAGAAACATAGACTAAAGTCCTGCCTCATTTGGAGAAAACATACAGAAGTTGATACCTTCTTGTTACTTACTATGCGTGAGATGCCTCCATTTAATTATCTGCTTCCTTAGAAACGATGGTCTTTATAATGGATTTATATTCCCCCCTCTATTAGGCCTACAGCGTAGCCTGATTATCAGACTCGAGTATGTAATTCAACGTATATTGTAAAATTCGTTAAAATGAGACCCAAAACTAAGCAGAATTGTCCATATCAGACAATATGTAGTGTAAACACGATTTTCATTATACAATTTAGAATTATTACCTAGTAAATTCATTAACGCATGCTTGGTACACTGGAAGGTAGTTTAATTTAGGATCATGATGTTATCATTATGTTATGTTTATTTGAACAATAAAAGTTAATAATACAGACAGCATGATTCAAGAGAAAATCTCTTTTTCTATCAGAGCTTACATCTGTAAAGCAAATAATCCTCTCCAACATTTCCGTTAATAGTTATGTATCGTAAAACGACAGAGAGTTGCTGTTTATTACTTATGTCAGGAGTTTCATCTAATATCAGTGAAACAAACAAGGTAACAGAAATTTTCTTAATTTCATATGTCACGACGGCACTCAGACTTGAAATTAAGTCATTCTCAAAATCAGGTAAAGTTCACGAAAAACAGTCGATTTTCCAATGTTCTTTCAGAGAGGTATCATATACTGGTAATCCATTTAAATACTCAATATAGTTACCTCTGTTTAAAGATCCTTCTTTCTTATTGTGACCACGAAGAGCAAGTGCTTGTTTTCCTAAAAAGCATACGGCCTGTACAAAGTGAGAAAGTAAAGCTCTATTCTTTTTCACTTCACTGTTACGCTGTTCAACTGAGAGCTTATACTGACTATTCAATGAAAATCTTATTTTGGGAGTTTTCCCGAAGATTTTAGTTGTTTTTCACATATTGCATGATTACAATAATAGTTGTTTTTTTTTTTTTTTTTTGGTTGCCTTATAAATGTTATTTAAATCTTCATAACCACTGGAATTCCAGATGCACCTTTCATTTGAAAAAAAAAGAAGACGACATGATCAACAAAACAGTTTGTTAAAGGTTTGACAACCGCACAGCCATGACTCACTCACTTTCATAAACTTTGATGTTTAAATGCCTTACTCATTTTTTAATGTTAGTTGTAAATATTGAGTGCGGACTTTGAAGGACTTGTTTTAATTAAATCTTCCTTTTAGGGAAATTTAATGACTGAAAGTTTCTTAGCTAGAGTTTGCCGATCAAATAACAGTTTGTTTCCATTTTCGCTGGCACAACCACACTGAAACGATGTACTGTTTGCTATTGTAGCTGTTATCCGCCTCGTGACCTCTCGGATGTACACTACCTGTGTACATACCTTTCTCCCAGAACCCGCGCAAATCTTAACCTACATTTGCTTTGATATTGAGTAACCGAGTGTCCAAAGCGAGCTCAAATTTTCACAATTGAAGAAACACACATACAAGAAACAAAAAACTCGCGATTTACTCTTTATTCACGTTTATAAGCGCAATAGTATGAGCATGATTTTTAACACGAGATGTGCTCGAATTCGGTACATACCATGGGTCAAGCACACAACACCTTTTCCTCCAGCTGACGTTGACCAGAGCTTTGTTTCAATGGAGACTGCGTTCAAGTTATCGCAGCATGGCGCGAATTCAAATCATATTTAAGAAACCTCGATTTTTAATGGCATTAGAACGACTGTGTACCATAAAATTATAATGAACGCCAATTTTGCCCCAGTTTGGGGAAAACTATAGGGTATGTAATACATCTCTCACATCCATTGACGCTACGCCCCTGGCCTACAGGTAATACTGTGTATAATCATTACGGATCTTTCACGCCCAATATAGAATTGGACGCTAAGGACCATAGTAGTTAAAGAGCGTTCATAAAAAAACAAATAAACCGTAATGTGCTATTTCCACGATTTAATTACGATAGGTGGTGTTATTGTGCAACCTAATATAATATTTGTTCCAACTTTAGATTTGTTACTAAGAATGTTTTATGAAATAACAAATGCGCTTACAAACGATAACATGTATTCACAAACAGTATAAATGAATAACGCACTAATGAATAGTTAATATTTGTCTTCAAACGTGTAAAGTAGCCCAAGGCCGTATTTAGAGGGGGGGTTAGGGCTCAACCCCCTCCCCGAAACTTCTGATAGTTTTATTTATTTAAATCTATATCAAACCAATAGGTTTGGGAAGATTTCCTTAGATAACAGCAGCAGTAGCACATTTACAAGGAAAAGGAAACTTAATATTTTCGCATTACATAGGTAAGGTGACCATACGTCTCGGTTTTCCAAGCAGTCTGACAGTTTTGTGCTATAAAGTGTATTATCTTCATTCTGGTGAGATTTTCCTGTCTATATAATATTTCCAAGTAATTTTCTTGCCCCCGTAATTTCTATGCACTACACAGTAGGTACATAGTAACTGTGTAGGGTAGTGTTAAGTTCAAATCTAGTTATGGAACGCCCCTCCGAAATTGGTTCTGGATTCGGTCATGAAGTAGACTATCAACACACACACACACACACAAATGATACTTCTGGGCTAGGTATGATTTCATGCAGTGTTGAAATAATATCGCATTGCTTGGGACGGCAATGTTTGTTTGGTTTTTATCGGTTGCCTGCAGGAAGGATTACAATAAACAAACAAACCAACCAGAGACTTCCCTGGTGGAGTGTTGACCGTGCACGAGTTGCTAACGAATAATGAAAAACCTTACATCTAATCATTCTGACAATCTTTTCACATTTTATGTAGAACTGAAACTTAAAATGTGTTGCTACCCTTTAAAAAAACACCAGATTAGTCGCTAAAACGTATTTAATATCTCCAGTAATTAGACATGTCGCAAAACGTAAAATCTTGTCTCCAGATTGGATTAAAAAAACGCTAGATCTGGCGACAAAGTCGCTAAGTTGGTCACCCTGCAACCAATCGCAAGACTAGCGCTTGGAGAAAGCCAACCGAAGTTGCCCGACGAAGTTCGAGCGAATGCCGAAAATAAACGAAAGGGAACGATCTTCCAGTTCAAGGGGGAAGGTAGTCCATTCCGGCACATTTTGCTCCCATTGGCTGTGGTCAAATACGTAACGTGGAACGTTGGCGCGCGCATTTCGACTGGCAATTGAAAGTGAATACATAAAGCCATGCGTTTCAAAGCAGGAATTTGTACATACATAGTACAAATCGGTTTAAGTTCAGTACCTTCCAAAGATGTGACACAAAGATTTTCAAGAAAATTCCCCACCCAAAATAACCCTTTACGCGGAAGAATTCTCGATTTTTTTTTCTGAAAAATGACTCAAACGATTTTGATTAAAATGCCATTGTATTCAAGATATTTACATGAAAAATAAAATGTTTATTTTTAATTTTCTGGGAACAGCTTGTGAAGTCCTCTTCATTCGGAAGGAATTTTGTATACTCTTGTGTAACTGGTAAATTTAAGCAACAGAGGAAAATGGGCTACACAAAAAATGTCAATGGGATAGATGGATCTGTTGCATCCCAGTTTTATATGTTATAATGTTTTATGTATATTCAAACTCCACCATCTTCTAAATGTTTTCTTATACAGGGTGAAAGATATTGCTTGAACTGTAATAAAATGGCTAATAGACACAGGCACAAGGAACATAAAACACTGTGTTTCATTTTTGTAGGTTTAATGACAAAAATTGTATTGGACATATTTGCACTACTCATTATATAGAATCCATGATTAACATACGGTTCAAGCAGTACCTTCCACCCTGTATACTGTCCTCCCAAATAATACCCATGCAGTAATAATGAGAATTTCTCGTTTCAAGTGATGTCTTTCTCAAATATGTCTTCAAGGTAATAGAAATTACATGGGAAATTGAAATTTAAGCATAACAAAGTATAAAGTTATAATTTCGAGCTTATTTAAAGTGAATTAATCATCATAATACTATCAACCTCATGTAAGCACTTTATGTAGGGCAGATTGCATGTGATGGTGATTAACACTTATTTGCTATTGTTGTCCTACTGTAATGCTTGTCGAGAAGTTTACTGTTGAAATGGTGATGGTTTACAAATTTTTCTCTCTTAGATAAGACATGATGGGGAGGGGAACATCCCCCCCAAAGGCTGTTCTTGGCATTGGGTATATTCCTACTTACTCTGCATACTTCATAATTGTATGATGTGTTCAATTTCCCTTGAGCATTGCTCACAGTGGAACCAAATGAACAAACACAAACAAACAAACATCACTGTATGGGCTCAATTTGCTTTTTTCCCATATGACCTGTCAATAAATTTAAGGTTCCCATGTGCTGTAGGACCTCCACTGTGTTATATCAAATGTTATATAGAGAACCTTTCCCAGGAAAAGGAATCAAAGTGTATTTTCTATTCAATAACTGTAAGTTTTATTAACTAGAACTGGCTTTGTGTATGCATAAGTGACTTAAGTGCAATTACCTATAAGATCATTCCAATAGATTGTAATAACAGACATTCAAGAGGTTAGAATTTAATGAACATTTTAATTGGGTAGGCCATTCAAATGTATATAAATGTAGGCACATGTTCCTTAAAATACCATACAAATGTGTTATACAGTAATATTAAATATGAATGTGAATGCAATGTCTCTAAATAATAACATTGTCTCTTTGTGTTTAACCATATCACACCCACTCTTCATAATTGTCAATCACTTTAACATGTCGTTTAGTGTGCCAGTATTAATTGTTTTTTCATATGTTGACTGCAGAAAGAATGTAACAGCACATGCTGGTTTATAAATTTGGGGGCTGGATGAGACACTCGTTCATTAGTATTGCTCTCTGTCCTCCATAGTATTTTTAATTTTAATGTCCCTTTTAACTTCACAGGTTTACAGAGATTGGAGACTGGTGGGAGGGGGCATGAAGATGGTGCAATTGATGGAATTATGGTGGGGAAAACCAGAGAACTTTCATTCTAAGTGCCATTTTATCTACCACAAAATCCCACCTCTGATCCCTAGGATTGAATCATGGCTTTTTTGTGAGAGGCCATAGTGCTGCCCAATTAGAAGTGTGAATATGAGACAACATTTAAAACAGAGATAGCATTACTCAATACTATCAAATAATGAAACCAAGAAGTTGTTTTACAAGCCAGCTCCCACTATGACTTCACAAATGAGGTGTATGTAAATAAAGTAGATACTTAAAAAAGAATAACTATTTCAGCAGATATTTTGCCATGCAATACATATTACACATTTATATAATTTAAATTGGGTATTTTGTCATAAATATGGTAGCTGACATTTCGATATGTAGAAATCATTCAGCAATAATGTGGTAATACACAAGTTTTAAGTAACTATTTGTGCTTCCAAGGCCAGCGCTTAACCGAGTTACCCAGATTGACAAAAAAATTCCCAAGGATATACAGTACATATGGAGAATTTTCTGTTTATGAAATGCTTTAAGTTATTTTGCAATGAAAAGAGCATTATGTCCTAATTTATTTATTTATTTATTTATTTGGTATAACAGCAGGAAATAGTGTTTGAGCACAACACTAATACACATCCAAAATCAAACTATGGATCCCAAAATATTATCATTACATCACATTCAAAATTGAAATAGGTATCAGTCATACCCTTTGAGCATGAGTTCTCTTGTTCGTTTTACGATATTAGTGTGCAATCCATAAAAATAAAATTTTCGAAATACAGTCCCTAATTTGAACACATTTTAACATCTTAACATACTAAGTATAGTTTATATTTAAGGTTAGCTTGTTTTCGCTATATATATATTTCAATTCTTCATTAAAACCAACTAAACTTTCGATTCATAAGGTGTCTTCTAGCTTACTAGGTTTTCAGGTCATGTTTCAGTTTTAAACATCGAATGCGCGTTATTTGGTACTCAATATTGAATAAGGCATCACTATAAACTCCTACATTTACACAATTGCTCGTTGATATGAAAATTCTGGTTTATTTTTATATTTTCGGCATTGCTATTTTATCAGCTGACTTCCATCTTAGTTTAGTTTCAAGCCTCAGCAATCAGCATGGCAGAGGTCGCGACACCTTCCCCCTTGAACTGGAAGATCGTTCCCTTTCGTTCATTTTCGGCATTCGCTCGAACTTCGTCGGGCAACTTCGGTTGGCTTTCTGCAAGCGCTAGTAATCACAAGTGAGCATTAAACAGCTGGGCTAACCTGACGACCTGCGAAGAAACCGCTGACAAAGAGGTTATGTAGATTTATCGAAATTAGCAAGAGCTAATTACCCGGTTAAAGGACATAAAACCTACAAACAAAACATCACTTACACTCACAATTTCTTTTTCTGCGATTTTTATATACCCCAATAATTCATGGTCCGTGATCTAGCACAGAATCTAGCAATGAAATTCTGAAGGGAGATGGCAAAATGGTCATGTGATGAGAATCGCTTTTTGATTGGCTAGTTTCTCATTTTTTATGTAACTTGAAAGCTTGGATCTTGCAAGCTTCTTAAGTTTACGTAAAATTCAATTCTAATTTTTATGTTTACGTAATTAAAAGTGACTGGTTCCATTATAATACATATCATACTTAGGTTGACGTTATGCTTATACTTAATTTCCATTGAGAATGGGACCTTTGAGGTTAAATTTCTGTAAAATAAGTTTTGCTGACCTACCAAACTTTATAATATCTTGCCTTATCACAGAAGTTACGAATTATACTTCCATGTAAAACTTTGGTTGCAAACACCTGTTCATTCTGACGTTTCAGACAAAATTTCACTCACTTCGTTTGCTTGATCCAAGTAAGTGACCAAGTTCACTGAACTTTCTATGGGAATCAAGGATAATTCGTTCCTCAATGAATGCAGTATATCCATTCTCAGAGTATGCGCTTCCTCTTGCATCTCTCTTTCTCGTTGCATGATGGACATTTTCTCTTCATGTTCTTTATGGAGAAAATTCAGTCTCATCTCATGCAGTTCCTCATGCCGGCGGTTTATGTTGCTTTCCTGACCACTAGATCGTTTCCTGTTTTTCTCTTTACCTCCAAGATCTGTAATACATAAAAGTGTAGGATCTCATTACTTACTTACACCTATCCGTTTAATTTTTTCAGAAGTAATGAAAGTGAGCTAGTTTTTCACTTACCACATTTTGAACTTCCACAAACGTTCATGGAGACATCAGGGTTAATATCCAATGAAACGCCAAAACTTGGACCCATTTCAGCTTCCAAATCAACAGCAGTACCATCGTATTCTTCAGTGTTCATGCAATTCTCGTCATTTTCGACGGAATTAAACATTGCTATATCATCGTCATATACTGAGCTGATTCCTTGAAATACTTGGGGAATTATTTCAATAATTATTTTTGAAATATCATCTACGTATGTTGTCTGTGAACCACCACCAGTTTTAAATTTTTCGCGTGTTTCCCTGGCTTTCTGCTTTTTAGCTTTTGCTTTTAAGTGTTTCCAAAGAATTTTAAGTTGCCTTCGGTACGTTTTCCGTCGCTCGCAGCATTAAACTCGTCCGTCACGACTTTCCAGGTAGTTCTCTTTTTATCCAGCATCTTTACGTCACGTTTTTTGCACTCTATTCTATCTACGTGGATTTTCATAATCTCTACCAGCAAACATTTGTCTCTTTCGCTGCTTTCCCCCCGTTTCCTAACGCACATAACCTTATCCATGGCCGCTTCATATAAATCGCGCAAACAAAACATCTACTCCGGAGTAATGAGCTCTTACTTCCATAGTCTTAACTAAAAGAGTAAATTATAATTGAGCTCTCCCACGTTACTTCTGGAGAAAAATGCTCTCCAAGTAACCCACTTCCGTAGTGGGAACTTCTTTAGTAAACGTTAGTAAAAATTGCTTCGGAAGTAACGTGTGCTAAAGAAGTCCCCACTGCGGAAGTAGATTACTACGAAAGCAATTTACCCCGAAAGTAACGTTGGAGAGCTCAATTACTATTTACTCTTTTAGTTACGACTACGGAAGTAAGAGCTCATTACTCTGGAAGGTATTGTTTTGTTTGCGCGATTAACTTGATGCAATCATGAATAAGGTTATGTGCGTTAGGAAAAGGGGAGAAACGTCAGCGAAAGCGATAAATGTTTGTTGGTAGAAATAAAGAAAATCCATTTAAACAAGAGTGTAAAAAAACGTGCGATAACCTGCATTACATTGATCTTCAAAGCCAGTGAGATACCGCCAACACTCGCAACGTGCGTTCCTAATTATTTTTTGTTTTAGGTTTATTAGTTTTTTACGTTTCTGATTTACGGGAGGTTAGATTAGGGTTATATATATATAAGCTTAGGTTCCTGATTCACAAGAATTACTTTTATTAATGTTTTCAATGAGAACCTAAATAATGCACAAAAGCCAAACGTATTATAAGAGGCTGAAATATTGTGATTGACGAGTTTAATAATTCTAGCGACGGGAAACGTACTGAAGAGCAGCTTAACATTCAGGAAACAATGTTTCTAATCTTCATTTTGCATCGCAGATCACTTGCGTGTTAATAGAGAAATACCCGTTCTGATTTCGGAAAAGTTCACCATATTCACGGATGGGTACAAAACAGTAACATGCGTGCAGTCGATTCCACACACAAATGTATGGGAAATCTGTGAAAGTGAAGAAGAATTGCCTTTTATTTTCTTAACACTCGTGTATATTTATACGTGTAGGTACCTTGCTCTTAACCTCAAAAGCGCTCTAATAACGCAGTGAAATACACGGCCAGCAGACGCGTGGTGAACGTTTATATATAAGATCGCCTGTAATATTGGGATTACGATGAACTTTGCTTAACGTGACATGAAAATGCTGGTAAACTAAAGGTATAATTGGCATGCACTTAACGTAATGGGAATGACTCTTAATTCATAGTAGTTTTATTACTTCGAGCAAGTACCGACTAGTTCTTATTACCATGTGAAATCAAACTTGACGTAACGGGAGGGAAACGTTTGATGCCAAACGTTTAAGTTGCATCGCCTTGTCAATTCTAAATATCTCCATTTAATACAGTGTAAGACTGTCACATTACGTTAAATTCATTGTAATGCCGGCTCAAGCTTCTGAAATATTCCGATACGAAACATGTGGTTATATGTTGTGTGAGGTCTAGTCACGCGGTTATGTTACGTTGTGTGACGCCTTGTGATGCGGTTATCCTTGAACCGCCGCATCTAGCCTCGTTTTTCCTATCCTTTCCCATATAAACGCAAAAACTACGCTCGAATCCCTCTATATATCCTACTAACCACTACCACGCATATTGAACCAACGGTAGAATTGTCAGTAAATTGTGTCCTTACAAGGGCTCTGAAGGGAACAAATTATATTATGTTTACATTGAACCAGGCATTTAATTTTCAGATAATATACAACAAATAAAATTCTTCGAAATTAATTTCAGTAGTGAAATTGTTTTCGATTAGCCTTCAGTTTTAAACAAACTTAATGTAAGCATTTCGAAACTCATTTTTGCCTTTCAGGTTTGAACTATGACCAATTATTTCAATACTAAGTCAATTCATTTGTCCAATACATTGCATGTTATTTGCAGTGTTCTCCGTTATCAAAAGCTGAAACTGATCTTGAATGACGGAGTGCAGGTCTGAATCGTAGGTATCGGGTCGAATGACCTCCCTCTGCGGCAACCTCGTTAACGCGCCTACGGAGGGTAACTGCATTTGCAGTTCAGTCTACATTCGAAATAGTGTATACTGGGAATAACGTTATGAGAAGCTGTCTTCATTGTATTTTTTGTGTCTAGTTATGGGTATATTAGAGAACACTGTCTATTGAGTTAACTTTCCTTCAACACAGCGGTATGTGGATTGTCAGCTTGAATTTATGCAGTAATTCCCTCACGTCGCCGTTCTAACGAATCCAAAGTTTATAGGTTGTTGAAAAACGTTAAACAGACTGGTCCATGTTAGGCAAAAAGAAACGGACACATTACAATTCACCAGCAAGAGAATGTCTCGACTGGAACTCTGAGCGGATCGGAAGGCATGGTAGAACTGGTTAACCCCAAAGTCATGCGTTCTAACGCCAGTGCGTAATTTTGAAAAATGATGTTTCTTAGCAAAGGTCTACAAATTTGGAATATCCGAGAACAGTTGTCGAAAAAGAATGTGAAGATTAACAAGGAATTGTAAAACATTTATCTAGTAATGTAAAAACAACATTGCGAAAAAGTATTCAAGGAAATGGGAAACGTTTTGAACAACTCCAGTAAGTTTTTCACGTTTTAAGTAATGGTGAAGCTTAACTGCACAAATGTTGCTTCTTTCACTTTATTATTTTTCAATTTCTCGGTCAAGCGACGTAACCATGTCTTCCTCTAATCGAACGTTTACAAGCCAGCCATGCTTCTCGAAATGATTTCTTGGTGGGAATGTAACAATTAAGACAGAATAAGGTGCCCAAACTGGCACACCTACTGATTCATGAAGGTGGCGAGGAGGTCGCAAGTCCTTCTTACTGGAAGGCATGAAGAAACACTAAATGAGACATATTTTCCGGGCCACGATAACGCGGTCCCAGACACACTCAAAAATTATGCACACGATATACCCCTATTTGGGGCAATCACAGGGGTCAGCCCAACCGCAGTGCAATGGAAGGGCCTCACCCTGGGGACCGTCTTCTTGATCACGGTATCCCTGTGCAAGTCGTAAACTGCGGAAATAAGGCATACATCGCCCATTTAAGAATTACAAACCGTTAGAAAATGTTTTCAGAACATCGAATCCCAGGAAGCAAATACCGGCATGTGTGTTAGCTATATGCAGTACAAGCACACTTTGGGTCTTTCATTTTCAAATATTCTGCGTTTGCTAATGTGCGATTTATTAAAGTTATTCCTGTTTGCCGAAATAACACATTTTCTTATTCTCTCTTGCAAAATTACACTGTGCTGCCATCTCTTGAAGCTTGCAGCTGACCAAAACGTTTTACAAGCAGAGCCATCTATCGAGATGCAGCAATCGCGGACTTCGCTTCCACTAAAATGTTAGTAATTTTCCTCCGATAATAATTAGCATCCACAACAGAAACTTAGAGGTACAAAACGAAGCACGAGAGAAATAAGCACAGCTTCACACAGTTGTCCAAACTTGTGAAAAGATGCTCATTTTTAGTGTGTCTTCCAAGGATACACAACCACGTTAAACCTCCTTGTGCTTAGATATAGTAATGTAACACGCCCTGGTATGAAAGACTTGAATACTTCGCTCTGGAGCCCTGCATTACATGTAAACATCACGTTCTCGACATACAATGCTTCCTTCCTAACGATTCCCTTGCATTTATTTCCTGAATGACAAATGAATCATAAACAATTACGTAAAATCAACAGAAATCCCCGCTTAAATCTGAGTTGTACCAAGCCAATAATTATAACTGGAGCACACCATTCTGCAACCCTAGTATAACACCAGAATCTTCCTGAAAATATGTGTATTTCAACAAGAAGCAAAGGTTTATCTATTTATGCATTATGGCAACCATATACAAATATAGCTAAAGATTCCAGAAGGGGTAAACGCCTGAAACCTCATAATACACCAAATAAGCTCATTTTAGATGGTGTTGAAAACATGCAAGTTGATTTTTATTACCTACATTTGCCACACTTACATTGCTTTATTTGCTGGAGGCTGTAGAAAGATCTTATTTTGTTGTTGATGCACACTCTTGATTTGAATAAATCAAGAGGCTATTATATATGTGGTTGGTAAAAAGTCCTGTTTCAGGTTGTGTATTATACTTTGTTTCCAAACTGGAAACATTGACTCTATTCAATAAATGAAGGCATTAGAATAAGTGGATAAAGACCACCTTTTATGAAATCAAGTTATGATCACAAAGTTATAATACATGATCCAGGTATTGGTTTGGAAATTCTAATTAAATTCTTCATATAGTATGTGCTAAAGGGCTCTACAGGTTATCACATCATAGACATACTTTTCGAGGAAAAATTACATTAAATATTTTTTTTTTTTTTATGGACACTCTTCAACTACTATGGTCCTTAGCTCCTCATTCTGTATTGGGCGTGAAAGACCAGAACGTTTTGCTCAGAGACCTCTTTATCAGGCTTGAGGTAAATCTATGGCACAGGTCCACAGCTTTACTTCCCTTCTGAAGGGAGCCATGCTGAAGATTCTTACGCAGAGAAGATGGAAACTTTCTGGATCAAGAATTATCGTGGGTGGTTTCCCTCGACAAGAGGCTGATAACGTGTTGTTTTAAGGCAACATATCGGTGAAATTTGGCAAAAAAAAGCTTAATATTTTCAATCTTTTATTTCTTATTTAACTTCTAACTGTATTTTAGTTGAGGAATTGATTTTATTAAGAATTAAACATTTAAAAGGCACAAATGATTATTTAATTGGCCCCGTACCATTTAGGCAAAGCAACACATTTAACTTTAAACATCATGTCTCTAAATTTCTTCTTCTTTTTAACCAGCGTTTTTCAACCTTCAATATGCTCCTTGTACAAAGAGCGCCAAAGAAAATCTCGCTGCACCTCACGTCTATGTCACATTATTCATCGTACGTGGCCTTGCAAAGTCATGGCCTTTTCATTGGTTGCTTTAGGCCACTCCTTCCGCTAAGTAGTTATGCCAAAGGTTACAAAATGGTATAGAAATGAAATATATGTTTATGCTCTCGATCGTGTTGGCTAAAAGGGAAAGAGGTAAACTGAGTGCATTCAGTTTGTCATACACACCTTTTATTGCGATTTGTAGCCCATACCTTATCAACTAGTGCAAGACATGCCTTTGAAAGGGTGAAAAGCTAAGGTGAAAACTTTATGAGCACCCAGGTTAGCGAAATGTAGAATGTGTAGTGTGAATGGTATTCATTGAATAAATAGCAAGCAGCAATTCATAACAAAAAAATAAACAACTGTATTCTCACAGTGGTATCGATGCTTGCTACTGCATAGAAGCAAACATAACTAAATAATAAATAAATAAATAAATAAATAAAGCAGCATGTTTTCCCTCTAATTCAAACAATAATTTTTTAATATACCTTTACTAACCTATTGCTGATCATAGGAATACAACAGAATTATAGACAAAAATACAACACAATTTTATTGCCATAATATGTATGTCATATTCGGTAAACCATATACATATTTATCTCTAGTTTCTAAACATGATCAGTCGTCGATTATAAACAAAAGAGTAATTTGCATTTAGTAAAGGAATATCATCATCTGCGGATGTTTTATGGGTAGTTCCCACTTTCTGACAAGTATGTAGACTGCTTCCACACCTTCCTGGAATATTTTTATCCAGTAATTTACTATAAAAACACTTTTATCCACTACCATTGCAATTGATGTAACAGTGCGACCAGCGTCCCACATACCCATGATACGTCCACGCGTAATTTCACTAGTATATGGCGTGAATGGTTCTGAGACAATAAACATGTTTTGGTTTCAATAACACCAGAAAAAGCAAAGGCATCAACCTCCCCTGCGTTATCAAGCCACCACGCTCTGTGATAGGTAAGGTGAAGGACACATCTCAAAAGACCCCAGAAAACAATACAAAATCCACCAAAAATTTTCTTTGGCGCTCTGTGTATAATGAGATTAGTGAAATATTGTAAGATTTAAGTGATAATCAAATCTTTTAAGAGCATGTAAAGGTTTTGAAATTGCATTCTCTTTGCATGGCCAAGAGAGAAAGGAAGGGGGAAAAAAATTGCCATTTGAGAAAACTAGAGTAGAAAGAACCTCGATTATCTGTCCCTTAGTTAACTGTTTGGCTCATTAATGAAAATTCCCTGTATACTGCAAAACTTGTTTGTAACAAATTCTATGTTAAATTGCATCCCGCGTGAGCATGCCAACATTACACATTTCAATGGGGAATTGAAATCAATTTGAGTTCACATTCCATATTGAATACAATCCTCACTTTCATGCTAAATTTGCTACCGAGATCAATTAATATGCAAACTGCACCTTCTTTGGCAAAGGGCAAACCTGTTAAACATAAATGTTAGCTTGTTGTTCTATGTGTTAGCAAAGGTTTTGAGGTTAGTGTACTATGGTTTTCTAAAGAATATGGAATATTCATGTGAAAATGGTAAAAGCAGCCCTGTTGTTTGTTATTCCACCAGCTTAAATCATATTTATAGCACAGCAAAGCTTTTTAGGAGTTTCAATGACCATAGAAAAAACAAAAGAAGAGAGATCAGTGTATACAATAATTGCAGCACTTTCTAACAGGATAAAATGCAAGATTCAGTTCCGAGTTCGTTTCCATGCAGTAACCAATATGGCACGTATACTCAAATTGATTTCAATTCCTCATAGAATGTTACAAATTAAATACAGAATAAACATACACTCTAGTCAAAAGGTTGTTCTGATGCCCTCAGCTAAGTATTACTTTCAAATCACAAAGTGGTCGAGCAATCAGACAATAGTAGGGATCATAATATACTGTTGTATAGCGATGTACCTAAAAAACTGATGAAAAATGGATGCAAAAGAGTATGTACATGTACTTCTATTGATTTTACATAACAAAACTCTGTTACCTTATTGTACAACCCTGCTCTGCGGACAATCACCTTTATTGTAATTGTTTTAAATATGTAACAAGTATTACATAGGGCATGTGAGTTTAGTGAGCTTTTTGTGTAATTGCTAATTGACCTTACTGTTTATATTAAGTAAAATGGCTATCCGTCATTTTCGGTTAATCTTCAACCCCACCCTGTCCATTATAATGTATAATCAACGTTCTACTGTATAAGGGACATTCCATGTGAAATCGAATGGCAAAACACCTCACATTCTTTTTCCGTTGTAATTTTTCCTATTAATAAAGGGTGCTAAGGAAAGCATATTTATCAAATATTAGTATCTGAAGCTCAAAGGTTGTCATGTTATTAAAAGATAAATGTATCATATTAATTCATTTTGTTACATTTTAAGTGTGCATAGCTCCGGAACCCTTTATTTCAGAATATTGTACCAAATCTCATTTTGTAGATAAAGTCCACATTTCATTACAGCATATGCTAATTATTTTTATAATATTCACAAACATCTATATACAGTTTTTACTTATTTTAAGCATATTCGAAAACTAAAATATTAGATTGAGAATAATGCACAGTGACATTAAGAGAAGACAGCAATGTTTGTAAAGCGGTAATGCTAGTGTGTTCATAGTTATAACACAAAAAGTGAATAAATGTAGTAATTTACGTGGTTGGTGCCCGATCTCCAAGCGCTCTATGAATATGGGAGGAAATACTCAGAACCCATGCTGGTTAGTAAGCGATCTCATTGTTTAACCTTACACACAGCAGCTTGCTTGACCTTCAGTTCAAAACAAACATGCGACAGCAACCATGAACATGTGTTTTACTACTCCCATGCATAAAGTAATTTATTGATATATTGAAGAAACAGTGAGCCGACTTAAGATACTCTTTGCTCCACTTGCTACATATTACATGCAGGACATGTTTCGTGAGGCATTCCACATCTTCCGCTGCTATGTGTCGACTGACTTCGGAGTAGGATTCCAGTTCTCTGGTGCCATCTGTTGACCAATTGATGAACTTAGTGATGTGATCTCTTCTCGGTGGTATTTCAAAGTTCATCAGTTGCTCTTAGAACTTTTTGATGTATATTTTCTCCCACAAGCTTAATTCTAGCAGTTTCTTGACATACTTTAGAAATCCACTGTGCCCCTTTTTGGCAGATTTATTCATGAGCAAGTTGGAAATTCACATGACTAAGGCATTCCCACACATATTTAAAACCTGGCCCAGATATGTAGATGACATTTTCGCCATTGTGAACGAGAAGCAGATAGAAGACGCAGCAAAGTTAAAACACTTTACCATTTTTAGATCTGAAAATAATCCGCAATGGGGAAAAGATAGAATATGGAATACATAGGAAAAACACGCATACAAACAACTACATAAAATCTCAAGGTTTTAACCACAGATCACACCAACATGCAATATTCAACAGTTTAATTCACCGATTAATAAACACGCCTCTTAAATAAATAGAATACAAGAAGGAATACAAACACATCGTAACAACAGCAAAAGCCAACGGATTCGACAAACACATGATAGACAGAAAAATCAACAATTTCACCAGAGAAAAGCAAATCAGACAGATTAGGACTCTCGCACCAATTGAGGAAAATTGGAGATACAAGAGAATTGCTTTCCACCCTTGGGCCTTCCACAAATTCCAGAAGACTTTCAAGAAATACAAGATAACCCTGGCACCATACAATAAATTCAACTTAGGAAAGATGTTAAAATCTAGCACTACTAATAGTATTCCACATGAAAAGAAACTAGGTATATATCAGAAACACTGCAAAGATTGTAACAAAATATACATAGGGAAGACCAAGAGGAACATTGGAACCAGGTTAAAGGAACACTACTGCAACATCAGATATAAAGAGTTAGAAAGGTCTGCTGTAGCGAACCATTTTTGGAAAGAGAACCACACAGTAGAAAGGGAAGCAAAATTATTAAAGTACATCAAGAAACCGCTAGAATTAAGCTTGTGGGAGAAAATATACATCAAAATGTTCCAAGAGCAACTGATGAACTCTGAAATACCACCGGGAAAGGATCTCATCACTAAGTTCATCAATTGGCACCAAGGAACCGGAATCCTACGTTCTGTGCTCCGAAGTCAGTCAACACATAGCAGCAGAAGATCTGGAGAATGCCTCACGATACATGTCCTGCATGTACTAATATGTGGTAAGTGGAGCAAAGAGTATCTTGAGTCAACTCACTCTTTCTTCAATATATTTGAATGCTTCACTGTGTGTAAGTTCCAATGTTTTCAAGAAACTCTGAAATTTAGACCATCAAGTCTTCAGGAACGCGTAACGGCAATGGATTTCGAGATGGAGGTAAGCGATATCAATACAATACGATTCAATGGTGGTTTTCTTGGGTTGAAAAAAGAAATAAAGACATTCTTAAAATACAAAGAAAAAAGAAGGATAATTGCAGCTGATATAAAATTCCTAAACCAATGTTTAAAAGGAAAGGTTTGTCCGAATTTCGTTAGGAGAATAGTAAAGATCAACATCGGGAGCCGAGAACAAAAAGCCGTGGAAAAGAAGGTTGTTGAAATAGAGAAATCAAAGAAATACGAACAGCGTGCATGCATTGACGTTAAAATGTACCAACTACATCTTAAAATTGCGAACGCAATAGGAAATTTCACTTGGGAAACTATAAAAGCGGATCGTTTGATCACATAAATTTCAGGATGAAACAAAAATGTAATAAGCAAAGGAAGAAATTGGACAAATTATACCAAAAAACTGGAATCACGAAGAAAAATCGGAGAAACGATCGCAAAGATAGAGACAGGGTTACCAACATAAGAAGATACACCGCGAAACCTAACCCAAAAGACGCTGACGAAAATGTCGTAAACTTATCCAAACAAACCTTCAGTGGAGCAGAATTACAGACGCTAAATCTTGGCCTAAAAACATGTGTAACATTTTCACACAACATTTTATACTACATTGTAGATGTGGAGATCGCAATCGGCAATATGACAGATGAAGATAAAGTTGCAATTAGGCAGGAATGTGAGGGAATAATAAAACAAGTAGAAACATACAAACACAACCGGAAAACTTACTAACGAGCAATAGATACGTTAAATAAAAGAGATGTGATATACACCAAAACAGATAAGGGAAACAAAATTGTAATAATGGATTTGGAGGATTACATAAACCGGATGAATCAACTGGTGAGTAGCGAAGAATTTGTGGAAATAAAGAAAGACCCCTGAACAAATGCATACAATCAGTAAATAAAGCCCTGAGAGATAGCAAATACATTCCCGAAAAAGGAAAAAAGGAAGTTAAAAACACCCAACCCAGTAATTGCCAGAATGAAAGGATCGCCAAAAATACACAAACCAGGAAATAAAATGCGCTCAATTATAAACAACATAGACTCTCCAACATATCACCTTGCAAAATGACTTCTTAATACCTTCCAGTCGCTGCCAAAATTCAAAAGCCTTAGCATCAGAAACTCCCATGAAGTAATTGAAAAAACAAAAAAACATAAGATTAACACAGGATGACAGACTGGTTTCTTTTGACGTAAATTCATTGTTCCTGAGCATTCCAAACACAAAACTTACAACTATTTTAAAGAATTGGCTACACTCCCTGGAAATAGAAATAGGAAAAATAGAAGAATACACCTAACTAACAGAAATATGCATAAACCAAACATACTTCTCATTCAATAAGCACTTCTACAAGCTAAGATCAGGCTTAGCAATGGGAAATCCACTGTGCCCCTTTTTGGCAGATTTATTCATGAGCAAGTTGGAAATTCACATGACTAAGGCATTCCCACACATATTTAAAACCTAGCCCAGATATGTAGACGACATTTTCGCCATTGTGAACGAGAAGCAGATAGAAGACGCAGCAAAGTTGCTTAACCTACAGGACACAACAATAAAATTCACACTTGAAATAGAGGATCAAAACACTTTACCATTTTTAGATCTGAAAATAATCCGCAATGGGGAAAAGATAGAATATGGAATAGATAGGAAAAACACACATACAAACAACTACATAAAATCTCAAGGTTTCAATCCCAGATCACACCAACATGCAATATTCAACAGTTTAATTCACTGATTAATAAACACGCCTCTTAAATAAATAGAATACAAGAAGGAATACAAACACATCGTAACAACAGCAAAAGCCAACGGATTCGACAAACACATGATAGACAGAAAAATCAACAATTTCACCAGAGAAAAGCAAATCAGACAGATTACGACTCTTGTACGAATTGAGGAAAATTGGAGATACAAGAGAACCCTGGCACCACACAATAAATTCAGCTTAGGAAAGATGTTAAAATCTAGCACTATTAATAGTATTCCACATGAAAAGAAACAAGGTATATATCAGAAACACTGCAAAGATTGTAACAAAATATACATAGGGAAGACCAAGAGGAACATTGGAACCAGACTAAAGGAACACTACTGCAACATCAGATATAAACAGTTAGAAAGGTCTGCTGTAATGAACCATTTTTGGAAAGAGAACCACTCAGTAGAAAAGGAAGCACAATTATTAAAGTATGTCAAGAAACTGCTAGAATTAAGCTTGTGGGAGAAAATATACATCAAAAAGTTCCAAGAGCAACTGATGAACTTTGAAATACCACCGGGAAGAGATCTCATCACTAAGTTCATAAATCGGTCAGCAGATGGCACCAGAGAACCGGAATCCTACTCCGAAGTCAGTCGACGCATAGCAGTGGAAGATTTGGGGAATGTCTCACAAAACATGTCCTGCATGTAATATGTAGTAAGTGGAGCAAAGAGTATCTTAAGTCGGCTCACTCTTTCTTCAATATATTTGAATGCTTCACTGCGTGTAGAGTTCCAATTTTCAAGAAACTATAAAGTAATTTACTTTTTTAATTACTTTAGACGAATCCTTATCAGTCACCATTACAGTAAAATATGTTTAATTGTGTTTAAATTATGTAATCTTACCGTATATAATACACTTATTTTACTTAATCTGTTACCGCCTACACTTGAAAAAATAGAAATTTTGTTCACTTGAATAAAAATAAGAACATGTTTATTTATCAGTATGAAATTAAAATTTAGGGAATCAAAATAAAGCTTGATTTGAATAATTAGATTTGAACGTTTGAGAGTTATAACAGCTTCAAGTTGGGAATTCTACTCAGATATGATAAATTTGAATAACTTTAATTTCAAAACTATGTTGCTCCGAGTTTTAAGTTTCCATAAAAGATTGTTTTGAGCTTGTCTCCAAATACAAAAAGCTTTATTTCGTTTAAAAAAATGCAAGGTCAATTTTCCTTTTATTTCAGATGATTTGAAATGGAATGTTCCATAAGTATTTTAAAATGCAAACCAATAACAAGGAATATCTCGGGAATGGTTAATGGCACAAAAAAATATGACATAAATTGTGTGCTTCAATAAGATACATTTTTTGTATAGTAAGACTTTGTCTATCTCTTACAGTTTACCAGCTATGCAAAAGTCATTCAGAATGAAGAGGACTTCAAAGAGTATTCCCAGAAAATTCAAGACACACATTTCATTTGTCATGAAAATATCTTAAAACACATGGTATTCTAATCCAAATCATTTGAGCAATTTTTGAGAAAATCAAAATTTTCTAAAAGTTTATGTAAAGGCTAGTTTGCAGTGGAAGGTTTTCTTGAAAATATCCCTGTAGCATCCTCGGAGGATGCTGAACTTCAATACCAAGTTTGGTTTCTAACCGATCCCGCGCACCCACATGCGTACACAATCTTTTTCTAAAAATACTTTTTTTTTGGAGGCCAAAAACTTGTATTTCCAGTGAAATCTCATCAAATTTTTGGATGGAATACAATACTTCTCCCACTTATTGTAAGTATAAAAGGAAGTAAAAATCTAAAGATATGGCTTATTAATTATTATTATTATTATTATTATTATTATTATTATTATTATTATTATTATTATTATTATTAAAGCTGAGAGGAGGAGGGAACTAAAATATATTAGTTTTTATGTAAATAATAATGAACTGTCACTTGTGTTAAGTGAAAATGCCTGATTTTGATTGACAAGACTCTCTCAATATTATTTCTATAAAAATGACCTGATTGGATTAAAATCACTAATTCAGATAGTAACAATTGCTATAACTCTACTTTATTTTCGATTTTTACATTCTGAAGCATTCTCAAGTGTAGTTTCAAATAATATGGCAATTGGTCTGCAGACAATTGGTAAGGAAATGTGTAAAATACGGTGTGACTATTGTAAATGGTTATGGGTGATCCAGTCACAGAAAATATAGCAGGCTATTCATGGTGTTAGTGGAAGTTCCATTATCTTGAATTCTCTTCTACAGGGGCAGGAGATTTAGCACATGCTCGAAGTGTTTACAATAATTATATAGGAGACTTGGCAAATTCCCAGCTTGAAGATGTGAAGGGATAAGTAGAGGAAGAGTAGATTGATGTTTCCTGTGACAAAACAACTGATAAGATGTGCAGATGCTCCTTTGTGGCATTAATCAGGATTTTTGCATGTTTCATTGCTGCTCTTCACTTTTTGGACAGTGTGAATGCCACACAGTGCATTCAGGCAATCCTGAGTCTCTTAAAGTGTAAAACACAAGTTACAGTAGTATTCTCAAAAGTAATGTTTGTTACTGTATAATTACATGGAAAATAACAATCTACTTGTCAGGGAACAGTTCGGTTTTAGAAAAGGAATATCAACAAATAATGCAACTTAAAAACTTATACATGAAGTGTTAACAGCACTAAATGAAAATTTACATGTGGCAGGCATCTTTTGTGACCTAGCAAAGGCGTTTGACTGCGTAAATCATGAGATTTTGATAGCAAAACTGCAGTACTATAGAATAAAAAATTAAAATTTAAATTGGTTTATCTCCTATCTAAAAGATAGAAAACAAAGGGTAGAAATTAACATCAATCACTTGGGATGAACACTAACAACACTTTAGAATGGAAATTAATAAAACATGGAGTTCTCCAAAGGTCGATATTGGGACCTCTGTTAGTTTTTAACTTATATAAATGACCTCCCATTGTATATTAAACACATTGCTAGCATTTATCTGTTTGCAGAGGACACCAGTGTTCTAGTAATAAGTACTGTCTATCATACATGGAATACAGTCTCTAGGACCATACTCTCTACTCGATCCATTAAATATGTACAAAATTATGTAAATAACACTGTGTATGATATTTCTTATTGTAACTGTTTATAGTATTAGCTTAGATAGATTAATTTGACGAGTCATCAGTTTACTGGGCTTTCGTTCAACCTATGTAAATGAGTGTGTTATAAAATTAAATTATGTCCTAAATTGCATGTCAGACTGGTTCAAAGCAAACAAACTTTCAGTAAACCTTGAAAAAACAAAAGTAGTCAAATTCACCACAAACCCAAGTAGAAATAGGAATTAATGATTCATTATTGGAAAAACCTAATGAAGTTAAATTTCTAGGTCTTTTAGTAGACAAACACTTAGATTGGAAGTCATATATTAACCACATCACACCTAAGCTTAATGCAGCATGTTATGCCATTTGAACTCTGGTAAACTGTCATTTAATTGATATGCTTAAGTTAGTTTACTTTGCTTATTTTAATTCCATCATGGAATACGGAATAATTCACTGGGGCAACTCAGTGGATAGTAAACGCATATTTGTAATACAAAAGAAGGTTATACGAATAATTTGCAACACTCATAACAGGCAGTCATGCAAAGAACTATTTCAGAAACTAGGTATACCAACCTTACTTTGTGTTTATATATTCTCCATCTTAAAATTTTATGCAAATAATTGACACAACTTTATTACAAACATGGAAGTACATAACTTTAATAATAATAATAATAATAATAATAATAATAATAATAATAATAATAATAATAATAATAATAATAATAATTTATTTGTCACAAACATTTACATAGGTTGAACGAAAGCCCATTAAACTGATGACTTGTCAAATTAATCTATCTAAGCTAATACTATAAACATTTACAATAAGAAATATCATATACAGTTTAAAATAGAGAGAGTTGAGGGTTGTTACACTACATCACTATAATATTCTTACGTGAACGCGTTTCGGGAGACGGTTTGTTCCCATCATCAGCATGTCCTCATTGTTGAGATGAGGACATGCTGACGATGGGAACAAACCGTCTCCCGAAACGCGTTCAAGTAAGAATATTATAGTGATGTAGTGTAACAACCCTCAACTCTCTTTATTTTAAATTATGACACATCACTGTTACTAGCTTCTAAATCTTCAAAATTAGTCTATCATATACAGTGTTATTTACATAATTTTGTACATATTTAACGGATCGAGTAGAGTGTATGGTCCTAGAGACTGTCTTCCATGTATTCTTTTACAGAGTAATAAGATTTTTCTGTTAAAGTCCTTTTTAATGTGATGAGAAACATGTTTTTATCTTTAATTTCTCTATATTTATGAGGTAGTTTGTTGTAAATTTTGATACCAGAGTAGAAAGGACTTTTTTCAAATAGTGAGAGTCTATGTGCCGGTACGGTTTCATGCTTATGTGCATTCTGTTTAATATAATATTTATCAACATTTTCATAAATGTGTTTCGCTAATTTATAAATGTACAGTGAGGGCAGAGTAAGTATATTTAGTTTCTGAAATAAGTTCCTACAAGAGTTTCTTGGGCTAACGTGCATCATAATGCGAATAATCTTTTCATGTAATTTAAATGTAATGTCTGTATGATTTAAAGGATTTGTAAAGATGTAATTGTTTTGACATGCCCAAAATCAGATGTATGATAAACTGGATGAAATAAATTATTATTATTATTATAAATATTTTGTCTGAATCAATTGCTGCTCTCCAGAGAATGATGCGATATGCCATTATGGAGTGAAATAAGCTATAGTATACAATTTTTCTGGTTACTATGTTGGTAATTTTTGTTAGACAATACATATTGAAACAGGCGCTATTTAGTCTTTTGTCCATATATTGAAAATCTTCCTCCCATTATAGTTGTTCATTAATGTGTACCCCTAAGATTTTGCTGGTAGATACAGGACTTACTGAAATGCTACTTGAATTATTTGTATTATTATTTTTTCTCAGATGTGTTTTAAATTGTATTAACACAGTTTTTGTCATATTTAATTTTAATCCATTACTATTAAACCAATTTTTAGTGTGCTTACTGTTTCGTTTATGTTCAAAATTAAATCCTGATAGTTGCTACCATTAAGTAAGATGGATGTATCATCCGCATACATTACTGTTTTGGCTTTAATATTATTTGGGAGATCGTTTGTATAAAATATGTGTAAGAGGTGTCCTAAAACACTTCCTTGTGGAACACCTGATTTTAAATTTTTCCAAGTAGATTTAACGGTTTTTTCTCCTTCATTTAGAATTACTTTTTGTTTGCAATTCATTAGATAAGATTTGAACCAGGCTAGCAATTTATACTTTATGCCGTAGTAGTATTCTAATTTTTTTTAACAAAATTTAATGGATTTGATGCTGTATTAATGTTATATTATTTAACATTATTGTAGCCCCACGTTGATGCGGTATTGCTTATAATGTTTGTTTACATCACGTGTTGAAGCCATCTTGTGACGTCATTCATTTGTTTGGTTTGTAGCTCCATCTAGTGTTAGCAATTTGCGGCAGTATTAGCTTTTGTTTGATTTCATTTCAAATGTCCTCCGGCTAGCTATTATCCTGTTGGCTTGGGCACGTATCTCTATACAGGTTGTGTAAACGGAAAGGAATCTTTTATCCAAAAATTACACTGATGAAGAAATTTGTTTTACACATTTATTGTCGAACACATTAACTATCACATTTATACATTGATCTTAACACTCGCCAAACTGAAACTGTTATAATAACTTCTTACTGATAATTCTTTTAATCCACGTACTTCAATCTTTTATATAATTAACCTTACAATACTTTAGATCTTTCATAATTCTGCTGCGCGTAACTTGTGAATCTATATCCGATGTATGACGAACTGACTGACTGAAGACGACGTGTAGTGTACACAGATTTTTGATGAACTGACAAACTGACGACGACGTGTAATGTATTGAGAATTTTGATGAACTGGGCGACCGACTGACTTTACCTCTAACTTGGCTTCTATTTATACTCCTGCATACAGATAAGCCTAAAGATTATAACTGAACTGCAATTGGCTAATAAAACGCGCCAACATTAGCGTCTATTTTAATATCCAATGAAAATTATGAATACATATGCTTTAGGGAGAAAACATTCCAGAAGTTTCTACCGAAAACGCGTCAACATTACGTAACTTCCTTGTTTCCAATAATGATAAACAGCTCACCCCCCTCTTTGCATTATTGTGTTATTATTGACAGTTTCAGTAAGGCCGTATAAACTTATTTCCAAATAATAATTACAATTAATAAACATCTGAAATCAATGTCACATAAAAATGCATATTCATATTACAATCATTATTTACATTTAAGTAATTTGTGATACAAATTACTGCATCATACGCCCCACTAGAAACATAATTATAAATATTTACAACTTGTTTGGAAATTTTATAATTGGGTTTTTAGTCTCCTAAATCTTGGAATACACGCTATCACTTTCACTTAACACTTCACACGCATTTAACACACGACATATGTTTTTTTTTTTTTTTTATCTCGCCACTACTTACTGGCTCTGGTTTAATGTGTTTAGACATTAATCCGACATTACAATTTTTTTTATAGCAAATACTGTACCCTGAATTATTTAATGACTGTTTCAAAATGGTTTACTCTCTTATATTGTTGACAAAATTTAGGCATTCAAGAATTTTTGTAATTATTAAACATATTTATCAAAATATTCACCCTTTACATAAATATATTTACATCTCTTAAATCTAAATACTGTTTCACATGTTCTATTTGCTACATAAGTATTTGTTGTTTTTTCTTTTTAATTATTTTTACCCCATTTTTGTTGTTTTGTACTTTATATTCACACTACTCTTGGAATTGTATTTACGTACTTTTACTTTAATATCATATTAAGTTTCAATCTTTATATTCTTAATTTTCAAATACTGTTATAGTTAAAAAAAAATTAAATTTTTTTTTTTAAAAAAACATTTCTCTCTTTTTTTTTTTTTTTTTTTTTTTATAATTTATTTCTCTTTTCAAATGACATAAATAATTAACTCTCTTACGTTCCAATACATTTCTCTGCAAGTCATCTTTAACTATCCAGCATCAACTTTATATCTCATTGCTATTTACCCTCCTGGATCAAATTGTGTGTGGCTAAACATTACTCGTAGCCGTATCCTAACCTTCAAAATTTTGTTCATGAATAACCTCTTGTATTCATATGAAATTTCGTCCCATGATAACATTTGAAAACAATCTAAAGTTTTCTGAACAACACATCTTTTAACAACTTTCATTTTCAATTCATCTGCTATCTCTTTAACTTGAGAATACTTTGACAAATCTGTACTAAACTGTACTGGACTGGAGTTTTCATTTTGAACATCTTGGTACAGTTTATTTCTTTGCATTACTGACTCATTCTGTATTTCTGATATCTCCCCTCTGAAATTAACTTGCACCAGATTCACATCTACATTCATAACCTCTTTTATCTCTCTTATCTCACTTGAAATATTACTCACTTGATTTCCTAACTCTGTGCATTCTACATTAACCTCACTTTTAGTATTTACCTCACTTTTTTTGTTACCTATTTCCCTGCTCATGTCTAATATTTTCTTTGAAACTTCTCCAATCTCACTTACTATTACTTTTTGATTTTCATCTCTCATTTTTGGCATACTACTATCTAGCTTCGTAACTTTCTTTTCAATTTCTTCCCTGCTTTGATCTACTTTTTGCTCTAATATCTCATTCCTCTGAGTTAGTTGTTGTTCTAAGCTCCTACCAATATCTTCCCTTAATTCCCTATAACTCTTTTGCATATCTTCCCTAAATTGATCTGTAATACTCTTCTTTAACGCTTCACCAAAATTTCTCAGCATTTCCATCATCATACTAGCATCAAGATTAACATTTCCTGCTATTCTATTCTCACTTTCTGCACTAACATTTCCACCATCAAATACTACATTGTTTAAGCTATTTTCTGTATCCTGTATTAAATTACAGCTAACTGTTACATTATCTCCCTCCATAATTATTTCTTCTGTATTATCAGTAGCCATTGTTTTCTTTATTCTACCGCTCCTAAGGTACATTTAAAATTTTACACCTTTTTTTTTTAGAATAAAAATCACACGTTTCTAACCTTTCTGATGCTATCTGCTGATGTAGCTTTGATGTCCAGCTTTCTGCCCCTCTCTCCTAGATTTGTATGTCGCTTCTGCGTTGTGTTATGATGAGTCCACGTCGTTTTGTTGTCCTGTAGTTTGGAATCTGCGTCTTGTAGATCATTTCACTGCTGCATTCGTTCCACGTCCTGGTTCCTTTCCTGGTCACTCTGCTACTTTCCTGGTTACTTTGCTTCTTTCCTGGTCATCGTGTTCCTTTCCTGGTCACTCTGCCCCACGTTCTGGGCGCCAATTTGATGCTGTACTAATGTTATATTATTTAACATTATTGTAGCCCCACGTTGGGCGCCAATTTGATGCTGTATTAATGTTATATTATTTAACATTATTGTAGCCCCACGTTGATGCGGTATTGCTTATAATGTTTGTTTACATCATGTGTTGAAGCCATCTTGTGACGTCATTCATTTGTTTGGTTTGTAGCTCCATCTAGTGTTAGCAATTTGCGGCAGTATTAGCTTTTGTTTGATTTCATTTCAAATGTCCTCCGGCTAGCTATTATCCTGTTGGCTTGGGCACGTATCTCTATACAGGTTGTGTAAACGGAAAGGAATCTTTTATCCAAAAATTACACTGATGAAGAAATTTGTTTTACACATTTATTGTCGAACACGTTAACTATCACATTTATACATTGATCTTAACACTCGCCAAACTGAAACTGTTATAATAACTTCTTACTGATAATTCTTTTAATCCACGTACTTCAATCTTTTATATAATTAACCTTACAATACTTTAGATCTTTCATAATTCTGCTGCGCGTAACTTGTGAATCTATATCCGATGTCTGACGAACTGACTGACTGAAGACGACGTGTAGTGTACACAGATTTTTGATGAACTGACAAACTGACGACGACGTGTAATGTATTGAGAATTTTGATGAACTGGGCGACCGACTGACTTTACCTCTAACTTGGCTTCTATTTATACTCCTGCATACAGATAAGCCTAAAGATTATAACTGAACTGCAATTGGCTAATAAAACGCGCCAACATTAGCGTCTATTTTAATATCCAATGAAAATTATGAATGCATATGCTTTAAGGAGAAAACATTCCAGAAGTTTCTACCGAAAACGCGTCAACATTACGTAACTTCCTTGTTTCCAATAATGATAAACAGCTCACCCCCCTCTTTGCATTATTGTGTTATTATTGACAGTTTCAGTAAGGCCGTATAAACTTATTTCCAAATAATAATTACAATTAATAAACATCTGAAATCAATGTCACATAAAAATGCATATTCATATTACAATCATTATTTACATTTAAGTAATTTGTGATACAAATTACTGCATCAGATTACACAATCAAATGCCTTTGAATTATCACAAATTAATACTGACGTTTGTTGGTTTTCATCTAATGTTTGGGAGATTTCATTTACAAGATTTATTAATGCAGATGTGGTCGAGTGGGTTTTCCTAAATCTAATTTATTAAAATGCTCTAAATAGAATATTAATTGACATTTTACGATTTTTTTCAAATATAGCCGAGAGCATTGGAAGAACCGAAATGGGGCGGAAATTTTTAAATTTGCAGTTTCCACCTTTATGAATGGGCATTACATTTGCACATTTCATCCTTTCAGGAAAATTGCTGGTACCTAATGATTGATTTATTATTTTTGTAAATGGTTGCATATTTGGTATTTAATTTCTTTTATAAGAAAGGGAGGGAGTTCACCCCAACCCATAGATGATTTAGGCGGTAAGTTGCTAATTACTTTTATTGCTTTGTCTGGGGTTATACTTGAGAAATAAAAGGGAGGTGTTAACATGCTGCATTTAGTAGATAGTTTTTCTTCAGCCTCATTTGATGGGGGACATATCTATTTTGTTCCCCAAAATCTAAAAAATATTCATTTAATGATTCTGCATACGAGTTCATATTTATATTCTTTGGTTTACAAGCAGGAAGATCTGATTTTACTTCCTTTTTTAGTCCTAGTTCACCTTTTACATTTTTCCAGGTAGCTTTGCTTTTATTATTTGAATTTGTTATGTAATTATCTATAGCCATTTGTTTTGCTTTCCTTGTTACATTTTTGTAAATTTTATTGTATTTTTTGTAATAGCTTATCAGTTTTGGGTTGTTTGTTATTTTATATTTTGCGTGTAAAATGCTTTTATTTATGCTGGATACCCTTATTCTCTTTGTACACCAGTTTAGAGAGTAATTTTTAATTATTTGTGTACAGGTAATTTTTGGAAAACACTCATTGTGGTCGTTTATAAGTTCCCGGAGGAAATTACTATAGTTTACATTAACTGTTTCAGAGGGACTGAAAGGCCGTATTATATTGTTTATTTTTTCTTTGAATGCTTCAATATTTTTGGTACTATACACACGTTTGGTTATACATTTTCTTGGTTTATTTAGTTTGTTAATGTCAGTAGGTTTATAGTAACAGCTTTGTGAGAGAATCCTGTTTCCAAGGTCTGACAGTCTTCAAGGCCATATGTTTTAATAGTAATTATATGATGAATGCAAGAGGATGAAAACATTGTGACTCTTGTTGGATATCTGTGTTTGAGATTGAAGCCATCTCTTTGAATAAGTTGTTCATATTTTCTTATAACAGATAAGCCCTCCTTAGTATAGTTCGAGTTAGATTTATTAATTTTGAGTAAATCAATATTACAATCACTGGCTAATACAATTCTTTTTTTTTCATTATGTAGCTTGCATAATAAAGTTTCAAGTTTATTTAAGAATAATTTAAGAGTAGAATAATAAGGGACTCTATATATTGATATTACTATTAAATTTAGGCTTACAATTTCAATCACTGATAGCTCAAATATATTATCGTTAAGGAACTTTAGGTCATCATCTACTTTTATTTGTTCATATAGTTTTTTTATACTAATATACAGGATCCTCCTCCTCTTGCATTTTGCCTGTTATAATAGTCTGCTATAATAAATCCCTGCAAAGTGCTTAATAATTGCATCTCTCCTTTTTGCAATCAGTGCTCATTTATACGTATTACTAATGGCTTTTTGTTTACAAACATTTCCAAAAGAATATTGAGCTGATCTACCTTTCCCACAATTCCTTGGATGTTTAAGTGAAACAGAGCATTAAATTTGTGTGTTTGATTGTTAGTTTTCACAATTTTGTTTATTTTTTGCCCTTGATTAATTTTGGATTTCTATGATAGCACCCCACTGGATCCAACCTTAGTATTCCTGCCTAGTTTTAATTATGTTTATTACATTTTCTAGAACTTTACCCACAATATATGTGCCCTTATGGTTTAAATGCAGACCATCCTTACCAAGACATGAATAATCCAAGTATTTGTCTACATCAACATACAGTGCTCCTAGCATATTGCATGCCCATCTTACATTTTCATTTATTAACTTATTAAATTTCAGGTTTATATCACATCTTTTAATTACACTATTCACTACCATTATTGCTTTGGGGAATTTTTTCTTAGTGTTCTTTACAAGTTCATACATATCACCTAGTATCAAGTCTGGATTATTTACCTTTCTCAGGTTATTTGTGCCTACATGGAGAAATATTACGTCAGTTTGTTTTGGAAAATTTTCACTTTCACACCAATTTTGTAACTTTTTACCTAGTTGCTCAATTCTAATACCACTATACGATTTAATATTTGCACATTTCAAATTGATGCGGTTTAGCATTGAGTCACTTAACACTAACACTTTTTCTTCATTCACTGATATATCACTTGAAGGTTTGTTGAGGTAAGTAGTTTCTTGAAAGCTCGAGTCTTTCCCCTTGTCTTGTGGTTTTTGTATTTCCAGTTCATCGTGCATGTGTTCATTGAGGTTAGGGATGTTCTGGTGGGTGTTATGTTCCTCCTCTTCTTGTAGTGCAGCATGCTGATTAGATGTTTGAATGAGTGCTGAATCACGAACTGCTTCTTTTTTTTTTTTTATCATGTTTTTTATTTACGATTTTATTCCACGTGTTTTTCTGAGTTTCGCACGTGGTCGTCGACTGTGTTGGTTTGTGGTCCTCTGCGTGCTTCATTTTCTGTCTGTCTCTACCCAAGCATTTTACTTGTTTTTCTAGTACCTGCTTCTCTTCATTCAATTTTTTTGTTTGTTTTCAGGAGTTCCTCTGTTTTACTTTTCAGATTTTTTATTTGTAGATGTCTTTCATATTCCAGGCAGTTTGCTGTTATGCTTGCAAATGTCTTTTCTTCTGTCATGTGTAGTAGTTTTAGTTGTAATTCTGCTTTTTCAGCCTTTAGACATTTAATTTTTTCATATGCTCATTTAAGGTCTTTGTTTAGTATCTCAATAACTTTATGTAAAGATGCTACCACATCAGATTCATGTGGTTTCTCACCCGTATCACTTTTCTCAGATTTTTCAACTTCTGCATGAAATATCATATGAATTTCATTTTTTAGAGTAAGAATTTTGATTCTTATTTCTCTTTTCTGCACTCTTACTGTTTGGCTTTTTCACTAGATCACTGTTTAATTGATTTATTTTATGCACCATACTTCACATGAGAATGTTAGCCGATGCCATCTTGAAGAATCAAGTGAGTAACTATTTAACACTAGTCAAAAGGGAAATATCCATTGTGGAAATGCAAAACTATCTTGCTTCCAAAAAGGTGTTTACTACGAAACAACTAAGATATATAATGCTCTCCCGAGTAATCTCAAGGAAAAAATTAGCAATTTCAAAGTTTTTAAAGCCTCCTTAAAAGAGTACCTCTGTGATAAATCTTTTTACTCTCTAGAAGAATATTTAAATCACAATTTAGCCTGTTGACAATTAAGTTCTGGTATACTACATATTTCTACAATTTTAAGTTACTGTAATAAACCAAATAAGAAGTACCTTTAATACATTTAATATATATATTTGATATTTTTATCTTAATACTGAATTTTGACCATGTTTTCATATAAGCAAAGATATCATTTTTGAGCAGTGACAGGCTGTTAAGGCTAAGCTAAGTGCATTTTATACACAGTACCTAACCATGCTAACTTTAAAAGTAGTAGAAATTTGATATTTACTGTATATTTTAGCACCATAATCTGAAACATTGTGCACTTTATATATATATATATATATATATATATATATATATATATATATATATATATATATATATATGCAAAATTGTTTTGTTGTACAGATTTAATATTTTGTAAATGTATATCTTAAACTTCTCACACTGTTTGCATATAAGCAAAGGTTTAAGCATTGAAGGGAAGAAATTTTGTATTCAGTAATGTGACAATTTTTTAAGGTAATAGAAATTTGATGCTTGCTGTTTACATTTTAGCATCATAACTTAAAACATAAACTTTGTGTGTGCAAAAAAGAATAAGTTTATTGTACATAATTGACAATTTTGTAAAATCCTGACACTCCTTGTATTAAAGTAAGGATGAAATACCTTGTGCAGTGTCACAGGCTGTAAAAGCCAAGTTATATTAAGTTCAATACAATAGAAATTTAGAAGATTTTGACATGTTCTATGTTCAAGGCCTTTTGGCCATCAAAGAACCTACAGAATGCATTCTAATCTAATCTACGAAAATAAGAGTGTGGTGACTGGCTCTGTGAGGTGACCAAGTGTGCTGATAGCTTAAAACTGGTCTTTGGTGAAACCTTAATGCATACTCAGTGTTGGATGCACAAATTGAACATTACTGGTAATATAGGTCTCAACATTTGCAGGAATTAAACAATGCAGTGACAAAAACTAAGAGGTGTTTCTGCATATTAGAAAAAGGAAGCATTTGTTTCCTTGGTTTTTGGCAAGACAGTAAGAGGAAGGAACTGTCCCTTGTTTCCTATGCCAGTGATCACCCAATGGAATTCATGGTTTGAAAGTGCTTTTATCTTAACTGAATTCTCTCCCCTTATTGTTGCTTCTGCTGATAATGAAGAAATGAAGGCAACACAAAATACTGATGTTATGGTCATCGCAGCCTTCGGATCCCCAAGCGGCGACCTTTGTGCAGTAGCCAAACACTTGTTCCCTATCCTCCCTAACCGCAAGCACCATAAAATCTTAGTGACATCCATGTGCATATGCGCGTTGTTGCCAAAATTAAAAATAGTATTTAAAAGCAAAACTTTGCAGGTGATTTCCACATGTACAGAATACAATCATGCAGTTTGTCTGCTTGCTTTACACACAAAATAACTATGTAAATAACTATGAATCGCATAGTAATTACATTTAAGTTGCAAACGCTTTAAAATATAACTGAACTAATGAATGATCTGAACTAATATACTGCGCTACAAGAATAGAAATGCATGTTAACATATCCGAGAGAAACTTAGAAACATGTTCCGAATAAACTATACATTGTTGGACTATCATTAAATAATTAAAATACATAAATATTAATTTATTTTGAAAGGAACTCTTACTCCCAAATCAAAGCATCATTTTTGATTATGCTGTGCGCGGAGCTATGGTAAAAAGTTTTTTATCACTTGTATCACAACAATGTTTTATTAATATAAAGCTAATACAAGAAGTTGTGTATTGTTTAAGGTGTAAGATTTATAAGCATGACATCTTCTGTTTACTTAAATGAATAGCTTTATTATAAAATGCAGGATAAGTAAAAATACGAAGGCAAAAGAAAGAAAATAAAAAAAAAATCTTATGTATTATATTCACAAGATTATCTCTACTCACTCTTCTACAAACTACTTTCACAAAAGCTTATTCTATCTACTTCTTAAATAATAAGATAAAATTTCATTGCACATATCGTTGTAAATATAAGGATACATAGGCTAAAGCAATAGTCAGATTTTTAAAATACAGATGACTATATGATGACTTTGAAATTCCATGCTCTTAGCATGACCACGAGGAAAATACAAACAGAGACTTCCAACTTGTATTTCAAAATTCAAACCAACAACAAAAAATTTCTCGGAAATGGTTAACACAATTTGACCTAAAATTTGTCCTTTACCGAGATTGCATTTTACGCAGAGTAAGATTTTGTCTCTCTCTTAGAATTTACCAGTAATACAACAAGTTGAGAACGAGGAAAATTTTACAAGTTATTCCCAGAATATAAAATTCATGATACAAATTTTATTTTTCCTGCAAATATCTTAAACTTGCGGTATTTTACTAAAAATCGTTAAGCTGTTTTTGAGAAATTCAAAACAATAACAAACATTTTTCCACATAAAAGGTTCTTTTCTACATGTTCTTGAACATTACACATAAAAATCTGGCTTTGCTTATTCAGTTTTTGTAGCCCTTTTCTTCGTGGTCTTGGCATTACTGATATTCGGCAGAGGGTCACTTGCTGGTGCGACCGGAGGGGCATCAACTTGGTTCGTTTCCCAAGGTCTCCACATCTTAATTAAACTATTAAACGCTAATAACTATTAAACACTGCTAAACTTACAAAACTGCACTAAGTAAAACACTATATAACTTCTCTGAAGAAGTAATATAGAAGCTTAGCTGAACATGGAAGAAAAGCACGAGCGAACAGTCACAGCTGCTAAAACCGGCAACAACGCTTTGCTTTGGTGGAGCTGGAGAAAGGACCACGTGTTGTGTTTAAGGGATGGGAAGACCCTACTAATCGTTTACTGATGGGTTTATGGTCAGGCTTCAAAGCTTTCCGTTCGCTTTGAAGCCGGTTGGGGAAAGGATGCCCGCGACTAGTTTACATACTTTTGCTCTCTTTGAAAATGAAACAGGCAATCCACTGCCAGACTGTGTTTGTGAAAGAACTTGGAATGTGCATAACCTTATTACAAAACTGGAAGGTTCAAACTATCCTTTAGCTCATAGGGAGTTTCAAGAATTGTGCCAAAGCTTTGAAAATGTAAGACATAGAATTTTTATTGATGGTAGAATGAAATAATTACATAAAATGACTGCTACTAGGTCTGCTAGTGTTAAATCAACTGTTTTGAATCCATATTGTCCGTATCAAGTACCCTTTCATTATCAATCCACAGCTGAAAGTTTGCATTATACACCATTTTTCCCAAAGCTCGTGCTTCTTTCATTTTCTGAATTAAATTTCATTGTCATGCTCTCTTATTTGATGAAAGGTCTTTGTTAATAAAGATATTTGTACCTTTCAATTTTTTGGCTCTCCTAAGCAGTTCATGCATTAACTGTATTGTTGCTAGCTTCACCATTATTGCCCTCTTTCCAACTTGTCTCCCAACTCTAAAAGCCTCAACAATTTCCCATCCATACATCTCCAATTCAAGTTTTTTTCTTCATTATCTGTGCTATTTCTTCAGCTGGCCATATCCCTCTTCTCTCATTTACTCCTAGAAACACCAAATTAAATCTTCTTTCCCTCTCCTCCATTCCTTCCTTAATTGCATTTACTTCCTGTTTTGCTTCAACACTTCATCTATGATGTCCTCCTTAATATCCCTAATCATCAAACACAATTTATCACTCAATCGTTCCATACCTTCCATTTTATCCATTTTCTCATTAAGGTTCCCCAACAATTCTTGAATATCCTTGGGGCCTGGATTTACTTCCACTCCTCCACTCACTAGTAAAATAGTTAATAAAAGGGCTCATTGGTTTGTTATAGGCCAATGAAAAATAGATGGGTAGGGAAAAATATATACATAGTAAATAAAGGAGAGAGAGAATATATTGCATGGGTAAGAACTGGAGCATGGAGGCTAAGAGGGTTAAGACAGGGTATTCCTCAAAACCAATGCCGATATGTGGTGGTAATGAAGACATTGAACACACAGTATTTAAGTGCCAAGGAACAGAAAATTGGAGAAGAGAATTTATTAAAAAGAAGTGGTTTAAGGGGGATAGAAATACCCTTATAATCGAAATGATGTGCAAGGACACTAGGAGCAATGGACAGTTTTTGTGTAAAGTCAAAAATAAATGGCTTTAGACAGTGGATAGAGAAAAGTAAGAGGTAGTGTATCTTACTTTGAATGGAAAACTATAGCGAATGTGTGATGGTAAAGTAATCAATAAGTGACAAGTGAAAAACAAGTGGAAATGGGATGTGAAAAACTGTAGTAAGATAATTTATTGACGGGAAATTGTAAAATGTGGATAAACTGTAGTGATTGTCTACAGAAAGAGTGGCCAGGGTCAAAGTTCAGTAGACAATCAAATTGTAAATCTCTTAGTACAATAAATAAAAAAATAAAATCAACTATTGAAAAAATGCTATCTCATGTTGTAATCAAACTGAATTCTTTAATAGCAGTGGATCAAAACACATCTATATTTGAGGGGGTTGGCATCATAAATCTGAAAGTAGTTACTATAACAAACATGAACCCTGGTATGCTTAAAACTCTTCAAAAAGTTCCTGATCTCCTAGGTGTGGGCTCTCAGGATTTGGCAAGTTGAAAGAAACCCTCTGCAAGCAGATGTCTCAAAGCACTGCTGATATAGTGGAAGTCCTTTGAGTGGTGAACCTATCACATCATGTGTTCACAGAAAAGTGCCTTAAAGCAATATGGAAGCCATGTTCAAATGCTGACCCTGAAAGGTTTCTTTCCTCCTACAATATTGCTCTGATAGATATGAGAACAAACTTGAAAGAGGGAAGTTTGGCTACAATGGCTATTTTTTGTCCTGCTAATAAGGTAATACTTTAACGTTATGCCACTAATATCATAACTTCTGTGGTCAATGCACTACTGACATACGATTCATTCTGTGGCACTGACAATTCTGCATACACCATAGGTTAAATGTCCTAGTAGAGCATTCAGAGCTTTATAATCCTGTCTTCTAACTGTATTTTCACATTTCTTAACTTTTCAAATAATTGTGATACAAATTCGCCACAAAATAAACCCTGAAAGTTAGAAGTACTTGCAACATTACAAGTCACCTTAGAAGTATATCACCTTCAGTTTCTTAAATTGCCTTTAAGGTTAATGGAATACTTGAATCAGATGAGGTTTAATGCATATAGAGTCATCCTGTTATGGTAGAGCGTCCACAAATAAAACTCAATTTAATTTAATTTAATTTAATTTAATTTAATTTAACTTTTAGTGAGAGCATCAGCACAGAGAGATGAAGATCTTTGGTTTAAATCTAAGCTGTGGCAGTGAATTTTTCCAGTCAGGTTTAACCATCCTTTGTAGCTTTTTCCGCATGACAGAGGAAGAAATAGGACAAACAGAAGAAGAATAAATGTAGAGTCAAATATTCTGACAGTATCATTCATGTATTTTTAAGGAAAATAAGTAAATTTTGTACAACTTGCAATATTTTATTTCTACCTCACTTACCTTCCTTATGGCTTCCCTTTGGCTCCTCTTCTCTTTATTCTTTTTGTTTCTTTCATCCATCTCTTTCATCTGTCTTGTTCTGGCTTTCTTGGCAAGCTGTTCTTGATCAGTTTTCCTCAGTTTTTTTGGTTCCTTTCTCATTGGCAACCCTGTTTGTAGTTCAAGCTCCAATTCCTATTAACAAAATAAATACAATTCCTCCAGTACATGTCTTGACTAACCTACTGAAAATACCAATTGAGGTTTTAAGAGACCCAATCACAAAATTACCTACAATGTACACACAGCAAATTCCAAGTCACCAGTGGATATGGGTTTACATCATACCAGATAGAGCTATTCCAACTGTTGAACACGTCTTCTGTCCTGAATGTTACCTCCTATGTGTACAGTACCAAAGTAGGAATGTGATGGTTGTCTTTACATCACTGTAAGAACCAATTTGCAAACACCAGTCAATGTGAAAGTCCACTGGCTGTAATACATGAACCTTCCGTGGATCATAGGGGTGCAATTACTGCTCATTTTAAAGTCTCAAAAAAGTTGAATGGGAACTACTGGTATCAGGTATGCCAGAGACTGAACTTAAAATCAGCTCAACTACAGGAGTTTGGTCATATCTCTTGCAGCCCATGTCATTCACACTAACAGGACCTGTAGTCTCGATGATAGTTCTATGTAGAGATTCAAATTTGATGTGATAAGCAGGAACTCTGCATGCCACTCCATCATACACAAGACATATCAGCTCAATTGGCATAGGCAACACTACTATACAAAGCACTACAGGAAATCAAATCTGAGGCAGGAATGAGCACTGTGTTTGTGTTTACTGTAAACTACCATCAAACCTAGTGACAAAATTATAAACCGCAATGTATAGGGTCTTTCAACAAGAGTGTCCTATCTTTAAACTTAAATAAAACACGTTCTATAAATGATAGAGGTTTATTTCTTTTTTTATTTTGAAACATAATTAATGTCATTACATGTGGAAGAGAACATCAGTTAAGTGACCGCCGTGACTTCGTTGGGTTGCGTGTATACGGTTGACCCAATTTTCAATGACAGAAGAATGTAAATTAGGTCCAACTTCATGAATAACATGCATGATGTTATTCATAAGATCATTTACTGTTTCCGGCTTGTTGACATAAACTCAAGATTTAACATAACCCCATAAGAAGTAATCCAATGGCATTGAATCGCATGACCTCGGGGGCCAGTTAATAACACCACCATGGGAAACGATGAAACCTCTCCTTAAAAAGATCCATTGTTTCGAGAACAATCATATGTGGCACCATCTTGCTGGAACCAGATGTTTCTGAGATCCATACCATCCAACTGAGGCCAAAAATAGTCCCTTATAAGAGCCCGGTATCTTTCTCCATTGACAGTTACAGCTTCTCCATCTTGATATTGGAAAAAATATGGACCAATGTTTCCATCATACCAAAATCCACACCACATGGTAACCTTTTGGGGATGAAGTGGTCGTTCTTGAATCTGCATTGGATTGTGATTGCTCCAATAGCAGCAATTCTGTTTGTTAACACAACCATCCATCCAAAAGTGGGCTTTGTCGCTGAAGATGATTTTTCGACAAAAATCCGGTTCAGCTTCCAATTGCTCCATAGCCCAGTCAGTGAATACATGGTGCAACCTATTGTTGACAGGCTTTAGTTCTTGAGTTAACACCATTTTGTAAGCGTGAAACTTCAAGTCCAGATGCAGAATTTGCCAAGTTGTGGTCGGCAAAAACCTCAATTCTTGCGCTCGATGAGCAATTGATTTGTTTCCGTTCTCGCGTACACACTCATGAATGGCGCCTATGTTTTTGTTGGAGCACTTACGTCGCTTACGTACAGGCGTTCTTTGATCGCTGACAGAACCACTTCTTTCAAATTTATTGATCAAATGCCGAATCGTTCTCTCGCAGGGACGATTATGCACACCGTAAACTTCACGCAATACATGGAAGGTTTGGTGAACAGATGATCCATTTTGATAATAAATTTTCACAATTTCTACGCATTGCTGAATGTGTAACGTTCCATGGCTATTTGTCAATAACAACTGTAACCACATGAAAAAAATGACTGCTTTAACTCAATAACAACGGCAGCTATCACATGTTAAAGATAGGACACTCTTGTTGAAAGACCCTTTATGTTAACATTATGCTCAACAGTGAACATCATGGCAAATACTGTGATTAACAGTCAAATGATGCTGTGGCTTAATGCAAGATTATGAACTGCAATATAAATACCTACTTGCCAACTTCCTAAAATTGAACACTACAAATCTTTCTCTCATTCAACAAAGCATAATTATTTTGTGATGACGTGAAATTTAGATTGTGTAAAATGTTCAGTGCAGTAAATGTACAAAAATTACATGTAAAATAAATGGAAATTTTATTGTAAAAGAATCCTTGAAGACCTGGTAGTACTGCTTCTTTCTGTCATAAATGCTGAAATTCTTCCTTTTACTACACAAACACATTAAATGGAGGGAAAATGATGCAGATCAATTAATCCCCAATGCCATTGGTGAACAACAACACATTAAATGGTAGCAAAGAACACCACTTCTGAGGCTATATACATCTATTCCATATTTATGGTTCATGCCATGAACTATAACCAACACCTGTCATAAAATAGGTGAAAATTATATCCCAAAACCATAGAAAATGAATAAGATAATTAATTTAAGAGGCAAAGTTGAATTTGCAATTCACGTCATCCATTACTAAATGTTCAGGTCCATTAACTGCTCATTAGTTACTGCTAGTTATCATTAAAGGTGCAGTAAAATTTTAAATCCCACAAACCAAAGTATGCACACGTTGCATTTTGCTGTAGTCCAATGAAGGATAGACACATGATTAGCTCTGGCCTATCACAGCACTGTGTATTGTTACCAGGGTACATTCAGGCTGTAATTGTAGATTAGCAAGAAGTCTTACATTACTATCATAATTAATTCCAATGCAATGCAATAGAAATTAATGCTTTTTCATGTCCACAAAAATTTGCAACACTTTGAATCAGCTCAAAAAATGGTTACAAAAAAGTAAAAACAGGCATTCATTGCCATAGTCATGAAGTCTGGTACATTTTACGGGTAAACCATAAAAGCTGTCAAGTATGTAAATATTATGAGCATCAGTGAATACTGTGGTAATCAAATGATACTGCATCTCGTAACAAGATTACGGACCAAATGTAAACATTATGCTCAACAGCAAATACCGCAGCAATCAGTAAAATGATACTGCACCTCGTAACAAGATTACAAACTGCAATATAAACATTATGCTCAACAGTGAATATTGCAGCAATCAGTTAAATGATACTGTGCCTCATTACAAGGTAGGTAAACATTATGCGCCAGTAAATACTGTGGCAATGAACTAAATGATGCTGTTGCTCATGACAAGATTACAAACTGAAATGTAAACATTGTGCTCAACAGCGAATACTGTGGCAAGCAGTAAAATAATACAGTCAGATACCATTTTAACGAACGCCACCTCAACGAATATTTCAGTTCAACAGCAACAACAAAAACTGAAATCCCCTTCTCCATCTCCATAAGCATCTGTGTTAAATTATTTCAATTGTACAATCGTTAGTACAACAAAAACCTTTGTATAGTGAAAATAAAACACTTCTCTTAAGGACTGAACTAAATTTTTGAAGACTTCTAACAATAAAGTATAGACAATTCTGAGCACATTGTTGAAAACCACGTCATTCTACAACTTCTCATTTTCACTCTGGAAGCACTTTTATTTTAATCCTCACTTCTCTGTGACATCATCAGGCTGGGAGCATGGCATGCTACTCATTGTCACTTAAATTAGCCTTGCGTTGCATTTAATTCCTGTAGTGATTTTGTGATTGTAGGAGTGTTTTCTTTTCTTAGTATCCTGTGAGGTATAAGATCAAGAATGCCTGTGTGCAGTACTTATGGTTGTGCAAATACTTCTGGCATAAAAAGAAATATTGGCTTTAGTATTACTCATTCCCTGATACAGATAAGAATCGATACTGATACGGTAATTTGTATCACAAATTACTTAAATGTAAATAATGATTGTAATATGAATATGTATTTTTATGTGACATTGATTTCAGAGGTTTATTAATTGTAATTATTATTGGTAAATAATAATATACGGCTTTACTGAAACTGTCAATAATAGCGCAATAATGCAGCGAGGGGATGAGTTGTTTATCATTATCGGGAACAAGGAAGTTATGTAATGTTTCGCGCCTTTTCGGTAGAAGCTTCTAGAATGTTTCCCTAAAAGCAATATGTATTCGTGGTTTTCATTGGATATTAAAATAGACGCTAATGTTGGCGCGTTTTATTAGCCAATAGCAGTTCATTTATAATCTTTAGGCATGTCGAGGAGTGGGAGTATATAAGCCAGGTCCGAGGTAGATCGCCCCTCAGTTCAACAAAATTCTCAATACCTTACACGTCGGTCGCCCAGTTTATCAAAATTTCTAGCACGCTGTCTTCAGTTCATCATAAGTTACGCGCAGCAGAATTACGAGAATCTAAAGTATTATACAGTTAAATATATACAAAGTTGAAGTACGTGAGTTAAAAGTGATAAGAAGTTATTACAAACAGTTTCAGTTTGGCGAGTATCCAGATCAATATGTAAAAGTGTTTGTGAACGTGTTCGGCAATAAAAGTTATAAAACCAATTTCTTCATTAAGTATAATTTCTGGATAAAAGATTCCTTTCCGATTCACACCCTGCAAGAGATAAATGTTCGACCTAAACAGCTAGCTGGAGGACACTTAAAATAAATTATTTCAAAACTGATACAAATTGCTACGCCAGATGGAGCTACAAACCAAACAAACGAATGACGTCACAAGATGGCTTCAACACTGATGTAAACAACATTACGTAAAGCAATTTCTCTCGCAAATTGGCTCCCAAACGTGGGGCTACAATAATGTTAAACACATTAACATTAATACCGTAGCAATACATGGGCTATGAAATGCAAAAACTTTGTGCCAAACAAAAACACTGGAGTATGCGGAATTTATTTCAAAGGGAGAGAGAGAGAGAGAGGGGGGAGAGGGAGGGAGAGAGAGAGAAAGTTCAATGAAATTTCGGTATTAGGAAAGAATCTTATACATGCCTTTTGAACTTGCTTGGATAACATTTCAACAAAACTCTGACACAAATTCAGCTCTATAATCCAAATTGCAATTATTGTTATGCGTCCTATGAGTGTTTCGTACCGGAATATTTCAGAAACTTGAGCCGGCATCACGATGAATTTAATGTAATGTGACAGTCTTACACTGTATTAAATGGAGATAGTTAGAATTGACTTAACGCGATGTAACTTAAAAGTTTGGCATCAAACTTTTACTTCCTGTTACGTCCAGTTTGATTTCACATGGTAATTAGAACCAATCGGTACTAGGTCGAAGGAATAAAAGAACTATGAATCAAGTCATTCCCATTACATTAAGTGCATGCCAATTATACCTTTAGTTTATCGGCATTTTCATGTCACCTTAAGTAAAGTTCATCGTAATCCTGGTATTATAGGCGATCTTATAAATAAACATTTACCACGCGTCTGCTGGCCGTGTATTTCACTGCGTTGTTAGAGCGCTTTTGAGGTTATGAGCAAGGTACCTATACATGTAAATATACACAAGTGTTAAGAAAATAAAAGGCAATTCTTCTTCACTTTCACAGATTTCCCACACATTGTGTATGGAATTGACTGTACGCATGTTACTATTTTGTACCCATCCGTGAATATGGTAAACTTTTCCGAAATCAGAAAGGGTATTTCTCTATCAACACGAAGTGATCTGCGGTGCAAAATGAAGATTAGAAGCATTGTTTCTAGAATTTTAAGTTGCTCTTCAGTACATTTCCCATCGCTAGAATAAACTTGTCAATCACGACTTTCCAGCATCTTTATAACACATTTTATCTTTATTGCATTACTTGGGTCTTCATTGAAAACGTTAATAAAAGTAACCTCCCGTGAATCAGCAAGCTAAGCTTAAAAAAAAAAAAAAAAAAAAAAAAAAAACCTAACCTCCTGTAAATCAGAAACATAAAAAACTAATACACCTAAAATAAAAAGTAATTAGCAACGCATGTTGCAAGTGTTGTTGGTATCTCACTGGCTTTGAAGACCAACGTACTGCAGATTATCGCTCTTTTTTACCCTCATATTGTTTAAATGGATTTTCTTTATTTCTACCAACAAACATTTATCTCTTTCGCTGATGTTTCTCCCCTTTTGCTATCACACATAACCTTATTCATGAATAGTAATGAGCTCTTACTTCCGTAGTCATAACTAAAAGAGTAAATTGTAATTGAGGTCTCCAATGTTACTTTCAGAGTAAATTTCTCCCGTAGTAACCTACTTCCGTAGTGGGGACTTCTTTAGTAAATGTTACTTCCGAAGCAATTTACTCCATGGTGCATGCCACCCTTAAGGTTATATAAATAGTGAATTGTAAACATCATTAAGGAATGTTTAGCAACCGCTGGTTACTAAACACACTAACTTAGGCATCATAGCCTAACCACGGGCTAAATTTCATTATTCATGAAAGGATGACACTGTTCGTTAGTCATAGTGGTATTTGTTACTCATATATTGGCAGCTGTCCATTTCTCAAAACACCATGAAGCAAGCTCATCAAGATGGAGGAAGTGGCACCTGTTGGGAAACTCCACAATATTGGCAGTTTTGGCTTAAATTGCTTATGTGCTACAGTAATTAAAGTGTATTAAAACGTAATTCTTAAGGAGTAGAAATACCTTAAGGGTTGTTTTAGGAGGAGGTGATGTCTTCTTGAGACCTGGTGCCTACCTCCCTGCCCCTTTTAAGTATCTTACTTTTGTAGCAGAATTAGGCTGTAACGACAACAAACATCGCCATCTTGTCGCTACTGCACATGTGCCAAGGAAAACTGCCAACCTAAATGAGAATCGAAATCTGCAGGTTGGCAATATTTTCCTTCTTATTCTTCTTCATTTTCGCTTCACATGGATATGAAGTAATGCGAATGGACTACACTATCAATAGTGCATAACACAAAGCAAAATTAGTTTGGCTGTTTTCCATACTTCTCGTAAACATAGAGCATCATTAGCGTACTTTGGTGTAACCAATGGTTGATAATTAACATAAGCTTATATTAAAAAAACCTATCCTAAGGCTAACCTTTGGTGAATTCAGAAACCTAAGCTTATACGATAAACATGGAATATCGTCAGGGTGCTTGATGTAATCACTGATTGATAATTAACATAAGCTTATATACATAAAGGAGTGCTAAGCCAGCAGTGGTAGAGAAAGGTTGTGTTTGAGAGATGCTCCTGTGGTGAAGGAAGAAGGATCTAAGTCACAATGGGAGTGGACATTACAGTATATAGAGCAAGAATTGGACGGTTCAGAATAGTAAAATTAGTGAATAGTAAAAACAATTTTGGAGAGAAGATGACAAACATACTGGTTCTAGCAAGTGTAATAACTTTCTTGTTAGTGATTGGAGAAATTGAGGTAAACCCCGGCCCGGCTGATATAATAACAATGCTGGAAAACCTAACTGAGAAAATCAACAAAATAGAAGGCATGGAACAATGAATAGGTAAACAATTGGAAAAGATGGCAATAGATATCAAAGAAGATGTCAGAGTTGAGGTGCAGGAAACAAGAAGGGAACTTGAAATGGTTAAGGAAAGAATGGAAGGATTGGAAGAAAGGGAGAGAAGATTTAGTTTAATATTCATAGGAGTTAAGGAAAGAAGGGATAAATGGCCGCAGAAGAAATATTTGAAATATGTTAATGGAGGGAATAGCTGGATGAGCAATGAAATATTGGAGAAACCTGAGAAGATTAGACATAGCAAGGATAAGATAGCTGATAAAGGGTATATGAAATTTATAGAATTCCGTGAATTAAATGCCTTTGATATTTTGAATGGGAAATATGGAGAAGATGTGAATGGAGAATATACGTATGTTAGTAATAATGGGCAAAGTGTGATCGATTATGTATTATGGCCAATTAATACGAGGTATCTTATAAGTAATTTCAAGGTACTAAACTTTAGTTCCAACAGTGGACATTTTCCATTGATAGTAGACATAAAAATACACACAGAGCAAACGGTCTATAACTTAAGGGAGGAAAAGTGTAATATAGAAGAATATAGTAGATATAAATGGAAGGAAGAGCATTGCAATAAATTTAGGCAGACACTAAATTCTAATTAAGGCCAGATATGCCAGAGTGGAATAAGTTTTATGATAAAAGAACAAGAAATTGAAAGTGCTATGAATATTTTAAATATCATTGTGCAAAGGGCTGGGGAGGAAATGAAAAGGAGAAAGAAGGTTTACAAAAGAGATGAGGGCTGGTTTGACGAAGAATGTAGAGTAGCTAAAAGACAAGTCAAACAGCTGCTCATAAAGTGGAGCGAATTAGGAAACATAGAATTAAAGAAAGAGTATATGCAAGGGAGGGATTTATATAATTTACTACTGGAACAAAAGAAAAAAGCTGGATGAAAAAATATGAAAATAATTTGATACGAGTCCTAAATGAAAATAATCCAAATGAGGTATGGAAGGTTATGAAATTAATGTATAATAAATATGTAACAAAACCCAGCATACAACCAGAAAAATGGATGGAATATTTTAAAAAATTGTATGGAGGGAAAAGGAAAAAAATGAGATAGGTAATTGGGAAATAGGTAATAACTATATAGATATACTTGATGATATAATAAGAAGTGAAGAAATAATTCAGCAGGTGAAATTAATGAAGAGAAATAAAGCACCTGGAATAGATGGGATACCGACAGAGTTCCTTAAGGAATGGTGCACTGAAATAAACAGAATTAAGGTTCTAGTAGACTTATTTAACACAAAGTGAAGGGTTATATACCAGAAAAGTGGAGGGAAGCAATCATACATCCAATATACAAATGCAAAGGTAATGTTGACAAACCAAACAATTATAGAGGTATTGCACTACTATCAAATGTAGGAAAAATTTTTACTGGCATTATGGCAAGCAGGATACAAAAATGGGTCGAAGAATATACCATTCTTTCAGAATTTCAGATGGGCTTTAGAACAGGGAGGAGAGTCGATAATTTATTTATTATAAAAACACTGGTAGATAAATATTTGAAAGACAAAAGAGGAAAGTTATACATGGCATTTGTGGATCTAGAGAAAGCTTATGATCGGATAGAGCTTCAATTGTTGTGGCATAAGTTATTGATTGTGAGTGAGTAAACAAATGGTGTACGCTCTTAGAGCATTATATAAGGAAAATACCTTTTGTATAAGAGTGGAGGAAGGGGTTGTAACAAGAGAAAGGTCTTAGACAAGGATGCAAGTTAAGTCCAGTCCTATTTAACTTATATGTAGATGATGTATTAATGGAAATTGGGAGAAATAATAACTCTATGCCAATAATTAGTAATATTCAAATTCCAGGACTACTGTTTGCAGATGATCTAATTATAGGTGCAATTACAGTGAATGGCCTAAAACAAACTTTGCAAGCGTTAAATAATTACTGTAAAGAATGGAGTTTAAAAGTGAACCAGGAAAAGATGCAGATTGTAGTGTTCAAAAAAGGGGGGAAATTGAGCAAGTATGAAATATGGAAGTATGAGAATTATAGAGAGTACAGGGTAGTGAGAGAATGTATTTATCTAGGAGTTAAAATAGACAGTGGGGGCAATTGGGATAAACAAAAGAAATTTGCATTGGCAAAAGGAAAAGGAGCTCTTATCTGCTATTAGAAGGTGCAAATACAAAGTACCTAATATAAATATTAGATGGTTAGAAAAAGTACACAATATGGTGGTTGAGGCAAAAATGCTATAAGGGATAGAAGTATGGGGATTGGAAGGAGGATGGGAAGTCATAGATGAGGTACATAGGAAATTTTGCAAAGAAATACTTGGGCTACCAAATGCAACCGCTAGACAGGTAGCACAAAATAGAGCTGGGTAGAGTGCCAAGCAAGGGAAAGATTATGGAAAGGGCATTGAAATTTTGGTATAGAATATTGAAATTGGAAGAAAGGAATTTGTTAAAATTGTATTTACTATATCAAGAGAAAAGTTTAAAGAATAAGGGATGGGTAGACTGTCTTAGAAATAACTTGGAAAGCAGTGGGTTAGGGAAAATGCGGAGAAGAAGAGAAAATAATGTGAATAATTTCTGGAAGTTGGCAAGAAAAAGATTTGAGGACATAGAAATACAAAAAATATTCAGTGAGATAACCGACATGAGATCTTTAGTCTTCTATATACCAATGAAAGATTCATGGGGAAGGGAAAAGTATATAGAAGTGACAAATAAAGAGGAGCAGGAAGGTATTGCATGGTTGAAAGCAGGTGTATGGAGATTAAAAGGCTTAAGGAAAGGTATTTCACAAAACCAATGTCCTATATGTGGCGGAAAGGAGGATGTGGAACACATTTTATTTGAATGTAGGGGGACTGAAGTGTGGAGAAAAGAGTATATCAATAAGAAATGGTTTAAAATAGATAGAAATGTAGCGGTAGTTGACATGTTTAAAAAGCACAGTAAGAAGATGGGAAAATTTTTATACAAAGTGAGAAATAAATGGATATGGACAGTAAATAGACAAATGGAGTAATAAACTAGAATTAAATAACTATTGTAAAATATGAATATGACCAAGAAAGAGCCAGGGCTGAACACCAGACATATTCACCTGTATATAGCTTAGCATAAATAAATAAATAAATAAATAAATAAATAAATAAATAAATAAATAAACAAATAAAAAAAATATACATAAAAAAAACCTAACCTAAGACTAACCTTCAAATTAAATTGAGTTTTATTTATGGATGCTCTTTAACTGCTGTGGTCCTTAGCGTCCCATTCTATATTGGGCATGAAAGACCGGTAATTTTGCTCAGAGGCCTCTTTATCAGGCTTGAGGTTCTTTTACGTGGCGTAAATCTATGACACGGGACCACCGGCTTTACTTCCCTTCCGAAGGAAGCCATGCTAAGGATTTTTTATGCCAGAAAAAATCCATCGACAGACTAACCTTCTGTGAATTCAGAAACCTAAGCTTATATGATAAACATGGAATATCTTTAGGATGCTTTGGTGTAACCACTGGTTGGTAATTAACATAAGCTTATACTAAAAAAAAAACTAAACTGGCTAACCTTCCGTGAATTCAGAAACCTAAGCTTATTTAAATAGTGAATCATTCACACCGTTAAGAAATGCATGCAAGCGGAACTTGCATGATAAACATGGAACATCATTAGCGTGCTTTGGTGTAACCACTGGTTGGTAGTTAACATAAGCTTATGTTAAAAAAAAAACCTAACCTAACCTAAGGCTAAACTTCCATAAATTCAGAAACTGAAACTTATTTAAATAGTAAATCATTCACATCGTTAAGAAACTCACGCTTGCTCTGCTTGCATTAGCTATTTATATGTTGGCAGCATTTTGTTTACACATTTGGAAACCCCACGCAGCTAGAGGGCGACATCAGTGGCATCTGTAGCGGAAGTAAGGTACCATTTTTCCGTAGCACATAGGTAAGGTTACCCGCAGTTTTTTCTAAAATAAAAGCTAAAAACCTTAGAAGAAGGTAATGTTGCTTCAGAGGTCGACGTGTCATGGCGGACGATGTAAATACGCAATGTTAGGTACCAACTTAAACAGAAAAAATGCTGTTGCATTAGTAAAACTGGAAATAGTTTGGTATTGTTGTGAACTGTTATATGCTGCCGTAATAGAAAAGCGCGAAATAGTGAATAAATGCAATACAACTGAATATTAACTGCGAAACAGTAAATAGATGCAATAAAATTTAATAATAACCGCAAAGCAGTAAAAAATATTATTGTCTAATGCGTGGCATTTAGTAATGACCATTGGTGCTCGTGCACTACTAAATAAATGTAAAGAACCTCAACCCTGATAAACAGGCCTCAGTAAAATTACCTGTCTTTCACACCCAATATAGAATGGGACGCTAAGGACCACAGCAGTTAAAGAACATCCATAAATAAAATTCAATTTAATGTTTCAACTGAATAATTACCTTGCAACAGTAAGCAAATGTAATATAACTAAATAATTACCACGTAGCAGTAAACAAATGTAAAGGAATGAAATAATTTCCGCGACGCAGTAAACAAATGTAATAGAAGTAAATAATTACCGTGACGCAGTAAACGAATGTAATAGAACTAAATAATTATCGCGTAGCAGTAAACAAATGTAACAGAACTAAATAATTACTGCGACGCAATAAGCAAATGTAATACAACTAAATAATAATGAATGCTACTATAATTATGTCCAAGGACATATCTGCTCTTACATGATGCAATTGTTAGACTTAATAAAGGCTGTTTTGCATCGATGCATATAAGACAATGAAGAAATATAAAATTTTGGAAGAAAAAAAGGTGAAAAGGAAGTTCTGAGTGGAAGATGAACCAAAAGAGAGCTGCGAAGATGTTATGTCGCAGGATAATTCTCGGAGAGTGTCACAAGAAAATTCTGAAACACTCTCCGAATGAGACAGCTGTTTCTGTACATGAACTCATGCAAGTATGGGTTGAAGAGCTCCTGAGAAGTGCTGAACTGCCTTCTAAGCTTGCTAGCTCTTCTGCAAGTTGTTCTATGTCCCAATTTTCCATTAGGACAGTGTCATTATTTAAGATCTCATTCTCCACAAGGATTCGTAAGTTGTCCATGTTGACTGTTGACAAAATCACGCCAGAATACATAACTAATTCAATAAATTGCGACAGAATACATAACCGGAAGTGCTTAAACAAATTTGGGGCATTTAAAAAGCCAAATGCCACACATTCGCGGAATGTTAGCGATGCTTTTTTCTACAGGGTAGCCTGCCTGACGTTGCACGGCACCCACCATGACACATTGCCCTCTGGAGCAACATGTTGACATGACAAAAAGTGCAAGTTGCACCATAAACTATTTGGAAAAATCAATTGCAAAGTGTTCTGTCCAGAAAAGAATTTGAAATTTTTTCTCAAAACCAAAACATTAAGTTTACTGTAAATCAACTATTTATGTAATGCTGAAAATTTAATGTTTTAAATATGAAATTACTTTAGTAGTGAATTTTTAATTGTATTCTTTCCTTCGATATCCATTCCTAATACATGGATATTACATTTTAAAAAAATAGATATGTATCATATTAGACTTAAAGTTGTAATTTATGGCGCTTTTAAGATAAAAATATGAAATAATGATTTAACACAATTTCAGTACAATGAAATGAATTACAAAGACCTCAGAAATCTGTTATAACGGCATTTGACTGTACTGCACCTTGTGACTGCAATACAAACAATCTCAAGAGTGAATACCACAACAATCAGTAAAATAATACGGCTTCTTGTAAAAAGATTACGAACTACAATGCAAGCATTATGCTCAACAGTGAATATCATAGCAATCAGTCAAATGATGCTGCACCTTGTGACAAGGTTGCAATTAACAGGAATAAGGGGTACTGCATTAAAGTGGTTTGAATCCTTTCTAAGCAAAGATAAATAGTGCAAGTCCCTTATAAACATCACATTACAGGCTTAATAAGCGCTAAGTTTTCCAAAGAGGCTGCCAGATTTGGTGTGCCCCAAGGCTCAATTCTGGGACCAATACTGTTTTCGGTATACATTCAAGATGCAGTTGACTATGTACCCAATGCCAACATCCTGCTGATGGCACAAGTTTATTTCTCAAAGTTAGTAGCATCAACAACCTATAAACAAACTTTACAAATTCACTCAGCAAGTTGTTGAAATGGTTTGAAAATAATACACTGGTAGTTAACGAAGATAAATGACAATACTATAGAAAAATTGAGTCAAAGTTGAAACACTTAACATCACATACATGCAGAAGCATATGCTGCAACCAAATTCTGGGCTAGCTCTCCCCCCCCCCCTGCATGGCAAATTATGTTTACATTTTTGTTCTGAATTTAATGGAAGTTATCTCTAACAATGTAAATATTTTCAATGAAATTTAATACATGTAGATAATAATAAATAATATTATAACAATTAAAATTACTCAAACTAGACCTTTAAATTAAAAAAAAATAACCACCTCCATGCTGTAATGCTAACGTACTGGACTGTCAACCAAGAGGCAGCGGGTTCAATTTCTGGCTGCACCACAAATTTAAAATCAGCTGGAGGGTCTAGAATGGGTTCTACTGCGAGGTGATGTCAAAGAGTGAACAAAAAGATAGAAAAGGAGATGGCCATCCTATCTCCAGTAAACTCTTGGCCTAGTATGTCTGAATCAGTCTGACTGAGACCCAACATAAAACACCAAGATGAATAACAACATAAAATGCAAAGAAACCTCAACACTATTAAAAATATAGAAGCAGCTAAGCTACATTATAACCTGTAAAAATCTTACTTCTTTCTTCTTACTTGTACATAAATCCAATTCTCCTGGAACTTTCTGTGAACGTCTTGCAGACAGCCTTGTAAAACTCCTAAGGAGATTTTTCTTTCATCACAAGAATGTCTCTCTATAGAAAGGACAACAAGATTGCTTAGACAAATTTGACCTTGTGTAGCTCGGAGATAAGTTTTGATTCGTCTCAAGGCTGAAAAGCTCCTCTCATCTGTTGAAAATGTGAGGATCAACTGTGCTAGTTTATTAACTTCAGTGAACACAATGTGGAGTTTATTTAACTTTATATATGAACAAATATCATTTACTGATTTGTTTGCATACTCTTCTGGCATACATAACTTTCAGCTCATTTCTCAGATGAACAGTGTCAAAGAAGTGGGCATATGGTTCTTTGAGTTGACTAGATATAGTCACGGAAGGACTTACTGAAGCTACTAAATGTATCACAATCCCGCAAAGAAACAAATGTCAAATCTTTCTGAGCCTCAAATCTCAACTTCATTTGCAACTGTAAAGTGTCTACTATTTCATAAAAGATCCTTTTAAACTGTTCTTTGTCCATTGCTTGCTTCATAGGTCTACAATCACTTTGATTTGAATCAACAAGGTTTTCTGTTTCTGCCCGCAGTTCCTCAAAAGCTTGATTTCTCATTTTCTGTAGTGTTTCAGAAAATTCTGCTACTTTGTTGTTACAGTATACCAGATCCATACTTTTGTTTTGGAGGACATCATACAATGTATCAGAAAATGAAAAAATCCTATTGAAAACAACAGGAAAAAGCTTTGTATCACATTTCGTGAGAAAACGAATAAAACCTGATGCTGCATTAACCTCTTCTGGAGGTCCAACTGTCTGGTTCATCTTCAATGGATAAAGAAAACACAATGAGCTGCGTCTGTACATTAGTAAGGTATTCATTAATCTTGATGAAAAATTGCATCTTGTAGGGCCTAAAGCTGGAAGAAGCTCTTTAAGAGCATTTGTGCGACTTGTAGAACGAGAACAGAAATTTGGTATGCCAGCCAGGAAATGAAAAATTGCCTGCATTGCTTGATACAACTTGTAGACTGTGACAGCACTAAATTTAACTTATGGCTGTAACAATGTATGAAATAAGCTGAGGGATATTTGTCTCTAACAAGTTTCTGAAGTTCAGGTACATTTTGTGACATTACAACAAATGTCTGTGCTACCAAATTATGTGCACAATCCAAGTCCTCAACTACTCCAATGACATTTTGAAAAATCCCTGAGCAGTTGTATCTGAGGAAACATCAGAAAAATGCAAAAACCTCTCTTGACAGTTTCCATCATCAACATCTCTTATAACTGTTGACAGTTGGTTCTGATTAGAAATACAGTAGAATCTCGTTAGTACGTTTTTGCAGGGACCTAAGGATTTGGACGTAATAGGCGGGAAAACATGTTAACGAAAATACAAAATCTGCAATTTAAGAACATAGTTATGTAATAAAATCTAAGGCGTAAGGAAGTGGTGACCCCATCGCTCAGTGAAAAACCACTGCAAACAGCCACCCGAGTATTTGCGGGAAAACCAAAACCTTATGGGACTGGGAGAAAATGCCCAACCCTACCTCAAGAACTGAGGCTCCCCTAGTACCCTGGGGGTAAACAGGGACCTTAAACGTTGGCCTAATCCCCCACCTTAAGTATTTATTGGATTCAAAAGGATAAAGTGAGCCTCGGAAAGGAACAGAATAGACGAAGACTTCGCGAGAAACATGGTTTATGAATTGGAACATGGAATATAAAAACACTAGTTGGAAAGGAGGTAGAGATGATAGAGGAAATGAAGAAATATAAGATTGGAATATTAGGGGTTAGCGAGTCAAGGAAGAAGGGACAGGGCATTCAAACACTACATGGTAATTATGAAATGAGATACATAGGTGTACCATGGAAAACAAGAGCAATGGAAGGGGTAGCAATAATTGTAACGGAAGAATTACACAAAAAAGTAACATCATGGGAAGCGTTTAGCTCGAGACTGATGACAATAGATATGGAATTGGAGATTCCTTTAACTATTATTCAGTCTTATGCACCCACTGAGGATGAAATAGAAGAAAAGGAAAAGTTTTTTGAAGATCTACAAAACTTAATAAACAAGGCAGAAAGAAAGAAAAGGAAACTAATTATAATGGGGGACCTAAATGGAAGAGTAGGAAAAGATAGGAAGAAAAGCAGAAAGATCTTAGGCCCTTATGGAAGAGAAAGTACAGTAAATGGAAATGGAAATAGAATAATAGATTTGTGTATTGGCAACAGATTTATTGTAGCTAAAACATTTTATAAACATAAATGTATACATCAAATTACGTTCAAATATACTCAATATGAGAGTATAATAGACTATTTCCTATTCCCGAAACAAATAAATTTTTTTTGTAGGGATATAAAAATAATAAGAGGGGTGGAATAGCTACAGATCACTATGACCTTTGCAGGTGAGAGATGCAGGAGGCGAATAGGCTACCAGAGGATAAGGTGGGAAGAGCTGCAAGAAAAACTAAAAGAGAAGAATTCTGCATGAAGTTGGAACAAAAATGTAGCAAAAGAAGTATTCCAGAGGAGAAAGAAAATGAAGTAGAGGCTAAATGGAAATCCCTTAAGAAAGATATTCTGATAGTGAGGAAGTATGCGGTATGAAAAAAGTGAGAGAAGGGGTTAAGGCAATTAATGGTGGAATGAAGATGTACAAAAAGCCGTGAAGGAGAAGAAAAAAGCTTGGAAACAGTACTTAACCACCAAAAATATAGAGCATAAAGAAGAATATGACAAAAAGAAAATGGAGTGCAAAATAGTGGTGAAAAGAGCAAAAAGACAAATGTGGAAAGAATTTGGTGAGAGTATGGATGATAACTATATACATGACAATAAGAAATTCTGGAAGACCATGAGATATCTAAGAGGGAAACATGGCAGAAAAGTGTATAGTATAAAAGAGAAGGAAAATAGATTGAAAACAGAAACACAGAAGGTACTAGAGGTATGGAGCAGGTACTATGAAGAGAAATTTAGGAATGAGCATGTTATGATGGAAACGGAGATCAATTGGGAAGAGGAAGAAGAAAAAGAAGAAGGGAAAGATACAGATATGGATAGGGATTTAGAGATTGATTACTGGGATCTACAGATAGCAGTGGGGCAAATGAAAAGCGGTAAGGCAGCTGGAGTAGATGGAATAGTCCCTGAGATGATCAAGTGGGAGGTAAAACCATGATTAACCAGATGAAGGAGTTGTTTAGAATAGTATGGAGAGAAGAATACATCCCGAATGAATGGAATCGAAACATAGTAATCCCCATATATAAAAAGGGAGATTCATGTAAATGTGAGAACTATAGAGCAATTTGCTTAACAAGTACGATCATGAAGTTATATACAAGGATTCTGGAAAGGAAATTGAGAAGGTATGTGGAAAAGGATTTAGAAGATGAACAAGCAGGTTTTAGACCCGGTAGACAGACTCAGGACCAGATATTCACGCTAAGAGTCATCACAGACAAATGGATAAGTAAAAACAAAACAGCATACCTTGCATTTTTGGATCTACAAGCAGCCTTTGACTCTGTACCAAGAGTAGAGATATGGAAGGCATTATATAAGAAGGTACCCTTAAAATTAATAAGGGTAATCAAATCTACATTTAAGAATGTAGAGGGCATAGTAAGGCTGAAGGGCAGAGCATCAAAACCTTTCAAGATAGAAAAAGGTGTTAACAGGGAGATAGTTTAAGCCCATTACTGTTTACAGTATTTTTGGATGAAGTAATGAAAACTTGTAAAATGAGAACAAGCAAGGCACTAGTGGGAATGTGGAATGTAAGACCTATATACTGCCAGAATCTGGCTTATGCAGATGATATCGTGCCTATAACAGATTCAGAAAACAAAAATTACAACAAGCAATAATAGAATTGATAGAAACACTACAGGAAAGGGGGATGACGGTAAATCTTGATAAGAGTAAAGTAATGATGGTAGCTAGGACAGAAGACCAGATAAAGGAGATCAAGATAGAAAAAGAGGGAAGGCAGATAGAGTTAGTACAAGTGGAAAGCTATGAGCATTTAGGAACAGTGATAAACCAAATGTGTAAAATACAAGAAGAAATAAGAAAGCATGTAGAGAAAGCTACTAAAGCGTATTATACACTAAGTAAATGTGTTTTTGGGAAAGAAGTAGTAGATAAGAGGACAAAAACTAAAGTATATAAAACAGTTATAGAACCAATACTTATCTATGGAAGTGAAAGCTGGATAATAACAAAAAGTGAATTAAGCATGGTGAATGCAATGCAAATGAAATGCTTAAGAAGAATAGTCAGAAAGACACGGCAAGATGGAATAAGGAATGAAAGGATAAGAGATGAACTCTAAGTGCCATCGGTAAATATGAGGATAGAAGAAAGACAGTTTACATGGTATGGATATGTGAAAAGAACGGACACAGACCGGAAAGTATGCAATTTTTAGAAGCAAGACCATTAGGAAGGAATCCAAAAGGAAGACCAAGGATAACCTGGGAAGAAGGGATTAAAAGAGTGGTGGCTACAAGAGGAAAGACTTGGGATCAGTTTAATAGACTAGTAGAGGATAGAATGGGGTTTAAAAAATGGATCTGAGGCAAACACCTGACACCTTGATAGTGGTAGAACAGGGAAGCTGAAGAAGAAGAAATATAATAAAATCTAATAACTACTATGTCTCCATGGGCAATTGAAATTGATTTTGAGTACAATTTCATACTGAATACGATCCGTGTTTCCATGTTAAATTCAATGTGTGTTCAAATGGATTTGGATACACAAAGCCTGAGAATAAATAATTCAAGCTTTTATGTTGATCTACTTGGATTTTTGAGGTTATGAATGTTCTTGAGAAAATAAATTGTGAATTATGGAAGCGATAATAGTGGCTTTGTTGTGTGTTTTATTACATATGTGATAACAATTTCCACTAAAAAAGAAAACAAAATTATGAGCATGCATCCTGTTACGAGTACAATAGACGATAGTATCTTTGGCATATTCAATACAATTTGAATACGGTAGGTGTTTCCATACAACAAATTTCGTTCTGATCCTCTTCTGATCCTATTTTGCAAGAGGAAAGCTATGTTTTAGCATTTTTCACTTCTTTAAAAGCAATTTCAATCAATTTAGGTTTGCTAACAATTGTGTTTAAGGTTGACGGAGGAATGTTTAACTTCCGTACTATATCCACATGTTTGTATCCATCCCGTGACCAAGAATTGACCAAAGTAGCCAATGAGGACGTCAAACTTTGAACATGTTAGGCGCCTACTCCCATTGGACCGACCAAAGATTGGCCAAAACAGCGAATGAGGACGTCAAACTTCAAACGTAGTAAGCGGGACTGGGAAAATGCACTAAGCAAACGTTATTTATTACGTTTGGTGATTTGGTACCGGGATGTTTATAATTCAACGTAATACGTGGGAAAACGTGTTAATGAGGAATGTGCTAACGAGATTCCACTGTATCTGATTGCTACAAAAGGTGCATGTCTAATTTTATTTTGTCACTGACAACAGCATCGATTAGATCATTTAGGATAAGAGGAGAAGTACCCTTAAAAACTGTACTTGTTTTTAAGTGGTTTGCCAAAAGAGGATCATAATTAATCAATAATTTAAGCAACTCTACATAAATACCCCTATTGTTTGAATTTTCTCCCTCTTCATGTCCTCTGAAGGGACACCCCTGCTGGTCAAGAAAAGATAATGTGTCAATCAATCTCCTTAAAACCAATTTATTCTCATCACCTTTCAACAGAGAGTACCATTACAAACTGGAATGTAAACATTACACTCGACATACAGTACCATAATAAACTGCAATGTAAATATTACTCAACAGAATGTTCCATTACAAACTGCAATGCAAACATTACACTCAACACAGAATACTATTACAAACTGTACTGCATACATTACTCAACAGTGAGCACCATTACAAACTGCAATGTAAACATTATGCTCCAACAGCGAATATCACTACAATCAATAAAATGACATTGTGCCGAGTTGCATCATATTCCATCCCTCTTTAGGATATATGTACCAGTCCTCAAACCGAGTGACCACAGCATTAAGCTCGCAGACATTGAATTCGACTGATAGAGCAGTCACTGGTTTGAATTACATTTGGCACTGGAGGCAGCACGATGGTGTATGATGTCACCCCTCTTTCCTTGAACCTGATCATGGGCATAAGAGAAGAGAGGGGGAGAGAGAGTAGGAGAGGGGGTTGGAGGGGGAGGGGAGGGAGAGGGGTTGGAGGGGAGATGGGGATTTAGGGGTGAGGAGAGGGAGGGGTGAGGAGAGGAGTGAGGGGTGGGGGAGAGGAGAGAAGTCTTTCACTGGGCACACGAGAAAGAACGACCCTCCTGGGTTAAGGTATGCCTTGGTACCATGTAACATCAAGCCTCTAGCAAGTTTGAACTTGGTAAAATTTCTATTATCTGTTTTGTTATAAGCTATTCAATATTTCATAGATAAGACTGGCCGTTCCTAAAATGGAACTTAAAAAGGAGTTGCCATTATAGTTGTGTAAAACAATTTGTAGAGTTAACTGCTCAAAAGAAACAGTGCCTTTGAGGTGAGGAAGAAGGAACATTGTAATTCCTTAAGGTTTCATATGCCTTATAACGATTTTATTTTCTTTAGTTTCTTTCATGCCAAAAGCAAATTTAATAATGAAAGCAAGTAAAATACACATTAATGCGCGATTACTTTAACTCCTAAATCTGAACACGTTAATAATGTTTAATAAACTGACAGTAAATGACAGTCATTTGTTACGTAATTTATCCTTGTGAATTCCCCTTCCAATTCACCTTTAAGGAAATAACAGAAATAAGATCCACTCCTCTGCGTAGTAAAACAAACCAAACTAAATGTTACAGAACATACACACACAAAAACAGTGGCGTTTGATCAACAGAAAGAAATGTAATTACTCAGTAATGAATCGGAGACCATGGGTTCCTTATATCAAAACACTCAGCCAACATCCCTGAACAACCCGTGCAAGTTTGGCACAGTCTGTTCCACCCTGAACACTCAAACTTTATTAGTCTTTGGATGCATTTTTTTACTGTTTGACTATTATTTCACTTTTATTCTGCATTAAAATGTGACCTTTGGTTTTGCTATATAAAGTATACGTATTCAGTTCAAATTGCACTGTTGTGTGGAAAATATTCAAATGAAGGCAAAGAAAAATATTGCCAGCTGAGTCAGAATTACCTGAGCACTGAAAGTGAACAATCAGAAAGGGGGGCAAAAGTAGGAAAAAATGGGGATGTGACAATACTTTGTTTTGAGTGAATTAGGAATGAGTCTCTTTCTTAAATACTTTGTACTAACCTCAAAATATGGAAATTTATCCTCTGCTTTGGGTTTTGTAGCCTGAATTAGTTTCCAAACAATCTGAACTTCATCTAGAGTCATTTCCAATAGATGCCCTTCCAGCATCAAATCATCCAGCAAGGCTCTAGAAGTTTCACTCAGCATAAGTACTGGCTGCTCCAACTGTCGGGGCACCAGTGGTGATTTTCTCAAATGCTTCTTACCTCCACCAAAAGTGGCCGCTGAAATATGCAACATATAAGAATTACTACACCAAGTATGTTAATACCATGTATCTAAATGCAGGAGAGGTTGTTTGACCATTGATCTTACATTATTTTCAACAGAACTTGCACACTTCCATGTAATAATACTTACGTAACATAAAAACCAATTGACACAAAAGTGTTACAAGACAGGTGCCACTCTTTTGCTGAAGCTACATTATATTGTAAGTAATATAATACTTATCTATTTTAATACTAAGCAATATATGCCATTTGCATCTTTTAACATATACCTGAATAGTAGGCATGGTCTTCATCAGAGCAATGAGCAGAACTAGCAGTGCTGAATGTGGAAGTACTGGGTTCCTCAAATTCTTCTTTGGTTATGGTTTTAGCTTCAATCGGCATACTACTATGCAGTATTTTAGGAACTTCGAACAAGCCAAGTGGTGGCTTAACATCAATCTGCGAGAGGTCGTCGTCATCATCATCCTCGCCTTCCTGTAATAAGGGAAAAGCTGAATTAACATAAGATTATCATCATCACCATCATTAATAACTATCTGAGAAACAGTACATGCTAATGTGAGAGAAAAAGAAAGAGGGGCAGAAGAAAATATTTTGGATCTGCATGGTTCTTAAAGTGAAAACATTCTTTTACTCCCATAGGACTAGCGAAAGTAATTACAACTCTGTTTTTTGTTATAAATAGACCTATTTTGAATTAAGATGCAAGATTTGCATGAAACAAATGCTAAAGACTACATGCCTCTGGCAAGATATAATGGTGCTGTAAGGATGGCCTTCAAATAATTTTTTCTCTTCTTTCTTTTTCCCTAAACATAATCTATTGAATAAGTATAAATTCACCATGCATTGTGTTCCAGTTGCTTTGCCCTGCATTCCCACTACTTCTCCTATCAAGTCTCAAAAGCTCTAGAGTTTTTTAAGTCTTGAAATGTGAAATTTTACCTGAAGGAATTTTCTTTTCGTAGCACTAATTTTGAAAGCCCACATAGTACTTTCTGTTTCCAATATGCTATTATCTTTTGAGTCTATTTATGGTGGTAGTTCAGGATATTTCTGTTATTACTGGTTGTGTATGCACATTGTTAATATTTTAATATATCTGATCAGAGCAGCTCTGACAGTGCCAATGTATTGAGGGGGGGGGGGAAAGAAGAAAAAAAAAACCCGCACCCGCACCCTCAACCCCCTCCCACACACAAAAGAATATTTACTAACAGAATATACATTAATTCAACTACTTACTACATAAAGAAAATTGGAAGTCTGTATTAAACTTAACTGATCCATCAAATAAGACAGATGAGTTTACGAAGACAACTAAAATAACCTTTTGCAAAATTCTAATGACATGAAATCACATATAAGTAGGGCCTGGATTTTTAGGTGGAATAAACCTTCATTTTAGGTTTCTTATATGCTTAAAATAGGTTTTTTTTTAGGTTTTTCTTGATTAAAATAGTTTGTTTTTTTTATGTTTTGCTTCGTGGATCAAAACAGGTATCAATTTTATTTTTCTGGTACTTAGTTGTAAGATTTATATTTTGGCATTGCAGTAGATGCATACATTCTCAAATATTCTGGCGTAAACGATTTCCTATTATCACATAACACATTCTTGTATGAAGAAAAGGTTCTTTCAATGGAACATGACGCTGTTGGAGCGTAGAACATAGATGCCAGTGCAGCAGGCTCTAGGGGTAGTTCTCCTGTATACTTTTCTCCCTGCAGTACTGAATTGATGATTTTCATATCTTCAAAAGTAGGATTTCATTGAAGAATCTTCTGCAACTTTGAAGAACATGCAACTCCCACTGGTCCAGGTATTTCTTTACTGGAAACATTGCCAATTATATCTAGAGCATCTTTCATGGCAAAGTTGTACTTTCCAACGGAGAATAGCTTTTCTGTAAAACAAAAATGTGTCTTAATGTATGCAAGGGAAGTGGCAAGAGTGGGGCACTCAAATGATTTCTTAGTCTTGGGAATGCAGGAAGCTTCTGTTTCATCCAATTCATTGACAACATTTTTAACATCTTGTAAGTGCTCGGCATAGTGAATGGCAGCAGACAGCCAAGTCCTGACCTTCTATTAGCTGCATCCAGGTGTCACATGTGCTGCATTTAACTGTAGTAATTTTAACTACTGGCTATAAGTGCTGGAAGTAATTTTACAATGAGTTTCAACCCGAACATAACATTCTTCGTTTCGAAAAAGGAAAAAAATAGCTATTTAGGCTATTTTAGGTGACAACGCCTCATTTAGGTTTATAGGTTTATAAGGTGTAATGAAATTTGCATATTCTGCCCCAGGAAGTGTGAAACGAGTAAATATCTTGAAATGTGTTAATTAAATAGCGAGGAAAAATATAGGTTAAAACCTAAAAATCCGGGCCCTACATATTAAGTAACTAAAGGGATTAAAATCATCTCATGTATGAGGAAAGTTGCTGACAATTTAGGATACGAAATTCTGCCTCATTCACCATGTTCACTGGACTTGACACCCAGTGACTTATCCTCTGAAGTTCCTAAAAAGTTGACTGTTCTGTAACAAGCTACCCAGTTAGGGATGTCAACCTTTACAATAATTATGGGGACATACAATAATTCTAATGCCAGGAGGACATACAATACTGGGAAAATATACAATATTTTAAAAACTACTAATATAATGACTACAAAACAGTTCTGGTGTTGCAGCCAATTACATTGTAAAATATTCTATTTCTATTAACCCTTGAATGCATGAGTGTTTGAACTGACATTAATGCATGGTGGCAGCCTCAGAAATCCCCTTTGTAAATTGGATAAACATTTTTTTCCAGCTTTATTACGCTTATTGTGAAAACCTAATTTCATAATCCAGTGAATACAATGTTATAAAGCATATTTGCCTGTAGTTTGATTAACCTTGTGATTCTTCTTATTTCTTCAAAACCTGTTTACAGAAAAAGTTGCCATATAAACCGGGTTACCAGTTGTCGTGAAATAACTCCCTTATAGGAACATCCCAGCTCTATAACTGCCGGCTAATAGGAGAATTCCAAAAATTGTTTTGATTTCCTCGTCTGTGACATTATGCCAGGTTTGACCTTTTATAGCTGCTGAATATTGTCCTTCCAGATTTGTGCAGTGAATTATTTCATCCACAATACTATTTGTGATAAAGTAATTCCACTCATCATTTGACATTTGTGTATTTGTTCCCCTCAAAGGAACTGGAGAAATTTTCATTATATTATGAGCAGATACAGAGGTTTTAGTAAGTAAACAGAGCAATCGTTTTACTGTATGGAGTATAGGTGATGTCAGGTACTGTAATGGACACTCTCCTCTCCAAGCCAAGAGATAGTTTCATTGCAACTGTTCCATTTATTCAATGCATATATGACCAGTGGAGAACTGTGGCAATATGCCTAAAGTAAAGAAGAGTTCATTCATAAAAATACATCATCACAATAAGCATTGTTTATAGTGGAATTTGACATGGAACACTTCAGCACAAATGACAAAACCATCAGATGTAACACTAGAACTCACAGGATGTTTAAAACATGTTAAACAACACTGTAATTCAATGAAATATAAGGAAAATGTGACATCATTAGAAAGGTACAAGAGGAAAGTGGACTTTCAACTTTCTCAGCTCCAAACTAAGAATCAGAATTTTTTGAGGATGTGTGGTATACGCTAATAAGAGCAGATATTGCTTTAAAAAATGTACAGCTTTCGATGTAAAAGAAAAGACTCAAATTTCTGTACATTAATGCCTTAATTAAATCACTAGTTAGCTTTATTATAGCCTATCAATAGCTAAACATACATTGCTTTTATTCCTTCTAATACTGTTTAATTCTGGTCTACCTGCTATTGAAGTACGGTGTACTGCCTTCAAACTGTACATCATATTTATTTACAAAGAACACTGCAGGTCACAAGCATTTCCACCTTATCTCGCCACCAACTCTTGGTGCATTCCTAACTTGATGGTTTACTTACTAAAACCTCTCTTAGTGTTCTGCTAGAAGGAGGTGGTGTTTTACTTTACTGAGTTCCATTGTGTCAGACAATAAAGTTTGCAGGCTAGACTGTACTTGCTATACTGTTTGTGTTGCTGGCAGGCTGTAGTTGCTATATTGTTCGTATTTGCAGGCCAGTCTATACTTGGTAAGCCTACATCATATGATTCATCACTACTTTCTTCGGATTCCGAGCTGTCTGACATAGGTCTACATTCAGGATTAATTTTGTCTTTTGAAGCAGCGCTGGGTTACAATCGCCCAACCATTCAGAAATAATTGTTGAAGCGTTTGGATTATTTACAGTATAAGTAGGTTGTTTCTTTTGAGAAGTACTAGATGATTCCATACTGTATGAAACGAACGTTTCCTTGGTCAGAAAAAAGCAAATAGTTACTTTGTCAAGGAAAGAAAAAATAAAGAAAAGCATAGAGAATAAAAAAAATAAATGCTTACATTTGAGAGCTATGAGAGCAGCACCTTTCACTTCTGAAAAGTCAACTTCAATAATTCGCAGAAATCCCATTGTCATGGCTAGAGTCTAACACATGCAGCAATTGCCAATATGATATATCAGAGGTACCAACATTCATAGATTGACAGTAAAATGCATTGCTATAGAATTATAATACAACAGGCCTGAAAAGCTCCCTTCATGCATTATATTCTTATAGCATTAAGAAAACATTATGTTCATGCAATCCTTGGTACATTAAATAAAATTTCATCATGTTTCATATTCTTAGACACATGTTTAAGAATTACGTAAAACACGGTGTAATTATATAAGATTTTAATATAATTAAAGTGACGATTAATTTAATCTCTGGCTTGAAAGCCGCCATTATGCATCCAAGGGTTAATATTTGTTAATAATCATCACTTTATGTTGTATTCATGTTGGCAGTGCATTTAAATAAGCATGCATTCTTAGGTGTGATGCATATTTGTATAGGATTTCCCCCTTCTAAGGTAAAGTCAGACCATTATAGCTTTGTATAACTGCACTTCTGTGGAGTGGTTGTTACAAATAATCGTAATAGTGCATTTTGGTTGAGCCAGTTTCAATGTGGTACTTTAATTTCAAAGATTATTTTACACATAGTACACCTTTTTGTCAAAATGTGCGATTTTCATTGAACATTAAATGCTGCTGCAGCACTTATCTGCAAGCTTGTGTATCATAGTACTGTGAGTAATAAAACATTTTTAAATGTATGATAATTTGAGGAAAAATTCATAATTTTGAAGTGTTGTTATACTTTCCTATTTTAGGATGGCAACCCAGTACCCAACTATTGCATTATTTGGAAAAATGCAGGTTCATGTACAACAAAATTTATTGCACCTGTTTCTCCGTGTATTCCACACTTGCCAACTTCCTGAAATTGAAACCAGTAAAACTTTGATCTCATCAAATATAGTGTGTGTAAAATATTCAGTGCAGTAAACGTACAAAACCTACATGAAATATAAGCCACAACACTACACAAAAATAAAACATATTCATTAACCTTTTTGAAGCAAGGACAACTACATATACATGCTGCAGATTGTGAACATCAAGTTCGTTAAGACTGCACTATTGACAAAACCACTAAACTATTAATCAGGAGGTATTGTTTACAGATATCACTCTACATTATGGCACACAGAATTACGTTTAATGCTGCAGTAATAGATGCAGAAACTTTTAGGCTACTGCTGTAGCTTTGTTAGCTTTAGTCAGAAGGCATTAACTGAAACACTGTTCATATCACACAGTAGTGCTACTGCATTTCAATTAAGAAATTCATTCTAATCCTTATTAGACATTAGCAACCTGAAGTTGGTTCTATTCTTTCTCACAACACTGAAAACATGTTCACATTCAGTATTGCTGTGAGGAATAGTTGTAATTGCCAACATAATTGATGCTATTTTATCATATTTTAACTTCCATCTGACCCACGAATATACAAGCCAATCTTGCCCATTTATTATCTTCCCTACGGATTGAGGTGAGTCAGGCAGAAGTGTCTTGAGGTTTGTATTTGGGAGGTCTCAGTTTCCATTTCCATTGGACTGGACACCCTGACTAAAGAATTTTATTTGCACCTTTTCCAGTTTGGTTGGCAAATGCTGGGTTGGAATTTATACTACCATGTATTTTCGTGTCGCTCATTTCATCTACTTTCAGAGGTTGCAGGGCCTGGCACAAAGGTCGATAGTATGTGGTGCAAACAATGGATATGATTTAAGGTGAGAACTGTTTCTTTCCTGGCACAGAACCTTCTGCCTAAACTGTCCGTCCATTCTTCTGGAAAGCGCAGGGAGCAGGCATCAAAGGGTTGTCCAGGAATGCTCGATCTGGAAATGATAGGGACACCGCCCTTCATACTACCTTTCCTCATCCCTTTCTCTCGAAGGTTTGTGCTTCTTAACCCTAACATCTTCCCCTACTTCCAATGAAATGATCAGAAAGCAAATTTGATCTCCTTTTCATATTAAAAAATAAGTTTTATAAGTTCTGGTAGTACTACTACTTTTTGGCCATACATGCTGAAATTAATCCTGGTATCACAGATAATCATATATTAAATAGCAAAGAACATTACTTCCTAAGCTACACATACATTTCTAGTCCATATTTCATGTCTGATAACATTAACTATGAACAAAATCTGTCACAGAAATGGGAAACTTATATCCTGCAGTCATAGAATGTTAATAAGATGATTTATAGGAGAGAATTGACTTTACAATTCAGTGTGTCCATTACTGAATGCTCAAACCCAAGATGACCAGACAACATGCCCATTTATGCTCATCAATTACTGCTGGATATCATAAGAGGTCACTAGAGGTGCAATTGCATTTTAAATCCTAAAAAACAAAGTCTGCATGCTGCGCATTTTGTTAGAGCCCAGTGAAGGGAAGACTATGACACTGAAGGATAGATACACAGATAAGATCTGGCCTATCATAGCACTGCATACCAATTATTGCAGTATATTCGAGTTGTAGTCTTAATGACAATGAAACACAAAAATAAATTAGCCATTAAAAACAGATGCACTGCAAACAGTGAAGGATTGTGAAGTGAAGGCTTGTGTAAAGATAATGCGACTCATTCCAAATTCAACAAAAATGAATAACATAACATAAGATCTCAATCTATAGACCCTATAGTGAGCTAGACCAGCTTAAAGAAAGCTAGTCTACTCTAGGATGTAGATTACGCCATATTTCATTCATCAAATTAGATTATCTGTTACCAGGCACAATAAGTAATACATACAATCCCATATCCTGAAGTCAATGATTATCGCATTACAGTGTCTTCCTCAATATATGTATGACATCAGATCACCCAATTGCTGAGAAACAACAACACAACTCTATAAACATAATGCAGCATTATGAAGTACTTTAAATGACAAACAAGGTCCCCATGGATTTAACTAGAGTAAATTGTAATTTATCTCTATAAACACAGAACAGACACCTACAATCACTTCTCATAATCCAGTTAATATTAGGTGAGAGGCTTCAGTCCTCTATCTGCTTTTAAAATTAATGAACCTTATCAGTTTGCACAAACAAAAAGTGATTTCGAAGAATTACACAATTCTGACAGTAATTCTGAAACAGTGTGAACACCAATAAATGTGCTAACCGTTGGTGTAAGTGCAATGAATGTATACCTATGAATAACGAGGAAAGTGTGTGTTGCTGGGACTATGAAAACATAAAATTGGTGAAGGCTGACTTTATTTATATAACAAAGAACCCTTATTTTCACAAATTAATTACACTGTCCAGTGACAGTTTCCCGATTTTTATGAACATTGGCTACTTATATGGAAAAACATGCACTGATTTAAAAGTAACAGTTTTCCCATAATACGTATCACTTTTATGAAATGCATTATTTTTATTCTCTCTATGTGCATATGCATTGAGGTGCACATGTTTATAAATATATTTTTACAGCAAAAGATGAATAATTTAATGCATATTATGGATCTTCAGGGTACATATATATGTATATATATTTACAAAACAAACCACCCCTTGCGTAATTCCCTATCCATCTATTCTTTATTTTCCTATGTGATGAGCTGATGATAAGACAGCTGAGTGCCAAATGTCTGGCATTTATTTATCGATTAGACTAGATTCTTTATTCACTGTAGGAGTTACATATAAATCATAACTTCGTCAATATAATTAGATAACAAGTAACAATATTTACAATTATGCAAGTGTGTTTACAAGTAATGGTATTATACAATAACAATATTTACAGATTAATACAATTTTGTAAACAGTAACATATTTACCAGTGGTATTATACAATGAGTAAAAGTATTTACAATTTAATGTCTTTATATTCCTGGATGTCAAAAGGTATATGCTGTAACAGAACTTTGGATAATGACTGTTTAAATTTGCTGTAGGGCAATGCTTTGTAGTGGTCAGGTAATGCACTGAATAAATAAGTTCCACTGCGGATGATGCTATTGCGACTCTTATTTGTACGGCAGAATGTAGCATGTATATGATTTGACGATCTGGTGTCGTGCGTAGGATAAATACTATTTGTTTTGAAGAGATTGTTATTTTTGTGTATGAAGCAGTGTGTTTCAAGAATATATATATAGAAGGGAGAGGTAAGACTTTTAATTCTGTACATACTGTTTTACTACATGTTCCTATAGGAGCTTGCTTCATGAGATAAACAAAGTAGTGCTCTCGCCAGCATAAACACCAGAAGTGCTATCATCCGATAACCAGAATCTTCTTCTGGAAGTTTCCCTTCCTCCCATCTCCAGAACATGTGTCGAGAATGTTCTGTGAAAGTTTCGATTGGCTACATAAGCAAGCGTTCTCATGAATGAGAGCTGGTCAATGAGTCGGAAAGTAATTCGGTAAGTCTGTTTCAGGTGCAACAAAAAGTGCTGTTCTCCGAGCAAGTTGGTGATGTGCAGCAAGTGCTGCTGCTACTATGAGAGATTAGAAAGTCGTGTGTTCGACTACCCAACAGTGAACCTCTGGAAGAAGAGGTAAATCATGTGTATTTCATTATGCCGCTACGCCATCAAGAAAGAGAAGTGACAGTGAAAAGTTGAACTATAACACATTAACAACTTGATACTGAGAACTTAGTGAAATGATAGTTAAAAACTGGACAGTCACAATATGTAGGCTTCATACTTCACTAATATTCTTTGGTATGACAGATCAATTGCTGCATCCCATAATGGATCTATACATTGTGAGTACAAAGATTTTATTTCACTCATCAACAGTTTCCATTTTTCATTAGGTTCCTCATTTCTATTTTTCATTATTCAAGACCCAGAGGCTTTCGAGTATGGACTTTAGATAACAGTATTTTTTTTTCTAGTTACACTGAAATCATGATCTAGTGCGCCAATCATGGATCTAAGTTGAAGGCCATTAAATGAAAAAATGTATTCCTTATGGAGCATGTCCAAGACGAAGACTGTGATACTTTCTAAATGGCCAGTATGTATATAATGTTGAATATGAACCAAATCTATTAAGAAAGTACTATTTGAATAATTTTCTTCAGGCTGTTATAGGCATTTGATTGTCCTTTAATCAATATTTCATCGTCCTCTAATAATTCATCATAATCACAAGATTTCCATTCATTTTTATACGATGAAAAATAGACATGAATTTTTCAATTAAAACAGAATCATTGCAGTTTTCTGCAGCCCCCCATAAATAGTTAAATACACTGGCTTTCTATGATATCAGCTCTGGTTATTATTTTTTTCCTACAGTTTTAATTTTTCATTACACTTTTAGTCAAATGCCATACATCAAATTTATTCATGTTCAACTTCTGAATAATGTTTTAACAATATCTTACACTTTAATGTCTGTTAGGGGGAAAAACTTTAATTCTACACAATTCCTGTTTTGCAAGCCTAGTCATCATGTTGTCACAAATCATCTTTCACCATATTTCTCAGAGAAAGTTCAAAACCGATAATTTTGATGAATTTAAACCCATGATTGAATATACTATTTGGCCAAAAATCCTGGGGAGTCATACTGACCATCCCCTGCCAACCATATAGATTAACCACTACCTTTTAATGAACCCAAGTATTTCTTTTTTCTTTCTTGACCACACAATTTGTTTTTTCTTCTTCTTTTGCAAACTTCTACTTATATCCTGTAGCCAGTGAGATTTCTCTCTATTTGAAAAATTATGAAAATAAGTTCCCCTCGAGGTCTTATTGTTCATATTACAGTCATATGTACTACATACACATTTATATTTTCACAATATTACGTTGTTTGTGTAATATTAAAGAGACTGTAACACCATCACCAAAATCACGAACACATAATACACTTCTCTTGAACTTGAAATACCACCAAGAACAATTATTAAGTTGTATTACTGCATATGTGGCAGTGATTGCCTTTTAATCCCAAAGCTCCTTACCTCCACAACATGTACTGATGACCTGTAATGCAGATTTTATTTAGCTAAAGCAGCAATAACAGTGTGATGGTATGTAGAAATGATCTTACCATTGCACTTTACAGGTTATATCCTTCATTTAGGAAGCAAAATGGTTTTTGTTTCATTCCCCTTTAAATTGGTGAGAAGTCTTACATTATCAACAACAAATTATAATATAATGCAATACAATTTAATCCTTTTGTCATGTAAATTTATTGACATGTCTTAGTTTGTTTCATCTCATGTTTCTGATGGTGTTATGATTTTAAATTTAAGGCTTAGCACTGACTTTCTGAGGCTTGCACTTGGAACTACTAAATTAACAGCTACACACAAAGTTAACAATGATGCTTTCCTTGAAGAATGCCAGCCAGAAAACCTGGGCATTTTAGAGCAACTTCTTGTAGCATAGACAATAGAACGAACTTACCCGATTTGTATCCTTTGCATATGCAGTATTTACATCTTCAAAAAGGGATGATATTGCTTGAACTCTATAATGGAGCTCAGGGTTATTAGCTGCCCTCTGTAGCTCTGTGTTGATTATTTTTTCAGTCTTTTGTTTAACTGCTGCCTCTACTAGCTTCTGGGACATGAAGGATAACTTAGCAAGACCTTCAGCAAAATCTTCCCTAGCTAAAGCTTTCTTTGCTCGATCCTGTAAATTAACATTACAAACAAAATTAGTTATAAACAAGTTCACACGTCTAGCTGGTCTACCCCTTTAATATAGTACTAATATCTTAACTGTTGTTTTCATATACAAAGAGTTCATAGCTGAAGTGAACCAAAACCACTGTCACACATTTCAGACAGCATTATGAGACACAGTTGAATCTCAATGATACATCATTCACTCCTACGTTTTTCACAATTATATACTAAATCTTTTAGGCACCAAACTTTGTCCATTAATATTTAGCTCAATTATACATTTTCTCAATGTGTCACAATTTTCTGGTCCCCATCTATGAAATATATTAATTTACTTGTCTATGCTATACTAGGATATATTCTGGATGGCTTCTGTATATTGTAGATCTCTATTCCCTGCTGTTGCAAGCACAAACTGTAGGTATGTTGGGTGAGGCATCAATGTTTTCGGAACGCATTACTGCTGCTCACATGTTAACAACAGCAAAGAAAGCTTGACAACTCTTTTAACCTATAAATGCACTGCTTTGCAGATATGCAAAGTACATATTATAAAATTACTTTTGAATTTTTAAGTGTATTTTTATTACTTTCTTTTTATACTGGCCTTTTGCAATAAAATTTGTAGCTATTTTATATCATAAATATATTTATAAACTTCAATATTAAAGTAGTGTTTTTTTTTTTTTTGCCCCAAAAGCAAAATCCATGCAACTGAAGTCAACTGTAACCCCATCTTCAGCCATGCGTGCCATCACACCGGTTATTTTATGTGGGCCCTCCCCAATCTTTACCACAGGCACATTTGACTGCAGTCCCTGTGATTCAAACTCATGATATTTAGTTTCAAATGGTCAGTCCATTTCATTTCGCCTCAACAATCATGGCTATTTGAATTACTTACACTAAGGTGCCTGTGACAGGGATATAAAAACCAGTTTAGGGATTAAGAGTAAGAGCAGTATATGTAGCAAAATAATTTGCGCAATTAAGGGTTAAACCAATGAAAAGCATTAGTATTCAGATTACTTTAATTATGAACAATAGACTGGTATGCATTCAAGTACTATAAATAGAGCATTATGTTTATTATTTGTGTTTGCTTCATTTATTGGTTTCTTATATTAAATACATAATTAGCAGGGTTAGGATTTTTACGTGCCAATTTCAGATGAAAAAAGGAAGGGAAAAGGTGCTCAAATAAGGTGAAAAAAACGAACAATAAGGTGTTGGTTTATTTAAGGGGATGCATAACTGAAATTGCTATTTTTTAAACTATCCATTCAATTGGGCTAACATTTTAACCATATGTCAGTCGTCTTTAGATATAAATGTTTTGTGAATTTCAATCCAAAATCTTAATTAGTTTTCAAGTTATTAATTTTCAAAATATAAAATTATGGGTATATGCAAAATACAACACATGATGCATTTTTTCAAAAACAAAAAAAAAAAAAAAAAAAAAATTATGTTGCTTCTATGTCAAGGAACTACAAATCTGTCATATTTTTTTTTCTACCATTCTTAGTTTAAGAGAAAAAAAAAGTTTTGCAGTTTTGTATTTGCATTTTTTTTCATTGTTTTTAAATACATTGTTATCTTAAAAAATTAGTAGCGCAAAAAATATTCATTACACAGAAAAATTATATGACAGTTTTATTTATTTGGGTTTTTGGAATAAGCATAAAAAATGTCAATATGAAAGGATGAAAACTACATCGTGTGAACATTTTGAATATGCAGAAATGCTGAAAATAATAAATGCCTTAAAATCAAGTTTTAAAAATATAAACAGCTAGCAACCAAATGCGCAAGGGTATTTAAAAAGTCTCGTAATGATCCTGAAGCGTTCGCTAGGTCAAAAATAAAAGTGGATTTTAAAACTACAAGCAATGGAGAATTTTTTGGGAAACATAATTTTTTTAAATAGATTTTTTTGAGATTTTGGGTTAATTTCAGTTGTGCATTCCCTTAACTAATTCACGATTTCTCTTTCCTCTATTCTAATTTATTGAACTACAAACAAGTACATCAAATTATCACTCTCAAAAGAAGGAAAAAGCATGAAGCTGTTGTACTTCAAGACATTAAGCATCTCCACAGTTTTAAAAGTCTGTTTCTATTAGGAGATAGAATGTCTTAGATGCTAAAGCTTCTTTCAACATCCACAGAAACCAATGGGGCAAACCTTGTATTCACTCGCAATGGCAACTCTACAGATGTGGTGAATTCCTCAATGTCTGGATTCTTCTAAAGACTAGATTCAAGTTTGTCTTTGGCAAAGCCATCTAACTGCTCCCTCACGGAAGTAAATATATTCCATTGTTTTTCCTTTTCCAGAGCTTGTTCTTCCAATCGTTTAATAGCTGCAGGCAGGTACTTGTAACTATGGACACAATATAGGTCTGCAAATTATGTATTTTCTCAGGTAACAGAAGTTGCTGTGCCTTCGAAATTGCACCTGCATCGGATGAATCCAAAGAAAGCACAAACTCTTTAATTTTGTCAAAATTCTCACACAACATAGCAGCACACTCAATCCAAGATCCCCAGCGAGTAATGACCTGGAAATTTGGAAGGGGCAAGCCAGTGATTTCTCTGTAGTAAACAACATGGCTCGGAGCTTTCAGTAGAATCTTTTTCAGGGCAGAGATGAATTGATTTGCGATGTCGTATTCATTCCTTATGGATTCACAAACCCTGTGAAGGGCATGAGCCAAGCATGTCACATGCTTCAAGTTAGGAAATAAAGGTTTCAATTGGTTAACAGCTGAAACCCTGTATGGAGCCTAGTTCGTAACCACAAGAAGAAGTTTTTCAAGCTCGATACCAGAAGGACAGAGTTTTTGGCAGAAGTCCATAATGAATTGCATTACTGTACTGGCATTGGCTTTCTGCGGCTCGTACATTTTTAACAACATGGGGTTAACTTTCTCCCCTGGTAAGGGAAAAACTAAAATGTTCAAAACATATTGTTCCATTGAGTCTATGGTTTAATCCACAATGATTCCCACATCGCAATCAGACACTTTCTCCTTGATCCTTTCTATGGTTTCTTGGTAAACAGGCTCCATGTAGTTTTTTCTTAAAGTACTCTCATCGGGCATTGACATCTTTGTGTACTTTGTGTATTTTACAGAAATCCCTTGAAGGCTAGATGGTTCACCTTATTGAGTGGAATTCCTGCTTGTGTAAGAGCTGCACACAAATCAATGTTTAATTCCTTCATATTTTGGCTTTTTGAAGAACTCTGTTGAAACGCATTTCGTAATAGAGGTTGCCGTGATTTGTTTGCTTGAAGAGTCTTGTTCATTTGATGCTTAAAGCTGGAAATGTGTTGTTTGATGTGATCTTGCTGGTGTTTTTCATCTAACAAAATTCCTGAATCACAAATAGTACATTGCATAACAGTTCCATCAGTGCCTATGAAATCTTGTTTGAATTCCTCAGCCAGAACAATAAATCGAGCACTGGACACCTTTGGCATGGTAAAATCTAGTACTAGTACATTCGTTTGGTAATGTAACATAGAGCTAACACTAGTTCACTCTAACACAATGCGACTGTCACACAACTCACTGTTGCGCCCATTTGCTGTCCACAGTCTCTTATAACACCGCAACAATTACCAGAATGTTCTCATTCATGCTGGAACTTCAGTCTCAGCGATTTCTAGTAGTTTCGAGCAGAACCCAGTCTTAATAATTCACGGAACTGCATGGGTGAGGTTACTGCCGTCTCTGCGTGCCCACCCTTCGCCTCCACGCAAACAGATGACGTCTCTCACAGTAACAAACTCACATTCACGAACAGCAGGCTACTGATTCTGGTGGGATAGAATCACTCATTGTCAATTGCATTATTGCGGGCTACTTTATAGCGGTGAAGCGAGAGAAAGAGGTTTTCGTCGAACACGCAATTATTTTCCATTGTTGAGGGTGTGCTTTCAATTCCCGCATGGCATTTACTGAAAGAGGTAGGCTTACTATTTGCACGTACACAGCAAGCTGAGGAGACGTTAATTGAAAGTTAAAGAATAAATTGTAATGAAATTTAAAAGAAAAAAGGGGACTATGGGCATGGTTGAGGGAAAATGGGATAAAGGTGCCAAGGTCCCAAAAAAGGGAAAAAAGGTGCAAGAAAAAATGCCTCTTTTTGCAACTAGAAACAAAATTTCACACTTTGATATCTTTCCGCACAGCTTTAGCTTACTCTAAGAAAAAAGGTGTGCACCTAAAAATCCTAACCCTGAATTAGTTTGAGTAATAATCTTAAAAAACAGCTTCAGTTCCATAAGAAAATTCACTCTTACATTTTTTCATTAATCCATTATTTTAGGCCCCTCCCTTTGAAAACATAACCGGAGCTATACTGTACTTGAAACTGAGTGGATTGGTGACATTTTAGTTTCACTTACTGAGTTTTCACTCACAAGCTTTGAAGACGTTCATTTCCGCTGTCAGCTGTATGTCCACTCAAAGCATTTTCTACTTCACAGAGTCCAAACTTATACGTTATTTTTTAGTTTGCATGAACTGATTATTTTTGTTTCAATTGCAATGTTCAAAAAAAAAAGTTTTATTCATATCTCTCCCAAAACATGTAAATATGTAATATAACTATTCGAAATAATTGTATTACAGAACATTTTCTTTGTAATAAGAGAAAACACAGGATTATTAATAATGTGCAAAAAAATGCAGAAGCAATGCATATACTTCCTTAAAGCATAAAGAAAAAGAGTGATACGCATACATACCTGCCAACCCATTGCTCTTTCTGTTAGGGACTGTAGAGCTTCCCCTTCTGCTATGCGTATGGGTATCTTATGAAGACCCACCAGCAGTGAAAGTATGGTTTCCACGCGAGGCTTGCGTGTCCTCAAACAACATGGACAAAGATATTTGTCCTTGTCTACACCCTTTGCCAACTGTTGACCTGCTTGTTTGTTTTTTGTTGCTCTTGGCATTGGTACACAGTTAACTATAAAAAACACATTTATGTTTCAATGTTACAATTAATTCCATGGTGTACTTTATACAAATATTTTACATGCCCTTTTGCTTTGCTTTTAATGTATGTGCAATTTTTAAATGCTGCAATTACATCAATTCATATAGTAACACTATGCAGTTTTCCCATCTCATATGGAATAATTAAACTTCAGCTGTTTGTTCACCATAAACTAAAAGTTTGCTCATGCATCAGTTTTTAAATGCTTCATTTTTAGGAAATTTGCATATACTTTCCTAACTTAAAGGATAATTAAAACTAAGAAAACATTCTTTCAAGCTGAGCTCGTACAAAAAGGAAGAAATAGAGATTAAGCACTCAAAATTTCACTATCCTTATGAGCTTTTTGAACTTCTTTCTTTTAAAAACTTGCCCTTCAACTTCAGCTGAATTTGACATTAATATTTGTATAACCTTACACAGGGAGTTTGTAATTTAGATCAACAAACTCAACATAAATACATTAAAGGAAGAAAATACAAAGCTAAAATTGAATCATAAAGAAGAAGATATTAAGACAGGTAAATGGCAAAAACCGAAAAAACCAGCGAGACATTCAACATGGCCTTTAAACATTCGGCATCAAACCTCCATTTCAAATGTACCTTTGGATAATAGGGTATACCCCAAAGAAGAAGTTGTAAAAATAAATAAGAAGAAAATCATAATAATACACAGGGATAGTCACGCATTATTATTATTATTATTATTATTATTATTATTATTATTATTATTATTATTATTATTATTATAATTATAATGAGTCATTAGTTATAATGCGGCTTACTGACGCCTTACTAAAGTCAATAGTGTTTTCTTGATACCCTTCTCTTGCATAATGTGGAAGTGCAATTAGCATTGTATCAATTGAGATACTCAAGCCTCGTTATCGTCTCTGTCATATAGGTTAGGATGAATCCGTTTTATCAGCCTTCTAACCTTTGCTTTACTAAACCTGTATTTGTTTTGAAGTTTAGGTCACCATACTTTCCAATTATGTCTAATTTTGGTAGACAGTTTTACTCAGTCTCATTTTGCAAATTCTACGCAAGCAGCCATTTTGTAAAGATGGTCTGCCTTTAATCTACCCCTCTGAGGTAAACCAAAATTTGGTCCCGGCCAAGGCGTTTGATCCCCGGACCAACGCAAGTCCCGGTCTATGAATAAGAAAATTGATGGCCTGCTGTAAATCCACCGGAAGTAGCAAGTTGGTCTGGAACAAAATCGACCATGAATACTGCCCTAAGTTATTTTATATATTAAATCATTGATTTATAATTTGAATAATAAATGGAGAATAAATAATTTTGTGTGACTGATGTATATTAGATTGTGATGATGCTTGAAACATGTGTATGTCTATAGGTAAATAAATTTACATTTACATCAGACCAAATTACCTTCTTTGAAATGCTTTTTGTTAAGGCACCTATGGGCTGCATTTCAGAGCAAGAGGGATTTATATGATTAAATTGGTCAATGTTACAGGAAGAAATTAAGTAACTAGGCATGTGAAACTTTAATAAATAAATCATTAAAGTTATGGATACTCTGTTTACTGTTTAAACATGGAATAGCACAAACAAAAAACATGCCAAAGAAAGAGGAAAAACATGCATTGCAATGCAAGAGGGGTTTCTTGTTAATGCTACCACACAGTTGGTTTACTCTCTTGAATCCAGTGTGTTTGCTTCTGGAGCTCGTAATCATGTATCCACACTATTTGATTACTGCCCGAGATCAGCAGATTTGTTGACTTCTTGTGCTCAGCTTCATTCATCCACTCCATCTGTTGACTACTCAGTATAGCACATCCTCCTTGCTTACATGCAGAACAGTGAAATTTAACTACAACAAATATGGACGGTTACGCACAAAAAAAATTGGCAGACATGCATATGGGGCAGCATCTGGTTCTGGCCATGTGGCTCAAGAGGTTTACTAGGAACATATTCCAAACCAACAGGTTCCTCACCACAGTATATTTGCCAGCATTCATTGCAGACTATACAAACTGGACACATTATACCAATAAGCAGAAGGTCAAGGACAGAGGTGTTCTGTGTGAACTTCTGAGGCTAAGGAATCAGTGCTGTGCTGTGAATAAGGCTTCATTCACAATGAAATGTAAGCGCAGACATAGCATAAGCGCAAGACTTTGCATTATGTTATTTAATGGAAGCATTAACATAGAGTCACGTAACGCGCTACGCAATGCAAGAGTTTGCAAACTCCAAACTTTATGCTTCTGTTGCGTGCATAGAGGAAGAATTCTGCATTTCTTTCTCTTTGCATTGCCTGCTGTTCAACAGCAGATGATCGCGATGCGAGACTTTAGCCATCTAATGTACATGCGTGCACTCTTCCATTAGGCCGTGCCACACAAATTGTGGGTCACCATCTCTCATTTCTCTCACGAGTGTCCTTACTGAATCCTCTTTCATTTAGTGGACGAACACGGCATCTGTGCCTAGATTTCTTGGCTAAGGTGCAAAGAGATAATGAACATTGCATTAATATAAATTGTACAGCTGTATCATCACATGTATAACCTGCTGTAGTTTCCAGACATTATTCCGTACGCGGGAAGGAGGTATGAAATTTTAAGAAACTTGTGGAATCGAGGTTCTTTAATGCGCAGCATTGATTGTATAGTATCCTGGGTTCTTAAATTGTGTAGCTTTATTGAAAACATTGGCCCCTTCTTGGCGACTGCTTAGCTTTTGCGGAAATCTTATCAGAAGATATTGCGAATGTGATGGAAAAAATATATGGCTAACGGAATGTCGCGAAGCAAGGAAAATGTAGCTAAAGTGAATCATTCGAGTTTAGACGCGCAGATCCTACAACTGTTCTGTGCCTACGGCTATGCCCTGTTGTCACTTCGTAGCTGCGGCCCTTGCGGCCTTAAGGCCCATGGTGTTACAATGTTGGCAGCAGAATGCATTTCCGCAGTTAAAGGATCTAGAAGCCCATGCAAACTTCTTGTGTTACGCGTACAGTTGCATTGTGAATGGTGTTCCCTCACGTCTGCGCTTATGCTGCATTGCGTTAGCGCTTACATTTCATTGTGAATGAAGCCTAATCCTTTAATGGTACTTGACCTATCATTCACCAATTGAACATTACTCATTCCACTGTCTGGAGAATTCTGCAAGAAGAGCTGTTGCACATATGTCATCTTTAAAAAGCCAAGCGACTACCCATTGGGACAGCAGTTTTTTAATTGGGATTTGAACCAAACTGCAGTTCAACCATGTTATTCAAATGTGGAGGATTGTTTAATTCCTGTAATTCCCATGTTCTGACTTCTGAAAACTCCTATGCCATATTTGTGTTATCATATCACATGAGATTTGGTATCAACAAGTATGCAGGGCTTGTGAATGACTTTGGGGCCACACCTTTTGTTGCGATAACTCAATGCCAATACTTGCATATTATTTTTATAAGAAGTTCTACCTGAGCTATTGTACCTACTTCATCTTAACATCAAACAAGGAAGTTATTTCAACATGAGAGGGCACCAGCTCATTTTGGGATGAACCATTTGCAACTACATTTCTTGCTCACTGGATATATCAGTGTGCGACCAGTGCCTGGCTGGCACTCTCACCTGACCTAACCCCATACGATCAGTGCAGCAGATGAAATCAGGGAAATGCCTGCCAACTTTGAAAGGGTAACACAAAGTAAGACATGTCAATGTATGGTCTGAAAATCAATGGATGCATGTTTCAGCTCTTGTTATACTGATAAGACAGTAAAAATGCTTAATTAACATTGAAATGAATGGTTTTCATTTTCTTCTAGTATGATTTGTGTGTGTTTTACTGTATGTTTGGGTCAATAAACAGAATATCTGTAACATTAATTATTTGTGTATTCAATTTCACATACCTAGTTATTTCAATCCCTTCCTGAAGGATCAACCAATTTAATCACATAAACCCCTCTTGCATTGAAACGAAGTATTACAGCCCTTGGGTACCAACAGACAGTACTTCAAAGGAAGTTATCCATCTGATCCCAAAGCTTGTTGATCTAATTTAGAAACATGCATATAATGCGTAATCAGGTTAATTGTCATGTTTATCCACCACATATGGTTATGAGAAATGGAATTACTAACAGTTCTAAAATAAGTTTATTAAAGTTAAAAGTCAATTTTCCTATAAATGGACCTTCCAGTATCTTTGAGGATATAGTTAGGCTAGAAATTCTATTCATCAAAATATATACACAGCACATTCTGCATCTCTTCTAGTTAAAACCAGAAGAAGAAAGACATGTCAAATTCTTAACACATTATATTACTGGCCAATAATTACAATGCTTGATAAACTAATGGCAGAAATTTTAAGATTTCTGACCAAATAAACATAAGAGCTGATTGTTTTTTTTAAGCAAAGTGTAATTTAGAGTAATAGCTCCAGGCATTGCTTGTAAATTTGGAAATAACGGTAACATTACATAAAAATTTCTTAAATGTAATGCATTTCCCCCACTATCACACAAATAAGCAATACAGGTTAGTATTAGCTTACTGCTGTCTAAATTTCTCTTCCTCAATGGCAAAAATATTACATACTGTCACATATACAATTTTTTTTCTGCAGAAATGTTTGGGAAGCACCACGTGTTAATTAAAAGTGCTAGACATATTAATTACCTAGGAGCAATAATATTCTGTACTCAGTTTTGTGCATAGTAATGGGAAGAGTCAAGGTTGAGGTTTTCCAAATATAAGGACTCTTGAAGCCCCTTTACAATAAGTCAGTTTTTGGGAGAGGGAGGGAGGGAGGGAGGGAGGGAGAGAGAGAGAGAGAGATTGGAACACACACACTTTACTCCCATGCTTCTATAAATGCCATTATTGCTACTACATAGATTTAATCTCCCTTGAATGGCTTTAACTATTCTTATCCTCTTCAGAGCTTAACATGAAAACAAATTATTTAATTGTACTTTAAATTTCAGTGCAGCACATAGCTCTGATTTTCCATTTTGTCCATAATAATACTGAAAATTGCACCCAAATGGGCATTTTACATATTAGTTCTAATCTTAATTGGCATAGTGTTTTAGTGATCTCTTTCTATTGTACATACTTTGAAATGATGGCCACATACATTCTTCCCTTAGGCAATGCCATCTCCTTCAAGTTTATATAAATTTAGTATACTTATTTATATAATATGTGACATGCAAACTAATATTTTCTCATCTGTGCAAATGAATGACAGCTATGAACTAAAGTCCATTAAAGGAATTTTCTTCTCTAAAATTTGGCTTTAGCAAACTGAAGTGCAATCAATGCCTTTCAATCCCATTCTGGAATGCTTTTACATTTTCTAAAACTGTACTAAACTAGCTGCTTAATTATTGCTTTTTCTTCTTCCTCCAATGAAGCAGTTTCATAACTTCTGTCTTTTTGGAGGGTATATATTTCCTTTCTTATACAGATTTCTTGGCCTTGAGAGAAAAACCTTTGAGACTGCCAATTTTCTTCCAGTACAAACTAATAAATCTAAGCATTATCACCTAGGGCCAAAGCTGGATAAATCGGGATCAATCTAACAACAATACTGAAGTAACTTGAGCCCCAAAATTTTGTCAATTTCAGATAATCTGAAGTTGAAAGTGTGAATGAAACCTTTTACATACTATTCAAGTTCTTTGTGCTGTACAAACTTTCATTCATCACTAATGCCGAACTCTTTAAGGTTTATTAATAGGCATCATTTTACCACAACACTTCAGATCCATCTTTTAATGTTGAAATTCAATAGGGGTAGCAGAAAGTTACCACTAGAAAAAATTCTACTTCCCTTTACCTTCTATCTCACAATTTTCAGCTAAAAGCTTACCCTAATTATGAAAAAGAGACATGCTTACCATGGTACCATTCCCTGCAAAGTTCACACATCAACATGAACCCTGAGGCAGGCTTACGACATAGACAGTACTTGCTTTCGCCAACATCAGTCAAACGCTTGTTTCGGTTTGCCACACGCAACTCAAGCATAAGCTGCTTTTCTTGTTCTTCAGCTTCCTGAAATAAATAACATTTATCAAGTACAAAATATAAATATTTGCATTCTATGACCTTTTTCATGACCATTACTGTAAGTAATAATACTAGTATAGTATAGATCTGTTTTTTAGACATGGCAAATGGCATAATGTTGTTTGTGGTCAAGTTCACTTTTGTATTTATAAGAGCATAAGGGTGTCAGGTTAGTATCTCTCCGACTTCCACATAGTAAACGAAGGATGGTGCGTCATTAAGTACAGTGCCAATCATTTAACCCACTCACATTATCAGCATTTCTTGTTTATTTCAAGTAGGAAGCAGAGACGTTATGCCCACCATAAATTTGCATGACATCACTAATACAGAGCCGAGCAAAGTCATTTGCCATGTCTAAAAAATACATCTATAAATCCTTTTTACTTTCTCTACCACATACCTAGTAGGAAGAGAATGTATTGCATTCTACCCAAAAATTTTATATCAAGTTTTCAGCAGAAATACATATTTTGAAACCTCCTGAATACATAAAATAGAAAAAGAATTTTTAGAAAAAGGTCTGTGTGCATGTGTGTGTGTGTGTGTGTGTGTGTGTGTGTGTGTGTGTGTATGTGTGTGTGTGCGCATGTGCAAACAGCATAACTCCAAAAAAAAAAAAAAAAAAAAAAAAAAAGAAGAGAAATGTGCAATAAATATAAAACTTATTATTTAGGTTCATCTTCCAAAAGATGCAACATGAACATTTTAAAGAAAATCCCTGCCCAAAACTATCCTTTGCATAGATTTTTGGAAACTTCTGATTTTCTCAAAAATAGCTGACGATTTTTATTTAAATACCATATGTTTAAGATATTTACATGACAAAGAGAATGTATATTTTGAATTTTCTGGGAATAGCCTGTGAAGTCCTCTTCATTCAGAAGAAATTTTGTATAACTGGTAAACCACAAGATAGAAATGTACTGCACAAGAAACATAGATCTCTTTAAAACACACAATTCATTTCAAATTATGTTTCTGGTATTAGCCATTTCCAGATATTCATTGTTATTACTTTGAATTTTTCAATACTAGTCATTCTTTTTAGTACCTTCATTGTTCAGTTCTTTCTCGCAATGTCATGGAAGTAGTATGGAATTTCTAGGCCAGCATACATACAACTAGCTTTTAAATATCGATTCAGTTTCTTCTATTTCCCTTGTACCTTCAACGAAATGCGTAATAAAACTATTTATGCAAAGAATTATCTCAATTATTAACATAAAGTAGATAGAAGAATAAACACTCTTAAGAATAGTTTGTGGAAGCTATATAAAAATAGATTATAGTAGGTAGAGATCAGATTTTTTTTTCTGGTAGTGTTTTAACACCCATTCTTACTGCATATGGCATCTTAGGCAGTGGACGCCGATCATACATGAAATCAAATTATCATACATGAAATCGAATTTGGAAAGGAACCGTTCCAGGCCTAAATTTAAGGTGCTTCCCCAGCATTTGCCAGTTATGACTGAGAAAAACCTGGAAAAAACCTGTCAGGTAGGATGGTCCAAGCTGGATTTGAACTACAGACCTCCCACTAATGAGTCCATGCTTTAATCAGCTTAGCCACCCCTGTCAGTAAAGTAAATCTCATTAATTCTGATTGTTTAATACAAAATGTGTGATTGCATTAAATGCTCCCCAGATTAAAGTATATGGTTTTACATTATATTCATTTTGGCTAATTCAATTGTGGTTAATCTGCACTTTGAATAGTTTTCAATTTGAAAATTTAGGGGCAAAACTATTAACTTTGGCTATCATGATTCTATTGTCTCATGGTTTTTGAACCCCCACCTCCTAACCCCTCATGCGAATTTCCCAAGCAAGAAAAATAAAGGTGGTGACTTGACGGGATGTTGCCATCAGAGTCTGTCATACTGTAATTTGACTTCTCTCCCATTTCTACGCTTTTATGATTTGATCAGCAAGTTCATCAGCAAAGGTAACTCATTTCTCAGGATTCAAACACATTTTCACTTTTCTAGGCAGTTCAACATCATTGGCTGAAGAGTTTATTATAGTGCAATTGGTTGCATTTGGATGTGTTATACATCACTTCACCAAGTACCAATCAACTTCAAGATAAATGCAAACCAGTGTGTGCAATTTAGAAGGATCTATAATAAGTGAAGATAAATATCAGAATTTTCTAGCTAACATACAGAAGTCAGTCATGTTTTTCATGTATTCTTGTATTCCAAGAAAATGGTAATTTACAATTTGATGCTTTATTATGGTTCTTTTTGTCTTGCATCACTTGACTATAAAAAATATAATTTGGTCATTTAATGCAATTCAAAACAACATTTGAGATGAAGCACTCACAGACCTTTTTGTAACTATAAAAACTCATGGGTATCTGCTTGATACATGCTGTTTCTGTAAAACTGATACTACTTTCCACTTTATGCTAACTATATAAATGTCTGCAAATGCTTTCCGGTTAGGCAATAGTGCAAGATCTTTCTCCTCCAAAAATAAAGTTTGTATAAGGAGTCTATTTTATTACTGAGCTCATTCAGAAAATCTGACAATACTTAAAACATACAAATAAAATACTTCAGAAACATTCAAAGTAATATCACTTTATGAAAGCCATTGACCAACCCATGAATTAACCATTTGGGAGAAGGTTTTCATTGCAAAAACTAGCCATCCGGTAATGAACTTTGAAATCCCTAAGGAGAGGGACCTGATTAGTTGTTTTTTCCAACCATCACCAGAAAGTATCGCAGCTGCAGGAAAGGGTGCAGTCGGAACCTAGCTGAGGATGAGGTAACTACTCCAAAAACATGTTTTTATAGTTACAAATGTAGTTTTAGTGAAGTATATACATTAAATCCAACTCGGTGTATTATCTATTTTTTATATGCATAATGTATCTGATTTTATTAAGTGGAGGGCATTTTTAACTTATATACCAGGTGAGTCAGCTGCCCCTATTTATTTTTGAATTTATGCAACGTGCTAAGCAACATATGTGACTTATGCCTTTCTTGAATGCCTTCTAATGGCTGATTTGCATAACACTTCATAGAGGAGGGATAGATAATTCAGTGCATAAGTGATTTACGGGACAGAATGCAATCACCATGTATGTCGATGCCAAAAAATCCCACCCTGACACTGGGAGCTGCAGTAGCACTTTTAGCTGATTTTACAAACTTTTATTCTTTAGCATATATTCATACGCACCTTTGAAAACGCCCCTGAAGGAACAACTTATCACATGCATCAGTTGATAAAACTATTTGAAAACAAAATGGCAGATATATGCAGTGCGACAAATTGGATTTAAGCCGTCAGCATTTTTTTACAAGGCTGTACAATGAACCTTTGTTGGCTAAGTATTACGTAGATAATTTCGCTTCTGTCACAAACTATGGCATATTTCAGCTCATGCAGTAATTGAAATGGCTGATGCAGTTTGTTTATTTGAGTTAAAACTACCAAAACGAGCACCAAACACTGTATGAAGCTGCAAAAAGGTGTAAAGATTTGAGGTGGGGTTGGAGTTCTACAATTATTTATTCGTATAGGAATCCCAGCTCGCAAGGTAGCAATGGCCGAATGGTATTATCATGGTTGCTTTACCACTGTGCCACTTCAGTTTGGGTTCAAATCCTTTGTGTTAAGTTCAAACTTTTTATTAGCTTTTGTTTCATCTCTTTGGGCTTATAACTTGATATTATGATACAAAGAACATTTTTGATAACATTATAAGTGTGTACAAAATAAAATAATCGTCATGTTTTCCACTGACAGGTGGATAATTTATACTTAGTAGTAAGTATTTTATTGTGCTCGGTATTATGTTTGACCCATTCAACCAAGTTTAAAACACTTCACACATGCAGAGTGGCTTTAGCTATTTGCACTTGCGCCAATGCTTGGCATGAATAAACTCTCCATTATCTACTGAATATTTGAAACCTTTCTACAAGACATAGCTGCTGTCATAATGTATACAAATGAGTATGTTGACATGCTGTTAATCTATGGAGAAACAAGGTATAATGCACTGCCAGCAAAGCACCTGTATGAAGAACGGTTTCCAGGAAGGAGGGCACCTACTGCACACACTTTTCGAAGGGTTAAAAGATGGTTTCGTGAAACAGGATGATTTGGAAGAGCACCACCTGCTTGCGATGCTCCAGTAACCTCTGGAGGCAATGAAGAAGCTGTGTGAAATGCAATAGAAAACAATCCACATACCAGTTCAAGGGCCATAGCGCAAGATCTATACATAAGTCGGTCCTCAGTGATGTGCATTTGCACTGTAATAAATATCATCCATACCATCTACAACTACACCAGGCTCTTCACGGACGCGACTTTCAAGTGCAAGTGATACATGCACAGTGGCTACAATAGCAAGTGCAAATGGATGCAGAGTTTTTAGGAAAGGTTTTCTTCAGTGAGATACATTCCACAATAATGGAACTGTTAACCACCATAATATGCACTACTGGAGTATAGGCAATCCTCACTGGATGTGAGAAGCTGTATTCCAGAGTGGAGCATCAATGTCTGGTACGCAATATTAGGCGACCAGCTAATTGGACTGCACTTTTTTGAAGGCAATCTTGCAGGACCACGGTACCTTGCATTTCTACAAGAAGAATTGCCATTGCTATTAGAAGATGTGCCACTAATGAAAAGGACAGGAATGTGGATCCAGAAAGATGGAGCTCCACCACACTGGTCATTGATTGTAAGGAATCACTTACATAGAACATATCCGCAAAAATGGATTGGCCAATAGATCACCTGATCTCGCCCCCATTGGATTCTTTCTGTGGGGTCATTTAAAGGAACGGGTCTACGATCAGAAAACCACAAAGCCCAAATCATCTACAGCCACTCATATGCGAAGAATGCAGGCAGCAGATTACACTGTGGATGTTCATTCATTTATTTATTTTCATCCTTTTTACATACGTTTAAAGGACACATCAGTATAATCTATTTACATTATATACAAAGTTCTACATTATTTTTCCATATTTGAACTCCTCTATACTGTAAAATGCATTTTCAATTAAATATGTTTTTATGGTTTTCATCGTTTTTATTGTTTGATTTATATTCTTTATTTCATTTGGTAGTTTATTGAACAATTCACTTCCTATGGTTTCTGTTGAACGATTATTCAAGGTCCCCCTTAGGGTCATTCTGAAATAACCCATATTATTTCTTAATCCATATTATTTCTTAATCCATAGGAATGTATATTACAATTTTTGTCATGTCTTTTATGTACAATAACTTTTATGCTTTCATAAATATATATGCATGGAGCAGTTAATATTTTTAAGCTCTTAAACAAACTTCTGCATGTTTCTTTATTTTTCATCCTACCTATTATTCTGATAGCTTTTTTCTGCAATTTTAGCACTTTTTCCATTTCTCTATAAGTAATATTCCCCCACCAAAACTAATATGCGAGTATATTTTTGCATAGTAAACCTGTATCATCGTTTTGCTATCCATTGTCTTACTAATCTGTCTCATTACATATATACCTTTATTTATTTTTTTGGTAATATGGTCTACATGTGCTTTCCAGTTTAAATTTTTGTCAATTATCATTCCAAGGAAGTTTGTACTATTTATTTGATCTATATTTATACCATCTATTATTAGATTTACATTTTTGAGGTTTCGATTTGTTAATTCGAAATGTATGCATTCTGTCTTTTTTACATTTATTACCATATCTAGACTAGAACAGTATTCTTTTATGAATTTTAGAATTGAGTTTGCCACATTTTCTACATCTTGTATTTTCTATCCCCTAATTATAACTGTCATGTCATCCGCGTATCCAATTGCCATTTCTCCCTTAGATTCTATTAATTCATATATTTCATTAATGTATATTAAGAACAAAAAGGTTCCTAATTTTGAGCCTTGCGGAACTCCCTGTTGAACCTTTTTAAAGTCTGATTTTATCTTTTCTCTCACACCTTTAGCATTTAAATTACTTATTTCCATACACTGTGTTCTGTTTTCTAAATATGTTAGTACCCAATCTAGAGCCAGGCCGTGAATTCCACATTTTTCTAATTTGTATATCAACGTTTTTATATTCATAAAATCGAAGGCTTTCGATAAATCTATAAAAATAGCCATCACAGATTCATGTTTATTTATTGCTTTTATTATAACATTGTTTGCCTTTTGTATGGCGTCTATTGTAGACTTATGTTTTTGAAAACTATATTGCCATTTTGATATAATTTTTAGTTTCTCTACATAATTTTGCAATTGTTTTAAATATAATCCTTCCATTAATTTTGAGAAGGCTGAGCACAAGGTGATTGGTCTATAACTTTCTGCCTCTTTCTTATTCCCCTTTGGTTTAAGTATTGGTTTGACAACTACTTGTTTTAGTGTATCAGGAAAGACTCCTTGCATTAATGATGCATTTGTAATGTGTGTTACAATGTCAACAATTTCGTTTTTAATCTGTTTTAGTAATTCATTTGAGACTCCATCCAGTCCACTTGATTTCTTAGATTTTAGCTTTTTTATCTCGCTTAATACGCTTTCTTCTGTCACTTCCGAGACTACCATAGTATTTAATTGACCTGCTCTTTTAGATAAATAATTATTTTTATTTGACCGACTTTTATTTAAGTTTAATCATGCAGCTACATTTACATAGTGCTCATTGAATACTTCCCCGATTTTTCTTGGGTCTTTTATGTCATTGTCATTACTTAGTATCACTATGTTTTCAGCATTTTTATTTTTTCCTTCCTTTTGGATTTTATTTACGATGCCCCATATTGTTTTTGTTTTATTGTCGGCTTTCTGTATAAGTTCAGTTATATTTCATTTTTGCATTTTCTACTACGTCTTTAAAAATATTGTTATAATTTTTTATATACTCCACGGATCGGTCATTCATATTTGGGTGTTTTATTGAGTTCAGAAATTTGGCTCTTTTCCACGAGATCTCTATCCCCTTTGTCATCCACTTCAGAGATGTGTCCCCTTTATTATTTTTTATTTTGATTTTTTTTTTACAGGCATATAACTATTCATTCCCTTTTCTAAAATTTTGATAAAGCTATTATACTTTTCATTTACAGTTTCTACTATATATACCTCTTTCCAGCTTTGTTGTTGCAGGAAGCTTTGTAGTTTTTTTACATTTTCATAATTTATTTGCCTTTTGTATTCATAATATGTTTGGAATAACAGCTTTACTTATATTTACTTTTATAACCTGTCCAAAGTGGTCCCCTATTCCTGCTTTTATCACAGTTGATTTCCATTTGGTTTCCTCTAAGTTTATAAAAACGTTGTCTATACAAGTTCTTGATTGCTTTGTAACTCTAGTTGGCTCTTCTACCCCTATTTTTAAGTTATGCCTGTCTAGTATTTCCATTAACGCGTGTTTAACTGTATTTTCCCATAATAAATTGATATTTAAATCTCCCATTACAATTTTTATCTTGCTTTCCCCTACTGAATACAGTAGCTTTTCTACCTTTACAAAAAATATTTTTAAGTCTCCAGATGGAGCTCTATACACTCCAATAAGTATAATAGTTTTTGTCTTTAAATTGATCTCCGCTCTGCAAATTCGCATGCCATTTCTACCATGAATTCACTACAATCTATTTCTGTAAAATTCAGTTGATTTTCTATATATACAGCTCCCCACCACTAGCATGTTCCTGTTACAGCATGCAAGTAGGTCTCTCTGGCAATGTACCCAAATATGCATTGATGAAGGGGATTGTCATTTTGAACATTTACTTTGTTGACGAAATCCACGCTCTTTAACAATTCATTATTCTGTTTACCCTTGAACTTAGCACATTTACAACTCCTTTGTCAGTAAAAGAAGTAAAACATAAGGTTTAAACAGGAAACAAAAGCACCCAAAAGAATGAAAGCTAACTACGCAGCATGGTTTACACCACCAGATACAGTACAGATTATTAGGATAAACATGATCCACAATTATTATCTGATTGTAATTCTTGTGTCTTTGGCTCACAGGAGAGCCAATAACAAAAATACATAAATTAATATACTAAAATACAGAAAATAAACACAAGGAAAAAAAAAACAATTTGATGTAAGTATTAGATTCGAACCTCCAAAGCTAACCTTAGCTTCGCCACATTCCATCAGCTGTTACACTTGGCCAAAATCCACACATTTTGTCCTGCTCTTCAGGAGAACATTCCTCTACCTCCTTGCAAGCATTATATCCATAAAGAGCCATCTTTTTTAAGCCTTTCACAACTCCTTGGCTCATTCAGGTCTTTAATCATTAATGCTGGTTGCGTATAGTACCAAATAAAAGGGCAGAGCTATAATAACAGTTTGTTTGCTAAAAGGGTCAATGTTTTCACATTAGAATGTAAACTGCGGATTACATAGATATGAACACCTAGGGGCAGCTGACTCACCTGGTATATCACTTCATAATTTATTCACAATGATTATTGTTTAAAATGGATTGCTTCTTATTTTTACTATATGGAAGTTTCTGAATTAGGAGAATGAATACTGGATCAGTCATTTAGCTTTCCTTGTCGATACAGCTAGACAAATGAATAATCTCAATTGCCCAAATGTATGAAATAGCAAGGTCATTTGCAACAATGATAAGACATCTGAAAATCAAATGTACTGAAAACTGAGTTCTCACATTTTTAAAGTTTGGAGCCACTTTCGAATGCTTCTGAAGCACACTTAACTTTGCTGATATACTGGAAAACCTGAAGAGCAAATTTATGCTCAAGATATTCAGTGACTGTGATGTCACTGCAGGTAAATATTGCTGATGCATGGTCTAAACGCATAAAACTATATGCATTAATCTAGAGTGTTTTCATGTAAAAAGTAAACCATAAATGCAGTGTTTTGACTCTTGGTGGCTGTAAGTAGAGCACCCCATTTTTTCCACCTACAAGTCACGTAAGGTCTATTATTGGTGGGATTTTTTACCAGACAATAGATGCAGAAAGGCGCACAAGATACAATTTTTTTTTAGTCCAATTTTTCAACAGTCAGTTATTAGTGCAAAATATAGATCTCCTTAAATTATTCCTTATCTCCCTTTACTTAATGCAAACCTTTTCTGTGTTTCCAACTGAACTGAGCTACCAAACATTCCCAAATATAAAATTATGTAACAATCTGGATACTGTTTCCTTTTAATCCTTTCCTAATTTAAACTCTTTCCCCCAAACATTTCTGCCTTGTCTCCCTTTTCCCTTCCAGATCCCATTTCTCATAGTACTCAACCATTCTTGGAATTGCATTCTTCAGTCCAATTGCTGAAAAGGATGTAAATATTAAAGCATTTACTTATAACAATCCAGGAATCCAGGTTCAAACTGCAAGATATTCAATATGAAAACCTTAAGGTTATTCCTTTTGATATTATTTGTGTCAAACACACTTCACTGTAAATATTTTCTTTTACTCCACATGTACACTCAGTCAAATTAAATGTGGCTGCTCTCTTGAGCAGTTAAGTTTTTTCCAAATACCTTTGAGTGAGAACATGGATCACAATCGTAAGCCACTGATTTGGGCTACCTTCACACCATGTTTACCATGGAGTAGTGGTTAAGCTACTTAACTTCTATTCAAGCAGCTCGAGTTCAATTCTCAATAGTGGATTGTCATCTTTTATTTTTTCCCTTGTCCAGACTTCATGGGAGGCAGTTGCCAGAAAAAAACTATTTCCCATGAACAGTGAACTCCAGGAAAGTTATAAATGCAGAAAACTACTGGAGTGGATTATGAGAATGTTGAGTTTTTGTTTCCTTTTATTTTTATTTCTTTTGGAATATAAAAGTAATGATTTTGTTTTCTATTTTAGAGGTTAAATCTTTTATTTTATGCCACAAATTTATGATTGTAACAAATCATGTGACCTATTCCTTTTAGTTTAATGTTGGCCAAAGATGAGAGACAAAATAATAAAGCAATAATTATTTTAAGGATAAAAAAATTAAGAAAACCTGTTGTATTTTTACTCATGTATTTAAAATGAAAGGGGGAAGAAAAAGTTGAGTAGCTCCACAGAGATTTGAACCTACAACCATAGGAACAGTAAGCTAACTCTCTACCACTGAACTAAGGGCGCAGAAGCGTAGCACTGTAATGTTAAAATTAAACTGAGTTTTATTTATGGACGCTCTTTAACTACTGTGGTCCTTAGCGTCCCATCCTATATTGGACATGAAAGATCAGTAATTTTGCTCAGAGGCCTCTTTATCAGGCTTGAGGTTCTTTTAGGTGCTGTAAATCTATGACACGGGACCACCGGCTTTACTTCCCTTCCGAAGGAAGCCATGCTAAAGATTTTTACGCCCGAAAAAATCCATCGCCCTCCGCCGGGTTTGAACCCGCAACCTTGGGAACTAGAGACTAGCACAGTACCACTAGTCCACGGAGGACAACACATTGTAATGTGCTTCAGTTATACTCACTTGAGTACCATAAATCAATAAAGGTGTTCTGGTTACAAATATTCACTGTTGAAACACACTGAAACATCCTTCTGTTTGTAATCTCATTTATGAACTATTATCCCCAAAGACTTTTGTGATTATAGTTGTGTTCCCCATTATAACTATTACAAGAATATATGCAGTCTTATGAACAAAGCCTGGCTGTCCTGAGCACTCATGGAAGTATTTCATTCAAGCTCCATCTCTCAGATGCCGGCCAATTTTAAATTGATTGTACATCTGTATTGTTGGCTACAAATTCACAAGTCTACCACAAAATATTGCTTAATTTGTGCCACTGGAATTCTATCACGAATTGTGTCCAGTCCACAGAACCGCATTTCCACAGCATTTTTTTAACCTAGAAAATGAATCCTCTCCTATGCTCAAAGCATGTACAGAGATCTTGGGGAATGGAGAAGAACAATGTTTACATCAATTTTGCCACATTCTACTCTTATGCTTAAGAATTTTAGAGTCATATATTGTCTCACTGCATCTGGCATTAGCATTATTATAATGATTAATGTTTAGTTTTTGGCCATATAATTCTAAATTATTAAACCTGGAACTTAAAGCTATCATACAGTAGCCAAGTGGCAAGACATGGAAGACGCTGCGTCAGATGGCATTCAACCCCAAGCTATTGCCTGGCAAATAGCCGAGTTGCAGCCAGGACGTTCAACTAAATGATGACATATTGGTGCATCTAGCCAGGTTTTGTATATAAATCCCAGGTACTATGCCTTGTGGTCGATTTTGTACTGTCTTGCAAGGAGAGCCCATGGCGGTCGCATTCTTGAATGACCATGCTTCGAAACCCTTAATCCCAACCCCTATACCGTGACAACTTGGTGGAGTCACACGGGTCCAGATCGTGGTGGATTAGTTACCCTTGTAACCTGTTGCGGCATCCCTTATCCCCAAAACCAGTGTGACAATATTTTAAAACTTTCTCTTGAACTATGTTGAACTGCCTCATAATCACCAAACATTTCTACACTTTTTTTGTGTAGAGTTTGTTGTGGAGGGTGCTTCTTTGGGCTTTTTTAATTTCATTGCATTTGTCTGTTTAGATGTGAAATTTCCATTCCAAGCCTAAGCTCCAGTAAACTGTCTTACACTCAAGCCATTATTCCTTGGTTGTAACATTACAAACTTTTCCAATGACTTCCAAGGTTTGTTTCATAAACCCCTATCATAATACTTGTTATACAAGTTTAAGCACGTTTTCTTCGTTTCTTTGCTCAGCAGATGCAATGCTATTCTTTGCAAGAATAATTACTGCACTGCAAGGGAACAGACTTCAAGGCGGTGTATCAGATATCCAGAGCAGTGTTTAGCTCACGACCAAATGGGAACAAAGGCAAACAGGTTGCTAAACATGAGCCTTACACAAAGTTTCAAGGACAGGCACATTCGAGTTTTGGTACTTTTACAAGTCTCTGATTGCAACACAGACCTCCCTCCCCTATATTTTCAGTGATTGGTTGTTTTGATTCCACTGTGAAGAACACTTGTCGGCCTATGTATTATAGTTGAAGGGTAACTAGCCATATTTTATTCATTGTACGAGGGGTGTTCAAATGAAAAGGTACAACACGTCTTAACAACCAAACCGGTTAAAATTTGAATATGCCGCTTTGGGATAATGTAGTGCGACATCTACGGACACGAATGTAGTGTCCTGCCTGGTTGTGTGCATGCGCTGGCGCCCGCACCTGACGCAGGAGAGAAGCATGCAGTTGTGTGTTCCGTCCATTTGACGCGGCAGTGCGTGTGAGGACATCATGGTGTTCAGATTGCAAAATTCGACTATTAAGGAAGAGAAAGGTGTTACCCGATTTCTGACTGCAGAAGGTGTTAAAGCGGCCGATATTCATGGCTGGATGATGGCTGTATACGGGGGTGTGTCCGACAAGTCAGTGAGAAAGTGGAATGCCCATTTTCGTGAAGGCCGGGAGTGTTTGAGTGATGACCCGAGACCAGGCCAGGAAAACGGTAATCACGGCCAAACTCATCGACCAGGTAAATGACCTAGTGAGAAGTGATTGGTGTGTCACAATGCGAATGTTGGCATTGATGGTGGGGGCCAGCGTTGGAACATTGTGGACAATTGTGCACAACAGGTTGGGTTACCAGAAGGTATGTGCACAGTGGGTTCTGAAGCTCAGCAAACCACAAAAGGAACTGCATATGGGGCTAGCACTGCAATACCTGTTCCGGTATCATGAAGACCCTGCTTTCCTGGAGTAGATTGTCACCAGTGATGAGAGTTGGTGCCATCACTTCGAGCCAGAGACAAAGTGGGACAGCATGCAATGGAAGCATCCATCGTCACCTCCCCCTAAAAAATTCAAGGCTGTGCCCTCAGCAGGCAAGGTGATGCTCACCGTCTTTTTCGACGTCTGAGGTCCGATACTCATCGAATTCCTTGAGCACGGAAAAACCATTAACAGTGGTGTGTACTGTGAGACACTCTGTAGCCTACACAAGTCCATCAAGAGCAAATGGCCTGGGCTGCTCATGGAAGGAGTGATTCTGCTCCTCCAAGATAACGCATGTCCACACGTCTTCAGGGTCACACAAAGTGTACTGGCCAAGTTCAAGTGGGAGCAGCTTGAGCATCCGCCCTACAGCCCAGACATGTCGCCCTGTGACTTCCATCTGTTTGGTCCGCTAAAAAAACATCTCAAAGGGAAGCGTTTCAAGTCGGACAATGAACTGTAGGACACAGTAGAGGACTGGCTCTCGTCACAGCCACGGGAATTCTGGGAACAGGGAATCCTTTGGCTCATCAAACACTGGGATAGTTGTGCTCAGGCCTCTGGTGATTACTTTGAAGAGACTTCAATTATATCCACAGTGTCGTTTCGTACGTTTTCATTTGAACACCCCTCGTAGTTTTATGCCTAATCTAGCTAATGAATGTTATAATCCAAGAAACTCACCCTGAATGCTTTAACAATAGTAGCCTGATCAACATAGCCTTTCAAAACAATGTCACCAATGACAGGATTGCACTGATGTGCTCGTTCCTCCAATGTCCTTCGTCTTCTGTTTTTCATTGCAGCAAGTCCAACTTTCACTCTTGGCGACAGGGCCTGTAAATGATTCATACACAGATTTAAGCCACATGCATCACCAAAAAAAAACACTGCTAATATGTAAAGAAAACATAGCCTTGCATCTTTAAAGCAACAGCTAGTGAAGTTGCATTACAAGGAACTTACCTCCATAAGCGTGTAATGAGAATTCTTCCTCAGAAAAACTCGAGCTAATCTTTCCTTCCACTCTTTGGCCTTATTTAGTTCTGACTCCAGTTGTGACAACTGTTCTAACTGTACAGGAATCTTACGGCCTTTTTCCACTAAAGATTCAAACAAGTCCAGGAATGGGAATTCTTTTGTATCCTGCAACAAGATATTTCAAGCTCTTAATGGACTCTGGTGAGTGGTGACAATGACAGCTTGGTGGTAAATATTCAACTGTTAGGTTTTACTATGCTAAAGAAAACTGAAAGCAACACTTGGATACAACTCTGGCACCAATGCATTGAGCAGCATAAGTGCTAGAACACACTCAAAAAAACGTACAGGGTGTACACAAATGATTATAGGGTTTTAAACTTATATTTTTTTCCCTGCAGCATACATAATAAGTTTGAATTATAACTTAAATTGAAGAGTAACTATGGAAGGTTAAATTCTACATGTGCAGATATTATTTGGTTTTGTTTTGTAGCCATGGTAATGTGGCAAAAATGATGTATGGTGTAGAAATATGGGGATTAGATAGAGGATGGGAAAGTATAGATGAGCTGCACAGGATGTTTTGTAGAGAAATAATAGGGTTACAGAAGGCAATTGTAAGACAGGTAGTGCAATTAGAGATGGGCAGGGTAGCAACTAAGGGAAAGATAATGGAAAGAGCTTTGAAATTTTGGTTTACAACTTTAAATCTAGGAAAAAGTAATGTGTTAAGACAATGTATAGAATACCAAGAGAATAGCTTAATGAATGATGGATGGGCAAGTAATTTATGGAACATTTTGGAGAAAAATGGGTTAGGAGACATGTGGAGAAGGAGAGAAAATAACGTGAAATTTTTTTGGAAAAAGGCAAGGAAAAGACTGGAAGATATAGAAATACAAAACATGTTCATTGAGATTGCTGAAAAGAGCTCATTGGTTAGTTATAGGCCAATGAAAAATACATGGGGTAGGGAAAAATATATAGACATAGTAAATAAAGAAGAGAGAGAATCTATTGCATGAGTAAGAACCGGAGCATGGAGGCTAAGAGGGTTAAAACGGTATTCCTCAAAACCAATGTCCGATATGTGATGGTAATGAAGACATTGAACACACAGTATTTAAGTGCCAAGGAACAAAAAATTGGAGAAGAGAATTTATTAAAAAGAAGGGGTTGAAGGGGGATAGAAATACACTTATAATCGAAATGATGTGCAAGGACACTAGGAGCATTGGACAGTTTTTGTGTAAAGTCAAAAATAAATGGCTTTGGACAGTGGATAGAGAAAAGCAAGAGGTAGTGTATCTTACTTTGAATGGAAAACTATAGTGAATGTGTGATGGTAAAGTAATCAATAAGTGACACGTAAAAACAAGTGGAAATGGGACGTGAAAAACTGAAGCAAAATAATTGACAGGAAATTGTAAAATGTAGATAAGCTGTAGTGATTGGCTACAGAATGAGTGGCCAGGGTCAAAGTTCAGTAAACAATAAAATTGTAAATCTCTTAGCACATAAGTGACCAGGGTCAAAATGCAGTAGACAATCTAATTTGTAAAACTCTTAGCACAATAAATACAATACAATACAATAAATAAATAAATAAATAAATAAATTCAACTGTTGAAAAAATGATCTCTCATGCCGTAATCAAACTGAATATTTTAATACCAGCAGATCAAAACACATCTATATTTGAGGGGGTTGGCATCATAGATCTGAAAGTAGTTACTATAACATGAAAAAAAAAAAAATGAAATGGTTCAAGATATATAGAAGTATAGTGGTAGTGGAAATGTTTCAAAAAGATAGTAAGAATATTGGGCAATTTTTATATAAGGTTAAAAAGTATGGACAGTAAATAGAGTTAAACAACAATTTATAAATGATGTAATAAATTAGAAATAAGAAATTACTGTAAAATATGAGTATCACTGGCAAAGAGCCAGTTATACTAAGCTGTATGCAACTTAGCAAATAAAAAGATAAAAGAGTAGGAATAAACAAAACATGGCCACTCTTGTGCAAAAACCTTATGTCTTGGAATTCGCAAAACATAATTCAGTGGTTGCAGTACAGCAGGTGTATAGGCAAAGATTTGGTCTTAACGCTCCTTCAGATAACATTCATAGGTGGTACAATCAGATCCAAATGATGGGGTGTCTGTAAAGGAAAGAGCACCGGATGATTCCATGTGTCGCATGAGAAGTCATAGCAGCTTTTGCATGCAGTCCTAAAAATATCTGTGCTACGGGATAGTAAAGTACTATCAATTACAATAACAGTGTCAAATGTGTTAAGAAAATGTGCCACCACTACCTGTAGATGATGATATGGGGCTTAAGGGTGCTCAACTGCTAAGGTTATTAGCGCCCTTACTATGTGTAAAATATAAAATTTAAAAGTCAAAAAACTAAAAAAGCACACACAACCCGCTTGGTCAAGAACACTAAAAAACACAACAGACCAATACTAAAATCTACACCCTAAAATCATGGTCAACATGAGAATAAAACAACGTGTCAAGAACTGTAGAACGTAAGGGACATGAGCACCTTATGTCGTCGGGGAGAAGAGCCCCATTAAAACTGACAATATAAAATCTCAAAGCTAAAAGACGCTCAGCGCATCAAATGCGCCGATTAAAACCAATGTCACTTATAAAACGTAAAAGACATTCTACAGCATACGTGTCGTCTGTCAAAACGTTGGCTATGCCAACAGGCAGACCCATGCGAACGTGCAGTGGAGCTAAAACTTGACACTCTGTTAAAATGTGATGCACCGTTAAGGGCACATCACACTGCTGACACAGTGGAGCGGGGTCACCACTGAGCAGGTATCTATGACTAAAAAGGCAATGTCTAATTTGTAAACAGGCTAAAAGTATCTCTTCCCGACGTGTAGAACGAGAAGAGGTACCCCAGACTAACGGGAGAGGTTTAACCTCCCGCAACTTGTTCCCTCGGAGGGCCGTCCACTCATCCCTCCATAGTGAAAGGATGCAGCTACGTAAAATAACAAACAAATCAGTGGAGGGAACAACAGAGGTAAAATATCTGGGTAATAAAATCGCCGATCTGGCAGCGGCAGAATCATTACCAGAGATGCCCACATGACCTGGAAGCCACAAGAAGGAGACGTTGATGCCAGAGACACCAAGCGAGTGGAGCAGGTCATGTATGCGCTGTACAAGGGGGTGGTAATTACTACCTGTAGACCCAATTGAGTTGAGACAGAGGATTATTGCAGCAGTAAAAGCACCCAAATAAAGAGACAATCGAGATTAAAACTGTAACTGAAAAAACCATTTTCAATTGATACACCCTAGTAAATGTAATTATTAATAATTTCCAAGTTATACTGTACTTACTTTTATTGTTTTCACTTTTTCTGTCCATTCTTTTGCATTTTGCAATGCTTCTTTTAAAGGAGCCTTACTGGGAAGAAATGCTGGTATATCTTCTGCTTCAATCAGATTGACCTCAATAGCGTCAATAGTTTGACGGGAGCTGTGAATGGTAAATGCTAATAAATGTTGACACATTGTTACACACAACCCACTTAATTTTACAGGTTAAATTTTAAAAGAAACAGCAATTATGTGACATTGTTTTCTGTTTTGATTTTAATCACAAATTAATTCACAGAATATCCAAAAATCATTTTCTGTAGGTTTCTAAAACTTGGAATCCCTGAAATTCTTACCTTACCACCTGCAGCACAATGATTTAGGCACTAAGGGTGGATTTCTAATTAAACAACTAAATAAATTCATTAAAAAAAAAAAAAAAAAAGCCTCGCTGCTGGTTTCAAAATTTGGATTGATCTATATATTTTTCAGATTCCTTTCAAAATTTGCTGTGATTGTACATTTTTAAAATAATTTGACCCAATGAACCTCTTGGATTTTTCAACCAGGGGAGGAAGAAAACTGAATTTAAAATCAAATTTGTGAAAATCCTGCACAGCAATTTGGAACTCTAATTAAAGTTAAAAAAAAATTGGAGATGTTACAATTACGTGCCTTTCTCTACCCTGTATCATTTATTAATGGGTATCAAAACTTACAAAAGCCCATTTTTCTAATTCATTTTAATTGCGATAGACTTTGCAGAAATAGCTATATTACACATTTTGTTACCCCTAGCCTTCAGAAAAGGTGAAGTCCAAAGCTTTAAGATTCAACTGAAGAAATTCCTGCTACAGCATTGTTTTTATACACTGGAAGAATTTATGGAAAACTGCAATATGTTATAAACATTAATTCCAATACTATGTCCCCTAAATTTTAACATTTGAAGACTGGATGTTGTAAACAGTGCTGAATACCGTAAATACAGTGGAATCTCGTTAGCACGTTCCTCATTAACACGTTTTTCTGTGTATTACGTTCAATTATAAAAGTCCCGGTACCAAATCACCAAATGTAATAAATAACGTTTGCTTAGTGCGTTTTCCCGGTCCCGCTTACTACGTTTGAAGTTTGATGTCCTCATTCACTATTTTGGCCAATCCTTGATCGGTCCAGTGGGAGAAGGCACTTAACAAGTTCAAAGTTTGACATCCTCATTGGCTACTTTGGTCAATCCTTGGTCACGGGGTGGATACCGGCAGCCAATCACATGCATGTATGTAAATATTTGTGTGACACAATTTGTGTGGGTGGTATAGAGAATGCTTTAATAGTTTCTACTGTTGAGTGTTGACCAAACACACGTAGATTGTATTTTAACTTTTCATTTGCAATGAAAAAAAGAAAGTGTAGTAAATAACCCACAGTGAAAAACTGAAAATCCTTGAAATAGATCACAATCCAAATATGAAACATGTGGATATAGTGCGGAAGTTAAACATTCCTCCGTCAACCTTAAACGCAATTGTTAGCAAACCTAAATTGATTAAAACTGCTTTTAAAGAAGGGAAAAGTATAAAAACAAAACTTTCCTCTTGGAAAATAGGATCAGAAGAGGATCAGAACGAAATTTGTTGCATGGAAACACCTACCATATTCAAATCGTATTGAATACGCCAAAAATACATTTGCCTATTTTACTCGTAACATGATGCACGCTCATAATTTTTTTTTCTTTTTTAGCGGAAATTGTTATCACATGTGTAATAAAGCACAGCAACGCCACTCTTGTCGCTTCCATAATTCGCAATTTATTTTCTCAAAAACATTCATAACCTCAAAAATCCAAGTTGACCAACACAAAAGCTTGAATTATTTATTCTCAGGCTTTGTGTATCCAAATCCATTTGAACACATATTGAATTCAACACGGATTGTACTCAAAATCGATTTCAATTACCCATGGAGACGTAGTAATTATTAGATTTTATTACATAACTATGTTCTTAAATTGCATATTTTACATTTTCATTAACACGTTTTCCCGCCTATGACGTCCAAATCCTTAGGTCCCTGCAAAAACATGCTAACGAGATTCTACTGTATTTTATATGAAGAATACTTTGTATCTAGTCTGTTTGTAATGTAATTATTTTGTTTATAATGTAATTGTTGATTTGCCTGCTGTAAATCTGTATCTTATACTGCAAATATTTTATTTGACATGTTCAATAATAATGTATATTGTTTACAAAGGAAGAAATAAAATTCAAATGCAAAGGGAGAAGCATAGTCAAATATTTAGAATTGGATGCTATGCCACTCTTAAAATTCTACACTCTTTCCATGCAATTGAGGGAAACTGAATGGTCACAAGACTTAAAAAAGAATGACAAAAGTACTGATCAATTCAAATTATTAATAACAGATCTTGAAAACGGCTTATGCCTCAAAAAAAGTTATTTGAAATAAATTGTGTTTTAAAGAGGCCTACATTTCTTGTGCAGTGCATTTTTGTCTATTGTTTAACGTTTACCAATTACAAAATTTCTTAAAATGAAGAAGACTTCACAGGCTATTCCAAGAAAATTCAAGATATACATTTTATCATATAGATATCTTTAATATATGATATTTTAATCAAGATCGTCAAGAGCCTGTTTTAAAAAATCAACAATTTTAAAAAATGTTCAATGCAAAGGGCAGCTGGGAGCAGAGCGATTTTTCTTGAAAACCTTCATTCCCATCTTTGAAAGATACCGAGCTTAAATACCAAGTTTGGTATTTATCCAACTTTTCATTTTTGAGTTATGTTCTTCACAGACACATACACAGACCTTTTTAAAAATCTGATGTTCACATGGCTTTCTCTACCCTCTATCACTTATTAGTGGGTACACAAATTATTCTTACAAAAGTTTATTTTCCTATCTATTTCATTTTAATCAAGATAAACATTTCTGGAAATAGCTGCATCACACATTTTGCTATACATAAAAATGTAACATTGGTAGTCAAATGATTTAGAACTGGATGCTATATGCTGCCTTAAAATTCCATATGCTTTTCATGACATTGCAAGAAACAACTGAAAATCGACAGGACTAAAAGAATGGCTAAGTACGGTCAATTCAAATCATTAATAATGGATATACGGGAAATGGCTTATGCCACAAAAGAAGTTATTTCAAACAAATTGTGTGTCTTAAAGAGATTACATTTTTTGTGTACTAGATTTTTGCCTATCATTTAACATTTATCAGTTGTGCAAGATTGAACAAAATTCCTTCCAAATGAACAGACTTCACATTCCCTGAATTCCCTGAAAGTTCAAGACATACATTTTATTTGACATTTAAATACCTTTAATATATGGAATTTAATCAAAATTACTAAAGCCATTTTTTACAAAATCAAACTTTTTGAAAAATGTTCCATGTAAAGAATAGTTTGGGTGGTGGAGATTTTCTTGAAAATCTTTGTATTGCATTTTTGGAAGGTGCTGAACCTATATACCAAGTTTGGTATTTATCTGACTTTTCTTTTTTGAGTTATGCTGTTCCCAGACACGAAGACATTTTTCTAAAAATGCTTTCTTTAGATTCAGGGGGCCTCAAAAAATGTACTTCTGCTGACATCTCGGTATAAAATTTTTGGGTGGAATGCAATACCTTCTCTACCTACTATGTGTGTGGTAGAGAAAATAAAAAAAGTGCAGCTATATTACTCAAGCAAATGTGATCACATTTCACTTACAGTTGTGAACAGAACATAGTGAAAAAATAAGAACAGCAATTACTGCAACACATACTGTATCACTTTGGCACTCAGCATAGCACAAACATTACAGTTGAGTCACTTTTGGCGCACACTTGGAACGGAACGGAACACAACAGAACACAACTGACCTCTCAAATTACAACTCACAACCAAACTGCACTGGCACTGTCCACTATTCACTTCTTAACTGACTGAACTGCTCACGGGCAAGACTGGCCCCCTTATATCGGCCTCGCATACAAAGTTGAATGTTCTAAAAGGGGAGACTACTAGAACATGCCGAAAAGAATGCTCTGGAACAGGCAAGTGGCACACAATGGCTATTGTTCTGGCAGCCAATCGAAGACCCCACCCAGGTGGCAAACCAAGAGGTGGTTACCAGTGGCCCGCAGGTAGCTTCATGTGCACAGTCACAATACCCTTTTAACTAGTAGATGGGAGGTGATCTTCCCATTTTTTTCGCAATTTATAACACCAAACAATAGTTGTTTTGGTGTCAAACACAGCCAGATTTCAACAAGTGCGATTGTCAGATCCAGCAATTTTACAGTATTTTCTCACTTCTCAGTCCTACTTGTATGCTCTTATGTGTAGATGTGTCAAAAGAAGTAAATGTGTTTTATATTTTGACTATGGTTAATTGGTGAAAACATCTCTCGAATATGATATCAACGACGATGAAAATCCTGGTCTAATTATCTGCTTATCAGATTTTGTTATCTAACCGTAATAAAGATATTTTATTTAGACCCATTTATAACCCCTTTGGGGAAGTGATTCACATGAATGTCCTATTCTATGGCACAAGGAATGTTCTATACAAAGTTTCATAGAAATGAGTTAAATTATTCTTGCTTGAAAGGAGATGGACTAGGAAGTGGTGATAAATAATTAATAATAATTATTATAATAGGGCACTGGGGAAGCCCAGTGGTTTCGTTCATGGCTCTTGTGCTGAGGGTCCATGGTTCATTTCCTGGCTCTAGGGTGGCAATTTTAAGTCAGCCCTCTCTGCCTTCTCCTCTGACTAGCTCATGTGAAATATTCAAGGCTCAGTGTAGTGGTTTGGAGTCTATAGTAAAAGCTGTAGGTCCTCTTGTTCCATCACCTTTCATCATATCACCCCCTTTATGGAAGTAATGGACTCTGCCCTCTAGGTGCCTCCAGTTAATAAATGGGTCCATACATCACTTAGTGGAATGTAATGTAGTTTCCCTTAAGGTCATGCACCATATGGGGAGCATTGTAAATGAACCAATAATAAATAAATAAATAAATAAATAAATAAATAAATAAATAAATAAATAATAATAATAATAATAATATCTTGTTTTAAGATGTACAAACATTTTTCCAGCACCCACAACTACAGTTTTTAACATCTTATCACTTTTCTCCATTCTTGCCTGTAGGACCATAAATCTTCCTCAATTTTCCAATTCATCATTGCCCCTCTAATTCCTTGAATCCACATGCTAAGTGGTCTTCTTTTTCTACTCCTTCCTGTTGGCATCCATCCATTATTGTTTTGGGTAATCTTTCATTTTCCATCCTTTTAGCATGCCCATACATTCTAATTGTTTCTGTTGAATAGAATCTAAAATTGAATTTTGAACATTCATATTTTCTTTTATAATCTCATTTCTAATTTTTTCTCTTTTAGATATCCTAGCAGATCTCCAATATTCCATTTCTGTTGGCAATAATTTTCTTTTTAACTGATAGCTCAGAGTCCACACATCTGAACCATGGGTTGTAATACTTCTATTGTTTTAAAAATTACAGTTTTAGTTTCTTTTGAGACCTGTTTATCCCATAATATACCATTCAAATTAGATATAGCATACTTTCCTGAGTTTATCCTTTATCTTATTTCCCATCTTGTGTAATCTTTACTCCCAGGTATTATATTCCCCTGTGTGTTTAATTAATTCCATTTTGTCTTCCAGTACCAAATCTTGATGAATATCTCCAATGTCCATATATTTGGATTTATCCATATTTACTTTTAGGCCCCAATTGTTGTATTCTTGAATCAATTTCCTTGCAAGATCTAGGTCTTCATATTCTTAGGCCAGAATTAACTGATCATTCACAAACTGCAGGGAGTATATTGTTGAGTCATCTATTGGAATTCTCCTATTTTTAGACTTATTTTTCCAACCTTCTAGAGCTTTTTCTGTGTAAATTTTATATGATGTAGGAGATACACAGCATCCCTGTTGCAATCCTTTATTAACATGAAGTCCGCTTGGTAAGTATTTTCCCATTTTTACTTTTACATATGCATTTTTGTATAAATTTTTAATTGCTCTTTTCAAAATAGGTCTAATTTCTATCAGTTTTAAAGCTAACCATAATTGTGATAATGGCCCATTATCATAGGCTTTTTCTGTATCAATGAACACCAAATGGAGGGGTTGTGTTCCATTTTATTCTCTATTATCTGTTGTAAACAAAATATGTGATCAATAGTTGATCTGCCTGCTCTAAAGCTTGACTACTTCTCTTCCAAATCTATGTATTGCAGGTCAAGGAAATGATTCATTACTTTACCATATAGTCTACAACACAAATAATAATAATAATAATAATAATAATAATAATAATAATAATAATAATAATAATAATAACAACAACAACAACAACGTCACACAAATGTAATTTTAGCTTACTGCTGCTCATCAGTTATTTACCCATAATTAAAAATTACCAAATTACCACAATTTTGATGGAAGTGTATCATCATAACAATGTCACTTTAAATCTATGATGAAATTCATGCACTAAGTTAATCAACAGTGTGAGGAAATTTGCAAAAGCAGTTAGAGCAGCTGAGAGCAAAACAGGACTTGGTAACTCTTGTTAATACACACATTATGATCCTTGGTGTGTGGCCAGCAGGATACGGTATGGGTAAGTTACTGAAGAAGGCTGATATGTTATGTTTAAAAAGTATATAGGTGTCTGGTTACTATGACAGTGCTTGAATGTATTCGAACTGAATGGCCTAAAGTTATGTACAGTTTATGCAGGACTCCACCACCCTTACAATATTTAGTACAGAGGTATTTTCTTAAAAGAAGGTGATCATAAAGTTAAATACTAGAGTTTAAATACAGATAATTCTTATACTAGGGCAGATCGAAAAGTAACGTACAATAAGTTTTTGTTTTTCTGCCTTGGTATTGTAGCTGGAATGTTGCAATTTTACACAGATATAGTGTCTTATCTTTTAAACCTTTGACTATCAATTCAGTTTCCTCTATCTCACTTGTACCTATAACAAAATCTGTAATGTACGAGGGCGGATCGAAAAGTAATGCACAATAATTTTTTTCTGCCTTGGTATTGCAGCTGGAATGTTGCAATTTCACACAGCTGTAGTTTGAAGTTTTCACTACAGAGGGTATTTTTTTGTTTCATGTGCAGTTGTAGCGAGAGAAGTGTGAACTATGCAACAAAGATGGCGCGCATGTTACTGTCATCCACGTGTGAAGAGCAGAGAGGTGTGGTTTGATATTTGTGGGCCAAAGGGCATAAACCGAGTGATGTTCACAGGCACGTGTATGGGGATGATTGTATGGATCGTAGCAATGTCTCCAGGTGGTGTGCATTCTTCCTAGAGGGCCGTGTGAACCTTAGTGATTTGCCACACTCTGGGAGACCGGTAACAGCTGCAACCCCGCAGAATGTCAGAGGCATTGAGGCGGCAATTTTGAACGGCCGACATGTGCAACTGTGAACCTTATCGCAACAGTTCAACATTTCCTATGGTGCAGTGTATGGTATTGTTCATGACATGTTGAAATTTTGTAAAGTTAGTGCTTGCTGGGTGCCTAAGAAGCTGACAGACGACCACAAGGGTCAGCAAATGATGACGAGCTTTCACCTGACGTGATACACCGCAGAAGGGCATGACTTTCTGAAAGGAATCGTCACTGGTGATGAGTCGTGGGCATACCACTACATGCCTGAAACCAAGCAGGCAAATATGGAGTGGAAACATGCTGGTTCCCCAGTGAAGAAAGAATTCAAAGTGACTCAATCTGCTAGGAAAGTGCTTGTGATGGTGTTCTGGGATATGCATGGTGTTGTATTGGTGGACTTTGCTGAACACGGGACCACTGTGAATGCTGCAGCCTACATGAAAACTTTGGTGAAGTTGCGTCGTTCCCTTCATGACAAATGCTACAACATGAATGCTGGCGATGTCAAAATTCTTCATAACAATGCTCCCCCCGATGTTGCTGCTGCTGTTCATCAGAAAATCACCCAATTTGGTTGGGAGGTACTCCAGCATCCACCATACAGACCAGACCTTGCACCGTCGGACTTTCATCTGTTTGATCCCATGAAGAAATTCCTGGCCGGCCAACGCTTTGCGACGGATGTGTAAGTGAAATTAGCAGTCCACAGATGGCTATACTCCAAGGAAACGGACTTCTACAAACAGGGCATATTGAAACTGGTATTACGATGGGAGAAATGTGTTGAGAAACTTGGCGACTACGTTGAAAAGTAGATAAAAGGTGTAAGTTCATTTCTAATTTTTTTGTTGTTTTAACTATTAAACTTTTTTGTAAAAAAAATTATTGTGCATTACTTTTCAATCTGCCCTTGTATTTTCATTTTGAAGCAAAAATCACAATATGTATTAAACAAAAAGGTCCTTTTTGAAATCTTTATGGGAAACATAGGAATACCAGACTATCTCAGAAGCTCACATATGTCAAATATATGTCAAGCAAAAATATGGAGTGTCAAATTTGTGAATACATGTATATAATATCAAAATGGTCAATATTTTGCATAAAGATATATTTTGTATTATTTCAAAATAGTGCTTTATTTTTAAACTTAAATTTGCTTCCAATGGTTTCTTAGCTCCTTAATACGCAAAAAGAATACAAACAAATGTAGGTACTTTATATTGCATACTCACAAAAAAGAAACATCCCTATTAATTACCAATAAACTTATGATGCTACATAATTAAGGTACACTTTTCCTAAATGGAATGATTCCTAAATGAAATGATTTGTGTTCAGTTGTAACTAACTTTGTAGATATACTCTTCAATGTGACAAGCACACTTTAGTGATGACTAAAGATACATATGTTTTGAATACCAACTTCCAATGCATCTAAACAGATACCATTCCCTCAGGTTTAATTTGCTTTACACTGACTTTAGTTATTGCATAAAACAATGCAATAAATAAATTCAATTATGGGTCATTCCATGTCAAATCAACCAACAAAGAAGCATTTTTGGACCTTACCAGCTCCAAATTTCATGAAATTTTAAACATGTGTTCATACCAGGAAGGGAAACATGTTTATTTTTCAGATGTTTTAAACATTTCGTTTAAGAGTTAAAGTTGTCGCAAAATGTCAAAATTTGGCAAAAACTTGCATGAAAATCAGTCTTGACACCAAAATAACTTGTGCTATAATTGTACTAGATTTGGGTTGAGGTCTCAATTTAAACCCTATGAGGTAAGCTTTAGTTTGAAATGCAGAACATGTTTTGGCAAAAAAGAAAAATTTTCTATTTTGAAAAAGTATATATTTTGAGTTTCTCAAAAACCTGCAAGGTCTACGCTTTTGAAAAAAATTATGGAATATTTATCCATGTTTTTTAAGTATACAATGAACATTTTAAAGTGGGGTCTAAATGGGATCATACTGGACTGAAATTCTTAAGATAAAAGAAACATAAAATGTGGAGCACTTCTCCATAAATAGGTAGAATATGTTGTAAATGGCTAAAAACTATGTGTGATAAAGAATTAGTTTATTTTGTATCTTTAACCAGACACACATTAACACATAATGGGATTACAGAACATGTTACAAGCATTGCTGGGGCAAATAAAAATGCCATCATGTGTCCTGCTTGTCTAGCTTGTGTTGTGTAACTTTTGGCCTTACTTCCCTGTCCCAGTGACTCATTTGTAAATAAGTTTTCATAGTGAATGGTGCAGTATGCATATTACTGTGTTGTATCATTATGCGATTCTTTTCCACAAAGTAAACATTGTGTATCATGAAAGCAAGACAATATTTACAATTTAGCCTATAGACAATGGAGCAAAGTCACTGGCAAAGTATTGTTGCAATCCATTCCAAAAGCAGAATCACTGTCCTGTTACAAAAGACTTAAGAAATGTCATTGGCTGGATGTGTGCTTTAAATTATGACATTCAAATGGGGATGAAAAAGTGTACGTCTTGTAGAAAACAGTTAGGAAATGAGAAGACTATTTTTCAGCATGTTCCTGCAACTGACCACGGTGCTGCTCAAGATAATGATATGGATAGGCACTCAAGTCATCTTAATGTGTCACTATATTTCTGGGAGTGTCACCTGTAGATAAAAAGAAAGTGAAGAAATCCACAAAGTACAGCAAAGAAAAACTGGAAAAAAATTAAACTTACTTACAAAGATTCTGTTTTCATTGGCGGTGGTACAGATAACCAGGTAGTGTGTCAGTGTAGTAAGACAGAATCAGAGATAATTAGCCAGTTAAGACACAAGTTTGTAAATGCCACTCATGTTCAAAAGATTCAAATTCTTGCGGTTTCACCACAAAGTTGGTCAACTAAAAGGATCAAGAATAAATTTGGTACCTATTACAAATTATTTGGCATGAAAAGTAAAGGCTCTAGTTACAGAGAAAGGCATTTTATACTCTCCCAATCTAAAGCCTGTCAGAAGATACAGTTAATGAAGTCAGAGTGTTTCATTTCAGTGATGAGATCAGCAGGCAAATGCCAGGGAAGAAAGACACTATGTCAGTCAAATGAAGAGATGGAACTGAAGTTCTGGAGCAAAAATGATTTGTTCTTGCATATCTTAAAGAAATTTATGAACTCTTCAAGACAAAGTTTCCCAATCAAAAGATACGTTTCTCCAAATTTGCTGAGTTGCATCCCAAGAACTGTGCAATTGCGAGGGGGGAAGTGGAACACACAGTGTTTGTGCATGCACTATACACCAAAATGTGAAGCTTAAGATGAAAGGAGCAAATCTTAAGCAAATTTCTTTTAGGCGGCGATGTTGTGCCATTGAAAAGTTATCAATGCCGTCTTTCCAAGATTATGTGCAGTTCTCCTGAAATAAAATGTTGGCTATATGAATGTGATTTATGTTCCAGTTTAAGTGATTTTTCAGCAGACTTACTGGAGTGTTTAGAAGAAGAAATAATTGAGGACATCACTTACAAGCAGTGGCTATCTGTGGATCGTTGCACTTTTGAAACCATCATGAAATGTACAAGGGACTTAGTTGAGGATTTTTCAAACAAGTTGAAAGTTTTGAAGCTACACGACTTTATTCTAAAACAGCAATCAGCATTTTTTCTGAGAAAAAGGAAATGACTGGCTGCAATGAGAGTGTAACAGTATGCAATTTTTTAGAAAATTATTCTTTTGTTGTGCAGGATGAAGCCCAATCTTTTCACTGCAACAAATTGATGACAGCAGCACATCCATTGATTATCATAAGCAAACTGATGTACTGTCTTTCAAGAAAGTAAATGTACACTTTTTGCACGTCAGTATCATTCAGGTTCTGCGAGTAAGGGGTATGAAAACTAAATCGGCCAAGGTCATAGATGTATACTTTCGTGGTTGCCATTTTAACCTGTCACTCGCTTCAAAGATTTCTATGGCTATATTAACCCAGTGTGATGAAATATGGACTAAATATCACAAAACAAGTTGCAATTTTCTTGCAGCTGAGCTATTAACTACATGACATTGGAAAATATGCAAGAAAACAGAAAACATGTGGAATGATGATTTTAATAGAACCAACATCTATGTTGCATATACCCCATGCACTAACATCTGCTGTCATAGCTCAGTGGTAAAATGCATGCTGTTTCAAGTGTGCCAAGGATTCATGGTTCGAAACCCAGCATATGGTCATACTTTATTTTCCAGCTTTTTTACCTTGTAGTTCTTGCGCATGCACAAAATGTTGCTGAAGTTCTTTATGCACATTTTCACTAAGGCTTCATCACAGTAAAGCAGCATGCCATGTCCATGAGGTAGTGTGGAGCTAACTGCAGTTCAAAAGGATGAAATTGTAAGTCGTGCTGCTCTGGTAAAAACGGCTCGCAAATCGCCAGAGAATTTGATCGTGACCCAAGAACAGTGAAACAATGGCTAGACCAGCACCATGAAGGAGAAGTTGAATGGGCCAAATCACACAGGCGTTCAGGTAAGCCTCGTGCAACAACACTTGCTCAAGACAAAGCTCTGGTAGAAGATGTGAGGAACCAACTTTTAAGACGCAGGTCTATCTTTCTGGATAAAGCAGTTGAGTATGGTTGCTTATATGAAACCATATGCCAATGATTAAATGATGCTGGTATTGCATTGCATCATCCTGCCACTAAGCTCCTCCTCACTGGGGCACATAAGGCAAGGTTATAATGGGCACAGCATAATATTGATCTTCATCAGGCTTACTGGGACCTGGTAATCTGGAGTGGCAAGAAGGTATTTTGATCCGATCAGCAAGGGACCCTATGTCTGTATAGACCACGGGGAACTAGATACGCATCTCAGCACCTCGTTTGAGCAGAACATTCGGGAAAAATTACAGCACATTTCTGGGCCTATATGATAGCATCAGGTCCAGGGGAGTTAATTCAAGTGCCAGAAAGAGTGATGAGTACAGTCTATGTAGTTATTCTGAAAAACACTTTGCTGCCATCCCTTCGTGCTAGGTTCCCAGAACATGAATATGTATTTATGCATGACAATAGTGGTGTGCATACCACAAATATCACCCAGGATTGGCTAACAAGGCATCCAGAAATAAACTGCATGGACTGCCTGCAAGATCTCCTGATCTGAACTCCACTGAATATGTATGGGCCTTATGGTCAAGGAATGGGAAGCATGCCGACCAGACAGGATGCAAGTGAATCTGGTTGCTTACGTGATGGAACTATGGCAACATTATCAGCAGAACCCAAACTGGTGTTATGCACTGGTTGCAAATATGCACAAAAGAATAAACAATGTAATTGTAGCTGGGACGATTATACCAGGTATTAAACACAAGATTTCATTTTTCTTTTCCATTTGTTGTTTCAATAAGTTACTTGCTCCAGGAGAAATACTCTTACATTATCTATAAATCTGAAATACTTCAGAAATTAATTTATTTCTTCATAAAAGACGTGGCTTCAGCTATGAAATAGCAGTAGTTTAGTTTGCTTTTTAAGTACCATTATCCTTGGCTATCATCATCTTTTTGTTATTTCTAATAAATGGAGTAACTATATTGTAACTAGCAGTTACGCAGAATATACCTTTTCAGTTTTATGCATTATATGAGTGTCGGCTGATAATTCCCAGGTCTCTCAATGAAAACAACATTTAAAATTTTTTTTTTATTTTGCAACATAATCTCCAGAAAGGTTAATACGTTTGTCATACTGGTGTTCTAATTTAATTAAACCATCTCTGTAGTGTGATTTATCAATGGCCTCCTTATTGCTGTGAAATCTTCATCCTCCAAGAAATTTTTTAAGATTAGGGAACAGGTGGTAGTCACTGGGTGCTAGATCTGGTGAATAGGGTGGATGTTCAAGCAATTCGAACTTTAATTTGCAAATTTTCCCCTTGCAATGACTGAACGATGGGCCAGAGCATTGTCATGGTGAAACAAGATTTTTTTTTTGGCCAAATGAGGTCTTTTATCTTTTCACCTCATCATTCAAACGTTGCAGTAAGCTTGTGTAGTAGTCACCAGTGATACTTTTACCCTTTTCAAAGTAATCAGTAAAAACAATTTCCTGTGCATCCCAGAAAACACTCGTGATAGCCTTGTTAGCTGACAAAATTGACTTTGCCTTTTTTTGGAGTTGGTTCACCTGGCGCAATCCACTGTTTTGACTGTGATTTACTTTCTGGAGTGTAGTGGTGTATCCAAGTTTCATCCATGGTAATAAGCCATCTCAAAAATTCATTGGGATTTTTATGGTAGAACTCCACATTCTTAACAGAAACCGTTTTTCTATGCAACTTTTGATCAGGTGTCAACAAAAGTGGCACCCACCTCGCTCAGACCTTGTGAAAGCCCAAAACATTACTTAAAATATTACCTGCACGTTCTTTTGATATGTTTACAGTCTCTGCTATCTCAAACAACTTTAATCTGTGGTCTTCCAGTACTAAACGATGAATTTTTTCAATCATCTCTGGAGTTGTGACTTCCACAGGGCATCCAGAGCGAGGCTCATCACTAGTGCTCGTACATCCATTTTAAATTCTGCAACCCACCTTTTATTCATTGAATATGAAGGGGCAGAGTCTTTCAATGTACTGTCCATTTCCTCCTTGATTTCTTTAGGCGTTAAGCCTTTCAAATGGAAGTATTTAATCACTGCTCGTTTTTCCAAATCCTCCATTTTTGTGAAAAATCTAAAGTTATCTTGTTTAAAATGCTGTCATTCAAAAACTAAACAAGCTATTGACCTGCAACTATAGATACAAGCTAGTCTAGAGTAAAACTATACAATGCTGTCTAACTGGCCTAGTGGCGCCATCTGTGTGAGGGCCAGGACTTATCAGTCAACCCTCGTACTCCATCGAATTATACACAATTACATTTGCAGCTGTAACTTTGTTTTTCTCAAGATGAGAATTTATCAGTTTCTTGTTATTTTATGTATAGCTTATTATGATCAGATGGATTGTATATAGCACTTAGAAGTTGGCTCCATTAAAAGTATCATTCAACCTCTTCGCATTTTCTTTGAAATTATGTTGTAATAGCTTAGCTGCAAGAGGACTGTAAATTTGCTCATACTGTGTCCTATAAAGTGAAAAAGTTATGTCGAGGTTCGAACCCTGAATCCTCGGCATACTTGAAACAGCGTGCATTTTACCACTGAGCTACAACAGCAGATGTTAGTGCGTGGGTTATATACACCATAGATGTTGGTTCTATTTAAATCATTCCACATGTTTTCATTTTCTTGCATATTCTCCAATGCCATGTAGTTAATAGCTCAGCACCAAGAGAATTACTACTTGCTTTGTGATATTTAGTCCATATTTTGTCATATTGGGTTAATATAACCATAGAAATCTTCAAAGCAAGTGACAGGTTAAAATGGCGACCACGATAGTGTACATCTATGACCATGCCGATTTAGTTTTCATAACCCCTACTCACGTAATGTCTGAATGATACTGATCTGCAGAAAGTGTACATTTACTTTCTTGAAAGACAGTACTCAACCACAAGAGTTTTCTTTTCATTTCTGAGTGCTTGAAACATGATACTCTATTGGTACACACTTTTCAGAGAGTGCTCTGTCATTTCCTCAAAGAAGTCATGATACCTCATTTAGTAAAAATATATTATTTTTCGGATGGAAGCGCAGCTCAATATAAAAACTGGAAGAAGTTCACAAACCTGTGTAAACACACCATGGACTTTTATGGAGTGAAAGCAGAGTGCATTTTTATGCCACTGTCCATGGTAAAGGACTATGTGATGGAGTTAGTAGCACAGTGAAAAGACTTGCAACCAAAGCTAGTCTCAGTTAAAGATTACATGACGACACCCAAGCAACTGTTTGAATGGAGTGTAAAAAATATACCAGCAATCAAGTTCTTTTATGTAGAGGATAAAGACTGTCATGAAGAAGAAAGGTTACTAAAGGAGATTTAGTGAGACACTTGCTATTTCAGGGACTCAAGGTACCATGCCATTCTCCCATTGTCTCCAGAAAAATTGCAAGCCAAGCACTTTTTAGCTTCTGAGAAAAGTATCATCCATTCAATGACATTGCTTGGTGATGATGTTGACCAGTTTGCATTTGAAAACATAACTGGTTTGCAGTTTGCTTATTGGGTAACAATGGTGGATGAGATGTGTGCTTTCAAATGAACAAGAAGAAAAGGAAGTGATAATTTCCTTCCTATACCCTGCTTGACTTGCAGTATCATTTCCTTGTCCTCAAAAAAATTGATGTCCTGACTGTTTTAACAAGATCCATCTTATGCAAGCTGGATTCACAAACATCAACTGGCCGTACTTATTTTCTAACCTACAAAGTGTGCTGTTATGTGTTTCTTTTATGTTTTGTATCTGTATTATACATCCAGCCAGTCACTTTACGTTGCTTGCCCCCTTTGCTTAACGCACTCTTTGGTGCTCTCTTTTTTCTCCTCTGTGGTTTGCTGACGTGGCATGTGCTTTGGCCGTACGCGAGGAGTGGTGGGATTTCTGCCGTATTGCAGGGATAGCTCTCTGCCCGGCAACTACTCATCAGGATTGTGGAAGTTTTTGTAATGAATTTTTAAGGAACGTCTTTGTGATTTATTTGTGGATCGACCTTATGTAAAGGTAGGCTTTATTATCAGTTTTGTGTCTTGGTAATGGTGAGTGAATTTTGGGGCGGAAAACGTTATGTGTGTTTGAAAATAAGAATTCGCAAAGTGACTGGCTCTTGGAATTGTTCATATGTTTAGTGTGTTTTGGTTCTTTTCCAGTTGAGTTATATTTTTCAGTACGTGATTTTCAGTGTATAATTAGTTTAAAATTTGTGATAAGAGCTTTACACAGTTGTGCAATTTGAAAATGCATAATTTGATTCATGAAGGTAAAAGGAATCAGTAGTGTGAAATTTGTGAGAAAAGCTTTTGGCATTTGTCGTCTGAAATTGCATAGTTTGATTTAGGACGGCAAGAAGCAATATAAGTAGAAATTTGTGAGTAGAGCTTTACATATTTTGGGCACTTTGAAAATGCATAGTTAGTTCAAAATTACAGAAATTCTGTTGTGTAAATTATGAGAGCAGTAATTGCAGTTAAAACCCAGTTATGCTGAACCCATTTATGCTGAACTTTGTAACTGAAAACGGTTGGGTTGTAAAGTACCTACATCTAGCTTAGCTGGACTTTGAAGCTCTCTGTTACCAGAATTTCATAAAAGTCTGTTTCGGTCTTGTTCAACATTCTTAGCTAGTCTTTGACTAGCTAAACATAATTAAATATTTTGGTCTGATGTTTATAGTGGCTTTGTTTTATAAAGTTTCTAAATTGATTTTGTTTGTTGAATTTTTGTTTGACTTAATTTTTGCTGTATTTAAAACTTGCTTTACTGCTCTGCTCAATTGGTTTTGGTTGGTTTACTATTTAAGCCATTTTTGTTTTACAGTTATTCTTTTATGGTTGGTTTACGGTTCTGGTTATTAATGTTTGTTTATTATTATCATTAAAGTACCCACAAAAACAAACTTATCAATAGTAGTATATTTTTGAGAGTTCTGGTTTCCATTTTGTTTTCCCCTACGGCACTCGTTAGGGCTTCCCTTTTCGTTTGGCCGGGGTTCCCTAACTCAGTCAAACAGCGGTACCATTGCAAAAGAGATGGGCAAGGCAAACCAAATATTACTGAAGACACTCAAAGCTTACAACTTGTAGGTATGTAATGTGAATATCTACACATGTAATTTGGTTATTTAGGATAACATACTCTAATGATTACTGTGCATACTATGTGTTAGAATTTAAGTATGATCACATTGAGATCCCACTTTGAAATTTTCAGTATACATTACCGAAATGCGGATACACATCTCATAATTTTTCCAAAAGTGTAGACATTGCACGTTTTTTGGAAACTCAAAATATATTCTTTTTGAAAGTGGTTAATTTTTGTTTTTTACCAAAAAATGTTGTGTTGCTTATCAAATTAAAGCTTAGTGCATAAGCTTTACATTGACACCTCAACCACATGTCTAGAATTAGAACCTGAGTTGTGAGTGTTTTAAGATGGATCTGTGCACAAATTTTTGAAATGTATGTGATGTTTCGACAGCCATAACTCAAAAATAAAAGGTTGACATTATTTGAAAACAATATTTTATTCATAACTTAAGAAGTACACATAACCCATGAAATTCTAAATTTTACTCAGCTGGATTTGCACCTATTTGTTTCTCAGATGTGTGTGAAAGTATTAAGACATTAATTAAAATGCATACTCACTCAGGTTGCAAACAAATGCTGGCTTTTGCTTCCCAAGCCTCAATTGAATTCAACAGTGCCTGTAATCCAGCTGTAGTTTCTTCTAAAGTACAATGTGGTGGCAAGGTCATAGACTTGTCAATTAATTTCTTCAGTGTATCAGCCGTGACTTGTTCAGAATCTTCTTTTAATTTCTTAACTTCTGTCAAAAATTTTAATCTCTGAAGTGTCTAGAAAGTTAAACAAGATAATATATTTTTAAAATATATGAAATATTACTAGATGATGTAAAATGTATAGGGTCTTTCAACAAGAGTGTCCTATCTTTGAACTTAAATAAAACACGTTCTATATATGATAGTTTATTTCTTTTTTTATTTTGGAACATAATTAATGTCATTACGTGTGGAAGAGAACATCAGTTAAGTGACTGCTGCGACTTTGTTGGGTTGCGCGTATATGGTTGACCCAATTTTCAATGACAGAAGAACGTAAATTAGGTCCAACTTCACGAATAACATGCGTGATGTTATTCATAAGATCATTTACTGTTCCTGGCTTGTCGACAAACTCAAGATTTAACATAACCCCACAAGAAGTAATCCAACAGCATTAAATCACATGACCTCGGGGACCAGTTAACATCACCACCATGGGAAATGATGAAACCTCTGAACTTCTCCTTCAAAAGATCGATTGTTTCGAGAGCAGTATGACACGTGGCACCATCTTGCTGGAACCAGGTGTTTCTGAGAGCCATACCATCCAATTAAGGCCAAAAATAGTCTCTTATAAGAGCCCGGTATCTTTCTCCATTGACAGCACTTCTCCATCTTCATCTTGGAAAAAATATGGACCAATGATTCCACCATACCAAACTCCACACCACACAGTAACCTTTTGGGGATGAAGTGGTCATTCTTGAATCTGCATTGGATTGTGATTGTTCCAATAGTGGCAATTTTGTTTGTTAACACAACCATCCATCCAAAAGTGGGCTTCGTTGCTGAAGATGATTTTTCGACAAAAATCCAGGTCAGCTTCCAATTGCTCCATAGCCCAGTCAGCGAATACACGGCGCAACCTATGGTCGTTGGGCTTTAGTTCTTGAGTTAACACCATTTTGTAAGTGTGAAACTTCAAATCCAGATGCAGAATTTGCCAAGTTGTGGTCAGTGAAAGCCCCAATTCTTGCGCTCGACAAGCAATTGATTTGTTTCCATTCTCGCGTACACTTTCATGAACAGACCTATGTTTTTGTTGGAGCGCTTACATTGATTACATACGGGCGTTCTTTGATCGCTGACAGAACCACTTCTTTCAAATTTATTGATCAAATGCCGAATCATTCTCTCGCAGGGATAATTATGCACACCATAAACTTCACGCAATACACGGAAGGTTTGGCGAACAAATGATCCATTTTGATAATAAATTTTCACAATTTCTATGTGTTGATGAATGCTGTAATGTTCCATGGCTATTTGTAAATAACAACTCTAACCACATGAAAAAAAAAATGACTCAATAACAACGGCAGCTATCACATGTTAAAGATAGGACACTCTTGTTGAAAGACTCTTTATATAAAAGTTTCAGTGTATAACTAACATCTGTTATTAAATAATATTAATACAAACAGTTTGACAATATCATATAAGTAGGGACTCACTTTCCGCATGTGCTCGGAAGTTGAGAAAAAGCTCCTTTGCTTTTCAAGTGTCCAAAGACAAGGCCAAATAAAAGTTCATTTTGGGTCAGTGTAGGCCAGAAAATTGTGGCTTTTATTTGTCCTTTGTCTTTTTTGGCATGTTTTTGCTTACTGGTCCATTTTTTAGGTCTTAAAAGGCTCCCCCCCCCTCCGGCCCTGGCTTCACCTATTGACTAAATTTTTACTGCTCCTTCTCTTCTATCAACTACATTTTACCGCTCTTTCTCAACTCCAACAGACAAGAATGATTTATACAGATTAACATAATCTAAAACATGTGACTGAAAGAAGCAGCATTTTATTCATAAAGTTTTTTCACACTGTATGTTCCACATCACCAGAATTTTGTATTTTTTAAGAAAAATGTTTAACTCTATTTCAAAGAAAAACATTTCAGTGACATGATAAATTAAGTACATCAATCTCTCACTGCAGTATGTATGCACTAATGTATATCAAAAGTCCATAAATAACACAATTTGGGGGAAAATGACACACATACCCTTTTAATAATGGCCGATGTAATGGCATTGATGTTTAAAGTCAAGCATTCTATTCATTCTTTAAATATGTAATTAAAATTATTATAAACATTAATTTGCATTACATATTTATGTCCTTTTTCCAGTTATTAGACCATTTTTAGGTCTTTTCAGACAATTTATAGATCTTCAACTTCCTAAGCCCTAAACATACCTCAACAGCTGTTGTACCCACATTTCATACAAAATGTGTTGATGTAAGTTAAGAAAAATACCGATGACACCACCTACACTGCTGTAATTATTGGTTTTATTATTATGATTATCATCATCATCATCAATTCAAAGAAAGACTAATAAGGAATTTGAAAGTTAAAAAGGCGTTTCATTTGTAAGACACCTATTTCCATGTTTATACACAACTAAAATATTTGATAGTTTTTGATTTTGCATGAATAGGCAATTCATACCAAGATGTATAATGGGCTACCTTGAAGCCAAAACTCAAATTTTAAAATTTGTTTATATGCAAGGTTATCTTTTCATGCAAGACAGGCCATACTAGATTGCTACAAAACTTGGTATACAATATACCTTAAGTGCCACTTAGAACACAAGTTACATGGCATATTAATTACTTTCCCAAAAGCAGGATAGGGCGGCAGTGTTCCAGAGGGATGCAATATTAAAATAACTCAATTATTCTGTTTATATGAAAAATAATATATAGCAAAAAGTTTATAACGAAAATATTTGTAAGTAAATATTCACAAAATTGTGATTGGATGAGTATGTAATCAGTTATACCAATTTTATGTTACTATTGTTTGTGTACACACATCAACCACCAAACAGTATAGCTCCAATTGCACTGTCAGCGCAGGGAGCAATTTGTATACTGTTCAAACCTTTACATAGGTCTTAATTGTTTTAAAGACTCCAGAAAACAGATTTTTATTACTGGTTTTCAAAATATCACATGACACAATTTTCCCAGAGAGAAGCAGAGAGGGGAGCAAAGTGATGAATTAGGAGAGTGTAGAGAGAAAAAGGTTGAAGAAGGAGTGCAAGAAGGAAAGAAAGGCAGAGGAAGGGTAGAGGAAGAGAAAGTGAAAGAGGCAGACATGAATTTCCACATTTATTGCAATAACTCAGCTGCAGGTTCTGCTAGTTTTAAATAAATACTAGCATAACCAACCTTGTTTTACTTTTCATAACTCCTTCCTAATTAAACAAAAACTATTGAAATAATGAAAAATTATGAATTAAAGAGAGTTTGGCAACATGCATAAAGTTTGTAATCTGCTATAAACCCTCAGCAATGTTAGCAATAAACAAAATTGGTTGGCATTTTTTAAAGATTAAAAACAGAAGCATTAATAACAGTGAAGTATTCATCATGATGTAGATTGAGTCACACTTTTTTTACACTCACCTTCACTAATTAAAAGTTATATAAAACAGAAACTCACCCAGTCGCTGACGATGAGGACGAATGCCCTCGAAAACATTTCTGTTTTATATAACTTTTAATTAGTGAAGGTGAGTGTAAAAAAGTGTGACTCAATCTACATCATGGCATTTTTTAGTTTAAATATTTCCTTTAAGTGTTACTGTTTGTTAAATGTATGAGTAATATATCCAATTTCAGCATTAATTAAACCCAGTATCCTTAACTAGTGATAAAATGTATATTAATATGCACCGTAAATTCCCATTTGATATGTATTCATATTTGCAAACTTCCTGAAATTGAAACCTGTAAAACTTTCCCTCATCAAAAAGAGGTGTAATAATGTTGCAATTACATGAAATTTACAACACATAAAATGTTCAGTGCAGTAAATGTACAAAAAATACGTGTAAAATAAATGGGAATTCCATTTTATAAGAATCCTTGAAGACCTGGTACTACTCTTCTTTCTGTTACATATACTGAAATTCTTCTTAGTACTACAACAAACACATGGCTATCACATTTCTAGTACATATTTTATGCTTCATAACATGAACTATAGACAAAAACTGTCACAAAAAGTTGGAAACTTACACCCCGCAGCCACAGAATGCAAATAAACAATTTACAAGGAAGGGTTGACTTTATAATTCACATTGTCCATTACTGAATGTTCACACCCATTTCCTGCCCATCAGTTACTAGAGGTCAATTAGTGGAGCAATAAAATTTTAAATCTGCATGCTATTCATTTTGTTGCTGCCCAGTAAGTGGGGGGGGGGGCGGGATCATGATCAAGTACAGACACAAATAAGCTCTAGCCTATTATAACTATGTATACCAATTAGCTTGATACATGGTACATACAGTCTGTAATCTAAAGTTACAATATAATGCAATAGAATGTAATGCTTTGTCCGTCTATGGTGAAAGTGTTTTGTATCCGCTCACAAAGCTGTAAAAATGTCTCCATATCTGTAGTTGTAGGCCTATGCTCCAATACATTTTATGGGCAAATAGCAAACTTTGGCAACTATGTGTATTATAGCACATAGATCATCAGCTCGAAGCAAAATAACTTCAGAACCGGCCTGCTCGGCACTGAGGATCGGAAGCAACGGAGTGAGCAAGGAGGGGAAGCGCATGGCGTCATGCATACCAAAGTTTAGTGGTGAGTGAGGGCTCTGATGTTATTCTCACACTACACTATGTTCAAGCCTAATCGAAACATAATTGTTCAATTACTATGGAAGACAGATCAGCACAACGTAGGCCATCGACACCAACAACTTTCAATCCTTCATGGTAGGAAAATATTTCATTGTGCAAGAAAATACAGCAGCAAAATGTTTAATATGCAATAAAATATTGAATCGTAATAAAAGATTTAATCTGCAGCATCATTACTCCTCTTGTCATGCAACAAGTATACTAAATATGAAAGCCAGAAAAGGACAGCTTTATTAGAACTAAAAAATAACACGTGGCAGGAGGTATGTAAAGTTAATATTATCTTGCAGCTCATTTGCTATTACAATGCTTGATAAATCCTATAAGATATGATTAATAGTTTTTTTTTTTAAAGTGTTTATATGAGGTGTGATCAAAAAGTTTCTGGAATAAAAGATAGGTTCAAAAACACAAATAGTTTGACAGTTTTTTATGTTCGTTTTCCACAAGAAGGATTCCCTAGGTTGCACAAACATAATGAAAATATTTTAAGCATGTTCGTTCACCTATTTGTGCGATAAGCTTTTTTCTTTAGTAAAGATTTGTAAATCTAGGCACAGAAGCAGGCTCACCGATCAAAGCTTGAAATGTGCTTTGCAACTTGCTAGTACGCAAACAATAGTGCCAAACATTAATATAATTATATTTAAAAGAGCCTAAACATCCCATGGAGTAAATGTACACCAATAATGTATTTTTTTTTTTTTTTTAAAGTCACGGTGATCAAATGTGTGCGCGTTTCTTTAATACCAATAAAAATAATGTGTAACAAATGACAACAGAACTTTTATTTTTATTAAACAAATGAAAGTGCCCCAATACCTTAGTTCACAAATGCCATGTAAATTAATTTATTCAGGAAATACTGTATAATGCTATGTTGTTTCTTATGTCTATCAATAAAGTTTTCCCCTGCAATTCTATAATCTATATCATATAAACCATGCTTAAATAAGTATAATATGCACAAACAAATTCGTATGCTGGCATTAACTCTGCACGGTTACTGGGAGTACCGCCACTGTATGCATGAAGCTTGAATGCTGCTCCATTGTCACACAGTATTCATTCGTCCCGAGCGGAGCAGGTGGCGCCTGCTCGCTAGAACAAGATGGTGGTAGCCTCTGTTATAGCAGATGTAAAGCATTGTATTGGTCTTTCATGAGAGATAGCACTACTCATTCTGTTCCCTATGTTTAACACTCCTACAAGCGCAAGAGTATTGTCATTTAGTGTGTATCTGAAGTCACCCTCCAACAAACATTACAGCAAACAGGTGAATATCAAGGAGTTTATAATATATGAAAACTGTCATCTGTATGTAAGATAAATTAGCAAGCAATCACATCACATATTAAAGTGCAATTAGTACCAACCTCATCCAACTTTGGCAATTCTGGCAGATTGATATATAATGACATTCCTTTTTCTATTAATTCCTCAACAGGTGCTATTGCAGGTATTTCTTCTTCCAGTAGTTTTCCTGCATCCTTTTGAAATTCTTCTACTTTATCTACTAATTCCTTTACTTCTTTCTCTTCCTCTATGTGACAAGGCAGATTGCAAACTTCCTTATAAAACAGGTGCAACTCTTCAACCGTGGGCCTATACTTTGTTTCGTATGCTTGCTTATTTCTGAAATGGAAAACATTAAATTAGATCACTATACTATTGACAGAAAAGATATTACTAAAGAGTAGAGACAATACATTTAGCAATTATATACATTTTGGTGAAATACAATACTTAATATGCAAGTAGTTTATAAGAGTGCATAAGGGATGAATATGTTGTTAGTGTGCCCTTATATGAAAGGAAAGTGTGGGAAGTTAGTGATCACAACATTGCTAATCAATGGCAGTATAGAATTGAAGACCAGGGTACATACAGATGTGATGATGAAAAGATCTGCAGAGCATGCAAAACAGAATAGATCAAGAAATGGAAAGATGAATGTAGAAGCTACTGGTGACCAAAATCAAGGTAAAATTAAGAAAGAACTGAAATGCCAAGAGGAGTGGAAAAAACAGAATATAATTACTTTGGGACTGAAGAACAAAATGAAACAAGGCTGGATGTCATGGTGGAGCAAATCCGCGAAACTAAACCTGAAAATAGCAGAATGGAAAATAACTAACAACTTGAGAATTGAAAGAGGAGAAGTAAAACCCCTACCAGTGCTGGTCAAATTAGCAACCATGATATTTCATTGGAAAGTTTTGAGAAATGCTAAGAAATTAAAGGGCACAAAAGCTTTCATCAAACAAGATTTTGACAGCCATCGGATTTATTGCAGGAAATGAGAAAAAGCACAGAAAGCAGTGGAGGATGAGAACAAGATTTCCAGAGGGCAATGATGAAAGACAAGTTTCTCCACTTGAACAGATGATGGAGGAGGCAAGAGCATTGGATGTTTGAAGAGATCCAGAATGTTCAAGTGTAACCAAAAACACAGGACTGGAGGCAATGACAAATGGGGCCAGAATAGTTCACAGATTAAAGAAACAGGTCAGCGTAGGAAAATTCCCTGGAGGTAATACACCAAAATGTAGGTTTGATAAGTATGGAGTGGAATTTTACAATTGTTGCAGTAGTTGAGACATGGTTATTATCAATTTAATAGGGTTCGATTTCTATGGAAAGAAATGGTATAAAAAAGGTGAAGGCATTAATTAAAATAACAAAGTTAAGAATGATGAAGTATTACTAACTGATAACTGTAGGAGTGAAATAGATGATTTATTACCTTCAATTAGTTTCAGCTGAGGATGGTAGCAAATGCTCCAAAACTACAAGTAAATATGAATGTAAGAAGTTAATAAACATCTGGCTCAGTCTTACAGTTACTAATGGTAAAAGACATTTATCAGGTTGTTTAGATGCTTTTATTAAAAAGGACAGATTATTTGTGGGGAAAGATACAGGATGACATACTTGGAAACTTCCTGAAATTGAAACCGTAACACTTTCCCTCATCCAGCAAAGCATAATAATTTTGCAATGGCATGTAATTTAGAATGTGTAAAATGTTCAATACAGTAAATGTACAAAAATTACATGTAAAATAAATGAGAATTTCATTTTATAAGAATCTTTGAAGACCTGATAGTACTGCTTATTTCTGTCACATCTATTGAAATTCTTCCTGGTACCACACAAACATGAGAAAGCAAAGAACACCACTTCCTAGGCTATACACAGACTTCTAGTCCATATTTTATGCTTCATAACATGAACTATAGACAAAAACTGATAGAAAAAGTAGGAAACATATCCTGCAGCCACATGATGTGAATAAGATAAACAATTTACATGAGGGAATTGACTTTCCGATTCACCTTGTTCGTTACTGAATGTTTGTGACTATTTACTGCTTATTGGTTACTAAACTTGCTGCCAAAGAAGAAACGGATAGACATTTCGCAGAGAGAGGCGACGTTGCCGCTTACTGTGACCATGTGGAGAGCGCGTTAGAATTATGTGTACGAAGGCAATTGGGTTGTGCCTGCATTGCATTGTAGGGTGGATATTGTTTATATTCATATATGAAGACAATTATAAAATAATGAATCTACATACAAAGGATAAAACATGCAAGAATATATCACTGTAAGCATCTGTGTTGACAAAAGAGACATACCTGTGAAATATTCATACCTATTTTAATGGGAAAATGCTGCTGATAATATACAGAGCTTGTCCTTTAATTGGGATACCTTTACCAAATACAGTTTTATTCGGTTACCGCATACGCCCAGCTTTTCATTTAGCTCACTGTCTTCGTCACTATTTTTGGATATTAAATCCATTAAAAATGTTAACACAATTGCAAATGCTCACAAACACACGTAAACACAAAGCAAATAACCGTACAATTAGGATGATGCAAAATAACTTGTCATTACAAAGCAATCTCACTGATGCAAGTACACTGCAAGCTGTGGCTAAAGGAAGGCACTGTTTATAACTGTAGCGACAGCAGAAGATAAGACGTGCAGTTCATGTTACTGCAACGGTCGCCTGCCAGGTACGTCATGCTAATCACATGTTACAATATCGGCAACAAGGTTTTTGCGTCTATTGTTGCTATGGAAACATCTTAGTTATAATTGGCCCTAATCATAGCTATGATGACCACTATGACGTATCCATCCCCTCTCATTCATTTAAAGCTTTCTGCCACATGGTTAGTAACTATCAATCCCTTTCTTGATTGGCGCCAACTATAGAGATCGTGTTTTATTTATTTTTTATTTTTTTATTTATTTATAACCTACTAACAACTTATATCCGTATTATCCAAGCTGTTCCATATTCAAGGTAGTCCTGGACCCAATTAGGTCAGATAATTGGGAGTCTACTGTACAATTTAGTACAGATTGATCGGTTAATTCTTAGCAAAAAGGTAAGTTTTCGGAATAGGACCAGATGGTACAAACAACAGTAAAAATATGAAAATATCTGTTACACAAAAAAATAAAAACTGTCAAAAATCAGAAGAAAATAAAACAGATCACAAGACTTTCCTCACACACTAGAGAAAACAAAAAGTTTCAAAAATGTTATATACCACCCTTGGGTAACCAAAAAGTTTCAAAAGATGTTTAATGATAACATAACACTGATACCCACAAACAATTATAACATCAAGAATTTCTTAAAATGCAACACAACAGACAAGATACACCCACCAGAGCAGTTCAGGTATACACCACATAAAATGCAAAGGTTGTATAATGTTTACATAGGAAAGACAAAAAAGGAACATTGCTACCAGAAAAAAGAACATGTCAAGCATCGTTGTCACAAAAATAGATAAACTAGCAGAGCCAGCACATTTTTGTCCCAAAATCCCAAAAAATGTACATAATTAATAAACCTAGATATCTCACTAGAATAGAACTCAAGCTTCAAGTTCATCAAAGGCCCAGCAGATGGAAGCAGAAAGCCCAATCACCAAATTTCTGGACCTGATGTCAGTTGGAACAGAGCTGAAGAAGCAAATGAGGATTTGCAAAGAATGTCCCAACAAGGTAATAATAAGTGAAGTAGACCAAGTGATAGTGCAACTCATTTTAAATTTATAGATTCACTTTATTGTAAATGTTCCAAAAATTAAATACTTGATGAGTACTGAGTATTTGGCTCAAAAATCAGTATTAGTAACGTAGTGAGAAATAGCGTTGTCCCACCCTTAATCAAAATGTACTTTATTAAATAATAATGGTTTTTAAAATTAAAAAAATGCAATTGTATGCAACTATCGTTAGATTATATTGATGTATGAAATGTATTTTTATTGCTTATATATGTATGAGAATAATCCAGGGAGTAACGACCATGTATTCCCGCTGCGCAGATCACTGTCGAGCTTCTATCTAAGCCAAATGATTTTATCAACATCTTTTCATAGTGTTGTGCGAGTTTCAAGTTGTGCTTTCTATGATTGCTCAAATCTCCGACCAACTGGGAGGTGATACGTATTGGATTCTTTTAATGTTCGGATGTTGAAAGCAGCAGAAATTTACAATCAACTTACAAAAATGTATGGTGATGCAGTAATGAACCTAAGAAATGTGGATGATGAAACTCAATCTGGACATACATCACTTATCACAGATAATTATTTGAAGTGAACAAAAAGATTATATAAGATGGATGTGTAACCCTAGATGAGTTATACATTTTTTTCCCAAACATTTCCCATTCCTTGTTGGTGAAATTGTGTCTGAACATCTTGGCTTAATGGACTGGTGGCAGCCGACTACAACTTAGGAACTCTAAAGCTCGTAGACAGATATGACAAATGCTTAAACGGAGGTGATTATGTAGAGAAACTAATCAAGCGTCAGTTTTGTATGCGACATGCTTCTTTTTAATAAAATATTTTTTCTGGATATATTAAGGGGAGACCAAACGTCCCACTGTACCAACGTTAAATTTACCAACTTTATGACCATTCAGGGCTATTCTGTAACTTTGTTGTTAAGAAGGCCACTACAATTATTTGTTAAGCTTAAAGAACCGCTGTTAACAAATGTGCCACTATTAGGCATTCTGTAACTTCTTTTCCTTGCCAAGATGGAGTAAAAGCATGCAAAGAAAATATCATACATAAAATATATGTGGATTTTTAAAATTTGCACCCATTGCTTAGGATAGCATGACCTTATGATCTTTTGTGACCCCAAATAATTAGATTTTTATGGGAAAACTCACCAAGCTGTTGAACAGCTGTGGCAGTGGCCCTGCAAAATGAGTTTAATTTTAGGTTAGGAATGACAAAAGAATTAACAATGCAGTTTCATATCAACCTGCAATTATTGTTTTATTTTCTTTATAGTTTTTTGTGGCTTTTAATTATACTTTTTAAAGATACCAGTGGTCATGCAGATTTTTCTGAAATTTTAATGAATACCATCAAGTATAAGAAGGCACTTATTCTTTTATTCATGATTTGGCAATGTTTAGCTTTAGTTTAGTTCTGTGGACATGTTCTTGCATCTTAATCTCTGAATGAAAATCATTACTGCTATCTGATTATCCATATTATTTTAGGTAGGTGTTCATTAAGTGGAAGGTCAGGGTGAAAAGAAAGGTTAGTTTCATTAGTTGTGCTATCCGGGGGAATGTTCAGCTTAAAGTATTTTATTTCAGATTATTTTTCATATGCAAATTTACTATGCATAAATTATCATTTTATAACCCAACTAACTATTACGTTCTTCCTCTTCCAGCAGTATTAGTATAAATTCAATTTCTATGGTTACAAGAAACTGGTAAATAGCTTTCTACTAGCCAATTCTTTTAGCAGATTGGAAATTATCTTAAAATAATTCTAGGAACGAAAACATATCGCTACACTATCCTACAGCTCTCAAAAGTGTTCCTAACCTTAACCTAAAACTGAGGCAAATGAATTCATAAACCATGCAAATAAACACAAGATTTATCACTATTTGAATCTAAAATTCTTAAATCAATAAAAAGTATTTATTACAACATGAGATTACATAACATTTACTTTCCAATAAAAATTCTCTCTTAAAACTTATGTTGGAAACATTATTTAACAATGCTATCACATGGAGCATTGATTACCCAAGCATAATCCATAACATTTATATTTTACAGTAAAACAAATAAATAAACATTTGATAATTAAAATGACAAGCTTATATCATGCTCTTCCTCTTAACGCAGCATTAAAATGACATCTGTGAATCTGTTGTGTAACAAAATGTATTAGCATGAGGGTTTCGCGATTTGTTGCATTCAATAAACAAATCTTTATTAACAAAATTTTGTTTTGTTACAAAGTTACAGAACGTTGATCAATTGGTTAGTGGCTTTAACAGTTTGGTAAGCCTTAACAAAACATTGCAGAATAGCCTGATTATCTCAGAATATATGCAACGAGACTATAATTTTAGTAATTAAAATGCGAGTATTATTATTAACCGAGCGAGCGATGCGAAGTGTTTTAATCACCATTACAGTCAAGTTTCATACGATTGTTTATGCTCGACCATGTATCTAAATTAAAGGTTTCATAAGTATTCGTTTCTGGTTTGAGTGATGTGTTACAATCGTTATTCCTTTATCTATGGTTACAATACAAAGACCTTGTAGCACCTGTGCCAAACAAAGTTGTTAGCGTTGTGAGACGTACTATGCAGAATAATTGATACTTGCGCTTTCACAATGTTACGTGGCCACTTCTGATTGGTGAATACCAATACTTTAATGAACAGGTGTACTTTAATGAGGCCCATTAAAGTACTGCTACCAGTCGTATAAATACTACATTTTGGCATGGTCGAGCATAAATTATTTAAAATATCAGACCGAAATGTTTACAAGATGTAGATGCACGACTTCCAAGTTCACTGATCTACTTTTATAAAAATGTCATTTATTATGGAAGATATGATTGTTTTCTAAATTAGAACAAATTTTTTGTTCAAATTTATCAGCAATTAATTTTTTTTAAAACCTATCCAACTTAACACCAAAGTAGGCAGTAACACCACTAACATATTCTTTTTATGTCAAAATTTCCTTTACCTATCTTCAATAGTTTGAGAATACCAGTCATTTATATCAGAAAATGCCAGAAAAAATACTGTTCAAAGTGAAACTGGAGAAAAATTACTTCACACATATTTACAAAGCAAAAATCATATTGCTTGAACATGTGCAAACTACCGTATTCAGATGTGGTACCAATTTGTAGAGCCAAGTACCCCTCAAAGATGAGCTAAAACATATCTCTCTATTCCAAAAATATAGTTTTTATTTTTTCTGAGAAGTAATGCAGAATTCAGAGCACAAAGTGGTAGATGCATTGCCATTTTTTAAAACTAATATATATAAAATTGAAATGTCATCTTTTTTTTTGGCAATTTTTGCCATTTAGTGCCCCCTTAAAACCAAAGAGTCCTTACTTCCTAGATGACCCTTGTAGGTTGTAAATGTTATCAGCAGGTACTATCGTATTGTATTACTATGACATATTACTCTTATTATACCTACACATGCGCATACACACATAACTTTATAAACATATAGCTTCTACAGCACAGAATCCACAAACAGCTAAAGTGACCAACCTGCTTATTTGCATGATATATTACATTAAATGTTAATATTACATGAAGTAAATTTAAAAAAAATCACAGTATAATTAAAAAACTCATACCCTATTCTTAAACAACTTATAAGTTTCCTTACAGACTACAGTTTATTTTACTATAGCTGCTTGTTTCTCTTAAGACCAGTTTCACCAACAAATGTTAAATACACTTTAACATCTTGTTAGTTTAACACAATGTTAAAATTCTTGAGTTTAAGCTTATAAAGCGAATTGTTGGTTAACACCCTGGTAATGTCTAAGACAACTGTGAACGACAGCTTTCAAGAAGGCAGTGACTGAACTACATGTACTTCTGAACTTGCTCCAATGCACGTCTACCCATTGCAGTGCTCTCGTGCCAGTAGCAGACAACTAGTTATGTTCAAATTACCAAGTAATCTTTTATGACTGTTTGAGGTTAGAATTTGCAGTCAAGTAAAAAATCTTGGTGCAGAAGAACTTCACCATTCAAAACAGAGTTAATTGTAGAACTGGTTAATAAGCACAGAGGAACTATTGAATGCAAAAAAAAAAGAAGTAGAAGAATAACATTGGCCAACTTAAAATACAGGAGTTGGATTCATCATGGGGGAAAAACTCTGAGGAATTATATTGCAAAGCATGTGTTTCTCCTAAGTCCAGTAAGCAGCTGCAGCAATTTTATACTAACATAAAATGCAGCACTAAAAATGGCAAGGTGCCAAGAGCATTTATAATGGTGTAAAACTGGTGGAGACCCCAGCAAAAATAATGTTCATTTCTTGAAGCAATTTCTTCAGAAACCTTCTAGATAAACCCACAAATGGTAGCTTTGGAAATGCCAACTTTATCACCCACCATTAAATGAAAGGTGCCAATAGCTTATCATCTCAAGAAATTGTAGCATAAGAGAAAGAAGTATGTTTTACATTAATAGGATTCTAACGTATGAATTATTTTTTCTATGACTCTATTCACAACCACTTTGGCAATATCTATTGCTTTAAAAATTCCTCCTTTTGCAGATTTTAAAAATCATGATGATGCACGGCTCTTCATTTAAGAACAGTATTCAAAAGCGCTAAATACAGCAACTCAGAGCCAACAGCTCGTTTTGTAGCAGCATTTTTTCCAACCTCTAACATTTAACACTTTAATACAAGGGTACAGTGATGGTAACTTAACACAATGTTACAATTAATATTGTTTGATGAAACAGAATTTACGATAAATTCAATGTTAATCACTTCTGTTAAAATTTTACATGGTTGGTGAAACTGGCTCTTGAATATCTTAAAAAATAACCAGAGTAAACTCTGTTTTCTTGAAAATCCATAAACTTAATTCGCCAAATGATTTCCATCAATACTGGCTGATGTACTACAGTGGTGTGATACTCAAATCGCTGACGGCAAAGAAATTATTAGTTACTGGAAAATTAATTATGTTTACATAAATACTGTTCTTTGTACCCCAGAAGGTGCAGCAGGTATTTTTGCTGAACAAACTAGCTAATAGTGACAGTGACTTATTCAATAATACTGTTACTGTTTTACAAGAAAGGCACTGAAGAGCTTGGGTATGGCACAATAACGAAGTTCAACAATCATGCAACTTTTATACCATGTAGCTTGTCGGAGAACAATTATTAATGTAAGGTTACTAGGATAATAAAGAATACCACCACTGATACTCAAAGAGATTTAGAGTTTGTGATAACAGCCTAACTGAGTGAGGTGGCAGCGCGGTAATGTGTGTGACCTGCATTCGGGAGGTCCCAGATTCATACCCTGGGGCCGACCAAAGGCTTTTTCACAGTTTTCTTTGGTCGTTAGGTGAATGCTGGGTTGAATAATTTTGATCTGCAAATTTTCCTATCACCCCTTTCATCACTACATTTCATTTCCTTCTTCACGCCATACCAAGCATAGGGCTGATCACCCATCCTGGATATGCTATGATCCAAAGTTTGACTGGCTTTTAAGTCCCACAAAGAGGAGGGTAATCCATTAAAGAAGATAATAGCCTAGAAAGAAAAAGGTGAAAAAAAACAAAAAAGCATACATACCTAGTCCTTACTTTTTTGTGTGCAATTAAATTTGCAATAGTAACACATTTCTCTGCTACTTTGATCATTCCTTCCATAGTTTCCTGTAGCGTTGATTCTGGGAATTTCTTTTCTCTGCCTTCTTGCAACAAGGTTTTAATTTCTTGTAAACCTGTTCAAAATTACATCCATTAGACCTTGAAGTGCATTCCTGTAACTCAATTGATTAGCTTACTCCATAACTAAATGAAACTTTTAGCACTTTATGCATATGGTTTAAAGCTCTCTTAATATTGACATAACAAAAGTTATAAAATTCATCACACACCACTCCATAAATTCTAGACTCAATATAAACATTAATAGTCATATTAGGTAAACCATCTGATATTAGGTTTTTAGGTCTCCATGTTGATGTATATCTAAACTGGAAAATTCACGTAGAGAACATTATACTGAAACTAAGATCAGCAACTTTTTACTCTTAAGACAACCTACTGCTCAAATTCTACTTTAACAATGGTATATTATTAAATATAAAAAACAGAAGCATCATGTTGAATTTAAAATAAGTCATTCTGTCTTAACATATACCTTCACTTAATAAATTATTAAAAACTGGAATGTTTTTGAGGGCATTTGTCCTCATTGTAAGCAGTTAGGTGACTGAAGTTTGTACTTTCTTCCCTCTTCCTCTGGGTTTGTTCCTGCTGCAATCTATTGGCAGAATAACAAAGTTTAAACGAACTACTCATTGACTAATTTTGAAGATTTAGAAGCTAGTAACAGTGATGTGTCATATTTAAAATAAAGAGAGTTGAGGGTTGTTACACTACATCACTAAAATATTCTTACTTGAACGCATTTCGGGAGACGACTTGTTCCTATCATCAGCATGTTCTCAACTGATGTTTCTGGTCATTGTCTGGGGGATGTGTGTGGCTAGTGGTGTTCTCTGGTGCTGGGCTGATGAACCTCCAAAGGCTGCTGGGTGGCGGCAGTTCGAAACTCATTAGGTGATTCCTGTGTTTGACAATCACTGCCGCCACCCAGCAGCCTTTGGAGGTTCATCAGCCCAGCACCAGAGAACACCACTAGCCACACACATCCCCCAGACAATGACCGGAAACATCAGTTGAGAACATGCTGACGATGGGAACAAGCCGTCTCCTGAAACGCGTTCAAGTAAGAATATTTTAGTGATGTAGTGTAACAACCCTCAACTCTCTTTATTTTGAACTACTCACTGGTGGGATTTAAACATTTATGATATCAGCAATTTTGGCAAATAATTTCTCCCAAATAGTCAGTTCTAGTGAAAAATAACCAGTTTTAACATTTTCATGGCTTGACCAATGTTGTGGTTGTTTGACCAAAAATGGTGTGATACAGCAATTTATCTGTTTGTTTGTTTGTTTGCTTGCTTTATATTCCTCTGGTGTTGTTTTAGTTTAATGCTCACATTTCTTTTAGTTCTGCCAATGTAGTATTTCTAACAATCTTACAATTGATCTGATAGATTCTGGATTTCAATGTATCTGGGATTGTGTTTTTGAGTGGTTTATTCAGCAGATTGTTCATGTTGTATTTGCTTTGTGGAGTTAATCAGATGTATTTTTTTGAAGACACTCAAATTTCTTAAACATGTTCCAATTTTAATAACTTAAAAAGTGAAAGTACAGGGTGTGCTTTTAAAATAAGTACCATTTTAATATTTTGCCACTGCAGTCTCGATTTTGAGCACGTGCAATCACTTTCTCCATTCATTAGGAAGCCATATGCAGCTCTGAATGATCGTCACTTTGTGTTTTCCTGTTACATCATTTCAAAATGTTCAAAACAATCAGACAACCCACCAACTGTGAAGTAGGATCAGTGATTTGTTTTCTGAATGTGAAAAATATTATGTCAGCAAACATTTATCGCCAACTGTGAGAGTTTATGGGGAAACAATAATGAGCGACAATGCCCGGCCACACACAGCCAAACAAACACAAGATCTAATCACATCATTTGGTTGGGAACAATTCGACCACCCTCCCTACAGTCCAAATTTGGCACTGAGCAATTTTCAATGTTTCTTCATCTGAAGAAATTCCTTTGTGGAAAACATTTGAATGATGATGTGAAACAAGAAGTGCAGACTTGGCTTTATCACACATGGCATCATTCTTTGACAAAGGCATACAAAAATGTTTTCCCGTTACAAGTGCCTGAATAACAGCGGCGACTATGTGGAGAAGTAGTGTGAAGTGTAAGGCAATGAATCAAAGTATTTAGGAAATGATATCTGTTATTTTTTAAAAAAGTTATCTGTGGTTTCTTTAAAAACATGCCTCGTATATGTAAAAATGTGTGACTCATTGTAAATTCAACACGGTATATTATATTTATTTTATGTTCAATAATGAAGTATGGTGTGATATTCTGGGGCAATTCTGTTGAAAGTAAACAAATATTTATGGGAGAGAGAGGGGGAGGGGGAGAGAGAGAGAAACAATAATTTGTAGTATGGACAACAAAGCACCATATAAAGCTCGGTTTCAAAAATTAAATATTGCAACACTACAATGTGAATATATACTCTCCCTCGTGTGCTTTTACATTAATAAATGAATAATATTTCACCAGAAATATAACTCTATATAACATAAACACCTGATAAATGATAAATCTACACAGAACCAATGGTAGCTTTACTTGTTGCAAAGAGGTGTTCACTATCAGTGCATTAAAGTGCTTAATGCTCTAGAATACCATCATTGTCATTTTGGTGATAAAAATCGTATAAGTCTGCTCTTATGGAATATTTGTGCAACAAAGCCTATGACTAAGAATCTATAGATGAACAACACATATATGTGATTTCAGACTCGCTGAGAAAATGCACCTCAAGAACAGCAGTATTCTTTAAAGCTAGTTTATCTGTAAATATGTGATTTTACTTAATTAGATCATTGACATAGTATTTTAAATACTGTGTTACTGTAACAGAATCTTCAATGTCTGTAAATACCTGAGTACCTATTTAAGAAAAACATACATTTCGTATGCTATTTGTTGCATTTTCATTGATAGAGTATATAAAATGGTGCACTATTGTAATGAATCTAAGGGTAGCATGCACCATCTTGGAGTAAATTGTTTGGGAAATAACATTTACTAAACAAGTCCGTACTACAGAAGTAGGTTATTATGGGAGCAATGCACTCTGGAAGTAACATTGGAGAGCTCAATTACAATTTACTTTTTTTGGTTACAACTACGGAAGTAAGAGCTCATTACTCCCGGAGGTATTATTTTGTTTGCACAATTTACTTGATGCAATCATGGATAAGGTTATGTGTGATAGGAAAAGAGGAGAAATGTCAATGAAAGAGATAAATGTTTGTTGGTAGAGATAAAGAAAATACGTTTGAACAATATGAGTGTAAAAAACGTGTTATAAAGATGTTGGAAGAGAAATGCTAGAAAATCATGACGGACGAGTTTAATGCTTTGAGCAATGGGAAACGTACTGAAGCACAGCTCAAAATTTTGGGAACAATATTTCTAATCTTCACTTTGCATTGCAAATCACTTGCATGTTGATGAAGAAATACCCTTTCCAATTTCGGAAAAGTTCATTCATATTCACAAATGGGAGCAATATAGTAACATGCATGCAGTCAATTCCACCCACAATGTGTGGGAAATTTGCAAAAGTGAAAAAGAATTGCCTTTTATTTTCTGAACACTCGTGTACATTTATATGTGTAGGTACCTTGCTCTTAACCTCAAAAGCACTTTAAAACACAAAATACACAACCAGCAGACACATGCTGAACGTTTATTTATAAGATCGCCTGTAATTTCAGGATTATGATGAACTTTACTTAACATGACATGAAGTAAAGAAATGCTGGTAAACTAAAGGTCTAATTGGCATGCAATTAATGTATTGGGAATGACTCTTGATTGATAGATCTTTTATTAGTTTGAGCTACTACTTCACGCCGATTGGTTCTAATCACCATGCGACATCAAACTTGATGTAACGGGAAAGAAAAGTTTGACATTGCCAAACTCTCAAGTTAAGTTGCATTAAGTCAATCCTAAATATCTCAATTTAATACAGCGCTAGACTGTCACATTACGTTAAAATTCATCATAATGCCAGCTTAAGTATCTGAAATGTTCCGGTACAAAACACTCGTAGGATGCAAAACAATAATTGCAGTTTGGGTTATAGAGCTAAATCCCTGACCAAGTTTTGTTGTAAATGCTCTCCAAGCAGGTTCAGAATGCATGTAGAAGGTTCTTTTCTAATATCGAAACATTTGTTGAACATTCTGTCTCTCTCTGTATAAGTACCATACGGTTCTCGCATATCACTATCGCATTCCCATTGTTCTTCGTCGGGATCATCAACGTAACCTAAGTAATCGCTGTTTTCTTAATCGAGAATCATCTATGTAATCTAAGTAATCCATGAACATGTCAAAATACCTTCCTCCAAATACTATATGGTATTCTAGTTCAATCAACAGGCTAGTTACTCCATCCAGATCACAAGAGTAAATTCTAACCTATATTTGTGCTCTATTTAATTCCATAGCAACATACTAGATGATAGTGCTCTCTGACATTTACTTCTGTGGTAATTTAATCTGGGAGCATTTGAAAGGAGTAAAATGCTTCGGAAGTAGTATGGAAGTCGCCAAGTGTTGAATTGAATAGTAGTTTTCTATGAAAGTAGAGTTTACTCTAGGTTGGTGCACGGCGCCCTTAGAATTATGCAAATAGCTATGGATCTTAGTAAAATAATATGAACTCAAATTTGCGTGTATCTAGTTATGTAACATTGGCTGACTTGTTCCATGTTCCAAGTACTTCTGTACATGAACCTAAGAACAACATCCATTGATCCACCCACACTGAAGAAAAAACACAGGTACTCTGGGGGGACAGGACATATAGATGAGTGAAGTATTTTCCACATCAAAGAATACTACACTGCACTACTCCAAGATGAAAGTTCAACTACTTATTGTTACCCGATGCAGAATATCCAAATCTTCAGAGTTTATTTTAGCACTACAAGCAATGCCTGTGGTTGATTTTAGCGGTAAATAGATTGCAAATTGGACTATTGGGTCAGTGCATATGTCTATGTCATTCTACATTGGCTTGACAACACTACGTTGTGAGGCCTTTGTTTTTCGTTATTTTAGTTTTTTCCTCAGTTTAGAGTTTGATTGTTGTGAACAGGAGCTTGTATGTTGTTAACAGCTCGTTTTGGCCATTTTCAAGGCTAATCAATATGGAGGTGAAGTAGGAAAAAAAAAATGAACACTTCTGACACATTTTACTCTTCTAGTTTAATAGAGGATCTAGTTAATTAAAAACAGAAGCACTATTAACAGTGAATTATTCATCATGATGGTAGATTGAGTCACACTTATTAACACTTACCTTCACTAAATTAAATGCTGTATAAAATAGAAACATTTTCGAGGGCATTCGTCCTCATCATCAGCGACTGGGTGACTAAAGGTCGCTTTCTCCTGTATGTTCTTATTCCTCTTCCTACAGATTCTGAACCTGTTGCCATCTGGTGTTTGGAGCACAAAGTTTTAACACATTGTTCACAGGCGGGATTTAAAAATTAATGACGTTGTTGCCGTTTTTTATATGTGTATTTTTTCCCAGATGTTCAATTCTATTGGTGTGGTAAGGGGTTTTAACAATTTTATACTTTGGCCAATGTTGTGGTTTTCTGTCCAAAAATGGTGTGATACAGCGGATTTGTCTATTTGTTTTAATTTTATGTTCCTTAGGTGTTCCTTAAGTCTGGTTTCCAAGTTTCTTTTTTTGGTTTTTCCTATGTAGTATTTATCACATTCATCACAATTAATCTGGTAAATTCCGGACTGTAATGTGTTAGGGATGGTATTTTTGAGAGGTGTGTTTAGCAAGTTCTTCAGGCTGAATTTGTTTTGTGGAGTTAGTCTTATGTTAAATTCATTGAAGATTCATTCAAATTTTCTAAAGGCCCAAGGGTGGTATGTGAATTTCCTGTATTTCCAGTTTGTGTTTTAGAGAGGTGTTAGAGTGGTAGTTTGTGAAATTGCCTTAAGTTTCTTCTTCCCGTTAATCATGTTCCTTATGAGATCTGAGATGAATTCATTAGTTACTGCTATTTTTTCTATATGTTGTTCTTTTAAAAATTCATCATTGCTCAAGGGGACGCTATGTAACCAGTGGATCAAACTTCTAAAGGCGGTTAGTTGGTGTGAACTTGGGTTGCAACCATTTTTCTTTTTATAATTGTCCATATGTGTAGGTTTCCTGTGTATACCGAATTTAAAAACATTTTGATCTCTAGTTTATAATGAGATCCATGAAGGGTAAGGTGTTGTTCTCTTCAATTTCAACGTAAATTTAATGCTGTTGTCCTGCAGGTTTAATAGTTTCAAAGCATCTTCTATTAATTTCTGGGGTATGATGGAAAAAATGTTGTAGTTCTGTAAGTGGTTTATTAATTCCGAGGAGTTTTCAATTTCCAGGTTTTCAAACCTTTTATAGGCTTTCAGCTTGTTTACTAACCACTTAACAATATGGTAGGTAGGTGAGTTGATGCCATTGATAATGGGTCTCATGCTATTGTCTGTGTACTTTTGGTAAACAGTATAATCTTGGGAAGGTGGGGGTTAGCAGGTTTTAGATTGTATTTTTCAGTTGTTGTTAGGGTGGTGTTAACAGAGAGAGCCTTATTTACTAAATCCATGCAGTGGTTAAAGGGTTCTTGGAGATTTCTTCGTAATCCAGGCTATCGAACATCTGGCTTTTTTAAAAGAACAACATAATATAGAAAAAATAGCAGTAACTAATGGATGCAACTCAGATCTCATAAGGAACATGATAAACAATAAGAAGAAACTCAAGGCAATTTCACAAACTACCACTCTAACACCTCGAACACAAACTGGAAATACAGGAAATTCACATACCACCCCATTGCCTTTAAAAAAAATTTGAACGAATCTTCAATAAATTTAACATAAGACTAGCTCCACAAAACAAATTCATCTTGAAGAACTTGCTAAACACACCTCTCAAAAATAGCATCCTAAACACATTAAAATCCGGAATTTACCAGATTAGTTGTGATGAATGTGATAAATACTACATAGGAAAAACAAAAAGAAACTTGGAAACCAGACTTAAGGAACACCAAAGGAACATAAAACTAAAACAAATAGAGAAATCTGCTGCATCACACCATTTTTGGACAGAAAACCACAACATTTGCCAAAGTATAAAGTTGTTAAAACCCCTCACCACACCAATAGAATTGGACATCTGGGAAAAAAATACACATCATCAAAAACAGCAACATCATCATTAATTTTGAAATCCCGCCTGTGAACAATGTGTTAAAACTTTGTGCCCCCAACACCAGATGGCAACAGGTTCAGAATCCGCAGGAAGAGGAAGAAGAGCATACAGGAGCAAGAGACCTTTAGTCACCCAGTCGCTGACGATGAGGATGAATGCCCTCGAAAACGTTTGTTTTATATAGCATTTAATTTAGTGAAGGTGAGTGTCAATAAGTATGACTCAATCTACCATCAAGAAGATCTAGTGCTGCAGAAGCCACGAGAACAATTTGTGGTGTGTACGGGAGGGAAGCACTTGCTGAGAGGACAGCACAGAAATGGTTTTCTTGTTTCTGAGAAAGAAATTTTGACTTGTGTGATGAACCACGTTCCAGGAGACCTTCCCTTTGTGATGAAAATCGCTTAAATCAGTTGGTTCACAATAATCCTCGCCAAATAACAGGGAATTGGCACAAATTATGGAATGCCATCACACAACAATTGTGCGCCATTTGCATTCATTGGGTAATATGCAAAAATTGGGTACATGGGTACCACATGTGTTAAGCAACACCAACAAAAAGCAGCAAATAACCATTTGTTCGTCTTTATGGCCCGTTACTGTTTATCTTGTTGGAGGCTTAAACCATTCCTTGGGAACATTGTTACAGGCAACTAGAAATGGTGCCTGTATGCAAACAAAGAACAGGAAAGAATGCTCAGCCATCAAAAACAAGCAACACCCCTTGCAATGGATGGTGCACACCCTAAAAAAATTATGTTGTGCATTTGATGGAACCAAACTGGTATTCTTTACCATGAATTTCTACCAAAACACTTAGACAATAAATACTACTGTGTAGACTCAACAGCTAAGACAGCTCGCTGTTGCATTTGAAAACAAAACACCTAGTAAACTTGTGTTGTTACTCCACGATAATGCACGTCCACATATGGCCAGAATCACCACAGGTGTGATTGCTGAACTTCCTCACCCTCCATATTCATCATACATAGCCCCTTCTGATTATCCTCTTTTCTGGTCTCTAACAACATTCAGGGACAAGTGTTTCTTGATGAACCTTCTCTTAGCAACTGGCTAACAGATTTCTTCAACTTGAAACCACAACAGTTCTACAGGAGCCTACCTGAATGCTGGCAGGCAGTCTTCAACAAAGATGGTGATTGCATCACTTAATGAATGCATGAGGGATTATTGATCTATGACATAGTATATCAAAGTCGTGTTATTGTGTATTGTATCTTTATACTAATAAAATCATGGCATTGTAAAAACAGCATGAACTTCTGCACCGACCCAATACACAACATAGCAGGGGACTACTGCTTTAGGCAACATGGCCTTAGAAGCTTTCATTGTTTATTTGGAGGAAGAAACTGGAAGTTGCTCTCTTTAATTATAAAAACAATAACAATTACAAAAAGTGAAATTGTGTGTCAATAGAGGTATGAACAAATGCCTCATAAATATGAGGACTGTCCCAGACGTAGCCGACCTAACAAAGAAAAAACAAAAATTTTTGGAAAAAACATTGTTATTTCTCTACATAGTCTCCTTTCAGCTCGATACACTTTTCATAGCGATGTTCAATAGCTTTGATACCCTGTTTATAGTGAGAACCATCAAGTTCTGCAAAATATCCATCAACTGCAAACTCCACCTCTTCATTGTTGGCAAATCTTTTACCACCAAGCCATTCCTTCAACTTTGGATACAGAAAATAATTATAGGGGACTGAATCTGGCAAACAGGGTACATGAGGAAGGAATTCGAACTTTAACTCATTGATTTTGACCATGGCGATAATGGATGTGTGAACTGGTGTATTGTCTCAATGAAACAGAACTCTCTTTTTCGCTAAATGCGGCCATTTTTGCCTGATTTCATCATTCAAACATTGCAATAAGTTTGCATAATACTCGGCATTGATTGCTTTTCCTTTTTGAAGATAATCAATGAAAATTATCCTACGCGCAACCCAAAAAATTGACGCCATGGCCTTGCCTGCAGATGGAACTGCCTTCACCTTCTTTGGAGCTGATTCTCCCCTTTCAAGCCACTGTTTTGACTGTTCCTTCAACTCAGGTGTGAAGAGATGGACCCAGTTTATCCATGGTTATGAATCGATGCAAAAACTTGGCTTTATTGCAGCAAAACATTGCCAAACACTCGACTGAAACATCCTCATGATGCTGCTTTACTTCCATTGTGAGTAAATGCGGCACCCATCTTGCGCACAGCTTTCTCATGTCTAAATTTTCAGTTAGTATGTGATATACAGCACTTTTTGAAAAGTGTATGACGTCTGCTAGCTTGCGCACTTTCAATCAATGGTTATCCAATACCATTTTGTGGATTTTCTTACAATTTCTAGCATGGTCACCTCATTTGGTCGACCACTATGATGTTCATCTTGGCAGCTCGAACGGTCTTGCTTAAACGAAGCCACCCAATATTTTACTGTTGTAAACAAGGGAGCAGACACTCGCGGAGTAGAATCTAGCTCAGCTTTAATATTAGTTGGACTAAGACCTTTCAAATGAAAGTATTGTATCACATAATGTTGACCAGTTTCATCCAGTTTACAAATTCACTGAGCATTCACTATTGATGGCTGCCAAACATTTACTAAACAATGTAACATCATCAAACTTAAGCTTTAAAAGGTTGGTACTTTCTACCATAGTCATTTGTTTGAAACAACAACTGCTATATATACGTCAGATCGGGTACTTCTGGGACTGCCCTTGTACAGGCTTGTTTTGTTTTCATGTATTTCTGCTTCCTTCCTAATAAAATATTTAACAAGAAATAACATAACCTCAATCCTTAAGTACTTCATTGCATTTTTGTGCCTTTTCTGAATGCAACAAATGGCTGCAGTACCGAGTAAAACAGTCTTGTTATATGAAATTAAGAATATGGATAAACTAATTCCTGTTGATATTGTAATGAAAAGAAGCTAGAAACAGTGATGTGTATTGAATTTATTTAAAGGTGAGTCGGAATTGTTACACTAACATCACTTAAGTGATGTTAGTGTAACAATTCCGACTCACCTTTAAATTAATTCCTGTTGTTTTCCTTACCCTGTTATTCCTCTCTCAGTAGCAGAACATGCAAACACAAGCACTGACAATGAATTTATTGGCATGCACCTGACTGAGAAACATTGGCCAGCAGCTTATGCTGCAGAATACTGAAGTGCTGTTTGGCATGTATTTAAACATGGATTATCTACACTTATACAAGAAGTTAGGATGCAGCAGTTACATTATCATCTTTGCACTTTCTAGCAGTTATAAATACAAAACTAAGATCTATTTCCTATTACTTCATTTCTAGTTCTGGTAGTACATAAATCCTCTCCATTATTTTATTTCTTACACTTGATATAGCCATATTTCCATGGGGAACTAAATCAATTTGAGTACTCATTCCATATTGAATACTGCATGGAAAGACAGACTCGGATCGAACTGAATCTTAGATTCGATCCACTTTGAAAGCAGGATCAGATGGCATTTTTGTTGCATTGAAATCATAAGTACTGATTGTAATAGGCTGATTGCTAGTCTTTTCTGTTTCCTACAGACATTCAATTCATAAAAATTTTTGCTGTGCTATAAATATGGTTCACGTTGTTGAAATATGAGTTTAAAGCTGCCATGGAGCATTCGGAAATTTTCTAGCCAAACTTCCTCCTTAAAATAAAAGCTAATTATATGTTATCACCACCAATTTTTCTTCTTCTTTCTTTCTTTAATCCAAAATACAGGCCTACATTTTGCCAATTTCTTCTGAAGCAGTGTTGTAAAATACAACTTTTGAGTCTGTATTTTTCGCAAGAAAATTAGTTTTCTTTTGTTGTGCCCATTGTACATGCTATAATTTTTTTGTGAAGGAATAAACCTGTTAGCAACTGGTGTAATAATAGACTCAACAGGGCTGGTTTTACCATTTTCATATTGTCACATATTCTTTACAAAACAATAATACATTTAACCTCAAAACCTTCGCCTAGCACAGAAAAACCAACCAACATTTCTGTTTAACTGGCTCATCCTTCACCAAGGTAAGTCCAGTTTGAATATCCAAACCAATTTCAATATGTATTGAATCTAACATGGAAATATGGACTGTATTCAGTGCAGAATGTGTACTCAAATCAATTTCAATTCCCCATGGAAACATAACACAGAAGTCACATCATATACTGGAAAGTCAGCCATTTTGTAAAGATAAACTAAATTTTAACTCCTAACAGGACTAATTTAAATCTGCAATTAGAGTTTAAAACTTGAACTAGAACCAGTTGCATAAGAAAATCTTTGGTCCACTGTTTATAAACTAAAATTCCTTAATTTTGAATACATTAATGTAGGTATCAAATTAAAGAGTGTGTTCTCCAAAACCTTTAGAAACCATATTTCTTAAATGCACAATTTCCTCTAGGTGAGAAGGCAGAAACACTGAGCACTTACCTTTTTTACTGTCAGGTGTTGGACTAAGTGCATCCCTTACATTTGACAGCCAGAGCTCAAAGCGCTCAGTTCTCTTTCTTAAGCACTTCAACATAGCAGGAAGCTCATCCATTGTATATCTATACCTGCAAAAACAGAAGACTTTAAGTCACAGTTTCAGGGGACAGATTATCTTCACTTAATATCTGGTAAACAAACCCTGAGCACAGATGAGTACAACAAGATACTGGAAATTTTTCATTAAAATGGCTTTAAAAATGAAACTCTGGCCAAGAAGATAAACTCAAAAAAAGAAACAATGGAAATTACCACATTAAGTAACATGAAAGAAACAAACAAGTTAACAAAAGGTTATCTTTCACCTTCCAGAAATTGGCTAAAATATTCAACGAATATGGTATAGCGGAGCAGTGGGCACTGGGAGCAATAGGTTATAAATCTATGGAGTATAGAAAACTTCCATAATTTTGAACATTCATTCCATTCAGCAAGAGGATCTAGCAGCAGTGGTAACAATATGGCTGAATGATGCTGTAGTGTTGTTGTGGCACATGTGTTTTGGTGATTTTCATTGTAATTTTTGACCTGTACTTTAAGGAGTTGTTCTTTGTGTAAGGGAATCAAAGGTAAAGCAGGTTAAAATAATTACACTATTTTACTGCACATTGATGACTGAAAAACTGTTTAATTATATTATGAAGTTATGGGGCAGAGTAAGCAATTTCTCCTGAAGTACAATGAATATGTATTGTTATTGTGTCAGGCTAATATTACATCTATATCATAGTTTCTAGATAGAGAAACGATTTGCAACAGATAAAGAAAAACATATTTAGGCGTTAAGGTACACCTGTGGACAAAGAAAATGAGTCATCCCCTGATTCCAAGTGACGACTGGGAGGGCTGCATTTACAACACAAATGCAGGAACTGTAGAATGGTCTGTGCCTGTGAGGGCAATGATCACCTTACAATGGTATTTCTTGGTAGTGACGCTTATAAGCTACTGAAAACAGAACACGGGGCAACGTTTCGTTGGCCAAGAGGTTAAGAAGGCACTGCATATGCTCATAAGCTCCTTGGTTCAAATCTTACATTAGTTATTGTTATTTTTTTGGTTAATTTTATGACTGGATGTGTAGAATATAATATCACATTAATATAACTTTAGCATTTTAAGTTTTATGCATATCTATGCACACAAATACATAATTCTATTAAAACACTCATTTTAAATAACTAAAGAAATAAATGCATATAAACTATTATCTTCTAAAACAGATAAAACAATAAACACAATTAATATCGGGTGTATGAACCCTGAGCACATATAACTGCCCTCAATTTTCTGGTTATAAATGAAATTAAATCCCTGCAGTAACGTGGACGAGAAGCTACAACATCCCAGGCTTCTTGAATTTGTGCCCAGAAGCCATCTTTTGTCCTTCGTGTATCTGCAGGAAAATTCGAATGCAGCTCCCTTTTCATCTCAACCCACACATTTTCATTAGAGTTCAAATCTGGTGAACAGAAAGGCCATTCTATCACTCAGATATCTTGCCTTTCTGAGAACCAAGTTGAAACCTTTCGACATATGTGGGCAGGATGATTATCCTGTACCAATTCAACAATTCCATCAGGATATCTCATCCTCACAGAGAGAATTAAAATATTCTCAAGTAAGTATTAAGTATTACCATGTATTGAGCACTGCTCAGTGTATCATCAAGCTGCCACAACACACCTAGATGGTCCCTTGATATCCAACAACATACTGATATGCAACCATGATGAAATTGTGAAGCCGTGTATTTTGCATCGTAGTAACTATTCTATTATGAACTTTACCAAATGCTGTGTATGAAATGCAGCATATTAAAATAAGTAGTCACTATGTGTTGATTAAACATTATTAACAAAAGAAAAACAAGTGTTTGCTACATGCGAGAAGCAAACCTGCATCTAAACCACAGAAGTACCCTACGCTTTGCCACAGCGCTGCAGAGAACACACATGGAAGTTAGCATGTTTAATAATGCCATACAACAACTTGCTGCAGCAGCTACATAACTTTATTGTGTATGGTGTAAACAAGGTGCTATGCCATGTAGGACTTAACTCATTTTTTTGTCCATGAGTGTACATGTTCATTGAGAGCAGATTGCGAAAGTGATATGCAACAGTTTCCACAGAATGTTTGTGCACTTGAGAGTACTTTTTACCTTGCGAGGACTCTCCAACAGTAGACTAAGCAATAGTTACTCTCAGAACTGTGTCTACTGGGCTGCCATGTAAATGTGCAGCATAAACTTTCTGTATACAGAATGGATAAATACAGTGCAGTTATAAGTGTAATGTTTTCATTTTTGAGATACAAATGGAGAGGAAATGCTGGGTTAAAAATGGCTACAATGTCAGAATGGGAGCTGATGTTCTAGCCATTCTTAACCCAGCATTTCCTCTTCATTTGAGCATGTTCTGTGGTTGTTACTGAACTCCATATTGAAGATCTTAAACAATACAAATATTTTAGAATGTCAACTGAGCAATTTGAGTGCTTAATAAACATTATTGGGCCATAAACTGCCTCAAAAAAAAAAAATCAAGCAAAATGTGAACCACAGTTTCTATAAAGGACCAAGTGATGGTGACATTATGCTTTTTAGCCTCAGGTAAACACTTCTGACCATCTTGCCTATAAAGTTCTTGCAGTGTAATTATGCGTTTACAAATGTCATATCACAATAGACAGAAATATCTGCTGCATGAATGAAGTTACACTAAATTAACTTAATTGTGAAGCATTTAGCCTTGAGGTGAGGTGTAGATTAAGCAATACTCTGACCAGATGAAGATATAGGTTAGGTTAGCATTATTATACGAGAATTTTCTTTATAACACCACTACAATAGCTGCCACTATTGAACTCAAAAATCATTCACATGGCATTTCTCTCCCTTGGAAACTCAAACGGTCACTTTTTTAGAAGAAAAAAATGCTGTGTACAGGTCTAAAGTTTAAGTTTTGTAATAAGCTGGCAGCTCTAATTGGAAGATATACCCCTCCCCTGAATCTATAACTTTCATTGCATGTTTGTTATAAAAGCATATTATCTTAAGTTTTCTGCTTCTTCATCTGTCCAGTATTAGCATTCCATTAAAGCTGGGTATGCAAACTCGCCCCTTATTCTCATGTTATACCAACAGCATTGGAAGTGAGCGAGTTCCTATCAGAGAGAAAAGACTCGCCAAGTCAACCAGAGAGCGCCAAACACACTGCAATTACCAACAGCACCTTATCAGATAGCTTTCTCAACTGTGTCCACTAGCAAGATGATGCATCTCAAAATTTTCTACTCTCTCTTCTCTCAAATGGACACTAGGCTTTTTCACCTGTGAAGAAATGAAAAAGGCAGTAGACATGTCAATTGTTGGAATGAAAAGTTCTGTCAGCAGTCAAACAATTCAACATTCCTATACAGACTCTTGAAGGTTAGTAATCCCTGCAATAATAGAAAGGTTAACTGAAACAATGGTCTACAATTAGTTAAATCTTTTACACAGGACCTAGTACCATAAGTTGAAGACCTTTGCTTGGCTGAATGCTCAAATTGATTCTTTCATTCATGGAAACAATAACAAGCCTGCTAGTGTAGGCTGAGATACAGAAAAGCTAAAGATAAAATTGAGGTACCTAGGTCTTACACTTAATATTTTTTCGAATTACAAGTATGTAAAAAGGTCAAGGCAGCTGCCAGTCATGAGGTTACACACTATTCACCAAAGAATAAGTCAAGATTAATTTTCACAGAAGAATGCGAAAATATGATTGCAGATTATGCTTGCAAATCAGCAAATATATTGTATGACCTAACGATGAAAGGGCTGAGAGAGTTAGCATATGATTTTATTACTGCTGACAATATTGACATGTCATCAAGTTGCACTGCAAATAAAATTGCAGGGACTGATTGGTGCCATGGATTTCTGAGGAGACATTCAGAATTATCACTGTGGATATCGCAACCAACCAGTCTTGGAAGAGCAACTGTATTTAATAGAACAAACTGGCAGCTCTTCTTTGAGAAGCTAAAAGATATTTACTCCAGGCATCCTTCTGACCCAGAGGACATACATAATTTGGATGGATCTGGTGTGACCACATCAGACATATCAAAAATACTTTAACAAAGGGGTCAGAAACAAGTTGAACAATGTACTTCTGGAGAACGTGGTCAGCTGGTCACATTTTGTGGATGCTTTAATGTACCGAGTAATGCACTTCAACCCATTCTAGTATTTTGTGTCCACTTTAACCCTTTGCGACGCATAGCGTAGTAAAGCGTAGTGAAATAATAAACGCCCTGCTGCGCATAGCGTAGTAGAACATAGTAAATGTGTTTATCGTTTCATATAGGTTTTGCTTATGCTGACCTCAGCTTTTAGGAGCTGTGTTGATGTAAACGTACTCCTGCTGCATTGTTCCAGCGATTTTGCAAGTCAGAATGTAATAGCAAACCATAAATAGCACTGTTTACAGCCAGGTGCAGTTGTGTAAGTAAGCAGTTTCCTGTCGCATTTATAGCCATATCAGTACCATGGAGGCTGTTCCAAGTACATCACGGTCTAGAAAACATTGTAGTGAAAAGGTATTGGTAACAGATGAGCAAATACTTGCAGCAGTTTACGAGGAATTAGATCGCGAAAGTAGCTCCGACGAATCTTGGTTTGGTGAGTTAGTGGAAGACAGTGATAACGAACAAAGTGACAGTGAGAGTGCTGAGAGACAGGTAGCAGAACAGGCGGCTAAAGCTAGTGAAAGACAAATTAAAAATAAAGCAGTACCGGCACAGTGGCCTCCAAATTGACTTTTAATAAGTTAGAAACATTTTCATCCCCTACAGGTGCATATCATTCTATTCCTACAGGAAGTCCAGAAATAGATTATCTTTATATAGATTCCAATTTTTGCAGAAAAATCGCGGAGGAAATCAACAGATATGCAGCTCAGATTCAAGCTAAAAAGGTGGATCCAAAATGGGAAGTTACAAATTCAAGGGAGATACGGGCCTATTTAGGTATTTTGATATATATGCGGATGGTGGATTTACCTGAAACTAGATATTACTTTTTGGAGGATTTTTGCATTTGTCCAATTGTAAGATAAGCAATGAACTTGTTCCGCTTTCAAAAGATATCGCAATACCTTAACCTGAATGATGAATCTGCAAAGCCACGTTTAGGGGTAGATTCTTACAATTATCTGTATAAAGTACGACCTGCTTTAGACATAATCAAAAATTTTGCGAGTGTCTACAAACCAAATCGTGAACTTTCTGTTGACGAAGCAATGATAGGCTTCAAAGGACGCTTCTTTTTAAAATAATATATGCCTACTAAACCAACAAAATGGGGGATAAAGGCATGGGGTATTACAGATAGTAAAAGTGGGTATTTATTGGAATGTAAAATCTATCTGGGAAAAAAAGAGGCGAGAAACAGCGATCTTCTACTTGGAGAACAGGGTTTTTTAGACGTGTGAAAAATATATGGGGTTTTGGCATAACGTATATTTTGATAACTTTTTTACTTCCACACGGCTAATGAAATTACTTTTGGACAGGAAAATGTATGCATGTGGTACAACTCGTGCTGGAAGGAAAGACTGGCCAAAACAATTTTCAAAGCCAAAACAATTGAAATTGAAAGGGGGTGAATCTCGCAAACTGCAACATGAAGGTGTAACTGTGGTTGTTTGGCATGATAACAGGAACGTTCTTTTATTATCTACAAACTCGTAATATGGCAGGGATTGATCTGGCAGACCAAAGGAGGGAGTATTACGGTGTCGGCCAACCCTCAAAAAAATGGTGGAAATACCTGTTCCATTTCGTAGTGAATGTTGCTATCGTTAATAGTTTTATTATATACGACATTTCGAACAGACCTACTTCTACAGCTCATGGCAATAGGCTTCTTTACTACAGGCAAAATTTAGTGCAACAGTTAATCGCAGACTTTGTCACGTAAGCGAGCGGGATTTCAGCGTAGCCTACCTTCTGCTACTCCTGCACCAAGTTCTCTTCACACCCTCGTAAAAATTCAAGGCCGGGTGAAATCGTGTGCTCAGTGCATAGTGAAGAAAAGGAAAACACCATCAGGTCATGGCATACAGTCACAATACAAGTGCAAACAGTGTGACATTGCGTTGTGTATAATTGGGTGCTTCCTCAATTATCATGAGGCAAAGGGGGTGGAAATTCAAAACTAATACAAGGGTGTACATACGAAACCATTAATAATCTTAAGTGTATATATATAAGTTATAACATTTGTATGGTGCAAGAGAATAGTCTAGCTAACATGTTATGGACATGCTGCAATATCTTCGCTGCAATAATGCCAGGGATGTAAACATTTTAAGGGTGAGTACCATAATAATTTTGCAGAAATTATTGTATTTATTTTACTTAAGTATAGCAGATTTTATTCCATTTTTAATATCCTAAAGTAACGAATTCCATTGCCATTAATATCGCGGACTTATAAAGATGCATTGCAAAGGGGTGCATGTATATAAGTGTTGTTTTTTTCTAAAAAGGGGTTGATGTTTGCAGTTATAAATTATTGAAATAATATTTAATCTTATTTACTTCAAACCAATTTTAAGTGAGTTATTAATTAATCAATTTAATTTAGCTACTAAAAGATATAATTATGCATGTATATAGGCCACCTTTAGTTTAACATCTGTAGTAGCAGCTCAGAATTTAAATGGACACAATTCTGCTTGGAGAACAACTAGCTAATACTCTATGCGCAGCAAAGGGTTAAGGAGCGTTTCCTTCATGGAGCCCCTGCACAGACATTAGGTTTGGTGCATCCCTCTGGCTGGATTACAGAGGATAATTTTTATTACATGATGCAGCATTTCATTATGTATTCCAATGCATCAATGACCCTGTTCTCCCTATTTATAACCACCACAATTCATATATTTGTATTAGAATCATGCCATAACCATTGGACAGGTCAATTTATGGGCCTATCAAGAAATGTTATAACACTGCCCATGACAGTTAAATGTTAATGAATCTGAAAAGACAATAACAATAAATTATATTTATGGGCCTGTGGGCAATGATGACATTGAAACAAACACTGATATATAGAAAAATGAAGATTTTCAATACATTCAGTAATGATTCTTTGTATTTTGAGTAATTTGGCTCAAAGAAGAAAAAATAAATATATAAGCTGCTCTGTAGTTTATAATGTTGTATATGTGCATGTGAAATTTTGCATTTTTAATGTTTTTGTACGATATGTGAAGATGACATTGAAATGAACACTGACATAGTAAAACCACTGCCAATTTTCAATGAATTCAGTGGCTATTCTTACTGCCAGCCAATTAGCTCGGAAGAAGTAGTAAACAATGAATAAGCCACTCTGCAGAGCTGGATGCAACAATGGCTCAAGTCACTCGAGTGATGAAAGTGATGCAGCAATGAGTGCCCAGAGTAGCAGGTAATGCATGCCATTACCTATATGGGTACTTGCAGTGACAATCCTCATCTCCATCCAGATAAGTGTTTCAAACACAAAAAACTTACTTAAGGATGAACCTGCGGATGTGTAATGCCAATGTGTATAAGTATATAGCTTAGTACAATCTGTAGCATATAGACCATTTCTACACACAGCATCTTAGTGAATTTTTTCATTGTAATCTTCAGAATTCATGACGACAGTTGCATTGCCTTTATCTGCTGGAAGGATGGGGATGTCTGGGTTGAAGGCGGTGGTGCAAACAGCTTTGTGTTCCATGTTTGAGAGATTTGGTTTAGGAGCTTTGCCATTTTTGAGAACCTTGCGAGCTTCTATTCTGATCTTGTTGGCAGTCTCTTCTGGTAGATCCATGACTGAAGATTCTATTCCAGTGATGAAGTCTTCCACTGGAGTATGCCAAGTTGGGTACAAAGTTTAATCCTTAGCATCATAGGTTTTTCTAAAACAATTCTCATCAGGTTGATCACAAGCTTTCTCGTCCAATTTGGGTGCTGGGTGACGTTGCTCGTCAAGTAGTTTTCAGAATTTCTCTTGTTGATGTTCCTTGGTAGATTCTCTGTATTTGTAGCTAGAGTACATTGTATCAGTCTATTTGATGCAGGATGATAACAGGAAAGTAACTTGTAGAGTCTTATCTTCAATGAAAAGCAATCCTTGCCATGTTTACACTATCCTCTCTCACAGTAACCATAGAAATGTTTTGTATAGTGTATTCATGCTTATAAGGTGTTAATGGACATTTACACAGTATTAGTTATAATGTCCATGAATAATGTAAATAACATAATATTTTCAATTTTAAAGCAATTTTTAAAAGTGGTTAAAACTGACACAAACTAATTCTGCAAGGGAAGGGTTAGGAACACATTTTCCAGGGGATATGCCTAAAATGGCAGCAGCACTAGAATCTGTGTATACTTGCCCAGGGGATAGCGTGCATGGAAACGTGCCAATGCTTCTGGATTTCTATACTATTTTTCTTTATTTAATGTTGACAGAAACTCCTTATGTGTTCCCACCAACCCTGGGTGAGACAATCTCTTATTGGTTTTAATTCAGGTCTGAGATACATGAATTAGCCTATGAACAAAGGTCAGACATTGCAGTGAAAGGCGAGGAGTATGAAAACATTTCAACTGGGTGGCCAGAAGGCATGCTTCACCACAACTGTCCACACCAGCCCCAAACATTAACCTATGAAAACAGGTCAGTTTCAGGGTCAGGAGCAAAGGAAAATGGAGTACTAAGACAACCATTAAATAGTGTGCTAGAACCAGGTGTGGGGTGGGGGGCTGAACATGACAGAAGCAATTTAGTATTTCCTTACCAACATAAACCACTGCACATTATATTGGCATGATTCCATGCACTCTACTGTACTTTTATTTTCTGTCACTAGTTTCAAGATTTATTGACACCTCATATGATGCCATTGAGTAATGATGCAGTAATTTGTATCATAAATTACCTAAATGTAAATAATGATTGTAATATGAATATGCATTTTTATGTGACATTGATTTCAGATGTTTATTAATTGTAATTATTATTGGGAAATAAGTTTATACGGCTTTACTGAAACTGTCAATAATAGCGCAATAATGCAGCGAGGGGGGTTGAGCTGTTTATCATTATTGGAAACAAGGACGTTACGTAATGTTGGCGCGTTTTCGGTAGAACCTTCTGGAATGTTGTCTCCCTAAAAGCATATGTATTCGTGGTTTTCATTGGATATTAAAATAGACGCTAATGTTGGCGCGTTTTATTAGCCAATAGCAGTTCAGTTATAATCTTTAGGCGTATCTTGATGCAGGCATATAAATAGGGTAGGTTCGAGGTAGCTTGCCCCGCAGTCCATCAAAAATCTGTGTACACTACACGTTGTCTTCATGCAGTTCATCAAAATTCTTTGTGCAATACACGTCGTCTTAAGTTCATCAGTTCGTCAAAATATTTGTATGAGATACGTCGGCTATAGATTCACAAGCTACAAAAATCTAAAGTATTATAAAGTTAATTATACACAAAGTTGAAGTACGTGAATTAAAAGTGATCAGTAAGAAGTATTATAACAGTTTCAGTTTGGCGAGTATCCAGATCAATATGTAAAAGTGATAGTGAACGTGTTCGACAATAAAAATTATAAAACAAACTTCTTCATTAGTATAATTTTTGGATAAAAGATTCCCTTCCGCTTCACAACCTGTATAGAGACACATGTTCGACCCAAGATAAGATAATAGCTAGCCGGAGGACATTTGAAATAAATTATTTCAAAAACTGATACTAGGAACCGCAAATTGCTAACGCCAGATGGAGCTACAAACCAAACAAATGAATGACGTCACAAGATGGCTTCAACACACGTGATGTAAACAAACATTATAAGTAAATACCGCATCAAATTGGCGCCCAGAACGTGGGGCAGAGTAACCAGGAAAGGAACACGATGACCAGGAAAGGGGCAGAGTAACCAGGAATGGAACACGATGACCAGGAAGTAGCAGAGTAACCAGGAAAGGAACCAGGACGTGGAACGAATGCAGCAGTGAAATGATCTACAAGACGCAGATTCCAGAAACAACAGGGACAACAGACTATGCGGATGATTGGACATCGTAATTCCGAGATTACAAGGCAACAGGGAAATTCAAACTACAGGACAACAAGACAACGCAGAAGCAACATACAAACCTAGGAGAGAGGGGCAGAAAGCTAGACATCAAAGCTACATCAGCAGATAGCATCAGAAAGGTTAGAAACGTGTGATTTTTATTCTAAAAAAAAAAAGGGTATAAAACTTTAAATGTACTTAAGGAGTGGTAGGATAAAGAAAACAATGGCTACTAATAATACAGAAGAAATAATTATGGAGGGAGATAATGTAACAGTTAGCTGTAATTCAATACAGGTTACAGAAAATAGCCCAGACTTTTTAGGATTTGAGGATGAAAATGTTAGTGAAGAAAGTGAGAATAGAATAGCAGGAAATGTTAATTTTGATGCTGGTATGATGATGGAAATGTTTAGAAAATTTTGGTGAAAAATTAGATCAGATTAAGAAGGAATTAAGGGAAGATATTGGTAAGAATAATGAGAAATTAAGGGAAGATATGCAAAAGAATAATAGGGAGCTAAGAGAAGACATTGATAGGAGTTTAGAACAAAAACTAGATCAGAATAAGAGAGAATTAAGGGAAGATATTGGTAAAAGCTTAGAACAAAACAGGGAAGAAATTGAAAAGAAATTCATGGAGCTAGATAGTAGTATGATTAGAATGAAAAATGAAAATCAAGAAATGATAGCAAATGAAATAGGTGAAGTTTCAAAGAAAATGTTAGACATGAGCAGGGAAATATCTAACCAAAAAAGTGAGGTTAATAATAAAATAGAGCATGTTAATGTAAAATGTACAGAGCTAGGTAGCCGAATGAGTAGCATTTCAAGTGAGTTAAGAGAAATGATGGAGGCTACAAATGCAGATTTAATACAGGTGCAAGTTGATTTCAGAGGGGAAATATCTGGAATTCAGAAGGAGTCAGAAACACAGAGAAATAAATTGTCTGATGAAGTTAAAGTTTTGTCTATAGATTTGAATCAAAAGCTAACTTCTGAAATTAACAAACACCAAGCTGTTCAAAATGAAAATAATAAAAAATTGGAACAGACAATAGAAAATCTGCAAGGTACTGTAAATAGGTTAGAATTGAATTCAAGGGCAAATATATGTGATGTGAATGTATCAGATGTACAACATAATGATAGAGGTAGTTCCTCAGGTATGACAAATAATGTGAGTGATGCGGCAGCTTCATCTATAGCTAATGCTGAAACTCAGAGTGCACAAGTAACACTAGAGAATTTAAATATGGGAGTGGGGAATTTGCAAAATTACAATCATATCTTAAGTGATTTTCCACTTCCAAAATTTAATGAAAACTCCAGTCCAGTACAGTTCATTGCAGAATTATCAGAGTATTTTCAAATTAAAAAGATACCTGAAGCATTGAAAATGATAGTTGTCAAAAGATGTTTGGACCAGAAAACTTTAGATTGGTTACAAATGGTATCAGGGGGTGAAATTTCATATGAATCCTTTAAGAGGTTATTCATGAACAGATTTTGGAATGTTACGGTACAGCACAGAATTCGAGCAGTGCTTAGTCATGGTCGATTTAATCCACGAGAGGGAATATCAACGACTGATTACTTACTGAAACATGCAAGTCAGGTTAGAAACTTGTCACCTCCAATCAATGAGGAAGAGTTTGTGAGTTTGCTCGCAAGGCATTATCCTTTAAGGATACGAAATTACTTATTATTGCAAAACCACGTAGCATCTATGAGATGACAGAATTAATGACAGCTTTGGAACAACAGGAAGAAGATATATCTCGGGAGTGGGAGCATAGATTTTTAGATGTGCGAGATAGACGAAATTACCAAAGTAGTTATCAACAAAATAGAGGACAAGACAGACACCATGAAATTAATACCAGACAACGGTATCAATCATACGTTCCACAATTTGAAAGATCAAGGACAGATGGGAGACCAGGTCGACAGGAACAAATAAATTATGTCAGGACAGAAAGATTGCCTGAAAGAGGGCAAAATTATGGAAGGCGGTATATTAGACAAAGGGGAAATTTCACTCACTGGAGGGAAAACAATAACCGGGAAAGATCTGAGGAACGGCAAGAAAATTACGTGCCAAGGGGACATAATGTCAGAAATCGAGGATTTCGAACTAGAGGAAGGGGAACTCAAAACAATGGTAGCGACAATGAGATAGATTTAGCGCCTGTTAGGAATGGCAGTCCCGTACGTGAACATGGAAATAACCAGGAAAACTGTTAACAGACTCCTGTGTAGTAGGTTCTCAGGACGTCTTTAATAATTCAGTATCCATTACCAATACAAATAATATGCCTACACATACACCCTGTAATAAGATTACAGCAACAAAAGATAAGGGAGAAAATTTTGAGTCACCTCATGTTAGGATGGAAATTGCGAAGAAAGAGATCATTGCAACTATAGACTCTGGTTCATCAGCTTCAATTTGCTCACAGAAATTTTACATAAATTTGATTAATGAAGGTAACAAAATTATGGCTCTTCCCACTAGTAATTTAGTTTGTCGTGTTGCAATCGGAAGAACGACACAGGTCATAAAAACACAAGCTCTACTTAATATACTTATCGGCGGAGAGAATTTTGAGGTTATGTTTCTAATTGTAAACCATCTGATTTGTGACATAATTATAGGCTGTGACTTCCTACATGAATATGAAGCAAGTATAGATTTTAAACATGAAGAGTTAAGAATGACAAAAGACGATAGAGAAATAAGGGTACCATTTATAAAAGAGAAAGTTTCTGTAATCGAGATGACAAAGGATGAGAAAAATCTTTGTGACCAAGAGTTTTTTTGTACAAATAACAAAGACTGATACAAATAGTCAGATAAAGCAGGTAGTCACAGAATATGAAAGGAATACCACACCATATTTTCAACAGCTAGCAGAAATGCCAGAGAAAGTAGAGAAATTTACAATCCAGACAAAAGACGACCATGTGAGCGAGACAGACAACAGTTGGAAAGAGAAGAGAAATGAGGAAATAATATACAAGTGTGAAGAAGCTTATAATATTACGGTAATGCAAAAACAAATCCTTCATGATGTTTTGATGAACAATAGTTCAGTATTTAGTAATATCCCAGGCAGATGTAATGTATATCAGCATACATTTCAAGTAGAAGACGTACCACCATATAGGCACAAGTATGACAATTTACCTATAAGTCTTCGGGATAAAGCTAGACAACTAATAAATAGCATGTTAGAAAATGGGATTATTGAGCAAAGTAATTCTCAGTATATAAATTCAATCTGCTGGAGTATTAAACGAGATGGTAGTTTGAGATTAACTTTAGACGGTAGATATGTCAACAAGTATATGAAGCCAGATCATTTTCAAAGTGAGGGAATTGAACAATTAATTACGAAACTTTCAAGAGGGAGATTTTTGACATCCATTGACCTCACTGCATCATATTGGCAAGTGGAATTAGATCCACAAGTGCGTGATTACACTTCATTTCAGTACTCAGGGATCCAGTATCGTTTTTGTGTAAATCCTTTTGGTTTAAAAAACTCAGGAAGTGGATTTTTGAGAGCCATTCACAGTATCTTTGGAAATTCTGCAGATGACTTTTTAATAAAATATATTGACGACTTCCTAATCATTAGTCAAACATTTGAAGAACACATGAATAATGTCCATTATGTGTTAAATAAACTACAACAACATGGTATGACTGTGAACATACTAAAATCAAAATTTTGTGTCAAGGAAATAAATTTTCTGGGTTATGTAGTGGATGAACGAGGTATAAGACCTGATCAGAAAAGAATAGAAGCAATAATGAAAATTCCACCACCAAGGAACGTAAAACAAATTAGACGTCTCTTAGGGGTATTGAACTTTCAGAGTAAGTTCGTACCAAGATATTCGGCTGAAATAGAACCACTGCGGCAGCTACTCCGAAAGAACAATAAGTGGAAATGGACAGGGGATCATCAAAAATGTTTTGAAAGAGTAAAAGAACTCTTTGCTAAGTCCATATTACTCGAGAGGCCTAGAGAAGATTTGGAATATGAGATTTATGTCGATGCATCAATGCAAGGATACGCCGGAATTTTAGGACAGCGAGACATCAACAATGACTTTCACGTCATTAGTACAGCTTCTAGAGGACTTACAAATATTGAGCGGAATTCTTCAGTGACTCAGTTAGAAATTGGAGCACTATATTTCTCATTAATTCGTTTTAAAACCTATATTTATCAGCAAAAGGTGAAAGTATATTCAGACCACATCAGCTTAACTTTCATACAACGGTGTAGATTATGTAGTGGAAAACTTGCTAGATACATTCATGCAATATCTGCATTCGATATTGAGATTATACACATTCCGGGCAAAAATAATACCTTCAGTGATTTGCTATCAAGATTGAACTACAACCCACAAATTCCCGAAAATATTGAAAGGCCTAGAAATGAAGTCAAAATATTGACAATTGAAATTCCTTTAAGCAAAGAAATGATTAGAAAATTGAAAAATATGGGGGAAACTCAAAAAGAGGACGCAAAATTGTTAGAACTTAAAGAAAAGGCACCACTAATTGAAGAGGCAAAGAAAGAAATTGTAGCAATTCGAGATGGGACATTATACAAGAAGCATGGAAAAGAAATGCCTAGTTGGAAGGTAATGGTTCTGAAAAGCATGGAAAAGGAACTAATTAAGAATTTTCACGAAGGGTTAGCACACTCAGGGACGGACCGGACAACTTCTATGATTTTAGAGAATTTATACATATCTAAATTGCGCCAGAAAGTTCGAAAATTTATATCGTGCTGCAACCTGTGTCAGAAGGCAAAGCAAATAAATGCAGCATATGCATTTGAAACTAATTCGGTTATAAGGGATAAGTCGAGATGTGTAATTAGTATTGATATTCATGGTCCGATGCCTCCAAGTCAATTTGGAAACAAATATATATTTGTCTGTTATGATATATTCAGCAAATATGTAAGAATTTACCCTTTGAGAAAACCTACAGGTTTAGCATGTTTGAATAGACTACTCAAGTCATATGTGATAGAAGAAGGACCTATTCAATCTGTATTGAGCGATAATGCTTCGTACTTCACAGGAAAAAAATTTATGGATGGACTGAAAGAAAATGGCATTAAACAATATTTTTCGTCAAGATACAGACCGAACTCCAACCCAGTGGAGAGGGAAATTAAGGAAATTTCAAATTATTTAAGGGTGTTGTGTCATCGAAAACAAACCCAATGGTATGGATACGTGAACTTCGTTCAGAATCTACTAAATGAAACCGTAAACAATGTGACAGGATACAAACCATGTGAACTTAAGTCAGGAAAGAAGATCAATACAATGTGTAAAAAAATTCCAGAAGCCATTCTAGATGCTCATTCGATACCACAAACAGAAGAAGAGATGTTCCGAAAAGCATTCGAGAGGATGAAGAAAAAGGCCATAAAAAGAAAAATTAAACATGAAGAAAAGAAGAGAAAGGAATGGAGGATCAAAATAGGAGATTTAGTTTTGGTTAAAACCAAGAAATTGTCGGATAAAGCAAATAAACTTTATTGGCGAATGTCTCTCAAATACCATGGACCATATGAAGTTGTTGAAGTATATGGAACTAATACATATGAGTTATGTAATCCAACAACTCGAAAAAGCATAGGAAAGTTCCATATTGAGATGCTGAAACCATACAACCATGAAGATCAAGGTGAAACAAAAGACAAAGATGAGATGTAAAGTAAATGCTGGATAGGTAAAGATGACTTGCAGAGAAATGTATTGGAACGTAAGAGGGTTAATTATTTATATGTCATTTGAAAAGAGAAATAAATTATAAAAAAAAAAAAAAAGAGAAATGTTTAAAAAAAAAAAAATTAAATTTTTAGTAACTGTAACAGTATTTGAAATTAAAAATGTAAAAATTGAAACTTAATATGATATTAAAGTAAAAGTACATAACTATAATTCCAAGAGTATTGTTAAAATAAAGTACAAAATAACAAAAATTGGTAAATATAATTAAAAACAAATATTTATGTAGCAAATAGAACATATGAAACAGTGCCTAGATTTAAGAGATGTAAATATTTGTGTACAGGGTAAATATTTTTGGTAAATGTATAGTAATTGCAAAAATTCTTAAAATGTACAAAATTTTGTCAACAACTTAAGAAAGTAAACAATTTTTGAAACAGTCATTAAATAATTCAGGGTACAGTATTTGCTATAAAAAAAAATTGTAATGTCAGATTAATGTCAAAACACATTAAACCAGAGCCAGTAAGTAGTGGCGAGATAAAAAAAAAAAAAAAAAAACTAAATATGTCGTGTGTTAAATACGTGTGAAGTGTTAAGTGAAAGTGATAGCGTGTGTTCCAAGATTTAGGAGACTAAAAACACAATTATAAAATTTCCAAACAAGTTGTAAATGTTTATAATTATGTTTCTAGTGGGGCATATGATGCAGTAATTTGTATCATAAATTATCTAAATGTAAATAATGATTGTAATATGAATATGCATTTTTATGTGACATTGATTTCAGATGTTTATTAATTGTAATTATTATTGGGAAATAAGTTTATACGGCTTTACTGAAACTGTCAATAATAGCGCAATAATGCAGCGAGGGGGGTTGAGCTGTTTATCATTATTGGAAACAAGGACGTTACGTAATGTTGGCGCGTTTTCGGTAGAACCTTCTGGAATGTTGTCTCCCTAAAAGCATATGTATTCGTGGTTTTCATTGGATATTAAAATAGACGCTAATGTTGGCGCGTTTTATTAGCCAATAGCAGTTCAGTTATAATCTTTAGGCGTATCTTGATGCAGGCGTATAAATAGGGTAGGTTCGAGGTAGCTTGCCCCGCAGTCCATCAAAAATCTGTGTACACTACACGTCGTCTTCATGCAGTTCATCAAAATTCTTTGTGCAATACACGTCGTCTTAAGTTCATCAGTTCGTCAAAATATTTGTATGAGATACGTCGGCTATAGATTCACAAGCTACAAAAATCTAAAGTATTATAAAGTTAATTATACACAAAGTTGAAGTACGTGAATTAAAAGTGATCAGTAAGAAGTATTATAACAGTTTCAGTTTGGCGAGTATCCAGATCAATATGTAAAAGTGATAGTGAACGTGTTCGACAATAAAAATTATAAAACAAACTTCTTCATTAGTGTAATTTTTGGATAAAAGATTCCTTTCCGCTTCACAACCTGTATAGAGACACATGTTCGACCTAAGATAAGATAATAGCTAGCCGGAGGACATTTGAAATAAATTATTTCAAAAACTGATACTAGGAACCGCAAATTGCTAACGCCAGATGGAGCTACAAACCAAACAAATGAATGACGTCACAAGATGGCTTCAACACACGTGATGTAAACAAACATTATAAGTAAATACCGCATCAGTAAATACAACCCTTCCCTTCTAGTCATTATCTAATAAATTTAAGAAAAAAAATCATACCACAGATAAGCACACTGTTATGTACGTTAGAGTATAAAGTTAATACCAGTTTTAAGAATATTCAAAACTTACTTGAACTTGTGCTTAGCTGGTGTACATTTGCACATATCATTGTAATGCTTCAGACAAACAAGTTTATTTGGTGCACAGCTGCAGGAAACTGCTGATAAAAAGCATGTCGTTTTACAGATTTCACACTGCCGTTCATCATCTGGTATCAATTCAAATGTAACCCTTTCAGCATCTCTAATACCCTATAACAAATGAAAGAAAAATGTTAGATAAATACCACATTAATTAATAAAAATAACAGATAGTAAGAGCAGAAAGAAGAAATATATATCATAGGTATTTCACTAATAATGGAAGAGATTTCAGTAGGATTTATTCAAGGCTATATGATAAAAGGAACAAAATGGTACAATATTATTTTTCTCTATGTAAGTCCATGATTATATACTCAGTTTAAACATTCATTATTCTCCAGAGCCTTCGTTTGGACATGTGTCCTCTCTGTGGACAGGCAAATCAGTTGACATGAAATATGTGCTGTTCAGAGGTTGATAGCTTGCAACATCATGTGTTTGAGTGTTATAGTGTTGTTATAATGCCAAAATTCAGCACACAGAATCATGTTTGATTCCTATGCGACAACAAGCTCTTTTAGACAAAAGACATGGTGATTTATGAACAGATTACCTTCTGTTTGTGAGCCTCACAGAGAAATGGTCATAATCTTGTGAATAGAATTAGGGAAATGGGGTCCATTCTTGATACGAAGCCAAAAGTAAATTGCTTTGTTCTTACAGAGGAAAAACTCAATGACACTCGAGAGAAGTTGGAAAGAAATCTGAAGAACCTACTGAGAAAACTTACACAGGAATCAGGAATTTTACAAACTTCGGCTTGGAACGGCATAAACTTTTAAAATTGAAACCTTATAAGATAACTGTAGTTCACGAATTACAAATACACAATAATATGAGCAGAGCTCATTTCTGTAATTGGATGGTGGATAATATTAATGATTACCCTATTGACCCACGTTTTAATTTTTTGTATGGATGAAGCAGGGTTTTTCTTACATGGCTATAAAGAATTAATGTGTTAATGCAAATTTTCTTAAAAAGGTGTGAGATGTGTGGCGGCACAAAGACAAAATTTCCAACATCATCTATGATGAAGGTATGTGGTTATTGTAGTTATAATTTAAATGAGAAATCTGTGTGTTTAAATTTAAGGGGCTATGAATATCCAACTCTGCCGGCAAAAGCATGCTTCCTGGCGAAAAAGAAAATTCCTTAGGCCGGCCACACATCCAAATGAAGGATCTGTGCATTATAAAAATGTACAATTATTACTCCATGACCAATTCATCTGCTAGTCCAGGACAGATATATAACAAATTCCTTCTAATGAAGTGCTCCCTACTCATTTATACAAAAAATAATGTTAAAAATTCAGTAAGCTAAGTTTAATGTATGAGAATGCTGCAGGAAAAATTATGCTAGTATTAGAGGTACAGAGTCCTGTCATTGCAGCATGCAGGTATGTTAGAAGATGTGTGCCAGTGTTAAAGATGAGCTCAGCAGCACATAGTCGAAGAGGATGGTTATCACTACAGAAGACACTGTTGCTCATGGTTTTATTCTATGTGAGATGTGACCATTATGCAATATAGCTGCTACATAAGAGATTGCAACACCTATTTCTGCCACTGTAATAAATGAGCTCTAGCAGATACCTAAAATGGACATGTAATATCCACTATTGTGTTCTCACATTTCAATTAACCCATTTGAGTCATATGATAAGCTGTACTTGCATAAGATAGTAATGGCAAATATAGCAATGATGCTTAACTCGCATGATGGGCAATAATACATGTATTTGCTTTTTTAACTCACAGGTGCCATTCAAAGGATCTCCAGATTTCTTTAGAAGAATTGACAGAAAAACTAATGCTGTGCAATTGTAAGAGCAAATAGGAAAGGTATGCTGCCTGATATCTCTCATAATAAATTGAAACACGGAGAGTATGAATCATCTGCAAAGAATGTGCTGTGTGTGAAGTGGAAAAATAAAGATGTTTATTTTCTATCAACAAAACACAAAACTGCTTACATTACAGCAACAGGCAAACTGAGAAGGAGGAAAAGTCGGACACTTACAGAGGAGGTAAAGAAGTCCTTGAGTACCAGAAGGGAATGGGAGGTGGTGATCTATAAGATCAGGTGACATCTTTGTTTCCTATAGTGTGACACAGCTAAATGTTACAAGAGAATACTTTTCTGTCTGCATGAAATGCGTCTATTCAATTGTTTTATTGTGCTACACAAGATGACTGGTAAGAAAAAAACCAACTACACAGACTTTAGATCCAATGTCATTCATCAGCTGCTTCAAAGTATAACACTGCCAGAGTACAATGTTAGAGGTTGACCTTCAGCTGGGAATACCCCGTTGAAACTGCAAGCTAAAACATGGGCCCGCTTTGTGATGCACATTCACCAACAAAAATAAAAAGGAACAAAAAGCTGTGTTGAATGCTACAATAGAAGGAAAATGGAGAAATGCTTGGCAATGCAACAAGTAATGTGTCACTCTTCCTTAGGAGAGCTGTTTTGAGATCTACTACAACCAAAAAATCTTATTAGACTATCAAAATCAGTGAGTCAATGCTTCCAGTATCACGCACAAAAAATTTCAGGAAAAAATGATGTTGATTGATTTAATATGAATTTTTTTAACTTTAAAATTGCAAGGTGCAAAACAGCACTGCTCTAAGCTAAACTTGAAAGCTGTTTTGCTTCACAATGGCAACTTACTGCTGTCTGTTCCTGTATGTCACGCTGTACATATGAAGGAGAGCTATGAAAATGTAAATTGCTTCTTGAAAAAAATTAATTATGACATCAATGGCAAATATGTGGCAACCTGAAGGTTATTGCCATCATACTTTGAATGCAGTTAGGATATTCCAAGTACAATTGCTTCCTCTGTGAGTGGGAAAGTCATGACAGGACAAGAAAAATCTGGCCTGAAAGGATAATGGAGCCTGAAAAAAAGAATATCAAGTATATTACTTTAGTAGCCCATGATAAAATCTTATTGCCACCTTTGCACATAAAGTTAAGACTGATAAATCTAGTGAAAGCAATGAATCAAGAAGGAGAAACTTTCAAAGTATTTAAAGACAAAATTCCCATGTCGCAGTTATGCTAAGACCAAAGAAGGAATCTTCATTGGTCCACAAATTCAAGAACTGCTTAAGGATGAAACCTTTAATAGGATCATTGAAGGGAAAGAGAAAGTAGTTTGGGAAGCCTTTAAAACTGTTCTCAGTATGTTGGAAAATCAAAGAGCTGAAAATTACACCGTAGGTGTTGATGAGCTTTCGAGGACATGCTAAGAGCTAGGTTATTATATGTCGCTGAAGATCCATTTCCTCCACTCTCATCTCAACTTCTTTCCAAGCAATTGTGGCACTTTGGGTGATGAACATGGAGAGCGGTTCCATCAAGACATTTCAGCAATGGTAAGAGGTATCTGGACAAGTGGAATTCATCTATGCTTGCATACTATTGTTGGAAAGCCATGAGAAATGCCCCAGAAATAGAGTTCAAATGAAAACCAAAAAAACAGAGATGCTTCAGTGAATAGCTAAATAGGTAACAGTCTGAAAGGAAGAGTTCCACATATATATATATATATATATATATATATATATATATATATATATATATATATATATATATATATATATGTGTGTGTGTGTGTGTGTAAACATTTTGTAAGCAAGAGCTAAGAAAATGTTTCTGGTGTCATATTCTTGTTCCACGGCCCCGATTTGTTAAGGAACGAGAACAATTACTTTTTTGGTAGACCAGCATAATCATTGTCTCGAATACCTAGTACGCAAAGTTGCAGCAGGTTTCGTATTTTCAACCCATTGCAAGCACCACAGAAATATAATGCTTTCATTTCCATCAATAAGAATCAAGTGAACAATACACATTCTCTGTTAATTTGGGTCCCACCTGTATATCACATGTTTTACAAGAATTTTGTTTCAGACAACGGAAAGGAGTATAACCTAGAACTGCTGGATACCAGAGAGATAGAAGGGCAAACAAGGACAGAAAATAAGAATAGTGATCAGCTTTAAACTACTTAATTGAATTTGTATGTTTTGTTGTACATTTTTAACAATAGATTGCTGTTCAGTAACATCCTAAGCAAAGGTAAACTTTTATTTCATTAAAAACTTTGGCGTCAAAACTTCGGGACAGGACTACCCTATCTCTCGGATTTACACCTGCTACAGTATTCTTTTTTATTTTGATAGCTGATATTAGCCTAACAGCAAAGAAATCACGCATACAACTTCTTGAACATATCTGGATATAGGGCTAAATAAACCAACTATTCTAAAAACGGGTTTCATGGCTAACTTTCAAATGTCTATATCTGTTGTTGACCAATGGCACTGGGGAAATTGATCTGATCATTTTCCCTCTGGCTTCCCAATATAGTCTGTAAGTTATCACTTTTAAGGCCTTTGCATTTGGCAAGATGCTGTTTGTTCAGGATGACATCTTCTTCACAGAGAGTGCACTTGGGTGTAGGTAGGCATCCTATCTTGTAGAGGTGTTCCCAAGCCAAATGCCTATATCTTAAAACATTGAAATCGTGAGTTAGGGCCATGTCACTCTGAGCCGTTCACTTATGTATTAGATGCTCGCATTGTTTCATTGCAAGAGACTTTACAAACTTAATGTATAAAAATATTAATAAACATTGGCAAAATCGGTACATGGGAAGAGCGCAAATGGGAAGAAATACAAAACTTTAGCACTTCCACAATGAGCACCATAACTCGGTAACAAAGAATTATATTTAATAGTTTCATTATGGCCCATTACAGAAGACTAGAAACACTAACATTAAACATAAATAAGCATTCACACACAAAGTAGTAGAAATAAAGCCAATAACACATTAGATACACTATCAGAAGGCATCTCACAAGGTTATGCTCTTGAGCTAATTGACATCACTATTAAAGAGCACCTCACAACTAAGTTGGAAAATTAGCTTTCTCCTAGCAGCTTATTAGCATGAGATCTTAGTCTTTGCATTACTGCAAGCTTTAGCATTGATTCCAGGAGCACAATTCTCCTACTGCGCTAAATGTCCGAGATGAACATATACAGAATGGTCTCTCAGCACTCTGGCCGGGAATTGCACGGCAGTCTTGTGCGACTCGTCTGAATGAACTCAAGGCCACGGGCTCTTCCATATATTGGACATGTGGCAGCGGGCTTCAGTCAACTGTTATTGCTTCTTGTGTATAGACACGAGACGCGTATGTATTTGTGCACGATTGAATTATCGGATTATTACAATCCACAAATGGTACTCAAATTTTCGCTTGAACAAAGACTTTTTTATGTATGACACGTATGTGAAAACCGACTCATGTAGACAGGTGTGTAGGTAATTTCACGATAAATTTCCTGGTGTTCCAGTTCCGAGTAGAGAAACAGTTAGATATCTAATGAATAAAGTGAAGAGAACAGGATCATTTAATGTTGTAAGTTGTAAAAACAGAAGACTAACTGGTTCTAACAGAAGAAAAGGTTTTTGATGACAGAATTATCTCTAAAGGGTTATGGCCGGCTTGATCGTCGGATCTTACTGTGTGTGACTTTTATCTGTGGGGAACTCTCAAAAATAGAGTCTATAGGAATAATCCTCGCACCATAGACGATCTTAAAAACATTATAAGAACAGAAATTAGGGAAATTACGCAACAAGAACTTATGCGTGTGAATGGTAATTTCATCAGAAGGTGCCAAGAATGTTTATCTGCCGAGGAACACCACTTTCAACACTGACTGTGAAAAAGGTTAGTACTGATAAAATAAAAAGTAATTGACTAATTTTGAAGATTTAGAAGCTAGTAACAGTGATATGTCATAATTTAAAATAAAGAGAGTTAAAGGTTGTTACATTACATCACTAAAATATTCTAATATTTTAGTGATGTAGTGTAACAACCTTTAACTCTCTTTATTTTAAAAAGTAATTGTTTGTTAAAATAGGTAATCAATATATCGAAATAATAATCATAAAATCAGTAATAATATGGTATCAGTATCAATAATGAGAATAATAAACAGATACACTGAATATAGCGCGCAGAACACGCATCGCGACCACCGGCTTGATGGCTGAGGGACCGCTCTATATATTCTGTATTTGCAGTGATCCTGAAGTAATGTACTTGCAAGATTTATTATGCACGTGAAGAAAACACATTATAAAACAACTAATATTACCGAAAACCCTTAATCTGACAATATGACTGTAAACCAATGCAAATATAGAACAAATAAATAATGAATAGTTGGGGAAGCAAGGGACTTAATTTGTTTATGACTTTATTTATGGCTACATAAAGCTTCAACACACTTTCTAGTTATATAATTGTAATAAACATTATGTATAAAACATTTTTTTATTTATTTATTTATTTATTTATGCTAGCACATCTGAATATGACAAGGCATTCAGCACAGACTCTTAGCCAGCAATATTCAATATACAAATTTAATTTCTATATACAATTTGTAATGGCTTCTTAAAAATTGCAAAAATATTAATATCTACCATGCAGTTATGCTTGTGTTACCTCACTTTTAACAGATCAATTCAACCTTTTATTTCACTTTGCTTAAGAACTGTCCTATGTTTTTACTGACATTTCTTAACATTTCAATCAAAGCGATTTTTCTATTTAATTTGAACCATCACTGATTTATTAGGTCCTGTCAAAACCCAAGGAAGAATCCATGGACCAATTAATGTGTTTCCTATGATTCCTGTCTAAACATTTACAGAAAATCTGTGCTGAAAGCTGTCTTGTCTTATTGTGTGTGGATTGTTGTAAGCCCAGGCGTATGCATTATTGTAATTATTTACTCCATTTCTGGTAATATTGCTTCATCCATTGCAAGAATTCTAAGGGGAAAGTCTCCTCCTTGTTGAACATTTGGAAAACGCTACCCTTGGCACATGATCTGATTCAGAGAGATACTGGACACACCGAGTATGATAAATTTACGACACGGGACCACCGGCTTTACTTCCCTTCCGAAGGAAGCCATGCTAAGGATTTTTACACCCGAAAAAATCCATCGCAATCCACCGGGTTTGAACCCGCAACCTGGAGGGGGGGGGGTTCTACTGTATGTACATTTTCATAACAATGACTTATATCATAAATGTGAAAGAAAGACATGAAAATATGGATATCTTCCTAAAAGCAAGAAGTTATAATGGTCAAAAATGACAAATATGTGGAGACCTGAAAGTTATTAGTCTATTAACCACTTCAGTGATGGCCATTTAAACCCTGCACAGGCCGGGAATGGATACCAAATAAACAGTGCAAGACATTTAAATTGTTAAATGGGGTAAAAATGCTGCATAAATACACATTCGTATCTTCCGTATTTATTAAGTTATTTTAATAAAACAAAAACTGGTTTAAAGCTCATTAAAGGTAGTATATAGTTACGGTATCAACAAAGTGTAGACTATTTTAAAAAACGTTGAAATTTCACTACCTTGTTTCTCTGTAGCAAAAAACATTTGTGCGTCGAACGCACCTAATTTGTGAGTCAGCTTCCTGTTTGTGCGTACGAATGATATAGCTGCCTCAGTGATGTGTTCTCCGGTTCAAGGTTTCATGCTTTCGTTTATATTACAACGCGATAATGTACTTTTGTGTATTGAAACACGCCAGCTACAAACAAAGCAAACCTCTCTGTCAGCATTTGTATGTACCTATGTCTTAGAATATTACACAACCGAAGTGTATGGTAGACGAATGCAGTGATATTTTCATTCAGTCTGAAAAGCTTTTGTGTTCTGTACTGAAAAGCACATTTGAAATTGTTATATCTCAGTGCTAACCATGACTTCAACTAGTACTGTAGCAAATCAAATAGCTCGCATAGGAAGTGTACAGGCTTCTGAAATTACTTCAGAAAATGTGGAGGACTTTTTGCTGTGTGATACTGATTTGGATATAGACGGCAGGTTTTCAGGTTTTGAGGGGGGTATTGAGGATATAGGCAGCAGTGAGGAAGAAAATGACACTCTTCCTTCAGGTGTTCGTGAAGAATCAACATTGTGGAGTGGTCAAAATAACTCCAACACAAATACACATATCTTCAGGAACACACCCTCTGGTGTACAACCCCAGGCTCAACTTACTTCTGACAGCCAACCAATTGACGTTTTCACAATTTTTTTTACTGCTGACTTAGTGTCTCTCATTGTTACGGAAACAAATGTATATGCGAGTAAGGTGAAGGAAGACCTGACCTCTAAAGGCAATTTAGGCCCTAAGAGTAGAATTTAGAAGTGGACAGAAGTAACACTGAATGAGATTTACAGGCTACTTGGTCTAATTACGCTCATGGGTGTTATTTGTAAACCTACATTACACATGTATTGGTCTACAGATGACATGCTAGCTACTCCATTTTTTTGGGAAATGCATGTCAAATAACAGGTTTACTTCCATTTTGCGGTTCCTACTTTTCACATGCCCAAAAATGTAAATGATAAACTACACAAAATCAGGCTGGTTTTCGATTATATTATTTCAAAATTTAAAGAAAATTATGTGCCTAGTGAAAAAGTCACTGTTGATGAAAGCTTGATGCTTTGGAAGGGCCTCTTAGGTTGGAAGCAATACATCAAAACAAAGAGGGGAAGATTTGGCATAAAGAGTTTTGATCTTTGTGAAAGTAAAACAGGATATCTTTATAATAGTTGCATATATACTGGTCAAGGGACTGATAATACTGGAGACAAAGATTTGGGGTTATCTGGCTCCATAGTGATGCACCTGATGGAACTTCTACTTAATCAGGGTAGGACTGTATATTTAGATAATTGGTACAGCTCCCCAAAATTATACATGGCCTTATACAAAAGAAAAACAAATGCAATTGGAACAGTGAGTTCAAATCGTATTGCTTGCCAAAGGATGTGAATGCAAAGGCTCTAAGGAGAGGAGAAATGCAGGTGTGTCAGCTCCCACCTTTGACCTACATTGCTTGGCAAGACAGGAGGGTAGTTACGGCATTATCCAATTGCAGCTCCAAGATTTTGATGATTGACACTGGAAAAATAGATTCTCACACAAAAATGCCAATTTTCAAGCCTGATGTTATCCAGGAATACAAAATGCATATGGGTGGTGTGGATCTAGTAGATCAGGTATTGCAAGCATATCCCTCTTTACGAAAAACAGTTAAATGGTATAAAAAAGTATTTTTGCACCAGTTGGATATAACCATATACAATTGTTTGGTAATTTGGAGAGCTGTAAACCCACGCAAGACAATGACATACCTGGACTTCACATATCAATAGCTCGTTGCCTAATTGAGCAGTATAACATTCAGAGGCCTCTTCATACTGGGGGTAAGAAATCCACAACCCCTGCACCCCTCAGACTTGAAGGAAAACATTTTCCTAAACGGATACCACCCACCGCAAAAAAGTCGCATCCATTTTGAAAGTGTCTGGTGTATCGCAAAAAAGGTGTTTGCAAGGAAACTCATACGATTTGCCATGAATGCGATGTGCCCTTGTGTGTTTATCCATGTTTTGAGGTATACCATTCAAGAAGAAACCTTTAAAGGTAAGTCTTGATCCATATCCCCGAAACGGTTAACTGGAATGCAACCAGGATTTGTAGAAATATTGTTGCTTTTTACAAGTGGAACTCTTGGACAGAGTTAACCATTGCAGTGTGAAGGAGTGGTCTTTGAGACAAAGGCAGAGAACCCAAAAAAAGTTAAGTTTCATTCACTTCTAGATTCTCAGAATACTTTATCATCGCTCCATATAAAGCTAGGCTTAAAGAATTTTGTTTAAGCTATGGACAAAAATGGAAATGGTTTTCAGTATTTAAGAGAAATTCCCAGGACAGGTGAAGGATAACAAACATATTTTCATTGGTCCTGAAATCTGCAAAATCCAGTAGGATCCTTTGTTTGAGGAAAAATTCATTGAAACAGAAATTGTGGCATGATGTGTATTCAATGATGTAAATTCAAAACTCCTGTGAAATTAGAGAACAGATAACTATATCAAAGCTGTGGAAACTTCAAGGACATATGAGGCAATGGGCTGCAACATGTCCCTTAAAATCCATTTCCTGCATTCCAATCCTAAATTTCTTTCCACCAAAGCTGGGAAAGGTCAGCAACGAGCATGCAGTAAGGAATCACCAGCAAGTAACCCAATTGGAAAGGCAATATGCAGGAAAATGGTTCTGTAACATGCTTGCTTACTACTGATGGTCTCTTCTCTGAAGTATTCTGGGACCAGCTACAAAAGGAAGGTTTCCAGAAAAACTTTCTTAAACTGTAAATTTTTTATGCTAATCACAAATGTTCTGAGAGGGAGGGGGGCAGGGGAGAGGGAGAGGGGCGGGAGAGAGGGGAGGAACAGGGGGAGATGGAGGGAGGAGAGAGGGGGAGATGGAGAGAGGGGGAGATGGAGAGAGCAGAGAGGGTTGGGGGCGGGAGGGGAAGGGAGAAAGAAAGAAAGGAAGGAAGTTCCTTCTCAAAACCTAAGCACTATTGCAAAGGAGATCATAAACATTTTTTTCATTTTTACTGTTCATATTTATTTAGCATATAGAAAATACTACACTTACCCATTCCAACAAGAGCTTTCTCATATCCATTTCATGGTACACCATTTTCAACATGTCTTTGTAAGTAGCAGCTGCTATTGTATCATCTAGACTTTCTGGATTTGTAGCCATTTTGCATATAAGCTCATCATGTGAGAAGACACAGAATCGCTTTAGTGTCGAATAGTGCGCAATACAATCTCGTCCTGCTGTGAGCTGCAAATAAGAACATCCCCAGTTTTATCTACTTATTTTTAAATTGAATTAATAATTTGTGTAATTTTCTTTTTACTTCCCTTAGCAAATTACATTTTTCATCAATACATGTTTCATAATAAATTTCATCTATCACCATCAAGGGGGGGGGGTAGGGGTGCTGGCAGTGGCATCCTTTAATGGATGGCACTACAGACAGTGGACACTGGTGATACATAAAGTGATATGATGGGAAAGGAAATGTTCCAGGCCCAAGTTTAAGGTATCTCCTGAGCATTTGCCAGTTATGAGGACTGAGGAAAATCTGGAACAAAAGCCTGTCAGGGAGGATGGTCCTTGCAGGATTTGAACTACAGACTTTCCGTTCACAAGTTCATACTTTAATGGCACTGGCTACCTGTATCAATACTGATGAATGTGGATGTGTCCACCCACATATGTGAAACTGTTCATTAACTATTTTAGGTGAAAAAGAAGCTTGTAACAGTGATATGTTGGTCAACCACTGAAGTAGAAGAGTCAGTGGGTTGGAACTAAAGGTGTACACTTTTTTTTTATCTACTCCTGCCTATGCCTGTTTGCTTAGGTAATATGCAAGAGATCTTGTCTTGACATAAGGGGAGGCAGTATTTTATCTTCACCAACCCTCCCCTCCAACTGCACAATGCTGTAAGGACCTACGAGTTGCCTACAGGACCTGGAACCTTGCTGGATGCATACATCAAATAAAACAATGCTTATTTTGGAGATACAATAGGAGTTAGTGAAGTGCAAACAATCCTATCATAAGGAATGATGTGGTACAGCTGACTTTTCTGTCTGTTGGAGATATATGCATCTCATGTGTTTCTTAAGCCTGGTTTCTATGTTTCACTTTGTTCTGCCAATGTACATCAACAATTGGAACAACATGTTCCAATGCAAAATGTATAAAAACAAACACATTATCCAAATGGCCTCTATCAATGGATATCAAAATAACCATTATAGAGAAGATCAGTAAATTTAAAAAACAGAAACACATTATGGAAGTAACATAAATCAGCAAGCGGTACAACATTTCAGAAAATTCATATACCAATCCATGGGCAAATTTCAACAAACCTTCAAAAAAATAAAGCATCACCTTAGCTCTTTAAACCACTACAGTAAACTATAACTGTATGCAACAAATTAAGAGATGCCATTTCTATTATTAACAGGGTTGTAACCTTTTAAGATCGATTATGATGAATGTAACTTGGTGTATATTGGCAGAACAAAATGAAAACAACTGTCTGCAAATAAAAAACATTTACCTTACAGATTCTAACATTGAGGAAACACTGCAAAGATGTCTTCAAATACTGGTAGTTGATAACAGTGTTGTTGAAATCAATCACGAGTAAAAACTGTGTCAATGACACAAAACAACACTAATTTTTTATATTTCACGGAACATGTTTCAGAGACTAGTTTCCTCCATTGTCAACCAGACAGACTAATCTGGGTTTTAAATTTCGCAGAACATGTTTCGGAGGCTAGCTTCCTCCATTGTCAACCAGAGAGACTAATCTGGGTTTTAAATTTCCCAGAACATGTTTCGGAGGCTAGCTTCCTCCATTGTCAACAAGAGAGACTAATCTGGGTTTTAAATTTCCCAGAACATGTTTTGAAGGCTAGATTCTGCCACTGTCAACCAGATATCGACTGATCTTGGATTTAAATTTCCCAGAACATGTTTCGGAGGCTAGCTTCCTCCATTGTCAACAAGAGAGACTAATCTGGGTTTTAAATTTCCCAGAACATGTTTTGAAGGCTAGATTCTGCCACTGTCAACCAGATATCGACTGATCTTGGATTTAAATTTCCCAGAACATGTTTCGGAGGCTAGTTTCCTCCATTGTCAACCAGAGAGACTTATCTGGGTTTTTCATTTCCCAGAACATGTTTTGAAGGCTAGTTTCTGCCATTGTCAACTGGACATCAACTTATCTTGGGTTTAAATTTCTGGAACATGTTCTGGAGACCAGTTTCCTCCATTGTCAGATCAGGGATGTTTCTAATCCTGAAAATGAGTAATTATTTATCAGCTTAAGTGACCATTTCGCTTCACTAAATGCATGATACTGAATATGCTTGTTCCATTCTTGGAGAATGGACACATAATCAATAGTGGCTTGCCAATTTCTCCAGAAATGAAAAGACTTATTGTACTGTGGTTTTATGCCATCTCTTCATTTCAGGTAAGTACCTGTACCTACTTTCTGGAGTTTACACTATTTTATACAGTCATATGTATATCGTGGCACTATAGCTGAGGTGGAATGCTGCTATTGCTTCCTGCCAGCCAGGCAATGCGAGAGCATGCACAGATCTGGTTCCAAGATATTTGGATGGCCTCGTACTTACAACCTTTCTTAGGACTTAAAAATGCTCCTCATTTCTCAATATTATTGTGTAGGTCTATAGAAGTAATGCTAATGTCTAGTAAAGTATAGCAAATTTTTAAAATTGTGAAAGAACCGACTTCGAGAAGCAATTGAGCATAGAGTGATAGTTGATAATTATGAAATAGAAATTCAATAAAATTATAAATATTTATATTGTGCAATAAACGTTATAATTTGTATCCTTGCACCACTTAAAGGAAACAAATATGCAGGCATACTGCTTGTATCTCAAAAGACATTTGGAACAACTTAAATATCATAATTTTATTTAAAAAATCCATAGCTCTGAATTGCCTTTTAGGCATCAGTCGTTTGTCATCCAACTGCAACCAAAATTAAAATGTTCTTTTGATATTCAATTAAAATTTCTAGAACTGAGGCCCCATGTCTTTAATCCTTTATAACCCCATTACAATGCACCTATCAATTAATTATGTGAAATTATAATCATGAAATTGCTATCAAATCGTTTGCATCATCCTGTAAGTCAACACACAATCAAATCTATACCAGATTAAAATTACTGCGACAATAACATTTTTATTTCAATGTATGCACAGTTCTTGCATGTAGTTCATACAATTTGTCGTCTCATGTTTAATAGCCAAATCCTGCAGAAAACAAAAGCTTTATATGCAACCATTATGTTCTTGCACCATTAGCAATAAAATAAGTAAATTACATAATATATCGCAAGTCTCTTGCAAAGACAAATGTGAAAGTTAAGTAAGTATACTGTTATATTACCACTTTGATTCCTATCGGTGACTACTTCCTCCTGTATTACCTTTGATTTGTTTTGCAACATCCATTTAAGGCTATACATCTATGGACAACTAAAAATCCCAGTTTTCTTTAGATTAACACGAAATTATTACCACGTATAAGGAATAAATAATAAAAGCAGTAGATGCAAATTGCCAACAAGATATGCTAAACTGTTTTGACATATTTACTTTTTTATTTGTAAATAATTTTGATATGCATATATAAATTGTTCATTGTACTAAACGGTTTATAACTAAAATAAAGCAATAGTCCCTTTAATCCCTTTTAATTTGAAGACACAGAGAAATAATTACAATGATAATTTGAATACATGAGAGCAAACTATTTTCATTTTGAGTGAGAATGAACTACAGAAAACATTTAATTTTAACTCCCAAATATCAGAGGCTCACCTGAACATCAAGCATGTAAGTGAAAAAATCCTGGAAATAAAGAGCTGAGAGTGTTGACTTTAAGTTTACACTGTGCTGTAACTTAAATGGCCCATGGCTATTTGGAGCTTTTTAATAATTAATCATAAAAAGAAAACAATATTGTAGCATGCTCAATCCTTTGCACATACAATTGGAAATACCCTGACCAAGTTAATAATTTTGATTGTGATGCATGTTTACTTCTGACTATTCATTCTAGTATGCAGAATCATTTTAATAGTTTGTTTGTGCAGATTTGTATGTCAGCCAGTAAACAGCATGCCAAGTAATTTCAGAGGTGACGCACACACTGGTAACTCAAATCCAAAGGTAGATACATTTTCCTGCAGATCTGAATAAGAGAGTTTTGCAGTTTCACCAAAACAAGCAGGTTTCCAGGAGACATTGGCATTATTGATGGACCCCATGTATCAATTTAAAACCCTGGATGTAATAATGCAGAGTTATTAGAAACAGGAAAATATACTTCTTGAATGTCCAGATAGTAGCAGGACCCAGGGATGAAACTCTGGACATAGTTGTAAGATGACCAGGCTCTGCTCATGACAGCAGAATTTTTTAAAGCAGTGCAGCCAGAGTACAAGCTACATAACCACATTCATATATTTTTAAGCTCAATACAGCAACAGCATTACTGGAATTAAATTTTGCTTTTGAAGAATGTATTGTTCAACTTGCAGTTAGTAGATTGCGTAATTATTTGGAGGAGTTTGCCCCACAGTTGTACGCAAATTTGAAGAAGTCAATTTAGCAATGTTTTTGATATGAGATGTTTCTTGTAAGCCTCACGTTTTGCGTCAATTTGCGGTAGGTTTTTGGTTACGTAATGAAGATATACTTTGATTTTGTTTAATTTTTAGGACGCCAAACTTTATAGTGAAGATGATGCTTGTTTTTATGTAATATTATTAAAGTTATTTGCCTCGGCTGCTTTCAGTCACACTATAGAAAAACGAGTTCTTGTAGGGTTGTGATAAGACTCAAATTATAAGATGCCACACAATTTACTTTTTAATTTTTACTTCTTTTTATTTCACTTTATATATGCACATTTTATAAACACAACACTTTATAACATGAAACTGTGAGCACTTAATACATTTTTGGTGGAGAACACAAATTTTATCACTTTTATACTTTACAACATTTTTACCCACTACTTTCACGTCTGCTCTGTCTAATATCTTGCCCGAGACTGACTAGATTCAACGGTAAAAACCTTTAGCATCGGTAATGCCAGTCTCTTATTGGCTAATTCTAGTCCAATAGAATTTAAGTATTCAAACTAAAAATCTTTCTTTACTTTTGATTGGCTAATTCCAAACTGTAAGCAAAATTACGTTATTACCGATCTTCTCATAACCAGTTTTTTTTTAAAAACTCCAGACACATTATTGTCACCAAAATTACATTATTGCCTCATTATTAAAATCCTAAAACATAGTATTCTTACAGTTTTTGCTCTATTAGAGTATATAAACATTTACTTGATATTAACAAATATGTTTACAATAAAAGTAAGTATTTATAGTGACTTTATATACAATACAAATAATAAATATATACATACTGGTTTTAAGGTGGGCTGTTATTGAATTTAATTAATAAAAAATACAATTAATATCATTTAGGCATTAAAATACTGCCTCACTTTCTATGCTGCTAGTACAAAAAAAAGGCTGTTAGAATTTCCCAAACTTTTCTTTCGCTACTTCCAAGAACCACTATGCTGTGTAGTATTCAAATGAAAAAACCTGGTGTTGCCAGTTCCATTTTCAGGCTAGATGGCACTTTAAATGATGTTTAGCTAAACTCTGCCTAGATATGGATTAAGCAATGCAAAATTACACATTTACACAATATTTAACTGAACTGTGTTTAAGTCTTTAAACAGCACATAGTTTTTGCAAGCGGCCCTTACTTTCAGGATGAAAACTTAAGATTGTAACAAATGGCAATAATGACTTACCCAATCAGCTGGGGCAAAATTTACAGCTTCAGCAAAGTTATACCCCTGGTTGAAACCAGCATGATAAGCCCTGGGAAATGTAACAACAAACTCCCCAGCATGTTGATCAGTTCTACACACAGGAACACCTAAAAATAAATGACAAAGTTAAATCATCATGTTAATCCACCCAGAGTTGTGTTTGTTGCAATTAGAAATATAGACAAACTTTAGGAAGAACACTTATTCTGAAATCAATTCCAATACCAAACTCAAGTTCTCCCGAGATTGAGGTAAATCCTGCCTTCTTTGCATATCAGAGTGGAGCAGATCACCCCAAAGTATGGAAAAACTCTAACTTGTATTCTGTCCTCAATATAGATTATCAACATTTAAACATGCAGTGGATGCAGTATAACACATCTAATACAGAGTGAACTAAAAGACTCCGAACCGCCTGCGCAGTGTTTTTCCTGTCCGCATCCTCGGTGCTTGTTGCCGTCTGCCACTATCATAGAAAGGCGTGGATGACACCATACAACATTTTTAAAACTACTTTTAAAGGCTTTACTTACCAACTTTACAAAAGGAGATGCTGAGAATGGCCACCGTCGTCATCCATACATTTTTGGCACCTCTTTAGGAAACTATCCATCACTCGCCGTAGTTCACATTGAGAAATTTCCTGACGGATATTTTGTTTTAATTCCTCCAGGGTGTGTGGTTTGTCTTGTACACTTTATGTTTTAAGTTACCCCGGAGGGGTATTTTATGAACAATATTACTGGCTGCGCTGTGTTTTTCCACTGGGCATGTGGAAATATGATGAAAACATGATAACGCACTGCTGCTATAAACAAAGTCACGCTGTTGCAGTTTTGCTGTGCAGTGTGAAGTGCAGTATTGAGTTGACGGTGATGTGATGTTGTTCAGTTATTACGAGTTAATTATATCTTTTGTCCTGTATTTAGCCACAAAGTATATTATGGCTCAGTATATGTTTTCTACTGCACAGCGTGTATTTATTTATGATTTGTATGTGTTAACTTGGTCAGCTCGCCCAGTGAAAGTACGATTTGCAGAAAGATTTGCAGGTGTAAACGTTACAGGCTGTACAACAATCCATGAACTTTACAGTAAATTTCAGGCCTCATGAAGTGTTCAGGCTAAGAAACCTAAAAGACGGCATACAGTTCTTACCGAAGAAACATTAACGGCAAGTGATGGATAGTTTCCTAAAGAGATGCCAAAAATGTATGGACAACGATGGTGGCCAGTTTCAGCATTTCCTTTCATAAAGTTGGTAAGTAAAGCCTTTAAAAGTAGTTTTAAAAATGTTGTATGGTTTCATCTGAGCCTTCCTATGATAGCGGCAGACAACGAGCGCCAAGGACGCAGACAGGAAAAACACAGCGCAGGCGGTTCAAAGTCTTTTGGCTCACCCTGTATGTAAACAATTAAAAACGAACAGAAGAGAAAAATTTATTCCATTTTCACAACATAGAATTGTAAAGCTTGTACAAGAGCAGTAAACATGCTTTGAACATAACAACCAAACCTTTCATGTGCAGGGGAGATTGTAGGCTTAAATCAAAATTGCCAGGAAAATAGTTGATAGAGGGTGTTTAATTCTTATAGGGTTTACATTATTTTTATTAGGTATATTTCAATACCTGAAACTACAAGTTAAGCAAGAAGGTGTGTCCCAGCTTGAAATTTCTTAGTTCTTAGAATATAAAGTTCATTAGTTCAACTTACATAATCCATTTTTGCTTCTGTCACAACTAGGTTGAAAACTTAATTTTATGACCTCAAGGTCATAGATGATGTGAAGAAAGTGATGAGGGAATTACGATCAAGACAGAATGTTGGACTATAGCTAAAGCTGGGTGAAGGAGTTAATGGAGTGTCATTTTAATGAAGCCACCAAAAAGAGTAAGATAAAATCAGGCAACCTTGCAACTTGTCTTCATCTGCAAAACATGAACTAACTAATAAATACTAGGGCAGCTCATCAAGTTCATTCTGACACCGAGATGGTGCTAGCAGTGTCAAATAACAAGGATAATTGTACAAATGATTCTAGAGTATGCAACATGTAATTTCATGTGCTTTCATTTATTTGGTTGTTACAGTGTTACAGAATATGTTGAGGTTTCTTCTGAAAATGGATAATATTGAATGTTGTACAGTGATTAAATACTTCTCATTAAAAGCTTTAATGGCAACTGAAATCAAAAAGGAATTGGATCCAATTTGGGAAATTCTTCATCATTTTCCGCAGTGAAGAAATGGGCTGCAGAGTATAAACAGCCTTTCTTCCATTTGTGATAAAGAACTTCCAAGACATCCAGTTTTGTTTTTGTTTTTTTTTTTCCTTTTCTTCCCCTCTGCCCCTAATTCACATGACTTTATTCACCATAATTTCTAATACAGAATTATCAGCTTCATCAAATTTGAATACAAACATTGTTATAATACAAGGGCGGATCGAAAAGTAACGTACAATAATTTTTTCTGTCTTGGTATTGCAGCTGGAATGTTGCAATTCGATACAGATATAGTTTGAAGTTTTCACTACAGAGGATATTTTTTGTTTCATGTGCAGCTCTAGTGAGAGAAGCGTGAAGTACGCAACAAAGATAGCACACATATTACTGTTGTCCACGTGTGAAGAGCAGAGAGGTGTGATTCGATATTTGTGGGCCAAAGGGCATAAACAGAGTAATATTCACCGAGACATGCATGGCATGTATGGGGATGATTGTATGGACCGTAGCAATGTCTCCAGATGGTGTGTATTCTTCCTAGAGGGCCGTGTGAACCTTAGTGATTCGCCACGCTCCAGGAGGCCAGTAACAGCTGCAACCCTGCAGAATGTCAGAGGCATTGAGGCGGCAATTTTGAACGACTGCCGTGTGCAACTGCGAACCTTATCGCAACAGTTCAACATTTCCTATGGTGCAGTGTACGACATTGTTCACAACACGTTGAAATTTTGCAGAGTTAGTGCTCGTTGGATGCCTAAGAACCTGACAAGAGAACCACAAGGGCCAGCAAATGATGACGAGCTTGGATCACCTAATGCAGTACACCACAGAAGGGCATGACTTTCTGAAAGGAATCGTCACTGGTGATGAGTCGTGGGCATACCACTATGCCCGAAACCAAGCAGGCAAGTATGAAGTGGAAACATGCTGGAGACGAAAAAATTCAAAGTGACCCAAACTGCTAGGAAAGTGCTTGTGATGGTGTTCTGGGATATGCATGGTGTTGTATTGGTGGACTTTGCTGAACACAGTACCACTGTGAATGCTGCAGCCTACATAAAAACTTTGGTGAAGTTGCGTCGTGGCTTTTGTGACAAATGCCACAACATAAATGCTGATGATGTCAAAATTCATGACAATGCTCGCCCCATGTTGCTGCTGCTGTTCGTCAGAAAATCACCAAATTTGGTTGAGAGGTGCTCCAGCATCCACCATACAGTCCGAACCTTGCACCGTCAGACTTTCATCTGTTTGGTCCCATTCCTGGCCGGCCAACGCTTTGCAACAGATGCGGAAGTGAAATCGGCAGTCCGCAGATGGCTATATTCCAAGGAAACGGACTTCTACGAACAGGGCATATTGAAACTGGTATCACGATGGGAGAAATATGTTGAGAAACTTAGTGACTATGTCGAAAAGTAGGTAAAAGGTGTAAGTTCATTTGTGATTTTTGTTGTTGTTTTAGGTATTAAACTTTTTTGTAAAAAAAATTATTCTGTGTTACTTTTCGATCCACCCTCATACAATAAGAACATGAACAAAGTTACATATGTAAATAATGAATAGACATAAAAAAATTATGTTCTAACTAATGTGTTGGGACAAATGAAATAATAAAAATATGAATATTGACAAACACAAACATAATACTTAGTACATATCACATAGTAAAACTATATCCTTTCAAAATATTTGTGCAACAAATAAAAACAATCTTGTATTAGGAATTTCAGTTCTTTTTTAAATATTACTAAGGGTGTTGATTTCTTTAAAAAATGAAGGGAGTTTATTGTATAACTGAATACTATTATGATGAAGACTTCTTTGTATAAAGTTCTTTTGTGCCCTGTAATGTGTAACTAAAATTTACTTCTAGTATCATGAATGTCTGCATTTAGTTAAAACTATGTAACTGCTTGTATGTTAGTACCAGTGTTTCATATATGTAAAAATACACACATTTCAAGTATATAAAAATATATATTTTCTAGTTACCACCTGACTGAAGAGAACATTGTGAAGATCTACAATGCCATGTTAAACGACAGATAAATCAAGATATGTGAGCTTGCTAACATTGCAAAATCTCAGTATATCATGTTTGAAATATTTTAAATAAGCATTTACACATAGATAGCTCACAGCGTGGAGGGTACCAGTGTTAAATGCTGATCAGAAGTGCATCCACATAAACATTTCAAAGGAGTGCTTGGGCATGTTCAGATGGAACTCAACTGACCCTTTGCAACATCACATCACTGCTGTTAAAACAGAAAGATTAGTGATCCACCTGTCAAGAATTGTTCTAACAAACCCACAGCACAGGTCCTAACAAAGGATTAAAATTTTTGTACTCCAGTGGAAGACTTCATTATTGGAATAGAATCATCGATCTACCAGAATAGGCGGCTAATGAGATCAGAATGGAAGCCTGCAGGTCTCAAAATGCCAAATCTCTCAAACATGGAACACAAAGCTCTTCTATCATTAATTAGAGGGTATACAAACTATTCTTATGAAATTTTATTTTTCTGTCTGCTTAATTTTAATCGAGATAAACCTTTACAGAAATGGCTACATTTACACATTTCATTTTAGATACAAAGGGAATAGCAATATTCAAATGTTCAAAAGGACTTTAAGAGATTGACAAAGTATTGAATAATTCAAAACATTAATAACAGATATCTTGAAAATGGCTTATGGCACAAAAAAACTTATTTGGAACAAATTATTTTAAAGAGATCTACATTTTTTTGTATAGTACGTTTTCGTCTACCGCTTAATGTTTACCAGTTATACCAGATTATATAAAAATCCTTCAGAATGAAGAGGACTTCACAGGCTATTCCCAGAAAATTCAAGATATACATTTTATTTGTCATGTAAATATCTTTAATATATGATATTTTCATCAAAATCATTTGAGCCATTTTTGAGAAAATAAAACATTTAGAAAAATGTTCCAAGTAAAGAGTAGTTTTGAGTGGAGGGAATTATCTTCATGCATGCACACATGCCTTTTTATAAAAAATTCTCTTTTTTTTTATTCAGGGAGTCCCAAAATGCATATTTCTGATGAAATCTCAGTATCAAATTTTTAGTGGAATGCAATAATTCCCCTATTTACTATAGGTAAGCAGAAGAGATGTAAAAATGAGAAGTCTTTCAGTTGATCCAGCTTACTGCAGAATAAAGAAGAGTCCAACACCGGTCATAGAAAGAACAATGTTCTCAATTACAAAGAATTCTTCCAAACCAACAGAGACAAATTATACATCATGATTTGCACACTCCAGCACAATATGGACTTCCTTAGATACACAGGCAAGACATGCATTCCACTCAGGCCAATAGTCAGTGGCTGGCTCTGTAGCTCAGTCAGTAGAACACCTGCCTGCTGTGCGAGGGATCCCGGGTTCGATTCCCCGCTGAGGGGAGGGGGGATTTTTCTCTAGCCAAGATACTTATGGCCCTATACTCCCCAGAGTCTGAAAGTATAAATGAGAGTGTGAATGTGTGTGTGATCTAATGAATAAAAATCCAAAACTGCAGGAAACCAACGACAAGAGGGTAAAAGTTAACACCATTGCCAATACGCAATAGGTTCCAAAGGAAAGGCCACCGATAAGACCAATGTTAGTGCAGCAAGTTTCCCCAACCATGAGCTTGCAGGGGTTTCTTGCCAAGGATTTTCAGTCACTAGTGTTAAATCCTGCTCCTTTGTATGAGATTTGGGGCACTTTGTACAGGTACTGTGGAGCTTTCCTTTTAAAGCTCATCACATATTGGTCAGCTTGGATATCACATCTCTTTTTACCTGCATTTCCATTGAAGTTGCCCTCATTACTGTTCGGCAAAAAGTAAGAACCCATAGACTTCTGGGTAACTGAATGGACTTGATTGCTTGCTGCATAAGTAGCATATACAGCAGTATCTCATTAGTACGTTTTTGCAGGGACCTAAGGATTTGGATGTCATAGGCGGGAAAACGTGTTAACAAAAATACAAAATCTTCAATTTAAGAACATAGCTATGTAATAAAATCTAATAATTACTACGTCTCCAAGGGCAGTTGGAATAGATTTCAAGTACAATTTTATACTGAATACGATCCGTGTTTCCATGTTAAATTCAATATGTGTTCAAATGGATTTGGATACACAAAACCTGAGAATAAATAATTCAAGCTTTTATGTTGGTCAACTTGGATTTTTGAGGTTATGAATGTTTTTGAGAAAATAAATTGCGAATTATGGAAGTGACAATAGTGGCTTTGCTGTGTGTTTTATTACGCATATGATAACAATTTCCGCTAAAAAAAAAAAAAAATTATGTGCATGCATCATGTTACGAGTACAATAGACGATAGCAACTCTGGCATATTCAATACGATTTGAATACGGTAGGTGTTTCCATGCAACAAATTTCGTTCTGATCCTCTTCTAGTTTTGTTTTAGCATTTTTCCCTTCTTTAAAAGTAGTTTCAATCAATTTAGGTTTGCTAACAATCGTGTTTAAGGTTGACAGAGGAATTTTTAACTTCCGCATTATATCCACATGTTTCATATTTGGATTGTGGTATACTTCAAGGATTTTCAGTTTTTCAATGTTGGTTATTTACTACACTTTCTTTTTTTCATTGCAAATGAAAAGTTAAAATACAATCTACGTATGTTTGGTCAACACTCAAAAGTAGAAGCTATCGTTGGCATTTACCATGCCAAGTAAAGCATTTTCTATCCTGCCCATATAAATCGTGTCACAAATATTTACATACATGCATGTGATTGGCTGCCAGTATCCACCCCGTGACCAAGGATTGACCAAAGTAGCAAATGGAGGATGTCAAACTTTGAACGTGTTAAGCGCCTACTCCCACTGGACTGACCAAGGATTGGCCAAAACAGCGAATGAGGACGTCAAACTTCAAACACAGTAAGCGGGAAAACACACTAAGCAAACGTTATTTATTACATTTGGTGATTTGGTACCGGGACTTTTATAATTCAACGTAATAAATGGGAAAACATGTTAATGAGGAACGTGCTAACGAGATTCCACTGTAGTTCTCATACAAAGGAGAACAACAGAACCTTATGAGCAAAACAATTGACTGCACAGTGTACCAGAAAGCTTGGATCCAAAAGAATATACAGTGGAATCTCGTTAGCACGTTCCTCATTAACACGTTTTCCCGTGTATTACGTTGAATTATAAAAGTCCCGGTACCAAATCACCAAATATAATAAATAATGTTTGCTTAGTGCGTTTTCCCGGTCCCGCTTACTACGTTTGAAGTTTGACGTCCTCATTCGCTGTTTTGGCCAATCCTTGATCGGTACAGTGGATGTAGGCATTTAACACGTTCATAGTTTGACGTCCTCATTTGCTACTTTGGTCAATCCTTGGTCACGGGGTGGATATCAGCAGCCAATCACATACATGCATTTAAATATTTGTGTGACACGATTTCTGTGGGCGGGATAGAGAATGCTTTACCTTGGCGCGGTAAACGCTAACGATAGTTTCTAATGTTGAGTGATGACCAAACAACCGTAGATTGTATTTTAACTTTTCATTTACAATGAAAAAAAGAAAGTGTAGTAGGTAAATAACCAACAGTGAAAAACTGAAAATCCTTGATGTAATACAATCCAAATATAAAACATGTCGATATAGTGCGGAAGTTAAACATTCCTCCGTCAACCTTAAACACGATTGTTAGCAAACCTAAATTAGTTGAAACTATTTTTAAAGAAGGGAAAAATACTAAAACAAAACTTTTCTCTTGGAAAATAGGATCAGAAGAGGACTGGAACGAAATTTGTTGCATGGAAACACCGTGTTCAAATCGTCTTGTATACACCAAAGATAATATCGTCTATTGTACTCATAACACGATGCACGCTCATAATTTTTTCTTTTTTAGCAGAAATTATCACGTGTGTAATACAACACACAGCAAAACCACTATTGCCGCTTCCACAATTCGCAATTTATTTTCTCAAAAACATTCATAACCTAAAAAATCCAAGTTGACCAAAATAAAAGCTTGAATTATTTATTCTCAGGCTTTGTGTATCCAAATCCATTTAAACATATTGAATTTAACATGGAAACGGGATCGTATTCAGTATGAAATTGTACTCAAAATTCATTTAAATTGCCCATGGAGACGTAGTAATTATATTTTTATTACCTATGTTCTTAAATTGCAGATTTTGCATTTTCGTTAACACGTTTTCCCACCTATGATGTCCAAATCCTTAGGTCCCTGCAAAAACGTACTAACGAAATTCTACTGTAATTACCCATATGCTATTATTAATCAATGTTAACAATTAGTATGCAGTAAAATCAAATATTTCACCAAATGTCCATAACGTTCATTGTAAATGACCACTAACAGTGAGGCATCATGAAAGCTGCATGCAGGCCTGGTATTGCTATTATGTAGATACTGGCAGAGACTTCCTGAATCCATATAAATAAATCAACAGTTAGTGGGAAATGAAGCCAGATCTAGGCTATATCCACTACTTACAATGTTACTGCATAAATGAATTCTATCTACATACATGCACACACTCAGTTTCTCCAGTGAAATAATACAGATGTTTCAATGCAAATTATCACTTTCTCACCTTCCTCCATCAAGATGTTTGGATTCATTATTGTAACCAACTGATGCAGAAGATCAGGTTGTGAAAGAAACAGTTCTGGAGCTGCACTTCTCATCACTTTTTCAAACACTTCTGCTTTGCCTCCAGGAACTCCATACCATGTTTTTGGCTCTCCCCTAAGAAAAAGAAAAATGAGTCTTAGCTATGAAACTGCAACATATAGTTTAACTTTTGTATTTCATAACTGTGCTGTTTATGGACATACTAAGATTTAAGTCTTATAGTCAGCGCTAATCAAGAAGGTGATTGACATTTACTAACCACGTGGCGGAAAGCTTTAAATGATTGGGAGGGGATGGATACGTCATAGCGGTCATCATAGCAACGAATAGAAGGACCAATTAGAACTAACACATTTCTGTAGCAACAATAGATGCAAAAACCTTGTTGCCGATACTGTAACACGTGATTAGCCTGACGTACCCAACGTGCCTGGCGAGTGACCATTAACGCTAACATGAACTGCACATCTTATCTTCTGCTGTCGCTACAGTTATAAACAATGCTTCTTTTAGCCACAGCTTAATGTATTTACATCCGTTTTGAGATTGCCTGATCCTATTTGTACAGTTATTTGCTTTGTGTTTATGTGTTGTGAGCAATTGCAATTGTGTTAACACTTTTAATGGATATTTAACAATATCTAAAAAATAGTGATGAAGGCAGCGAGCCAAATGAAAAACTGAGCGTACTTGGTAACCGAATAAAATGTATTTGGTAAAGGTATCCCAATTAAAGGACAAGCACAGGAAATAATATGCTCTGTGAGAGAATCAGTGGCATTTTCCCATAAGAATAAGTATCACTATTTCACAGGTATCTCTCTTTTGTCAATGCAGATCTTTACACTGATATGTTCTTGCATGTTCTATCCTTTGCATGCAGATTCATTATTTTATAATTGTCTTCATATACAAATATAAATAATACCCGCCCTACAATGCAGATGCAACCCAGTCACCTTCATAGACAATTCTAATGCACTCTCCATGTGATCGCGATAAGCGGCAACGTCAGCTCTCTCTCTCCCCGCAAAATGTCAATCCCTTTCTTCTTTGGCAGCGAGTATAGTATTTGGTTTTCCAAGGGCCTAAACAATGAAGTATTAAGACATGTGGCAAGAAAAACATTTTTAAAATAGGACAGCTCAATCAAACCATCAAAACATGACAATTAGTGCATGTCAACAATAATTTATTCCTGAAGTATAAATTGTCAACAGAAAACAGCAGTGAAACTCAATGAAAAACATCAAGGAATGAATAAATTCTAGGGTACAGAAAATTTAAGAGTATGAAAACAAATCATACAAGGGTGCTCTCAGTGAATAGAAAGAAAATTCTTCTAGTATCTTTTTCATAATCTTTTTTTCATAATAAACTGGTTTTTCACATAAGATAAAGTTAATTAACTTCAAATCGTATAAACTACTCAAATACACGAGTTACTGTATTGCTGTACAATCACTTCAGACAAACTAGTTATAATGCTTAAAAGTTATACAGGGTGGAAGTGGTTAGATATCCATAGGCACCCTTGGCCCTTATGAAGGGTTTAAAACCCCAACTGCAAGTTCTGATGATCTGTGGATTTTAACTCTCATTATATGCCACATTTTGCAAATTTGTATGTTATTCACCTTTACTTTCTCTACTATGTACCTACATTAAGTATTGTGTTCCACCAAAAATTTGATGTCTAGATTTAACTGGAAATACACATTTTGAGGGCCACAAACCAAAAAAAGCATTTTCAGAAGAAAGGGGGGGAAAAAAAGCTGTGTAGGTTTGGGTGTGAGTGTGCAGATGTGTGTACAGCATAACTCAAAACTGAAAAGACCGATCAAAAATGGATCTAACGGTGATTAAAATACTACATACACAAGGTATTTACGTAAAAAATAAAATGTATATCTTGAATTATCAAGAAATAGCCTGTGAAGTCCTCTTCATTTAAACGGAATTTTGTAACTAATGAGCAAACTATATAAGAAATAGACAAAAACATACTACACAAAAAATGTAGACCTCTTTAAAACACACAATTATTTAAAATAATTTTTTCTGTGGCATCTGGCATTTCTGAGATATCCACTAATATTGGTTTGAAATTTTCAACACTTTGCCATTTTCTTGAAGTCCTGTCAATATTCAGTTGTTACTGGCAATGTCGTGGAAAGAGTATGGAATTTCAAAGCCAGCATATATACCGACTAGCCTTTAAACATCTATCAATTCAGTTTCCTATATCCCCCTTTTAACTATAATAAAGTGCGAAATGAAACTATTTCTGCAAAGGTTTATTCCGATTAAAATAAAGTAGATAGAAAAATAAGCTTTCATAAGAATATTCCATTAGAGGTTATATAAAAATAAACTATAGTGAATAGAGAAAGTCATGTGAATGTAACACATCAGAAATTTTTTATGTGATTAGCTTACCTAAATTTGTGATGAAACACAACTAAATGGTTTAAATATAGTAATTAATAAAAATATGCTTCCAGGTTACTTTTTGTCAATTTATAGTTTGACTACTAGCATCATATCCAGCAACATCAGATTTTTGGGTGGAATACAATACTTCCTCTTACCTACTATACCTCGGTGACACAGGAAGTAAAAAAAGATTCAGAAAAGAAGCTTTTTCAGCTTGTTTTAAATTGCTCATAGCCTTAAATTACTTTGATACTATAAGATTTCTCATCATAATGCTGCAATAAATGTCTTATTACACAGTATTTACTTTGAATCTGGTGCTCAAGAGAAAAACCTTCATTCCTTGGGCTGTATAGCATTAGAAAAAATCTAAGCACATCTTTAACCCTTCCACCCTGCAGGTCTTCTTTCAGAACATTCCACATAGTACAGTATTCATTCTGAAGCCAAAACGTAATCAGAGAACTATCATGTTGCATTTATGTTACATTTAGCAATACCAGAATGGCCTAAATGATTTATTAAGTTTTAGGAAAGCTCTTCCATTCTCTTATGCAACTTTAGGCAAATATCAACTACATAAAATAGGCAAATATCAACTACTTAGCTCTGTAAGTAGTATTAGTAATTATTAATGACAATTGCCAATTACATTTAATGCCTGCTCTAGAATTAATGAAGTTATTCAAATGTATGTATATTAAGAACTGACAGTAAATGTTATGCATTACAAATCAAATAGAACAAAAGGTACAAACCCAGTGAAAGTTAAAATAACTGTTCTTGTATATAAATATAATGTTAGCCTTATAATGGTAGGGAGGTATTCGATTTTGCACAAAATTACACCTGCTTTGTTTCATTTTGTATATAATATGTCTTTATTTTATTTTATATGTTCTGTATTCTATGTAATATTTATGTATATATATGTAACTACATTGTGCATTTCCTTGACATGTTCTATGTTCACAAGCCTTTATGGCTGCTAGTGAACTCACAGAATGCAATCCAATCTAATTTGATCTAAATATGCAGTCACTGTATTAAATTTTGCAAATGTGTTTCACCACATACATAATATTAACCTACTCACCAGTGTAAGTAGTTTATAGAGTAACTCCAATGATCTTCATTGTGCCAACAAAACGTGGCAAAGCACATTCCTACATACATCCATGGCACTTTCATTCCCGATATATCAGCATTGATGTGGCATAAAACTGATCCTTCAAGAACTGGGAGGTTATTCAAGTTCCAACCAGACTCAGCATATGCCTGTAATACATTTCACAAAACATTCATATTTAGGCCATTTATTTTCAAAAGACTTCTGAGAATAATTCCTTTACTTATACTTAAAGAGCTCTCTTCACCTTAGTAATAAGTGTTATAAATGATCCAAACTAGGAACTATCTCCCTCTCACATAGAGTTGCACTAATTTTTGCCCACTACTCGAAGGCCAATCATTTCAGAAAAATGAAACAATGAACATTTGTAAGCACAAATTGAGATATTTATTATTCTAGCTTCGCTTTTACACCAGAACTTACTGGGACATGTTTCATTGACTGTTGTCTCAATCATCAGCCTGAATTCACTGCTTGTGACTTGTAGATGGCATTATCTGGCTCGACATACTGTGTAATGGTATCCTTTTCACATGGGACATCAAAGTTAAATATATTGTGCTTCTTATGTATGAATTTGTCTTCCATAAGTGCACTTTCTTGCAATCACGACATTTAATTTCATCAATGCCAGAAGCTTTCCGCCTTGGAATCTATGAAATTGGATGTCATGATTACAAGAAAATATACATAGGGAAGACAAAGAGAAATATGGACACACGGTTAAAAGAACACACGAGAAATGTGAAATAAACAAACAGAAAAGTCAGCAGTTGCAGAGTATTTTTGGTCCACAGATCATCAGTTAGAAGAGAAACTGAAGCTCTTAAAGGCATTAGAAAAGTAGCAGAACTCTGCATTTGGGAAAAATTATTCATATGTAAAAAGAAGCACAATATGTTAAACTTTGATAGGATCCCATTACACAGTATGTCCAGCCAGATAATGCCATCTTCAAGTCACAAGAATAAGCACGGCAGTGAATCCAGGCTGATGGAGACAACAGTCTCCGAAACATGTCCCAGTAAGTTCCGGTGTAAAAGTGAAGCTAGTGTAATAACTTCATTGTGGTGTCCCAAAAATATTTAAAAAAACAAACAAACAAATAAAGAACATTCTCAATCATGTGAAAACATTACATTTCGAGCAATAAAATACTGGTTTACTATAGCTCATGGCTGCTAATTTCCAATCTGAGTCATCCTTTTATCAGCAATCTATGTATGACTTCATCCAAAGGAAGAGTTTTGTGTACAATTGAAGTTGCCTATACAGAATTTCATGTTCAGAAAAAAGTATTACTCTTGAGACATTTTCTTTCTTACTAAAAAGAAAGGTTGTGCCACGAGTAAAGACAAAGTAATTAATTGTTCTTCCATGCAAGGCTGGAAAGATAGAATCACACAACTGAAAAATTCAATGCCATAGCCAACATTTGAATCTCAGATCTTCCGGTTTCCATCAAGTTGCTTTAACTGAGTTACCAAGGCAACATGCTGGTATGACATTAAATTTCCCAACTGACTCGCATTTTTCCCAGTAAACCACAAGGAGATCTCAAATTATTTTGAGATGATAATTTGAGATGTCATACCCCAATAGTGCTTTACAATGTCATAAGCACTTTTAAATCCCGGGCTTCATAGTTTAACCAACTGTTAGATCAATCAATGGTAATTAATTTTCTTCCACACAAGCCATGTGTAGGAAAGGTTGGAAAGGTAGAATCAGATGAGTGAAAAATTCAATCACATAGGCGGGATTTGAACCATGGGTCTTTCAGTTTCCATCCAGTTGCTCTAACCAACTGAGCTAACCTGCGACCAGTTAACACACCAGTACAACATTAAAATCCCCCAACTGACTCGTATTTTTCCTGAGTATGGCACTGAATTTTTCAGTTGTCTAATTCTACCTTTTCAACCTTTGGTTAAACTATGAAGCCCGGGACTTGGAGTACTTATGACATTGCAAGTTGCTTTTGGGGTATGTCATCTCAAAATAACCTGAGATCTCCTTGTGGTTTACCAGGAAAAATGCAAGTCAATTGTAGAATTTAATGTCGTACCAGCATGTTGCCATGGTAGCTCCATTGATTACAGCAACTGGACAGGAACCAGAAGATCCGTGGTCCAAATCTTGGCTATGGCATTGAATTTTTCAGTCATCTGATTCTACCTTTCCAAAGACAAAGTACTTCACACACCAGCTCTCTAATCTAGTGGTTAGTATGCTAGACTTCAAATCCAGAGATCACAGGTTCAATTCCAGTTGGAAGCAAGCCCGGATTATTCCCTATCCTCCAAGTCTGGAAACTAAATTAGAATGTGTGATTTAATTTTCAATAAACTCTGATGTATTATACTTGTGCACTTTTCCTATTCAATACAACTTCACATAATCCTTTATATATTGTAGTATTTGTATAAACAATGAACTGTGCAATGCATCACTGTGTAATTTATAAATAGCAGATACTAATGCTCCCACAGCTCAGAACATTTTCTTAAATACCAAGTAACACCTTTTACAAAAGGTAATGTCTGCCTTTGCACCATTTGCCTCTCCTGGATTTGTATAACCTGACTCCCACTTGCATCTCACCGACATCTTCATGTCTTTCATCATGCATGTTTGTACTGCACATTCCAAACTTGTCAATCCCAACCCTCCCTTTCTGCCTGGCATTCTGGAAAGTATTACACTCAAGTTATGATATTAAATATGGAAAATAACCCTATATACAATCAATATGGATGTCTTAATATACAGTCCGAGTACATTATGTTGTCACTCATCTTTAAGAAAGAGAATACTCCCGGTTGTAGCTGTCTCTGTCATCCTTGGGTATCAGTTGGCTACTAGTGGATTCCTGGTCATTTGTTAATGCACATTGCTCCTCCTCCTCTTCAATATTGGATATTTCAATATTTTCCTCACTGCCTCTGTCTGAGTCTTTTTTTCAACCTTATAACTTCACATAATACAACTGTAGTAAAGTGTGGATCAAATTCTATGTTACTACAGAGCTAGGACTGCATTTCTTATTTAAAGGATGCTGAACTAAGAGCCTTTTTTATTTCTACAGAATGATAGGAAACGTTGTAGTAAACAATGGCACTGTTGAGGGAATTTAACAATAATTGGTTAACAAATCAGTCCTTAAAAGTTTAATTATTCCATCTCTCATTATAGACTATGGTAGATTTTAATTAAAAAATCAGCATATTGTTGGAAATAAAAGCTGAACATCCTGCATGTAGATTTGTGTGTTGGCCTTTTCCTAAATGGGCTTAAGGAGGGAAATAAAGTTTGTTTTCTTTGCAAATCCAAACATTTTTTACTATGATTTACATTAATCCATCTTTCATCCAGGTAAATAATTGGATGACTAATGAATCTGAATTGCTTCCATACATTGGTCCTTTCAATTAATAACCTTCTCTCACTCACGCACGCACGCACGCACGCACACAGAGCGTGAGTCTTCTCATCCTGCAGACTGGTAACTAGGCAACCCTGCATTTTAGAGATGATGCGAAATGTAGGTGCCGACACTGCATTCACCAGCCACTGATTAGGGCTATGGTGGTGCTCGTTGTTAAAGTACTCTAGTAGTGCAATGGTTAACATGCCTGGAAAGTCATGGTGAAGGTCGGAAGTTCAAATCACGCCTGCGAATAAATGAGTTTTTTATTCATTTCGTTCATGTTTCGAGAACGTTTTAGCAAATCATGATTTCTTTCCAAATGCACTAGAAAGTGGATTTGCCTATAAATACGAAGTTCCAGCCGTTCGTGCTCACTGTGGAATAATACTTTCGAATAGAGAGTATCTGGACATGCTGTTAGTATAGGGAAGTGCAGCAGAATGCAACAGAGGCACATTGCCTATACCAACAGAGGTTTCCACAGAGAACACTTCCTAAAGATGACACATTTTTGTGAGTTGTGAACCGCCTTCTGGAATAAGGAACAGTGCACAAGACACCACATCCACGCAGAGATCACCCTGTCTGTGACCAAGCAACGACAGATCATGTGACATGTCATTCAGCATCTGCATTGTAGTACGAGGGACATTCACAGGCATTTCAATATTAACCAATCTTCTGCAAAGTTTCACCCTTATTATCTTCAACTACACCAGGAGCTACTGCAGCCGGACCATGGACGGAGAGTGGCGTTTGCTAGATGGATCATACAACAAACTGAACAAGATCCACATTTTTTGGCAACTGTGTAATTTACGGATGAAGCAGGATTCCACAACACAGGCCATGTAAATTGCCACAACATGCCTTACTGGAGCACTGTAAACCCATATTGGATGCGAGAGGCGGCCTTACAAATCTGATGGGGTTTCAACATTTGGGCTGGTATAGTTGGCGATCATCTAATAGGCCCGTATTTTTGTGATGGCCAACTCACTGGGAAGTGCTATATTCACTTCCTACAACACCAGCTCCCTAGTGTACTGGATGAAGTGCCGTTGCAGAACTGACTATGTGGTACCAACATGATGAGGTGCCGGCTCATTCGTCCCGTCGTTTAACGGCTTATCTCATTGCCACTTACCCTGAGCAATGGATTGGATGGCATGGACCAATAGGGTGGCCAACACACTCACCGAATCTAACCCCATTAGATTTCTTCTTATGTGATTATCTTAAAATATTGTGTACCAGAAGTGGCCAATGACCCCTCAACAGCTCAGAGAATGCATCATTTTAGCTAGCCGTGACATCACACCGGCCATGTTGCACCAGGTTCGGGTGGTGATGATGATGGTTTAGACTCCGATCTTGCATCCGCCGGCATGGTGGCCAGTTTGAACACCTATTACAACCACATGGAGGAAACGGGTAAACTGTAAAGGTTTATCTGTGTGATGGTCTGGCATGATGTCATAGTCACTGTTAAATGCACTACTTTGGGAACCAGAGGGGTTCACAATGATCATAACATGGGCTTGCAAACATTATCTAGTTTGTATGTATGTACTGCATTTTGTAAACTCTCAGAACAATTTATTGGCTTTCTTTTGTATGAAAGAATAGCTTTAAATAATAAAATATTATTTAATGATGCCTTATGTTTGTAAGTTGTAATTACAATGTTACATGCATTTATTTGTGATGTTCATTAAAGCATATTCTAACAAGTAACAATTTGTTTTTTAACGAAATTCACATAATTACACTAATTAAATGAAATGACACTTCCATGCCAAACTATCAGTTCTCATTAAATTTACAAAACATAAAAAGTACCTTCAAGTGGCAGTATTTCAACCTGGAACCTTCACCACTGAAGACCAATATGCACACTATTGCGCTATGAGTGCAAGTCACTGCACGCACAGTGGTACAAAGCAGCCATTTCAGCCAAAATTGATACGATACAATGCAGTGAACAGGTTTACAGCATAGACTGTACAAAGCCGAGACTGCATAACTTCTCAATCCACAGGCTGAGAAGACACTGTGCGTGTGCATGTGCGTGCATAAAATTAATTTTCCTCAAAACTTTTCTTACAGTATTTATGCTAAGATTGTTTTCTTTTAAATTCTTATGTATATCTCCTAAACTAGGTAGAAAATCCATCCTCTACAATGAACAGATTGCTCTTCTAATTGCCATGGCACAAAACAAGTTGATTGCAGTCTTTCTGGATATTCTATTGTTTTTTTCCCCAGAGTCTCTAATAAGCTGTCGCTTGCTTGTGGTTTATTTTGTTCTTTTAGAATCCTCCTGATACTCCTGTAACTGCTGCACTTCATTTGATTATGCTAGTCACCAGAATTGAGGGGTTTTCCACATTTTAGGGCTTCATATTCATTGCTAAAGACTCTATAGACATCAACTATTACTTCTCTGCCATCTGATTTTGCTTTCTTTCCATCATCAGCTATAAATATTATGAACCAAACAAAACAGTATGAACATAACAATCACAAAATAAAAAAATATTTCATAAATTTATTTAATAAGATTGATAGTTTTATTACACTCTAAACTGAAACAGTTGCAAATCACCACTGTTACTTTCACTGCAAAACAGGTAAAGCAGGGACTGAATTTGGAAAGAAAAAGGGGCTTTGGGCAGATGGTCATTTAAAACCAGTTGTATAACATTCTTTCCTCACCACTCTTGTAGACAATAAAAGAAAAAGTCGCAAGTTAAATAACTGCCATTGTAATAATTATTTTGATGGGGATAACTTTTGTTTAAAAAAAACAAGTCACTCAGTAGGTTTTATTTACAGGAGTTTGAAGCTGAAAGAAGAGCACAATGAAGCTTACTACAAATACCCATAAAGAGCACTACTCTTTTTTTTTAAATATGGAATTCTATATGCCTGCAAGTTCATTCCTTTGTAGTAATCAGTGATATTTTACAAACTGGGAATGTGAATCACTAATGTGAGTTTAATTTATATCAATATCAGTTTTAAAACATGAATGTCAACACAACTTTAATAAAGAAAGACCAGGACTATTTATTGCTGGGATATTCTGTTAAGCAGAAACAATTGCAAAGCATTTTTCCCCTCTTGAGCATTGTGCATAACTGCCAAGGAATGGAAACGGGAACAAGAACGGGAAAAAAAGTTTCAAATGTGAAGCACACAATCAAGGGAAAGCTTTCTGGAGCACAGGAACAAGTTTCAAGTTTCCCATTCCCAATCACAGGATACTGTATCCTTAATGTGCAGACTTTCATTGCAGATAACAGTCAAGGAGGCTGTATCGGGTAACTCATAACAGCCACTAGAGGTCTCTAGTAACAGGCTTGCAAAAGTAAAACCAGAATGACTTCCAGCAACTACAAATGCTTCCATTCTCCATTTTGTTTCTGTAGTTGAAAGCAACATTTAGTTTAAGAATGACAAACTTTGAGGTATTGCTTCTTAAACATGTTTACTATATTGAATTTCATCATTGGCACCTGCATCCTAAAAACATGTTGGTCAACTCCAAACAAATGATATCCGAATGTGCAAATCCATTTTCAATCTTGCTATGAGATATAATGAACATGCTTTCCTGGTTCCATCCTCAGTTCATTGCCAAAGGCAATCAAGTCTTTGCTTTATCTTCTCATTCTGCTTTTCATTCTGAATCTGTTCTGGATTAATCTTAGAAACCAACAAACTGTAATTATTACATTGAGGTTAGGATTGCTGTTTCGAGTTTCCATTCTGAATTAATTCTGCATCATATATTCCATTCCCATTTCTGGGCAAATATGCACCTGGTTTTGAATGGTTGGATAAAAGTTCAGCAAAGAACAGTAACATTTCAAGGTAAAAATAGCCATGTGGATGGATTTCAGCTATTACACTATATAAATCCTAACTAACAGATCATAGCATGTTAAAATAAGTCCAGTTGTCATCCATAAACTATTTAGCTAGTGTAAGAATAAGTATGTTTAGGGCAACTGAGTTTGAAATAATTTAAAAAAACTTTATTTGTGGCAAATACATGCACATTGCATGCTTTTGCCATCATAAGCCCCAATTTTTATACAATCCCTTTCATAGCCCATAACCAAATGAAACATACTTTAATAGCAGAATTTGTGTGGTAATTATTTAGACTAATTACAAAACTATTGCCTGTTAGTTAATGTTTGAATAACTGGGTTTAGGGGTAATTTGTCTAATAATAGTTCAAGAGTAATGCATTTGAAAACTATTCAGAAGATTTATAACAAATAAAAGCATAGTACATTTTGTCATCATAAATTCCAAATATTATACAATTCCTATGTTGAATCTGTAACCACATAAAATATCTCAAATGTGCTCAGCTGAGAAATTTAGGTGGTAACTATCCAGAGTAACTGAAGTACTTCAGAATTAACTCACTAATTTCTGTATTCCTAATCCGCTTTTAGTGTTTTAATAAACTCATTTAAGTGCAAACGAGCTTGTTAACAGTGAAATACATTTAATTAACAGCTCTTATTAAGGCAAATTTAACTGCAATATTTTTTGCGATCAAAACTCCAAACAGTACAAAAGCCTAAATTGTCCCGTCACCAAATGAAACATACATGCACCCTAGCTGAGAAATTTAAGCAATAATTATCCGGTATAACTACTGCACTTTAAAATAAACTCATTTGGGTCTTTATTGCCAATATTTGGCTTTGCAAACTCAATCAACAAACTGATTTAATGCTCTCTGATCTGTGGCTTTTTCACATTTGATTGCACGTGTTAAAGATGGAACTATATTTCACAAACTGTGGGTTTTTCACATCTTAAGTTTGATCACATTCACAATTTGCATTGAGCATGAACTGTGAATGAGAATCAAATCCATGTAATCACAATTACAGGTGGTGTTCCAAGTAAGAGCTGTTATTTCTGGTGAAATATCACTCAACTATAAAGTAGTCAACTTCTGGTTGGACAAAAACTTCCTCGGATGAGACAAAAGAAATTAAATTGAGTTGTTTATGGATGCTCTTTAACTGCTACAGTTCTTAACATCCCATTCTATACTGGGCCTGAACGACCGGAAATTTTGCTTAGAGTTCTCTTTAGCACGCTTCTTTTACATGCCATAAATCTACAACATAGGACCTCCAGCTTTACTTCCCTTCAGAAGGAAACCATGTTAAGGACTTTATACACAAAAATATCCATTGCCCTCCACCAGGCTTGAACCCACAACCTCAGGAACCAGAGGCTAGCACAGTAGTGGTTGAGACAAATGTACTGAGAATGTTAGCAATTGGGTTTATGCAATAATCAAGTTGTCATTTAAATTCTGTAAATCTGCAAAGAGAATAGACAATAATAATTAATAAATAACCTTACCCGATCCACAGGGTGTAAGTCTTTACAAAATTTAGTTGGAAATCCTGAGCCATGGTCCATAGTATGCAGGTCTGCACCGTATTCTACAGTAACATCTTCATCAATGGAGGAAACTATTCGCCAAAATTCTTTCTCCACTACGTCTGTTGGCACAGCCTGAAAAAATGATGAAAGGCACACATTACCTTTAACTTAAATGCAAACCCCACACAGATACAATTAGATCTGCAGTTTCCCTCCCTGAAACAGAATCTTAATGTCTTCATGCAAGTTCTTGCTCATATATAAAATTACAGTATATCTAGTCTTATTTTAAGTACCACTACAAATACCTAAACAAATTATGGGCAAGCTTTCAAGCATATATTAATGCTCTTATAAGAAAGGTGACTTAAAAGTATTTTGAACATTATGCACTGATTGCTTTTCAAAATGGTATATTTAACATTCACAATCCTCTAGAAGGAAATCTGGCATTGCTTTCACCAAAGAATGTTTCAGGCTATCAACATTGGGTGTATCTTCTTGCAGGCAGTGTCTTCAACCACCGCTCATTACTTTTAAACCAGTAGTTGAGGTCAGGGCTGCTGGTATGTGTTCCATCATCTGGAGCAGTGCAGTCTAGCACACTTATCTGAGCACTCTTGATTTGACTTTGCCTTAGGAGTATGAACAGAATCCTGGAAGATCCTAGTACTCAAAAGGCATCACAATAAGCTCATGCCATGGTAGACTATGGCATGTTCATATGTAACTATCCACCAAACCATAACTGAGGCAGGATGATGAGCCATGAGGATCTTTAGGGCTTTCTCAAGAACTACTTGAATGCTTTAGGCATAAACACCATACTGACATTAGTAATTGAGTCGATTGTAACACTCCATCACTCACTTGTTTTTATAACGGATACATGTTTCAGGAGCTAATTGCACCCATCCTCAGTTCCCTGTCGACTGCCCGCATCCTTCGTCTTGGTTGTAAGCTTGATCTCTGGTGGTGGTTGTAAGAACTACTTCAAAAGTAAGTCTCCTGGCAAGGTTTCAAAATTATAAGTGCAATTTCTGTTCTTCCAAATATAAATGTTTTCCCAAGTTGTAAGTTCTGCTTTTACCGAGATTTTTTTTTAGTATTTTTGGGTTTCTGTCTATGGTGTGTTTATCTCTCCAAAAGTGCCAAGCTAGTGCTGATTTATCTTCCTGTTTTTGCTTTATGTAACTGAAGTGTTCTTTTGTTCTTGTTTTTATATTTCTTTTGGTTTGCCCAATGTATATTTTTTTGCAGTCATTACATCTGATCTGTATATTCCTGGATTGTTCTCCTGTGGGATGTCGTCTTTTAGTTTGGAGTTTAGTAGGCTTTTTATGGTGCAATTGTTTTTTGCGTCCAAAGAGATGTTGTGTTGCTTGAAGATTCTCTGGAATTTGTAGAAAGCTGTTGGGTGGTATGCGAATGTTTTGAAGATCATCTTTTCTTTTTCAGTAGGGATGAGTGTGGTAACTTCTTTTATTTGCTTTTTGCTCACGGCTCTGTTTATTTTCTTGTGCATTGTTTCTGGCCTGAATCCGTTTTCTGTAGCTATGTCCAACATGTTGTTCAGCTCAAATGTGTATTCCTGTTTGTTCATAGGGACGTTGATCAGTCGGTGTGTCAGACTGTTGAGTGCTGCATGCTGGTGGGGAACGGGATTTAAACGGTTTTGTTTTATGTAGCTATGTGTGTGTGTGGGTTTCCTGTAGATGCCAAATGTTAGGTGGTTTACTTTCTTGACGATTTTAAGGTTAAGAAAGGGGAGTTGTCCATTCTTTTCTTTTTCCATTGTGAAGTTTATGGATTGAACCTTCGGAAAAATCCCATTCCCCACCAGCATGAAGCACTCAACAGTCTGACACACCAACTGGTCAACATCCCTATGAACAAAGAGGAATACATACTTGAGCTAAACAACATATTGGACATAGCTACAGAAAACGGATTCAGGCCAGAAACAATACACAAGAAAATAAACAGAGCCGAGAGCAAAAAGAAAATAAAAGAAGTTACCGCACTCATCCCTACTAAAAAAGAAAAGATGAACTTCAAAAAATTCACATACCACCCAACAGCTTTCTACAAATTCCAGAGAATCTTCAAGCAACACAACATCTCTTTGGCCCCAAAAACAATTACACCATAAAAAAACATACTAAACTACAAACTAAAAGATGACATCCCACAGGAGAACAAACCAGGAATATACCAGATCAGCTGCAATGACTGCAAAAAAAATATACAGTGGAATCTCATTAGCACGTTCCTTATTAACACATTTTCTCGTGTATTATGTTGAATTATAAAAGTCCCGGTACCAAATCACCAAATGTAATAAATAACGTCTGCTTAGTGCAATTTCCCGGTCCCGCTTACTACGTTTGAAGTTTGACGTCCTCATTCGCCATTTTGGCCAATCCTTGATTGGTCCAGTGGGAGTAGGCACTTAACACGTTCAAAGTTTGACGTCCTCATTTGCTACTTTGGTCAATCCTCAGTCATGGGGTGGATACCGGCAGCCAATCACATGCATGTATGTAAATATTTGTGTGACACGATTTGTGTGGGCGGGATAGAGAATGCTTTACCTTGGCGTGGTAAACACGAATAGTTTCTACTGTTGGGTGTTGACCAAACATATGTAGATTGTATTAACTTTTCATTTGCATTGAAAAAAAAGAAAGTGTAGTAAATAACCAACAGTGAAAAACTGAAAATCCTTGAAGTAGATCACAATCCAAATATGAAACATGTGGATATAGTGCAGATACCCGGAAGTTAAACATTCCTCTGTCAACCTTAAACGCAATTGTTAGCAAACCTAAATTGATTGAAACTGCTTTTAAAGAAGGGAAAAATGCTAAAACAAAACTTTATGCTTGGAAAATAGGATCAGAAGAGGATCGGAATGAAATTTGTTGCATGGAAACACCTACCGCATTCAAATCGTATTGAATACACCAAAGATACGTTCGTCTATTGTACTCTTAACACAATGCAAGCTTACAAATTTTGTTTTATTTTTTAGCGGAAATTATCACATGTGTAATAAAACACAGCAAAGCCACTGTTGTCGCTTCCATAATTCGCAATTTATTTTCTCAAAAACATTCACCTCAAAAATCCAAGTTGACCAACATAAAAGCTTGAATTATTTGTTCTCAGGCTTTGTGTATCCAAATCCATTTGAACACACATTGAATTTAACATGGAAACACGGATCGTAATCAGTATAAAATTGTACTCAAAATTGATTTCAATTGTCCATGGGGACATAGTAATTATTAGATTTTTATTACACAACTATGTTCTTAAATTGCAGATTTTGCATTTTCGTTAACACATTTTCCCCATCTATGACGTCCAAATCCTTAGGTCCTTGCAAAAACGTACTAACGAGATTCTACTGTACATTGGGCAAACCAAAAGAAATATAACAACAAAAGAACACTTCAGTTACATAAAGCAAAAACAGGAAGATAATTCAGCAGTAGCTTGGCACTTTTGGAGAGACAAACACACCATAGACAGAAACCCAAAATTACTAAAAAAACATCTCAGGAAAAGCAGAACTTACAACTTGGAAAAACATTTATATTTGGAAGAACAGAAACCGCACATAATTTTGAAACCCCGCCAGGAGACTTACTTTTGAAGAAGTTCTTCCAACCGCCACCAGAGATCAAGTTTACAACCAAGACGAAGGAGGCGGGCAGTCGACAGGGAACTGAGGATGGGAGCAATTAGCTCCTGAAACATGTATTCGTTATAAAAACAAGTAAGTGATGTAGTGTTACAATTCACTCAATAATTACTAATTATAGACATATCACTGTCACAAAGTCCACCAAAGCAATTTTATTGTGAAATAAAAATCATACTGACAGTTGAAATACTCTTTAATATTGATTTTTCTCATCCGTTAAAAATCTTCTGTTCCCATTTTGTGCATAACACTGCATTGACCCTCTCTTGACTTTGTAAAGTCTTTGTTTTGATTGCAACTGGGCCTTTGTTCACTCTTAAAATTTGGTTTAACATCACTCAAGAGTATGCTTAATACCTATACTAATAAATGAAAACATTAAATTCATTTACTCTAAACTATACAGTGGGCCCCAAAGGTAAAAGTGGAAAAATCAGGTGTTCTGTAGTTAAAATATGCTCACTTTGCCAATGGCAACATTTCAGAACTAAGTTCTAATAAGACAGGGGAGGTAGGAAAGGGGTGGAAGAATATTTGTCTTTCATGAAGGTTCCTAACAAGTATGGTCAAGTTAAATTTGCCTATGGTTAGTGAAACACAGCATCAACACTGTACTTTGGTACAACCTATCACTTATGTATAAGGGTCCATGAAATTTGCAAGACATGATAAAATGAATTTCTTCAATTTCCAGAGTATTTTGTATTATTGCCTCCAAAAGTCACTACCATAAGCCCAAAATATGCACTTCTGAATCGCATAATAATGCAAATTTTACATAATAATGTGAAAAAACTGATAACCATTTATTTAATAAATTTCAGCAAATTCTTTCGGGTTTTTCACGAAATCTTAGTCATACTGTGTTTTTCAGCAATACTTTCATGATTTACAAGTTTCATATTCATCTCAATGTCAATTTTCCTTTTGCCAGTTTTAAGAACATACGTAATTAGAATGAAGAACTGCAAAGTTGCAAATGTATGATCACTATATTGGCTACTCTATGAAGGAACTGACTTTGGATTCATTTCTCCTAAGATCCTGTCATGATCTAGCTCAATCCAATACCGCAATCTGCTACAAGATTCTAAGCTCTACGATTTCTCTGAACAGCATATCTTCCACGTTATTCAATGTTAAATTCATATGTTTGCTTTATAAATTCTTGTTGACACTATTAGACAACTTCTGGCAGTTGTTACAAGCTTATAGAAAGCTGATTTTAATAAAAAGCAATTCTGCAGTAAACGTATTGCAACAGAAATTCAGGCAGTATGATTTTCACACAAATCAGCAATGGACCATTCCTTCTTCAACGAAAATATTTTGTTTCGGGCAACTTGGATTACACCAAATTATGTACTTGTACAGTTAAATAGTTTATATCTCCAAAAAGTGGTGCAATCACACACAGTGAAGCAATTAATAAAATACACTTGACAGAAGTGGAGTCAACCTAAACTCTCTTAAGGCCAGTTTCACCAACAGATGCTAAATTTTAACATAATGTTGTCCTGATTTAACACTGAAGTTAACACAAATTCTGTTTCATCAATGATAACTTTAACAATGTGTTAAAGTCAGTGTTAACTTAACATCCCCATACCCTTGTGTTAAGGCGTTTAACAAATGTTAGAAGTTGGAAAATGGCTGCCGCGAACCAAGCTGTTGATGGGAGTGTGCTACAATTGGCATTTTTGAATGACATTCCTACTAGAAGAGCAGTCATACGTCATAATAAATCTGAAACCCTGCAAAAGGAGGAATTTTTAAAGTGATATAGACTGTCCAAGGGATCATGAGCATGATTTTATGGGAAATGAAAGGTTAGAATACTACCAACAGAAACATGCCTCTTTCTCCTATGCCACAGGTGTTAATTAGGTACTTAGATTTTATGCTATTAACATTTTTCATTTACTTGGTGGGTGATAAGATTGGTATTTCCAAAGCTACTGTTTGTTGGTTTATCAGAAGGTTTCCAAAGCAATTGCTTCAAGAAGCAAACAGTATTTTTTTTTTTTTTCCAGGTCTGCTTGATTAATCAGAGAACACATTTTCGTCCACTTAAGTTTCAATGAAGTGTCCACCACCAGTTTTAAACAGTCTTAAATGCTCTTCGCACCTAACATTTCTGATGTTGCTTACTGGACTTAAGAGAAATGCGTTCATTCCAATTAAATTACTCATGGATTTTTTCCCAGGCTGCAATCTTATCCTTTAATGTAAGACAGTCAGCTTTTTTGTACTTGATAATACTCTATACTTATTAACCAGATGTTAATTAATGCGTTTCAGACGGCGAAACATTTATTTCAGTTGACATCGTGATTCTAACCTCAAACAATCAGGAACATCACATGGCCATTGCCATGAATGTAAATGTTTAATGATAGTTGTGGGCTACTGACACAGAGAGCGCAGCAATACATAGACAAAGTGCATCGGAGTACATTCAGAAGCAGTGTAGCTCGGCCACTGCCTTCTCGAAAGCTAGTGTTCACAGTTGTCTTTGACATTAACAAAATGTTAGCTAACAATCTGCTGTAAAAGCTTGATGAAATGCAAAAGTTTTAACCTTATGTTAAACTTCGAACACCTTGTTAACAAACAAGATGTTAGAGTATTTTTAACATCGGTTGGTGAAACCGGCCCTTACTAGCTTCACTCACTCTACACCTAAGTGAGGTGAGTGAAGCTAGTAAGTGTGTTCAAGCTGACTCCACCTTCATCAAGTGTATTTTAGTTCATATCTGTTGGTTTCATTCCTAAAATCTGAAATAGGAATAACTCTGGATGTAATTTAATGTAAGAGATTAAGCACTATTGTGCAACAATAGTTACATGACACTACAGTCATCTTTTACTCTTCCGCAATTCAAATTGCATTTGTATACCTTTATAAAAATAAGACTGCCAAATTGACAATAACACTGAAATCCAGATATTTTAAATTGAATTTTCCTAAAACGTAAAACCATTTTCACAGACTCTTACTTATGCATTACCTGCACCGCAGGTTGACCTATATTACCCAGTGGCAAGGGCGATAGCTGATTTAAATTATCCAACAGTTAATGCTTTTCTTACATGATTTAACCATTTTTGTTTCTATCATTTACACATTTTTGAGAGTTTACACTATGCCCTACTTCTGCTTTCAAAAGTGAATTAAACAAATGAGGATATATTATGTTCTGCAGCCTCTACGCCTTGATTGTTGAAAAGCTGCCTACCCTAGATTTTATGCAGGATTTACTTTTATTTGTGCATTGCACTATAATATCTCCTCTAATATTATTGCATTCAGCAGTTCCTAATCCCTCAAGTTCCCCCCTCTTTAACTGGTATATGGCAAATACTGAACTGGTGGACAAATTTTGTATTTTGTAACCAATAGGTTCACGTCTATTGGTAATAAACTAGTTTTCTCTCTTGCAGAAACCCCTTTTACACTAACAAGAATTTGCAGGCTTTTCAAAAATGTTTGGATAAATATTTTATTGAATTAATATGTTCAGACTACATATGATACTTACATAGGCAGGCATGTTGAAATATTCTGATTTAAACTCCTCTGCCATTTCTCCAAATGTCTGCAGAGAATATTCACGTTTTGCCTGCTCAAATCCAAATGCCTCCATGGGTTTGCTAACTTCTTTGGCAACACACTGAGGACACCTCCAATCCCCTAAAAAGACACATTTCTATTAATGTGAAGCATGTTGTAACATTTAAAAGCAAGCAATTTTTTTTAATCTGAACTTCATCTCTTTTTGTTTAATGGTGAACTTAAGACAATGCATTGATGAAACTTGGGGGAAAAAAAATGAGAGATGGGGAGAGAGAGGATTTCTTTAAGCATTCTCAGAATTCAAAATGCTTTGCACACCACATTTTTTAATTTAAATGCTTGAAAGTTTTCGGGAGAGCTTCAGATACTAAGAAGTTCAAAACCATTGTGCAATTATAAAAAAGAACTTCAAGTGGTTCATTCGTAATTACGTCAATTTCAAAACTTGTATTTGTTAAACTGAAAACTCTAGTATCACAAACACACAAAAATTTAGTTCTAGTATAGTAACTAAAATTAAACAAAGCCTGCATAACAATATCTTAACATTGGTAGTTGAAGTTCAAATAAAAAAATTTGAGACCAACGTAATAACTGTTAGGTACAAGGAGCATATTGTATTAGTATAAGTGATTACTTGCAAATAAAACTACTACTACCTGAAAAATGGTTTGCCACAACTTTTAAAGTATTTTTTGCTGTTTCATGTACTGCATGCATGGGAAAAACTTCAGGTTTATCAAAAGAAAAAAAGAAAGAAAAAAAATGGATTTTATTTTTTCGATTAACGTACAGCCACCATTTTTTATGTGTGTGTTAAATGCCCATTTTTACTGCACATGGCACTTACCATAAAATCATGGACAGTCTGCAAAATCCATGGTATTTGGCAACCCTAATAAATACTCTTGGAAGTACACGACTTATTTTGGAAAACTAATTTGCAAGTTATAATTTTTTTTTTAAATTGGAATGATTGGAACTAGTACTGAAAAATTACCATTTTTTCAACCCTATTCTTCACTAATGCACTTTGTTTGAATATGCGGTTGGCCTAATTTGAATTTTCTTGGCTAGCTGGAAGTGCACTATTTGCTGGCAGAGTAAATATTCATAGCCTCTTACATTAAAGCGCAAGATTTCTTGTGGAAATTATAACCACAGTAACCGCATACCTTCATCATAGATGATGTTGGAAATGATGTCCTTGTGCCACCACATTTCCCACTTCTTTTAAGAAAATTTGCATTCATAGTCATTTATTCTTTATGGTCATATAAATAAAACCATGCTTCGTTATAAAAAGAATTAAACGTGGGCCAATAGAGTATCCAGCACCCAACTGCAGACATTACTCTACTCACATTATTGCATAGTTGCAATTCCTGAACTACAGTTATCTTATAGGGCAATTCAACATTAATAACTTCAATTTTAACCACTTATTTTGCCACTAGTTCATAAAATATCTAATTTACAATAACAAGATATCCTTAAATTTACCTTTAATGTTCTTACAGGTGGACTCCTTTTACTTACAATGGCATAAAATCCACTCTTTTAGAAAAACAGAGGTATCTCATCATAAACTTCCCAGGATGCTTTCTATCATTAGACAACATTATCCTTTTCTGTGGGTGGATGTCAGAGAAATGATTTCCGCCTGACCTATATTTTCCCTTTAACACATGGAAAAAGCCTATCCTTACTCAGCCGTTTAAAAAAAAAATGGTTGATGTAGGTTATTACATTTTTCCTCCATGTTCATCAAATTATTCAGAGATTTTTTAGCATCCTATTCATTTTTCTCTGACCCCTCCAGGATGTATGGACTATTATTTCTAAGAGGTATAAATTAAGATTTTACTTGAACTTGAATGGCTATGAAAACAGAAAAAAACCTGATGTGTTACATTCACGTGACTTTCTCTACCTATTACTGTTTATTTTTATATAACTTCCACAAATATTCTTATGAAAGCCATTTTTTTAATCTACTTCGTGTTAATTGAGACAAACCTTTGCAGAAATAGTTTCATTACACATTTCATTGAAGGTAAGGCAGATGGGTGAAACCAAATTTGTAGTCAGATGTTCAAAAACTAGGTCACTATATGCTGGTCTAGAAATTCCATACTCTTTCCACGACATCACAAGAAACAACTAAATTGCGACAACACTTTAAAAAAAAATGACAATAACAATGGATATCTTGGAATAGGCTGATGGCACAAAAAAGTTATTTGAAATAAACTTTGTGTTTTAAAAAGATCTACACTTTTTGAGTACTATATTTTTGTCTTTCTCTTATGGTTTACCAGTCATACAAAATTCCTTTCAAATAAAGAGGACTTCACTGTCTATTCCCAGAAAATTTAAGAGTAACATTTATTTGTTATGTAAATATCTTCAACATATAGTATTTTAATCAATATTGTAAGCCATTTTTTAAAAATTCAAGATTTCAAAAAGTCTTCCGGGTGAAGAGTAGTTTGGGCAATGAGATTTTCTTGAAAATCTTCATATTGCATCTTTGGATCATGCTAAACCTAAATACCTAGTATTCATCAGACATTTTGTTTTTGGGTTACGCTATTCACAGGCATACACTCATAGATGTTTTCCTGAAATTGCCTTTTTTATATGGGGCCTTAAAACATGTATTTCTGGGTGAAATCTCAACATCTTCTGAGTGGAATACAATACTTTCTCTTACCTACTATAGAGTAAAAAGAAAAAATTTACAGAAAAATCATCCATAGCCCTTAAGGTTTAACTTTTTATTCTGCATTTTAAAATCCATAGGAATAATCTGGGATTTTGTTTATTAAGAAGTTTAGCTTAAAAAAGTCACAACACGTGCTAGCTTAATTGCTTGCTTGAGGCAATGGGGTATCATCTAAAATAAATAAAGAGAAACTTAAGGTTTTGAATTGGTTGATTTAACACTCATGGGTTTCACTTACACATAATTAATGCAGGAAGAAGTTTTTGTAGCAACTCGTCTACATCAGCAGCAGCTCATGATGTAGACAAGGTGCTACGAAAACATGTTCCTGCATTAATTACGTGTAAGTGAAACCTACGAGTGTTAAGTCGACCAATTCAAAACTTTAAATGTTTGATATTGGTTTCAACATGTTAAGTTCCACCAGCAGTGGATATAAAGAGAAGTTTAAAACATGATCAGAGTTTTCTCTTACCTTTTGGAATCTCAGTAAGTGGTGGAAGCAAGCAAAATGTGTGATAGCTATCATCACAGCCATCACAGAGTAGCATAGATTCTTCTGCATCTCCTCTACCACAGTTGTGACACACATATTTAGCCAACTAAAACAGGATTTAGAAAACACAATTAAAGATAGAAGTTATTACTACTTTGATAAACTAAAACTACAGAATCCCTCTCTCTCCAGTTGCTCGGAGAGCAATAAAGTTTACAGTTTGCTCAAGAAGTCATATTTATATTAAACTATGCTATTTCAATTGACTCTGTGCCACTAAAAAGATCATTGCTTATAAAGTGCATGCCATTTTCCAAAATCTTGTCAATCACCTGCTAATGCATTTTTCCACATCCTATACATTGTAAGATAACATGCCCAGAAAATATAAGCTTCAGTTATTTAAAGAATGAACATATACAGAGCGGTCCCTCAGCGCTCTGGCTGGGAATTGCATGGCAGTCTTGTGCGTCACGTCTGAATGAACTCAAGGACATGGGCTCTTCCACTTATTGGACATGTGGCAGTGGGCTTCAGTCAGCTGTTATTGCTTCTTGTGTATAGATACGAGACGCATGTGTATTTGTGTGCAATTGAATTATCAGATTATTACAACCCAGAAATGGTACTCAAATTTTCGCTTGAACAAAGACTTTTTATGTATGACACATATGTGAAAACCGACTCATCTAGACAGGTGTGTAGGCAATTTCATGATAAATTTCCTGGTGTTCCAGTTCCAAGTAGAGAAACAGTTAAGATATCTAGTGAATAAAGTGAAGAGAACAGGATCATTTAATGTTGTAAGTTGTAAAAAGAAACAAAGGATTCTAACGGAAGAAAAACTAAAGGGTTATGGCAGGCTCAATTGCCGGATCTTACTGTGTGTGACTTTTATCTGTGGGGAACTCTTAAAAATAGAGTCTATAGGAATAATCCTCACACCATAGATGATCTTAAAAACAATATAAGAACAGAAATTAGGGAAATTACGGAACAAGAACTTATGCGTGTGAATGGCAATTTCATCAGAAGGTGCCAAGAATGTTTATCTGCCGAAGGACACCACTTTCAACACCGACTGTGAAAAAGGTTAGTACTGATAAAATAAAAAGTAATTATATTTGTTCAATAGGTAATCAATATATCGTAATAATCATCATAAAATCAGTAATAATATGGTATCAGTATCAATAATGAGAATAATAAACAGATACACTGAATATAGCGCGCAGAACACACATTGCGACAACTGGCCAGATGGCTGAGGGACCGCTCTGTATAATTTAAGACATACATTTTCTGTCCTGACTCACAATAGGAAACTACACTGGAAAATATGCATGCACTTCAGCAGCATTATCTTACAGCATGATAGAAGCTATTGCAAATGCCATGCATTGAATGAAACTGCTCACATCGTGGGTGGCAATAAAGTGACTAGGGTTATCACTCTGATTGATGAAAAGAGGAAAATGCATGGCCTATATTTCTTTTTAATGATTATTTAATGTCCTTTAACCAGGTAGGTTATATCAGACAATGGATGGATAGATGAATTTGGTTGAAATGATATTCAAATGGGCCGGGGTCCCTAGAGCTTAGAGATACCCAACCTTCATTTTCTCAGGATGAGGGAAAACCGCAGAAAAAAAAACCTTATCCAGATAACTCACCCTAACCGAGATTCGAACTCGGGACCTCTTGAATGTGAGGCAGACATGCTATGCCCCTCTCCACAGAGGTGGGGTGGCCAGTATTGACAGTACTGCTTGTGACACTATGCAGAAATACATAACAATAGTTTATTCACCCATAGACATGTATATATGTACATGTTTCAGGCTTCATCTCAATTTAGCTACAAGTTACAATTTCAACATTGAAGTTACCATTGAAGTTCTTTCATAGTTCAAGTCTATTTACAGTGAATTGTTTTATATTAAAAAGAAGATCACAGTGATATATTTCAATTTCTAGAAATAAGATCTATCCTACAATACTATTTACATGTTTACAATGCAATATTTACTAAAACAAACTGCTTTAGACATACAAGTGCTCTAGTTTTCAATTCTATATAAACATTTATCCAGCAGAAAGTAGTGCATGCATTTTACCCCTTAATCCATAAAGTTCCAGTTTTGACAGCAAGAGTTCAAGAGACACGTAGTCAAATGCTTTTGATAAGTCTAATAAAATGCCAGGTGTTTTATTACTTTGCTCTATGAATATGCGCAATCTTTTCTGTATCATTATTTACAAACCTTACAGCAATGAGATATTTTGTAAATTATACGTTGAAGAATGCCCTCCAGAAGGAAAGGACTTGCAACAAATGAAGGCATGAAAGTTGCTTTCAACAATGATTCCAGCAGCAAATGAGCTTCCTCCACAGATGCTTCAACCAGTGTAGCCAAATCAGTATTAGACAAGCTACCCATTAAAAATGTCCACTTTGGTTCAGCATGGCTCAATGAACACAATTTACCACAGCACTGGACCAGATTTAATTTAGAGCGCGCTTCCCTAGAAATTGATAAAAAAACAGTCCCAGTCACAAAGAGCTTGTAAGAAGAACTGATTATACTTGCTCCAGCTTGTGCACAGGAACAAAAACAGCAACAGGAGGAAACAGAAAATGAAAACACAAATTTTATTTAGGTGCAGGGTATATTTCGGAACAGGAAAGAATGCTGTGAAATCCAACATCTTTTCACAGATATCTTACAAGAAGCAACAATTCTTTCCTATATCTCTGTATACCATTTAAGAGGGCCCAAAAAAAAAACAATTACATGAAAGCATGTATGCGACTTGTGCACCCCCCTCTGACTTTATCAGATATATATTTTCATAGTGTCCTCCTTGTCATAGTGGTAAGCTGGATCAGATGCATCATATAGGAAATGGTATTCTCACAGCTTCTATTAAAATTTCGTCTTTACTAGGGGTATAGTCCTAAAGAAAATATTTCAAGAGCTATATTTCTTTTATTAAGTTACATTTCAACAATCAGCATTGATGGTCACTTAGGTGTTATTTTTATTTATTAAGATGCAAATAAAATTAGGTTTAGGTCTGTGTTTTTATTGTCTTTGCCTTCTACGTTCAGAACAGAGACCATGGTTGTAGCGTTAGACACAGAAGTGTCAAGGAAGTTTTAGATCTCTTTCTTCTGAAGCTGAACTACATTAAGGCAAGGCAAAGCTGTTTGTATATGCTTGCTTTTGGTGGAACCACATTAATGAAAAAGGTTTGCAGGTTACTTTTGAAAGCATGGTAAATGCCCATTATTGCCTTTGCTTGAAACTTTTTGACTAGAGACAGATATTCATGATAACTACAATTTTCTTAATTCATTACAATTAAGTTAAAAATTTCAGATAATTCTTTTAAAAAAGTAACAGCACAGGACCCTTGTGCTCTCTGACTTGATTACATCCCTGATCTTTCTTGCAGGATCGAGGTCGTTAAGGCATGGACTCATGAATGGAAGGTCTGCAGTTCAAATCCTACCAGGACTATCCTCCTTGAATGAGGTTTTTTCAATGTTTTCCTCAGCACTCATGACTGGCAAATGGCAGGGAGGCACCCTAAACTTAGGCTTGGAACATTTCCTTCCCAAATTTCCTTTCCTAATTATCATTTTATTCCATGTATCACCAGATGCCTGTGGTGTCATATGAAGTAAGAGCAGGCATTAAAAACTATACCCAAAAAAAAATCTTCATTTCTATGTGTTCGGTCATTCTAGCTGCTGAAGCCAAAAGGCCTCACACTTTTAGTTCTTGTGGATGCATACTTTCTTTCTCCCCCCCCCCCCATTGCGCTATTTCTTGCCAAGAGAGGGGGGTGTTCATAATATGCTGCTCTGCATTGCTTTCTTCAGATGCATTGGAGTCTTGCTGACCCATGCTGGCTATTTGTAATGAGTTTCCTGCTTTACTGAACTTCTCCATCAAGTTTCATTTCTAAATTATTAATTCTCATACCCTGTTTAAAATATCTCAGAGGAAATCCTTTCCATTATAGTTTAAGTGCATATCATATCTGTTATGAGAAATACAAGCATGAGAAACACCTGGAAAAGTAATTTTCTGAACAAGACATTAGTTTCAAGAATAACAAAAACATCTGAAGCATTGTGATATACATAGCACATCAAAATGGTATAGCTTTCATTTGCTTCAATAAAAATAGTTAAGGCAGCCTAACAGTTATCTCTATTTTGTGCACTTCAGGATTGGTTTAAAAAGAAGCAGTTATACTAAATATCATAAGACATTTAAACAGTAACCAGCAAGAGAAATGTTCTAGCTATAGCAGCACGCCTTGGTAAACTTTAAAAACAGCTTCTAAATTCAGTAAGCATGCACATGCTGCTTCCCTCCCCCATTAAACAAAAGCATCTCTGTTTATGCAGGAACTTCAATCAAAACTGCACTGGTGAACCAAAATAGATTAAGTATTAATTTTTCTATAGGATTTATGTAATGGTATAAATGTAATGAACCCTTAATGTTCAAATGCACAAAATGTATGCAAAGACTTCTAATAGATACCAATATTAACATAGCCTAGAAGTCAAGCATTCACCCACAAAACTGTTACCTTGCCCTTAATAGCTAGTATGCTTTAAAAAGTAATTTATTTTTTAGCACACAAAGAGGCAGGTTTCTTTTTATTGGGGGGAGGTGTATTTTAAGTACATGCTATAGACCGATTGAATTCAATTACCTTCACCCTTAAACAGATATCCTTTATAATAAAAACTCATATGTTCACAAACTCTAGATGGGAGTAATTGCAATTCTGTAGCTTGATTATGTCTTTATTGCATAAAGTACCACAAGGCATTTTGAAACATTGTTTGAATGAAGTAGGCATATATTATCAATAGATCATTGAGGATTACAAACTTTACGTGGATTTCATTACATAGCATGTATAAAACAGGAGCCATTTCTGTAATGCAGTAACAACACTGGCTTTACGTAAATGGGCAAATCGCTTCCAGAAGTGATGATTTAGGTTTGTCATATCTCTCATAAAACTATTTGGACTGCACTAGAGTAATAGAATATTCCCCTAACTGCTTCAGAGGGGAGTAAAAGCCCTATCCTGCCAAAGTTGAATTAGCTAACTTCATGACCCATTATCTCAGAATTTATTTAAAATATCAGACTGAAATTTTTACAGGATGAAGATGCATGCTTTCTGTGTTCAATTATTCATTTTTATACAATGTCATTTATTCATTATACAATTTTTGTATTAAAATTTATCAGCAATAAGTTTTTTAAAAATAATTACCATCTTATAAAAGCAAAGTACAGTCTTCATTTCGACATGTAGTCTTATTATGGGGAACTGCTTACCCTGCACTACACTGCTTCTAACTGGTTCTGTTTCCCCTTCACTTTCCCTCCTCTCTGTGTACCAGTTAATCAGTAGGTGCCAAGTCTGTGCAGTACAAAGGTTGATTGACTGTGAGATCTATGTTTCAGTTTATTAGTGTTGTTACAATGCCAAAAAGTCTGTATACTTTTGCACAAAGAATCCTCATATATGACTCCTATGTGACAAACTCTTGTAGAAAAGAGTGAGATGACAATTTATACACAGATTCCCTGCTGCTCATACGCCTCAAAGAGAAACTGTTTGTAATCTTGTGAATATATTTAGGGAAATGGGATCTATTCTTGATAAGAAACCGAAATTAAATCACCATGTTCTTACAGAGAAAAAATTCAATAATATCAGAGAAAAGTTAGAATCAAGTCGGAAGAAATCTGAGAAAGGTTGCACAGGAATCAGGAATTTCATAAACGTCGGCTTGGAATGCCGCTTAAATTTTTAAAATTAAAACCCTATAAAAAAACTGTAGTTCATGGATTGAAACCATGCAATAATTTGAGTAGAGTTAATTTTTTCAATTGGGGGTTGGATAATGTTAATGATCGCTCTATTGACCCACATTAAGTGCTTTTTACACATGAAGCATTTACATGGCCATGGAGAAATGGGTTACTGAAAATTTTCTTAAAAGTAAGAGAGATGTGGCAGCACAAGGGCATAATTTCCAACGTCTTCTATGACGAAGGTATGTGTTATGTAGTTATAATTTGCACAAGAAATCTATGCAATTGAATTTAAGGGCTATGAATATCTGACTGTGCCAACATCGTGCTTCCTGGTGACAAGAAAATTTTGGTTAGCCCAGCCGCGTGTCCAAATGAAGATGCTGTAGATCCATAACAGCATTTATTTACTGTAGTGTTCCAACTGTAGGAAGCATGCACGCACACTAGTACAGATGTTTAAAGAGGATACCGCGCAGTTCATTGTCAAGATTCCCATTACAAATGCCATCACAATGTAATCTAAAGGAAGTGACTGCATATCGACAGGAGGAACTAAATGTTTTATTTCTATTACCATTAGAATCAGAATACAAGCTGGATAAAAAAGACTGGGTTAATGCACTGGATTGAAATTATTTTATGGAGTGCTAATACAAGTTGAAAGACTGGTGGTCCAAAATGGTGTGGTGACTAACATGCCTTGATGTTACACAGTTCAATTCACTACTGGAGAGGTACAAGTTTTTTCTTCCCCACTTTAAATGTATCAAACATATTCCTAATCATCATAAGTGCTCTTTTATTTTAGATTTATTGCTATAATTAAAGCTGCTTGTACACGATCAAATTTTTGTCAAATTCAATACTTTACAAGACTTTTCAAGAGTTGTCACAACTTCACAACTTTTCTTGTCAAATTGCTTCCAAAACTTTTAAGGTCTTTGAAAGTCTTGAAAGCAAATAAGGGCATGCTCTAAATGGTCAAAGATTTCACAATGATTTGATGGCTTTGGCCAATGAAATGCGAGTATTCACAGTGCGTCACGAAATCTGCAACATGGCTGAAAGCGAAAAGTAAACAAAAATGGCCACCCGACCAAAGTATGTCATATGCAAACTGATTAGGTTATACTTAAGCTGAACATATCTGTACATCGAGAGCTCCATGGATTACCACAAGATGGAGCAGATGAAGGCGATTATGAAAAAATAATTGCCAGGTAGTTTTCCAAACTTATATAGTGTGGTTAACCAATCGGTTGGTGTTATTTTCATTGTATTCCACACTCGTAATGTGATTTCATTGGATATAATACATGAAAGTGCTACACAATATTAGTAAAGAACAATATTTCATTGCGAATTGTTATACTGTGACGCAAATACTAAATTGCTTTGCGCGTGATAAATTATCAAAAATGTTCTGAAGGGTTTCAGTTTGGCGAAGAGACAACTTGTAACGTTTTTGACATTGTCAAGTCTTGCCAGGTCTTGCCAAGTCTTTTCCAATCTCGTCACATATTGAAAAATGTTTCCAATTTTTCTTGTAAACTCTTGAATTGAAAAAAAAGTTTGATCATGTATTTCTGGAGATGCCAAGTGTGCCTGGGCACCTCTAATAGTACTTTCTCAAATTAAAACAATGTAAAAGCTATTTAATGTAGTTAAAATGTTGGGGAACCTCATACATTTGACATAAAGAATGCTAAAGAGCATTTATAATAAATGAATATTACTAAAGAGGAATGGTGTAAATTGAGATACAACCTGATTTTACAAAAGTGGAAAAGTCCCAATTCTTTTAATTTTGCTCCTATTTATTTTGTTTGAGGAAGACAAACTGTATGTCTAGTTAAAATAGGTATGTTTTAATGCCAAGTGAAATGTAATAAAATCCCAGAAGAGTGGGTGGTAATGATTACACTTGCTTTAGAAGTCTTAACCATTAATATTAGTAGCCTAAAACAATCAACTGCAATGGTATTCAACTGAAAACTCAAAAGCACTTGAAGATATGTGGTTTTGAACCATGTGCTTTGCAAATGAGAGGCAAACTCTTGAACCATTCAGCTACTAACAGAGTTTGCAAAATTACCATGGCCATACGTATCATAAAATGTTATTCTACCTCAAATTACAGAGGAGTGTCCTCTGAAAGCAGCTGCAAGAATCAGCCCAATACTTTATTCACTCAGTGTACAACACTTGTAGGTCATCTTGGCTACCATGACCTCACACAAATGTGAATAATTTTTTTCAATATGACTATTGCCGTCAAAATTAAATTGAGTTTTATTTATGGACACTCCTTAACTACTATGGTTCTTAGCGTCTCATGCTATACCGGCATGAAAGACCGGAAATTTTGCTCAGAGGCCTCTTTATCAGGCTTGAGGTTCTTTTACATGTCTTAAGTCTAACACAGGACCACCAGCTTTACTTCCCTTCCAAAGCCATGCTAAGGATTTTTATCTGCAAAACAAACCCATCACCCTCTGCCAGGTTTGAACCCATGACCTCAGGAACTAAATGCTACCATGATACCCCTAGACCACGGAGGACGATACTATTACTGTCATTTAATAATCAAAACCCCTCTGTTTCAGCTTGAAAACTCTACTGTATATATTATTTACAGATTGTGAATGCTAATAAGCTGAAAAGTTGTCTCCATCTTTTAAATAAACTAAATTAAATTGAGTTTTATTTATGGATGCTCTTTAACTACTATGGTCTGTAACGTCCCATTCTATATTGGGCATGAAAGACCAGAAATTTTGCTCAGAGGCCTCTTTATCAGGCTTGAAGTTCTTTTATGTGCTGTAAATCTATGACACGGGGCCACCAGCTTTACCTGCCTTCCAAAGGAAGCTATGCTAAGGATTTTTCTGCCTAAAAAAATCCATTACCCTCCACTGGGTTTGTGCCCGCGACTTCGGGAACTAGAGGTACCTGGTACCCTAGACCACAGAGGACGACTATTTCAAATAAATATGTACGTCAGAGAATATACCATTATTCAGTTATCCACTTTCCAACTTGAACTTTAGAAGCCACTGACTGAGCTTTATGCATGATGAAAAGAATGAGTTATTTCCGAGATACAGTATAAGGCATTTGAATTCACTAGTAATTAGTTGGCTTTAAAATTGAAAGCATTTTAAAATCATAAGAGTTTAAACTAGAAAAACTGATCAATGTTAAGCACTCATATTGCTCCACTTACCAAAGAAATAACTACACTAATCCCCAACAAGGATAAACTTAAGTTTAAGAAGTTTACATACCACCCCTGAATATTTCACAAACTCTAAAAGATCTTTAAAGAATTAAACAAACTCCTATGACTACAAAATAAGTAAAACTTAAAAAACATGCTGAAATAGAATACACAGAGAAAAATCCCATCAGAAAATAAACCAGGCATATATAAAACAGACTGTTTAAATTGCAACAAAACATACATCGGAAAAACAAAGGGAAACGTAAGCACAAACTAGAAGAACGATTCAGAAATATCAGATAACTCTGTCATAGCCAATCATTTCTGAGAAGAAAATCGCAATAGTACAAAAAGTCAAGCTGCTAATACCAGTACATAGAAATGTTGAACTAAGCTTGGGGGAAAGAACATATATCAAAAGTTTCAAACATAGAATTATGAACTTTGAAATTCCAGCAGATGATACAGAGCAGGCGTTTTAAGGTGCAGCCAAAGACCAGCTATATGTGTAGCATGCTATACTGCAGTGACCTTGGTACTTTTCCGATGCACAACTGGTGGCACATGACGCATTCAAGGTTAGCTTTATCAGCTGTGCTTCAGTCGCTGCTTTGTTTTTGATGTTGTAAAGAGAGTTGTGCTTGTGCATCTCAAAGGTGAAAGTTTATTCAAGACATCTGCATTGTGTGTGATTTGATTAAGAGTGTTAATGTCTTGCTATTAGTCCACTGCAATGCCTGCCGACAAGTTCACATTTGAACAATGAATTTTTATATATGATACAACGTAAAAACCAAATCATGCAAACAGGTGTGTAGACAATTTCAGGAGAAATTTCCTGGTATTCCAGTTCCAGGTAGAGAAACTGTTAAGTATCTGGTTGATAAGTTTAGACAAAGGGATTGCTAAACTCTATACCTAAGAAGTGAAAACGAAATGCTCTAACAGTGGAAAAAAATTGACAAAATCGGTGCATCTATTTGTGAGGAATGCTAAATAAAAAGTTTATAGGAACAATCCTCACACCATAGATGAACTTGAGGACCATATAAAACCAGAAATTATGAACATTATGCAAGATGAACTTATGTGCGTGAATGGAAATTTCATTCAAAGATGCCAGAAATGTCTTCCTGCAGATGAACACCCTTCCAACACCACTTATAACAAGATTAGTACTCATTATAGTGCATGTCACTATCACTCATGAGTAAGTAACTGGGAGTTACGGTACAAAAAACCACCAGTATGATAGACAGGCAGAGCACACATACGCGCAATCCATGCCCTCACCATAAAACGATCACACTGTAGTTTAATCTCTAAATTCACCAACCCCGCACCAGATGCTACAGATTCCGAGAGAGGAAGAGGATTAGGGAATCAATGGTTAACCAGCCAGTATCTGAAAATGGAAACAATAGGTCTTTGAAACATGTCCTGCCAGTAATTTGGTAACGGGAGCAGTGTGAATATGTACTTAACATCGATTCATTTCTCATAAATTATTTGCTTCATTGTGTGCAAGCTCTAATGATTTTAAATTCAAAATCATAACACTTTATTTATATAAACACAAAAGCAAAACAAAATATTCTATAAATAAAAAAATAGCATTTTGTTTTCAATCTTAACTGAAGCAATAATGACTTATGCCTTGGTCCATTAATCTATGTAGCTATGCAGCACAAATGTTTGTTAATTCAGGATCATGCAACACCTTCACTTACATGTGGAAACATTAGCATATTATATACGTACTACCACAGAATATAATTCCATATTTTAATGCCCCTTTCAGCAAACTTAACCAGAACCAAGTAAAAATAAAATAACTTACCCAGCTATTAAAACAGCGTAGTTTTTTATATGTATTAAAAAAGGCAATGCTTCTTACCACTAGCAGTCAACATGACCCAAAGCATAACACATTTTTCATGCAATAATAGTTCTATGGTTAGTGAAAACCTTTGGTTAGTATTTAAAAGATTAGTATGCAATAGATATCTGATGGCCTAACTATACTCACATTTCAAAGGTGGTATGTTGGGAAGTTCATTTGGGGCTTAAAATCTTCACTGTGTATGTTAGTTACAGATTCATTCTCTACAAAATGCAAATGGGAGGAGAAAAAAAAAACAGGCATACTCAGGTCTCACTTACTGGGTCATATTCGTAATTGACATTTTTTCCTCTTGTTGATTTGCTTTTTGGTTTCTCTTCTTTGCGAGGATGGTAACCAGCCATCTTGGGGCCAGCTCCATAAAATTGCAATCGTCGAAGTTCTTTACTTTCACTCGTATCAGAATCATCCTGGGAAGACTGTGTCAGATAGTTTGATAACTCATTATTTCAAGTGCAAGTTCTGAATTATTTTTCTATTAGGAGTGTTACACAACAGTAATGATCCTAGTACACACTAACATTCGAGAAAATTCTTTTGTTAACTAAACCATATTCTTTATGCAAATCACACTGAGGCCATGTAAACCTATAAGACTGATTCTAATGAAGTTATGAGGTGGAAAGAAATGAAAGCTCACACAATCTCTGCAAAAAATGTCTAAGCACTGCTGTCTATTTCCTTGGCAAAATGTTCTATAAAATTAAAAAGGAATGCACACAATGACTTCATAGCTTTTATGTAAATATACTAGGTTCTTAAAATGATTGAAGTATTCTAATGTACACTTCCTCAAAGAAAGAATGACTGAATTTCAAATTAAGAACAGACTTAATTCAATTTCGCTTTCTGAAGACAAATGACAATGCTAATACACACCTTCAACAATAACTATAACAATTTTGAATAAATGGTTAATTTACACAAAACACTCTAATTTTAAGAAGACATTTATTTTAACTGGCCCATTCATGTATTTATTAAAATCTGAATTAACAGTAAATTGCTCACATGCCTTTCCCTTAACCCTTCCCAGGTGGAATTATTTTCAGGTTTTTATAGCTTTTTCAAGCTATTGTCTTCCGGCAACTGACGAATAAAAGCAGCAGCACAAAAACATGCTTGTGTGAATCTAGTGACCATTTACGTGAACAAAATGTCAGCTATAAATGGCTTAATTGAACACACAATAACCATCCAAATCAATCTGATGTGTAGCCATCAGTAGTGAATATGCGTGCATGTTTTGCCCAGGAAGGGTTAAAGGTATCAGCCATTTGGCCTTGCAATTAGGGAGCACGAAGCAATGATTTTGATCCAGAATATGGAATGACCACTCATTGAAAATAATGTGGCATTTCAGCAAGAAATTATCAGCTGCCAAACAATTTTGACATTCGGAATTATTAAAGCCCTCCCTAGAACCAACCTTACATTCTTAGTGGGAATGAGCTCAGGTTTTTTGGGAGCCAAAGGAGGCAATACCTCTTATTAAACTGAGCTCTAATTATAACAGTCCACGTATACTATGGTTATCATGCAGGAACACAATTGTTTTATTAGGTCAAAATGTTGAGCAACTTAAAGGCTGGTTCACAATAATAGGGAACAGAAAGCAGAATGAGAATGACAAAGTTAAAACACATTAATTAATTGTTCTTCCACACTAGCCATGTGTGTAGGACAAGGTTGGAAAGGTAGAATCAGACGAATGAAAAACACAATGCCATAGCCGGGATTTGAAACACAGATCTCCCGGTTGCCATTCATTGCTCTAGCCACTGAACTAGCATGGCAAATACAGGTTTTACAACATGAGAACTCACAATGAACAGGTTTACCAGGAAATGGGAAAGATGACTGGGTCAAATTTTAACTTTTTTTGTTCATGTTTCCAGAAAGGCCATATTACATTTATACTTCTCACTGTAGAAATTATTAAAGCTGGTCATGATATAAATGATGGGAGAATATTTGGGAAAAGTAAGGGAGAATTGGATTAGAGCAGTTATGAAACACGAGAGTTAAAATATAAGTGGATAAAATAGTAAAATAATTGAATGTAAATAGTTGGGGCTTCATTATACATATATCCCTGGGGTAGTATATAAGAAAGCCACATATAACATGGATGTTAGATTTAAAGATTGTAAATTTAGGTTTAGCACTTTAATTGCACCAACTTGTTCTGCTTGTGTTACGAAATTGTATCCAGGGTTACAATAAATATTCCATTCCTTCTAGCGCTGTTAGAGGAAATATTGTATGTATTTTAGCAGTAGGATACACTTTTGCTTAGAGAATATAAATTATGTTTTTTTCTCAAATATTCTCTCCCTTCTGTCTCTACTTCTAAATGTATTACAGCTGTAGGAGCCTTGGTCTGAGCAGAAGTTGGGCAGATGTAGGTATCTACAAATGCAGTCACTCAATTTTGAGGAAGTGTAGAGTATGTAACCACATGCTGTTTGACAGCATTACACTTAAGACATTTTTTCACAGATAGGCGGTGCAAATGATCAAGCACAACAAACACAGCCAACTGTGTGGCACTAATGCAGTGTTTTGTTGGTTGTAAGTGAAATTTACAACTTCCTTCGTGATGAATCAAGCTGAAGAAACCATGCCACAGCATCTAAAGCATAAAGTATTTAAAATAAAACACTCAAAACACTGCAATAATGCTAATTTATGTAAAACCCACATGCCCTGGGCTATTTATTTATTTATTACACTACAGCTTCCAAAAAATAAATAATGCACAGTTTACATGAATTTCATTACTGAAAAGTTTCTATTTAACAAAATATGTCATCTTATTGAGAATCCTAATAAAAGTTAAACCTTATCCTATGCTTATACTAAATCCTCATTAATATTTAAAATGAATCTATACAGTCAATCCTCATTTTATCATTATCTGAGTCAATGCTCAAAGTATTTATAACACACAACTTTATTCATACAAATAAAACCATACATCTCATGATTTAAATCTGCAATGAGGTTTTAGACCAATATGGTGTGATAAGGTTCAGCACAAAATATAACTGTTTGATGTATATAAATGGAATGTCAAGAGTCATGATCTTCTTTGCAACATAACATGGATGTGCAATAATGACATTTGAAGTGAAAATTTTAATCGATATTAGGTAAGATAAAACGGGAGTCAAACTTTTTTTTTTCTTTTAATTATTACAACCAACAATTGCATAATGTAGCAGTAGTAATTATATTAGAAATCATTGGTTGCTGTTTCAATCCCTCCACTACCGGCCAAGTTCTTGGAACATTGAATGGAAAGGACTTCAATATGAATCCTGTACCATAAAAAGAAGTTTCAGATTTCCATTGTGAAAGGTGATCAAATTATACTGCTAAACTAACAGGGCATAGACAAATTTTGACATGCCAGTATTGATGTACAGGGTGATTCTAAAGTCACTATACATTTCAGTGATTTATTAATGGAATATTTTCTTCTTGCAGGTAATGCAATAGAATGCTAACCAAAGAACAAATAGCTATTGTTTCAGATTGTTACTGGAAATACATACGTCAATATGTTGGAACAATTTTTAGAACCCCAGTTGGTATCTGATGGGATTACGGATAATGTTTTTCCACATGATGAAACACCATCCCATTTTACCACTATTGTTCGGAACTACCTAAATCAAGCTTTTCCTGGCAGATGAGTTGGTTGTGCCATGATAAGGATGTGGACCCCACTCACCAGATCTGGCACTTTTTTTTATCAAGTACAAGATTTACCAGGTGAAGATCCACAGCAATGAACAATTAAAACAGTGGATTACAGCTGCAGTTGCTGAGATTACACCAGCTCTGCTTGAGAAAGTTTTTCGGTCTGTAGTGGAGTGCTGGGGGCTGTGTTTAAATGTGCACGGTGGTCACATTGAAGTGTACTCGGATAATGCCCTACTGCGACAAATGTTTCAGCACTATTACATATTCCATGATAAATCTGTTAAACATAAAATGTCTAGCGACTTTAGATGTTGCCACAATAACTCTGGTTTTCATTATCCTTAAGTTTAATCACAAATGACACTGGGCTTTTATTAGTTCACATGTACTCTACTGAACGCTTAAATGTGTCTGATTATTTCATCTCCACTTATATACTAAACAATTTTCATAGGTTCGACCCAACTTACTGAATTATAAATTGTAAAACTGTAAATTATATAAAACTTCAATTTATCCTTGCAAGCAGTTGCTTCTGGGTCCCATGCACCTATGGAAGGAATCAATGAGCTGGAGATGGTACACACGTTTTTAAGGTGAAAGTCATTCCCAAAATTTTATGTTGACTCAGCAAATCCGTTTTATGGCACGATTCTTGCAATATATACTTAAAATCTCTCACAAAAAATGGAAAGCAGAAAATAGGAGCTCCTTAGATTGAGTAGTCATATAAATGAAGTGCAAACTTAGCATTTATAGGATAGAATAAGCAAACAGTTTCTGTTTCCTATGAATAATCCAATTTTAAAATCCCATTCTTAAAATTAGGGAAGAAGTCGGGCCTTCACAGCAATAACACAAAATTAATAACACGTATTCCCCATTATAATAGCCACATGTTGATACATATTAAGCATTTCACCCCAAATGCAAACATTTTGTACCCATTTATCCTGAAGGATGAATATAACACATTTTTCTTTCCCTAGCCCTCTCTGTTCAAACTGGTAAATATCAAACCTAGAGCAAAATGATGAATTAACAGGTTCAAAACACAATCCACTTAACACTGTATGTTTTGTACATAATCTAAGGGTCAGTTTTACCATAAGATGTTAAATTTTAACACAATGTTAGAGTGATTTCACACTGAAGTTAACATAAACCCTGTTTCAATGAACAATGTTTGCTTTAACTTTGTGTTAAGTTAAAATCACTGTACACTTGTGTTAAGGCATTTAACAAATGTTAAAAGTTGGAAAATCGCTACCACAAATGATATGTGGTATACTCTAAGATGTTCGTCACCAGGAGAGGTTCAGCTCTTATTTCGATATGTGGTATGTTAATGTTGATGCAAAGCTACTGTAGTTACGTTTCTGAATGCCCTTTCAAACTGAAAAAGTCACATATCATAATGATCCTCCTTGATTGAGGCTTCTTCCAGGTTTTCCCCAGTCCTCATAACTGACAAATTCCAAGAGGTATCCTAAACTTGGGCCTGTAAACACAAACTTCTTCCACAAATCCCAATCATTTCATTTCATGCACCATCAGTGTCCACTGTCTGTGGCACTGTATGTACAGAGTGAGCCAAAAACTACGAACCGCCTGCGCTGTGTTTTTCCTGTCTGCGTCCTTGGCGCTCGCAGTCTGCCGCTATCACAAAAAGGCATGGATGAAACCATATAACATTTTTAAAACTACTTTTAAAGGCTTTACTTATCAACTTTATGAGGCTTTACTTACCAACTTTATGAAGGGAAATGCTTAAACTGGCCACCGTCACTATCCACGATAAGATAGTTTCCTAAAGAGGTGCCAAAAATGTATGGACAACAACAGTGGCCAGTTTCAGCATTTCCTTTCATAAAGTTGGTAAGTAAAACCTTTAAAAGAAGTTTTAAAAATGTTGTATGGTTACATCTGCATCTTTCTATGATAGCAGCAGATGGCAACGAGCACCAAGGACGTAGACAGGAAAAAACACTGCGCAGGCAGTTCATAGTTTTTTGGCTCACCCTGTAGTAAGAATGGGCATTAAAACATTACTAAACCAAAAATACTTAATTACTCTCATATTTTACACTACTGGCTTCATTTAATGGTAGGTGATAGTGTTGGAATTTCCAAAGCTACTGTTTGTGGGTTTATCAGAACGTTTCCGAAGCAATTGCTTCAAGAGGCAAACAGTATTTATGTTAGGGTCTGCTCGAATCTCAATAAGGGATAACACAATTTTGTCCACTTTAGTGTCCACCATCAATTTTAAATAAATGCTCTTTGTACCCGTACTTTTTGGTGCTGCATTATATGTTAGTGTAAATTTGCTGCAGTTGCTTACCAGATATGGGAGAAAATACCTAGCAGATTTTCTCCAAGACTGCATCCTTCTTTAATTTAAGTCAATCGGCTTTTTTGCACTCGATAATTCCTCTATATTTAGTAACCAGTTCTATTAATTATTACCAGTTTGAATGATGAAAAATTATTTCCTTTGCACCTAGAATTTTCAGTTGGCATTATGATTCCAATTTCAGTCAGGGAAATCACATGGCAATTGTCTACAATTGTAACTAGCTGTCTGCTACTGAAACAGAGAGCACTGTGATGCATTGACAAAGGTGCATTGAAGCACATTCAGAAGCTGTGTAGTTCGGTCACTGGATTCTCAAAAGCTATTATTTGCAGTTGTATGACAATCAGGTGTTAGCTAACAATATACTGTAAAAGCTCGATGAAATGCAAGAGTTTTAACATGTGTAAAACTTTTAACATAATGTTAGCAAACATATGTCAAGATTATATTTAAGTTGCCGGTGAAACTGGCCCTTAATGTTGTAGCATGGCTTTCAAAACTGTTACAGCATCTATGCAAATTTGGTTAAAATGAATCTAAAGCTAGTATTTCTGTTAATTACAAAATTATATTGCTTCTACTGCACGACATGATCCAAAACATAACATTTACATACAAAGGACTCCTTTACTAGTCCATTGATTAAATTTTCTGTAACCAAGCCTCAAGCAAACTGATTGTGAAGGTTACTATTTTAATTATGTATTTATTTTCCTTCCCTAAATTCCATACTGGTATTTATTACTCTCTAGTGTTTTGCTGCTGGTAAGCGGCAGAGGGTGGGTGTTATTTTACAGTCCTTCCTGTTGTTGATATACTGCATAGTCAATACATAGAATATGATAAACTGAGGGTTGACTGTTATTAATCTAGGGGGAGACAATACTGCCCTGCACTGTGACCTTTGCAGATCAACTGAGCATTCTGTCTTATTATTAATGATCTAGAAGTCTGACACTCATAATAAACTGTATCAGGCTCTGGACTACTTTAATGGTTGAAAGCCTCTCCAATTTTGGAAATTTACTCCCAAAAATGAGGGATCTTTGGAAAGTAGGTCCAGAACACTCATACAATAGATGGGCAGCTGTCTCGAATGCCTCTTCACTGTCTGTAGGCAGGATTCACTTGCTGTCCCATCCTGTGCAGGTACCCTCCAAAGGGACAGTGTGCTATAAACAGGCCTGTTGTCCATGAAAGCTTTTCCCTGCTTAATTTATTCTGTAAAAAGCCCTGTTGCCTATGAGAGCTCCTCCCTGCTAATTTTAAACAGTTCTCATGACCTGCTTCTGCCCAATCTCTGTAAGAGAGCTTTGGAATGTCTGAAACCTATAGATCAGTTCCAGTATTTCTGATGTTCTCTAAGCAACCAGTCCCTGATAAGCCAGCTTAACTGGTCCTGTTGACAGTCTGTGCTGGTTCAGGTCAAATTAAAGGTTGCTCAGTTCCCTTCTTAATAGCTTCTACTGCTCTTTCATTGTCCAGAATCCCCACATGCCCCAGCACCTAAATCAGCTGAACTGAATTGTGAGTGGCCACTGCTGTGATGGACTTGCAGCATTATAAAACCAACTTGGGCCTTCAGCCTGCCTTACTGTCAGAGTGCGTAAGAATCCATCTATTCCTATAGCATCATCTTACACTCTCCCTAGTACTAGTTAAAATAGCAAATATTTCTGCCTGAAAGACCGTGGCATATTTGCCCAAGCTAAGCAAAAGCTTGATACTGTTGCCAAAAACTGATTTTAGAATCATCAGTATCCACATTGGGCCTTCATTTTCTTCAGGCTTAACCTGCCCTTCCCATTCACTATGTTTAGGATAAGAGTGAAAGTTTTAAAGCTTGATTCCAAAATGTCAGTTCTCATGAGTATCCCAAACAATTTTTTGTCACAGGGTAGTTTGAGGTGATCTAAATGCCCATCAGGGGAAGTTCAGTTTAATGTTTTAAGCTGTCATGCCCCAAAAGCCTCTGCCTTGACCCAAATGGGTAAGGGGGCCACTCCCAATAACATTTCCATGTCTGCATGGGGATAGTTCATGATGTCCCTGCAATGGCAATGTAAAACACTCTTTGCAACTTGCTAAGTTCAGTTTTGCACTACCGTCATTTAACTCTTGGCCATGAATACAATGCAGATAAAAGGAAAACTGGTCTAGCCATCGTGCAATATATATCCAATACACCATTTTGGGCTTTAGTCCCCATGTCTTGCCAAACAGGCTGCTGCAGATCCAAAAGCCCCTTAATCTTTGGCAAATAAGTGACCTAAATGGCCTTTCCAAGTCAGTTTCTTGTCTAAAAGAAGACTAAGGTATTTTACTTTGATGAATATGGTATAGTCTTACCGAACAGTTCCTTTAAGATACTGATATTCCTCTTTCTGGCAAAGGACATTACCAATGCTTTACTTGGATTGACAGAAAGTTTGGTGCCATTGCACCATGTCTTAACTTTCTTGAGTGCAACTTGAAGTAATTTGGCAACAGTGTTAGGAAACTTTCCTTTAATGGTAATAGCAATGTCGTCTGTAAAAACTGTCACTGAGTTGCAGTAATAGCTCAACCACTGCCAGTTTGAAAGCATCGGTAAGAGGACCTCTCCCTGCAGGCAGCCCTTGGCAGTAGATAGAACCAGCATTCCCCCCCCCAAACATGCTCAAGGTCAGCTCCCTATTGGTAAACACTAAATGTAACCACCTACAAATAATCAGTGGTATATGCTCTTGAAGGCCTTTCATAATTATTTCACAGGAAATCCTATCAAAGGCACCTTTTATATAAAGAAATGCAACAATGGCAATATCTTTAGCTGCCAGCAACTTCTTTATAGTAGGCACTAAATGATGCACTATTACATAGATTTCCCAGACTAATAGGCAAATTGGTATCTGTAGTGGGGCATTCCCCAATATGCTGTCCCTTAAGTGTCTCATCAATTAATCCCTCTAATGCTTTAGAGAAAAAGGAAGAAAGGCTTAATAGATGATATGCCTTCAAATCGTCCTAGCTGGGATGCCCAGGTTTGGGTATGAGTGCCATTTGAGATTAACCCCACCCCAGAGGAACATCGCCAAAGTCTATGCAACTGGGCAGAGCAAAGACTAAATGGAATCTATTTCCTGTTGCAGCAATGTAAAAAGATCAAATTGGGTCCTGCTAATTTAAATGGTTCAAATGAATTGACAGCCCATCTGATTTTAGTTATTGTGATCAACCCTCTGATCAGGTTCCAGTCCCCCCCCCCCTTCACAACACGAAAGAGACAGACTGATCTGCTCCTAACTGATTTGTTGATCACTAACTTTGGATCTGGAAAATGGATGCTACCTAAATGTAATGGCGTTTCCAATCCAGGTTGAGTAAAACTGCCATCAAGCAATTTAATGGCGCTGATTATCTTTTTAGCATTTTTAGCCATAAATTTCATAATTCTTGATCTAGTGGTAATATCTTTTATTCCCTGGCAATGCAGCCTCCATGAATGCCTTTTGGCTTTACAAATGGCTTGTTGTAACTGATTAATGCTTCTTGGTAAGGGGCCCGCATGCCAATTCTTCTTATAAGTTTGTAATGTCTCCTTACTTTCCTCCTAAGTTTGCTAAGCTCTCTGGACCACAAAGGAGATAACCTTGGTGAGCATGCAGCCTTAGCCTGACAATTTTGGTAGTAGGATTGGAGAATTGACTGCTGCAACTGGTCAGTGGCCTACTCCACATCCAGTACCGAATAAACATTCTTGGGCATTCCCAATACTAATGCTTAAAGGTCCTTTTTATACTGTCCCAACCAGTAGTCCTATTATACCCATCCCAATCAGTAGTCATAGGGTTCCTATGTGTCATAGGGTTAATAACCTGAGACCTTTTATTGATCTAACTAAGGAATTACTGAGTTAAAAGTTTAAAAGCTTCTATCTTATCTAAGCAATAAGAGCTTATGGGCATGTTTCCACCATATTGAAGTCAGTTTCCCAAAGTCCAACTTTTTCGCACAAATGTTATATACAACAAAATAGTATCATTGGAAACTTTGTGGTATTTGCTTACTTTTATTGTAAATTATCATAAATGCACATAATTGTGTAAAACATCCATTAGCATACTTTCTTAAGACAGCAACCACATTAGCTTCTAGATTACACATGTGTTGGAGTTCTTTAGAGCTTTATCATAAATTTACTCAGTCCCAAATAAAAAGCTGTTGGTCTGCTGAAATTCAAAATACTAATGCATATCTATTTTAGGTTATTTAAAGGTGCTAGTAATAATTATAGAATTTAAATCATTATTAGGGATGATGAACTGCATTTTTGTAATCATGATTCTGTTGCATTAGACTGAAATGCATCTAGGTTTCAAATCCTTTACTGTTTTGTTAGATGATGTGCAATCGCTCTTACTTTCTGGTGCTGCTGCAATGCTACTTTGAAATGTTACTATGTTAAATGGGTGAATGAAACATCACCATTCCTCCTGAAGTATTGAAACTAAACAAACAAGATGCAAGACCTTTAGAATAATGTAATTAGGCAATGCTAAGAAAAAAGTACTTATAATTCCATTACTTTTTCTCACTACATCCTGAAGTACACTTCAGCTTGTATTCCAGCAAAGTTTACCCCACTTCCAAGAGGTACTATACAAAATTTCACCTTATTTTACTCCACATGTAAACAAAAGCATGTGTATCTAGTCTTCTCTTATTGGCAGCTGGACACAATCACTTACTGCAACAGAAATTACTTCTGTGTTTAAAGCAGTAGTTTGCTTTCATATATTCAAAGAATCACAAGAAAATGTAAGCACATGCATGAAATTACTATGTGGAGGAATGCACTCATTTGTATACTAATGTCACAGACTGTGAAACATGGGGGAGGGTAGTTCAAATGTTTAAATCTTACTCATGAAGCAGCACTTTGATTAGATTACAAGTTGTTTATTGCTTGGTGCTTCACCGGAGATTAATACCTCAGTTAAGCATAAAGTTGAAGTGAATTAACATGGACTGTTCTACACTGATGACTGAAAGTGCACGAGTTTTCTATACATCATAAACAATTGCTGCATAATGGCAGAATCTGTGGGTACCTTTGAGCTGAAGGGGGAACTACTATGCAGTGGTGAAAAATAAAAATGTTACATGTGATTTGTGTACATGTTTTAATGTCCTTTCAGAAACAAATCCATCTCTACCAATACAACAAATTGAGCAGTTTGTAATGGGTTCAAACCCAGCAGAGGGTGATGAATTTTTTCGGGTGTAAAAATCCTTAGCATGGCTTCTTCCGGAAGGGAAGCAAAGACGGTGGTCCCGTGTCGTAAATTTATGGCACATAAAAGAACCTCAAACCTGATAAAGAGGCCTCTGAGCAAAATTTCCAGACTTTCATGCCCAATATAGAGTAGGATGCTAAGAACCATAGTAGTTAAAGTGCGTTCATAAATAAAAATTCAATTTAATTTAATTTGAGGAGCTCGTAGCTGAATTTATGGGGTAAGTGTTAGCAGTGTAGGAAACTCTGATAATGAACTTGACTTCACAGTATCAGACTGCACCTCTAGTGAGAACTCTGTAACTGTAGGTTAAATATTATTTCATAATACTTTACAATTGTATGATTCTAACACTTCATTTGAGTGCATGTTGTTACAATTCAATCACAGCTATGTTGACCATTGGTCCCACTGTCTTCATACGTTAGGAAATGCATGCTTTACGGTGCAGACATCTTTATCCAATCGAGGTAAAGTGGACACGGAGTAACACAGCTTGGTATGTTTACATGCGGAGTAAGTTTAGATGAAACAGGGTTACATCACTGATATTCACTGTGGGGGAAGAAAGTAAAAAAGAAAAAAAATTAACATGTTGGGACATAAAACATTGTTACTCTAAAAGTCTTATATGTATGCAACCAACAACTTGCCTTCCTTTCAAAACCACAATACGTCAGGCCCATTATTAAAACTGTTATCACTTTATTGGAGCCATCATTTCCGAAATGAATGATTTCTATTCTGAAGAGATTCAACCATGTAGAATCATGACATTCTGTTACACACTATTCTGTTGTCACAGGCCTCGTACATGCTCTGAAATTCCTATATTCTCATCAGGTAGTAAGCAAGTTCACACTAACAAAAATCTTGTATACATCAGCAGTTTTATAGAAGTAACTATCATAAGGCACACATAAATGGCACATGTTTTGTTTTACTGAGACTAAGAGAACCGCAATGTCTCTCTTTTAAATAAGCTCTTTGGAGAAAAAATAACTTCATTTGCTTGGCCATATGAAGTAACAGTTCATCTGAAACTGGATTTCTCTCAGAGGCCACATTCTTAACTTTACCTGAACCATAGAACATTTGCTTCCATATCTAACGGTGTTAAAAATTTTGTGTTACGTTTACAAAACTTTCTCCATCCACTATCCTTTATTTTTATATAGATTCAACAAATTTTTTTATAAAAGCTTATTTTTCTATCTACTTCATGCTAATCAAGATAAACTTAGAAATAGTTTCATTATGCATTTCATTGTAGGTAAACGGGATAGAGGAAACCAAATTGATAATCGCATGTTACAAGTGGGTTGCATTATGCTGAACTTGATATTCCATACTCTTTCCATGGCATCAAGAGAAACAAATGAATAGTGACAGCAATTTTAAAAAATATTGTGTGTTACATTCGCAAGACTTTCTCTAACCTCTATCGCTCATTAGTGGACATACAAATTATTTTTACAAAACCTTATTTTTCTCTCTACTTCATTTTGATCAAGATAAACCTTTGCAGAAATAGCTACATTACACATTTCATTATAGATACAAAGGGAACAGCAACAGTGAAATGTTTAAGAACTGGACGCCATATATTGACTTTAAAATCCCATACGCATTCCATGCAATCACAAGAAACAACTGAAAATCAACAGGAATTGAAAAGAATGACAAGGTATTAAACAATTCTAACTATTCTCAGAAATGGCTTATACCACAAAAACAAGTTATTTTATGTAAATTGTACGTTTTAAAGAGATCTACATTTTTAGTGTAGTATGTTTTCATCCATCGCTTAACGTTTACCAGTTATGCAAGATTATATAAATTTCCTTCTGAATGAAGAGGCTTCACAAGCTTTTCCCAGAAAACTCAAGATCTACATTTTATTTGGCATGTAAATATCTTCAATTAATGGTATTTTAATCAAAATCGTTAGCCATTTTTAAGAAAATCAAAAAATTCAAAAAATGTTCTATGGAAAGGTTAGTTTGGGGTGGGGGATTTTCTTGAAAATCTTTGTCTCACATCTTTGGAAGTTCTGAACTTAAATACCAATTTTGGTATTTATCGCACATTTTGTTTCGAATTTATACTGTTCACACACACATTTTTCTAAAAGTATTTTTAATTTGGAAACCTCAAAATACATATTTTAGTTGAAATTTCAATATGGAATGCTTGAAAAATTCAAACCAATATTATTGGATACCTCAAAAATGGCTGATGCAACAAAAAGTTATTTGAAATAATTGTGTGTTTAAAGAGATCTATATTTTTTGTTAAGTAAGTTTTTGTCCAACTCTTATGGTTTACCTCTAATTCAAAAATTTTTTCTGAATGAAGTGGATTTCACAAACTATTCCCAGAAAATTCAAGATATACACACGTCATGTAAACATCTTAAATATCTGGTATTTTCATCAAAATCATTCAGAGCCGTTTTTGAAAAAACCAAAAAGCTTTAAAAATTGCCCACATAAAGTGTCGTTTGGGGTGTAGGGTAATTTTCTTGAAAGTCATGCTGCATCTTTGGGAGAACTGGGCTCTAATACAAAGTTGAGCTTTGCTGAGTGTACTTCTTTAGCAGGTCGAGCAAGTTCACAAAGCCTTGAACTTGAAAGGATGTAAATGAGCTACTGAAAAATCGTTACCCTCTACAAATGTAAGAGATCAGCTGCAACCAACTGAGTTTAGATTTTTAATACCCAAGAAATGATGGAAACGTGCATAACCTTAAACTAATCTCAATAGCCCCCCCCCAGCAAGTTGTTCCATAAATTCTAAAATGTCAACTTATTCATGCAGGTATCTTCTACTTCAAGCCATGTATTCCATGGCATGGGAAAATGTTCAACTTTCACAAAGAAAAATCTAGGATAAAATATTTTATTTTTTTCTGTTAAGCTTTTGTTTCATTAATGGTGATGTTTAATTCATCCAGATTTCATTGGCAAATACAGAAGTCCTTTATGAAGGCAAGAAATATGCTAAGCTTTACTTTTTAAGGATATTCACTCCCTTTAAAATAATATTATATTTTGTTCATTTTGGAGAAACATGCCCAAAAGCAGAAATAAAATTACTTACTGTTCTAGAGAAAACTACACTATACAAAAATTCAGCAAAGAACGAACAAAAACTAATCGACCACACTTACTTGTTCTGCTGGAGGACAAGATTCACCTTCCTGAGTATACCTTTTGGATCTCCTGTTGTATTTTTCCTGTGGTGGTTTAATTGCTTGTCTTGATGGTATACTATGTGGTGTATAATCCTGGTTATTTTTAACATTCTCGTCATCTGTTTCAACATTATTTTCCTGCAAATAACATTTGAAATGCCACCAATGGAAGTTCCAGCAGCCTGAAGATACTATCTAGAGGCAAGAATGCCACACGTATTGATATTGGATGCTAATTCTGGATGTTAATTCCTTGTGATTGCAAATATGTTATAGGCTCCCAAGCAAAATTCTTTATTAGCATTCGTGCATACCAAAGCTATAAAAATGCCAATAGCCACTGTGTCAAACATTTCTCCCACAACAATGGTAAAGAAAATGCATGCACAGAGACAGAATTTTCTATTCCCCCAAATTCAAACAACAGGCAAACAAACACTAAAAGTGCAAGTTTTCTTGTGTGCTAGGGCCTCTAGTCCTTAGTCCGTACTTTTCAGTCAATTGCATTCGTTGATTGCAGTCAATTGCACTTTCCATCCCATCTGCACTTCCCTGCACAGTCAGCTCCAAACAAATCTTGCACATATAGTCGAGGGTCAAGTATTCCGCCAATGCAACCAAGTCACTATGTAATTCCTAACAAATATCGCATACCCATTTCCCTGTCAAAGCAGTTCCACTAGTGCAATACCAAGCTGTGTACCAGCTCACACTATGTATTATTTTTAAACATGTGCTGATGATGTTCTCCAAATATCACAGGTCAAAGAAACCCAATAACAGAAAACCTTCAATTGTTGCTTCAGCTAATCACTACGATACTTCACTGATATTTGAAACTTGTCAGCCCCCTCCCAAAAATTATATCCTGTTCAAATGAAATGCCAAACACTATGTATTCCATTAACCTAAGCACAGCAATAAGCAAATGCATTACAAAATATTAAGTTTTCAACTACATCTTGCTATAAAAAGGTCATTTATCATGCATGACAGTATTTAAGGTTCAATCTTAGCAATCTCTTTGACCACAGACCTAATTTATGATCTAAAGCTTGCTGCCTGTTTTGCTCCCGACATCTAATTTATTAAGCAGTAATTATTTGTGGTTAACTTGTACTGCTTTAAAAACTTCTACCACCATTATAGCATTGGATTTTCATTAGTAAAATAAACAGTGCTGAGAACCTCACAAAATACATGTAATGCAGTAGTGATAAAAAGAAAAGGAATAGAAACATAGAAAACAGTTTCTTGAGTTACCAGCCATGTGATGTTAATCAAGCCCCTTGAGCTTTAGCCATGCATGCTGTGGCCTTCTTCAGGAAGTGGTCAAGTGCCAAAGCCTAGGCTGTATATATACTCCAAGGTGGAGGGCAGGGCTAATTGTTGCAGGTCAATGAGATGCAAGTCATCTCTGATTAGGCTAGGCAGGTAGTGCTGATTGTAAGAAAAGTAGCGCAATTAAAGATGGGCAGGGTGGCGACTAAGTGGAAGATAATGGAAAGAGCTTTGAAATTTTGGTTCAGAACTTTAAATCTAGGAAAAAGTAATGTGTTAAGATAATGTATAGAATACCAAGAGAATAGTTTAATGAATGATGGATGGGTAAGTAATTTACGAAACATTTTGGAGAAAAATGGGTTAGGAGACATGTGGAGAAGGAGAGAAAATAACATGAAAAACTTTTGGAAAAAGGCAAGGAGAAGACTAAGATATAGAAATGCAAAACATGTTCAGCGAGATTGCCAAAAAGAGCTCATTGGTTTGTTATAGGCCAATGAAAAATACATGGGGTAGGGAAAAATATATAGACATACTAAATAAAGAAGAGAGAGAATCTATTGCATGGGGTAAGAACCGGAGCATGGAGGCTAAGAGGGTTAAGACAGGGTACCCCTCAAAACCAATGTCCGATATGTGGTGGTAATGAAGACATTGAACACACAGTATTTAAGTGCCAAGGAACAGAAAACTGGAGAAGAAAATTTATTAAAAAGAAGTGGTTGAAGGGGGATAGAAATACACTTATAATCGAAATGATGTGCAAGGACACTAGGAGCATTAGACAGTCTTTGTGTAAAGTCAAAAATAAATGGCTTTGGACAGTGGTTAGAGAAACATAAGAGGAAGTGTATCTTACTTTGAATGGAAAACTATGGTGAATGTGTAATGGTAAAGTAATCAATAAGTGACAAGTGAAAAACAAGTGGAAATGGGACATGAAAAACTAAAGCAAGATAATTGACAGGAAATTGTAAAATGTAGATAAGCTGTAGTGATTGTCTACAGAATGAGTGACCAGGGTCAAAGTTCAGTAGACAATCAAATTGTAAATCTCTTAGGTAGTGCTGGTGGGGTCACTAATATTCTCTGCTGCTGTCCATTCGTATTCTTGCACTCTAGTCCATCCCATATTAGCCACAAGGTGTTGTCTCTATTAAAATGTTTGGTACAAGTTTTATTTCTATTGGCTCTTTCACAAGCCTGTCATAACTCTGCCCTCCACCTTGTAGTGTATAAATATAGCCCAGACTTTAGCACCACACCAAAAGCCTAGAGACTTTAACAACATCACATGGCTGGTAACCTTTTATCAATACTCATCTCCATGAAAGCTTCAAATCTTATGATATAAATATAATTGCAAACATTATTATGCTTTTTCTGTGGGTGGCATTAAGGGAAAGATGATGAAAATTACTTCATGTCACATATTGACGGATGGCCATAGACCAAGCCTGCATGCAGGGCTTGAAGGCCCATTGTGCCCCATACTCCTTGTCTACTCCAGGTTTACAGTTCCTAAGTAAGATACTATGTCCCTGAAATTGGTTTTCTTAATATCATGTGTCCTAAAATAAGGATACCAGAATAGCAGATCTAGATTGTGAAAAACTGCATACCTACACAATGTCTCAGCTTCCTCACAACTTCCTGCAACTGAGGTCCCTCAAGAATCCCATAATGTGCAAATGTCTGCAAAGGGGTTTGTGGCCATTAAGAAAGCCAACAACTTGATGCATTCACGGACTTTATTTCAGAAGTGTTATAGAAATGAAGCAACTGTCTCTAGATTGAATACCCTTAAAAAAGAAGTAAGCAGCTACATTATATACCCTCTGTTACAGCAGAATGTGGTAGTTGTTTGTAAGCTCGATAATATTCTTCATGGAAAAGTAAATTATTATATACTGAGAACATTTCAGTCTTAATAAGATAGGCTTCTGCAATTCCATAAACAGAACTGCATTTTTTGAGAATTAAAATATATTAGACAATGTCACCTTATGAGACAAGAGCCCACCAAATAACTTATTTAGGAAATGTAGGGGCGGGCCAATCTCCGACATGTACATCAGTTCAAACATTGGGTTCTCTCTTTGGAGGAAATCGTTTCTCATCTGCATCCATCATATTCTGGCAAAAACTTTGGGTATAGCAACAATTCTCCTAAAAGCAAAGGTTTATCTTGGTTTGTAAATCCTGCAGTATGGCATACATTTCTTCCCTAGTTACAGTTAACATATTCACTGCAATGCTGCTGTGTTGACAGTAGCTGATGATGCAGTCAGGAGCCTGTGAAACATGTACTGCATAAAAGTGTAGTGAGTAAAGTATATGAGTGTTCAGTCGACTCCATATTAAATTTATATTGGTTACACTGTATACGTTCCTTTTCATTTTAAGCTCTGCTTATATGGGGATTAGCCATTTTAAGAGTAAACTGCATAAATTTGGTTTTAATTTGACAACAGACCAACCCTTAATGTTTCTGAAATCCTGATTTGATATGTAAAAAAGGACCTTAATCCTCTTATGCTTTAAGCTTTGATGAGCACATAAATTGTGTGTATATAAAACACAGCTTCATATTCATTAAAAGCATGCATACCTTTATGTGAGTTGGTAATGCAATGTTACTTCTTAAAGATATTACTTTTATGTCTTTATTCCTTTCAATTCATCTAGCTTATTATTCTTTTTCTTAATGTTTCATTAAGAACTACAAATTTTCAATGCACATGTACAGTTATGTTAAGACATTTATTAAACTGTAATTACTCACAAGCACATTGACTTTCTTTCCTTCTTGGAACACAACATATGGATAAAGAATCCTGTCATAATGTATCTTCAAAAGACTTCCAACACCTTTCCCTGATGGGTAGCCCATTTTCTGTGCAATTCTGGCCCATTTCTTTTCTTTTGTAACTGCGTCCAAACCACCTACAACACACATAAAGCTATAATTGAAGACATATGTTCAATCTAATATGAGCTAACTTTCATAAAAAGGAGATAGGAGTTCAGTTCTGAACATAAGCTTTACATCTGTGAAATACATATGTATGCAAATAATTCTAACAAATATACATTCATGTTATAGTTTTATATCACCTGCAATACAGTAATTTATTGAAAGTTGAACCAGACATGAAAAATTCAAGGTCACTGGGATTCAAATCATGGACAGTCAGCCTTGCATACTAATGCTCTTCTACTGATGCACCATGGCTTGTCAATGAATGTACATTGCACCATTGTGCAAGTCAAATGTATTCTCCAGCCAGCCTCCAAGACAGTCTTGGTTGTCCCAATTATCCTAATCTCATAGACAACTGACTCACTATATCAAGAATATTGTTATTGGACTCTTAATTCAATAATAGGGTACTCTGAGGTTAAAATAATCAAACAACTGAAACTGCCTTGAAGGCTTGCCAGAGAATACTGGAGGAAAGGGTATAGATTTCATTCTTTGAACCACAGACAGATCTTAATGAGTACATTGAAAAAGTTTATGAACACTTTTTTTTTAAATGTCTTTCATAGATTTATAGAAAGATGCTTTGAAATGCAGACATAGCAACACAGCACTTTCCCTGCAGGTGGGTGAGAAAATAAAACTTAATAGATAACTTCAAGCCCGTCACAAAGTAAACTGCGTCTGACTCTGTGGTCTGGTGGTTAGTATGATAACCTCCAAAACCAGAGGTCGTAGGTTTGATTCCAGGCTGTAGGGTGGGAACCTTTCTTCAGCCAGGATTATTCCCCATCTCCCTACAGTCTGGAAGTATAAAAGAGGGCGTAAATGTGTGTGAATTTAATGTTTAGAAAAAAAATCTAAAGATGAACACAATAGTTAATCAGTGAACATTATTGCCAATGGGCAATTGTTCAAAAACAAAGCCACTGATATGAACTTAGATGTTAAGATGGTATATAAATGGAACAAATAAAAAACAAAGTAGAATGCATGTTTTCTCCAATGCCACTGTGAACTGGTTACTACATTACAGAAATGATATTAACTTTGATAGTGGTATGCAATTCCCAAGATGGCTTTTTCAAATATTTTCAGTAAAATTTTTAATATAAGCAACTAAAACCAAACACGCTTGTTTAAGTTTTAATCAAGCAAGAGAAAGTAAATATTTTAAATTACATTTAGTTATGTATTTATGTAAAAACCAATGGGTATAGTACTATCACACACAAAAAGGTTCATATTCTTATCAAAACATTCAGTGAGAGCAAATAAAGTAAAGTGGACACTTTTATCTAACAATTTAAGGAAAGGCAATAAAATAAAGTGATTTTTTTATTTTAATGAGATTAACAAATGCTATCTTATTTTATTTAAACATTCAAGAAGACAAAGTAAAAATGATATGTAATGCTGGTAACAATATTTATACCAAAGGTATGAAAGTAAACAGATGCGATCTCACAGGTAAGTATGTAATTAGCATATTTAGTTTTGTATTTACAGCCAACAATTTTTGGGACTTTCTACACGATGTTCTTTGCAGTTAACTCTGCAGTAGTTTTGCACATACAATTCCTAAAACAAATATAATAATTATATTCTAATTATTCTTTGTTGACGAAGCCAATATTTCTGTATTGAAATCAAACAGTGAATAAAATTTGAATTATTATTGTTAATTATTATTATTATTATTATTATAATAATAGTAATAATAATAATAAACAATAACTTCCCCATGGGTGGTATTAATAAAAGCGAGCCATGACTTAAAACTTGCAATTTCTGAGCCATGACTCACTTCTGTATTAATAAAATGTAACGACTCAAGCTTAGCGTGACCAACTTTTAACGACACAACCGCTTCTTCTAGCGAGTCACGGCTCTAGTCGTGGCATTAATAAAATGGAACTGTGACTTCACTTTAAGAGCCATGGCTTATGATTTCTTATGTCACCTCAGTAGCTGTCTCAAACTTGAAGGTGATGGCTCAGTTGCAAGTGAACGTCAACCTGAGGAAAGAGAATACTATAAAATGTGCTGGGATTCTGAAGACTACAATTATAAACAACTTTATAGGTTTGAGAAAGAAAACGTGAGGTGGCTTGCCCAGCATTTCCTTCTGGAAACTGTGGAGACAAGAGGAAATGCCCTTACTAGAGATGGAAAAATGAGAATATTTCTACCCTGCATAGGGGACCCTGGATTCCAGTCTGGCGTGGCAGAGGATGTTGGCATTTCACAAGGTACAGTTTCAAATATATTTTGGGAAGTTTCTTCTCGCATTAAACAAAAATCGAGACACTGGATCAAATTCCCAGCAACCACTGCAGCACTACAAGCTGCTAAATTTGAAAGGCAGCAGAATTACACATTTCCGGATGCTATGGCACAGTAGACTGTACCCATATACTCATTAAGAAACTTCATGTGCATAGTGACGAATTTATTAATAGAAATGGGGCCATGTGTAATGCAAAGGAAAACTTTACTAGCGTAAATGCATCTGTACACGATGCTCGCATTTGGAGAAATTCTTTTACTGGGAATACTGCAAATGCGCTACTGTTTAGAGATGCTGGTTATGGTATTGCACCATGACTCATGACCCCATATCAAAATCCTACAACTGCAGAAGAAAGATCATACAATAGGAGCATTAGCAGTGGGCGGACTATTATAGAATGATGCTTTGGCCAACTAAAGCAGCGTTCCCTATCCTTCAAAACAAGATAAAATGTGCTACAGAGAAGATATTGATTGAAAATTAAAATTAACATGTACTTTATTCCCTATTAATTGTTGTGAAATGTATTTGAATTATTTTACATTATTGCAACCTCTCAAAAATAGCAGAGTTTTGTAACCTTGAATTATTTCATAAAAAAGAGCTTTACTAGTAGCATCAATAAACTGGAGAATAATCAAAAGTCATCCTTACTATTCTTACCTCTTAACGAAACTATAGATGGATTTGATTCCCCTTGAATAAGGTCTAAAAGCTTGTTTTCCCAGTTTTCCAGAGCTATGGGCTTGTTGCCTGTACGTCACAGATCAGTCTTCACTTTTAGGAGACTTTTCATATTTCTTATTTTTTTCGCTATCTGGTCTTCTGTTAGGCGAAGACTCAGATTTTCTTTTAGTTTTCGCTGCACTTCGGCCATAGCAGAAGCCTTTTCTGCTTGTACGCAGGCAGCTGAGATTTGCTCATTATCTCTTCACAAAACAAGGTGCAAACTGATTGCTTTCTTCAGCCATTTCTGATGGATATACTGCCACAAAAATACCTAAACTGAATTGAATGTTTACTGCCGCTCGACAATAATGCATTTGCAATCAGGAAGACGGGAAACATGAGTCAGAGACTCACAATCACAGAGCCAAGGCTCAGCACGGAGGGGAAGTTTTTATTAATACCAAATCTGTGACTCCCGACTCACTGCTACCGACTCGGTTTTGCTACAAGCCATGGCTCACGAATCACAGCTTGCTTTTATTATTACCTGCTCATGCAACACATACTTTAATTTCGCCATATGAAGTATGACATCTAACATAGTGTATTTGGATGTTGCATCTAAATACTGTAATGTTTCTGAGCAAATTAAACATTTCACACTCTCTCCTGCACAGCAAAATAATTCATCCTCCCATTCTGCATGAAATTTCCATTTTCTGGAAAATGATGGTTTAGTAGACAATGCCATCACGAACTCCACCACTGAACTGTTTACTTCTAACCATCCTGTTGCCTCTAGCTAGCAATAACAACCCAGGTTGTGCACACTTCCATTTTCATTACGTTGTGACTACACTGAGTCGCGACACAAGCTTTGCCCATCCCTACTCTAGTTTATCTTGTTCCTGAGATCTGGAGGAAGACATATTATACTTGAGTAGTCAAGTGACACACAACAGCTTCCACTGTATTTTGGTTTTCTATGTGGAGGGTGCCCTATTTGCCATTTCTGGGCCAGATCAATGCCATACTCATTAAACCTTATGTACATTATGGATTTTTAAAACTTTACTGCTGCTTATCTTGAAAACAAATTTACAAGAAGCAAGAAATCCTTTGGTTTGAAGGAGGGAAAACCAATCCATACACTCATTAGTTATCTTTAACATTTTGAAGCATTCAAGTTTTTTTGTGCTTACATATCTTCAATAATTTAAGTCAAGCATTTGTTTTAGTTTTAACTATTTGAAGCACCAGTTTCAGAAGTAGTCTTAAGGCCCTTGTACACTATCAAACTGTTTTTTCAATTCAAGAGTTTACAAGAAAAATTGTCAAACATTTTTCAATATGTGACAAGATTGGACAAGACTTGACAATGTCATAAATGTGTATTTACAAGTTGTCTTTTTTCAAAATGAAACCCTTCAGAGCACATTAATAAATAATTTATCATGTACAAAGCCATTTACTGTTTGCGTCATGGTATAACAGTTTGCAATGAAATACTATTCTATACTAATATTATGTAGCACTTTCACGTATTTTATCCAAGGAAATCACATTATGATTATGGAATACAATGGAAATAGCACCAACTGATAGGTTAATCACACTATATAACATTGCATTAATGTATACTTAGTTCGGAAATCTACCTGGCAATTATTGCTTTATATGCCTTCTTCTGTTTCATTTTGTGGTAACCCACAGAGTCCTAGACATACGGACATGACCAGCTTATGTATAACCTAATCAGTTCACATATACAACATACCTTGGCTGGGTAGCCATAGCTTTCCGCCATGTTGCAGATTTTGTGATGCACTGTAAATACTCGCATTTCATTGGCTAAAGCCATCAAATCATTGTCAAATCTTTGATCGTTTAGAGCATCTCCTTATTTACTTTCAAAACTTTCAGAGAGTTTAAAAGTATTGGAAGCAATTTGACAAGAAAAGTTGTAAAGTTGTGACAACTCTTGAAAGGTCTTGAATTTGACAAAAGTTTGATCGTGTACAAGGGGCTTTAGAAGCTTTTGGTGTTAATCCAAAGAAAACTGATTTAGGCACAATCTTCTATGTATTACTGTGTAATGCTTTTCAATTTTGTTTGAATGTGTTTTAGAAATAAGGGTTTGATTGAAAATTATTCCAATAGAAGTTTTTTTTCTGTTCCAAACCAGAATCTTATAAAAAAAATTATGGCCTTTACAAATTCCACTAAATTAAAAACAACAAATGCAATTTTTTATCCCCTTCTAATGAGCCTTTGAGATGTGAAGTGGTATAAGTCACTACTCATAATTTTACAGGAGTGTTTTGGATTTCAGTTTATGAAAAATCTTGTATTAAGAGTCTCAAATATGCCTGGTTTATTCAAAGAAAATTATGCAAATGAATCTCAAACAGTAACATGGTCTGTGTGTTATTAAGCATATGTCTTGACAATATGCACTGACTTAATACCTCAGATGCCACTAAGTGATTACAATATTTTTGTTCTTTAACAAATGATGCTGCCATGTGGTCATCACAGTTTAACCTCTGCCACTTGCACTTCACCTAGAGGTATTGAACTAGAAATAAGTAAAAAATCAACAGTTTTAATTATTTTATTATAGTTTACCTTGCTCAAATGAAGAATCTTTTGCTGAAGTTAACTTTTTCCCTTGTAAAACATTGGTTTTAGGATAAGCAGTCAGAAAGTATGCCAGAGCCCATTGCCAGCATGAGTGAAGTACCCCAACTTTACAGTAAGGTCTTTCGAGCATCTAGAATCTTTTGGGTAAAAATGTTCCAAGGGATCCAGCATTGTTTTGTTATTTTACACACAGATGTTTTGTTGAACATTACTTTTGTCATTTAAATCATCACATTTAACTTCTGTCAGTGTCATACATAAGCATACAAGATCATCTGAATAAAATTTATATTGCCGACGCTTCAGATTATATTTATAACTTTGTGAACACACCCACATTATGATACTTTCAAATGTTATCTTTATATACAAATACTGATTAAGCTGCAACAAGAATCCATTGCATCTTTTGTTACCTAAATTATGAGAGAAAATGACTGATTTATAGTCTTGTTTTTACATCAGGAGTGAAGAAATAAGCTTCACTACAACCAGCCAAGGATGTAACAACTTGATTTACAGAAGTTAAATGTAAACACTTCACTAAAACCAAAAATGTATGGCGAGCGATGTGATTTCTGCAAAGATCATTTTGCTGGCATCGCTACCTACCATGATCATCAAAGTTATTAAGGAACTGAGATTAAAAGGTGCTTCGAAATCTAACACAGCATCCACAAGAAAGAAAAAAAATGTTAATGAAGTTAAGGAATGATGTTCCTATATAAACTAAGTAACAAATATTCAGAAAAGTTCTGCACCCAAATTTAAAAGAAACACTACTGCATTTTCGTCAACCAACTGAGTGCATCCCACAATGAATGTTGTAATGCAGGATCCATACCTGCCAACTTCCTGAAATTGAAACCTGTAAAACTTTCCCTCATCCAGCAAAGAGTAATAATATTGCGATGGCATGAAATTTAGAATGCGTAAAATGTTCAGTGCAGTAAGTGTATAAACATCACAACAAAGACTACCACACTCATGAAACAAGGAGGGCAAATGATTATCATAGGGTAAGCACAAATAAAAGTCAAACTAATAAGGACCCTTATAAAATTGGAGCCATATTTTATAAGTTACCATTGTAAGTGAAGAATACTATATTCAAAACTGTTTTAATAACGTGCATAATTGACAAGTGTCTATACAGTATTGCTGACTTATAATACATGTACACAATTGCAACTATATTTTTTTTCTATATATCTGTAACAACTTTCTCTCTTTTGAGTGTAATTGACAATGCCAGATGCTCTTGTATAGTCTACTGACTGCAATAAAGATTATTATGTAAAATAAATGGAAATTCTGTTTTATAAGAATCCTGGAAGACCTGGTAGTACTGCTTTCTTGACATGCTAAAATTCTTCCTTTTACCATAGATAAGCACACATTAAATGGTAGCAAACACCACACTTCCTATGCTATAGACAAATTTCTAGCCCATACCATGAACTATAACCAAAACCTGTCACAAAATATGTGGCTTAAATCCCACAGCCATAGAACATGAATAAGATAAATAATTTATCAGGTAAAGTCGACTTTACAATTCATGTCATCCATTACTAAATGTTCACACCCATTTGCTGCTCATTGGTTACAGCCGATTTATCAGTAGAGGTCATCAGTGGCGCAATCAAACTTTAAACCCTGCAAAGCACACACACACGTTGAATTCTGTTGCAACCCAGTGAAGGAGAGCATCATGAAGGATAGATGCACAGGTAAGCTTTGGCCTATCATAAGAGTGTATATTATTAGTGGGGGTATATTTGGGCTGTAATCATAAGTTAGCAAGAAATCTTTCGTTACAATCATAAAAAAATTATAATATATGCAATGAAATTTATGTTCTGTCACATTAATGGTGAAAATCTGCAACACTTTGAATCCACCCAAAAAAAAACATAAAAAAAATGCATCCATTGCTGTAAAGTCATAAAAAGCTTCCATTTCCATAAATTTATGGGCACACCACAAAAGTTGGCAACTATGAGGACTGTTGTCTATTAGCGCTGTTTTGATGTTAGATAAAAGGGGCATTTTTAAGTGCAATTCAAAATGGTCCTCAACTAAATTCAGTGAATTAGATATGCATTTTCATAAATCTTTCTGGTTTGAGAATACAGGATACATAGAGATTTCCTTTCATTTTTTATCTGCCGATTAAAATTACATGAATTTATGGCATGTCAAGTAAAGGTGAAGTACAAAAATTCACGTAATACAATACATTAAGTCCTACCTATATACAAGCTATAACAAACAAAATGTATGTACAAAGTTTGCCCTTAAGCTAATATGTACAGAGTTTTGCCTAATAGAAAAGCTTAATAATGTATAATACACAAAACGTACCAATACTAAAATTTAACAATTTAGAAACTCATCTTTTGAATAATAACATCCTTTAACACAATATTTTTTCAGTTCCCTTTTAAATTGTTTTAAATCTTTTATTTGCTGAATATGTATTGGCAGTTTATTAAAAAAACATAGAAGCAGCTACAGTGGGTTTCATCTTAAACAATTGTAATCTATGTGAAGTTACATGGAAATGTGTCTTTCACAACTTGTGTATCAGTCGTGAATCTGGCTGTTAATTTTTGTATGATTTTCATTATGTTTTAGATGCATTATTATCTCAAAGATATGTAGAGAATACAAAAGTTAGAATATTGAATTTTCTGAAATAATCTCTGCATGATTTCTATGGATTTAGTCCTACCATTACCCTAACTGCTCTTTTCTGTAGTATAAAAAGTCTTTTGGTGTACTAAGTAATCCTTTGTCCCCAGCTATAATTCTATATGCTAAATGAAGGTATATTAAATCCATAATAGATATTCATTAATATGAAAATGAACGAGAAGAAGGAAAATTCATTTACACTCTTCACTTAAGTAAAATTACCTGGTCATGTTTCGAGAGTCCCTTGCTCTCGTCAGCTGCTGACCTATTCAAAGAAGTAGTGACCTTACTTAAGTGAAGAGTGTAAATGAGTTTTCCTACTCCTCGTTCATTTTTATTGGAAATACTTTACTATCAACCGCTTCTACATTATTAATTATAATTCATTAATATCTTTATATCAACAATTTTTGCCATTTTTAATACAAATATACAGAACTCTTTGTTGCAAACTTTATCTATTGTTTGTCCAACATGAAATGTTATCCGGTATTATTCCCAAAAAGTTAGAATTATTTACTTCCTTAATTCCTTCATTATTTACATTAAAGTTTAGTTTGGTTTCATTTCTGTTTTGATTGTCTGAAAGTTCAATCTGTTTTCTTAATGTACAGGTTTTTTAGCTTAAAAAAACTCCAGTTTTTTTTACATTTTGCTTTGTACAAGTACACTATGTGATCAAAAATATCTGGACACCCCCCACAAACATATGTTTTTCATCTTAGGTGAATTGTGCTGCCACCTACTGCCTGGTACTCATTATTCGTGACCTCAGTAGTCATTAGACATCGTGAAACAGCAGAATGGGACGCTCCATGGAACTCACGGACTTCTAACGTGGTCAGTGATTGGGTGTCACTTGTGTCAGAAGTCTGTATGCAAGATTTTCACACTCTTAAACATCCCTATGTCCACTGTTTCTGATGTGATAGTGAAGTGGAAACATGGAGGGACCTGTACAGCACAAAAGCGTACAGGCCGCCTTGTCTGTTGACTGACAGAGACCGCCGACATTTGAAGAGAGTCATAAAGAGTAATAGGCAGACTTCTATCCAGACCATCACACAGGAATTCCAAACTGCATCAGGATCCACTCCAAGTACTATGACAGTTAGGCGTGAGGTGAGAAACCTTGGATTCCATGGTCGAGCAGCTGCTCATAAGCCACACATCATGCAGGAAAATGCCAAACGACGCTTCGCTTGGTGTAAGAAGTGTCAACATTACACGATTGAACAGTGGCAAAACGGTGTGTGGAGTGACGAATCACAGTACACAATGTGGCGATTCGATGGCAGGGTGTGGGTATGGCAAATGCCCGGTGAACGTCATCTGCCAGCATGCGTAGTGCCCACAGTGAAATTCAGAGGTAGAGGTGGAGGTGGTGGTGTTATGGTGTGGTCATGTTTATCCTGGAGGGGGCTTGCACCCCTTGTTGTTTTGCGTGGCACGATCACAGCACAGACCTACATTGATATTTTAAGCACCTTCTTGCTTCCCACTGTTGAAGAGCAATTCGGGGATGGCAATTGCATCTTTCAACATGATCGAGCACCTGTTCATACTGCACGGGCTGTGACGGAGCAGTTACACGACAATAACATCCCTGTAATGGACTGGCCTGCGGAGAGTCCTGACTTGAATCCTATAGAACACCTCTGTGATGTTTTGGAATGCCAACTTTGTGCCAGGCCTCACCAACCTACATCGATACCTCTCCTCAGTTCCGCACTCCGTGAAGAATGGGCTGCCATTCCCCAAGAAACCTTCCACCACCTGATTGAAAGTATGCCTGCGAGAGTGAATGCTGTCATCAAGCTAAGGGTGGGCAAACACCATATTGACTTCCAGCATTACCGATGGAGGGCACCACAAACTTGTACGTCCTTTTCAGCCAGGTGTCCAGATACTTTTGATCACGTAGTGTATCTAGTTTCTGTAAGATTTCACCAGTGCTTATTATAATAAAAGTGTCATCTGCATATGCAATAATTTTCCCATTTTGTGTTAATGGTCTATCATTCATATATATTATGAATAGCAGGGGCCCTAACACTGAGTCCAGTGTTATGCCATATTTCATGGGATGTATATTTGAGTAATACTCCTTTATTTGCTGGTTACTTTTATGTGTAATTTTAACTTCTTATGTTCTGCCATCTAAATATGAACTTATTAGTTTAAATGGTACTCCACAAATTTGATACTGTTTTAGTTTAATAATATTTCATGGCCTACACAATCAAAAGTCTTACTTAGGTCCAAAAATATGAAACTATTTTGTTTCCCATTTTCTAGACTGTCAATAAGATATTCAACTATTTCTGTTATTGCATCTTTCATTAATCTCCCTTTCCTAAAACCACGTTGAAAGTCATTTAAAATCTGGTTTTTTTTCTATGTATATCATTTGATTAGCAATGATTTTTTCCATTACTCTTGAAAATGACAAAACCACTGTTATTGGATGATGGTTCTCTTTGAGTGCTTATCACCTTTTTTATACAAGGGTTTTAACAATACGTTTTTTAAACATTTAGGGTACATTCCAATTTATACTTGCATTAATCAATTCTACTAATGGTTTTAATATGCTGGGAGCACATTGTTTTAAAGGAACAATTGAGATTCCATCTTTGCCTGTTGAGTTTTTACTTTTCAGTTTACTTATCACCTTTAAGGCTCTTCAGATATCCCTGAAAGGGCATCGAGTTAGATATACTATGTTTATTTAGGTTTATGCAATTTAAAGTGGTACCTTTTTTACCTAGTAGTTTGTTAATGTTTTCAATAAAGCTAGTATTAAATAGATTACCTATTTCTGTGGGATCTCTTATTATGTCATTAACTCCAATTATTATTTCAATATTTTCATGCTGACTTTTGCCTTTACCGCATTCATTATTTATAAGACTTCTAGTGGTTTTTGTAACATTATTTGATTTTTCAATAGATGTTTTATGTATCCCGATTTATATTGTTTTATTAATTTTTTAACCTGGGTTAGCTGCAGGCCATACAGTTTCTGTAAAGAGCTTAGTGCAAATAAACAAATATTCAATTATTAATTTTCTGTAATTTCTTTTAAAGCTTATAAATGTTTCTTTATCTTTATCTAGTTTTGTAATTCTATACTTGTTATAATGTTTTAGTTTTGCTTTTACCTTTTAATGGACAAGCAATATCCAAATAATAGTTAAATATAGTACAAAAATGATGGTACTTGAGTCACACTTTTTTACATTCACCTTCACTAATTAAAAGTTGTATAAAACAGAAACGTTTTCAAGGGCATTTGTCCTCATCATCAGCGACTGGGTGACTAAAGGTTTCTTTCTCCCGTATCCTCTTCTTCCTCTTCCTGTGGATTCTGAACTGTTGCCATCTGCTGTTGGGGGCACAAAGTTTTAACACAATGTTCACAGGCAGGATTTCAAAATCAATGATGTTGCCATTGTTGATGATGTGTATTTTTTCCAGATGTCAATTCTATTGGTGTGGTGAGGGGTTTTAACAATTTTATGCTTTGACCAATGTTGTGGTACAGCAGATTTGTCTATTTGTTTTAGTTTTATGTTCCTTTGGTGTTCCTTAATTCTGATTTCCAAGTTTCTTTTTGTTTTTCCAATTTAGTATTTCTCACATTCATCACAATTAATCTGGTAAATTCCGGATTTTAATGTGTTTGGGATGGTATTTTTGAGAGTTGTGTTTAGCAAGTTCTTCAGGCTGAATTTGTTTTGGGGAGCTAGTCTTATGTTAAATTTGTTGAAGATTCATTTAAATTTTCTGAAGGCCCAAGGGTGGTGGTATGTGAAATTACCTCGAGTTTCTTCTTGTTTATCATGTTTCTTACGAGATCTGAGTTGAATCCATTAGTTACTGCTATTTTTTCTATATGATGATGTTTTAAAAATTCTTTGTTCAAGGGGACACTATATAACCGGTGGATCAAACTTCTAAAGGCGGCTAGTTGGTGTGAAGTTGGGTTGCAACCATTTTTCTTGATATAATTGTCCACATGTGTAGGTTTCCTGTGTATACTGAATTTAAAATCATTTTGATCTCTTAGTTATAATGAGGTCCAGGAAGGTTAAGGTGTTGTTCTCTTCAATTTCAATTGAGAATTTAATGCTGTTGTCCTGCAGGTTCAACAGTTTCAAAGCACCTTCTGTTAATTTCTGGGGTATGATGGAAAAAATGTCGTCAACATATCTCCGCCAAAATTTGTATATATGAGGGAAGGCTTTCACTATGTGGACTTCAAGGTGGCTCATATATAGTTCTGCCAGAATGGGGGACAGTGGGCTTCCCATTGCTAATCCTTTTGATTGTTTATAGAATTTATTATTAAATGTGAAGAAGTTGTGTCTAGTGCATAATTCTGTAAGGTTAATGATATCATCTATTTCTGCAGAGCCTATTGCAGTCTGATTCAACCATTTTCTGAGTAGTGTAGGAATTTTTTCTATGGGAATACTAGTGAAAAGTGCTTTGATGTCAAATGATACCATTATGTGGTTTTTTGGGATGTTGTAGTTCTGTAAGTGGTTTATTAATTCCGAGGAGTTCTCAATTCCCAGGTTTTCAAACTTTTTGTAGGCTTTCACTTTGTTTACTAACCACTTAACAATATGGTAGATAGAATTGATGCCATTGATAATGGGTCTCATGCTATTGTCTGTGTACTTTTGGTAAACAGTATAATCTTGGTAAGGTGGGGGTTAGCAGGTTTTAGATTGTATTTTTCAGTTGTTGTTAGGGTGTTGTTAACAGAGAGAGTCTTATTTACTAAATCCATGCATGTGGTTAAAGGGTTCTTGGAGATTTCTTCATAGTCTGGGCTGTCTAACATCTGGTTTACTCTTATGGTTATAGTCATCCAGTTCCAGGATTACAAGAGAGTTGCCTTTATCCACTTTCAGGTATACTATTGGCTTTTTGTTTAGACTCCTAATTATTTTATGGTACAAAAATGTTCCAATTTCCTATTAAGATTCACTTCATTATAAACTTCTACCGATTGCTCATTTTGTAACATAGCACAAAGAGCCATTATATTAGCATTATTAATTTCCCTTGCTATTTTATTGAGATTTTGTAACAGCAGGATTCTAAAAGTGATTTGTATTTGCAATGCACCATGATCTGATATGTGACTTTTTATTAAAATCATATCATGTTGTTCCAGAGGCAAGTTTGTTAAAATTTGATTTATAATAATTGCAGTAGTATCGGTTAGTCTTGTTGGTTCATTTATTGCAATTTGGAGTCTGTACATATTACTAGAACAACCAGCTGTTTATAATAACTACTACTGTCATCGCTATTTATATTCAGATCCCTAATATCACAACATTAAGCTGATCCAGTATCAATATTAGATTTTGAAAGAAATCTTTTTGCTGTACTAACTTGGTGATTGGTAGCATGACAATTATAACCTTGAAAGACTGTTGGGTCGGTTAGTGAAATTAACTTCACTTACATAAAATCTGTGTTTGGAAAATGTTTCAGAAGCAACTGTTTCCATCTTTAGCCTTGTTCCAACTGGCAACACTGGAGACATCATTGCTGGTGTTGGTTGTAGAGGTGGCATCATCTGGTTTCCTTATGATGAAAACTGCTGAGGTTGCTTAAGGGCAGGATTTCAAAATTCATTATGCGTTCTTTCTTCTTTATGATGTGAATGTACTCCCAAATTTTTAATTCACCAGAAATACTGACGTTTTTCAATAAAGTAGCTTTTGGGTTGATGTTGTGGTTGGCCATCCAAGAATGCTTTGCTACAGCAGTTTTTTCTATTTGCTTGTTGGTAATACAACTAAAATGTTCCTTTCTTCTGGTTTCAATATTTCTTTTTGTTTTGCCTACATACAACAGGTTAGAGTTTTCACAGTTAATTAAGTAGTTGCCTGTTTTTGTTCTAGTGGTATTTTGTCTTTTAATGGAGGTGCAAGCAATTTCTGTATAGTATATCTGTTTCCTCAGTGGTAAAATTTTATTTTATTTCTTGAACATTTTGCTGAAGCTATAGTTTAGACTGGGATGATAAATGAATTTTACAAATTGTCATCATGATTCTTGTGTGCAGAGGGTATTGTTCTTTGGTTCTGGAATTTTGTGACCTTGTTAGGTACTATGTTAGGTTTGAAAACATTCTGTTGCGCTATGGAATGGATGCGGTTATATTCCTGATGGTATTCTTCATTGCTGAGAGGTAAGAGGAAAAATCTGTATGTAAGACTATTGAATATGGAGTGTTGGTGTGGTTTCAGGTTCAAGCTGCCACTTCTGATGTAGTTGTCCATGTGAAAGGGTTTACGATGTATGCCAAAAGCAAGTGTGTTATGTTTCCTGGTGATTTTCAGGTCTAAATATGGAAGGGATCCTTCATGTTTTATTTTAAGTCTGAATTGAATGGATTTGTCAAGTATATTTAGAAGTTTGAGGGCATTGTTTATGAGTTTTGCGGGTACAATTGCAAAAACATCAACATATCTGAACCATGTTTTAAAGATCAATGGGAAGATTTTTGTGATGTGTATCTCAAAGTGGTTCATGAAGAGTTTGCGAGGAATAGCGACAATGGATTTCCCATGGCTAGGCCAGATGGTTGTTTATATATTTGTTTATATTTTTTGGATAGCCAACCACAACATCAACCCAAAAGTTACTTTATCGGGAAACGTCAGTATGTCTGCTGAATTAAAAATCTGAGAATACATCTGCATCATAAGGAAGAAAGAACATGTAACAAATTTTGAAATCCTGCCCTTAAACAACCTCGGCAGTTTCATAAGGAAACCAGATGACACCACCTCTACAAGCAACGATGTCTCCAGTGTTGCCAGTTGGACCAAGACTGAAGATGGAAGCAACTGCTTCTGAACCATGTTCCGAACCCAAATTTTAAGTGAAGTTAGTGTCACTAACCAACATCACTGATCTTTCAAGTTATTTCATTTCACTCTTCTAACTTCCAAATTATGTATAATCTTTTTTGTTCTCCCTTTGAGTTTGTGTTGCTACTACTTAACATGCTTTTTCAATTCTTTTTTCTTTTATCCAATTTAGTGATTTCATGCTTATTATTGTGTTTGAAACTAATATAGCTATTCTCCCCTCCCTTATGAGTTTGTCTACATTAGCATATTGTCTTTTGCACTGACATATAGCACCGATTTATTTAATTTACCTTAAGACCATGTTCTGTTATTGCTAGAACATCTGGAATGTTTTCATACTGAAAGATTTTGGTGATCTGTTAACAAAGGATGTGTGAGCATGTCACTTTCATTGACAGTATACAGAAAGAAATCAAAATGGTTTATTGTAATTTTTGTACACAAATTTGAATGAAGGTGTTAGGTGAATCCTTCACCAAATCTTAAAACATATCTTTAATATTAAATTTTTCCCAGTTTTACTGTGTAACAGCAGTTTCCCCTCAAAAAATGTGCCGAGTTATAAATATGTCTTTAATACAAAGCTGCTGAAGGAATGCATTACAAGTAATGGAGATACAAAATTTTAAATCTAGGATTAAAAGCTACATAGAAATAAAACTATGCACCAAGTATGCCAACATTGTCAACTTCTTGGCTTTGCATGCTGTGTACAATATTATGGAGGAAAAAATTTTATATAAACATTCACAGATTGCTGTTTTCCTCACATTTCTAGTTCAGCAAACAAAAAGAAATGCTATTACATGCTATTGACCTATTACTAAAACAAACTTACCCTCATCCTCCACTAGTCTGTGCAGGGTGTACAGGTCCAATGCACGTTTCTCAACAACAGGGATTCTTAAAGAAGAGCCTTGTAGTTCCCAGAACTTCGCAATTTTGTCAAGGAAGTTTAATTTTATCCGTGTGGTTGCCTAAAATAAAGCAAACAATTAAAATAGAGGTTTCCAATTATTTATTAATTTCATTACTAGTATTCTTTTAACACTGTTAGGTTAATAAAGGAATAGGGCTCACTTTAATGACACTGCTTGCATGCATATACCATGTGTCTGCAGTGCAAGGAAGGAAGTATTTGTAATTTGAGGGCCAGTTTCCAATTACCAAAACACAATCAAACATAATTTTATTTTGCAATGTATTTAAACGGTAACTGCATAAGGACACATATGAAATCAAGAACATGAATTATCAAATTAAGAATATCTTACTGCTGCCAGAGCAGAATATTTCCTTCCCTTATAACAAGGTAGTTGTACAATTTGGAGGTAAAAATTTGAAAGCACACTAAACATAGCACAAAAATCTTCAAATTTAGAGGTTAATCTGCAATTCTGGACGTTTAAATGAAAGCATTAATGAAGGATTAGTCATTTGGTTTCCAAATTTTCATTTCTCTAAGATAAAAGTAAAATATTACTGCTATGATGACACCTGCGATAATGTTTGGAATGAAATAAATCAGAGAACTACATTAATAAAAGCCTATCTGTTCCTCAGTTTCCCAATGAAATCTTCTCATTAACAAATAAAATGTGAAATTTAAAGTTGAAGCTTTCTCAGTATTGATTATCAATTATGATCTCATGGGAAATCAGCTCAGTATTCTCATTATCTAATATGCTTTAGATGTCACTTTAACTATTGACCTTCCTCAGGGTATCCTCAAAATGAAGATGGGCTAAAGCAGGCCTTTCCAGCTCAAGCACTTGGCGCTGCAGAGTAGCAGTACTGGTTCCTTCAAGTTCTCTCCCCCTCTCTATCTCTCTCTCTCTTTCTTGGTGTGTCCAACAGAATATAGCAACTAGTGGAGCAGTTTCTCTTTTGTCAAAAATTTTGTTTAATTCCTCATGGGAAGATTTATATTTTGTTAATACCAAATGGAAAGCCCAATGCTTAATTTGTCATATCATTTTAAGCATAAAATTTTCAACTGTTTGGCAACACTACCAAAATAAACATGTTTCAACCTCCAATGACATCGGCAAAGCAAACAAACTCCTACATTAAAATTAGAATTGCCAAATTCTTAAGATGTAAGAAAGAACCTCCTCCTTGAAAATTATTTTTCAGGTATTTTAAAGGGCTTTGTTTTCGTTTTTGGGTTTGTGTTTTTAAGAACATCTACATTAGATTTAGATTTGCTGCTAAGAAAACACACAGATAATTATTGTATTTCCCTACTCCACAGATACTTGAACCCAACACAGTTCGAGCAATTTATACTGTGGTGCTGACTCTGCTACTTCTCACCTTCCCCCACAACACCGTGCTGTTGTTGTGACAGCACCTCAGTTGGAAAAGCCTGGCCTAAAACTTGAGAGATAAAGAGAATTCCTGACTGATTTCCTGAGTGATTGTAACTAAAATGCTGAAAATTCGTGAATCATTGTTATTAGCTGCCACATGTTAGAAACTAAATAAAACTCCCTGGTAATAAAGTCCATGCAGGTCTATGCCTATCCCCATCTGCCAAATCCTCTTCCTCTAGTCATACATCATGGGCAGAGGGAAGTATAAGGAAAGACATGGGGTAAGCACATGTAAATAACAGTAATCTAAAATATATTTACCAAAATTGGCATTAAAAAATTTTCTAACTTCACCAACGTTTATAATTGCATCCACCTCTTGTTTCTTCATAGCTGCTGAATCAGTTCATAAACAGTAGACTAAAAAGTCAAATAAGAGACCAAGAAGCAGCGATACAAATGACTGTTTTGAGACAAATTATGAGGTTATATCTTGATACAACTGTAGGGTTAAAATAGCAGCTTCCTAAATGATTCTCCTATTTCTTTTTGAAATTTAGTGTCACCTATCTTGAAAGTAACCATGTCATTTGTATCATTTTGCTTCTAAGACCTAAATAGTGATGCCTGTTTCCAACTACAATGGACAGAGAGAGATTTTAACACCATATTAATTTATAGGTTATTTGCTAATTGCCACCTTCATTCTAATGCACTAAAACAGTAAATTTAAGGCAATGTATTCATGAAAATAAAAATCCAGTGTTCTGATTGATTTGAATTTTTTAACACATACTCAGAACATAAAACCCACAGTGTATACAAAGCTTTAATGAGCTATGTCAAACCATTGTCACAATATTAATTTGTTTTTTAATTTGAGCTTAATATATAATCCTATAGAAATTGTTTCGCAGGCATTGCCTAATTTTAATTCGTTTAAGGGAAAAAAATTAGTAACATATTGAATTTTTAACTTGATCAATGAATTATGGAAAATATTGAATTGCAACTGAACAACTTTAATGTTACAGAAAACAGATATCAGAACAATTACAAATTCAAAACAGACTTAAATAATGGCTTAGGCTTTCACAATTGGAGTCTCTATTAATATATTCAATATATTGCACACAGATTCCTACCTTAGCCAGACATACTTCTCAGTGAACAGGCGATATACCTTCACAACCTTGCTCCGCCCAGATGTCCCCCCTCCCCCTCAGCAACTGTGCCTTATGTTGAACAGCTGTGTAGTTTCTAGATGTATCAGTCTATATAAATACTTCCAGATCTTAGCAGCATTCAGTTTCTCTGAGAATGTCCACCAAGTGCTGGACAAAATGTCAGGTTTTAAAATGGAAACCAATGGACCACGGCATCAAAGTCCAGAAGATGAATATATTAATTCAGAACAGAACTGCTCATCTTAGACTACCTTTTAAAACTTTACACATTATGACAGTTATGAATGTATACATTTTTGAGTTAATTTTATACATTAGACATAATCTAAATCTTTATCATGAAAGAAATGCTAATACAATCTTACAGGACTAGAAACATCTATTTCTTATAGTGAACAGAGCCTTATTCAGGTTACCAAAAAACAATGTGACAGGTGTGTATTTGAGGAAGAGTTGCTGGTCATGAATGGAACCTAACAACTCAAATATCATCAGACTCTAGTGACTTATCCCATAATGGTGGAAAAATGTCATGGTTGTACTTTAATAACCTTCAGTAAAATGTAACCACTATACAAATACCTCAGGTTAGATTGCATAAGACTACACAAAATTTTATGTATGGAGGCTATAAGTTTTATAATTATCTGCCTCAACATTAAATAGCTTTGCCCAAAAATGTATTTAAGAAAAAATTGAAAACATGGTTTGTAAATAATCTTATGTAGCATGTTATCAGCTTACTCATTCTGATCTGTCTAATATGCAATGTGAGATCTGTATCTGGACAATGCATGTTGTCTAGTACTTAATGGCTCAAAAAAAATCATCCGGATTTTTGTGAACTTTTCATTATTCCTTAGGGTTGTAAAGATATTAATAAAATGACTTATTGTAAACAAAAAGCTTAAATTACCATAAATAAGTAACTTTTATTTTCTTCATTACTTACAACCATAAACCTAGGACATAAGTGTCAGAATTAAATGTACAGTATAATTTTAATCGCAAAAAAGTCAATTTGTTACCTACCATAAAATGGGCCAATTTATAATACAGTAGAGCCCCAGGAATTTGAATAATTGGGACTGAGGCTACCTCGAATTACAAAAAACTCTGATTATATGGAAATATCACTAAATCCATGGGTAAATCATGAATAAATGTTTAATGCGCACAATAATGGTTAAAACAAAACAATTTAGTACATACTTGAGTTATATGTACATATATGGGCACGCATTTCCAAGTTGCAAAAATATAAGCTAATTTTAAAGAAATTGTCCAAAGTTGTTTGTTTTAAAATAGAACCTCATTTTTTAGCAGCCATGTCGCACCATCTACTAAGAAGCAAGGCGTCGGTGTAGCTTCCACTTGTTGCTCAATATAACACAATGCCACATCTACCACTGCCAAACCCTCGGTGTAAGTGATCATTGGTACAATTTCTTCAGGCAATTCCTCATCGGCACTGTCTTCAGCGGGCTCACTAACCATTTCAACAATTGCAAGTTCGGTCACTTCAAACTGTTCATCCATTCTGAAACCACACTCGCATTCGCATTTTCACATCCAGCAAGCTTTTTCATCTGTTCTGCCAATGGTAAATCATCTTTGTCTGTACTGTTGGTATCCGTTTCACTCTGTAAAATCTGGTTCCAAGACTTTTTTAGTTTCTCCACCTTTATTTCTGACATTGAATTGGCTGTCCAGTAAACTAAATCTTTTATCATAGATTTTTTTTTTTAGAAATACTTTGATTTTTCCTTCACCTTCTGTTGTTTGTAGAACCGCCTGAAGCAAACGATGATGATACTTTTTCTTTCAAGCATTGTAAAATGCCTTGGTTCATAGGTTGCATTAAATTCGTCACGTTAGGGGGGTAAGAACAATGCATGAATACAGTCACATTGTAATTCTTCCTCATCAGGGTGTGAACCAGCATTGTCAAGCATTAAGATTGCTTTGGAAGGCAAGCACTTTTATTTTAGGTATCTTTTGGTCTCTCGAGCAAAATCTTCGAAAAACCACTTCTTAAAAGTATTTTTGTCCATCCAAGCAGAGTTTTGGTGGACATATGAAACAGGCAGTGCAGAAGCAGTGATATTTTTTAAAGCTCTAGGCATAGCAGACTTCTCTATTACCAGTAGCTTCAGTTTATGGTCTCCACTTGCATTCGATGCGCAAGAACTCTTAACCTCTCTTTTCATTTTTTGTAGCCCGGGGCAGACTTTTCTTCTTTTGAGGCTACAATTGTAGATTGAAGCATTTTATAATTTAGTCCTGTTTAACCACAATTATACAGTTGATCAGGAGTAAGACTTCTTGTATAATTTTTCTTAATTTCTCACAAAATATGTAACAGTTTGAGAATCAGCAGAAAGTTTTTACTGCAAATTTCAAGCTGCCTTATGCTGTATCGCTTCTTCCGCCTATCCAACCATCCTGAACTTGCAGTAAAATTGTCCTCACCTTCCTTTAACTCATTCCTAAAATAATACAGCTTTTTCTTGCAGAGTAGGCCCTGAAATTGGATTTCCTTTTTGTCTTTGTTGAGTAAACCAAATGAACAAAGCTTCACTCATTTTTTCATACTCAGACTTCATTGACTTCTGTTCAAATGACGAAATAGAATACTTGTTAGATGAAAACTTCCCAATTTGTCTCTGTTTCTAGACCATCTCCAATTGTCACTTCACCGACTCCATACTCAGCAGCAAGTTTTTTTTTAATGTTTCTCCTTTGTCTAGTCTTTTCAAAGCCTCCATTTTCACATTCAACGGCACAATTTTTCTCTTACTCCTACCACTCATTGTAATGTATGAATTAAAGCATTAAGAAACACACAGTTACATATGTACAACACTTTAAAAATTAACATGACACAGGTGGGCGCACTACAGTACAGATGTTACTACACAACCATCTACATACAACAACGGTCAGTCTATGTTGTAAAATGTGTATTTTTACTTGAGCGTATTTTAATGACCACTGTCCTTGTGTAAGGACAACAATAAGGATGGTATGCACTGTACAACTGATTGTCAGGTAGTTCCAATTAGTGAAGGATTGACAAAAAAAGAGCAAGTGCACTCCTCGAAACCTAATGTTACCTGTCCATCTGTAATACAAATGCATTAGCAGTCTGAGACCAAGGTTATTTCTGTGCATTATGAACAAAAACCCTAAGTGGGACAGTTTTACCTGTATTGTACATGGAAAATTGAAAGAAAGTTCAAAATGTAACACATCAGAAGTGCATAAAACGTACATGTGGACAACGCATAAATTTCGGGATTTTTACTCTAGTTTTATGTAAAAATTTAATTTGCTTAACACCAGCTCGAATTACATGAAACCTCGAAATACTGGGACTCTACTGTATTAGGTTATGATTTGTAACTCATGACCATGACATTTGAAAACTATGCTTTACTGGCATAAAAACACAGTGGAAACTCACTGCTGTTTTATTCCCAACAGAAAAAAAAATAAGAAAAAGAAGAAAAAACTTAACTTTCAGCTGATATTGACGTGAGTGTGATGAACTTCCCATTTTTAAAATATTACCTGCACCAAAATGAAGCAATGAATATCTTATCAAGTACAAAATAACATTCCTGTTGATCTCACATACTAACTTTAAAAAGGACAGATAGTTTTCCAACAATGCCATTTTCCAAAATGCATTAATTAGCATGGGCAGCATGTCAAGTATTACTAGGATTATAAAAATAATCAGTGGTACTCTTAATAAAACAACAATTTCATGAAGTCCAATATTTTATTTGGCTAGTGCTATTACTACTCTCTCCCTTTTTTATAGTGTTTAATACCCTTACTACATATGGCATCACAAATAGTGACACTGGTGATACATGAAATGAAATGATATTTGGTAAGTGAAAGTTCCAGCCCAAGTTTATGGTACCTCCAACATTCATCAGTTATGAGTACTGAGGAAAATCAGGAAAAACTTCAGTCAGAGAGGATGGTATGGGCAGGATTTGACTTGGCTACCCATGTTGGCATTACCACTCTAATAAAATGAATTAAGTCAACTCAAGCTAAATATCCATAAAATGCTCAATTGGTTATGTAAGGAAACTTGCACTAAGATGATAAATTTGATGTTACCATCTACACTATGTGTATTTCAATTCTATCATTGAATATGGAATATTATTTTGGGGAACCTCAGTAGAAAGTAAACGAATATTCCTCATGCAAAAGAAGGTTATAAGAATCATTTCCAGCACCCATAGCAGACACTCTTGCAAACATCTTTTTAGAAGACTGAAGATATTAACCCTACCTTGCATGTACATATTTTCAATCTTAAAATTCTATGTATGCAATCAAACAACATTACAAACATGGAAATTCATGAGATAAACACTAGACAAAAGGGTAACATCCATCATCCCAGTGCATAGTTTTCTTGCTTCCAGAAAGGTGTATATTATGAGACCATAAAAATATTTAATACTCTCCCTAATGATCTGAAGGGAAAAGTTGACAATTTCAGTGTCTTTAAAACTCCTGTTAAAGAGTACCTATATTCAAAAGCATATTATCCTGATAATACATATATAGCTAAGTAGTATTAGTAAATATTAATGACAATTGCCAGTTTTCCAATTGCCTGCTCTAGAATTAATGAAGCTATTTAAATGTATGTATATTAAGAACTGACAGTAAATGCTATGCATTACAAACCAAATAGAACAAAATGATGAGACGAATAAAGGTACAAGCCTAGTGAAAGTTAAAATAACTGTTCTTGTCTATAAAAATAATGTTAACCTTATAACGGTAGGAAAGTATTCGATTTTGTACAAAATTACACCTGATATGATTTATTTTCTATATAATATTACATAGAATACAGAACATTGCACCCAATGTTCTGTATTCTATGTAATATTTATGTATATATGTAACTATATTGTACATTTCCTTGACACACATATAGTATGTATCTATTTTATTTCAAATGTTCTATATTCTGCATAATATTTATGTGTGTATGTAATTTTTGTACATTTCCTTGACATGTCCTATGTTCACAAGCCTTTATGGCTGCTAGTGAACCTGTAGAATGCAATCCAATCTAATCTACGTTTGCTTTTTTTGGGGGGGAGGGCGGGACTTCAGGATGTGAAGGTGTGTCATTCAACATGAAGAACATGTCTTTCGCTTTATTTTGTGATTTATCCATCTAGTGACTTATTACTGCTCGCACAGAATGGTTGTGAAACCACTTCTGACATATGCGTTTACCAAGAGTTCAGATCGTAGTAATCAACAGGCAACATAGACATTACATTTTTAATGCACCTTGGTTGTTTACTTGCAGATTGGATTGAAGGCGAGTATAGAGAAAACTAAACATATGGTCACATCAGCCTCAGAAACTAAGAGAATACCAAATGATACAAAGTGTTTGAAGGAGTATCTAAATCCAAATATTTGGGAAATATAATTGATGAGGAAGCCAAAACAAGCAGCACTATTAGACAGAATCCATGCAGAGAGTAAAGCATATTTTGTAAATCTAAGCTTATTAAAAAGTTGCTAACAAGAACAAAAAAAATTGCATATATGTAAAACACTCATTAGACTAGTGGGCACATACAGGACTAAACTTGGACAATGACCATGGCAGAACAGGAAATGTTGAGAAAATTCGAAATAAAATAATACAGAAAATATATGGACCTTAAAAGGAGCAGCATAACTGGAGAATTGGGTATAATTTTGAAATTGATCAATTAATAAAAGGGAGAGATATAGAGGGCTATTCTGTAACTTTATTGTTAAGAATGCGACTGCAATTATTTGCTAAGCTTGAAGAACCACTCTTAACAAAGCTATTTGTTTTTATAGCTATTTTAAAGCTGTTTTTATAGCTTTTAAAAGCTATTTTGTGCCGCTATTTGGCATTCTGTAGCTTGTTAACGTGATATTTGTTTTCTTGTGATTTGTTAGCCCACTGGAGTGACTAATCAAAAATTTGTGCACTCTGCAAACAGCAGTTTGTTTTCACACTGCTGCCAACGCCAGAATACAGACTAGCCAAGATGGTGACAAAGTGTGTTGTGAAAACATCGCACAAAAAATATAAAATACATGTGGTTTTTAAAATTTGCACCCATTGCTTACAATAGCATGACTTACATCTTTGTGTGACCCCAAATTAGATTTTTTTTATGGGGAAAACTCGCCAAGCTGTTGAACAGCTGTGGCAGTGGCCCTGTAAAATGAGTTTACCTTTAGGTTAAGAAAGACATAAGAATTAGCAACACAGCTTCATATTGTTTTGATGTAAGTTTCACTAATTCATATCACCCCGCAATTATTGCTTAATTTTCTTAATGGTTTTTGGCTTTTAATAATTATACTTTGATACCAGTTGTCATGCAGATTTTTCTGAACTTTTAATGAATACCATTAAACATAAGTAGGTATACACTTATTCTTTTATTCATCATTTGGCGATGTTCAGTTTAGTTAGTTCCGTGGACATGTTCTTGCATCCTAATCTTTAAATGTAAAACATTATTGATAATATCCATATTATTTTAGGTATTCGTAAGTGGAAGGTCATAGTAAAAAGAAAGGTTAGCTTCACTAGTTGTGTTATCTGGGGTAATATTACAGCTTTAAGTATTTTATTTCAGATTATTAAGTACAAATTATCATTTTATAACCCAATGGACTGCCTTCTGCTTTTTTCTTCTTCCAGCAGCATCAGTATAAATTGAATTTTCTATGGTTATGAGAAACTGGTAAATAGCTTTCTGCTAGTCAATTCTGTTAGCAGATTGGAAAGTATCTTAAAATGATTCTGGGAACAAAAACCTATCACTGTACTATCCTACAGCTCTCAAAAGTACTCAGTTTCGATCTTAAGCTAAAAATGAGGCAAATAAATTTGTGAACCATGCAAATAAACACTAAGATTTATCACTATTTGAACTAAAATTCCTAAATCAATAATTCTTAGTTTTTATTACGATGCGAGATTACACAACATTTATTTTCTTGTTAAAGTTCATCTCTTAAAAGTTATGTTGGGAGCATCATTTCCCAATGCTATCACACAACATTACTTAAGTGTAATCCATAACATTTATATTTTATGCCAAAACAAATAAACAAACATTTGATAATTAAAATCACTAACTTCTATTGAGTTTTCTTTTCCTCTTACAGCAGCATTAAAATGACGTCTATGCAAATCTGTTTTGTAACAAATGCATTAGCATGAGGATCTCTGGGGTATGTTGAGTTCAACAGCCAAATCTTTATTCTTAACAAAATTTTGTTTTGTTATGAAGTTGCAGAATGCCAATTGATTGGTTAGCGGCTTTAACAATTTGTTAAGCCTTAACAAAACGTAACAGAATAGCCCTGATAGTTAGATTTATAAAAGCAAGAAAGTTACAATGGTCTGGTCATGCATGGAAGAAAGCAGTATCCTTAAGAGAATGATTGATGCAAGAATCTACTCAGCAAGGGGAGGAAAGCCCAGGACAAGGCGTCTAAACAAGGTGCTGTAGCACTGATGATAATGGTTGTTTACTCTTGCCAATAACAATGTGTTTCAGCAATTACGATTCCTTGTAGCTTAGTAAAGAACATTGCAGAAGCCTGTTTCCATTTAGGAATGCTTTATAAGCAAGGACTTTAAGGCAAGTACTCTCAGGTAATGCATGACAGAACACACGTCACCTGTGTTATGCACCTCACTTTAGGTTGGTTCACAATAAGCCAAGAACAGAAATGAGAAGCAAAAGAGCTTACCACATTTTTTACAGAAAAGTGGAATGTCTATCTTGAGAATTGGGATGTCATTTGTTTGTAATTTACCAATTAGTTGTAACACTAAAGGTAGTGTATCACAGCTGCGTTGAGTCCCAAATTAGCTAAGGCATCCCCTTTTGGGGTTCCTCTCCAAAAGCAACACATTCTCACAATCCAAAAAAGAATTTTGAAGGTACCCATAAGAACACCGAGTAGATACATATTCAATGAACTTAAAGTTTTGCCTATCCCATGCCTATATATTCTTGAAACCTTAAACTTCATAATAATATAACTATATTTCAAAAGAACTCAGAATATCATAACTACAACACAAGAAATCTCAATAACTTACACTTAGATAGCCACAGGCTTACAAAAAGCCTAGCAAGCATTTCCCATCTGGGTATCTTAATGTATAACAAACCAAATACTTCAATGAAAAATTTAAATAAAGAATCTTTAAAAGGTAAACTAAGAAAGCTACTTCTAAAAAGGCAATATTTACATATAAAGGACTATTTAAAAGAACCATGTTTTCCATAATACACATAATTAAAGTACATAGATTATTTAACTTTGTTATTCTGTGACTATTTTTGTAAAGAAACTAACATGTAAATATTTTAGTATTACTACTTGCTGTAATGTAAAATTTCTATATAACCAATCCCGATGTGTCCAAAAAACAATGTAAGTTGTTTCCCAAAGGATGAAATAAACAATATTTTTTACCTACCACCAATTCAGCCAATATAATGCAAATCAGCCAATGTCAAAATGTTATAGAGTAAACACATTCTAACTGCAGATTCATTACTATTTCCAATTTCTCTAGTCTTGTCACGCCATAAATTGTCATACCAAACATCATTCCTTTATTAATAGTGTACATTAAAGTTATTTGTTGTTCTTTTGTTAAGGTTTATCAGTTTTTACTGTTCTTTGTCCTCCCCTAGGAGCCACAGGACCTTGTAGCTGGTGGGGAGGCTTCCGTGTACCAGTGATTTACTAAGCTGTGCTGGTAGAGGTACTCATGCCAGAGAGGTTCATAATGAGGTACCAGACTAAGAAGTGGTTCAACAGAAAATCCATCCCAAAGGGACTCCCAGTTGGAGAACCTTGAGGGACTCTCAGCTGGAGGACCTTCCAGGGGCTCTGGTTGATGCAGTAATTTGTATCACAAATTACTTAAATGTAAATAATGATTGTAATATGAATATGCATTTTTATGTGACATTGATTTCAGATGTTTATTGATTGTAAATATTGTTGGAAAGTAAATTTATAAGGCTTTACTGAAACTGTCAATAATAGCGCAATAATGCAGCGAGGGGGGTGAGCTGTTTATCATTATTGGAAACAAGGAAGTTACGTAATGTTGACGCGTTTTCGGTAGAAACTTCTGGAATATTTTCTCCCTAAAAGCAATATGTATTCGTGGTTTTCATTGGATATTAAAATAGACGCTAATGTTGGCGCGTTTTATTAGCCAATAGCAGTTCAGTTATAATCTTTAGGCGTATCTTGATGCAGGCGTATAAATAGGGTAGGTTCGAGGTAGCTTGCCCCGCAGTTCATCAAAAATCTGTGTACACTACACGTCGTCTTCGGGCAGTTCATCAAAATTCTTTGTGCAATACACGTCGTCTTAAGTTCGTCAGTTCGTCAAAATATTTGTATGAGATACGTCGGCTATAGATTCACAAGTTACGAAAATCTAAAGTATTATAAAGTTAATTATACACAAAGTTGAAGTACGTGAATTAAAAGTGATCAGTAAGAAGTATTATAACAGTTTCAGTTTGGCGAGTATCCAGATCAATATGTAAAAGTGATAGTGAACGTGTTCGACAATAAAAATTATAAAACAAATTTCTTCATCAGTGTAATTTATGGATAAAAGATTCCTTTCCGCTTCACAACCTGTATAGAGACACATGTTCGACCCAAGATAAGATAATAGCTAGCCGGAGGACAGTAAGCAAAAAAAATTAAATCAAATTACAGTCGCATTCTTTTAAACAAAACACTAACACTGCTGCAAATTGCTAGCACCAGATGGAGCTACAAACCGAACATATGAATGACGTCACAAGATGGCTTCAACACTGATGTAAACAAACATTATAAGTAATACCGCATCAAATTGGCGCCCAGCGTGGGGTAGTTAAAATTATGTAACCAAACAAAACAAAAGCAGCACAATATAAGATCTTCAAGTTTTAACAACATTACGTAAAAACATATTACGTAAACAAATACCGCATCAAATTGGCACCCAGAACGTGGGGCACGATAACCAGGAAAGGAACACGATGACCAGGAATGAAGCATAGTGACCAGGAAAGGATCAGCATAACCAGGAAGGAGCAGAGTGACCAGGAAAGGAACCAGGACGTGGAACGAATGCAGCAGTGAAATGATCTACAAGACGCAGATTCCAAACTACAGGAAAACAAAACGACGTGGACTCATCATAACACAATGCAGAAGCGACATATAACCTAGGAGAGAGGGGCAGAAATCTGGACATCAATGTAACAGCAACAGACAGCATCACAAAGGTCAGAGTATCGTAATTTTTTTTTAGAAAACAAAAACAATGGCTACTAATAATATTGAAGAAACAATTATGGAGGGAGATAGTGTAACAGTTAGCTGTAATTCAATACAGATTACAGAAAATAGCTTAAACAATGTAATATTTGATGGAGGAAATGTTAGTGCAGAAAGTAAGAATAGAATAGCAGGAAATATTACTATTGATGCTGGTATGATGAAGGAAATGATGGAATTGTTGAGAAATATTGGTGAGAAAATAGAACAAAACAGGGAAGATAGTAGTAAGAATATTGAGAAATTAGAACAAAAATTAACTCAGAGTATAAGGGAAGAAATTTGTAAGAATAATGAGAAATTAGAAAAGAAAATAGATCAAAACAGGGAAGATATTGATAGGAGTTTAGAACAAAAACTAACTCAGAATAATGAAAAATTAAGGGAAGATATTGGTAAGAGCTTAGAACAAAACAGGAAATCAATTAAAGATATTGGTAGGAGTAATGAGATATTAGAGCAAAAAGTAGATCAAAGCAGGGAAGAAACTGAAAAGAAAGTTATCAAGCTAGATAGTAGTATGCCAAAAATGAGAGATGAAAATGAGGAAGTAATAGTAAGTGAGATAGGAGAAGTTTCAAAGAAAATGTTAGACATGAGCAGGGAAAGAGATAACAAAGAAAGTGAGGTTAATACTAAAAATGAACATGTTGATTTAGAATGTACAGAGTCAGATAGTAGAATGAGTAACATTGCAAGTGAGATAAGAGAGATAAAAGAGGTTATGAATGTAGATGTGAATGATGCGCAAGTTAATTTCAGAGGGGAAATATCAGAAATACAGAATGAGTCAGTAATGCAAAGAAATAAATTGTACCAAGATGTTCACAATGAAAACTCCAGTCCAGTACAGTTTGGTACAGATTTGTCAGAGTATTCTCAAGTTATAAAGATAGCAGATGAATTGAAAATGAAAGTTGTCAAAAGATGTATTGTTCAGGAAACTTTAGATTGTTTTCAAATGTTATCATGTGATGAAATTTCAAATGAATACAAGAGGTTATTCATGAACAAAAATTTGAAGGTTAGGATACGGCTACGAGTAATGTTTAGCCCCACACAATTTGATCCAGGAGGGTAAATAGCAATGAGATGTAAAGTAAATGCTGGATAGTTAAAGATGGCTTGCAGAGAAATGTATTGGAACGTAAGAGGGTTAAATAAATATGTACGTCATGTGAAAGGAGAAATAAAATTTTGGACATAATTAAATTTTTTTTTTAAAAGGAGAATAACATTTTTTTGTAACTGTAACAGTATTTGAAAATTAAGAATGCAAAGATTGAAACTTAATATGATATTAAATTAAAAGTACGTAAATACAATTCCAAGAGTATTGTTAAGATAAAGTACAAAATAACAAAAATTGGTAAATATAATTAAAAAACAAATATTTATGTAGCAAATAGAACATGTGAAACAGTGTCTAGGTTTAAGAGATGTAAATCTATTTATATAAAGGGTGAATATTTTGATAAAAATGTTAAACAATTACAAAAATCTCAAATGCACAAATTTTTGTCAACAACTTAAGAAAGTAAATAATTTGGTAACAGTAATTAAATAATTCAGGGTACAGTATTTGCTATAAAAAAAAAATTGTAATGTCAGATTAATATCTAAACAAATTAAACCAGAGCCAGTAAGTAGTGGCGAGATAAAAAAAAAAAAAAACATATGTCGTGTGTTAAATGCGTGTGAAGTGTTAAGTGAAAGTGATAGCGTGTGTTCCAAGATTTAGGAGACTAAAAACCCAATTATAAAATTTCCAAACAAGTTGTAAATATTTATAATTTTGTTTCTAGTGGGGCATATGATGCAGTAATTTGTATCACAAATTACTTAAATGTGGGGCATATGATGCAGTAATTTGTATCACAAATGATTGTAATATGAATATGCATTTTTATGTGACATTGATTTCAGATGTTTATTGATTGTAAATATTGTTGGAAAGTAAATTTATAAGGCTTTACTGAAACTGTCAATAATAGCGCAATAATGCAGCGAGGGGGGTGAGCTGTTTATCATTATTGGAAACAAGGAAGTTACGTAATGTTGACGTGTTTTCGGTAGAAACTTCTGGAATATTTTCTCCCTAAAAGCAATATGTATTCGTGGTTTTCATTGGATATTAAAATAGACGCTAATGTTGGCGCGTTTTATTAGCCAATAGCAGTTCAGTTATAATCTTTAGGCGTATCTTGATGCAGGCGTATAAATAGGGTAGGTTCGAGGTAGCTTGCCCCGCAGTTCATCAAAAATCTGTGTACACTACACGTCGTCTTCGGGCAGTTCATCAAAATTCTTTGTGCAATACACGTCGTCTTAAGTTCGTCAGTTCGTCAAAATATTTGTATGAGATACGTCGGCTATAGATTCACAAGTTACGAAAATCTAAAGTATTATAAAGTTAATTATACACAAAGTTGAAGTACGTGAATTAAAAGTGATCAGTAAGAAGTATTATAACAGTTTCAGTTTGGCGAGTATCCAGATCAATATGTAAAAGTGATAGTGAACGTGTTCGACAATAAAAATTATAAAACAAATTTCTTCATCAGTGTAATTTATGGATAAAAGATTCCTTTCCGCTTCACAACCTGTATAGAGACACATGTTCGACCCAAGATAAGATAATAGCTAGCCGGAGGAGAGTAAGCAAAAAAAATTAAATCAAATTACAGTCGCATTCTTTTAAACAAAACACTAACACTGCTGCAAATTGCTAGCACCAGATGGAGCTACAAACCGAACATATGAATGACGTCACAAGATGGCTTCAACACTGATGTAAACAAACATTATAAGTAATACCGCATCAAATTGGCGCCCAGCGTGGGGTAGTTAAAATTATGTAACCAAACAAAACAAAAGCAGCACAATATAAGATCTTCAAGTTTTAACAACATTACGTAAAAACATATTACGTAAACAAATACCGCATCATGGTTCACACAATCCAAGGCGGGAATGCATCGTGCCGAGGGATGAATGGCACTGGGGTGGTAAAAAATGCAGTGTCGTGAACGATCTCTTCAGGGCACCAGGCGACACCCTGAAGTAATTAGCCTTCCCAATATATACGGGGCTCTGTATTGGGTGACTTTTATTTCCCTGCTACTCGTGGGACCAACATGGACCAAAACAAAACAATTATTACCAAGGCGGGTGAGAGAGACTCTCCAGTTGAGAGAAATCTCTCACCTGACAAAGGAAAGTCAAGTGACAGAGACTTTCCAGCAGAGAGAAATCTGTCACTAGATAAAGAAATGGGTGCAACAGCATCTGCAATTAATAGAATGCACCTGGACACTAAGAAGTTGTCAGGGGCAGCTAGAAGAAGAATCAAAAAAGCAAAAAAAATGAGTGAGGGCACAGGCAATGTAAACCCACAGAGTAGAGGGGTGGAGGTCCGTACTGATCCAGGGACTTCTAAAAGAACCAGGACAAGTGTGGATACTCCTCCTTCGGATAAAGCCAAACCTGCTAAGAGGCCTAGGGGCATTGAACCTGGTGTCACTTAAAGGGAAGCTTTGACCGCTTTTAAGATGGCAATTGTTGAAGAATCCTATCCTGAGAGAAAGCTGATTGGGGAGGACATTCGACCTATTCAGGCTGAGATTCTGAGGAAGATTGATGAGGCGCCAACTAGCGAATCTCTACCTAAACTCAGGTCCTTTTCTCTACAGGATGGGGCTCTGATATATTACTGTGATGATGAGCAGTCACGTAATTGGTTCCAAAAACATATTCAGGGAGCTAAAATCAAGGAGAGATTAGTTCTCAAAGTAGTAGATCCAAAAGATCTACCTAAGCCAGTCAAGGTGGCCCTTAGGACTCGGGACATCACAACCGATGATCCTAAGGTGCTGCTAAGACGCATCCAGAGATAAAACCAGGAGCTGAATATAGAGCACTGGAAAATCATTGACAAGCAGGCAGACTCCTCTGGTCAACGCCTAATCCTAATGGTGGACCAAGAGTCTGCTAAGAAGATAAAGGAGCTTGGCATGTCGGCCTATACCGGGGTAGACAGGGCCCTTTTTAAGATCCTGTCTGACCCAGAGAGGAAGGCAGAAGCAGACAAAGCGAAGAAGGCAGGCAGCGATGGCAGAGACAGTCCAGAGACGATGGAGATAGGGGACTCTGGAGGATCCGCATCGGGTACTGCTTAAGGTAAGTGTTGTGGGTTGAATGTAATTATGAAAATAGTTCAAATGAACTTGCAGTAAGGCAGCTTCAGCCATTCTAAGTAAGAGACTTGTTGAAGACAATGTTGATATTGCTCTCATAAAAGAACCTTGGCTTTTCAGAGGTTCAATTAGAGGGATCAGTTGTACTAAGGGCACTATATATAGACCTAGTAATAATAATCCAAGATCATGCATTTATGCTAAGAATTGGATAAATGCATTGCTTCTTATTCAGCACTGTTCCAGGGATGGAACTACAATCCAAATAACAGTGGAGGAGGCAGGAGAGAGAAGAGCTTTAATACTATCTTCCGTCTACCTCCCTTACGAAGACTCTGATCCATCATGGATAGCAGTGAGAGACATTGTGACCCACTGCGGAGAGAATGGAAAGGAGTTAATCCTGGGGGTTGATGCCAATGCACACCACACATTGTGGGGGAGCAATGATATCAATCCCAGAGGAGAAAAGTTAATGGAGTACTTGGTGAGTACAAACCTTAATATTCTAAATCGAGGTAATGAACCAACCTTCATAACTTTGTGTAGGGAGGAAGTCATTGACATAACGATAGGGACTAATATTATTGAGAACCTAATTTCAAGGTGGCATGTATCATCAGAGATCACTCTCTCTGATCATAGATGCATATGATTCAATATCAAAGCACAAGTCACTCTACCAGTGATTTACAGAAATCCGAGGAAAACTGACTGGGACGGATATAGACGAGACCTATCAGCATTGACATCGGGCATCTGAAGGAACATTCGTTCGATATTGGATGTGGAGTTTGCCGTTGATGAATTACAACGGTCAATTTTCCTATCCTATCATCAAAATTGTCAGCCTAAGGTAGCTTACTCACCAAGGCTTGTGCCTTGGTGGACTAAAGAGTTAAGCAGACTTAGGAAGAAAGCAAGGAAATTATTTAGACTTGCAAAAAGAACTGGTGATTGGGATTCATATAGACAAGCCCTCACCAATTATAATAAAGAAATATGCAAAGCTAAAAGGATTTCGTGGAGGGAGTACTGCCAGGGGATGGAGAATGTTCCCAGCAGTGCAAGATTCATGAAACACATGGCAAAGGGTGTTAAAAAAATTGTGAGCACTATTAAACTGCCTGATGGCACGTACACACAGTCTGGTTCTGAGACGCTCCTGCAACTTGCGAGGGCTCACTTTCCAAACTTTAAGGTAGACAATGACAGCAATTCTGTGAAGGGGCAACCAAATCTGGACCATCTTTCTTTGGACAGAGAGGATTGGAACCTAATCAGGAGCGTAGTCAATGTCACTAAAATACGATGGGCTGTTAAGTCGTTTGGACCATATAAATCGGCAGGCCCTGATTTAATCATTCCTGCATTTCTACAATATGGTATTGATTCAGTTCAATCCCTACTTTGTGGTATTTTTAGTTTGCCTAGCCTATGGATATATACCCATGGCTTGGAGACAAACAAAGGTGGTGTATATACCTAAACCAGGGTGTCCTAGTTACGCCCAGGCCAAGGCTTATCGCCCTATAAGTCTTACCTCTTTTATGCTTAAAACTCTGGAGAGGTTAGTGGATAGGCACATTAGGGATTATGTTTTAATGGAACATACATTAAACAAGTACCAATTTGCCTATCAAATAGGGAAATCAATGGAAGCAGCACTTCATCAAGTGGTCTCGACTATTGAGAAGGCGCTTAATACCAGAGAAATAGCCATTGGTGCTTTTCTTGATATTGAAGGTGCGTTTGACAGGACATCTTGTGATGTAGTGTCGAACACCCTTTATGGACACGATGTACCTTCACTTTTTTGTGAGTGGATACGTTTTGTCTTACAACATAGGAAGATAACCATGAATCTATGCGGGGAGATGCTGGATGTGTCCACGGAGAGGGGCTGCCCGCAAGGGGAGTGTTTTTCACCCCTGCTATGGAACCTTGTAGTGAATACACTTCTTTGCACATTCAATAGTGATGGTTACTTCACAGTTGGTTTTGCAGATGATATTACAATAATCATAAGAGGGAAATTTCCTCACATAGTTTCTCAAGTGCTACAATGGTGCATAAGAAAGTGGAAGCTTGGTGCAAGATGAATAATCTAACTGTTAATCCAAGCAAAACAGTAGTGGTACCCTTTACCAGGAGAAGGGGGCCTGATTTTACCAGACTCTCTCTCTTTGGTGAAGTAGTGCCCTATTCAACACAAGTTAAATATCTTGGGCTTGTTTTAGACAAGAAATTAACTTGGAAACATCACATGGATTTATGTATTACCAAAGCCTACAGAGTCTTTTGGACATGTAGAGGTATGCTTGGTAAGACATGGGGTCTGAAACCTAGCATAGTGTATTGGATATACACTGTCATGGTGAGACCTATATTCTCTTATGCCACACTGATGTGGTGGCCTAGAATTAATTTAAAGGTGTGCAGAAAGGATATCTGTAAATTACAGAGGACCTTCTGCATTTCAATTATGGGAGCCTTCAAAACTACTCCAACTGCGGCAATGAAGATGCTTATTGGGCTCACACCTCTCCATATATGGATGAAGGCAGAAGCCATGATCACATGTCACCGTATTTGTCGCCAAACCAAAGTGTCTAATACTGGACATATTAATCATCTCAAGCTTCCTTGGGATAAGAATGTACAACAGATACTCAACATGGGGACTGACATTCTTGAAACAAGACTCAAGTTTGATTTGAAATTTACGGTCTCCTATCCACAGAGGAGTGAATGGGAAAGACTGGTAAAACCTCATAATAACAAAGGACCAATCTGGTATACTGATGGTTCTAGAACCAAATCAGGAACGGGGGCTGGGCTTTACGGTAATGGCACCAAGATTTCTTATAGTCTTGGTACCTTAGCTACAGTTTTCCAGGCTGAGGTTTATGCAATCCTAGCCAGTGTCATGGAAAGCATTAAAAGGAGGTATAAGAATAGAAGTGTTCTTATCCTCTCAGAGAGTCAAGCTGCTCTTAAAGCACTTGAATCACCATCAATAAAATCAAAGTTCGTCTCAGAATGCCGGGAATCCTTAATGACACTGGCTGAACACAATAAGGTTCAACTTATGTGGGTGCCAGGACACACAGGTATACCAGGCAATGAGAAAGCAGATGAAGCAGCCAAGATTGGCAGTGAAATCCAATTTTTTGGTCCGGAGCCTGTACTGGGAGTGTCCTACAGACCAGTGAAACAGGCTATTAAGTGCTGTGCTCAAGCAGAACACAAGAACTACTGGAACTCCATTGAGGGTTGCAGACATTCCAAGTTGTTTATTACAGACCTGGATAACAGCCGGGCAAAATACTTGCGCGGTCTTAGTAGAAGAAGACTTGCATGGGCAACAGGATTCATTACAGGACACTGTGCCCTAAAGTTTAATCTATACAGAATGGGATTGTTTAACAACCACATCTGTAGTAGATGTCTAGAAGGAGATGAGACTGTTACTCATCTACTATGTGATTGCCCTGCTCTTGCGAATCAAAGAGCAAGTATTTTTGGCAATCACTTTCCAAAGATGGATGAACTATCGAAAGCCTCAGTTAGCAGTCTGGTTAAGTTCATTTTGAGCAACAGACTACTTAACTGATGAAAGGGGGGATGCGCAATAGATCTTAAGGTCACAGTGCTTGGGCATAAAACCCACCCCTTTTCAAACTAGAACTGTTCTTTGTGGTTTTTATTGCAATTGTTTTGGCAATGACCATTTTTTAGTTGCATATAAACAAACTACAGATAAGATTTTTGCTAGAAGAACCAACACTCAATGGATCTGAGGGAGTCAGGACAAACATTTGCTGGACTGCTTCACGTCATGGTCGCCTTGTATAATTTCTACAATGAAAAGTCAAATATACACATATGGATCTACAGAGTGAGCCAAAAGACTCCGAGCCGCCTGCGCGGTGTTTTTCCTATCCGCATCCTCGGCTCTTGTTGCCGTCTGCCGCTATCATAGAAAGGCGCAGATGACACCATACAACATTTTTAAAACTACTTTTAAAGGCTTTACTTACCAACTTTATGAAAGGAGATGCTGAAACTGGCCACAGTCATTGTACATACATTTTTGGCACCTCTTTAGGAAACCATCCATAATGACCGATGTCGTCTAATGTTTCTTTGGTAAGAACCGGACGCCGTCTTTTAGATTTCTTAGCCTGAACACCTCCTGTGGCCTGAAATTTACTGTAAAGTTCATGGATTGTTGTACGGCCTAGAACGTTTACACCTGGAAATCTTTCTGCAAATCATACTTTCACTTGGCGAGCTGACCAAGTTAACACATACGAATCATAAATAAATACACGCTGTGCAGTAAAAAACATATACTGAGCCATAATATACTTTGTGACTAAGTACAGGACAAAATAATAAATAACTTGTGATAACTGAACTACATCACATCACTGTCAACTCAATACTGCACTTCACACTGCACAGCAAAGCCAAATAGCGTGACTTTGTTTATAGCAGCAGTGTGTTATGTTTTTATCATATTTCCACATGCCTAGTGGAAACACTAAGTATACAAAGCAAACCCACAAACCCAGGAAGAATTAAAACAAAATATCTGCCAAGAAATTGCCAGCATTTCTCAACGTGAACTACGGCAAGCGATAGATAGTCTCCTAAAGAGGTGCCAAAAATGTATGGACGACGGTGGCCAGTTTCAGCATCTCCTTTCGTAAAGTTGGTAAGTAAAGCTTTTAAAAGTAGTTTTAAAAATGTTTGGTTTCATCCGCACCTTTCTATAATAGCAGCAGACGGCAACGAGCGCCGAGGACGTAGACAGGAAAAACACTGCGCAGGCGGTTTGGAGTCTTTTGGCTCACTCTGTAATATGCCATCACCAGGAACAAGAACAATATACACAATATGGATCTAATATGCCATCACTGGGGAACACGAACAAAGTTTGTTCCCAGGACTCGTGAAAGCTTTCTGTTAATTGTGAATGGTCACATTATAATACATTATTTTAACTTTATTGTACTTGCTCTGGTTTCTATTTTCGGTTATTGTGAAGCAGCCTTTTATCTGCTACTAACGTGCAGCACAGAACCTACCACATTGCTGTCCTAAGGACTGTAAATGGCACACAGTCACTGAGCCAAAGGATATAGGAAATGAAAACAGGTTCAAATCTGAACCACAGACATTTGATCACTCCAGATTGATTTACACAAAATTATTTAATTTAACCAATTTGACTTGCACTCTCAATGATCTTTTACATTTCAATTGTGACTGAAGGTATACAATGAGTTAAAGAAAGGTCATGCAATATCTCCAAGAAAAACATACAGGTGCACCTAAATTTAGGGAGGGGGCAAGCACAAAACAAGCTAGTACATCCACTGCCTCAATATCATGATATGCAAAAGGGCACTTTACTACACTAAGCCAGAGGAATATATAAATATATAGCCTTGCTACTGCAAATCCCCTCATTAGAGGGAAGTTGCTAACTCTGAATAGCCTTCGTCAACCTCAGGTTCACCAACCTCGGCAAAGTAATTTTGCCAAATCAAATTACACATATCTAACCCTTCTCTTTCTATCATAAAAGTTTAATTAATATGAATATGTGTTAATACTCTGCATATTTCTTGGTTGCATATGCTTTCTATGTTATGGTGTTTGCAGAATCCAAATAACCACAAGAAAACAATTAAAATTTCATTTACAATAGATTTTTTGTCAAGTATTTCGCTGGTTCTTGAATATCTACACCTCTCAAAGGTGAAATTGATGCTAAATTTATTAAATTGATGAAACTTATGTTTCATAACACTGATGCTACCTTGCACAATTGATGTACAGTTTTGTTCTGCGTACAGACACATTTCTCCGGTATGATAGGCTCGTTTTTCCTAAAATTACAATTGAAGATAAACAAGAGAACTTTTTTTTTTAACTAAAATAGTTTTGTTTAGCAATTCTGAACTTCATGCAAACTTTGTCCACAGCAACACTTGTTTAAAGACCTTTATCTCCACTGACAAAATGCTGTACTTGACAGCTAGCACATAAGTCGGTACACTTGTAGAATTACAATGAAAAGCACTGTCCATTAGATTTCCTGAGCGAATCACAAGATAGTATTCTGATCAGTCGGTCACAAAACAGAAATGGAAGAGGAATAATGACGATGATATGGGGGTTAAGGGTGCTAAAAATCTATGGTCATCAGTGCCCTTACAACGTATAAAATTTAAAATCCAAAAGCTAAAATACAGGACACAAACCAGCGGAGTCTAAAACAATAAAAAACAACATGTCAAAATCTATAAACCAGCACACTAAAACATGGTAACTAAAACAATAAGAGAGTAAATGAGTCAGGAACTGTAGAAGTCAAGCGACAAGAGCGCCATATGTCCACCAGGGAGAAGAGCCCTCATTAAAACAGACAAAACAAAATCACAAAACTAAAAGATGCACAGCGCATCAAATGCGCCAATTAAACCCACTGTCACTGATAAAACCTAAAAGACATTCTACAGCATGCACGTCGTCTGCCAAAACATTGGCCATGCCAACAGGCAGAGACAAACGAACGCGCAAATGAGCTAAAACCTGACGCAGCGTTAAGGGCGCATCACACTGCTCACAGAGTGGCACAGGGTCGTCACTGAGCAGGTGCTTATGACTAAAAAGGCAATGACCGATATGTAAACGAGCTAAAATTACCTCTTTCCGACGAGAAGAACAGGAAGAGGTACCCCAGACTAATGGGAGAGATTTAACCTCCCGCAACTTGTTGCCTCGGAGGGCCATCCACTCATCGCGCCAAAGCGAGAGGATACAGTGACGTAAAATAACATACAAATCTGTGGAGGGAACAACAGAAGTAAAACATCTGGGTGATAAAATTGCCGATTTGGCAGCAGCGTCAGCTGACTCGTTCCCTGAGATGCCCACATGACCTGGAATCCTCATGAAGGAGACGCTGATGCCAGAAGCACCAAGCTAGTGGAGGAGATCATGTATGCGCTGTATGAGGGGGTGGTAATTGTACAGCGCATTAATACTCTGAAGGGCACTCAGAGAGTCCATACAAACAACACAGTGCCATAAGTCGTGTGAATGTATAAAACGGATTGATAAATACTAAAAAGTTCGGCGGTAAAAATCGAGCATTGCCGCGGTAAACGAAGGTAGAACTATGTCGACAGAAAATAAAGGCACACCCTACTCCAACATCAATCTTAGACCCATCAGTATATATAAAATGACATTCCCCGAATTGCGCCTGTAGTTCTAAAAAGGCGGATCTAAGGACTGAAGAAGGGGTGTCATTCTTCGGCATCGACGTTAACCCAAGGTGACAGTGGGCCTCAGCGAGCAACCAAGGAGGAAACCGCGATTCCCCCCAGGGAAGGGGTAGCACTGGCGTAACCTCCAAAAGCCGAAGAAGCTGGCGAAATCGAGCTCCTGGAGGGAGCAATGCAGAGGAGCTAACTAAATATTGCCGATCAAGTGAATCCCCGAAAAGACGGGTGGTCAGGCAAGCTTGAGAGTCGACATGCATAGCTGCACAAAAGCATCTCACGCCTTAAGGACAGTGGAGGCTCTGCAGCTTCAGCATACACACTGGGTACAGGGCTAGTTGGAAAGGCCCCTGTAGTGACACTTATGCCACGATGGTGAATGGCATTCAAGCGACGTAACACAGATGGACGTGCCGATGAATAGACAATGCACCCGTAATCAAGCTTGGATCGGACCAAAGAACGATAAAGACGCAGAAGGACGGTCCGATCAGCTCCCGAATGTGCCACTTAAAACACATAAAAGATTAAGAGAACGGTCACACTTTGCTCTTAAAAACGGAATGTGCGAAGTCCAGCTCAGCTTTCGATCAAAGATCAACCCCAAAAATTTCGCCTCGTCTGCAAATTGAAGACTATCCGGCCCAAGATGGAGAGAGGGCGAAGGGAAAGCCTTCCGGCGCCAGAAATTCACACAGACGTATCTCTCGGCGGAGAAAGCAAGGCCGTTGCGTTACTCCAGGCGTAGAGACGGTCGATACAGCTCTGGATACGACGTTCGAGCAGACAGGTCCGCCGTGAACTGCAATAAATGGCAAAATCGTCAACGAAAAGGGACCATGAAATACCAGGTGGTATACAATCAACAATGGGGTTGATAGCAATCGCAAAAAGTGCGACACTGAGTACAGAGCCCTGCGGTACACCGTTCTCTTGAATAAAACGACTAGATAAAACCGAGCACATACGTACACCAAAGACGCGATCCGTCAAACTCCCGAAGAAATATGGGAAGACGACCACGTATTCCATGCGTGGAGTGTACGTAAAATGTCGCCACTCCAACAAGTGTCAAACTTTCTCCAGGTCAAAAAACACAGCCACTGTTTGACACTTTCTCAGAAATCCATTCATAATATGCGTCGACAGACACCAGATGGTCGATGATAGAGCGATGGCGACGAAATCCGTACTGAGCGTTCGCTAGAAGTTTCTGAGACTCAAGCCAGCATGTCAACCGCCCATTGATCATGCGCTCCATCACCTTGCAAATGCAACTGGTGAGGGAGATGGGGCAGTAGCTGGAAGGTAATTAGCGATCCTTCCTAGGCTTAAGTATAGACAATGGTGGCTTCGCGCCAAACGGAAGGAAAAACGCAGTCTTGCCAAATACGGTTATAGACCTGCAAGAGAAAGTTTACTGTCGGCTGAAAGGTGCTTTAACATCAGGACATGAATGCCGTCCGGCCCAGGAGCGGAGTGCCTAGAGCAATGTAGAGCATGCTCCAGCTCCCTCATTGTAAAAAGTTCATTACAACACTTTTGATTAGGAGACCGAAAACTATAGGTCACGGAATCCAGCATGTCTTTGAGAGTGCGAAAGACGGCGGAATAATGGTCAGAACTGGAAACCGCCCCAAAGGCAGCACCCAGAGTGTTAGCAATGGCAGCCGGATCCACTATGGTGGCATTGGAAACATGAAGACCAGACTCAGTACAAGCGACACTTTACCGGAGAAGCGACGAAGTTTATCCCAAACAGAGGAAGGCGTGAAGCGATTAAAAGACCCGACAAAACGAGTCCAATCCTGAATAATGCGACGAGCCCAGGCGCGCGGTTGTTTAAAAGTAACGAAATTATCAAGTGTAGGGTTTCACCGAAACACCCTAAGCGCAGTTCTACGGGCACGAACGGCGTCCCGACAGTCCTCGGTCCACCACTGAACAGGAATACGCCGAGGGTGGGAGGACGAACGGGGAATTGTGCGTTCGGCGGCAGATAGCATCGTAGAGGTAAGGTGCTGCACCATTTGGTTAACGTCAGTGAAGGGCTGGTCCTCAAAACACACGAGGCTGGAATACAGTCTCCAGTCGGCTTTATGGAATTGCCAAGTAGGTGCTCTAGAATGCTGGACATGGTGAGACAAGAGACACGATACAGGTGTAATGATCGCTGGAGTAGGTGTCAGCGACGACGTTCCACTGCAGACAAGCAAGCTGGATGGAGCAAACGGCAAGGTCCAAGTGAGAGAATGTACCAGAAGAATCAGAAAGAAAAGTAGGCTCGCCTGTATTGAGGATGGAGAGGTTGAACTGAGCAAAAATGTCGGAAAGGAGCGTTCCCATTGCACAAGCCCTCGGCGAATCCCACAGGGGGTAATGGACATTAAAATCTCCCAACAGAAGAAATGGTGTTGGGAGAGCGGACCGGAGATCTCGAATGTCCGCGTTAGCGAGAAGAGACGATGGAGGTGAATAGATGGAGCAAATAGAAAAGAAAAAGCCGGGTAAATGAAGTCTAACGGCAACAGCTTGCAAATCGGACGTAAGTGTGAGAGTCTGAAAATGAATGTCGTTACGCACTAATAGCATGACACCTCCATGAGCAGGAGTACCCTCATCCGGTGCAAGACCGTAGCGAACCAGAGTATACCCTCGGAGATCAAAAGGATCATGAGGGCGAAGCTTGGTCTCCTGCAAACACACGCCATAGGTGAATGGGAACGCAATAAAGGTTGCAGTTCCGTCCTATGCGATCGTACACCACGTAAATTCCAGGTCAGGATGGCATATGAATAAAAGGGAGAAACTGTCTACTTAGAAGGGCGGCTCAAAATAATTTTTGCTTAACCTTGGGGCTCGGGCTTTTGGTATGGAGTTGGTCAGACTCCATAGGCTCCTCAAAGGGAGGGCCCACGCGCTCAGTGCTAGAAACCGATTCAAGCGCCGAAAATTGGTTCTGGGTGGCAATGGGTGAAGGGTGCCGCTGAGCGCGGCTTGTCCCAGGAGCATCCTGGGACTGCGATCTCCGAGGAGGAGAAGGTGAACTTTTCTTACCGTGCGCACGCGGAGGGTCTTTAAGAAAATCTTCCTTACGAAGTTTCTATTTGGATTTCTTCACTGTGCCTTGTGACTTCAGTACCTTATGACCAGTTTTAGATGGTTGATAACTGTGCCAGAGATGGACGGCCGGATGGTAGTAGCGGTCATGGCAGTCATGGTCCAGCTCAGAGTTTCGGCATCCTTCCGGGGTACTGGCGAAGCAACAACAGACCTGAACGTACCCGATCGCAGGAGCGCAGGTTGGCGCATATAGTAAAGCCTCCGGGCTTCAGCGAAGGAGATTGTTTCCTTTACCCGGATCTCCTGGATCGCCTTCTCGTCCAAGTACCGCGGACAGTCGGCAAATGACGCAGAATGAGACCCTTTGCAATTAACGCAGACGGGGGCTGATGAACAGGTACCATCGTGTGAGGGCTGACTACAAGAGGCACAGATGGACACGGTACTCTTACAAGAGACTTGCGTATGCCCAAAACGTTGGCATTTGAAACAACGCAGAGGTCTGGGAATACAGGGCCTCACAGCGTTCGTACCCTGCTGAAATATACGTGGGCAGATCGACGCCATCGAAAGTTAGAAACAGGGTTCGAGTGGGTACTAACACTCCGTCGTGTTTAGCCTGCACTCGATGAACCGCTGTCACCTTTTGTTCTGAAAGATATTCGACCTGTTCATCGTCCGACATACCATCGAGGCTATGGGCGGTGACGACGTCTCGACAGGAATTCAAGGTGCTGTGCTTCTCAGCACGGATGGGATAACCGTGGAGAAGCGTAGCGCGCAACAAGGTCTTACTTTGTTGGACTTGCTTTGTACTAATAATGAACCGTTACGAAATCGAGTGCAGGACTGAACCGAACCAGCAAGAGTCAATGCCCTTCTGTATTATAAAGGGGCACCTTCTCGAAAGATTGTCCTTCCTCTGTTCGCGTAATGACGAAGTAACAACCAGATGTCGGTGGTGCTACTTCTGTTACCAAAACTTTTCGGCGCTTGTTAGAAATAATGGAGAAGGAGGGCTCCATAGCGAAAGAAATCCTCCAACATTGCAACCGTCTCTGACTCGGGCTCCGACTTCACGGGCGTTACCCCGGCTTGGGTGAGTGGCCTATCCATACCAGTCTCAACCCAGGGTCACACCTCCCAGAACATAGACAGAGGGACCCAATGGCCGTGGGAAGTCAGCAGCTCATACAATGGCCCCCCGCGGGACTGCAGTTGAACAGCGGATACAAACACACACCCTACATGACGACCGCGGATGGTGGGGATGACGCCATTACCCACTCACCCAGCTGCGCACCTAGTGCGCGGGTATCCGTCAGGCTGTGGCCACGGATGATTAAAATAAAGAATATCGCAAAATAAAACCAAAAGTGTGTGGGCGTTTCGCACGCAAGGTAGGCCGGCGAGGAAGGAAAAGAGAAATGCGAATGGTCGTGGAGCGAAATGTTCGGAAATAGAGACTAAGAAAGAAACGATGGCGAGGGGTGGCATGGAATGAAATGCACAGAACACACGAGAGCCTACCCCCTGGTCACGAAGACGAACCACTTCGACCGGGCGAGGATGAAAGGATGATAATGGCGATGAGTGGCTCGGGACCCTGGGTGCGCCAAACCCGTACTCACAAGTAGTGAGCTCCTGGGGGGATGGAAGAGGAAGTAGCTCTGTTTTGCTACTTCCAACTACATGTTTTAGTTTGTAATTTCTAGCACGTGACCTTTTTCTTTGGGAGATGTATATTATTTATTTGTATTTGTTATTGTTAATAGCATTATCACACATTTACATATTTATATCTATCTTACTTGAATATTTCATATATCGAGGTGTGCCAAACAACCAGGCATTGGAATTATTGAGAAAGCAAAATTTTATGAATAGGAGAAGGAATGTGTAGATTCCATGGGCATCGCATTATTCCTGATGATCAAAGTCGCAGAGCATTCATGAACTCTTAGATTAAGTGCAAGAAGTTATCAGCAAGCAAGTGAAACTTCAAGAGAAGGATGAGAAGTTGGACCAGCGGGAATGCAGCAGGTATTTTTATCAACATCAGGGGGGGTGGGAAATCAGCCTTGCCACTTGTGAATCTTGATTCATTCCAAACCAACTTCATTTGAAGACACATTTATGTATACTATGAAAGAAAGGAGCATTCAACTGTAGTGAAGCTTTCTAAATCACCTAGAGAAGGAAGGTCTCTTACTGGAGACAAGACATCGCTGAGAGTGGTGCTAAAATATATTGGCTCCTGATATAAAAAACTGAATGGACAACAAATGCTGGTGGAAGACACACACACATAATAGGGACTTGAAGCATGTTTTTTCAAAGACCACATAGCTGTGTGGCTGATATAAAGTTGGTCAATGCCAGGGAATCTGCGACAAAATACTGGACAGGTGACACACCATGCAGCAGCAGTCATCAGCCAAAAGGGAAATGAAGCCCTGTTAATTGTGGCGCACACACTAGTTCGTTCGACTAATTTCTTGATGGTACTCTGTTGGTCTTCAAATCAAACTGGAGATTACCATGAATACATGAATCGCACATGTTTTTTTGGAATGGTTCAAGACAATTCAACAGTTATAGTGATGGATACACTGCCTTACCACTTGGTGAAACTGGACCTCCAATGACAGAGAAAAGGTTATGGTAGAGTGACTAACAGGCAAGGGATGTTGCTGCAAACACGAGCATCACCAAACTACTTCTGTATTCCCTGGTGAAACAAAATCAGCCTACTACATTGACATACATAGCAGATGAAGTAGCTAGGAAGTTTGGTCATGAAGAAATTAGGTTACCATCTTATCATTGTCCTTTCAATCAAACTGAGTTAGGGTGGAGTGACATTAAAGCCTACATGAGAGAAAACAATGTCATTCACAATCAACAAGGTGGAAAGATTTTTGCAAGGTGTGATGATAGTTCTTGTGGCCTCATGGAAGAAAAAGTGAATGATTCATAAAATGATAAGAGAAGCACAGGAAATGTATGGTTTTATTAGTCAATATGAACTGTTAATGACATACCTTGACGATGATGACAATGGCAATGATAATGATGCTGCTTTCGAGGAGGATGACGAAGACGTGGTTGGAATTGCACCATACTCATGTTAAAGTGGAAAGTACTTTATAACACTATGGTTATATTTCTTTTCATTTTTCTCATTGTTGCAAGCAAGCTTTAGCCATTAGTTTGTTTCTCTAATGGTTGAAGGGTTTAATTTATTCATGCTGCATTATTATACATAATTTTCAATTATTAATAACATACCAGTTTATCATTCATCTGCATTCAGAGTTTACATGCACTATTTATATGTTGTTTTGAAACATTAGAAAGGTACATCTTATGCTGCTGTGTATTACCAACTGTGGCAACATCAAACACACAAAAGCCAACATTACATGAAGCCAAATGACCAGCTTTCTCCAACATTTGTCAGAAAATTCTTGTACACTTGACCAAAATGAGAAAGAAAAGAAAGAAAGAAAAAAAAAAAAAAAAAAAAAAAAGAGCCTGAATTAAGCCACACAGAGTACTTTCATTTTATTTACCTACATATTTATTTTTTTAGTTCATAAGTACACAATATTTCATTTTTTGCACACTGCATGAAAATTATTCCCTTAGAGTTTGTTCTCCAAGTGATACCTAACAGGGTTTAGACTGTAGAGATCTTTTATGGAATTTCCATATGTGATATCCAGCCAGTGTCAATCATGAAAAAGTACGTACTAAATTCCACAATTTACAAGTATAACTCCAAGCTACTGTTCATCTGTTTATGCTCATGATTCCAATTAACTTAATACTATGATCCCTGAAAAATAATGTTTAATTTACCTCAAGCTCATTGAGGCGCTGAATTCTTGGTGTAAACTTAAATCTGTCCACATCAAGAGCAAATGGTGGTTGCCAGCCCTGAAAAGATGAGAGAAGTACATACATTAAAACTGGATAAATTGCTAAAATTTAAAGTAAGTCGATTTCATAAGTAATGAAGTAATTAACATTTCTCGCACAGCACATATAGTTAGCCTTGGTTTTATGTTCAGCTTATAATGCTATAGCAGTGACTTTGAGACCTTCACCACAGACTTCATGCTAGTAACAGGTGTATAGACTTCATACTAGTAACAGGTGTATACGCCTTGGTGTAAAAACTAGAAAACATCACACTTTGATCCATCATCACTATTGTGATGCACATAAAAGAGTGTTAGCATTGTATATGGAACTTGTAATATGCATTTCCTTAAATACTCTATATTTATCATCAGCTGCATCAAACTGAGATTTTTCACATGAGCCATCTTGTTTAGTATTAATCACTATATTATTTTGTGTATGAAGTCATTACAAAATCTGAGTACCTAGATACAGCCTGATCAACGTACAAAAGCTTTAAGGATCATATCATTAATTTGTTACTCAAAATAGAGAATTCTTTCAAAACTAGGCTTGTATGCATGCAAGGTCTGTTATGAATTGATGTATGAGCAAGGGAGGAAGCAGAGTGTTCATTAAACATTTTCACATACTGCCAACCAAAATGGGCAAAAAAAATGAAGAGCTGGGAAACTGTTCCAGTCTGAAGAATGTTTACTTCATACACGTATGTTTACAATAAACACACAAATGAAGAAAACAAAAGAGAAAGGAAATTTAATAAATTGAGGCAATACATAGAAGCAATTGTAAATAAGAATTCTGTCTCTCTTTCAATTCTCAAGTGACAATCTCATAGCAATGCAAGAAAGATGCATTAAAGGATTTTTAAATTGGTTACAACTTTTTATTTCTCATGTTAAATTATCCATAAAACACTAATACATCTGTGTATTTGACATATGCAAAGGATATTAATTACAGGAAACTTTTGTTACCTGATGATTTATTCTCTCTTAAGCTTTGGAAAAAGTATTTTTATCAACATGATGAATTTATAATTTAATATGCCATTAATATTTTTTATGGAATTTAATAATCATGCTGCTTGACTTTTCATTTAATAAAACTGCATACCGCACTTCTAATCCACCACTCCAATAGAATTGTTAATATTTACTTGCAGTTTAAAAGTTGACTCCATTTTGTGCAAATATGTTTTCATTCATTCATTCATTCATTCATTCATGGTTGTCAGCAAAATATCAAAGCATGTGGAAACATGCGATGACAAAGAAACAGTCACAATACTTTCTGCACTCACTGGATGTGTTTCACAACTGATATACGCATTTCAAATATAATGTGCCTTTATCAATTATCATTAATTTTTATATAGCTTCTACAAACTATTCTTATGAAAGCTTATTTTTCCTTCAATGTCAATTGAGAAATGCTAGCAAAAATAAATACATTACACATTTCATGTAGATACAAGGGAGAAAGAGAAAACAGAATCGATAGATGTTAGACTGCACATTAGCCCTTGAAATTCCACTCTTTCCATGGCATCACAAGACAACTGAATAGTAAGTGCTTTAAAAAGATGAATAGAAAAATTCACATCAATTATTACAGAAATCTTGTAAATGGCTTTACCACAAATAAAATTTATTTGAAATACATTGAGTGTTTTAAAGAGAACTACCATTTTTGGGGTACATTTTGTGGGTCCCTTATTGTTTACCAGTTATACAATCTCTCTCTCCCCCTCCCACCCTCCCTCTCTCCTTTTTATTTGGAGGTACCAAAGCATGTATTTCCAGTGAAATCTCAACATTGGATTTTTGGGTGGGATGCAATACTCCCTCTACCAACTAGGTACATGGTAGAGAAGGCAAAAATGCATCTGCGCAGTGCCAAGTAAAACAGCAATTAATAATTTGGGAAGTCATCTGTTGTTTCACAAGACATGCAAGTGTACACTCAAGTGTAATGTTGCATTGAGAAACTAGGTACACGTAGCCCTAGCTACAGGGAGAGCCAAAAGACTATGAACCGGCTGCACTGTGTTTTTCCTGTCCACATCCTCAGCGCTTGTTGCCGTCTGCCGCTATCATAGAAAGGCACAGATGAAACCATACATTTTTAAAACTATTTTTAAAGGCTTTACTTAAGAACTTTATGAAGGTGTGTTTGAGGACAGAATTATTGGTAGAGATTTGTGGCCTCCTCGAACCCCTGCAATTTTTATTCGCTGGGGTAACTTAAAACAAAGTGTACAAGACAAACCCACACACCCTGGAAGAATTAAAACAAAATATCCACCAGGAAATTGCCAGCATTTCTCAACGTGAACTACGGCGAGTGATGGATAGTTTCCTAAAGAGGTGCCAAAAAGGTATGGACACAGACGGTGGCCAGTTTCAGCATCTCCTTTCATATAGTTGGTAAGTAAAGCCTTTAAAAGTAGTTTTAAAAATGTTGTATGGTTTCATCTGCGCCTTTCTATGATAGCAGCAGACAGCAACAAGCGCCGAGGACGTGAACAGGAAAAACACAGTGCAGGCAGTTCTTAGTTTTTTGGCTCTCTCTGTATTAAGAGGTAAAACTGGAGCTTTAAATTCTTTAAGATTAGGATCTGGGGGAAGCTGAACACAAAAAACTGCCAACTCTTCAGCAAAGAAGGTTAACTACTTGGACTATATAGTCCCAACAACTGGGGTGGCCATGGCCTGTGAGAGATTGGCCTCATTCGAAAGATAAACAAAAGTTTATTAGTTGCATGTAAGATGCTATAATGACAAACAGCCGCTTAACTATACCACAACTCATCTTTTTACTGTCTCTACTATTTACCTATAATAAATAGGGAAAGTATTGTATTCCATCCAAAAATTTAAAAAAAACGAGATACACCGGAAATACCCTGAATCCAAAGAAAGCATTTTTACTTTCTGTACTACGTAGCTGCAGTAAGAAGAGAAACTATTGTGTTCCACCCAAAAATTCAATAAAGAGATTCACCGGAAACATATTTTGAGGCTCCATGAAACCAAAGAAAGCATTTTTACTTTCTCTACCACGTAGCTACAGTAAGTAGAGAAAGTATCGTGTTCCACCTAAAAATTCAATGTCGTAATTTCACTAGAAATCTCCTTTGCAACTCCCTGAATCCAATGAGGGAGAGAGAGGGGGAGGGGATAGAGAGGGGAGGGGATGGAGATGGAAGAATGGGTGGAGAGGGGTGGGGAGTGGGAGAATGGATGGAGAGGGCGGGGAGGGGGCGGGGAGGGGGAGGGGTAGGGAAGGGGTTTTGCTGGGAGGGATGGGAGTGGGAGAGGTTGGGGAGGGATGGGAGTGGGAGGGGTTGGGGAGTGGGAGGAGAGAGGTGAGAGAGTGGGGGAGGGAGAGAGTGGGGGAGGGAGAGAGTGGGGGAGGGAGAGAGTGTGTGCGCATCCACGAACAGTATAACTCAATAACAAAAGTTGATTAAAATCCAAACTTGATGTTTAAGTTCAACTTCTTCCACGAATCCCCCACTCCAAACTACCCTTTACATTGGGCATTTTTCGAATTTTTTTATTCTTTCAAAAATGGCCCAAAGATTTAGATTAAAATACATACATTTAAGCAATTTTCATGATAAATAAAATGTGTATCTTTAATTTTCTAGGAACAGTCTGTAAATTCGTCTTTATTATGAATGACTTTTGATAATTAGTAAATCGTAAGAGAGAGAGAAAGTCTTACTGCACAACAAATGTAGATCTTGATAAAGCACAAAATTTGTATCAAATAACATTTTTATTTTTATATCAAATAAGGTTTTTATTTTTTATCTATTCTGAAATATTCTTTGTTATTAGTTTGAATTTTCAAATACTTTATACTTCTCTCAACTGCAAATAGCTACTGTTTTCCTCTCTTTCTTTCCTTCTCATGTTCATACAAAGAGAACAGAATTTCAAAGCTATCACGTCTGTGGCTCGCAATCGGGAGGTCGTGGGTTCGATTCCTCTGTCCGACCTTTCTGACCCATGGGTTTTTTCGGGGGTCTTTCCCGGGTCGACAGGCGAATGCTGGGAAGGAGTCTCACATCCCCGAATTTCCTGTCCCTCCATTACATCTCCATTCTCATTTCCCTCCGTTGGTCTCTTTCAGGGTTGGAAGTGTCGGCGATGGTGTTTCGGTGCAGTTTGGCAGAGGAAAAGGATGCTCTTTGTGACTCTCTCCGTCCCTCGGCTTTAGGCTGGCTGGCTGGCTAGCTGTCGGGGGTATCCTAACCCCCTTGAGGGGCGTTGGACCCCGTCTGTGCGGTGTGGGTTCCCGGTCTGCCTGTCCGTCTGTCGGGGAGTCTCTATCTGAAAACTTAGGGACCCTGTCATTCCTGTGCCGTCACTCCTGGTTCTGGCCGCCCGGTGTCTCCTCTCGCCTCATGTTTCCTCCCGGAGACGACCCCTTGTGGGGTGTAGGCGCAGTGGTAACCAGTCTCCTCCGTAGCCAACCAAGCGACACAGCGATCAGCTTTCAGGGGTTTGGCTATCGCTTTAGCTTAATATGTTCTACTTATACCTACAACGAATTGTCTAAATAAGTGATGAAGGTTTATCTGTATTAACATAAAATAGGTGCCAGAATAAGCTTTGTAAGAATAGTTTGTGAAAAGGGAAAGTCTTGTGATTGCAACACATATTTTATAGCAAAAGCTCTATATGCTTGTGTGTCAGTGAACATAACTTCAGAACGAAAAGTCGGTTAAATACCAAACTTGATATATAAGTTCAGCATCTTTCAAAGATGTGACACAAAGATTTTCAAGAAAATCTCCCCCACCCCGAACAACCCTTTACATGGAAATTTTTTCGAAATTTGTTTTTCCAAAATGGCTCTAACGAATTTGATCAAAGTACTCTGTTTAAGACAATTTCATGACAAACGAAATACATATTTTGAATTTTCTGAGAAGAACCTCTGAAGTCTTCTTTATTCGAATGACTTTTGTAAAACTGGTAAACTGTAAAAGATGGACAAAGTTTTGCTACAGAAGAAATGCAGACCCCGTTAAAGCACGCAGTTTGTCATACATATATTTTATGAGATTAACTATTTCCCAGATATTTTTTGTAATGGTCTGAATACTTTTTATAAGTGAGAAGTCGCTGTTCGTTTTGTTTTTGTCGCGGTCATACAAACAGCATGGAATTTCAAGGCATCACGTAATGACATGCTTTTTGAAAATCGCTTTATCTACGTATACTACAACGAAATGTGAACTTTTTCTTTTGGTATTTAATTAAAGTCTTTTAACCGGGTAGGCCATTACGGACGATGAATGAACGAAATGGTTAAAATGATGCTCAAATGGGATCGAGGTCCCTAGAGCTTAGAGTTACGTGACATTCACCTTCTCAGGATAAGAGGAAACCCTGGAAAAAAACTTTATCCAGGTAACTCACTCTAACCGAGATTCGAACTCGGGACCTTTTGAACCCAAACCACAGACCCAAAAACCACAGAGATGAGCTAAATGTGAATTGGAAGTTTATTTGGATTACAAAAACTAGACAGAAAAATTAAGATTTAGTAAAAATAATTTGTAGAATGGTGAGAATAGAAAGTTACGTGAATGCAACACGTTAGATTTTTCTCGTGGTAATGTAAAGAGCGTGAAGTTTCAAAGGCACCACATAAAAATCTGACTATCGTTTGAGCTACTTCATTCTTATACTTGCAACGAAGTTTGTAATGGCAGTTCATCTCAAAGAAGACTCTTTCACTCAAGCCATGTGTAGAACAAGGTTGGAAAGATAGAATCAGATTGAAAAACTCAATCATAGTCGAGATTTGAACTACCATCTTCCAGGTGGCGCTGCGGTAACGCGTGCGACTCGCATTCGGTAGATCCCTAGTTCGCTTCCCGGCGACCGCCCACTCTCAGCTATGGGTTTTTTCGGGAGTTTTCCTAGGTCGTCTGGCGAATGTTGAATCTCTCAGCCCCTAATATCGTTCCATTCCTCATTTCATTCAGGCTTAACCCCGTTAGGTCTGTTTCAGGATTGGAAGTGTCGGCGATGGTGTTCCAGTGCGGCGTGGCAAGCAAAAAGGATGCTCTCTGTGGAACCTCATCCGTCTCTCGGTCTTCGGCTGGTTTCCGGAGTATACGGACCGCCTCTTGGAGGGCGTTGGACCCTCTTGTGTGGGGTGGGGTCCCCGGTTTGCCTACCCGACTGTCGGGGCATCTCAATCTGGAAACTTTAGGAACCTAGTCGTTGCTGTGCCGTCAGTCCTGGTTCCGGCCGCCCGGTGTCCCTCCCTCGGCCCCTAGAGGAGCACAAGCACAATATCCTCATTCACTGAATCGGGGTCGAGTCCCCTCCGTTGCACATTCCATTCCATTCCAGACCAGGGAAGAGAAGCATTTTAAGAATTCAGAACGTGAATCGTAATATAAAGTATCTAAGTCTTTTTTTTTTGGTCTTTCTTTTTTTTTGTGGCTTTCTTCAGATTTGTAATTTGAAATCAAGCTTACTTTTGAAAGCAATTTAATTTTCAGAATAGAGTGCTTTCAAATGAACCAATTGCAACAAAAGCACATCAACCGTTCTACATTAAAACTTTCGGGTCACTATTTTGAAAATTTAGCTTATGTTACCCTAACCGAATAAAACAGCTATATAGAAACTGCATATTTTGCACTAAGCGTTGTTTTCCCGTATCTATTAAAATTTTCTCCTTTTAGATACGATAGCTGTTTTTAATCTACGTCCACTATACTGTTGGCACGGTTTTTCTTCCTTTGTCTTGTGAGCGTGTGAAGGAGGTATTATGTTTCGAATAAAACAATCTATATTCGTTTGTCAGCAACAAACGCAAAATATATCTCATTTTGAAGTAACCTGAATGTTGCACTTAATTGTGCTCAAACTGCTTCAACAGTTTGGCATTAATATTACTTTTGCTTCTGTATTTTTAAAACGTTACTTGAATATTATCAGAACTGAATGTGCCAACTCTATGGAACTACACACTTAGCGCTAAACGTTGTGATCAATCTCGATGAAAATTAAAAAGCAAAACAAACTTATATTCAAGAAAATAAATATCCTCTGTTTCGGAGTGCGCATAGAACAGTCTATTGGTGATAATTATGAAACGAGTATTATATTATTATGATTATTATTATTATTATTATTAGGAACAAACTTTAAAAACAAGATATACATTATGTGAACCTTGTTTCTCAAGAATATTACTGAATAATGCATACTGAACTTCTGAAGCACCCGCATAAACAGTGCAATATTTGATTCTTAAAGAACATATTATGTAAAGATAATGTTGATTTATTACGTTTGGATAGATCTAGTAAAGAGAAAAGTACTTAGTTTCGTCTTCTTTCCTCTTAGAGCCAGGTTGCTGAATTATACGAGCACACACAAACGTAAATGTGACCTTTGAGCTGGCACTTACTGTCGGCTATACCCAGGCATGACTAGTGGAGAAGACATTCTTTCGCTCTCTTCCTCTATACCCTCTGGTCCACCGGAAAACATTTGGAGCCTTCTGTACATGCAGAGGTTTTGGAAGGACACCTTGGATCCAATCGAAAGACTGACAAGCTCCAACAAAGGTACTACAGACTGAGGCTAAGGATACACGCTGAGAGGTTGTGCCACCAATGTCGTGTGCAGAGAGTCGCGGCCCACAGACTGGGAGCCGGGGTCGCAAGCAACAGTATAACGTGGGAGCAACCTTCGAATACATTGCCATCGACATAGCTGGGCCATTCCCTGTATCGTCAGGAGTAAGAATTGTCTGCTGGTGGTTATGGATTACTTCAGCAAGTGACCGGAGATATACGTCATTCCTAACCAGGAGACCAAGACGATCGCGGATTGCCTCGTGGAAGAACCCTTCTGCCGATTTGGAGTACCGTTTAGAGCTACACAGCGATCAGGGCACCAACTTGGGTCGAACTGGATGAGGAAAGCACTGTTTGGGAGTGCACAAGAGGCGCACATCGGCCCCCCAACAGCAGGCAGACGGCATGGTCGAGCGATATATTAAGATCGTTGAAGACATCCGAGGGAGGCTAATCACCAGAGGGACTGGGATGTCAGGGTGCCGCTTTTCTTGCTGGCCTACCGCTCGTCAACGCACACCGGGCAACACCAGCCAAGCCGATCTTCGGCTCTCTGCGCAGGGTTTCATTACGAATGCAGCGGAGATAGCTGAATTCCATCGAGAATTCATTGGAAATACACTATTTGTGGTGTTCTGTATATAAAACAATGGTTAGATAAAGGTCCAGTGAACAACTAGTTTCTTGATAAAACATTGTCCTATTTCAACTTTGATTAACTAGTTTCTTGTTTATTTATTTTTATATACCAGTGAATGAGATGAGTATCAGTGAGTAATTAAATGATCCAAGGATTCAGAGAGTTTGGAGCTACTCGATGTATAGGATAAGAGAAAAGCTAGAGGGCAAAGAAATTCTGATGTGTTACATCCACATGACTTTCTACCCTCTATCATTTATTAATGGGTATAAAATCAATTCTTACGAAAGGTTAGTTTTCTATCTACTTCATTTTAAACGAGACAAACCTTTGCAGAAGTATGTAGCTATATTACACAGTTCGTTATAGATACAAAGAGACAGCGATAGGCAAATGTTTAAAAGCTGGACGCTATGTGCTGGCCATAAAATTCAATACAGATTCCATGCAATCGCTAGAAACAAATGAAAATCTTTCATATTTATCCGACTTTTCGTTTTTGAGATATGCTGTTCACACATATACACGCGCGCGCGCTGACCTTTTGTTATACAAATTATTCTTACGAAAGTTTATTTTCTATCTACTTGGTTTTAATCGAGATACACCTTCCCGGAAATAGCTGCATTACACATTTAGTTATAAATACAAAGGGAATAGCAAGAGTCAAATGTTTAAGAACTGGAAGCTATATGCTGGCCTTAAAATTCCATACTCTTTCCACGACATCGCGAGAAATAACTGAAAATCGCCAGGACTTTAAAAGAATGGCTAAGTATTGAACAATTCGAACCATTAAGAACGGATAACTCGGAAATGGCTTATGCCACAAAAAAAGTTATTTGAAATAAATCGTGTGTTTAAAGATATCTACATTTTTGCTAGTATGTTTTCGCCTATCATTTAACGTTTACCAGTAATACAAGATTATACAAAATTCTTTCCGAATGAAAAGAACTTCACAGGGTATTCTCAGAAACTCCAAAATATACACTTGTCATGTAAATATTTTTAATATGTGATATTTTAGAACCATTTTTTAGAAAATCAAAAATTTTGATAAGATATGGGATCGTTGGGGTGGGGGGGTTTCTTGAAAATCTTCCTGTCGCATCTTTCGAAGCTACGGAACCTAAATAGTAAGTTTGATGTTTATGCGACTTTTCGTTTTTGACTTACGCTGTTCACACACACACACACACACACACACACACGGACGCTTTTTGGGGGGTTCAAGGGCCTTAAAACATGTATTTCCGGTGAAACCTCAGTATCGAATTTTTAGGTGGACTGCAAGACCTTTTCTACCTAGCAAGTACGTGGCAGCGAAAGTAAAAATGCTTTATTATTCAAGTGACCTCAAAACGTGTATTTCCGGTGAAATCTCGGTATCTGACTTTTAGGTGGAATGCAATACCTTTTCTACATAAGTACGTGGCAGAGAAAGTAAAAATGCTTTTTTATTATTCGAGGGACCTCAAAACGTGTATTTCCGGTGAAATCTCTGTATGGATTTTTTTGGTGGAATGCAATAACTTCTCTAAAAAAGACTTTTGTGGTTGTAATTATAAATGGAACAGAGGAAACTGAACCCATTGTCAACTGTTTACAAGCGGCTCACAAGGGGCTGTGTATTAAAATTCCATACTCTTTCCATGACACCGCGGTAAACAAGTGAATCGCGATAGCACTTTAAAAAACTTTATGAATTCATTCATTCATTATCTGTTTACCCTCCTCTTATGTAGGACTTACACCCCCCAGGACTTACAGGCGGGTGCCTGGGGTCAGAGGCCCGTCGAGGAGCAGACACTCATGGATCAGACAGAGCAACCAGGATGGGTGATCAGCCCGATGCCTGGTATGGGATGAAGGAAGTAGATGAAACGAAATGTTGGTGAAATGGATGAAAGGAAAGGTGATGATGGAGTAGTTGGTGGAATGAATGGCGGGGGAAACCGGAGAACCCGGAGAAAACCCGCCCAGACGCCGCTTCGTCCACCACAAATCCCATATGCAGGTCCCTGGGATTGAACCCGGGCCGCCTCAGTGGGAGGCGAGCGGTCTAACCACCTTTATGAATTCAAACCGATATTAATGGACATCTCGGAAATGGTTGATGTCACAAAAGAAAGTTATTTGGACGCTTTAATGAGAGCAAACTCAAATAGAAATGTGACTTGAACGCCAATAATGAACAATTGCAATAGGGCATTTTTACATCAAACCGCATAGTCATTGTCTTTTGAAACAATGCGTAAAGCATACGCGACGAGTACATTTTGCTTATACGAGTGGCTTTCTCCACCGACATTCATCTGCCTGTAATGTCTTGTGTTTTTAAAAGGAGTCCTGGAAAAAGAAATACCAGGTGTAACCTTCATGGGAGAAGATATTCCACAGGTGGAGAACTTCAAATGTGCGGCATCACATGTAACGGACGCACACGCAACAATTGGAAGCTTCAGTCGTGCAGGACAAAGAAATTTGGCTACTGCGTACCACAGAAACAGCGAGGAACTTGAGCGATGCATTGCAATGTTCGTTGAAGAGATACAGCTTCTGCAGGTCGTAAAAGACCGAGGATTTTAAAAAAACTCGTAAAAGCATTAAGGGCGACGGCGTGGCCGAGTGGTTAGAGCTCTTACCGAGGCGGCCCGGGTTCAATCCCAGGGACCCGCATGTGGGATTTGTGGCGGCTGGGTTTCTCCGGTTTCCCCCATTCATTCCACCACCCAACCTGGATAATCTGTCTGATCCACGAGTGTCTGCTCCTCGACGGGCCTCTGACCCCAGGCACCCGCCTGTAAGTCCTGGGGGGTAAACAGAGAAAGAACTTCCATCCCATCACTTTGCCGTGAGTAAAATCTAAGTTCTCTGTTGATAGTTAATTTCTATTTAGAATTACTATGGATTGATTTAAGTATCAGGTCCTCAGATTCCTATATAACCTCAGATAAAAATTCAGATAACCTATTGCATATAGAAAGGTAGAATCAGATGACTGAAAAACTCAATGCCATAGCCGGGTAGCTCAGTGGTTAGAGCAACCGGACGCAGACCGGGAGATCCGTGGTTCAAATGCCGGCTATGGCATTGAATTTTTCAGTCATCTGATTCTACCTTTCCAACCCTGTCCAACACACGGCTTGTGTGAAAGAACAATTAATTTCACTATTGCATATAGTTATTTTATAGCTCTTATAGCAAATGTGATAAAATATTGTTAACAGCGTTCAAACTTTAATTATATATAATTATGTAATTTAACTGGTTCAGTTTACATTTAAAAAGTAATTAAAGTATGATATGTTTTAGTACACTCAGTAGACCTATTCTATATGCAACTCTTCAATAGGTGCAATTGCAAATACCACTACCTCAGGATCTGTCGCTTTCAGATGTACTTTCAATTTGCTGTTCTTTCTGACCTTCAGTGGCTCAAGCATATTTGTCTGTAGATCTTATCTTGTTCAACAAATGTTTCTCTCTTAAGAGATAGACATAGAATTGCTTACAAGTGAAATGCTTATCGTAATATTGAACTAGCAATATGCCTCACAGTGACTGCAAGGATAACTTGCTCCTCTCTTTGCTCCACTGAGTTTGCATAAAAGAGAATATGCATTCCACATTTGCATTATGGGATGAAAGTGCAAAAAAAAAAATTGTGCAATCTTCAAAAGCTCCGAGTGACAAGAAATGATTTTGGAATTCTCAAAGTACTTGGTCCACTTTTGATGTGCCATGCTTACTGAACTCTTGTCACCTGTGTGCTTATTCACAAACTTCTTGAGGTTGCTGAATTGGTGGTGGTGCTATTAAATTGTTTCAATATCTTAGAGCTAATAATCTTTCTTCCACTTTTTCTGAAGTGTTAAAACTTTTGAAAATAGCCATTACTCTACCTTTAACAACAAGTGAATCTGAACGCTGTTTCTCTACACTGTAAAGAATTAAAACATTCCTTAGGAACACTATTGGAGGAGATAGACTAACTGCACTTGCTATGTTGTCCATAGAAAAGGAAATGATAGAAAACATCCTGAAGTTCAACAAGAGAGTGGTTAATAAGTTTGCTACAAAGAAAGATCACCATATGCAATTCATGTTCAAATAATTAAGGTAAGCTAAAATTCCAATCAGTGCAGCCCCCCTAGGTATAGTCAAGATGAGCCGCCATTGCACACAATGCAAATTAAATATGGTAACTGGTTTAATTCACTTTAGCAAATTAATTGTTGGAAAGTTTTGGTTTTACAGCTTAGACATACACAGTGTGGCTTAGTCAGAATCTTGAAGGACCAGAGGCTTTTTAGCCAGAATACTATCTAGTTACTTTCAATAACTAACAATATTCTTGGTTATCAGGAAATTATGGTATGAATGTATGAAAGCAGCCATTTTCCAAAATAACTTTAAAGCATTAAAAGCTATGTTGGCTATTAACTGCCATATTTTTCAAAAATAGTTTTAATTTATACACATGTCAAACATTGCAAACAGTTTGCCCCATTAGGATCTCCCTCCAAGAAATTTAGGGAACTGGCTCATTCTGCTGTATGATGAACATTGCAAACCATAAAACATATAATCAGAAAACTTTTGTGATGATATGGGGGTTAAGGACGCTAAACATCTGTGGTCATCAGCGCCCTTACAATGTATAAAATTTAAAATCCAAAAACTAAAATACGGGACACAAACCCGCTGAGTCTAAAACAATAAAAAACAACATATAAAAGTCTAAAAACCACCAAACTAAAACATGGTAAATAAAACAATAAAAGAGTAAACGACGTCAGGAACTGTAGAAGTCAAGCAACAAGAGTGCCATACATCCGCCGGGGAGAAGAGCCCCCATTAAAACAGACAAAAGAAAATCACAAAACTAAAAGACACACAGCACATCAAATGCACAAACTAAAACCACTGTCACTGATAAAACGTAAAAGACATTCTACAACATGCGCGTTGTCTGCCAAAACGTTGGCCATGCCAACATGCAGAGACAAATGAACATGCAAATGAGCTAAAACCTGACACTCTGCTAAAATGTGATGCACAGAGTGGTGCGGGATTGCCACTGAGCAGGTGCTTATGACTGAAAAGGCAATGACCGATACGTAAACGAGCTAAAATTACCTCTTCCCGACAAGAAGAATGGAAAGAGGTATCCAAGACTAATGGGAGAGGTTTAACCTCTGGCAACTTGTTCCCCCGGAGGGCCGTCCACTCATCACGCCAAAGCGAGAGGATACAATGACGTAAAATAACATACAAATCTGTGGAGGGAACAACAGAGGTAAAACATCTGGGTGATAAAATTGCCGATTTGGCAGCGGCATCAGTAGACTCGTTCCCTGAGATGCCCGCATGACCTGGAATCCAAACGAAGGAGGCGCTGATGCCAGAAGCACCAAGTGAGTGGAGGTGATCATGTATGTGTTGTACGAGGGGGTGGTAATTGTACAGAAAAATTTTGTAATGCATATGATTGGCACTGGGATTAATTTTTATTAATTCATGGTTTATTTTTAGCTTCATTTTGAGTAAAACTTAGCATCAGATTGCTTACCCTAAACATTATCATCTTTGATTTCCTTCTAGCAAACAAACCAATGAGAAACCGCAGTCTCACACATAAAATTAACACTTTCTGGTATGCTGCTCTTTTGGTAACTTTGATCTTATGGATTGGGCATTTTAAGGCTTTTCTTAAAGCATTGTACACTTGAACAGTTTTGGATAAGTTTGTTTTTTATTTGATTTTAACCTTAATCTTTAAGCTAAACTACACTTTGAATATATACAGCTTGTTACAGAATTCAAACTACAAACTTTCAGGGCTTACAGAAGGATGGTATAGGAACACCTTTACATAGGACACCTGTGGTCTGCGACAACAAACTTTGAAGTTCTTTAATGATTTTTCACTTGAATATTAGTATTGATAAATACAAATAAATAAAGACTTAATACCAATGTGGTTCTTAATTCCATTTGCAGGGAAACAAGACTCCATCCCTCCCATCTTCTAAAGGTACAGGCCTTGACACTAGCGGAATACAGTCCCCGAGCGCAGTTCTGCAATTGGGCCTCCAACCACCATTGTGAACAACTGGACTTCTTTTCTCATGTGCTCTTAGCTGATGAATGCTGTTTCACAGGGGAAGAAATGGCAATAAACCAGAAATAGCCACGTCTAGGATCACATAAATCTGCATGTGATTTTTGAGAGGAACTATCAACATACGTTCAGCATCATATGAGCTCATAGTTTCAGATTACATAATAATCAGCCCATACTTTCTTCCACTGAAGTTCAATGGGTATGTATACCACCAGTTTGTCAAAGTACTACCTGGATTTCTGGAAGATTTCCTCTTGATGTATGAGGCCAGATATGATTTTGGGTGGTATAAATAAAAGCAAGCATTAGCTCATTTCTCACTAATTCCAAGCAATTGCTCGGTTTCATATAAATAAAAATTTTCTGCTCAACCTCCTCGCGAGCAAAAGCTTGCTGACCTTGATCGCTGAGCTATTGCTCACAATATGGTATAAATAAAAACAAGTCCTGCTCGCCTTTCGTAAGCTTTGCTTGCTATTTCTTGAGGTACCTCATAGGTACCTCAGCTTGCTCAACTGCATTTAAGTACCATGGTGGAGTTCATGATAGGAACATGATAGTTCCAGAGAGGAAAATAAAAATCACACGACTTGCATTCACACGACTTTCTCTATCACTCTTTTACAAACAATTTTTACAAAACGTTACTCTTGTTATCTACTTCTTGTTAATCGAGACAAACTTTCATTACACATTTCATTGTAGCGATAAGAAGAATGCAGTAAAATAAAGCGATAGGCAAATCTTTTAAATGTGGGTCGCTATTTGATGAATTTGAAATTCCGTTCTTTTCAGATGATCACAGAAGAAAGAAAGCAAAAATTGTTATGTTCTACATCCACATGGCTTTCTCTAATCATTCTTCTACAAACTGTGCTTACAAAAGCTTATTATTACAGATTCTTGTTAATCCAGATAAACCTTCAATTTACATTTACAATTTCATTATATGATGCAATAGGCAAAGTGAGTCAGCTTTTTAAAGAGCGTGTAGGTATACAAGTGCTTTGAAATTCGATGCTTTTTGCATGACGAGAGAATACCGAAAACCAACTTCCCATTTGAGAAAATGATAAGTAGGTATTTGAAAATTCAAACCAATAACAAGAAATATCTTGGGAATGGTTAACTTAAAAAAAAAATTGAATGGAAAAAAGAAATGCTTTGACATAAATTGTGCGCTTTAACGAGAACAGTTTTTTTTTTTTTTTTCATAGTAAGATTTTGCCTATCTTATGGTTTACCAATTGTGCAGAAGTTACTCAGAATGAAGAGAACTTCAGAGGATATTCCCAGGAAATTCAATATATGCATTTGACATGAAAATATTTTAAACATGTGGTATTTAATCAAGATTAAGTCATTTTTGAGACAATAAAGCTTCTGGAAAAAGTTTCCATGTAAAGGGTAGTTTGGGATGGGAGGACTTCCTTGAAAAATCTTCCTGACGCATGTTTGGAAGGAGTTGAACTTAAATATCAAACTTGTTATTTAACAACTTTTCCTTTCTGAGTTTGCTGTTCAGACACAGGTGCGTAGTACGATTTTGTAGGATCTCATACAGTTTAGCAGTTACATAAGTCATTCAGAATGAAGAGCACTTCACAGGCTATTCCCAGAAAATTCGAGATATACCTAATTATATTTGTCATGCAAATATCTTAAACACCACCACAGTTTAATCAAAATTGTTGGAGCCATTTTTTGAGAAAAGGGGTAGTTTTGGTGTAGAGGAATTTTCTTGAAAATCTTATCACATCCTTGGATACTAAGCTTGAACTAATTTCCTTATTTATGCTGTTCACACACCTTTTGCTAAAGATGTTTTCTGTTTTAATTCACACAGTCTCAAAACGTGTATCTCTGATGAAATCTCAGTATCGAATTTTTGCGTAGAATGCAATACTTCTACTTGCTATACCTAAGTGATATAGAAATTAAAAATTGATTCAAGATGCAAGGACTCCGATGTGTGCAGATATAAACAGTTATTTAAAAGAGAAAATTTAGAAGGTTGCACAATATTTTCTTCCACAGGCAAATGAAACACTAAGTCGACCTTCTAACAATGCTGAAAAGATCCTGACGTGTTTTCATCTGGGTACTATAACACTAAACAAAATGTGAGTTAGGTCATAGTGAACCACTCTCATTACCAGAAGACTGGTAATATAATCAAAGCGATATACAAATGAACACTTACGTAGAGCAGAATGTTCGTACAAATCAAAACTGGATTATAACTAAAGAATTTCATATAAAACCAAACTTAAATTTAACTTTCAATGAAATGAAACATTTTTCATCAAATTTAACTTTAATTCATGATAACATCTTATAAATTCTTGGAATTGCGTAGAGATATTTTATATAGATGCAGAGGATATCAACATAAAGGTGCAAAAACAGAAGTACAAATAATCTACTGTCAATGTATCAGTTGGCAACATGTTTGTAATACTATCAAATAAGGAAATGAGGGATTGGATTTAGAAAGGGGATGAATGTTATCTGAAGCTTAATGTCTATTTAATTTGCAAAATCTTTGATTACAATTGTGTTATTTAAAATCTGTACCTCTATTAGTTTAATAAATGACAGAATGATTACCATGAATGAGTATATGGATATTTAAGTGCAGTAAAGATTTAAATTGCCTCCTGACAGTAAAATAGACGTGTTTGTTTACTCAGCTGATGTGTTGTGGTGGTCACTGAGCAATAGCTTGGTAGGTGATAGCAATAGCTCAACGAAGAGGGGAAATTTTTATTTATACCAAACCATGACCTGATGTTCGATTCTCAACTTGCTTGCGAGCTGCAGCTCACAAGCTTTTGCTTGTTTTTATTTATATCACCCTTTAGCACAATGCAGCTTCTGCTCACTTTGGCAGGATTTCAGAGACCAGCTGAATAACATGTTTCAAGAACATTAGATTGGGCATGGTACTATTACTTGCCCACCATATTTCCCTGACCTCGCACATCCAGATATTTCCTGTGGGGACACATCAAGAGCCTTGTGTACGAGACCGTCAACTCGGATGAGGATTTACTGGTGCTGTGACATTATTCTTAACACTCCAGGCATCCTCGAAAGGATACGAGATGGATTTATTTGAAGATGCACACACTGCATGGATGTTGGAAGATGTCACCTTTTTTTAATACGCTTTGGCTCAAAAGCATGGGCATCAATGATTTCCTTCATTTTCACATTTTATTCCCAACTTCCTTCATTTGGAGATTGTGAATAGGAGGCTTGATTTATTATTATTATTATTATTATTATTATTATTATTATTATTATTATTATTATTATTATTATTATTATTATTATTATTATTATTATTATTATTATTATTATTGCCAACAGATTTGTTTAATTCAGACATTGTCAAAATTACAGTTAAGAAAGGTAAGAAATATTTTTAATTTTGTTTTAAATTTGGATCTAATTAGTTATTAAATGTCATTTGACAGTTTATTGTACAATGTTAAACCTTGAACATTTACATTTTTTCTGATATTTTCTTACTAAAGACTCTTCTAAAATAATTTGAATTATGTCTGGTATAATAATAGTGAATGTTATTGCTTTTTTCACTTCCATTTTCTACTTCAAGTAGAAATGCTCAAATGAGCCCAGGGTACTCAGAGCTTAGAGTTAGGACATTCACCTTTTGAGGATAAGGGAAAACCCCAAGAAAAAATCTCAACTGGATAACTAACTAATCAAGATTCAAACTCTGGACCTTTTGAATGTGAGGCAGACATGCTACACCCACACCACAGAGGTGGCTATTATTTCAGTTTGGTCATACATGTCCTCCAATTCAAGGTACGAATAAGAAATTTGGTTTTCTTTATCCTTTTGTGTGGTTCAGAATGTCCTCTACTTGGAATGTGAATATTGTACATTGGGTTTTCCCTTCTTTGTTGTCCCAAAATTTCCTCCACTGTGAGGTGTTAACAGCAGGTTTGGTTTCCTCTCTTCCCCCCCCCTTTTCTTTTTATTGTTCGCAACCCCCTACAACTTAGGGGAGTGAATAGAAAAACAAATTAATCAATTTCCTTTACATAACTATTGCTGTTTTTTAATTTTCACATGAAATGTACAAGTAAGGGATACAAATAATGCTGATACATTTAAATTCCCCGACTGACTCGCATTTTTTCCAGTAAACCCCAAAGCAATCTCAAATTCATTTTTGAGATGACACCCCAATGGCAACTTATGGCATGTTGCCATGGCAGCTCAATTGGTTAGAGCAACTGGACAGAAATCGGAAGATACATGATTCAAATCCTGGTTATGGCAATTGAATCTTTCAGTATAATTCTACCTTTCCAACCTTGTCCTACATACCTCTTGTGTGAAAGAATAATTACCATTCATTAACAAATTTATTTCTCTGTTTTTTTTCCTATCCCAAGGTGAACAAGAACATTGCTTAAATTTCTTCTATTCCTTCTCTAGTATCACTTTTTTGCATCTATAAACAAAGCTTGTGGTGTACATTGCCCTTTAAAATTAAAATGTAACAGCACTGATCAATACATGAAAGTGATTGTTTTTTATTTATGGACGTTCGCTGTGGTCCTTAGTGTCCCATTTTATATTGGGCGAGAAAGACCGGAAATTTTGCTCAGAGGCCTCTTTATCAGGCTTGAGGTTCTTTTATGTGCCATAAATCTATGACACGGGACCACCGGCTTTACCGCCCTTCCTAAGGAAGCCATGATAAGGATTTTTACATCCGAAAAAAATCCATTGCCCTCCACCAGGTTTGAACCCGCAACCTTGGGAACTAAAGCATATTAATCACTACACCACGGAGGATGACTGATCCTTGGACCTGATCAACCATGTGAATGCAACCATGAGCTCTGTAACTTTACCATTCGACTACCTTGTATCTGGCTTAGCGTCGTCCTCCATGGACTAGTAGTACCGTGCTAGCCTCTGGTTCCCAAGCTCGCGGGTTCAAACCCAGTGGAGGGCGATGGATTTTTTCGGGCGTAAAAATCCTTAGCAGGGCTTTCTTCGGAAGGGAAGTAAAGCCGGTGGTCCCGTGTTGTAGATTTACGGCACGTAAAAGAACCTCAAGCCTGATAAAGAGGCCTCTGAGCAAAATTACCGGTCTTTCACGCCCAATATAGAATGGGACGCTAGGAACCATAGTAGTTAAAAGAGCATCCATAAATAAAACTCAATTTCATTTCTGGCTTAGTACTGCCATGATTGCCTACTGGTAGTAGCAGTTCAGGGACGTTTTATCAGTGGCATACTGGCTTCTTGTTGAATTTTATTTTCTCTACCAAGTACATAGTAGGTAGAGAAGGTATTGCATTCCACCCAAAAGTTTGATACTGAGATTTAACTGGAAATACATGTTTGGACGCCCCCGGAATTCAAATAAAACATTTTTAGAAAAAGGTCAGTGTGGGTGTCTGTGAACAGCATAACTCAAAAACAAAAAGTTGGACAAACACCAAATTTAGTAACCAAGTTCCGTATCTACCAAAAACATGACAAAGATTTTTCAAGAAAATCCTCCACCACTAACTACCCTTGGTAACGTTTCCTTAAATGCCTAACTGAAATGCAGAAAAAAGATTTAGAGAATGAAAGTGCATATATTACACACTTTAAGCACCCTCAATCCTGGGCTACGCTTCGAGACTTTGGGCCCTAAATCAGTCATTCGCATAAGGCTCCTGTGTTTTTCATTCAAATGTTGGTGGCTCTCCCATATGAACAGCATAGACATTAAGTGCCTGCTACTGGCCAAAGCGCAAACTAGTTTTTCACGGATGGACACAGAATAAAGTCGCTACCCTTTACATGGAACATTTTTCAAAATTCTTTATGTTTTCAAAAATGGCTCTTAACGATTTTGATTAAAATGCTATATATTTAAAATATTTACATGAGAAATAAAACATTTATCTTGAATTTTCTAGGAAGAGCCTGTGAAGTCCTCTTCAGTCAGAAGGAATTTTGTATAATCTTGTACTGGTAAACCCTTAGCGATACAGGAAAACACAATACACAACAAATTTAGATCTCTTTAATACACACAATTTATTTCAAATAACTTTTTTTTGTGGCATAAATGCTTTTCCGAGATATCTGTTATTAATGGTTTCCGTATGGGAGGGGTACCGACCCCTTCAGCTGCCGTGGTTTGGGCACTGCAGACCCCTAGCACTTGTGGTACTTCTGACGTTACTAGAAGTACACTGGGCTGAACATTCGAGCCTCTCCCATTGGGGAGCTGTTCGAATTGGGTTGGTCTCGATGGGGCAGTGGTTCCCGGCACCCATGGGAGATTGGGTATGCCTGTATGGTTTCCATACCAGCGGGGTTGTGAGCCGCCTCATTGTCCTCCGGTACCACCCTGGATAGCTGGTAGACAGCATGCTAGTTTACTGTCAGCCCTACCGAAGTTTTCGGCAGTCGCCCTTCGGGGATGACGCGCATAAGTGGCATATCCACTTCCATCTCTGCACAAGTGTGGGGGCCTTTTTAGACTCCAGGTATTGGCCTCATGGGAAATACCCACGGTGGGAGAGCCACTCGGCTGGCGCCACACCCTGGGCTAGGAGGGGGGCTTTGCCCCAGGTAGACCTTCGCTCTTAACTGTTTATGACTGCATGGAAAGAGTATGGAATTTAAAGCCAGTATATAGCGTTCAGTTCTTAAACATTTGACTATTCTGTTCCCTTTGTATCTATAATGAAATGTGTATGTGGCTAATTCTGCAGAGGTTTACCTCAAATAAAATGTAGATAGAAAAATAAGCTTTCATAAGATTAGTTTGTAATACCCACTGATAAACAAGAGGGTAGAGAAAGTTGTCTGAAAGTATCATATCCGATTTTTTTCATTTATTGCAAACAACCATGAACTCAAAGACCATTAAGTGTCCTATATCAAAGTGCTTGCCTAACAGTCCTCTGTAAGCCCTGAAAGTTTGTCGGTTGAATTCTGTTAACACCTTTGTGTGTGTGTGTGTGTGTGTGTGTGTGTGTGTGTGTGTATAATTATACACACACACACATACATACCAGGTGAGTCAGCTGCCCCTAGGTATCTGTATCTATGCAACCTGCAGTTAATCGACTAATGTGAAAACATTAACCCTTTTAGCAAACTAACTGTTATTGTAGCTCTGCCTTCTATTCAGAACTATATGCAACCAGCATTAATGATTAAAGGACAACCACGGTTTTGTTTGCAGATAGTACCAGTGTAATAGTGTCAAGTGCAAAGTAAGAAAATCTTGACACCAAAACTTGATCATGTATTTAACACTATGTAATACTCATTTTGAACTAATAAACTGTCTCTAAATATGGAAAAAACTGTCATAAAATTTGCAACATATAATTCCAAAAATTTCAGGTTGCAGATAGGCATTGATAGTGCTTTGCTAGACCAAACCTCTGATATAAAGTTTTTAGGTTTCCAGATTGATATACATCTAAACTGAAAAACTCATGTTGAACACAATATCCCAAAACTAAAATTGGCAATATGTGCAGTTAGATCATTAAACTTTATTGCACAAATCATACTTACTATGCCTATTTTTTGTTCAGTAATGAAATATTCTCTCATAATCTTGGGCAATTCTATTATGAATTAATATGAATAATTTATTTGAGCACTAAGTTATTACATATTTAGACTGCCTTCTCTATTTGGTCCTGGCCACTAAGATGAGCAGTCGTCGTGAATTACAGTTATATGTTGATACATTTAGTAGTTCTTATATTTATTTTTATTTACATTATTTTTCCTCTTTTAACCATCCATATCCATTTATTTTTTACTTTCATTAAGTATTTACCCATATTTTACAGTTTTTATCTAGAATTGTATGTATCTCTTTATTCCTATTCATTCCATACCATAAACTCTCTTTTCTCCAAATCTCTGTTTCTTTGCATTCAAATATAATATGTTGTATATCTCACTTTCCCCGCATAATTGTGCATAGCCGTTTTGCTTCCCTTTTAGCCTCCATATTCCTGACCTTAACCATGCTATACCTCCTCTTTCTTCTTTATTTATGTTGTCTACATATTTCTCTCTTTCCAGTGTTTTTTTATGTTAACATAAAAAATCAAAGATCTCTTCAGTTATGTGACTAAATAATTGTATCTCGATGTCCTCAAACCTTCTTCTAATACTCTTCCAAAAACCTTTGTGATTTGCCTCTCTTTTCCTCCAAACAATGCCCATGCCATTATTCTCAAGGTTATTTCTTAGTTCATTTACCCATCCCGTAGCAATTCTATTAAAAGTAAACGAGTCTTTGTACCACAAAAGAGGACCACCCAAATCATATGAAGCACAAATCAGAGCTTCATGTAAACATTTATTTCTAAAGTTGAATATCTAGCAGTTCCTTGCAAATATATTCTCTTATGAGTCATTTCACATTAAACCAAACACACTAATACATCACTTTCTCTGGATTTTAGTTTACGTGTTCCACAAAAAATAAATGGACAGGTATTTTGTATTTTGCAGAAAATTAAATTATTTTAGGATTTTCATCATACTTCACATTTTTCTTATATGCGCACAACATTACATAAAAGCAATTTATTCTCAGAAAACAGAATGGTCAGGGATAAGAACAATACACCATTTTGCAGATAAAAACATTGTGGATTTTCTTATTCAAAATACTATTTATTCGAAATGAAAAAACAATCACTTTTTTTTATGTAAGAATATTTTAAACCACAATATCACATTTAATAAACAGTTTACTTGTGTTAGCACATAGGGTTTTAGAACATATACTGTTGACTGAGAGCTTCACACCGCAGCAGTATGGCGGCCGATGCAGTACAAACGTGATAAGCTATCACTTCCAGTGTTTGGTGTACCTTAGCAACTGGAATCTGATATTCTATGAAGCCTCTCTCCACAGTTTCATTTTAAATGTTACTTTGTGTTCACCTTTTGTGGTTTCTGAAAGTGCATGAGTGAACTGAAGAAACGGAGCTATGATATTGTTTCAATCCATTTAATGTTTCCAAGCATAACATAAATCAGAAATCATTAAGCTCAGTTACACACAGTGTGCTCACAAACTTACAAATGGTGATCTACTTTGCCACCAGACTTAAAACTATGTAATGCATGTCGAAAAAAAAATTTCCCCAAGTATAATCCACTGCTAAAAGTGATTGTGTGCTACAAAGTAACAATGCCGTGCATAATCCAGAAATGGTTTTGAACACAGTGACCATTTTGAGGCAAGATACAACAATGCAAAAGCCATCTCTGGTACCTTAGAGCTAAATTCATTTATTCCATCAACGAATAATGCAATGATAACCAGATGGTATTTATATGAAACTGAAGGGAAAAAAGTGTGCATTTAAATTGTAGTCAAGTTGTCTCCCATAGGATAAAATAGAAAGTTTGAATGTTTCTCAACTGTATGATAAATTTAAAAGTTACATGTGAACAAACTAGTGCAACTAAAGTGCTGTGAACAATTGAAAGGCATCCAATGACTACTGCTGCTGCTACTCTCCAGCCGTACCGCACTGGAATCCTGCTACCCACTGCTTTCTAAGTTATTTTATTTAAAATTAACTATACAGGATCCCATCTTTGTTTTATGCAAAACATTATAAGGAATTTATTTATAATTTTTATAGAAATTTAAACCTGCGGGTTAATAGGGGTATATAGTTTTTAAATGTTTGGATTTTAGAAATTAATGTGAATAATTAATTATATCAATTATAATAGATATTAAGTAAAATATTAAATATTAAGCTTTGCATTGCACTTTATAAAATAATTTTATCATTTATTGCCTGCGAGATATTCTAATTTAAAGGTAGAGAGGTGTGCCATTTTTCACAAGTTGGATTGCGCAATACTTTTTAAGATATTGCAATTTAAAAAAAATAGCAATTCAAAAACATAATTCACTTTGTTTTTGTAATCCATGGACAAAATTTGAAGTGAATCAGAGATATGATCAAATTTTGTGAAAATTTGTGAGACTTGACATGGAATGACACATATGTTTTCCATGTAAAAAATCAAGGATACTTTGCCAAAAGCACGAGCCATTTTTTAGAAAATCAAACATTCTGAAAAATGTTCCACATAAAGTGTAGTTTGGGGTTGAAGGACTTTCTTGAAAACCTTTGTGTCACATCTTTGGAGGATACTGAATTTAAATACCAAGTTTGGTATTTATCCGAGGTTTTGTTTTTAGATACACTGTTCACACAGCCCACACATGCATGTGGACCATTCTTTTAATTTTTTTTGTATTCAAGGGACATCAAAACATGTATTTCCGGGGAACTCTTGACATCAATTTTTTTGGTGAAATGCAATACAGTCTCTACCTATTAAGTACATGGTAGAGAAAGTAAAAATGAGCTTACACACACTTGATGCTAACTATCCCTATCAAAAAATAGTTTACATGAATGTGTTAGAATATTCAATGCACTCCCAAGCAACCCGTTACTCTGTACAAGAATTTACAGATTAACACAATGTCTCTTTTGGAAACAAGTGAAATATAGTGGATATACAGAGTGGTCCCTCAGCACTCTGGCCAGGAATTGCACAGCAGTCTTGCTGAATGAACTCAAGGCCATGGGCTCATCCACTTATTGAACATGTGGCAGCGGGCTTCAGTCAGCTGTTATTGCTTCTTGTGTACAGACGCGAGATGCATGTGTATTTGTGTGCGATGAATTATCGGATTATTACAACCCAGAAATGGTACTCAAATTTTCGCTTGAACAAAGACTTTTTGTGTATGACACGTATGTGAAAACCGACTCATGTAGACAGGTATGTAGGCAATTTCACGATAAATTTCCTGGTGTTCCAGTTCCAAGTAGAGAAACAGTTAGATATCTAGTGAATAAAGTGAAGAGAACTGGATCATTTAATGTTGTAAGTTGTAAAAAGAAACGAAGAGTTCTAACGGAAGAAAAACTTGATGAGATTGGCGAAGCATTTGAATGGTCTCCGAATAAACCTTTATGACATGTAGCACAACAAGTCAGTACAAAAACCTCAGTACATAGGTCTACGAAACTGTTGAAATTAAAACGGTTAGTACTGATAAAATAAAAAGTAATTACGTTTGTTGGTAATCAATACATCGTAATAATCATAAAATCAATAATATGGTATCAGTATCAATAATGAGAATAATAAACAGATACACTGAATATAGCTCGCGGAACACGCATCGTGACTGCCGGCCAGATGGCTGAGGAACCGCTCTCTACAAGGTGTATCAGTGATGTTTGCATAGTTCCTGTTTGCTTGCAATAGCACTTCTTTTTAAGGTAGAATGATTATGTTTGCATAAAACTTTTACATTTATACTTTATACAGAACACTTATTTGACTAGTGCATGTGATGGTGGCAGTAATGTATGAATGATTTGTATGGCCACATGATCCTTTTTTATATCATATAGTTGCAGATTAATGTGGGAGACATACAAGCTTTCTTTTATGTCAGTCTTAAATTGGCTGAGCTTTTAAGGTTTATATAATAACTTGCTTGCCACTAATTGACCTGTGGCAATAATGCCAGATGGACATTCTAAAAAAGTTTACATTATATCAATGTTATGAATTAAAAGTTCTCCTTTGATTATATACTCTTTGGAGTTAGATTGCAGCAGTTGCAATGCAGTTGTTGATTTAAAGAATTAAGAAATAAAAAATAATAAACTTTCTGCTTACAGTTGGAATAGAAAGCTTATTTCATTTAATACATTTAAATAATAACTGGGCAGAACATAGCAATAATTGGTGACCCCGAAATGATCTAAAATGTGATACAATGTAATTTAAAACAAGATACGCGATTCACTGTACGAGAAATACAGTAAATTCAACATCATCATAATGGCGAACAGCAATACTAAGGAAATTATGGATGATAAATGTGAAACTAGTAGAGTGAGTGCAAAAATTCCGCCATTTTGGACAATGGTTTTACTAAAAGGAAGCTCAGTTTGCTATAAATAAAATTACCTCAGAAGAGACAAGATTTAATTATATCATTGTTCAACTCGAACTAAAATGTGGAAAATCTATGGGATACTATAACAGGAGCTCGAGAAGATAAATATACCATAGCAAAATCATGGCTTCTGGAAATATTTAAACAAAGTGAAGACAAACGAATTAAATGATTGGTTACAGCAATTGAATTAAGTGGTTACAAGTCTAGCAAACACTTAAGAAAAATGAGATCACAAGCTGGTAAGGATGTTTCTAACAAGGTTCTACGTACCTTGTGGCTTGAAAAACTTCAGATTCTGTAAAAGATATCCTCATAGTAAGTGAAGAATGTGCGTAGCAGTCATGGCAGATAAAATGCTAGAGATGAATCCTCGTAGCGAGATGTGCAATATTGAAGATCAAGATGCAAAGTGTGTTTCAATTGAAAAATTAGTAAGTAAAATTTCTCACCTGGAACAGCAAATCGCAGCTATGATGGTAGACAAGTGTTGCAGTAGAAGTCCACACCAGAACCGCAGTTCCAGTCAAAGCAGAGGAAGATTTGATTCTAATGGCAAATATTGCTATTACCATTTTAAATTTGGATGGAAATGTTTTCTAGAAAAATGTAGACAACTATGCGCATGGAAGAGTGAAGAAAACACTGACAGAGCAGAATTAACAGCGAACAAGGCTGTCAATAATAATGAAGTAGCCGTAAACACTGATTATTTGTTTGTGGTAGTAAAACAACATAGTCTACTGTTTCTTATTAGCAGTGGTGTAAACGTGTCAATAATTCCTGCTAAAAAAGTTGATAAAATTGATTCTACACATAAGCTTTATGCCACAAATGCAACCAAAATACCAACATATGGAATTCCTAAACCATTTCGAAAAAAGATTTTCCAACATTTTCATAACCTAGCACACCCAAGAGTTAAAGCACAGTGAACACATTACTTCCAAGTTCATATGGCCAAGAATAAGAAATGACATTTGCAAATGGACACAAACTTGTATTAATTGTCAGCTGAACAAAGTGACAAGACATACAAAATCAACTTGGAGAATTCAAGCAATCAGATAACAGATTCTGCTTAGTGCATATAGACATCACTGGACCATTACCACCTTCAGAGGGCAATGTGAACTGTCTGACTTGCATTAATCATTTCAGTGGATGGATGCAAGTTGTACCTTTGTGCAACAGACTAAGTATTTATTTCTAATGAACAACAATACATGGTGACATATGTGATACATCACTGAATAGAGAAAACTTCAAAATTGTATTTTGTGTGTTCAAAATGAGCACCATTTGTTATGCGAGGATGACCAGTGTCTCTCCGTTTGCAAGCGTAAAAGATCATGTTCTACAAATTTATTATGTCAATTGTAAATTTTTTTTATGATAAGGCAGTTTGTTGAACTTACAATGAAATGCATGTTGCAATGAAACAATGGATTCACGCTTTGCATAATGCAGCACATAAAATGACTTTTCCTGTGGCATCACCGTTTTCTTGTAAACAAACACAGCGCAGCTGTAGGCACTGAATGGAACTAATAGGTGAGACTTAAAACTTTGAACTTTCCTCTATTCAATGATGTGTCATGTGTGTCGCTATCTATTGTCATTCATTAGAAATAAATATTTTAAGTCTATTCTTTCTTTTTGAATAACCCTGTGTTACAGCTCAAACATTAGCACAAGCTTTTTATGACAACTGGATTACTCGATTTGGAACACCTGTTTCAATTATAACTGATCAAGGAAAACAGTTTGAATCAGAATTATTTAGAAACTTAGCGATGCTCTGTGGCACAAAAGCTCAACATACCACTCCTTATCACCCACAATCAAATGGGAAAATAGAGTGGTTACATAGAACACTTAAGACAGCAATCAGAGCTCACAACAATACTAAATGGACCGAGAGTTTGTCAACAGTTCTTCTAGGATTATGGACAGCTGTTCAAGAAGATACTAAATATTCAGTTGCCGAAATTATATATGTGGAACAACAATTACACTTCCTGGAGAATTTTTTGAGCAATCTACAAGACCAGATGTAAATCCAGACACATTAGTATCACAACTTTGAAATAGCATTCGACAACTGAAGCCTACTTCAATTCGCAAAGATTCCTCAAAACAAGTTTTTGTCCATAAAGATCTTCATGCAGCTACTCCAGAAAGGATTCAAAACTTGCATTAGTTACTCACAGAACAAAGATGATTTTATTGCCGACTTAAAAATAGCCACACATAACCTCAAAATGGAAGACAAAATCAAAGTTAAGAATGAATGTCTAGACATAATAAAACAACTTCGAACAATACAAAATAATAACTACAAAAAATAATTAGGAGTCTAAACAAAAAGCCAGTAGTATACCTGAAAGCAGATAAAGGTAATCCTGGAAATGGATGACTATAACCATAGAGTAAACCAGATGAAGAAATCTCCAAGAACCCTTTAACCACATGCATGGATTTAGTAAATAAGACTCAATTTTTTTTTTTTTTTTTTTTTTAAATAGAGAGTTGAGGGTTGTTACACTACATCACTATGATATTCTTACTTGAACGCGTTTCGGGAGACGGCTTGTTCCCATCGTCAGCATTTTCTCTCAACTCTCAACCCTCAACTCTCTATTTTAAATTATGACACATCACTGTTACTAGCTTCTAAATCTTCAAAATTAGTCAAGACTCTCTCTGTTAAAAACACCCTAACAACAACTGCAAAATACAATCTAAAACCTGCTAACCCCACCTTGTCAAGATTATACTGCTTACCAAAAGTACACAAAGATGACAATAGCATGAGACCCATTATCAATGGCATCAACTCGCCTACCTACCACATTGCTAAGTGGTTAGTAAACAAACTGAAAGCCTACAAAAAGTTTGAAAACCTGGGAATTAAGAGCTCCTCGGAATTAATAAACCACATCCCAAAAAACCACATAATGGTATCGTTTGACGTCAAAGCACTTTTCACTAGTATTCCCATAGAAAAAATTCCTACACTATTCAGAAAATGGTTGAATCAGACTACAATAGACTCCACAGAAATAGATGATATCATTAGCCTTACAGAATTATGCACTAAGACACAACTTCTTCACATTTAATAATAAATTCTATAAACAATCAAAAGGATTAGCAATGGGAAGCCCACTGTCCCCCATTCTGGCAGAACTATATATGAGCCACCTTGAAGTCCACATAGTGAAAGCTTTCCCTCACATATACAAATTTTGGTGGACATATGTTGACATTTTTTCCCATCATATCCCAGAAATTAACAGAAGATGCTTTGAAATTGTTGAACCTGCAGGACAACAGCATTAAATTCACAATTGAAATTGAAGAGAACACCACCTTACCCTTCCTCTCTCAAACACAAATTGGAAATACAAGAAATTCACATACCACCCTTGGGCCTTTAGAAAATTTAAACGAATCTTCAACAAATTTAACATAAGACTAGCTCCACAAAACAAATTCAGCCTGAAGAACTTGCTAAACACACCTCTCAAAAATACCATCCCAAACACATTAAAATCTGCAATTTACCAGATTAATTGTGATGAATGTGAGAAATACAACTAGGAAAAACAAAAAAACTTTGAAACCAGACTTAAGGAACATAAAACTAAAACAAATAGAGAAATCTGCTGTATCACACCATTTTTGGGCAGAAAACCACAACATTGGCCAAAGTATAAAATTGTTAAAACCCCTCACCACACCAACAGAATTGAACATCTGGGAAAAAATACACATCAAAAATGCAACGTCATTCATTTCGAAATCCCGCCTGTGAACAATGTGTTAAACCTTTGTGCCCCCAACACCAGATGGCAACAGGTTCAGAATCTGCAGGATGAGGAAGAAGAGGAAATGGGAGAAAGAGAGCTTTAGTCACCCAGTCTAGTTCTAGTTTGAAAAGGGGTGGGTTTTATGCCCAAGCACTGCGACCTTAAGATCTATTGCGCATCCCCCCTTTCATCAGTTAAGTAGTCTGTTGCTCGATATGAACTTAACCAAACTGCTAACTGAGGCTTTCGATAGTTCATCTATCTTTGGAAAGTGATTGCCAAAAATACTTGCTCTTTGATTTGCAAGAGCAGGGCAATCACATAGCAGATGAGTAACAGTCTCATCTCCTTCTAGGCATCTACTACAGATGTGGTTGTTAAACAATCCCATTCTGTATAGATTAAACTTTAGGGCACAGTGCCCTGTAATGAATCCTGTTGCCCATGCAAGTCTTCTTCTAATAAGACCGCGCAAGTACTTTGCCCGGCTGTTATCCAAGTCTGTAATAAACAACTTGGAATGTCTGCAACCCTCAATGGAGTTCCAGTAGTTCTTGTGTTCTGCTTGAGCCCAGCACTTAATAGCCTGTTTCACTGGTCTGTAGGACACGCCCAGTACAGGCTCCGGTCCAAAAAATGGAATTTCGCTGCCAATCTTGGCTGCTTCATCTGCTTTCTCATTGTCTGGTATACCTGTGTGTCCTGGCACCCACATAAGTTGAACCTTATTGTGTTCAGCCAGTGTCATTAAGGATTCCCGGCATTCTGAGACGAACTTTGATTTTATTGATGGTGATTCAAGTGCTTTAAGAGCAGCTTGACTGTCTGAGAGGATAAGAACACTTCTATTCTTATATCTCCTTTTAATGCTTTCCATGACACTGGCTAGGATTGCATAAACCTCAGCCTGGAAAACTGTAGCTAAGGTACCCAGACTATAAGAAATCTTGGTGCCATTACCATAAAGCCCAGCCCCCGTTCCTGATTTGGTTCTAGAACCATCAGTATACCAGATTGGGCCTTTGTTATTATGAGGTTTTACCAGTCTTTCCCACTCACTCCTCTGTGGATAGGAGACCGTAAATTTCAAATCAAACTTGAATCTTGTTTCAAGAATGTCAGTCCCCATGTTGAGTATCTGTTTTACATTCTTATCCCAAGGAAGCTTGAGATGATTAATATGTCCAGTATTAGACACTTTGGTTTGGCGACAAATACAGTGATATGTGATCATGGCTTCTGCCTTCATCCATATATGGAGAGGTGTGAGCCCAATAAGCATCTCCATTGCCGCAGTTGGAGTAGTTTTGAAGGCTCCCATAATTGAAATGCAGAAGGTCCTCTGTAATTTACAGATATCCTTTCTGCACACCTTTAGATTAACTCTAGGCCACCACATCAGTGCAGCATAAGAGAATATAGGTCTCACCATGACAGTGTATATCCAATACACTATGCTAGGTTTCAGACCCCATGTCTTACCAAGCATACCTCTACATGTCCAAAAGACTCTGTAGGCTTTGGTAATACATAAATCCATGTGATGTTTCCAAGTTAATTTCTTGTCTAAAACAAGCCCAAGGTATTTAACTTGTGTTGAATAGGGCACTACTTCACCAAAGAGAGAGAGTCTGGTAAAATCAGGCCCCCTTCTCTTGGTAAAGGGTACCACTACTGTTTTGCTTGGATTAACAGTTAGATTATTCATCTTGCACCAAGCTTCCACTTTCTTATGCGCCATTGTAGCACTTGAGAAACTATGTGAGGAAATTTCCTCTTATGATTATTGCAATATCATCTGCAAAACCAACTGTGAAGTAACCATCACTATTGAATGTGCAAAGAAGTGTATTCACTACAAGGTTCCATAGCAGGGGTGAAAAACACCCCCCCTGCGGGCAGCCCCTCTCCGTGGACACATCCAGCGTATCCCCACATAGATTCATGGTTATCTTTCTAGTCACCCAGTCGTTGACAATGAGGATGAATGCCCACGAAAACGTTTCTGTTTTATACAACTTTTAATTGGTGAAGGTGAGTGTCAAAAAGTGTGACTCAATCTAACATCATGAAGAATACTTCACTGTTAATGCTTCTGTTTTTAATCTTTATCTTCATTCTTCTTCACACGTGTTCCTCAGAAAGGACAGGGTCAAAAAGGCTCTAGAATTTCTGTATGAAGGACTATATTTAGTAGTAAATAGAGAAGAAATATATTTCATAATAAATATTAAAGGCAAAGACATTAATATCTCTATTGACAGATTGAAACTGATGAAGAGACAACATCTACAATGATTCCACCTATACCTGATCAGCAGAGCACTGGTTCGGATGGCAGCAGGGAATCGTAAAGAACTGTACAAATAAAAACTACAAGGAAAGGCAGAGTAGCAAGGTTTCCTGACATATATCTGTACTATCAACATTGCAGTTTCCAATGATTTTGATAAATTGTGTTATACCATTTAAAAATGTTATTGTTCTTTTCAGGGTATTGTAAATGTATTTTATATTGTATGATTTTTAACTTAATTTTTCTCTTTATGTGTATATCTAAACGTAACTTCATTACTGGCAGAGGAGTAATGTGGTGGTAATGCCAGCATGGACATTCTAAAGAAGTTTACGTTATATCAATGTTATGAATTAAATGTTCTCCTTTGATAATATACTCTTTGGAGTTAGATTGCAGCAGTTGCAATGGAGTTGTCGATTTAAAAAATTAAGAAGTAAAAAATTCAATAAACTTTCTGCTTACAGTTGGAATAGAAAACTTATTTCATTTGATATATTTAAATAATAGCTGGGCAAAAGATAACAATAGACTCTTAAATTTGTTAAATGTCAATGGTTACTGATGGTATTGTATGGAGTGTTCTGTATCTCCAAGTCTTGCTCCTGGTGGGATCTACAGAAAGAACAAATGAATAAACAAACAAAAAGGTATAAGCAAGAGTAGATTGATTGACAGTGCAACTCATTTTAAATCTTATAGATTCACTTCAATGTGAATGTTCCAAACGTTAAATCTATATTAATGTTATTAAGAAAGAAAATTTATATGTGTATGTAGGGTAATCTCAAAATACACATTTCTTTCACCTTTAAAAGCACCATTCTTTCTGATGGACATAGGCTATAAAGCACTTTCTAATTTCAATTGATAAATTACTAAAAGATTAAAAAGAATTTACACAACCTTCAATGTGAATGTCATGGAGTAGAAAATAGCTGTACTCCACAGAGAATGAATGTATACACAAAGGTGGTTATTTGCTGTTCTCAGTAGAGAACACATGTAAGAACAAAAGCCTGATTACAGTTTATTCCAACCAAATATTATATAAATGGCCATGGTTTAACACTTATGCAAATACAAAACAAGGCTTATAGAGCGACAATCAATCCTGTTTATAACAGTACAAATCTTACATTATATTTTTAATTCGATATACTGCAGATTTGTGTGTAATGAAAGTGTCAAAACCACTGAGTTACCTTTATTCTAATTCTACATATGCAAGTATTGAAATGTTGGATGCCTTCTAATAACCCTCATGTAAGAAAGTTTTACTTTATTTGCTTTGTACTTATGCTGTAATCAGTTCATTTGCAGGACATACTAAATATAATTGTATAAAGAAAGCAAATTGCTAACATTAGAAATAAGTACACCAATATTTTATAATTAACAAATAAGATTATTTTTCTCAATGGTTGCAGATTACGCATGTTTTCCAAAGAGTTTGACTTGGTGGCCTGGGAGTGCGGAATCTTCATATTCACCAGCTTCATCTCCATTTCATTGTAAGAGCTTATGGGTTTCTGCATGATGTGAAAACTATACACTATGTAGCTTTTATGTTATTAAGTAACTATGGTACAAGAGAGAAAGTGTAAAGGTTTAAAATTTCAGCTGCTGTAATTATCTAAAAAATTACTCAACCATTTCGACTGATGATTGTTCCACCACCAAAGGGTACATATAGGCTATGCAGCAGAACTTAGAAGACCATCAGGGAGAGGTTAAGGAAGTCAAACATTGAAGCAGTGCTTCACAATCTTTTGCATGGATATCAGAGGATTTTTCATCTTTTGGGAGTGTATAAAATTAGAATTACAAGAGGTAAAGGGCAAGGTTCACCATAAAAATCCTCTATATCATTCCACTATAATTCCATAAAGAATGGGGGAGGTAAATGGAATGATTAAATTAATTTGCCGTTTGAGTTCAAAAAGCTAACTGTGCAACGTCAGTTAAGCCGACTAGTAACTGATAGCCTTACTGCTCGTTCAAAACTGCTAGATAGCCCAGAGAAACTGTCTTCAAACAGTGCTTATAGAAATTTCATAAAGTGATTCCTTTTATGACAGAAGATTAATTACATAAATAGGTTTTTTCCTGAATGCCTTAATGTAAATGAGATATGACATGTTCTACAACCCAATATATTTCACAGCTATTTCTTAAGTATTTATTCTGTTTTTATTTTTTAATGTAGTACTAGTTTTATAGTATGTTGCTAATTTTTCTTCCATAAGGTTATCCTCGTATATTTTTTTATTATCGACATTTAATGGCTGATTTTGTTGGTTTTCTCTATTTATTTGTTTAATGTAATTTTGTACCTTAGTACTACTTGTTCTATAGTCTAGTTTGTTTATAAATTATTCAAAGCTCTTTTTTTTTTGAGTTTTATAGCCTGTTTTAACTGTGCGTTTGCTTTTCGCCATTCTATAACATCTGCTTTATTCAACCTCCAAGATACGTCTTTCAAAACAACTTCAATGAGCCATTCACACTCCCAGAAATAAAGCAAGCAATAAGGACACTAAAAAATAAAAGGATCCCAGGTCCTGATAACATACATCCAGAGCTGCTCAAGAATTTAGGACATGAAGCACTCCATACTTTATTAAAAATTTTCAATAAAATCTGACAACCAGAAATAATATACCAACACTGTGGAAAAAAGCAAAAATTATACCCTTTAAGAAGAAAGGAAAACCAACTCAAATGATAAATACCTATAGACCAATATCCTTATTAAACATAGCAAAACTCTTAGAAAGAATGGTAGCTACAAGACTGACATACTATCTAGAAACACAAAATCTGTTAGTCCCTGAACAAGCTGGATTTAGGAAGGACAACTCAGCAATACACCAGGTTGTAAGACTCACACAGGACATTAAAGAAAATTTCAATAATAAGACTACTCTAGCACTGTTTGTCGACTTCAAAGATGCATTTAACACAGTATGGCGAGAAATGCTACTATACAAGATGACATATGGTATATCAGGCCACATGCTAAACTGGTTTCAAACCTTCCTATCCCAAAGATGGTTTGCAATACAATACAAAACAGCCACAACTAAATGGAAACAAATGAGAATTGGACTACCTCAAGGGTCTGTTACAAGTGCTATTCTGTTATATATATAAATGATCTAGTAGATGTACTAAAGAAAATAGGCAACATACAAGTAGAAATGTTTGCTGATGACGTGGTAATATGGACTTCAGAAAAGAACATAAGATCTGGGAAACATTACAAAAAACTACAAACAACAATGGAGAATACAATCATAACCCCAGAACAGTGGACTATAATAACTATATAGAAATAAATACAGGAAAAACTCTATATCAACTATTCACAATGCAGCATAAAACAGAAAATATATGCCTGCAAATCAACAACAAAAAACAAGAAGAAGCAACTACAACAACGTATCTAGGGATAGAATTAGATAAAAAACTATCAATGAAAGAACATGTAAACAATGTAACGAATAAAATCAACACAAAGAACAACATTTTAAAAGTTTAGCAGGAATAAATGGGGTGGAAACATGGACCTCCTTAATAATGCACATAAAACCTAGCCTATTCTATGGAGGAGAACTACTAGCAACAGTAAACAAGAGACTTAAAAGTAAACTAGAAATTTCACAAAATAATTCACTAAGAATAATAACAGGAGCTGTAAAAACAACACCAATCATGGTACTACAAAGCTTCACAAAAAACATGGCTATAAAATTGGAACATGAGTTGAAAGCAAATACTCTAGCACAAAAACTGCAAGTCAATACAAACAGATACAAATGGTACCACACAGCAGATACTATAAGTAATTTAAAAACTCAAATAAGCTTCAGGTCTATATTAATAACTTAAAATACAAGAATTACAACAAATATAATTGCAACAGAGGTAACGAGTCCAATAGAATATATTGATATACAGTATCACAATGACCTGATATATACAATACACAAACAAAAACAATATACCAGATGAAATGAGAGCCATAGCAATAGCTACGGAAAATGAAAGATACCCAGAAAAAGAATGGCTCCGAATATATACCGATGGATCCCTCATCAATAAAAAAAAAATGCCAGTGCAGGAGTATACTGTAAACATTTTGCACAGTATCTAACATTAGGTGAAACGTCAAACCACTATGATGGAGAATTAACAGCTATAAAAGCAGCATTATAGAACATTTTATATAGACCATACATAAAACAAAAAATAGTCATCTTATCAGCCATTGATGGAATAGTAAATTACAATAATAAAACAACAAGAAATATTAAAGAAATAAGAAGCCTAATTAATGCAGTTGAAACTAGAAATCATGTCACTCTACAATGGATCCCAGCTGCTCATGTCGGACTTTTGGGCAATGAACATGTGATCAACTAGCAAAGAAAGGTGCAATACAACAAATAAATCCTGTAGGACAAATAGAAATAAATAAACAATTAAATAACATTAAACAACGTTTCAAAAGACAGCAGAGACTTGATAAAGAAAATAAATTAAAAGATAAAGATTATAAGAATATTAAATATAGAGTTGATATGCAAAAAATGCCAAGAAGGCTGCAGTGGCCTTATTTAGGATGGCAACTGGCCATGATTGCCTCGCAGAACACCTCCACAAGATACGATGCCTACCTACACCCAAGTGCACTCTCTGTAAAGAAGATGTCATCCTGAACAAACAGCATCTCACCAAATGCAAAGGCCTTAAAAGTTATAACTTACAGACTTTGTATTGGGAAGCCAGAGGGAAAATGATGCAGATCAATTAATTCCCAGTGCCATTGGTGAACAACAACATATTTCACAGCTTAGCTCAGTACGGGATACAACAGAGTAAGCCATGTCACCATTAACAGTATAAATGTAAAAGAAGTAGAATAAGAATACTTTATTCATCATTTGATAACAATTGCTACAATAGATTTCATCTGCTAGTTAGTGCATTAACAGTATCAAATCAACCCTTCATGGTCGGGATGCAGGCATAACAAGAAGTGTCCAGATGAGACAAGCTTAGTTACAAACTGAGCATTTGTAGCTGATCTATTCAATGCTTTGCACAAACTCTGTCAGATGTCAGCAAGTATGCCACTCATAGCCTGCTGAAACATGTTTACAGGGGATTCCCAACCAAAAGTTTAGGGCATTGTACATGTCAATTTTTTGAAGTTCTTTGCAAGATATGGCAAAGCGACATTGAAACCAAAAGTGACAGATACTGAAATGATGCCAATGCTAAATTAATTCAGTAACAATTCTTATTTCAGGTTATTTAGTTCAGAAGAAGAAATGTATGCACAAGCTGTTCCAAGCGAGGTGGGTGCAACAACGGCTCAAGTGATGTCACTAATGAGTGTCAAGATTTGCAGGTAACTCGTGCTGTTACCAACACTGGTACTTTAGTTGACAAGATTTATCTCCAACTAGATAAGCGTTTCAGACTTTGTCACACAAAATCTACTTAAGAGTCAATCTGTGATTGTGTAATACCTATGTATATGTGTCTTTAGCTTTGTATACCTTTCAGCACACGACATCCTCAATGGTCTAGGGGTATCATGCTAGCCTCTAGCTCCCAAAGTCGCGAGTTCAAAACCGGTGGAGGGCAATGGATTTTTTCGGGTGTAAAAATCCTTAGCATAGCTTTCTTCGGAAGGGAAATAAAACCAGCAATCCCATGTCGCAGATTTGAGGTAGTAAAAGAAACATAAGCCTGATAAAGGGACCTCTGAGCAAAATCTCCGGTCTTTCATGACCAATATAGAATGGGATGCTAAGGACCATAGTAGTTAAAGAGCATCCATAAATAAACTCAATTTAATTTCTTACAGCACATAGACCATTTTTGCACCCAGCATCTTGGTGAATTTTCCTTTTTTTAAAATCAGCATAAAGTTGGTATGACCACTTACATTTACACAATACTAGTTGCAATATCATGAATAATATAGCATAATATTTTCAATTTTAAAGCAATTTTTTTTAAACTAGCATAAACCTGGCCCAAATTAATTCAACATGGGAAGGGCTAATATGCAATATTATGCCTCAAGAAAGCATGTGTACAGCAGGTGAAGAAAGCTAAACAAGCCAATACATTATACCTTATGTATAATGTAGCATTGTATTTTAATGTTTTATACGATACTGATGGTAAAGTTAACTTGTGTGTTCATTTTGTATTTTATTCTTGCAATACGTGATCAACAACATTGTGTAGCATGACATGTTCAAATATCCATGAGCATAGTTTGCAATGGGAACTTAAGAGCAAACGACAAACATAATGCAGTTAAATTGTATACAGTATGAACTAGTCTAGATAATAAATAGATACTATAAAGGTTATATAAATATGGTAATTTGCAGGTTCATAGCACTTTCAAACTTTGCATGCATGCATGTATTTTGAAGCACCTTGTATAAGGGCCTGCACTATTATCTGCAGGTAAACATGTTTAAAATTATCTGCCAAATAACATGTTTATCTGAAAGTTACATTGAATATTCTGAAGTCGTACTATAACTTCAGTATATTCATAACTTGAAAGAATCCTCTAGATTTGCTAATCAAAAGATCAGGCCGCATTTAACAGATCTGACAGAGATAATAAAAGAAAAATCACAGTAAGTCATATTGGATTTAAATAATATAAGCCGTATCAAAAAAGTACTTTTACGAGTCTATGTACTGTATTTAAAGAAAGTAGGCACTTTTTGTGAATTAGTTTCATTCAGGGGTAGATCTATGAAAGGTACAAAAAATTAAATCAGTTATGATGGAAGCTAACGCAAAAGGTTGCTCACTTCAAAGGTTTCCATAAATATATTTCCCTTTTGTATTAGTGTGCACTGAATACTGGAAAACTATTTAAAATCGAATTACAGCTAAACTATTGACTATTAATTTAGGCAAATACTGAAAGAATAACAGTTACTTAGTGCCACTTTAACTTCAGTGAGACAAAAGTTTGTATATGAGACAAGTTCTCCAGTAATACAGTAGCTGAATGATTAACATCAATGAGGTCAGTGCACTTATAGCTAGATAATCTGAATGTTTATAGTTCTACTCTCACTGTACTTATGTTTTTTCTTTGTTTCTTTCTTTCTTTCTTTCTTGGGTCAATTATGTCCTACATTTCATGTACATGTGCAAAATCATTCCTGCTATTGACTCTGTCATTCTAAAATATCACCCACATGAATTTCAGGAAATGATAACACTCAGTGGCATGAAATAGGCTGGGATATTTGCTATACTCATCATGCAGAACAAAGATTCTTAATTTCTGTAACTTATACATCATGACAATTTACAACAGAATATATTTACACCACCTGAAAATTACGTTTAGTTCTTTTTCTCATGAAGTGAGTTTATACAATCCTTTGTTATTTCAGTGACCGACATTTGTACACCAAAGAACACTTCTGTTTTCCCTGATGCTTTAACAACTGGAGTTCTGAATTTACACTCCATTAAAGTATTAGCAAATGTGTTTTCAAATGGTTCAAAATGTGAAAATCACTGCAGCTGTGCAGTGGTACTACCCCATAAGACCTAGCTCTGCAGTCTACCGCACTTCTTATCCAACTTCTGATAGTTATTCGCCTAACCTTGAAGTACACCCTTGAGAGTGCTGCTCTCTCCTTGACGGAGTCGATGAGTGCTCTCCTCAGTCTTCAGCAGCGAGCTTCAGCCAACAGCCTGGTGTTGTACATCCAGCTACTACATTATCACAGAATAACAACCTCAAATAAACAAGTTCTGCTAGTATGGGTACCTTCTCATGCTGGCATACCAGGGAATGAGAATGCTAATGTTACAGCTAAGGAAGTAACACAACATCTTCCAAATATGTCAGGCCCTATGACTTCATCTGCTTTACATGCGACACCATTCTCCAGCAATGAAAACAAGAGTGGTACACCTCATCTAGAAGCAAACCATAATTCCTATCCCCTTCCCATTTCTGTCCATCCTCATACATTTCAAGCATCACCATTACGTTCTCCTATTTCACCTACATCTCAGACATACTGCTCTTACCCATTCCTAACTTCTGCCCAGTGATCTTCCGCTCATGTGCAACTATCGTCATTCTCCACTTACAGTCACTCACATTCTCACCAGCTGCCGTTTCTACAATGATGCAAGAACTAGATGCAAAATACCAACCACCATCTTAACTGCCCTTGGTGATCCAGCTTTCTCCAAGAATGTGCTGAACTTTGTTAATATAACCCAACTATGCGAGAAATTTTAAAACTTATTGTATTCATGATTTGACCTTGATGTTTAAGCGACATTAAATAATAATAATGTGTTGGCTATTGTGCTTTTAGGTGGTCTTCATTGAAAACACTGATAAAAGCAAGAAGGAATGGAGTAAATTACCTTAAGAGTGAATTTATAAGTAGATGTGATCTCGTCAATACCTGGTGCCCACCTGTTTTAGGTGTTTGACTTTTATAGGAAAATAGCAATATGAACACAATAAACATAGCCATCTTCCCGCTAAAACAGACGCTGAATGGAAAGTGCCAACCTAAATAAGAAGTGAAATCCACAAAATAAGGAATTTCTGCAAACATGAATCATTCGAGTTTTAGACGCACAGATCCCTCGGCTACGCCCTGTCATATGTTGCCAGCATTACATTAGAGCTAGGAGAATAACAGAGTGACATCTGTAGGACAAGTACAGACACAACTGTACCTTCACCAAGAAGACTTCGACCACGCCACCGATGATGTCCACCGCAGTAGTGGACGAAACGTCTGGATCCAATTACTCCAGCAGACCATGGCAAATCAGCCCGGAAGACTCTTCTAGAATTACGAACACCGGCTGTGAAAGCCTACGCTTACTTGTAAGCTAGAATGTTTAAAATAACAATGTGCTTTTGTTTTTTTGTTTTAAAACACTTATGGAATTTACTGTTAACCAAACATATGCTTTGCTATTCTAAGAGACCTATTATACTAACCATACTATAAAAACTGACCACCATCGCAAGAGATTTTAGAGATTCACACAACAATGTATAAGAATGAAAACCAAGTCATTTTAAATTAAATGGCCTTTTATTTATCCATGATATTCTACTACAGTGCATTTTGTTTACATTGTCTTGACCAAATAACCCACCTTATAAAGCTGCTTTCCGTGTTGGCTATATAATTCCAAAGTCTAGAACTGCTTCTGGGACCCAAAAGTTCATACAAATAATTGGGAGTGCATTTTAACACAAATGTAAGTCAAAATAAAGCTCTAATGCAGCATAGCAATAATAAAGCAGGTAGAAAAACAGCAAAAACTAACAGAACACGAGTGAAACTGAAATACAGCTACTACAACAGCAACAAATGAATGTATAATATAATTTCCAACTGCTCCAAAGAAGTATAACTTACTGTTTACAAACATGCATATAAAATTTAACCAATAAGCTAAGTTCTGATGGGTTACTGATATTAACTTGGAAAATTACAGTACGTACTACTTCAAATGTTACGACTCAGACAACACTGTATATGCGAAGGACAATATAAAATGATAATGTGAGAAAATTGCTACTAAATACACATGACAGGGCTACTAAAGATGAAACCTAGTTTAAGCACATATGATTTAAACCAAGGTGACAACGCATAAAACCGAAATGTCAAAAGCAGAGGTTTGTTTCTTTTTTGTGGTTTGGCGTCCTTTAAACTATTTAGGTCATATCGGACAATGAATGAAACACGTGAAATGATGCTCAAATGAGCCCGGGGTCCATAGAGCTTAAAGTTACACAACATTCGTCTTTTCAGGATAAGGGAAAACCTTATCCGTGTAACTCGCTCTAACCGAGATTCGAACTCGAGACCTCTTGAATGTCAAGCAGACACACTACCCGTACACCACAGAGGCGAGCAAGTTTATTGTTGTCGAGCATCATGTAAATGTCCTGCCAAGACGCCATTTTGCAATTACAATTTTGCACGTTTCTAATTTTACATAATAAACAATGTATTGTATGTCACACTTACTTCTGGAGGAATGATTTTACATATCCCTGCCTGCTCTGCGATGGGTCTGATTTGACGAATGTACACTAAAGGATTTTTGAATTCATCTTTACTTGGGCGAAACTCTGGGGCTGCAGGTGGAACCTTAAATTTATAGTCGGGTAAAACGAATGGAGACTTTTCTGAAGGTCCACTCTTGCCTGCTCCTTTATCAACCTTCGCAGCCATTGTAAACTCAGAAATAATCGAACTGCATGCGGCAATAAAAGTCACAGACCAACACTCTCACTACTCCCATACAACTAGCACCTCGATTTGCACATATCTCCCAACATGAACGACCGTCACTTCACTGATCACCACAGAACACCAAAGTATCACCCTAATATATGCAATGAATGAAGCACTCGGGACACCAAAGTTAGCCAACATATGAATTCTTAGATCTGAAAACGAAAAATATTGGGTGAGGTGAATAAAGTTCAGGATTTTCTATTACTAGGCCATTTTAAGTAATTGCTTAAGATATAATGAATAAATTTCTAGCAAAAGTTTGTTCTAAATGGCAAAAGAGATTGGCTCCAGCAAAAGCTGTATTTTCCAGCAAATGCTTAAAACTGTGTGAATAAAGCCAAGCCTTTTCCGAACCCAAAAGCAATTACTAGGTTTATCTTAAACATGGGTAAGAACAAGACTTGAGTTGGGGCGGGATGCGGGTGAAGAGCATTTCGTTTCTTTTTTTAATGCATGAAAACCATCCCGCTGCCTTTTGGTTATAGTGGCACCATGCCGGAATGGATTCTTTTTCTTTCCCAAAATTAACAATAAGATGGTTTATCAATGAAATCCTGGATCCCTATAAGGCAAACTACAAATGTTACTAACTCACAGACTGGTATTGTTAATGTCTGGTACAATTTGAAAGATCTATTGTTGTAGTGCCAATTGGTTGCCCATCTTACCCCAATCCCGAGCATTGTCGGCTTTTCTCGATTACATGCGCAAGTCAAATGTTTATACCAAGTAGGCACGCATTTTTGGTGTATGGCGTAGTCGGCAGCCCAACAAACACATTCGGCTAACCACTGGTTAGTTAGTGTAATTATTTGACTTTCCCTTCAGTTTGTAGTCAACAATCGAAACATTGTTGGGCAAACTAAAAATGTAATGAACTCACAGACTTGTATTGTCAATGCTACGTACCTACAATTTGAAAAATATGTTGTATTGCTAATGGTTGTCGCCATCCCACCCCATCCCCGAGCAGAGTCGACTTTATTCAATGACATGGGCAAGTCAGATGTTTTATTACACTCCATCCCATCCTCGAGCAGTGTCGGCTTTATTCAATCCGTGGTGTACTGGTTACCATGCTAGCATCTAGTTCCCGAGGTCGCGGGTTCAAACCCGGCGGAGGGCGATGGGTGTTTTCGAGCGTTAAAATCATTAGCATCGCTTCCTTCGGAAGGGAAATACAGCCGGTGGTCCCGTGTCGTAGATTTACGGCACGTAAAAGAATTTAAGCCTGACAAAGAGGCTTCTGAGCAAAATTACCGGTCTTTCACGCCCAATATAGATGGGACGCTAAGGACCACAGCAGTTACAGAACATACATAAATAAAAGTCAATTTAATTTTTTTTTAAATCTGAAGGAACTCTAGGGATCGGTAAAAAAACAGAGTTTGAAATGAGCTATGGAATGGTGTTAAGGTAGGGTCAAAGAATGTGTAGTCTCTAACAGTATATTGGTGTGAAACACATTGCACAATATTTTAGTACCTATATTATTGTGGTGTTTAGTATATGTGTGAGACTCTGGGTTTGAGTCCCGCCTCAGGTGTAGCATAAACGGTTGAATCACACGTGTCATAACGGCAGAGCAGCCGGATTAACTTAAAATGGACAATTCCGGTTGCTTTTTTGTTCCACTCAAACACTGAGTCAGGCCACTCATAAAACATTTTAGTGTGGTGCAAGGTTGTGTTTATGATGGCTGCATTTATGCATTAAGGTTTCCAAAGTTCTATCGAAAGCGCATTAATACTAGGGAAGAAGATTACTGCAACTTCTATAGATTTAATGAACAAAATGGGGAGTGGATTGCCGAACATTTCCTAGGGATGGAAATTGAAACTCGAGAAGGCTGTTTGACTTTAAAGCAGAGACTGGATATTCTTCGTTTCCTAAGTGACCCTGGATTTCATACTGGGATCGGAAAAGACGTTGGAGTGCACAGACCCCATTTGCATTCATGCAATTAAGGTCTCCAAAATTCTATCCAGAATGTGTTTAGAGTAGGGAAGAAGATTACCCCACCTTCTATAGATTTACTGAACAATATGTGGAGTGGATTGGCTAATATTTCCTGATGCTGAAACTCGAGGAGGCTGTTTGACTTCAAAGAAGGGAATGGATATTTCTCTTCACTTCCTAAGTGTCCCAGGATTTCAGTTTGGGATCGAAAAGTACATTAGAGTATACAGAACGACAGTCCGCAAAACCGTAAGTTTTGTGCTTGAAAAAATACTAGAAAAAGCAAACCTATTAAATTTCAAAGGAGCATTTAAGTTAACAGTACTAAGTTACAATGAAGTGAATGATGAGATTTTACTTGTTCCATAGGGTAAATAGACTGTACCCATGTCCTATTATGAAGCCACAGTATCATGGTGATGAATGCATAAATAGAAAAATTTACAACAACATGCAATGCTGAATAAAATATGCCAATGGCTGGAATCCGTGCATGGCAATAGACTCTTCGAACGATCTCTGATCCTTCGTATACTTAGCGATCAGCATTGTGAACCTCTATACGTCAAGTGGCAGTGTGTATGGAATTACTCAGTGGCGTGCATTCAGGGAAAGCAACCGAAGCAGTGTTTCGGCAGTAATAGTTGAAATAAGTGTGAGAATTCAGTCCGTGAACTCAGCATACTAATTGGCCAAACGCCACGGAAACAATATTCAGATGTATTAATAATATTAAGAAGAGGTCAGGTACAGCAAAGATAAGATCGCAGATAGAGGATGCGAAAATCAATCGCATTTTGAGAACCGAACCCACTAGACCTATTAAACGGGAAACACGACGAAGACGAGTGTGGAGAGTTTACGTACATGAGTAAGAACGGACAAAGTATAATAGACTATATACTGTGTCCAACTGATATGTTTTATATGTTAAGTAATTTTAGGGTACTCAATTTAAGTAGCAATAGGGGCATTTTCCATTGATTCTAGAAATTAAACGACTGTGACTACGTGCACGAAGTTTCCGGCGGGCCGCATGGCCTTTGAGGCAAATTGACCAAGCAACAAACCCTTTGTTTGCGTTTCCTGCCTTTCTGAAAGTTTCCTTGGCAGCAGGTATGGAAAGCCGCACCATAGAGAACATCCCGCTTTGTTGGGGGGGGCTCTGGCGTGAAGTTGTTGATGTGATCAGTCAGAAAGACAGTCGACAGCTTAGAGCAGCGAAGAAGTTGGCCTACGCTGTGCGTCTAAGCGGGGAATAAAGTTGTTCGGCAGCAATTCGATTAATAATTTGTTAAGCTGGTGACAGGAATGGGATTGAAGCAATGGAGGCAATGGCCAAAGAATTACTAGTAGAAATCAAGAAATTGGACACTAAAATGGAATTCGGAATGCAGAAGATGTGAAATGAAGTAACGGCAGGAATTCTACAATTGAGAAGATGGGAAATGAAATAACGACAGTGAATTCAGATATGGACAAGATGGACAAGAAAATGGAACCAGGAATGGATAAGATGGGAAGTGAAATAACGTGATTTTTATAGACGCTCTTTTAGTACTATGGTTCTTGGCGTTTCATTCTATATTGGGCGTGAAAGACCGGACATTTTTCTGAGAAGCCTCTATCAGGTTTGAGGTTCTTTTACGTGTCGTAAATCTATGACACGGGACCACCGGCTTTACTTTCCTTCCGAAGGAAGCCATGCTAAGCATTTTTTCGTCCGAAAAAATCCATCGCCGGTTTGAATCCGAATCTCTAATGGAGAAGATGGAGGAAAACACCCAATCCCGAATGGAGAAAGCGAAGTTCGGAATAGAGAAGATGGAGGAGAAAGTGGAGTCCGGAATGAAGATTACTTTTTGCATCTCTCGCTCAAATGCGTTAAGCTGGGACGAACAAGAGATGGATTATAATCACATTTCTGTAGATGGTTGTACAGAATATTTCCTGGAGCATGCTTTTGTGAAGGAAGGTCAGCCAATATATAAAACCTTCATTTTTCAAAGTCTTTATAAAGCCTATAGAAGTGTGGTGTTGTTGCTTGTCTTATACCCCTTCCCAATTACTTTCATACATACAATGTGCTTCAGTGCTCAAAGAAAGTGTCCAAGTTCAGGACGAAACTGTAGACCAAAATTGATAAACAAATGGCCGGCCTGAAGAACATGGAAGAACTCGACGAAAAGGTGGAAGACTATGGCCAAAGCGATAACGCCCTGGAGGATTAACGTAACTGGAGGGAAGAGTCGACGGCAGCGCCAAGGAACTGAACGCCATGCTAAAAGGAATGCTTGAAGTAAGACTTAGTGACATGAAGTTCAAGAGACCCGGACGCGACAAATCTGCTTGCATCAAACCACCCAAATAGACGGAACTTCAAACTTCGAAGTTTTACGCCGACAATTTTCGCCAACCTCCGTGGTTTAATGGTTACCATGCTAGCCTCCAGTTCCTGATCGCGGGTTCAAAGTCGGCGGAGGGCGATGGAGTTTTTCGGGCGTAAAACTCCTTAGCATTGCTTCTTCGGAAAGGAAGTAAAGCCGGTGGTCCAGTGGCGTAGATTTACGGTACACGAAAGAACCTCAAGCCTGATATAGATGCCTCTGAGCAAAATTACCGGTATTTCATGTCCAATTCAGAATGCGACGCTAAAGACCTCAGACGTTAAACAGCGCACATAAATAAAACTCAATTTTTCGCCGCCGTCGTCGCCCACGACAAATGGTCAACATAGGAGAAAGCCACACAACTGATATCAGCCTCCAGAGACGGACGAAAGAGGTTTTGAATGCAATTCCAACCTCAGCGGCGTGCGGAAACTTCTAGCAGACCCTCGAAAACCGGCTCGTGAACCACCGCTTGGCTGCAGCCTACAAAGTCAACATAAATCAAGGCTGCAACAGCCAGGCGAGACGCACCAGTAGTTCGCCTTGGGAATTGAACCGCTGATGAACAATGCTCTAGTAAACCTCCCGCACAGTTAGGTGTCCCAGAAAGCTGACTACTCCTTTGTTAACGGGGTCCGTGACGCAGAGATACGACGCGTCTGACGCTCGTCGATTACAAGACCATCTACAAGAAGCTAACGGACGCGTTGAGAATGGAGGCGGCCAAGGTAACAGCTGTATCCATCTTGAAAACCAGGAGTATCCGATGCGATGGGTACACAGAATCAAAAAACCTCGAGATGACGATATTCAGGAGGTGTGTGTTGCGGTGTGGCCAGGCGGAATACCTAGTGAAGGACTACCCACCAAGACGCCGAGTTAGGCGGGAAACGGATTAGGCCGGCGTGACCGTCATCAACACCCCTTGGAGTGACGCTACGTGCCTTGGCAGAAGGGTGAATGAAGCCTCGTTGCGGACGGCTGGATACGAGGAAAGCTGTGCCGGGTATTAGTGGACGAGTTGCAGGCATGGCAGTGATCAGACCTAACATAGGGAAGGGCTTTCCGTCGAGGAAAGTGAATCGGCCCTATCAGCTTGTGACGGCATCGGGTGCACCTTGGCCGTGAAGAAGGAGGCCCTGCTAGAGGTGACCCTGGGGCAGAGCATTGTTAACTTGTAGGTGTTCGTCATGATGGTGGCCGAGGATGTAATACTGCGATTGGATCCCCTGAGGAGCTACGAGGCAACGCTGGACGACGTCAGGAGAGTCTGGCGACTCGGGTGCGACGAGGCGACACTCCAGAGCCCCAACGAACATTCGGGGATCTGTAGATTGATCCTGACGGAGGATGTGGTTGTGCAAACAAGAAGCGAGATGGTGCTGAAGGCACACCTGGGAGGCCAACGGGCAAGGAACCTGGTTTTGGACCGGAAGATACCATTGAACGAATTATGCGTAGCCAGGGCATTGTTGCCTTGCCGGGAAAAGGTGTCTGTGAGACTGCTGAATCCATCGAATACCGGACATTCAGAGCGGAGCGGAATTGGGGAAGTGCGAGTCAGCTGCGAGCGTATCGGCGTGTGACTGATCCGAAGAGGTTTGGTGAAGTCACAAGCTTTGGTTCTCCGACTGGAAGACATGCTGAGGAGGGCAGTCGACCACCTGACCGCGGCACAATTGGAGATGGTCCGTAACTACTTAGACGATATCAGTCTGTCTTCAGCTAACGGAATGGCAATTACGGCCGCACCGACCGAATAATCCATCACGTCCACAGTGGGGACGCCCGATATATACCGTAACCACCAAGACGTGTTTTTCTGGTGAGGCAAGTGGAGGTCCAACACATGCTGAAGGACATGAGATCCAGAGAATTATGGAAGAGCCCGACGGCCCTTGGTGCTCCCATGCAGTCCGGTGAAGAACGACGAGCTGCGCTTGTTGCGTTGTCTGCGCGAAGCTGAACTCTGCGACTGCAAGGGACTGTTTTCCCTTATCCTGTTATGACGACACCCTGGACACTCTTTCGTATAGCCAGTAGTACTCAAAACCGGACATGAAATCAGGAAACTGGTAGGTGGCTCTAGACACCAGAGACAAGAAGAAAACTGTATTCTCGCTTTTGATAGATTGCAGTTATGCCCTTTGACATCTGTAATGCACCAGCAATCTTTCAGCGCCTCATAGTCAGTGACGATAGGATTGACATACGATGCCTGCCTTTATATCAGGACATCTTCGTCATTGGCAGCACCTTCGAAGACTATCTCGAGCACGTGAACAAAATATTGCAGAGACTGGAGGCAGCTAACCTGAAGCTAAATGTGAAGAAGTGTAAATCTTTATGCAAGGAGGTTAACGACTTGGGCCACAAACTTCAACAACTGGGGTGGCCGCGGAACTGGAGAAGGCTGAAGCTGCGAGAGATTGGCCTCGCCCAAAAGATAAACGAGATTTACGCAGTTTCCTGCGCCTATGCATCTATTACCTTCGGTTCGACAGAGATTTCTCCAACACCGCGAAGCTCCTTACTCGTTTGCCGGAAGAACACCGGCCTTACATATTAACAGAAGAGAGCGAGGACGCATTCCAGGCACTTAAGTCAGCACTCTGAAGTACGCCTGTCTTAGGTTTTACACACCTGGGTGGCGATTTTATCGTGGACACCGACACCAGCGACAGCGATATTGGAGGCATACTACCCAAAGGTGTAAATTGGCAGGAGTAATAGCGTACTACAGAATGACGCTATCCATGGCGGAAAAGTACTACTGTGTAACCCGGCGGGATTTCCTGGCAGAAGAGAAGCACTGCGATAAGCACGTGTACGGTCAGCCATTCCACCCGAGGACTGGCCACTCTGCCTTTAAGAACTTAGGAGCCAGACTGTTCGTTGGCACAGAAGCCCCAAGAGAACAACTTCACGTCAGGGGATTGGAGAGAAGGGAGCCACTCAAATGGTGATGCCATGTCAAGGATAGCGGCCACTGCGCTGAGGGAGGAAAATGAACGTACCGTAGCTGTCTGTGTGATTTCGACGGTGCATGCAGATGGATGGGATAGCGCAGGCCTGTGTAGGGAGTAGCTGGCGGACGTCGACCTCAGGCCGCTCCTGAGAGAGATAGAGGCAGGGGAGAGGCAGGGCTCGGAAGACATCGTACCTAGAAGTAGTATGTATACATCTTACTAAGCTTAACTGGGCTCATTCAAAACCGAGGAAGGTGTGTTACTCAGAGGTAGGGAGTCACCTGACAGGAAGACCCAGAGAGAGCAAGTGATTCTTCCTCGGAGAAAGGTAACGGAATTCTTGGAGGAAGTACATGCGGGACCTCGGAAGGACGTCTTGCAACCAACCGAACGATCGACAAGCTCTGATAAGGTACTACTGGTAGAGGTCACGGGCAGAAGCTGAAAGTTGTTGCCCCCAATGTCATGTGAGTGCGGCGAGTCGCGGCCCACAGATCGGAAGCCGAGGTCGCCTGCAACAGTATAACGTGGGAGCATTGTTCGAACGCACGCCATCAACATAGAAAGACGGTTCCCTGTGTCCGATAGGGTAACAAGTATCTATTGGTGGTAAGAGATTACTTCACCAAGTGACGGAGATGTACGCCATCCATAAACAGGATGCCAAGGCGACAGCTAACTGCCTCTTGGAAGAACCGTTCTGTCGCTTTGGGGTACCGCTGGAGCTACACAGCGATCAGGGCACCAACGTCGAATCGAACCTGATGAAGGAAGCACTGAAGCGACTTGGAGTGCATAAGACGCGCACAACACCACTCGCAGTCAGATGTCATGGTTGAGCAGTATATCAAGACTATAAGAGCATTTGAGGAGGGTTGTGGCCAGTCATCAAAGCGACTGGGATGTCAAGGTGCCGCTTTTCGTGCTGCCTTCCGCTCGTCAATATAAGACACCACCGGGTTAACACCAGCCAGCTTAGTCTTCCACAGGGAGCTGCGTCTGCCAAACGACCTGATGTTTGAGCAATAGAGCAACTGGAAAACCTCGTGGACCGTCTTCTCGACGTACATGAGATGGCACGTCAACACATCCACATAGCGAGCGACCGGATGAAGACTACGGGGTGTTGCTCCAATCATCAACAACCATAGTGAAAGGCCGTACATTGTGATGAAGAGAGTTAATGATGCAATCTACCGCGTCCAGAGGCTGCCCCGAGGGAAGAGGCTGGTGGTATAAATAGATCGTCTTGCCCACTATGGCGGTGCTGGTCGGATCGACCAGCAATGAGGAGGGAGCAGTGTGACCACGCGCGGGACGTTGTCGTCGGGCCGCGCCAATGTGAGAGCAAGCCAGCCCCCGTATCTAGCCGCCTGGATAGTGAGCATTTTCAGCCAGCCCCGCGCAATAATGGTCTAAACAGTAAACCCTTAACTACGTTCCCCACCTTTCTGGAAATTTCCTTGGCGGCAGGTTTGAGAAGCCGCCCCTTCGAGAACATCCAGCTTTGTTGAGAGACTATAAAACTGGCTAAAAGCGTGAAGTTCTTGTTGAGTTCGGTCAGAGACAGTGGAGTGAAGTCGACAGTAGAGAGCAGCGAAGAAGTTGAGCTACTCTGAACGACTAAGGTACGAATAATGTTTTTCGGCAGCAATTGGAGTCATCATTGTTACAATTTAATGTATGGTACAAGATGACTGCGGTTAACAGTGTAGATAATGCTATGGTGGTATTAAGAACACCGCGACGTTTGGGTTGCATGGATAGAACAAAGGTGTACACGGAGCTGAGGCCCCACTTCTAGGCCCAGGGGAAGGCTTCAACTGAGTGACAATTCTCCAGTGGGATTTTCCATTACGCCAATACCTTATTACTTTAAAAAGCCCCCTCCCGCTTACGCAGGAACGGAAGTGCATACCCCCTATGCGCGTCACGTTCTATGGATAGTAATACAATATGGCAAGGGGAAATGCCAAACTGTCTCTCCTCCGCTACTTAGGCTTGCTGATGACCTGCGTGAGCTGAACAAGGAAAGAACGTCTTAAGCCTTTGAGCACCGTGAACCTGGCTCTTCTCCGAGAAAAAAAGCCCTCGTTCTCTCATACCAAGACCAGTATGAGAGAGCGTTCTGTTTAAAATTTGATAACGTATTTGGTTTTTCATTATTTATAAACGGAGAACTCTCTCATCTGGGTATTATGTAAATTTTTAATGGAGCGTAACCATTGCTCATATATGCTTTCACTGACACATAGTGGGTTTAAAGGTTGAATGGGATTGGACAAGCTAGCTATCAGTGTTGCATTAGCATGTCATTGGTTTAGTACCTGAGTTGAATGCATGATTTACAAATGCAGGAGTTGCAAAGAATTAAGTGTATCATTTGGAAGTTCCCATTTCTATTTATACGTAGTTGAAAGGATTTTATGTTTTGTGTGATTTAAGAGTTGTGGTAGTTAAATGGCCAATGACTTTAAAGTTGCACAGTTACTATTTACGTAGTTGAATTGTAAAGCGAAATTTATTGCTAACATCTTAGGCATTTCAAAACGTTCTTATGCATCTTACTAAAGTTGTACCATTATTTTCTGAATAGTAGTTTTATCAGTTACTTGTGTATTATATTGGCAGACCTCCGCCACAAGCCTCTTATAATTCCAATACCTAAGCTTTCCTCATTCACATGTTAAAGAGCTGTTAATATCTTACAGTCCTCGCGTAATAATTTACAACGTTACAGAGAATGTAACAACACAGAGCATTTCAGTAACACAAGTTCCATGAGCTCGAAAAGCAGTACGTTTTATAGTTAAGACCGAAAAAAGTCCTTTTTAAGCTATGACATGACCCAGAACTCAAAAACTAGTTGTGAATACATATTAAGGGAGCTTAAATTAAATTGAGTTTTATTTATGGATGCTCTTTAACTACTATGATCCTTAGCGTCCCATTCTTTATTCGGCCTGAAAGACAGGTCATTTTGCTCAGAGGGCTCCTTATCAGGCTTGAGGTTCTTTTACGTGCCATAAATCTACGACACGGGACCAGGCTTTACTTTCCTTCCAAAGGAAGCCATGTTAAGTATTTTAATTTTTACCCCGAAAGGGGCAATGTGCACCAAACTAGAGTAAGGCCTACCTCCGTAGAAAACAACTACTAAAGGCAACACTCGACGAATTCCGTATGAGAGTGAACTACTTAGGAAGTGTTTTAGGCCTTTCAGACAATCCCGGAATAAATTACCACACAAATAAATGTCGGAGAGTAACGACATGTAGTATGTTACTACGAAAGTAAATAGAGTACAAATATAGGTTAGAATTTACTCTCGTGACTTGGTTGGAGTAACTCACCTGTCAAATGAACTACAATATCGTATGGTATTTGGAGGAACATGAAAATAATTTCTCTCGGGCTAACAGCCAGATGAACTCTGGAAGGATTTCCAAGCTTTCAATAGGTAACGTCACTCATCTTCAGGGAATGATGTCGAGACGACGACTTGATGGCAGGATTAGGGCAGCCCAAAGTTGTGTTAGACGTGAACTTGCCCTGGATAGGGCTAAACCATGTAAAGACGGGATGTGGCTTTTACAGGATGTCGGATAAAATTTGAGTGGGAGAGTGAAAGGAGGTAGCAAGATTTTCTCCTCAACGGTTACCACTCATGGAGCAATGGCCCTTGTGCATCGCTGGTGTAATTTGGTTTTTCGGGTTATTTCATGAGTTGTAAATGTTGATCATTCAAGAAACTTTTGGAGGAATTATATAGGAGCTCAGCCTTAGCTGCTGGTGGAGGTGCTCCGTGGATACCGGATGTGCCCGCATGCCATGCGGGGAAGCCGGTGACACCTCAAGCGGCGTGTCCTGGTATAATCCCCTAGAGACCGAGGGAGGACGCTCTGATTTTATAGAAACTCGACATTAAAATGTTGCAGTTCGGCGCCTAATTTCATCCTCCATGTAAGTAAGAGATGAGGCTTCATGAAGCAGACTCACGGGAAAGAAGCGGTACACAATAAATAGCCCGGAGGCCTCTATTCTGCGCCCGTTGCGGAAGCAGCAGACTGGTTTCTGCGCTATGCCCCAGATCTCGCTGGCGTATAGCAGGATGGGGACTGTGAGTGCTCGAAAAAGGCGCAACTCTAAAAAAACAGGCATCCCGACCTCATCATGGGATACAACGAGGCCATAGCTACAGAGGCCCGAAGCGCTAAGTCCTTGATGTGTTCCCGGAGGTTAGACCCCTATCTAGCTTAACTGTCAAGTAGGTGATGACATTCGTCCATTCTATCCTTCACCTGAGGAAAGTGAATGTGAGCAAGTTTGCGGGAAAGCTGCTCCTGTTAAAGACAATCGCGTGGCTTTCCTCCGGATTGATGGGAAATCGCCAACGCCTGCACCAATCTTGGAGGAAGCGGAGGTATCTCTGAATGGGGATGAAGTCTCTGAATGAGAGTTTATCTGTAAGGTACAGGAGCACGTCGTCAGCATATCCATCTATGTTGACGCGCTGCTCTGTAGGCAGGTCGGTCACGTAGGCGCTGAAAAGACTGGGAATAGTACAGAGCCTTTGGGGTCTGTGCCTCTTAGTGGTCTTTGTGTAAATTTGTTTCCCGCAACTTAAACTATAAAATAACGACGTTATGAGTATAAGGGTAGTGTGTGTGTAGGGAGCTCCAGACGAATGAGCTTCAGTAGGAGACCCGAATGCCAGGTTGCGTAGAGAGACTTCTCGACGTCCGGAGAGACTGCGCAGTGTGTACCCTGTCCTAGTGTACCAGGGCAGCAGGTTTCGCCCCATACGGAAGCGAAAACGGTGATCTGGGATGGGATGGACAAGTGGGCTAGAAGAACTTCGAGAGAAACGACAGGACACTGATGGATCGGTAGTTGGCCGGATGGACGGGATTTTCCCTGGCTTCAAAATGCAGATCACCCGGGCCTCCCTCTACTAACGTGGAAAGTAGCACAAGGTGAGACATGTTGAAGACCTTGGTTAGAAAGAGCCCCGCGGTCCTTTAGTAGTTGAGATGTCGCAGTGCGTCCAGGAGTTCTCTAGGACTTATGACAGGAAGTCGATCCGCCTCGTCAGGTGTTCGCCGAAGAAAACCGCGAACGTACCTCCGAATAAGTTCGGAAAAAGCGTCGTCCTGGTGGTCATCTCGAGGCCGCATAGTTCTCTCAAGGCACTCGGCAAACGCATGTGCTTTGGCTTGAAGATCGTAGACCGGGTCTACGGTGCCTTAGAGAGGGGAGGATTGTCGACCTCCACGGTTACGGGATCTTTTGGCAATTTCCACTGGTCGCCATATTCGAGGTTCATGCGGGTCATCGTGTCCTTCCATATGTGCAACCTGTGCTCGTGTAGGTGGCGACGGATCTCTCGGTGTAGACCAGGAACGACGGATTAGATGTTTTGCAGGCGGTTTGTGAGGTTGTATGTTGAGCTGGGTTGTGTACAGCAAGGTTATGGACTGTAAGAACTATGGTGGAGGTGAAGGAAGAGACCAAGGCCTCCAGGGGTGGGATTTCGGGGAATCTAGAGTTAGAGGGAAGAGACTTGAGGCAATCTTTGACGCAGCCCCAATCGGCTTTACAGTGTTGAACCGGGACTTTGTGTTTGGGAACCGTTGTGTTAACCTCAGCTAACCCGGTATTGTGGTTTTACTGTAATGCGTTGGGTGATGTGAGTGAGAGATGGAAGGAGCAATGTTTGATGATCGCGAGGCCGATAACAGAAGATCGTCCTCGACATCGTGGATGGTGGGTGTCTTGCCAGGGAACCTCTAGTCTGAGACGAGGGTCCGCATCCATCTTGCGTATGATTTCATTGCCTCGTCTATCTCCTGGGGAGCAATGCCAACGCAGGTGTTTGGCATTGAAGTCCCAAAACTATGATTTACGTGGGGATGTAGGGATGGAACGGAGAGGTAATCGTTAAGTACGAACAGCCCTCGGGGAGGGTGGTGAACAGACATTAGCATGACTTCCGAACGAACAAGATTAACGCAGGCGGCCGCGGCCTCCAGAGCTTGAAGCGGCAGCAGCGGGACTGGGTGACAGACTACACCGTTCCTCATGAGGACCGCGGTGAAGGCTCCTCGGTGACCCTCGCGATCAGGCCTGAAACTGTTGTAGCCCAGAAGGCGGAAGGGAATGCTTGGACGAAGATGTATTTCCGCGACTAAAATGAGGCTTAGGGCTTGTGAACCGGCAAAATGCTAGAGCTCATTTTCCTGATTAGAGAGTCCACACGCGTTTCAGAACGACGACGGCGACGCATTGGCAGGCTGAGGGCAAACCAATGGTGTGTTAGGCGGGTACCTGCGTGGCTGCACCAATGCTGGTACTTGTAGCGACAGTTATCGCCTGACCGGCAGTTTCGCTAAGGGCTTTGTCAGGCATAGGTTTAGGGTTAGGCATGTTAGTTATAAGACAAGTACAACCCTGCAACGAGAGTGCAGCGCACAAAACACACTTGGTGTGTCCGCGCCTGCAGGCAGCTGGGGTCCAACTAGCGCGGCGAAAGCCGGGCACCAAAAGCTGCGCCGAACCTTGCCGTGAGGAAAGGTGGCTATGGCCTTGCTCACCTGCCTGCTGCCTGATGTTGCGGTTTTTCGATGTTCTGAAAGGCAATGCTGGACCCTGATGTGAGTGGCTGGATCACCGGGAGCTGCCCAGGGCGTCGCTTCCAAGACGTGGTGACGGTCGACTGTTGAAGAGCTAAGCCGTCTGCTTTAATAAAGCTGAGCGACAGTGGAAATGAAGTAAGCGGACTGTTCTGCTCGAATATTGGCTGCTTAACCGAAGTTTATCATAATCGGGCGTGGTCACTACTTGGATGTGTGACCACTTTTTATTATCTAGATGTTGCTGGAAATGAAGTCCTCAGCCTTGGATTAGCTAAGCGCCCTCACACGTTTTCGCCATTTGCAGGTATTTCGAGTCAGGAGCCTCCGGAAGTTCGTGGCATAGAGAAGCTGCCATGTGTACACCAGGAAGTCTGGAAGCAGAATCCGTACCCCGAGCTGATGTAGAGACTCCTGGTCCGTCTATATTTAGTCAGTCTGGTGGCGCTCCATTCTGACCACAACCCCGTGTTGGCAGAGATCAACACACGGGTTGCCAGCAACGATCTTTCTAGTCACACCAGAGAAATCGATTGGGACTGCGTAAGGGGTTGTCTCAACGCATCAGTCCCGCCAAACCCCAGGATAATAGATATCCCCTCCCTGGAAACAGCAGTAAAATCCTTTACCAACACAGTGGTGCGAACAGTTCACAACCTCACCATCCTAACACCTCCTCCTCATCCCGACGCCCTACCGCTGGACCTTGAACTCCTCATCCGCCGCTCTTGGGCAGCCCGAAGGCTATACCAGCGCTACCGGTCGCCCCACAACCGACAGCTTCTGAGGCATCTTCGCCGTGATGTGTGTGACCGACTGCATGCGCAAAGGATGCAAGCTTGGGAGGTCACGATGGCCGGTCAGAACCTCGATAGTGGTGACGTCTGGCGGATAGTTAAAAACCTCCGTCGCCAACGCAATCAATACACTTCGCTTCAAGATAACCTAAGCGTTGTCTACGAACACCTAGCCAAAGCAAATGTGCTCGCGAACTATCTTGAGGACTCCTGCAGGCCCAGAGATGACCCACAGGAAGCTGACTTTACTGCTCGTGTTCACCAGGAGGTAGATCGCTATCTACGGTTGCCTCCTGATGGAGCGGAGAACCCCCTACCAATCATCCGCCCAAGTGAAGTCCAAGGCGCACTCCGGCGTCTCGACACTAAAAAGGCTTGCGGAAAGGACGGGCTGACCCCCGCCATGCTCCGCAATCTTCCATTTCGAGCCGCACTTTTCCTTACTAGTGTATTCAATATGTGTATCACCCTGGGACACTATCCACGCGAGTGGAAAGTGACCCGGGTGGTGTGCGTTCCGAAACCGGGTAAGGAATCGGCTCTTTCCTCCAGCTACCGCTCCATCAGCCTCCTACCCACCCTCTCCAAAGATTTCGAGTGGCTTATACTGCACCGCTTGTCACCGCTACTGGTCGACATTCAAGCCATCCCAACCCATCGGTTTGGTTATCGTCCTGACACTCGACCGCCCAGCAGCTGCTGCGGGTGGTGGAGGCTGCTGTCCTTGGTTTCCAGGACAGGGTCTTTACTCCTGCGGTATCTCTGGAGGTGGAGAAGGCCTTCTCAACGACCTGGCACGAGGGGCTCCTCTATAAACTGATCCAGCTTGGCCTACATAGACAAATATTTTGTACACAGTTTGCTACACCAACACTCCTTCACAGCAGTAGTTGCGGAGAAGATAACACAAAAACCCATACGAGACGGAGTTCCCGAAGGATCTGTATTATCCTCCACACTGTTTAGTCTATACATGGCAGAGTTTTCAATGGTGTAGGGCGTCAATATGGCCCAGTTTGCTGATGATGTCCTTCTGTACACTACAAATCGACACATAATCAGAGCCTTCAACCCTATACAGCGACCCCTCCGCCTCGTCCAGCACTGGTACAGGCAGTGGCGGATGTCCACGAACCCGGGCAAAAGCCAAGCTGTCCTGTTTCCAGGAGACGAATCCCCGCAGCAGACCTACCAACATTCACCTACCAAGGCCACAGGATAGAGTGTGGAACATCCGTTCGCTACTTGGATGTCACTCTAGGTAAGGGCCTACGTTTCCGTGAACACGTGCTGGAACAATGAACAGGGCTAAGGAGGCGGTAGCCGCCTTATACCCAGTACTAGCTTCCACTATGGCGGTTCACTTAAAGTTACGCCTTTACAAAGCACTTATTTTACCTCTGATGCTCTATGCCTGTGAGGTGTGAGGCATGGCAGCAGATCCTTGGCTTCTCTGGTTGCAGCGGATACAGAATAGGGGACTTCGGTCCATCTATTCTGTCTTCAGTCGCTTTCCAATCAGGCTATTGCACGAAACCTCCGCCCTACCATATGTGGAGGATGTGATTGGGTGGCGTGCTTAAAATGTTTACGCCACATTGGCACATCATGAGAACGCCTTTGTCACATCCCTGGGGGACTACTTACCTCAAGAACGTCGATACCGACACTACCGGATTCCCCGCATGGCTTGTGGGCACCCCCGGTAACGAAGGCTTTAAACCTGCCAACATCACAAAGCTCCCCATGGGAGTGGTCAATCAAAAGTAAACAAATCACAATCCATTAAGAAAAAACAAACACCAGCGGAGCAGGGCACTGGCGCTGCTCCTGAAAAGGCAGCAGCTGAGGAGTCTATGGAAACATAGCGCTACCTTCCATCACACCCACAACATCAAAACCAAACCATCACCCTACAATAGTTCCATCATCCCTATGGTAGAGCGCTTCCAAGGTAGATACAAAGCAAAATCACTTAGGCTCACTACGAGCCTACCAGACCGGAGTTGAGTGGAGTTCTTGACATCATTCCCTGAAGATGAGAGCGATGTTAGCTCTTGAACGCTTGGAAATCCTTCTAGAGTTCATCTGGCTGATAACCCGAGAGAGGTTACTTTCATATCACCGCCAGGAAAGCATCAAGTCTTGGAGGAAGATATTTTGACGTGCCCATGAATTACATTGATGATCTGGACGAAGAAAAGAACAATGACTTAGATTACATTGATGATCTCATTAAGAAAACAACGAAAATGCTATAGTGCGTATAGCACGGGTAAGGCGACATCCATATGACATTTATACAAAGAGAGAATTCAAGGACGGTTTCGGTATTAGGAAGTAATCTTTTACATTCCATTTGAACCTGCCTGAAGAGCATTTCAACAGAACCCGCGACATGAATTGAGATGTATCACCGAAACTACATTGTTATACGTCCAATGAGTGCTTCGTACCGGAATATTTCAGATAGTTACAGCGATCTTATAAACGTTCACCGTAAACCTGTTGGTCGCATCTTTCGTCGGTTGTTATAGCGCTTTTGAAGTTAAGATCAAGGTACATAAATATATATGCATGAGCGTTCAGAAAATAAAAGGCAATTATTCACTTTTACAGATCATCCACGCTTTTTGGGTGCAATTGACTGCACCCATGCTCCTATTTTGTGCCCATAAGTTGAAAAGGGTTAACCTTTCCAAAATCGGAAAGGGCATTTCTGCATCACGCAAGTAATCTGTATTGCAAATACGAAGATGAGAAACATTGTTTCCAAAGAATAATTTATAACTGCTCTTCGGTACGTTTTCCACGGTCGAGGCATTGAAATCGTCCGTCACGACTTTTCAGGCATTTTTCTTCCAGCATCTTTACATAATGATTTTTATTGAATTCAATATTCTTTAAACGGATTTTCATTATTTCTACCAACGAGCAACCCTCTTTCTATCGCGCATAACCGTATCCATGGTCGATTCAAGTAAATCGCCAAAACAAAACAATACCCCGTGAAGAAGATGATTGTCTTACGTAATATTTTTACGTAAATATTCAACTTGAAGATGTGTTGTTGTTACGTAATATATCTTTAGACTTGAAGTTGGTATGCTTACGTAATTGTATTTTACGTATTATTTATTTACGTAAATATTTTATTTAGTTGCATTTAAGGAGTTCCTAAAACACGCTTTGGGCGTCTGTTTGAATTTTGTTGATTACGTAATAGTTACTGTTATTGCGCAATATGCTGTTACGTATGAGAAGCTGATTTCAAGATGTGTTATTGTTATTACACTCCAAGTTTTACACTATAATATTTAACTTTGTTATTAACACTGCTTGTATATATTATTTATGTTTGAATTTGCCTCGGCTGCGTCAGTCTTGTTTGAAGAGTCACGTATACCTTATGCAGGGCGCGGTGTAACAAGAATGTAGACAACACAGAATTTAACTTTTTAAATTCACTTCCTTTATTAATTGTTGCACATTTATAAAGCACTACACTTTTAAGAACTGTGAGAATCTTCAATACTTTCACTTAGCGCGTATACAAATTTTCGAATTCACTCGTAGAGAACACATCTTACATCTGTTCACTACCACGGCTTGCCAGCAACTGAGTAACTCTCAACGGTAAAAACCCATTAGCTTCGGTATTTCAAGTCTCTGATTGGCTAATTCTAGTCCAATAGAATATTTGCATTTTACTTAAACGTTTTCCTTGCTATTGATTGACTAATTTTAAACTGTTACTGAATTTACCTTATCTTTGATATAATCATGACTGGTAATTTTTCAAACACTCTAACTCATTATTGCTAAAGGTTACCTCATTATTACCTCTTTGTTAGCAACTTAAAACTTATTATTCTCACAGCTCTTGCATTATTAAAGTATATAATGTATTCACATAACATTAATAAAACATGTTTACAATAAAAATAATCATTTGCAATGACTGTTACATACAAGTTAAATAATTATTACATACATATTGTTTCAAGGCGGGCTGTTATTGAATTTATTTATTGTAAAATACAATTGAAATTATTTAGGTATTAAAATACTGCCTCACCCCGGAGTAAAGAGCACTTGCTTCCGTAGTCGTAACTAATAGAGTAAATTGTAATTGTGCTCTCCAACCTTACTTCATGAGTAAATTTCTCCCGTAATAAACTATTACCGTAGTAAGGACTTCTTTGGTAAACGTTCTTTACGAAGTAATTTTACTCCAACATGGTGCACGCTACCGTTGTATGATCTAATCGCCGTGATTCGATAATGTGAATGTAAACTTTTAATATTCCTCCATTAGGGTTGTTTGTAGGGCTTGCTGATTAAAGTCAGAGAAAATCAGTCCAAAATTTCGTTTTGCTGGCTTTTATAATGTGCTTTTTAGTTGCACATAGCTTTTAAAATTCCATTTGTTTTTCAGGAATTGATGTCTTTTACATCCATATTAAGGAGGAGAGTCATTTCAGTTTCAGCTTGGGGGGGGCAGATAGCCTAAAGCAATTTGTAGAATTTTCATGTGAATTTTAACGACACATTTAGCCTAAAAGGAAATCTTTTGTTTAACAAGTGTGAAATATTTCTATTAAAAGTACATTTGTGGTAAGTTTTCTTTTTCTATAGTAGCCTAATTATTTCTCATAATTTTGGGGGAAAATTGCCCCCCCCCAAATTACGCTCCTGATAATAAGTTTTGTTTTTTTCTGTTGAATGGCTACTTTACATTCATCATTCCACCAAGGTACTAAACTTTTTTTAAGGGCGTGGGAGCGTTTTTGTACTGTTTTACAAAGATTTAATTTCAGCATTAGTGAAATTTTCTACAATGTCATTGATATTATCTTTCAAACAATTCCTCAGCAAGAGTAAGATCACGCATGTAATTATTCGAGAAAAGTGCGGAACTTTAACCACAGCTTTTACAAGGCCCCATTGTGAATTACGACTAGAATGGCTAGTGCAAGATTCAGTTTTATTACTATGGAAAAATGATTAGTCCTTCACAGAGTAGAGTCAGCCTAACAGTTGAACATATGCGCTAATACAGGGGAAAACGTTGTTACATCGATTCTACTAAATGTATTATTTGCAAATTTTAGTGGGTCTGATCACAATTTAATAACACAAAGTATGTTATTTGCAGTAGTTTTTCTATAATATTCCCGCGTTGGTTGGTTGAATGACAACTGCATAAGATGCTATGGTTGTTAAAGTCGTATAATATTTAGCACGACTTAGATAACTGTGGCACAAGGTCAATGAAAACTGACAATGTCGAGGTCGAAACTGTTAGGTATATAAATGTCACACATGGTTATCGATATATGCATTGCGAAGGTCTAACCGGAGCCGAAACTCCCCTTCTACTCCAAGAGCAAAGCGCCAACTAGGTGGCTCTCCTCTCCGAGGGTTTTCTCATGAGGCCAATACCTGGAATATCAAAGACCGCCCCCCCAAGCTTTCGCAGTAATGGAAGTGCATACTCCACTTAGCAGCGTCAACCCCAGAGGGAAAGACTACCGAAGAACCTCGGTAGGGTCGATAGTGATCTATCAAACCATCTTCCACCTTTCCAGGCTGGTACCAAAGGACATTGAGGTGTCTCAAATCCCCGCCTGGGCATCACCGCCCAGACATACCAAATATCCCATGAGTTTGGGGAATCAGTGCCCCGTCGAGACTAAACCAACCCAAAAAGCTCCCATTCGGGAGTGGCTCAGATGTTCGGCCCCATGTACTTCTGGTAACGTTAGAAGTACTACGAATGTTGGGAATACGGAGCACTCGCACCACGGCAGCTTAAGTGGTCGGAACCCGTCCCCTGCGGAATGCTCACGACAGAAATAACGAAACTGCTAAAGCTTCTATGCAGGTGTTGAGACTTACTTCTTTCCGAGGTACATTATCTTGATACAAATTGCTAGATCGCCACTAGCATGAATAGCATTATCGCGATTTTTATGGTAAGGTGTGCACCCACCTAGACTAGCAACGTAATTATCCCGAAAATGAGTTCCTAGCAAGCATACGGTTTCGAAAGCATGCTCTCTGAGCAGAATTTGAAGGAATTCATACTGAGCTCTGAAATAGTAGTTGTTCCATTTAAAATGTTGAAAGGCATAATATGAAATTTGCTGATTGAGACCATTTAGGTCCTCCCCTCTGTTGAGAATGCTCGCAGTTCTTTCTCAGTTCGGTTACTACAATTCTTCAGACCTTTGCCTCTAAGATGAGGGTTTATTTAAAGAATTATATTCGCTAACCCTTAAGATCATATGTGTAGCTTTCTGAAGACGATGCTCTGCACTTTCCACGTTGTCATAGAAGTTTTTCAGTTGGGAAAATTTGAGAACATAATCTTCAGGATTATTCTTCATCTATTTAACATATGATAGATCTTAATTAAGCTGGGAAATTTTATCATATTTTGTTATAGGAAGATTAACCTTTGGTTTAGAGTTACCGCTTTTTGGCAGTGACATTTCAGAGCCGTTTAAGGATTCGTCAGTGTCAGAAATCTCACCCTTTAGAGTAGCTCCCACCGTAGATTCCTTTGAGGATATACGAAGTTTTAAGCCCTTATCAGTTACGGTGATGCAATTGCTGAGGGGTTTCAGAGGTTGCGGAAGATCCGAGTTAGGATTCACTGTAATCCTGAGGTTATGTGCGGATTAGTACGCACTTAAATGGGATTTTTTTAATTTTAAAAAGTATTTGAAGGCGCTGCAACTTTAGGTTGATCATCTGGAGCAGATAGTGGGATGTCAGGAGTAGTAGTGAGGTTCCTGGTTGTTCCTGGGACCACCGACGATAGCAATGATGAAATAGGCCTAAATAATGAAAGTGCTATCGGTGTGTATGAGGCAGTTGAAACTCTGGAGTTTACCAGGGGTGGTTCCTTAGGCGAAGCTAGTGAAGCGCCACTTTAGTTTTTTCTAACAAGTTGAATTTGAATATAATTTGATCTCTATTTTAAATGTTGTATATTTAAATATTGCACTAATCACATAGAGGAATATAATTTTACGAATCGCTATTTCAAGAGCGAAAATAGCCGATTCCGAAGTGTTACCACGACATAAGCAGGTAACAAGCAAAATGGGTTGTAAGAGAGCGAAATGCCAAAGCCGCAATGTCCATGAGCAGGTGTAGAGGGCTGGTTGGGATTTTCAGCTGTACAGTTTGGTTGCCATGACAACCAATTCAAGCTTCGAGGTTACGGTGAACTAAAATCCGGATTTTTTGTTTTTTTGAGCAGGAAGAGCTCTTGTAGAGGCTAATCGCTGGTCACTGACCTTGTGAAATCTTTAGTGAACTTGCAAACATCCCTACCCTTGGGTAACGGAATGTTTTCCCTCTCAAATCACTTTTAAACTCCAAGTTCTCGGACTCGGACCTTCAGTGTCGGTTCAGTTCATGTGCGAAAACAATCTCTACGCAGCGATTATTGTAGTAGTGTGTATTAGGGTCTTGGAAGTTCGCTAGTGTGAATTAAAGCATTCGCAATAAGCTTATATCTTAAAAGCATTAAACCATTGGAGGTTTGCAATGAATTCGCAAAATGACAGTATGTTGCGTGTTAAAAAAAATACTTCACAGTGGACTGAGGACGATAAAGCAGACGTGATGGTTACGGGTAGACTAAGCCAGTTTAGTGTATCGACACATGAAGTCGAAAGGAAAGGTGCAAAGTGTTACATCAGCCATTTTAAAACCTCGTGGCACAGTTAATACGCCAACCGAAAGGACAGAAGGGTCAACTTAACATATAAGAAATATTAAATTGCCTGTTTTGTTGTGTGAAATGAGCTTCACCTATTTTTAGGCCATGGTCAGTGTGGTTCATTTGTGTTTGAGATGTCGGCGAAAAATCAAGCGTGTTTTAATAAGCACTGAACAGAAGCTTGAAGCCGTTAGCGACAGAATGACGACTAAGAGGGATTCAAAACGTTAGAGCTAAGAAAAACGGCAATACTAATAACGCATCCTTTTTTCAGCTATAGGAAGCCATAGACAGCACAGCTATAACCAATATGAGTGTTCCGCATTAATGAAAGCATAATTTACAGTATATCTAAACTATGAAAGCTATTCTTTCTTCCGATATAAAACCTAAATTCCAGGTTGTAAAGAAGACGGAATTATCGTAAAATGCATCTCTAGTTGGTTTCTCGTTACGCAAACCATAACCGTCATTGTTGTCACGCAGTTTCGGATATTTTAGGTTATCTGCTACAAATTATCCCATTATTGCAACTTACGGCAATATTATTACCCAAGTGAGTGATGTTAAACTTTTATTTATACAGAACTATCGTATATCTGCGAAAAACGTAGTAGTGAATAACGTGCAAGCAAAGCTCAACTATGTACGTATGTTGTGACTGAATTCAGTTTTCAATAACACTTCACTTTTCTAGCGTGACTTGATCAGCAGGATTCATCTCGGTGAGGTCGTCCTTCCAGAATCAGAGCGTCGTGGACGTTACAGTGATTCTCCAGGAGAAGCTGTTGTTTCACCTCCCGGTCTCTTACCCTATTGATGAATAGACTGCTTCTCCGGAAATAAAGTCTACTGAAAATCTGAGAGCCAGTTGCGCCAGCCGTTCTATCTCCATGGAAAATTCTTGAAAGGTCGCGCCCAGTTGTACTCTTGCTTTCAGCTGGGCACGGTAAGCGGCGTCCAGTCAATGTTCCCCATAACGCCCCTCCAACAGTTTAATCGAGCCTCCGGCAGGAAGGTGGAAGGGTTTTGGCTGCTTGCCCCTGCAGGATCGCCAAAAGCTGTATACGTCATCTTCGCGGCCATTATGCGTGGCAATGACCTAAAATTGCTGCTTAAGCAGTACCCACAAGGAAGTGCAGTCGAATTTCGGAGCCTTGGCCGTTTTTACTTTAGCCGGTTCAGCAATCGTGGGACCCTCTAGTCTACACATTCGGCAAGAATGCGGCCAATCTCCTCTATTGCGTCATCCATCATCCTCTTGCTTTCCATTGTCTACTGGTCCAGACGGTCTTTTACTGCGGCCTCCATTATTGTCTTGTTTTCCTCCGTATACTAACAGTTTTTCTTGCTGGTTTAGGCGCTCTTCCATAGCATTAATTTTTCCGCACATGTATTATGCGATTACTCTTAGTCCCATTACAATGTCGTCTTTCACCGTAGATTTACCTCCGATTTGATATAATTGATGTCAAAGCCGAAGTTCGGATTTAATGTTCTCATTTCGTCCATTCCTCCCTTAACTCTCTTCTTTTCCGTTCCCATCTCCACCAAAACTTCCGCTCATTTCCTTCTCCGTCTCGGATTTCATTTATCTCCATTCCAGATTTCGTTACCTTCATTTGACTTAATACATTGCTGCAGTATTTTCTCCATCGCTGCGTTCAGTTTCACTGTCACTTCACTTCTCTTTGCGCGTAGCGGTGAAATGAATCGCAGGAAGAGACTCTTTTCTTTGCACTTCACTCACTGGAGTGTCGAACACAAGACGTCTTTAATAGCACGGCGAGCAGCACTCACTGTACGTGTTAACTCGAACACCACGAGCTAGCCGGTTGACGAGCGAGCATGGTCGCTTATACCAGGTGAGTCAGCTGCACCTAGGTATTCGTATCTATGCAACCCGCATTTTATAGACTAATGTGAAAACATTGGCCCTTTTATCAAACTGTTATTGTAGCTCTGTCCTATTCGAAACTATACACAACCACCACTAAGGATTAAAGGCCTGAATGAGCCAAGAAAGGCTTTAAAAAGACGGCTTTTCATGGATATAATGCTTGCAAGGAGATAGAGGTATGTTTTCTCGAAGAGGGGAATACAACACGTGCGTTCTGGCCGAGCGGATTAGCTGCCGGGATGTGGTAAAGCAACGGTTAGCTTCGGAAGTTCGAATCTAAAACATCAAACTGTTTTGGTTATTTTTTTCTCTCCTTGCGTATATTTTCTGTATTTTAGTATACTAATCTAGTTATTTTTGTTATTGGCTCTCCTGTGAGCCAAAGAGACAAGAATTACGATCAGATAATTGTGTATCATGCTTACGATAATAATCTGTACCTATCTGGTGTTGTAAACCGTGTCACGTAGTTAGCTTTTATTCTTTTGGGCACATATCTACGATATTAAATCTTAACAGCTTTTGTTTCATATTTAAACCTTATGATTCACTTCTTCTACTGACAAAGGATTTGTAAATGTGCTAAGTTCATGCTAAACAGAATAATAAATTGTTAAAGAGCGTGGATTTCATCAACGAAGTAAATGTTCAAAAAGACGGCCCCCCTTCGTCAATGCACATTTATGTACGTTGCCGGAAAGACCTTCTTGCATGTTGTAACATGCCCGGTGTAATCTGCCTGCATTCTTCACGTACGAGTTCCCGGAAATGATTTGGCCTTTGCGGTTCTTCTTCTTTACGGTAGAAAAAACATGGTGATCATTGTATTTTGTACACACTTATGTTATAAAAAAATGTTCATTGTATCATATCAAATTATAGGCCAAAAGAGATAAAACAAAAGGTAATAACATTTTTGAACTTAACACGACGGATTTGAACCCGCATTAAGCGACTATGATAATACCATTCGGCCAATGCTACGTTGCGAGTTGGGGTTCCTATACGAATTAATAATAGCAAAACTCAACCCCACCTCAAATCTTTACATGTTTTATGCAACTTCATACAGCGTTTGGAGATCATCTTGGTAACTAACTCAAATAAACAAACTGCATCAGCCATTTCAATTACTATATGAACTGAAATATGCCATAGTTCGTGACAGAAGAGAAATTATCTACCTAATGCTTAGCATTTTTTGACAAGGCTGTACAACGAACCTTTGCTGGCTGACAGCTTAAATCCAAAGGTCGCACTGCTAGATCTTCCATTTTGTTTTTAAATAGTTTTGTCAACCGATGCATGTGATAAGTAGTTCCTTCAGGGGCGTTTTCAAAGGTATCAATGTATGCTAAAAAATAAAAGTTTGTAAAATCAACTTAAAGTGCCACTGAAGCTCCCAGTGTCAGGATGGGATGTTTTTGGCATCGACATACATGACGATAGCATTCTGTCCCATCAAACACTTAAGCACCGAGTTATCTATCCCTCCTCTATAGTGTTATGCAAATCGGCCTTTAGGAGGAATTCAAGAAAGGCGTAAGTCACATGTTGCTTAGTACGTTACATAAATTCAAAAATAAATAGGAGCAGTTGACTCACCTGGTATATAACAGTGTTCCAGAATGTTTGCGAGAGGCGGGGGTGAAGAAGCGTCCAGTATTTCTAGTCGCGCTTCGAAGGCGTTCCTGATATTTATTTCGGGGAGAGCGCCCGACCCCTCTCCAAGTAATCATTGGTAAACACTGCAGGACACGTTGCCACCTGCCGCTGGATCCATCATAGTGTATATATTTGTTGAAAATTTTGAGTGGAAATCCTGCAGTAACCAGTAGTGTTAACTCCAGTCGTCTAATTACCTACTTGATTGTTTTAAATGTTATTGATTAAAATTATTGGATGATTAAAGTGCAACATTTCTTCAGCATGGGTACCACAAGCAATTTGGTAGGCCCAGGTTTTCCATCCAGCTATTGATGCACACCCAACTGTTATATATATATATTGCCATTTGCAAAAAAGTTACACCGGCAGTTTGGCATTACTTCTGTTTCCTGTCGCTGTCAAGCTAATGTATTTACATTTCTCTCATCCTGAAGCACTTTACATACAATCTGATTAATGCTCCTTGTATTGTCTGTGTTTCTATTCTATATGTCTCATGTTTGTTGTGATCGTTCTAGATCTTTATTTGTTGTTTACCAGCCTTGGGTTTTTATGACTATATACGTGGCGCATCTAGAAAGTAAGTTTCCCCATTTTTTTAAAACAAAAGAAAACATAGTTGCACGAAAAAAATTATTGGCAACAGGTACAGCAATGTCTGAGCTATTTTTCGACATATCACCACAAGAATTGACACACTTGTCATATCGTAGGATCAACTTTCGTATTCCTGTGTCGTATAAGTCTGCTGCTTGTGAATCATCAGCTCTTCGTCGTTGTCAAAACGCTGAGAGGAGGACAGGAATTTCTTGAGGTGCAAGAAAAGATGGAAATCGCCGTGAACAAGATCAGGACTGTATGGTGGAAGATCAAACAGCTCCCAGCCGAACTCCTGCAGAACAGTTGCTGTGCGCCGAGCCGTATGTGGACGAGCTATGTCATGGAGCAGCAGAACACCTGTAGTAAGCATTCCACGCCTCGTTTTGAATGGCACGTCGCAATTTCCGCAGTGTTTTACAATAACGGTCAGCACTCATTGTTTCACCTCTGGACAGGAAGTCAATGAGCAGAATGGTCTTCCTGTTCCAGAACACCGTGACATCACTTTCTGCACCGACGCAGTCTGTTAGAATTTCGTCTTGACTAGAGATCCACTGTGACGCCAATGCATTGACTGCTGCTTGGTTTCCGGAGTAAAGTACGAAATCCACGTCTTATCGGCCGTGGCGATCCTTTCGAACTCGTCGCCGTCATCATGATACCGCTGCAGAAATATCAGTGCTGCTCCTAAGCGTTTCGTTTTGTGCTCGGGTGTCAGGTTTTTCCGCACCCAATTTCCTGAACAGCAGGTGCTTAGTGACAATTTCATGCAACAAGGATCGCGATATCTGTGGATCGGAAAATGGCTCCTGAACTCCGTAATCGTGAATCTCCACGATGCGCTGCTGCATCAGCTCAACAGTTATCATTGATGAGGGACGGTCGCCCACTGCGCTCATCATGGATACTTTGACGACCTTCGGAAAAACTACCTACACCGGCGACGCAACATCTGTTTGCTCATGAAGTTCGGCCCGTAGACCTGACGAATTTCGATCGGCGTTGTTTTGTGCAGTAAGGAACTTTATCACTGACCGAACTTCACAGGCGGCGGGAGAACGAATAAGAGCCACCATTTCGGGCCACTGCTGACGCGCTATTGGCAACCTGTCCGGCCGACAGATTGATGATACATCATAGATCTGTTACGCATGCGCATAAGTTTACTTTAAAGTAAACAAAATCGGGAACTTACTTTCTGGATGCGCCTCCTACATCAAGGTATGCAAGAGTATATTTAATTTTAATTTAATAGGCTTCATACTATTGCTTTACTCCTACTTAAAACCGTGGTTTGTGTTTGCAGTTTTATTTTTTCCTATTTTATATTTTGTGGGGTGTCCGGAACCCCTGGACACCGCCTTATCTATGCCACAGTTTTGTGCAAATGTCCATAACACACTTGCAAAGACCTCACATTTTCAAAATGTGAGATCATGCTCTACAAATTGGTAATGGTCTAGGAATCTTTCCATAAGCCCTTTGTTGTTTGAAATAACCAAAGTGTAATGGATGCATTAGTTATTTTAGTAATGAAACTTAACAGCTCTCAGGTAAACTGGCCAGTATCACTCATTTTGAGGTTTGTTGATGAAGTTTAACACTAGGTAGCTGTCAGTGTACAGCACCATTTGGAAACATGTTCTCTTTTGCACATTTATTTCCATGGTCTGAATAATATATACATCAAATTTGACCTATTGTGCTCCAAATACTATATAATTATGGCCACCTTGAATTTTGTCAGTTTTATTGATTGCATTACAGTTAATTTGATAGATGAGCAATATGTCTCATATGTAGAAATTGAAAGATGCAAGGTATTAACATGTAAATTAGGATATGAAGGCTTAAGTCACATTTTAAAATGATTATGAAATTAAACCACCAGGAAAAATCATTACTTTTATTTAAAACAAACACTGCCCATATATTAGCAAACTGTTGCTATGCTAAAAGTAATATACATATAAAAGCTCAGATTGAGATGGGGGTGTTTCATAAAAACATTAAATGTACAAGAACAGATACATGTTATCATATTATATGCTTTTCTTGTTCACAAAGCTTTTACTCAGTAAATTGTAGTTTTTATTTTTATATGCTGAATTGTATGATGAAATGGGTTTTAGCTGAACTTTACAGAAATTATATTGACATTTGACAATAAGTATTTTATGAATTGTTGCAGCATTTATACTAATATTAAGACAACTGCTAAAGGCATTTTGTTAGCTTTATGTATCATACACATACAGAAAGAATATTATCCAATGAGAACACAAAAGCATATTACATAAAAGAAAAAAGGATTACAAATGTACAATGTAATAGAACTGGTTTCCTGCTACTGCAATAAGTTTTTATGCTCCAGTATTGTGATGTTTGAGAATAACAAGTACTACTATTGGTTGTCTAAAACTAGTTTATATCCTTAATTTATTATAATGGTAAAGGTAATTCATTTAACTCACAAAATCAGATTTCAGTAACTAGTGTAATTATATATCCTTTCTACTTTGCCTTACTGCTGCAGTGCAAATCAGAGCTCGCTCTCCTCTCAAAGTCTGACGTCATTCTATACTTTAGTTCCCACATGCAGAGGCACTACATATCTATGCATACTATTGTGCAAGATATGCAGGCGAGAGGGAAAAGTGGTATGCCAATTGTTTATCAAGTTGCTATACATTTATTGAAACATTATACAAGAATTTCAGATGCTGAGTTTCATAGATGACATGCCTATGTACAGCTGTTAGAAAACACTCTTGGCTTTTGCACCAATATAGATGATGGAAAAGCAGACAGGATGTATAACAATGACCTTGAATCTACAACAAAAGTCAATGGCAAAAGCTAATAATTATCTTTCTCCCATAGGGATTAATCATGGACTTATTTCAATGTTCCATGTTTACTGGAAGCTTACATATTAACACTACTGAGGGGGCAAAAATGACTTTTGTAACATCACGACAGATAATTGACTTCATTCCTACTATTCTTTTGCCTACATTTGCTTTTTACTCCCTCAGTTTCAATTACTTTTAAGAATATATTGAACTATTTTACACTTTCGTATATCTCTATATATATGTATATGCAAAATTCAAGTATCTTTACATTTTAAGAGCTTCCTTTATGTTATATATACATACTGATATACATTTGTTTTCTGTTTGCTATTTTGTTATATACTTTACAAATACATAACTAGAAGTAATCAGAATGCACAAATACAATGGGAGAATGAAATGCACTTAGCAGTTAACGGCTGAGGTACTAATATGGAAGACCAAAATACATATAATCTATTTTGGGAGGTGGGAGGGGTTTCTGATATCAGTAAATTGTGCTACTGGATGCTGCATGAAGTAGGAGGTGAAGGGGAAGGGGTTGGTAGTATTATGCCACAATTTTCAAAGTAGTTAATTGGTAATCTATCCCGAGCCTTTAGCTTCTCTACAGATGCTTATCACTAATTCATATGTATATCCATTAATTCACTTATAAATAATTCCTAAAGATTCTAGGTTGCCTAATAAAACAAACACATTAAAGGCTGGACCCAAAAAGACACGAAAGGAGATTTTTGTGAAACTCACTTCTGAACCTAAAATGAACACTGGTTTCTCTCTCTTCACACACAAACATGCAGGACTGCCTATGTAAGCTCTGCATCCATGCTTGTCACAAAACCCCATGTAATTTATATAATAGTGGGAATGTAGTGACATATATTCCAAATATTTTTTGACATCCACAACACATACAACTTTTTTAACATCCATTTGCTCAGGTCATACTGGAGATGAATGATGGTGTAAAATGAATGTGCAAATAAACTCAAGCGCTAAAATTATCTACATTCATCCTAAGAACCACGAAAAATCCTGAATATATACTTAAGTCAGATAATTCTATTCGCATGGGATCTGAATCTGAATCCACAGTGTACGAGGCAAGAGCATTATCCCTACACCAACATGATGGCATAAGTCTAGTTGCACTCTCTCTCTCTCTCCCCCAGAAAGTTTGTATTGACTGAAGAAATGAAATTGTGCAGGGTAACTAAAATAAACAAAATACTACCTTTATGAACTGAGCAATGTTTCAATGTGGAGATTGTATTAATTTACGGTTCTAAATGCTTAAGTCATGACCTAATGAAATTATTACTGTAGATGTAACACATTCACAAGAATTGTCTCCTTTATGGTCAAGGAATTTTTAACTTTGCAGCATGGTTCTTATCACCACAATCTACTCATGCTTATAAATTATGAATTCTGCTAAATTTTAAGGTGCATCTGCTTTATGACAGTAATTATGCAGTACAATTCATTAAGATTTATATAATTATTTTGTGAAATAATCTTAGAACTCATATTTTTAGCAGCTTTTCATATAAGCTATCTTTAACTTTGAACCAATTTCAACCACATTTTAAATGCATTAACAGTAGCTCTTCTTGCATTATGAAGTTACTGCTCCATGTGTTCAGCAGTACATCTAACACTCATGATTTTTAGAAAGTTCTATAAATAAATTACCCATAATTTTGTATTGCTTTCAACTTAACTATAAATGAATCAACAAATACTACTCCAAATCTCAATTTCAACTTCACACATGCCATGCTTCATCTAAAAATCAATTTTTTTGTGTTCTATATATAAACCAATCCTAATTCTCTACAGCTTTCAACAAAATTTTAAGTAGGTGGACTGATGCTTCTCCAAATATTATGTATAACATTTTGACAACATGTGTGTAGCAGTGGCATAGCCAAAAAATATTAAGGTGGGGGGACTTATGTACAGGGATGCATTTTTTTAAACAATTTGTACCAATTTAAATAAGAATATGAATTAATCCTGAGTTGAAGTATTTAAATAAATCAATTTTATATTCAGAGATTAAGGTGCAGCAACTGGAATTACATTTAGAACAGGATGTATTGTATATTCCAAGTGGCAGATATGTTGTGACAAGAATTAATGACCACTGTACAATATTTTATATTACTGCTGCAGGCCATTTTTATTTCACTACAAAATAGGGTTTCTAGTTATGCTCTAAGCTAGGAGATATTGCACTCATTTGGAAACCACTCAAATTCAGCACTGGAACAAAACATGTCTCCGATATCTTAACATAATTTTACCCACACCATCTATAGTACAAATTTCCGTTGTGGTCACCTTTGGTGATATTGTTTAAGACATGCAGCATAAATAAATAGGGTACCAGTGATACAATTAGAAAGTTTATCTCATTCGCGCCAACCTAGAAAGATGATGCTATTTCAATGAAGCTACTTTTGCTATTAATTTTTACATTTTTTAGCTATGCCTCCACTCTACAGTAATAAATACATTTAAAACCAACAGCTGCGAGCTTTAGTAGTTTTTTGCTACAGCACATCTTTGATTCAAAGCTTCAGTTCTGAACTATTTGACCATAGCTACTTATGATAATGCAGGAATAATTTACACAGATTCAGTAATTACTAAAATGAGCATGCCATTACAGGAAACAAAAGTAAATAGTTTGTTCAGCATTCTTTGAAATTAAGAAAGTACTAATATATTCACATAATGAGAGAGATCCAAAAATAATGCACAAGAGTGTAAGTGCCATACATTTTGTTTTCTTTATCTGCTTGCATTAACATAATTCAAAATCAACCTCTTGGGGTTTAAAGACGGCTTGCTAAAGTTGTGGGAGCGACTGGATGGTGCTAAATTCCCTATGGAGTTAAACTCTTAAATTGTTAGGTCACAGCTGGTTCAGGTAATTTAAAATGATGAACAGCTAACTTTTGTGCATTTTTCATTTTAGGGTAGAGGTTATAATCGGATAGACTCGTTAAACCATGATGAGTTGGTAATAGAAACATTATCACTAAAAGTTAAACTTGCTTGAACATTTTAATTCAAAATCATTGGAACTTTTATACATGGAAGCAAATAATCAATGATGGAACATGCATTGATGTTAAACACGTACACTCCATGTACCAAATTATTGGCAGAATGTTTCCAAGGCCTATTGTCCTGCCAATATTTTGGCAAGTGCAGCTAAATGAGAGTTTAACATAAATTAATTTTGCATATTTAATCGAACATGTTTTGGAGATGGTTCGTCTTCATCATCAGCAATTATCTGACTGGCTAGATTTGCTAGTTGTTTTGTTGTATGTGGTGACAAATCAGAATTAAAAATGTGTATCTTGCAGTAACGATTCACTTCTGGTCTTCCAACCATAAATTGTGCCGATATTAAACTATTAAAACCAGCCAGAAATGCAGCCGAACTCAATATACAGGAGAACATTTTAAAACATTTTAATCATAAAAAATAGGATACACATTCTGAATTTTTATTTGCCACCAGAAAATACTCTCTGAAAGTTAATCTCTCAAATACAGGATGTCCCCTCAAACAACCAATCTACAACGGATTGCAGATTGAACCAATCAGATAATTGCTGATGATTGAGATAGCAATCTATGAAACATGTTCAAATAACATAACACTTGATGGGAAACACAGTGAAGTAGATAAAATATTAATAAAAATCTAGTGGCAACACACTAACGCTTACAAGGTAATTATCTTGAAAGAGTGAAGTTCGAGTGTGTTGTCACTAAATTTTTATTAATATGTTCAAATAAGTTTAAAACTTTTGTTAATATTAGTGTTTCTAATACTGATTCAACATCGTTTAGTGATAAACACATCACTGTTTCTAGTCTTCTGTTATACTATATCAGATGGACTCGTGTTCAGATTCTTGGCAAAATGAGACAGTTTTCCTGATAACTGGTCAATACATAACCTAGAGCCTCTGATATACAGTTTTATGTTACTGTGAAGCAGCAATCAATGTGGTAACAGGAACAGACTCAATAGCAATGACATCTTGACAAATGTATGCTTGAATTTTTACTGTTGCCAATGTCGTTTTGAGAGATGCAATAAATTTGAGTGTTTCCATTGAGCTCATTGCAACTTAATGTTTCAAGTCATGAATACATGTCTGATCCATAGAAACAATTTGTCTTAAGAATATTTTCCCCCCTTGTGTCTGGTTTCTTCTGTCTTCTTGCTGAAAACACAAGAGTAACATGCAGTTTCTTTTTCCCTTTGCTTTTTATTGATCAGTCAGCAATCCTTCTCTGTAAAATTATCTGTTTAACTGTGATATACCAATAATTTGGACATACCACACTGATAGAATATCTCTTCAAAATGTCATTCATCTCTCTCTTTCTAAAATTTTTACAATATTCTATGCAGAGAAGTGTATTTATGGTCTTCAACTTCCATGGCATTTGTCTTCTGCAGTATTGTGACCTTATGAAAATGTTTCTTCATACAATTAGGAAATGGTGCTACAGTCTACCAGAGACAACATACACTTCTTTAAGAAATTCATGAATTTTAATAACAGGTGTTTTATTCAAGGCATTAATGTAACCTAAATTATTTTTACATCCAGCTGGATAGTTTGTAGACAAAGAAACTTTGAAGCAATTTAATTAAACCAGCATTGGCTTATTTAAAATCATTAATATCCTAACAAAACAATGTACAGCTCCTTGTTGATGGGAGCGATTATGCGGTATGCATTATTTCTGGCATCAACCTCATATTCAGCGAGAGATTGGTTCATATCAATAAAACTGAAGCACCAACTTGTAAGATTAAGGTGGGAGTCTGAGTATTTACTTGTGAGCAAACTGAAGAAAAGAAAGCTTTGATTTCAGATTGTATATCTTTACCTTTTCCTTCTATGATAAAATAAAAAACAAAAAAGCTTCCAGTTATCTGCTTGGTCTTCATGATGAGCAACCTGTGTCGAGTAAGCGTGGGCATCTGATTTCAGTTTTGTTGGTTTTGACATTTTTTATCATTTCATTTGTTGTAAATAAGAATATATGACAATGTTTATTAAAAATGTCATCATCTGATTCAGGTGAAAGCTAGGTTTGTACACAAAGCACAATTGTGTTTTAGTAGCTACGGCTACTTCCGGAACTAAAAAAAAAAGAAAAAAAAAAAAAAGAAGAAGAATAAGGGAAATAAGAGGAAAAAAAGTGAAAAAAAAAAGCAAAAATAAGGAAAGAGGAAGAAACTCATAAAGTCATCCATTTATTTGAGGCTAATTTTGGCAGACGAAGTGATACAAAATAGTTGCTTAAAAAAGTAATATTAATACCATGCTAAAACGGAAAACAGATAGCACATGTAGCAAAATAGGAAACTGCCTCTCTAGCTGAGCAAAACAATGCTCTATTACGACCTTCCCTTTTTAAAAAGCTTGTTAATGATTTGTTACTGTCCTCTGTTGGTTTACGACAGGGGGGTCATCAGTTAGGGCTCTAGGCCATATTTTTCATCAACCAAAAGGACAGTGTTCTCAAATAAACTTAGCACACCTGTAAGACTTGAAATTTTCCATATTCGATTGCTGTGCACTGACCTCGGTCAGCTAGCCTCAACACTAGTGGACTAATTGTTCCTTTTTGTCGCATGTAGCCAGCACATTGATACTTCTATAACCCTTTCTATTAATATATTCTGTATTCATCGGCATACTGCACAGTTTTCGAATTCCCACATATGTACAATCAAGTACACAATAGCACTTTGAAATTTACATTTTTCTATTCAGTTATTATTTTCCAGTCACATCATGTGATGACAGAAGTCAACTTTTTATACTATTCTTTTAGTAGAAACACTAGTCACTGTTTTACTCACTGTAGTTTGATGAACCCTATTCTTTCCACAATGCTGGACTGGTATTCTAGATCAACCACATAGTGAAGCAAAAATCATCATTCCCTGTTCTGAAGACACCTTTTCTTTCCTCTGTGTCTCGCAGAAAACAATTTGCAATCCACTTAAAATTTTCTTTGTTGAAACGATCAGTTTTATAATGCTCTCGACCTGAACATTGGCATGTCTGCAGCACTTCTCAAGCATATACATGCTGCCAATTGAGCTATATCTGCAGTGTGCAAAGGTGAGTCTACAACTGACTAGACTTCACATTTTAGAAGTAATTGCTTCCAGAATGAAGTCAGTGCTTTGCTTTATTCATACAATTTATCTAACGTCGAAGCCAGAGTTTCATGGTGAAGGAAAAGTTTCATTCTTTCATTTCATCACCACAAGTTAAAGCTTTTGTTTCACATTTTAGTAATAAATCCCGAAGCATAAGTACTTACATCGCTATATTCATATGGCCCATTATTATACAATATTAAATACACAAATGCTTTCAGCTAGAAAACTACTTTTTTTTTCATCAAGCTTTCCATTACATAAACATCCAGGCCCTATACACACATCCTGCCTCCCACACCAATTATTAGGTCGCTCTACACGCATGTGATGCTAACGTATAATTCTACAGATCACAATGTTTGGCTTCTGTTAGATACAACCTAGTAGAATTTAAAATCAGCTCTAATTTTGGAATGATATATTGCTCTGCATATTGTAGTATAAATGTGAAATACCATGCAAAACATAGGAATGCAAATTTTATTTTAGCATACTTGCCAACGTCCTGAAATTGAAAAATGTAAAATTTACCCTCATGCAGCAAAGCTTAATAATTTTGCAATGACATGAAATTTAGAATGCATCAAATGTTCAATGCAGAGGTGTACAAAAACTATATGTAATATAAATGGGAATTTTGTTTTATAAGATTCCTTGAAGGCCTGGTAGTACTCGTCCTTTTGGTCACATATGCTGCAATTCTTCATGGTACAACAATTAACATCTATAAAAGCAAAAACACCACTACCTAGGCTATACAGATTTCTATCCATATTTTAAGCTTCATAACATGAACTATAAACAAAAACTGTCACAAAAACAGGAAACTATACTCCGCGAACACATAATACAAATAAGATAAACAGTTTATGTGAGGGAGTTACTTTAAGGTTCCCGTTGACCATTGCAGAATGTTTATGACCATTTAATGCTGGTTACTAGAAGTCACTGATGGTGCAATCAAATTTTAAATCTGCATATTATGCATTTTGTTGCAGCCCAGGGGACCATGATCGTGATGGAAGTACAGATACTGGCCTATACTAGCACTGTACACCAAGTAGCCCGGTACATTCAGTCTGTAATCCTAAGTTCCAATATAATGCAATAGAATTTAATGCTTTATCATGTCTGTAGTGAAATTCTTCAACTTTTGAATTCACTCGCAAAGTTGCAAAAAATGCCTTTGCGGTAAAGTGTGAAAGCCCTCCACTCCCATACATTTTTATGGGTAAACTGTAAAAGCTGGTAAATATGTTTCAGTAGTAATACAGCATTTCTTCAATAAAATTGTGTAAAATATATTACTTCTGAAACACCAACATGTACAAATGAATTTCCAGAATAGAAAGTTATCCTAGAATTGGAAACTGACTGAAGGGCTAAGAATTGCTGGTATTTATTTATATAAAATGCTAATCAGTTGAAAGTTCAGGTCTGAACACTGAAATGTACTGATCCTTTCTTATGCCCTTTTGAGGAATAAAATGCATCAGAAACACATACTCCAGATAGTTAAATGACAGGTAAAAATCAGTAGAATAAGATGTGGCAACACTTCCTCAAATTTATGGGCATCTATTTATGAATATGGGATAGAAAAATGAACTTTAGTACCCTTTTAAATGGAAACATGGGAGATCTTAGCAGTAGCGTTCACTTCTTTTTATATGCTTAAAATAAATGAACAAGTAAATTTTTTTCTCTGTATGCGTTTGAATGCTATTAATACTTTCTTGCAATAAACATCTGCAGGTCAGTAATTCCTCTTGTTCAGTCACCACTCTGCTCTTATGAAGTCCAAAGCAAGATTTTTTAATGACATAACTGAACCTCATTTTAACAAGACATAAGAGGTTCTCTGATATATGTTAAATGCACCAGTATACTGATATGGCTGATATTATACTTAAATCTATGCATATGTTTATTGATTTTTGAATGCATATCACTGATTATGTGCGCCATTGCACTAACAAAGTACTTCATGTTGCTCTGTTTTCTTTTCCTTTTTAAGAATCTATTAAGAGTACTTACATGGTGAGGAAGCAAATCATTCAATGTTATTATACCTGCATCAAAAAAACCAATAGCGTCAGATTTGGGGAAATTCCGGTACACCAAACACAAATGTAATGCAAATTATATTTACAATATAAAGTGTGTTTTTTTTAAAATTTTAAAAGGAAAGGGAGGCCAATATATTCCCTAAACACTGCAACCAGTTGTGATCTATTTTGCTTCCCTTCATTTAATTCCCTAAGATCTTTGCCTCCTTTGCAAAGTCTGCGAGTCTCATGATGAGAGTAGGCATACTTTCATTTATGTAATAATTCCAAGAAAAAATACAAAGTTGTGACTGTAGGTAAACAGAGATTAAGGGTTGAAAGGGGGGGAAGTTTTACTTTGCAATTATGCTTGTACTCTTATACTATAAAAGAGGTATGTGGATGTGCTGCATTCTGATAAAACCACACACACTGCCTTTCCTCAGGTCACTAATTTTTGCCTAGTTGCTGTTTCAAACATGGCTCATTTTACACCTGCCAAGAATACCCTTGAAACTTACAAAATATACCCTCATCCTGGAAGGAAGAGAATGATTTACTCTGCAGTTCTGCCTTTGCTAACACAAGCATTCAGGAAACATTACAAGTCCTGGTCAACAGTAAGAAGTTCAGTGACCTTGAAACACAAAAAATTTAAATGAGTATTATGTTTTTGTTGAAGTCAGAGGTTGGTTTTGCAACATTATCTTCAACATACAGAGTACAGGGTATTCAAATAATTTAAAACTCTGTTCCCAAGGATTAAATACCTTTAAGCAGACTTTCACAGTTCAAATGAAAGTGCCTTACTGCAAAATTTCTTATTAGGAGTTAAAATTCTGCACTTACCAAAGCGTTTACTAGTATTTGAGGGAGCAGTGCATCTGAAAAGATACTGTTGATGTACCTAGTTTCATTCCCTTTTTGTAAGTTACACAAGCAGAACATTTTGCCTTTACTCACAGCTTTCTCAAGTATAGACTTTGTATATCACTTGAGTCCTTAAATGGGTGAGAGTTGGAGCAATCAGAGCATTGTTCTGAAAAGTTCTACGATTTGCATTATTTATTTTGGATCAATTGAATTTGTTCTATCTCTGGCACACAAAATTAGGAGTTTCATATTTCTTTAATCAGATGATTACCCTCAGATTTATTAAGTCATTATTTTCATCAGTTTTCACTGTAATGGCACATGCTTTTAGTATTACTACTGCCATTTTCACTTGCACCACCACTGAAAATATCAGTGTCACAAGAAAACTATATTAGAATTATATCTTTAAGTGGCAAATTTCTTTTGCCAATAAGCATTATGGTGAAAAAACTGTATGCTAATTAACCATAGGTTGGGAAGATGAAAAGTAGAATTATTTACTACTAAGACTCAGGCCATGTTTCTAATGCATAAGCAAACATTTGAGAATGCAGTGAAATCATATTACCTATACATGAGAGGAATGTACACTGCTTCGACATAGAACAGTTGCCAAAATGCACATTACACCAACAATCTTCAGTGCGTTAGTAATGTCCGATTAGTTTCAACATGAGAAAGATTTTTTTTTTTAAAATAGTGTTTAATGTCTGCTCTGGCACCACAGGAGGTGCATGAAATGAAAAATGGGAAGCAAACATTCCAGGCCCAAGTTTAGGATATTTCCCCAGCATTTAGCAGTTATGAGGACTGAGGAAAACCTGGAAAAACCTCATTCAGGGTAGCCCTGACAGGATTTATAAGAAAGATATTTTTGCCACTCAGAATAGAATCCACTGATGCACCAATGATAGGAGTTAACACCATCAATTGGTATGCTTACTCATCAGTATGCACATGCCCTTTGACATCCTGAATATTTAAGGAATCTTCAAATACAAGTGATCGGTTCCATCTCTAGAAGCTACCATTTAAAAAGACCCCATAAAATGATGCTTCAATGTTTGAGGGATCAAGGGCAACATAGCTGTATAATGATGTTAACAGAATGATATAATCATTATTAATGGCAAGCTTATACCTGTAAAACTACTATGCCCTCTTTCAATATCAGAAGTTCCAAGTTTACCAACAAGCTCTCTTCATGAATTTGAATTTGAAGTCAAATTTCTGCATAAGCTATATGAGGTGTGATCAAAAAGTTTCTGGAATGGCTTCACAACAATGCTGATGCTGAGATTTCTTTAATTCTTACCCAGACTGTACATGCAGCGTTCCTTCCCGATAAAAATGAGAGGTCACGTGACTTCCTGTGACCATGCAGTGGTAAATGCTCTGAAGTGAACATGTGTTTTGCATGTGCTGTGATTTTTCCACATAGCAAAAATGTGAGATTACGAAGAACAAAGAACGAACATCAAATTTTGCTTTAAACTCGGTAAAACTGCAACAGAAGCCTATGAAATGTTAAGAACAGCTTATGGGGAGGAAGTTATGGGCAAAACTCAAGCATTTGAGTGGTTTTCAAAATTTAAAAGTGGTGTGACATCAGTTAAAGATGCAGATTGTTCGGGGCGACCCTGTTCCAGTGAAACTGATGAAAATATCAATCAGGTGAGGGAAATGGTCTTAAATGATAGGCGCATTACAATAAGAGAACTTTCTGACTCATTAGGACTCTCCTTTGGAAGTGTTCAAAGCATTTTGAAAGACAATTTGGACATGAGAAGAATTGCCGCCAAGTTCGTGCCCCGCCTGCTTTCAAATGACCAGAAGGAAAGCCGTGCGATTGCCTGCACGGATCTTAAAGAACAGCTACACAATGACCCACAGTTTATGGAGAGAATTATTACTGGTGATGAAACATGGATTAATGGGTACGATCCAGAAACGAAGTAACAATCTTCACAATGGAAGAATTCTTCATCTCCACGCCCGAAAAAGGTCAGACAAGTTTGATCCAAAGTGAAGTCAATGATGATTGTGTTTTTTGACATTAAAGGCATTGTACATAAGGAATTTGTGCCACAGGGTCAAACAGTGAATCAAGTGTTCTACAAACAAGTGCTGCAAAGATTAAGGGAGAATGTGCGATGCAAACGGTTCGAGAAATGGAGTGGTGACTGGTTCCTGCATCATGACAATGCGCCTGCGCACAAAGCCCTTTCTGTTCACCAATTTTTGGATAAAAATAGTATGAATACTGTTCCTCATCCTGCCTATTCTCCAGATTTGGCACCAGCAGGCTTTTTTCTTTTCCCGTAACTTAAAATGTGGCTCCGAAGACACCGTTTTGAGGACATTGATGTCATCCATTGTGAATCGCAGAAGGCTCTGAACATGTTGAAAGAAGAGGACTTCCAGAGGTACTTCCAGCAGTGGCAGAAGCGCTGGGACAAGTGTATCAACTCCCAAGGAGACTACTTCAAGGGTGATAGTGCAGATTAGACAACAAACTGTTGTGTAGTATTTATGACGTCATTCCAGAAACTCTTTGATTACACCTCGTATGGAAAGGTTAACCAAGTATTGTGATGCAGTGACTATGGCCCAAGGTTATTGGGAGGTCGGCACCTGACAGTTGGAGATAAACAAAGATAAGTCACACTCGGGCATAAACACCTGAAGTGCTATCCGCAGATAACCAGAATCTTCTGGAAGTTTCTTCCACTCCTCCCCACCCTGCCTCAAGAACATTGTGTCCCAATAGTTCTAGAATGTTCTGTGGAAGATTCCATTGGCTATATAAGCAAGCATTCTGGCGAGAGTCAGTCAGTTGAGTTGGTCGATGAATGAGTAAACGAGTTGGTGACACTGCTGTGATGTGCAGCGAGTGCTACTGCAGAGAAAGAGATTGTAGAAGTCTGGCATACGACTCCTCAGCAAATGAACCGTCTAGAAAAAGAGGCTATATCATGAAGAAAGTGAAGTGGTAGGGAAATTGAACTAGTGCTCATTAGTAAGTGACAGTGTGAACTAATGAAACTGATATAGCTGTACCAACTATGCTTTGGGGAAACAATTGTTTTAATAAATAACAAAGTATGTATTTAAGTTTAATAAAACATATTTTCAGGGGATAACAAATATGTATTGTAACTATGCACATTGAGTATTCTTTATTCAAACACATCCTGTAAATAACTGGTGTTTTTAGTTCAACACTTCAGTAGATAAAGAACCTATACACCAGAAAAGAACAAGCTACACAAAGGTAATGTGCGTTCTCGAATTTACAGTCTAACATTTAATGGAGTAGCACAGTAACAACAAATAATCATCTCATATTTAGAACATGTATAAATTTGACAGCAAAGATATTAAAATTAAATGAACATAATACAATTCTTAACTATTTTGTGGAAATATTAGGAATATTTTCTATTAATAATTTAAAACTATAATTTATGTATAGTCTGCAGTCCATATCTTACTTCTAGGCAATTATGCTATTTGGTTACTTTTATTTTGTGTTTTACCATAAACACTTAGGCATTTTATGCAAAAAAATTGATGGAAGTACAAACACAAATTTATCATATTTTGCTAATATTAACGAAATAAAAGTATCTGCATTGAGAGCTCAGCCTTACAAACTTATAAATACAGCTGCATGTGGTCAGTATAAAATAACTCTTAATGACATACGTATGGATACCTGATCATTCTTCATTCCATTATACTGAAGAGCACCAATTCACAAATGACACTGTACCAATAAGATAACACTTCTGCAAAGTTACAATTCTGCATGGAAATAAAAACCATGATAAGTTTTTTTCTCTTTGTTTTAAAATTTACAATCCGTTAACCAAAATATTTCTGCACAACTGAAATCAAACATAGCTATAATTTATGCTTGATTTAAATTAATTAGCGGTCAACTAATTTACAGCTTTTAGCAAATCTATTCTGCACATGTCTACAAATGTCTCAAAGGATGTAATTACCTTATATGTTTCCTGTCCTATACATTGTGTTATTTCTATATATTTCTATCCCAATACCCAGAATATGAAATATGCCTTGGAAGTATGTGGCATTTAGATGATGCTTTAGGTGAGGGATCAGTATATGAAAAAATTATAAAAATGTGATTTTTCCAATTTTTGTTTCTAAAAATTTTGGATAGTTAGCTTTCAGAAAATATGTGTTTGCTTTCTGGCTATTTAAAGATACAAATACCCTGAATATAATTTTTATGTAATAAATATAAGCATGGTTTATTTCAGTTCCTGTTTTCTCCCATTTCAGATTTTCAATAATGCAATCGGACTGAAATGTTATGGAGACAAATGCTGTAAAACGACGACTTGCAATTTGCTACAGATCATTTGGAAGTGTAATGAATTGGACAGGGGGAGGGGGAGAACATGCTTACTCCTCCTATATATTTCACAGTCATTTGTTGAACACATGAACTGTATCACAAAATTGAAAAAGTTGTGTAACGGAAATATAATTGTTTCCTCTGATATTACTATAAAGAATTTAGGAACTATGTATCAGATTTTAAATGCACGTATTATTAGGAATCTCTTTTATTTATCTTTTTAGCAACATTTGATAATAAATTTTATAGATCATTAAATTGACTAATCTGTAAATAAATAATTAAGGTTTTTAACAAAGTTCAAAATGGTAAATTGGTTAATTGTATAGTTTGAAGCACGAGGCAAAATTTTCAGAAATTTTGTATTATAATTTTAGAACACAGAAATTTCAGTGATCCCTCACCTAAGACATAGAAACACTATGATAAATGTAATTTTTGATATGAATTATAGTACCAAATACATAATTTATTTTGTATAAGCAAACTCACATAGTATACAAATAAAACCATTTTTAAGTACTTAGATATTAAGTTTTTACAGATAGAAGTGACAAATATACTTTTTACTACATTATGCAACATAAAATCAAAATGGAAAACAGAAACTGAAGTGCATTCGTACGCATTTTCTTATTTGAACTATTTATATCACCTACTCTCTCAAGGGAGAAACAGTAAAATTTGATAAAGAGCACCTTTTCTTTTGATTCAAACGTTTTTAAATTTGTAATTTACTCTCTTGTATTTCAATGCAACATTAAATAAAGGGGGGAAAAGGTGACATAACCCTTGCATCTTATTGCATAAGGATAATAGGAACAAATATTTCAGATATGAAAATATTACCACTGCTGCACTCCTAGTAAATGGTGTCTTGATACATCAAAATATGCATACACAACCAAAGAAAGCAGAGTGATGTTAACTACAAGAAGGAGAAGCCTGAGGTCTGAGGTGATTGACAACCCAGAGCAACAGTTTGTGATCTTTGCATAATAACTACAAATTGCCTTGTTAATACAAATGTTGCAAAAAATCAATACAAATATATTTTAAAGACTTCACAAATTTTAATGGTGAAAAAATGCTAGTCTTTCATAGTTTGTAACTAAATGTTACCTTTTTTACACCCTTTATTGCTTTTTAATGTTGCAATCCTAATTTTCCTGTTTACCAAACCATATTCATTCATTATTAACAGCTGCTGTTCTATGCAATCTTTTAAACTTATAAGATGTTTTTCAACAAATATAAAGAATGTTACATTGAAAGATAACATTCTTCTACTTAATTGTTTATGACAAATAAGAGCAACGTGAAAATTATTTTCTTGTATGCTTCTGTAAATGTTACTTGATTCAATACACCTCTAGCAAATACTGCAATTGCCTCCTGACAGAGAACTATTTGTGTAAGACTTTAATGAGGTGCAGAAATTGCATTTAAAGTCTGTTTCTTACTTAAACTCTAAAATGTATTATGTAGCATAAATTCAGTAGTTTCTTAAATTAATCTGAACCTGAGTTAAGGCAATGCAATCTGTGAAAAGCTGAAAGGCAACAATTTTGTTTTAATTAACTCAAAACTTTTACTAGTATGCAGAATAAAATAAACTGAACATACATTTTAATGAGCTATGTCAAGTGGTTTTTCAGATCTCCACTTTTTTAGCTGTAATTCATCACTTTTGATATGCAAATATAAAATGTTCCTTGTACCAAACAGTTTTTTATATCTATTTTAAATTTTTATCTTGAAACTTGAAATAGCAATACAAAGAACTTGCTGTGCAGGTATTCCTTAATTTTAAATTATGTATTAGGATACAAAAGGCGTATCTGTTACTGAAGTTTTCAATTTTAAGAATATGACTTCTGGAATCTATTTAACTGAAAATGAACTACTAAATGTTTTTTAAGAACTGCAGGACATTTTTTAACCTCTTAATATCTAAAGTTCTCCTAAAAATTTCAAGTATGTAAATTAAATACTATGGTACAACTATTGAAGTTGAATAATATGTATTTTGTTGATATGGTATGGGGCCACTTAAACTGGCATTTGGAGCATTCAGGGTAATTTTTTCAAAGGAACATGAAAGATGTAACTTATGCAGGGAATTAATTTCTGATGAACTCGGCAACTCCCCTATTCTCAAGTGGATTCGTACAGCATGTGTTTTTCTATACTTACCTGCGATTTGGCCACTGACTATTTTTTTTATTCCTTGTTGAATGTGGGTGGCATCAATGCACAGATCATTAAGTAGGAAAACACAGGGGTGGGGGGGGGGGATCGCTTGCTGCAACTTTAGGAACGAATCTACGAGACATCACCTGAAGAAGAGGACAACTATCAATACTTTGCCAAAATCCCTTCGAGAGAGAATAAAGCATCTGACAGGACTTGTGGACCAAGGTGTAGCAATGACCATTGGGAAAGGAAGAAGGGCCACTTCTGTCCAAGAGCCAAGGACCACAAGACAACAAAATGTTGCACCAATTTTGTGAAGCAGATCTGCAAGATCACGTAGTTGAGGCCTGTCCAGACTATTTGTCAAGTGAAGGTGTAAATCAATGAGTGTTAAAACATTTTTAATACATTTGTTTAACGAAGTCAAATAATGGTGTTAATTTTGAAAATTATGTAAACAGCAAAACTTTACTCCAGCAAGTCCTCATGTAGCACTTATAGTTCTGAAGAGTTAAAAATGGCCCATGTTGAAAAGCAATGTAGCATGAAAGCACAAGGTCCAAACACAATAAACAAAGCCTAAATTTTCATTATGTTTTTTTACCCCAAATTTCTAATGCATCACCTGAAACTGTAGTATATGTGCTACAACAGATTTTCAATATATATTGAAGTTATGCTGCAATACATAGGAATGAGGTTCCTTCTATCTACCACAGGTTGCTTCAGTTGAACTTTGTAGAGTTAATATATACTATTGGAAAGTAATTTTTGAAGAAGATAAAGTCGCTACTATAAAGTTGGGGTTTAGTGATAATCTAATTAACAAACAAGCTGTTCATTTACTTATAACGTTCAAGAAAACGTATACAAAAAATGTTATTTTATATCATATTGATTAGAATTATTTTATCTTTATTCTTCCTTCACAATAAATACTTTTTGGAATCCATACATAATGTGTGGCCAAAAGCTCCTCCTTTCAAGGGTTAAGCATTTTATGGTTATGAGCTTTTAAGATTAAGTTCTAGTAGTTTTACACTACTGAAATATATAACATTAACTTTGCTACCATAATTTATTATGATGCAAACCTAAACAATATTCCAAGCTGAATATTACAGCATAAACAATGAGTGACCAATGTTAAGTTAATGATCCATTTGAACTCTGCGTAATACACAAAACAATACCCTTTAATTTATTTGCTGTAAACAGTTGCTGCAAAATCATGAGCAAAATCAGTTCTATTACTTTAGTTATCTGAAAGCTTTGCAGATGTACTTTATGAAATATTTCCAATAAAGTGGTTATCATCACTATCATATTGGTTATCAATCACTGACATGCTGTTAGCATACAGAGGAGCAAAATAAGGAAGTTATACCCATTTGCAACACCTATTAAGTTCCAGAATTTTGTATTACTTATATTTTGCTTACATGTCACAACCCTGAATTTTGCTCAATTATCTATGCAGAACTACAAGGTTTTCTCTGTGTAGTCACTGTACTGCTGAATTACTTATGGCAGAGTTTCTAATAAACATGTTCCTTCTTACTTTTACTCTCAGGATTAAAACATATGCCAGACTTTATCATGTGAGAATCGAATCTGGAAATAATAGTGATACTTAACATGTTCATTAATGGGAAATCCAACTGTCAATTTCCAAATTAATTAAATACTTTTCCCCTCAGAATTACACCATTTATACGCTAATAGCTGCAATGCAAAAAAATAATTACAATAATTTATCCACTTCCATAGATTTAAATAAATTAAATAGAAAATCTCTAATACTGCAATGTTACTATGAATTAAAATCAGTGAACACTAGATGAAAAGATATTTCATTTCAAATATCTTAATCAAAATCTCTAAGTATTAAAGTGTTGCTGCTTGTGAAATTAGTCTTACTATATGTAGATTTTATGTTGCACATCAGGCGTTCCTATTTTTAATTTTTATTCTTTAAACTTTGTTACTTTCAAATAATTACTTGCATTATGTGACATTGCAACATTACATTATTGTAAGTGGGGAAATTATGGATTAAAAACATATTAAAAATCTTGAAATGTAAATGTAGATAAAGATATTGTCAAACTGATATTACAGAAAATGAGACTATTTTGGGGTGAAAGTTACAAAAAGTAATGTGCCACATATTTAGAATTTTCTCCATTAAGCCCTGATTTGGTAGAAAATAATAAGCTCAGTCTTTAGTTCCTTCTTATAGAAAAGCATGCATTAGTCAAAAAAATTAGCACAGAAGAGAAAAATGCATGTACAGCTATAGTGTATCAAATCTTAATATAAACCACTTTGTTGTTCTCTTCTCTGGACTTTAGAGATCAAACCTACAAGAATTATATTAGCTTATTTTCAATGATTTTCATGCATAATATGGTTGTAGTAGATCTTGAATCTGTTTAAAAAATAAGTTAAATTTTTCCTACTGAACCATGACTTAAGGAGAATGCTAAGACATGTGCTATTTTTGGTATTCTTGAATTCAAAAAATGTTCATCATCCCAAATAGTTGTCTGATTATGTCTCATATAATATTTGAACCCTGGTATGAATGTTTAATACATTATAATAATTTAAAGCTAGCATTATTTTGTAGCCCATTTAATTATTTCTCTCAGTGAACCTATATATTACAATTTTATTGGATTTAAAATCCTAACAAGCAGCTTTTATCTTCTTTCAGACTGCAATTATTACAAACCAAATGAGTCAAAAAGAAATGCACACAACCTCCAACACTTAACTTTCTATATAACCTTTGTGCCATCAAAGTAAATATAAATACAAGTTAGTAAAGTTACAAAAGAGTACATTAAGGGCACATGTGCTAATCGATGAGTACTCTGTGTGACCTGTTGTGCTATGCTGTTATAACTTGCTGTACAGCAGGTTATTTTAATGTCACAAAGGGGTTATTTGTAGCAAATAAGTGTGCATTAGTAACTGTTGCTTAATATTATACTTTGTAGACAAATATACACAAAACCAGACAAATAATGTGCTAATTCTTAACAAATACCTGAACACAGTGAGTTACTGCAATTTAAGCATAAAGCTTCTATGTATCTTTTATTTCTGGTGTACACTGGGATCAGATCTCATATTTTAATGTCTCTCTACTTTTTAATGAATGATTCAAGCAGCAGCATTCACACCAACACCTTGTTTTAGCTTGAACCATGGTGTTTCTTTATACAAAAACCATAAATCTGATGCCCATAAGAAGAAGTTCAAGAATCCCAAAATCTGAAACAAAATGAAGTAGGAAAAGTTATCCTTGCTCTTATACAAAAACTTCTGATGTGTTACATTCATATGACTTTCACTACCCTCTATCTCTTATTAGTGGGTATACAAACTATTCTTACGAGAGTTTTTCCTATCTACTTCATCTTAATCGAGATAAACCATTCCAGAAACAGCTGCATCACACATTCCTTTAAGAGACAGTGAAAAGCAATAGTCAAATGTTTTAGAACTGGACGCCATATGCTAGCCTTAAAATTCTGTATTCTTTCCACAACACTGCGAGAAACAACTGAAAATCTACAGGCCTTTATAAGAATGGCTAAGTATTGAACGATTTGAACCATCAATAATGTATATCTCGGAAATAGCTGATGCAACAAAAAACGTTCTTGGAAATAAACTGCGTGTTTTAAAGAGATCTACATTTCTTGTGTAGTATGTTTTTGTCTATCACTTAATTTTTACCAGTTATACAAGAGTATACAAAATTCCTTCCAAATGAAGAGGACTTCAAAGGTTATTCCAAAAAATGATGACACCCCCCCCACACACACATTTTTCTAAAAATTCTTTTTTTGGATTTAGAGGGCCTCAAAAGATGTATTTCCAGTAAAACCTCTGTATTGAATTTTTGGGCAGAATGCAATACCTTCTCTACTTACTATGTACATGGTAGAGAAAGTAATAAATGTCCTAGCTAAGATATGCACCACAGATCTTTGGCTTTATGTCATAGCTTTAACCAGCTGAGCTACTATGGCAGCACGCCAGCATGACATTAAATTCCCCAAATGACTCGTATTTCTCCCAGTAAACCACAAGGCATTCTCAAATTCATTTTAAGATTGAGGCAGTATTTTTAACACTTAAATGATATCAGTCTAATTATATAATATAAAAATATAATAACAGCCCACCTTAAAGCAATATGTGTATAATATAATGTGAATGTATTACGTAGTTTTAACAATGTTGGAGCTGTGAGAATAGAAGCAAGCTGCTTTCCGTAGCAAACAGAATTACAAAGTTGCTAACAACAAGGTAACCTTGAGGCAACAATAAATTAGAAAGTTTAAAAAGGCTACTAATAATTCTTGGAACAATGATAATGTAACATTTAAAGCAGTTTATAAATAGCCAATCAAAAACTAGAAAAAGCTTAAGTTAAATAAAAGTATTCTATTGGAGTAGGCTTATGGCCATGTGCACCATCCTCGTTAAATCAACCCTTCAGGGACCTTCAGCTTACCGCGATAAGAACTTGACCAGGGTAATCAGCACACAGCGGTGCACCAATGTTCACCGCAGTTATCTGGCAGGTGCTCACCTTGGTTGAGCGCACCGTTCATTGCAGATAAACTATTGAACGCATCTGGATGTACATCATGTCGTCTGTTTTTCACTTGTTCTACCTCTTTGTTGAAGTGCTGCATGTAATTCAGCGTGCAATGGCGGAAAGCAAAAGCAGACCCAAGTTTCTCTATTATGTTATTAAATTTAACGTGCGATTCTTAAGAAAAGATAGAAAGCACAGGGATAGAAGCAATAACTTTAAGATGGACACGTGGGAAAAGTTGGCCTTATAACTGATTAGGAAAATGTGCTGAACTTTACAGATTTTTTTTTCTTTCCACAGTGACTAAATTCCAGTTAGCTTAGTCGATATTCACTTGCTAAAAGACGGCAGAAAATAGAAAGAAAAAAATATATTATTCCCAAACAAGATTTGAACCTAGAACCTCTAAAATAGGAGGCGTACACGCTACCCCGACACCACGGTGAAGACTTCAAATTTGCGACTTCGACACTGTCCTCTTCAGGTTACCGGACTCCTATAGCTGTGCAATTAAAGTATACAACATTCTTGAAGATGTACTAATTACACTAATTACCTTCATTACTCCCCTTATTTCTGCCTTGTTCTTAGAACTATGCTTCAACTGATATAATTATGATATGCAATGCTGTGATTGTGTGGATTTTCGTTACGCCTTGGGTCAGGATATTTAAGCCACCCGTTGCAAAAAGAAAAAAATAAACTGAAATAAAATAAAAGGCCTTAAGCATTAAAAATTACAAAGTACATTAAAGTAACTTTATCAGGATGTATTCATTGGAGAAAATGGGGTGTGTGTATTTACCGGGAATTCTAACCTATACTGTTCCACCATTTTAACATTTCAGCACAAGTAAAGTTGGAAATAATCGAAAACTGGTCATTCAGATTTAACCACGGTAAAATCCTCGATAAACATTTACTGGTGTCGATGCACCACAAATGACCGTTCACCGCGGTAAAGTCCATATTTTACCACGGTAAAATCTTGATCGAGAATGGTGCACATGGCCATTAGCCATCAGAGACTTGAAATAGAGAAAAAGTACAAATTCAAGTGGGAGACGCTAGAAGGAAGCGTACCCGAGCAGTTTGGTACGGGTTCAGTGTGAGACATGAAAATTCATTGTGGTGAGAATAATATAAAGGTTACATGTTTAAAAGTACAATTAACAATAATCTCACAGCTCTACAGTAGGATACATCAGTGAAGTGTTATTTAATTGTGTGAAAGATTAATAAAACAAAGTTAAATAGCATTATAATTTGTGTAAGCCTTCATTCTTTAGCCACATCAGCCCTGCTAAGAGATAACGTGCTTTACAAATTACTACTGATGCAGCCGAGGTATACATACATGTATAATACATAAATAAATAAACATTAAAAATAAAAAGTTGATTCTTAAATGTGGGGCGAAGGTCACCGGAAACTTTGTACCGTATGTGGGGTGAACACTCCTAGAAACAATCTCCCACAAATTGACATCCATTACATGCGTGGTGTAAAACAGCTTCAAATTAGTGCCTATACATGGTGCAACCTCAACAATAAAACCCCTTCAAGTTTGGCTACAATACGTGGGGCTGCAACGACAGCAAGATAACATAATCCAATGCTGACCTACAATCTAATTAGTACTGTAAATACTGGGCTTCATAGTTAACCACTATTAGGCCAATCAATAATTAACTGTACTTCCATATAAGCCATGTGTAGGCTAACATTGGAAAGGTAGAACCAGACTCAAAAATTCACTGCCATAGGTGGGATTTGAAAGAAGGATCTTTGGAGATTGTCAGTCACCATTGGGGTAGATTATCTCAAAACGAATTTGAGAACACCTTGGGGTTTATCAGAAAAAATGCAAGTCAGTTGGGGAATTTAACATGCTAGCATGTTGCCATGGTACCAAAAATCCACGATTCAAATCCCGGCTGTTGCACCAAATTTTTAAATCTGATTCTACTTTTTCAACTATAGGCTTCATATGGCTTGTGTGGAAGAACAAATTAATTATCATCATTTACATTAAAATCATTTTGTGAGTGGGTTTTGCACAGTTTATCTCTAAGATGCAGATATGATCCAATTTCTAATAAGGCATAAGGACCCTGACAGTTTGCACATTTTGCTTTACAAGAAACAAAATGCACTTTGTTTTATTTCTAACAATCAGTGGTTAAATTTTTTCATAAAATTATTTTGAAACTTTTTTATGCAACATTTTGCATGAAATAGTGATTAAATTACAGAAGCCATATTTATTAGATGTGATACTTAAAATGCATTCATATTGCAATTAAATCAATATTATTTTGTTGTGCAGAGTGCTAAGTGAGCTATTCAGTATACATAAGTTGTAGAGGTACCAATGTTAGGTTAAGAAAAACAAGCAATAGCTATAAACATCAAAATTTTTAATGCTTTACCAATAAGAGCCAGGGAAGTGTCAAATGAAAAGTTTTAAACATGTAATTTAAAAATGGCTAAAAAGCAAAGCATTTTAGTGCTATAACAATTTTTTAACAAGTACCTAACAAAAATTATTTAAATATTAAAAACAGAAGCACTGTAAACAGTGAAGTTTTCTTCATGTTGAATTTGGAATGAATCACACTATTTTTTAAAACTTAGTAAGCGAAGGTTTATGTAAAGATAGTGTGATTCATTCCAAATTCAACAAAAAGTATTTTTTTGTTTTGTTTTGTTTTTAATACATCAAAATTAAACAGGATTTTATGTACTTACTTTGCAAAATATAGTAATGACAATGGATGACTGCAAAGTTTCTTATATATAGGAATATTTTTATACTGATAATTAAATTGCATGTATTCACTATTCTTCCAAAATGAACTGATTTAACATATAATAATTTGCATAATTCAATTGTTTTTCCAACTTATGAAGCCTATTGTAATCTTCTGTATTGCTCAATGATGAATAAGACATCATCATCATCATCATCATTTACTGTGTCCACTTGTCCACATTATGACAGCTTGGAACATTGGAAAATGTGTTCTATACATATAAAATACAACTGCATCTACAGGGTGAGCCAAGAAACTACAAACCGGCTGCACAGTATTTTTCCTGTCTGCATCCTCGGCACTCGCCGTCTGCCGCTATCATAGAAAGGCGCAGATGAAACCATACAACTTTTTTAAAACTACTTTTGAAGGCTTTACTTACCAACTTTATGAAAAGAAATGCTCAAACTGGCCACCGTCGTTGTCCATATATTTTTGGCACCTCTTTAGGAAACTATCCATCATGGATTCACCATATTTCAGGGACTTATTAACATATAATGCAGCTCCAAGAGTCCTCATTGTGAAATGACCTTTTTTTTTTTTTTTTTTAAATTTTAACACAGATTTAGAATTGAAGTTAATATAAATTATGTTTCTCGAACAATGTTATCTGTAACATTGTGTTACACTTTGTGTCATGTTAACATCACCATACTCATGTGTTAAGGTGTTTAAATAAATGTTAAGAGCTAAGAAAATGGCTGCTATAAACCAAGGAAGATGTGGAGTTTCATATTTGGAGCTTTTGAATGTTGTTTCTTACTAACGAAGAGCCGTGCATCAAATTGATAATGACTGTGAAAACCTGCGAGAGGAGGAATTTTTAAAGTGATACCAGCTGTAGTGGTTGTGAGCATGGTTTTTATAGAAATACAGGAGATGTTAGATTACTATTAAGAGAAACATGCCTCTTTTTCCTATACTACAAGTGCAAATTAGTAGATTTTATGATACTGACAATTTTCATTTAGTGGAAAGTGATAGTGTTGGAATTTCCAATGCTAAAATTTGTAGGGTTATTTAGAAGGTTTCCGAAGAAATTCCTTCAAGAAGCAAACAATATTTTTGTTGCAGTCTGCTTGATCCTCAATCAGTGATTTTGTACCCTTTAATTTCAATGTAGTGTCCAAATCCAGTTTTAAACCATTTGAAGCGCTGTTCACAACTGGCATGTTTGGTGCTGAGTTTTATGTTAGCACAAAATTGCTGCAGTTGTTTTTAAGAAATGCATGCATTGAAATTAAATTCCTCATGGATTTTCTTCTTTAAGTATGTAGTTAGTAACCATTTCTATAATTAACTCCTTTTTGAACAGTGAGAAATTAGTTCCTCTGCAACTAGAATTTTCAGTTGACATCGTGATTCTAACTCGATCAAGAAAATCGCATGGCAATTGTCTGTGGACATAACTAGTTATCTGCTACTGAAACAGTGTGTGCTGTGATGTGCAGACAAAAGTGCACTGAAGTCCATTCAGGAACTGGATAGTTGTCACAACCACCTTGAAAGCTGTTGTTCTGTCGTGTGATGTTAACAAGATGCTAGCTAAGCTTCAACACTATATTAGAATTTAAAGGCAGTCAGAAAAGAAGATATTAGAGTATTTTTAACATCAGTTGATGAAATTAGTCCTATGAGCATTAACTCTGCTGAAAGAATACAGCATTATAACAAAATTATGTATTGTGTATAGCTTATTTTAATATTAAAAAAGACTTGCAGAAATAAAATAAATGTATATTCAATAAGCTCTGGTTTATTCAATAGATATGCTGTATGAAGTGCAGGAGACTGTTTTGAGACAAATAATATTTTGAATTATGTGAAAAATTTGATTATTATTATTTAGCTACAACAAAAGAAAGTGCAGATGACACACTGGTGGAGATCTGCAATACTCAAGCTAATACGTTTGGCTAAAACTCATGCTGTTTTGTAAAAAATAAGTTTTTTCCCACCCAGAATACGCTGTTATTTTAAAACGTTTTATTTAAAATATAGTAATAAACACAGATGACATTTACATTAAGTGTTACACTGTTAGTAGCAGTTCTAACCGTTCCATTGGGGAGGAAAAAGTTCCAAATAACTCCAAAATAACAGCCAAGTACATCTACAAGTATTTAACAGCAAGACAAACTTGGCCCACTGCTTGACTGGCTGGGGTTCTTTTGCATCAAGTCATAATTCTCCATCTGTTACAAATATTGTTAAGCAGGACACCTATGCTCCCCTTGTTTCCTGACCTCTCCCATCCTACAGTCTGCATCAATGCAAAAATTTGTTATGTACTGTTAACAACAGCACATGTAATATTACATTAAATACTTATTATAATTACAAGTCACTTAAATCATAATTACTGCTAAATTAACCATGTTAAAAGAATTCACGACCACCACCTTAAAAAAAACTTTACTTGTAGATAAATCATATGTAAACTCAATAGTAATGTATGGCATAATCTTATGGGGCTGTAGCTCAGAACTCACAGAAATATTTCTGATACAAAAACCAATAAGAACCATTGTAAATGTAAGTAAGACCACACAATGCAGATCCTTCTTCACTGACTTAGAAATACTGACAGTACCATGTATATATATTCTGGAAACAATCTGCTTTATACAAAACAATTTACACCTATTTAATATTAACAGTGTAATTCATACCTACTTTACACGTAATTATAATCAAATCCATATAGAAAATAACAGAACCTCTAAAAAACACCAGTCAATTTTCCACACTGGAATCCTATTGTATAATGCGATCACAAAAAAAATACAACCCTAAATGTAAACGGTTCAAGCATATGGTAAAAAAAATTCTTAATCTCGCACTGCTTCTACATACCTCAATAACTCAAACAACAACTGTAAGAAATGCAAGTCATGCGCTGTTAATTGTGTTCCATGTAAGTTTCAGTTGTAAATATTCAAACATTGTAAATAGCATACTCGTAATGTTATATATTTTCTATTTTTTATATATTATATGCATTATTTGACAAAGTATAATTCTGTAAATGAATATTATGGTGAATAAAGATGAATATGAACATCTCAGTTTCTGTAATCCTAATGTTTATGTTTCAAAATGGCATTTTAGGTAACTGCCTTTCACATGTGTAAAGCAAGGGTACAATAGCATAATTAAATCTGATTGGCCAGAAGAGTTTTGTGGCTGTTGCCCTCTATTGGAACCTGGAAGCAGGGACAGTTTAAAGGTTTTGCATCATATGAACACACAAATACAGAGCTTTCGTTTGTACACATAGCCATATTACAGGGAATTGCTTGCTTTGCACTGTGCTGTGCTGTTTCTAACCAGTTCTGTTCCCCCTCCAATTTCTTCCTTCTCCATGTGTGAGCTAATCAGTCGACATGAAGCCTGTGCTGTGCAGAAGTTGATCTGTTTTGAGACCATGTGTTTCAGTGCTTTAGGATATTACAGCTGTTATAATGCCAAAAAGTCGTATACTTTAGTACATAGACTCATGTGATTTCTATGTGATAAACTCTTGTAGAGAAGTGAGGCGGTGATTTATCGACAAATTCTCTGCTGTTTGTATGCCTCACAGAGAAACACTTCACAATATTAAGAACAGATTTAGGAAAACAGAATCAATTCTTGTTAAGAAAACTGAAAGTAAATTGCTATGTTTTTACAGAGGAAAAACTCCATGACATCAGAGAAGTGTCAGAACAAAGTGCAAAGAAATCTCTGAGAAAGCTTGCACAAGAATCAGGAATTTTGCAAACCTTGACCTGGAATGCCACTGAATTTTTAAAATTTAAAAACCCTATAATAACTGTAGCTCAGGAATTGCAACCATGCAATGTCAGTAGAGTTAATTTCTGCCAATGAGTGTTGGATAATGTTAATAATTGTTCTATTGATCGCAAATAATAATTTCTTTTTATGAATGAAGCATGGTTTTCATGAAGAGTTAATGAGTGTAGATGCAAATGTTCTTAAAACATGTGAGAGATGTGTGGCAGCACAAGACATCATTTCCAACATGTTGTATGATAAAGGTATGTGGTTATTGTATAGGGTCATTAAAGCGTATGGTAACCCATTCGCTGCCTTTCTCTCCTTAGCTCTTCCCTCGCCATCTAGTGGGACTTCGGACTGTCAATTCCCACTTGAAGGTGTATTGGTGTCATGTCTCACTGTTATTGCTGTGTTAGGAGCGTGAGTCAGGTGCATCACTTATCTGTAGAAGAACGTGTATTTGTAAAGTTTACTTTAAACACGAATCTGCTCGCCATGTGCGCAGGGAGTTTGTTGAAAGGTTTCCAAACTCTGTATCACCTGCAAGAAAAACTATACATGCAATCGTGAATAAATTTGAAGCTTTGGGTTGGACAAGAAACATTCTAAGAGAAGATCAGCTTTAATAGAAAATAAACTAGATCAAATCAGTGCTGCTTTAGAGCAATTGCCTCGAAATTCGCTAAACAAATTAGCTCCACAAACAGATGTATCTCTGTCTTCTGTGAGAAATGTTACACATTGTTAAACCTAAAACCCTATCGCTATACTGAGTGCAAGCACTGAAACAAAACAATCGCTCTAAGTGAGTTAATTACTGCAACTGGTTTTTCCGATTTGTGGAAAGTGGTTTCACTGACCTACAGCTTTTGATTTTCTCTGATGAATCTTGGTTTTGCCTAAGTGGGCTCGTGAACACAACAGTCAATATTGGGCTTCAGGAAAACCTGTGCTTATGCATGAAATGCCTCGCTATGACCTGAAAATTGGAGTGTGGTATGCGATAAGTGCTAGAAGAATAATAGGACCTATTTTCTTTAATGAAACAATTAATGCAGAACGATATCAGAGACTAATTCTAGGGCCATTTTTTGATTGCTTGAACAGAAGAAAAATCTTATGGTTGGTTCCAATAAGATTCTGCAACAGCACATATGGCTACCAAATCATTAGGTGAAATAAGAGAGGTGTTTCATGACAGAATTAGAAGTGTTGATTTGTGGCCCCCTCGTTCCCCCGACCTAATTAGCTGCAATCTTTATTTAGGGTTCTTTGATACACAAAGTGTATTTTCTAACCCTCATGCACTACAAGAACTTAGTGATAACATCATGCAAGAAATTACAAGGATTCCTGCTGCTGAGCAAAAACATTTTTATGAGATATGCTACCTGTTTGAGAGCAGAAGGTCAACATTTCCAGTATCTACTATAAGGTAAGGATTTTAGTGCACCTCTGACAGCACAATTTTCCCGGTGACACTTGGTTCTCTCGCCCAGTGGAGAGAGCCCGTGGAATGGTATGTTTTAATGACCCCATAGCTATAATTTGCATGAAAAATCTATTAACTTGAATTGAAGGGGCTATGAATATCTGATGCTGCCAGTAAACAGTGTACTTTCTGATACCAACAAAATTCCTGCTAGGCCAGCCATGCATCCAAATGAAGGCTCTTTAGTTTTAATCATGGTGAAAATTAAAGGACACAGAGTATACACATGATTCTCATGCTCTAACACAGCTTAAGAATAATAAGCAGTGAGAAACAAAAACATTTCACGAGAACAATTCTACTGAGTTTCTGCTAATGTTGCGAACAGTCGGCATTTTGAGCACCTGCTATGTGCTAATGCAAATCATGTTGTGTAGCTTCTGAACAAAATCTTAAAGGAGACACTCTTCAATACAGAAAGAAGCCTCTAGGATTGTGGGGTCCAGCCACATTGCTAACAGAAGACTTTATAGTAGCTATTGTTAAAAAAATGCTTAAATATATTAAGTAGTTTACTTTTGTATTGAAAAACAGACTACTTGAAATATATCCCAACCATCCAAGATTATGACATAATTATTCAATTAAATATTGGTTTATTATTAATCCTTCAGTAGTGAGCCACACTAGCTGGCACTTGATGTTCTTTGAGAACTATACTAAATATTGTATAGATGGAGGCAAATTAACATATGTTAGTATACTTGCTTCTACTTCAGCGTTTTAATACTTAACCACCGGGACAATATATTACATATGGAATTATTAATTTAAAGAATTACTTCTAGTACAACAATGTTCAACAGGAAAACCTTATAAGTGAAGTATATCTTTTACATAGGTTCTTGTAATATTTGCTCAATTTTGCTTGTTGTTCTTTAAAGTGAATTTTAAATTTTATATACAGTACAATCTCATTAGCACGTTCCTCATTAACAAGTTTTCCCGTGTATTACGTTCAATTATAAAAGTCCCGGTACCAAATCACCAAATGTAATAAATAACGTTTGCTTAGTGCATTTTCCCGGTCCCGCTTACTACGTTTGAAGTTTGACGTCCTCATTCACTGTTTCGGCCAATCCTTGATTGGTCCAGTGGGAGAAGGCGCTTAATATGTTCAAAGTTTGACGTCCTCATTGGCTACTTTGGTCAATCCTCAGTCACGGGGTGGATACCGGCAGCCAATCACATGCATGTATGTAAATATTTGTGTGACACGATTTGTGTGGGCGGGATAGAGAATGCTTTAATAGTTTCTACTGTTGAGTGTTGACCAAACATACGTAGATTGTATTTTAACTTTTCATTTGCAATGAAAAAAAGAAAGTGTAGTAAATAACCAATAGTGAAAAACTGAAAATGCTTGAAATAGATCACAATCCAAATATGAAACGTGTGGATATAGTGCGGAAGTTAAACATTCCTCCATCAACCTTAAACACAATTGTTAGCAAACCTAAATTGATTAAAACTGCTTTTAAAGAAGGGAAAAATGCAAAAACAAAACTTTCCTCTTGGAAAATAGGATCAGAAGAGGATCAGAACAAAATTTGTTGCATGGAAACACTTACCATATTCAAATCTTATTGAATACGCCAAAGATACATTCGCCTATTGTACTCGTAACATGATGCACGCTCATAATTTTTTTTTCTTTTTTAGCGGAAATTGTTATCACATGTGTGATAAAACGACAGCAAAGCCACTCTTGTCGCTTCCATAATTCGCAATTTATTTTCTCAAAAACATTCATAACCTCAAAAATCCAAGTTGACCAACATAAAAGCTTGAATTATTTATTCTCAGGCTTTGTGTATCCAAATCCATTTGAACACACATTGAATTCAACACAGATTGTACTCAAAATCGATTTCAATTACCCATGGAGACGTAGTAATTATTAGATTTTATTACATAACTGTTCTTAAATTGCATATTTTGCATTTTCGTTAACACGTTTTCCCGCCTTTGACGTCCAAATCTTTAGGTCCGTGCAAAAACGTGCTAACGAGATTCTACTGTATATCATTATACAACAAATATTATTTGTTTTTTAACCAACAATTGACATTCTCACATATAATTACTCTATGCAAAGAACTTGCACTGCACTTAGTAACCTGTTGATAAGCAGTTTGTAGGTTACTATGCTAGTGAAAAATTTTCAGGAGTCTCAAATCTTACTTCATATAAGCAAAACATATTGGGCACTGTTCCAAAGTATTCAAATTACGTTGAATGCGAAGTTATTTCAATCCTTTCAAGAACATCAATTGAAAGAAGACAAAATTTATTAACAATTGTTAATTGAACTATTTAAAAAATACACCCAGATTTAAATATGAAAAATGATATATTCTTTAAAATTAGATGTGAATTTGTACCAACACTGAGATCACCATACTTCTCATCGCTCTACCAGACAGCTGCCCTGTTCAGCATTTATTAATTTATTTAGGGCTGGTTTCACCAACCAATGTTAAAAATACTCAACATCTTATTTGTTAATATTTTGTTAAAAGTCTAACATTATGTTAAAACTATTGCACTTCAAGTTTTTACTTCAAATTGTTAGCTAAACATCTTGTTAAACACAACTGTGAACAACAGCTTTTGAGAAGGTAATGACCAAATTACATGACCTCTGAACATGCTCCAATGTCCTTTTGTCTATTCATCATAGTGCTCTCTGTTTCAGTAGTACACAACTAGCTATGTTGTTAAGACAATTATTGGTATGTGATTTTTCCTGATTGAGGTAGATCATAATGTCAACTGAAAAATCTTGGTGAGGAGTTAAAGTTTCACCATTCAAAAAGGCATTATTTATAGAAATGGTTACTAAACATACAGATATTATTAGTGCAAAAAGCCAGCAGACAAACTAAAGGAGAAGAATGCATCCTGGGAGAAAATTCACTAGAGTTTAATTACATTTCACGAGTTTCTCCCAGGTCCAATAAGCAACAAAAAGTTCCAGTAGCATAAAATCTCAGAGTAATTAACATTTGTATCATAAGAGAAAGAAACGTGTTTCTGTTGGTAGTATAGTAACCTTTCATACTTCCTCTACAACCCTGCTCATTACCACTTTCGACAGTCTGGATCACTAAGAATTCCTCCTTTTGCCAGTTTTAAAACCATTATGATGCATGGCTCATTTTTGGTTAGGAATAATATTAAAAATCTTCAGATGCAGCAACTCCACATCAACAGCTTGGTTTGCAGCAGCCATTTTCAAAATTCTAACATTTTTTTAAATGCCTTAACACAAGTAAAAGACAATGTTAACTTTTCATGAAGTTTAACACTTGTTATGAATAACATTATTTGATGAAACAGAATTTGCATTAACTTCAATGTCAAATCACTTTTAGCAGGTGAAACCAGCCCCTATTGTTTTAAAGATGACAATGAACTTCTTAAAAAAAAAGATGACCAACTTTGAAGCTCATTAACTCCAATCTCCATTTCAAATAATGTCAGAATGTACAGAATTATCTCATTTATACAGGGTCCAGCAGAACGAATAGCCTCTTTTGAGTCAGGTAGTATGGCATCACTGCTTGTGCCTGTGCGAAATAGGTATGCACATGTATTGAGGAAGGACTGCCATTTGTAATTATGGCCTTGTGAAGTTCAGAGCATTGCACATTTGCTGTCTAGGCATATTTTAGAATAACGAATCTCCCATCGCAGTTCGACTTTCAGTGCCATTTCAGGTTGGCATGACATGATAAAGTCCCAGATCGTTTGATGATTGTGCAGTGGGTGCAACAATTGTGGACTAATGCTTCTTCTGTATAGAAGAACTCAGGGCATCCAAAGACACAGTGGACCCTGTAGCAAGTGGAGGAGGCCCGTCACACATTCATTTGAAGTCCTCCGTGTTCTGCTGTCAGACATACCTTGGCACTAGAAATGTCAGATGGTTCCCTGCAGCGCATTGTCCATGATGACCTGCACTTCCATCCATACAAATTGCAGGTAATACAAAAACCAACAGAACATGATACAGCTGCCCGACAAACCTTTGCTTTGAGCTTCCGTGATGAAGCCCATTTTAATCTAGACAGTGATGTCAATAAACAGAATTGCAGATACAATGCACCATGCAATCCTCATCTGTTGCATAAGAAACCCCTGCACAGTGAACGTGTGATGGCATGCCGCGGCATGGCTTTGTTTAGCATTATTGCTCCATATTACTTTGAGGATCTTCATGGCCATGCAATAAGGTTAATAGCAATTACTATGTGCAAATGCTAAATGACTTCCTCCTTCAAGGCTGGCCAAAAAGATGTGGCAACAACTCATATAAACCACCAGTCCATGAATGACTTTGGTGTCATTTTCCTGGTTGACTGGTTTCCAGATTTGGAGACATTGACATTTGGAGATGGTTGCATGATTTGACTGTCCCCAACTTCTTCTTAACATACTTGAAGAGTCAGGTGTATGCTACATGCTCTCATACTGTGGCTGACCTCAAAGAGGAGGATATGTGCAGCGATGGAGAACATCCCATTGAGCATGCTGAGTGGGGTGATGGGAGCTTTTGTTCACCGCCAGGAGGAACGCATTGAACATGGCAGCAACCATTTATCTCGTGTTATATTCAAAACCAAGTAAATGCCGTATATTGTGATAAAATAGCAAATATCTTTCTGTGTTTTCAATAAATCTGTCAATTTGTTTTGAAGTTCTGTCCTGTTTATATCCTACTATTGATTCCATCAGACCCTGTATTTCACCACTAAAGTGAACTAAAAACAATTCTGTTCATCAGGATAATTTTCTTCAGACTGCTTACATTTACAGTTCACAAGCAACATACTTAGGTCCACAGAAATAATTCACTTTTAAAGACTGCATTTGAGAGAGAACTTACCACAGAGATTGTTAACTCCGACAAACTACCAACGATAACTCTACATTTGATCGGATCTGCACACTGTTTAGTTTCACTTAACATTCCAGTCGTTCCTTTGAGTCCATTAAGACCATTTGCCCATGCAGCACTTCCAGAGAGCCAGAATACAGCCAACGTTACAGTCAGAATGAAATCCTGAAAAATTTAATTACATTTTTAATTTTCACAAGTAATAAGGAATTTTCACATTTTCATTTTAATTTCCTGTTGAAAATATAAACACACACAGAATGTTGACTAGTTCCATGTTTATTAAAGTTTGTTTAGTTTTACTTATGCATAAGCACCTACCTAACTGCACACATATGGCCTCTCCTTACATTAAACAACTCCAGTGGGGCAAAACACTAAAGATATTGTCTGTTTTCAAAAGTTATGTTGGCCCACAAATGTAAGAAGAAAAGTGAAACAACACATCTATGTTGAGCTAATCTCATTAACCAGCTCCCAGCTTCAAGCAAGTGTCATATCACTGTGAATGGCAATAACTTAATTTATGGCAAGTACAGAGAGGTTATTTTCCCATGACACTGGATGTGTTAAAGGCAGACATCAGAAATGCACACTATACTTCTTACTATTCACAGCCTTTGCCTAGACACAATCAGTTTAAGGTTAGCCATATGTGTGTGCATAATGTTGCATTAATACTTTGCTATTTGAGTCAGTACGTTGTAAACCTTTGAAAATACAGATTAAGATTTATTTAGGCTGGTTTAGTGACGGGGCACACAGTAGAAGAAAGGATTTTTATGTCTCAAGTTTACTAAGAAATTGAACTGGAGCATGTGTCTGCAATTATTTCATAAAAATCCCCAAATTTGACCATTCCTTCTAAGAGAATAATTCAGGTTAGTGCAGAAAATAAACATTACCAGGTCACTGACTAATTTTGAAGATTTAGAAGCTAGTAACAGTGATGTGTCAAAATTTAAAATAAAGAGAGTTGAGGGTTGTTACACTACATAACTAAAATATTCTTACTTGAACGCATTTCGGGAGACGGTCAAATTTCCTTACGCTACTTAGCAAGAAAATGAGCGCCAAAACAATGAAACTGAAAAAGAAACTAAACAACCTTATATTCAAACAAAAAAACTCCCTGGAATACCGGGAAAAATCCCCTAGACATAACCAAAAACGGAAAGCAACATATAAACCTAACCTAAACAATGAACCTACAACAGGCCAATATGTAGTTAACCTCTCAAAAGAACCATTCACCAGCACTGAGCTATCTGTCTTGAACAATGGCCTAAAAACCTGTTTCAACTTCACAAAAATAGAGAAAACTTTGTTGCTGATATCGAAATAGCCTCCAACCACCTAACAGATAATGATAAAAGTTTAATAAAATCACAGTGTGAACCAATACTGGACCAGATACAAGCCCAAAAACACCACTACATACCACATCAAAAAGTTATCAAATCTCTAAAGTCAAAGCAGACAAAGGAAACACATTAGTGATATTAGACCAAGAAGATTATGAATCTAGAGTTATGCAATTACTACATAGCCCAGAGTACATAGAAATCAGCAAAAATCCATTAAAAGAATGCACCAAGTCACTCCAGAACACATTGATAGAAACCAAAACATTAACAAAAGCCGAAAAATCCAGAATTAAACCAGATTTTCCCACCATACCTAGGTTATATGCACTACCAAAAATACACAAACTCGGCAACAAAATGAGGCCCATAGTGAATAACACAAACTCTCCCACACATAAACTAGCAAAATGGAACTCCATGCCTATGTTCAAAAGTCTAAGTATAAAAAATTCATTAGAATTAACCAGTCACCTTTCAAATATAAATATATCACCCACAGACATGATGGTATCATTTGATGTCAATGCACTCTTCCCAAGCATACCAAAAGAAGAATTATTACCACTCCTAGAAAATTGGATATTAAACAATGGCACATCTAGAGCACAAACAGAAAATTACCTAAAACTAACAAAATTATGTCTGGACCAGAATTTCTTTTCATTCCATCACAAAATCTTTAAACAAACCACAGGCCTAACTATGGGAAACCCCCTTTCACCATTTTTAGCAGAACTATATATGAGCCATTTTGAATGCCATATTACTAAATCTTTCCCAAATCTATTCAAAACCTGGTATAGGTATGTAGATGATATTTTTGCTATTGTTCCAAAAAAACTTTCAGAAGATGCTTTGAAATTATTGAATTTACAAAAAAGATCTATTAAATTCACAATAGAAAAAGAAGAAAATGCCAATTACCTTACCTAGACATTAGGATCATCAGAAATAATGCACACAACAAACTAACGTTTGGCATTTACAGAAAACCAACGCACACAGAAAATTATATTAAAAACAATAGCTACAAGCCACAAACATGCAATTTTAAATAGTATTACAAACAGGTTAGTTACATATACCAATGGAGAAAGAGGAATACCAGAAAGAATACCAACACATTATCAACATAGCCACTATGAATGGATACCAGAAAAAAACAATAGATAAGAAGATAAAACGGTTTGAAAGACAGAAATACATCCAACAAATGACTACGTTACTCAGACAACAAAAACCACAAGCATATAGAAAATTCACTTATCACCCTTGGACACATCATAAATTTCAAAGGATTTTCAAGAGATACATCATCACCCTGTCTCCACAGAATAACCACAATATACAGAAACTACCATGCAACAGAACAAAATCAGCAACGATAAATCAGCTGGTATATATCAAATTGATTGTAATGAATGTAACCTGGTATACATAGGAAGAACCAAAAGAAATCTTGAAATAAGACTTAAAGAGCATATGAGATGCATTTACCAAAAGCAGACAAATAAATCAGCAGTAGCACATCATTTCTGGTCTTCAAACCATGATATCACTCCGAACATAAAACTCTTAAAACCGATCAACAGCAGTAATGAATTGGACATCTGGGAAAAAATACATATTGTCAAACACAGGAATCACCTAATGAATTTCGAACTGCCGCCACCCAGCAGCCTTTGGAGGTTCATCAGCCCAGCACCAGAGAATACCACTAGCCACACACATCCCCCAGACAATGACCGGAAAAATCAGTTGAGAACATGCTGACGATGGGAACAAGCCGTCTCCTGAAACGCGTTCAAGTAAGAATATTTTAGTGATGTAGTGTAACAATCCTGAACTCTCTTTATTTTAAATTACCAGGTCAGTTGCAGATAAAGTTACAAAAAACATATTTTAAGGAAGAGAAATTAAAGAGACTTTGTCCCTGCTTGGAAGTTAGTCCAAGAAAGCCATAAAATCGCTTATCACAACAGGTGTATGTCAAAATCTTATGCTCATAATGTCACAAAACTTCATAAGTTGAAGTCATAAAATTCAGGTTGTCCATAGACTAGCACCAACAGACCGTGAAAAGAAGATTAATTTTTGTAGATGATTTCAGCAGGTAGTTCATGACTGACATTTTAATTGTGGCTTAATTTTCTATACTGACAAATCTTGGTTTCATGTCAGTGGGTATGTTAACATACAGAAGTTTTTTTTTGGGGGGGGCCCTTGAAGTTTAACATCCTTTAGCCTGGACAGTTGTTAGTGGAGTGCCAAAATTCTGAATACAACATTCAAAGCAACTCTCCATGATGCAAAAGTTGGGGTCTGGTGTGCTAACAATGCACACAAAATTATTGACCCAATATTTTTTGAGGAAACAGTTAACTTAGCTTAATGCCTAAAATGCCCCATTTTTTCCAAATTAACACAAGAGTGTAATCATGCATTTAAGCCGGATAATGCCAGTATACATACCATGGGTGCTTCTACGGATAAAATTTGTTCAGTATTTCTTGAACGGATACTGAGTAAAAATGTGTGGTCTCCTAGATCCCCTCATTTTAACTCTTATAATTTTTATTTTTGGGGAATCCTGAAAGAGTGTATGAAAATAAACCCCATGCAATAGATGAACTTGAATACATCACAAGAGCAATTAGAAGCATCTCACCTGGAGAGCTGCATCGGGTTTCCAGGAACACTCACAGAAGATATGAGCCATGTATAGTAGCAGCTGGACATCATTTTGAGAGGATGTTGTAATTAAAGCTAACTAATCTCATTTTTCTAGGCAAATTGGGGAAAAATTAACTGGCAAATGCTGCATTCCAATAACATACAAAGGCATGTGAGCAGCAGTGTCTTGTGTCAAAATGAAATAACCTGTTATAATTTTCAGGTTTGTGTGCAGGAAATTCTTAATGTTGATGGTTAAATGAAAGTGAGATGATCATACTTTCCATAATTTTTGCACACTATAGAATTACCCTTCCCCTTTATTTACAACTTACACTTCCTATTTTGTTAAAAAACAATACATCTGGGTTTTTACTCTAATATATTACCTGAGGAACACCAAATATTCACTTTTTAATTTCCTTATGGGTTTCTTACAGCACAATATTTTCCACATTTACAAGAAAAGATACTTACTGCTAAGGGCAATAACCCATTGGCCTGATACATTTCATCAAACATAATGTAGATGAATGAGATACCAATGCAGTAAAGGAATGAAAGTACACCAGTTGCTACAAAAAACTGTGCATCAGATGAGAAGTCTCCGATTAAATTAAGTGTTGTGCAGTTGGTACTCTTTGGTTGAATGTGATCTAGTCTGAAATTAAAGAGAACATTCAATAAATCTTCTGTTAAAAATATATAAGTAATAATTTACTTTAAGAGAGATTAACAAACTGTTTTGCTGCAGAGAGTAATGAGATGAGGTAACCATGTGCAGGAAGTAGCAAAAATTGGAAAGTAAATGCTGGTCTTCATGAACGAAACTTGGCACCCAGCTTTGGGGGGAAAAGTGTCAAAGCTATATAATAAAATGCAGTATAAAATAAATTTTAAAGTATTTTTCAAACACATTTTAGAGAAATAAGACGCTAATGGTTTTAAAAGATTAATAATAATGCAAAACACATTCAACATATTGGATTATAAAACTGATTTTATCATTCCTGTCAATTAGCATCCTTAATTAAAAAATCTGGCTAGTAGCAGATGCACAACTTTCTTTACATTTGTTTTGATGGTTAGTCTACAAGTTGTGGACACAAAACTTTATTTCTATTTTTGTATCTATTTACTGTTATGTATTCATAAATATTTGCAAGAAATGGTTTCAAATAGTTAATACCATAGTTTATCCGCTGAGATAGCTGAAAAGCAAGTCTATGTAATTATGTTAGCCATGATATTACAAATGTTTTCCATGAGCTAATAAGAAACAAAAGAAGTAATGCTAACAGTTGGTATGAAGCCATAGGGAAATATTAACATATGCTAGACTGAGTCCCCTATGTCAGAATACTTGATTGCTTTGTTCAAGATACTGGGTGATCAGCATAGAGCAGAACAGGTTTCACAGCCCTTAGCCAGCTGGCGGTAGAATACAAGGCTTCAGTGTGAGTTGAACTCTTGCAAACGTGCCACACATTTGTTAGTTGATGCAATACAGTGCGTATTAAGAGAAATGCTCTATTCGGGTACAGGTATTCTATTCCCCAAAAAGGATTCATTTATGATTCATACATCTGTACAGAATCTTAAGTGCCATAAGGAGATTTCATTTCATTTATTAGCTCCAATTATAAATACATTTTAAAAGGATTGTCAAATTGTTAAAATATGAGTGTTACATAAAAAGAAGTATATATATAATTGAACAAAGCAACATCTTGTACAACAATAGGTACCATGAAACATTTACATCAGCAATTTACATTCTTCTACTGACTAACAGATACATATGAAAGTTACATAAAAAATGTACATTAGGTTTATATGCATTCAGCAATTTATATTCTTCTACCGTATAAAACACATTTTTTAACAAATTTTTTCTTATCTTCTGTTATTTGTATTTATTTTATGTGGTTAGGTAGTTGATTGTACAAATCTTTAGTATGATTTTCTATACTTTTATGTCCCAATGTTCCTCTTAATCTATTAATAATATAGTTCTGTCTTGTTTTGTGTTATGTCTATGTATGTTCACGTTCTTAGTTTGACTACTATGATTTTTTATTGTATATTTACGGCATTCATATATATATACTTCAAGAGAGATTTCCTGATGTTCAAGTTCCAGGTCAAACTACAATTCATAGATTGGTAAATAAATTACGTGAAAGGGGAAGTCTTCTTGATAAGAAACAAAACACCATGTACAGTACTCGCAGAAAAAACTCTAGATAACATTGGACATGATCTGGAAAGGTCTCCTAGAAGATCACTTCGTCTTTCCCAGCAAATGGAAATTTTCTAGGCTCTGTTCCAAATGCCTACAAAGTTGCTCAAGTTAAAGCCCTATAAAATTACTGTAGTGCAAGGACTTAAACTGGGTGACCCTGCATTAAGGATGCAATTTTGTGAATGGGTTTTGAATCAGGTACATGACGGTAAAATGGACTCTAATCTAATTTTATTTTCGGACAAATTATGGATCCACCTAATTGGGTATATTAACACACAAAATAATATTTATTGGAGTGCTGAAAAGTCTTATCACCTTCACCAGGAACCCATGTATGATCAAAGAATTGGAGTGTCGTGTGCTATTAGCGGCAAGAGAACAACAGGTCCAATTTTTTTTTCAGAAACAATAATGAGAGATATGTGCAAAACATTTTGTGGCCTTTGTTGGTGAATTAACTAAGAGGGAAAGAAGTTACATGACTTTCCAGCAGGACTCTGCAATGGCACATACAGCCAACTTTTTCTTATAGGATATCCATTAAGTGTTTGAAGATAGAGTTATCACTAACAATATATAGCTGCCATGTTCTCCCGATTTAACCCCTGCAATTTTTATATCTGAGGGGGGGAGGGAATTAAAAGAGAAAGTTTACAAGACAAATCCACACACTTTAGAGGAACTTAAAAGTAACATTCGTCAAGAAATTGTTGTCATTTTTCAGAGGGAGCTGCAGCATGTAGTGGACAATTTCCTAAGCAGGTGCCAGAAATACTTGAATGACAAAGGGAGGCACTTCCAACATATACAAGAGTACTTTTAATTTTAAGTGTTTAATATTTGTTTCTTTGTTAGAAATACACGGCATACTGTAGTATGTTTACTGTGGATGTGCTGTCACCTGCTCAGCGCACATAGCAAGCAGCACTGCTGACCAGCTAAGAGCTGTGATTGTTCTGCTGTATGCTGATCACCCAGTGAAAAGTCCACAATGCACAAATATTTTAGTTGAAAACTACTCCACTAATTTAAATAAAGGGTCTTTCAACAAGAGTGTCCTATCTTTAACATGTGATAGCTGCCGTTGTTACCAAGTTACAGCAGTCATTTTTTTCATGTCTTTACAGTTGTTATTGACAAATAAATAGCCATGGAATGTTACAGCATTCAGCAACGCGTAGAAATTGTGAAAATTTATTATAAAAATGGATCATCTGTTCGCCAAACCTTCTGTGTATTGCGTGAAGTTTATGGTGTGCATAATTGTCCCTGCGAGAGAATGATTCGGCATTTGATCGATAAATTTGAAAGAAGTGGTTCTGTCAGTGATCAAAGAATGCCTGTACGTAATCGACGTAAGTGCTCCAACGAAAACATAGGCGCCATTCGTGAGAGTGTACGAGAGAATGGAAACAAATCAATTGCTCGTCGAGGGCAAGAATTGGGACTTTCGCCGACCACAACTTGACAAATTCTGCATCTGGACTTGAAAGTTTCATGCTTACAAAATGGTGTTAACTCAAGAACTAAAACCCAATGACCATAGGTTGCGCCATGTATTCGCTGACTGGGCTATGGAGCAATTGGAAGCTGACGCGGATTTTTGTCAAAAAATCATCTTCAGCGACGAAGCCCACTTTTGAATGGATGGTTGTGTTAACAAACAAAATTGCCGCTATTGAAACAATCCAATGCAGATTCAAGAACGACCACTTCATTCCCAAAAGGTTACTGTGTGATGTGGATTTTGGTATGGTGGAATCATTGGTCCATATTTTTTTCCAAGATGAAGATGCTCTGTCAATGGAGAAAGATACCGGGCTCTTTTAAGGGACTATTTTTGGCCTCAATTGGATGGTATGGATCTCAACATCTGGTTCCAGCGAGTTGGTGCCACATGTCATACTGCTCTCAAAACAATCAATCTTTTGAAGGAGAAGTTCAGAGGTTTCATCATTTCCCATGTGGTGATGTTAACTGGCCCCCCGAGGTCATGTGATTTAATGCTGTTGGATTACTTCTTGTGGGGTTATGTTAAATCTTGAGTTTATGTCAACAAGCCAGAAACAGTAAATGATCTTATGAATAACATCACACGTGTTATTCGTGAAGTTGGACCTAATTTACATTCTTCTGTCATTGAAAATTGAGTCAACCGTATACGCGCAACCCAACGAAGTTGCGGCGGTCACTTAACTGATGTTCTCTTCCACACGTAATGACATTATGTTCCAAAATAAAAAAGAAATAAACCTCTATCATTTATAGAACATGTTTTATTTAAATTCAAAGATAGGAAAGACCCTAAAATACAAATGTATACTTTTGCTTAAAATAACTCGGAATAAAACATTAAGGTGGAAACATTGGGGGAAGGGGGGGGGGGCTAAGTTATGCCTATGCTGGTCTTTGTACTACATCAATATTATATTATGCTTTTTCCTGTTGTAATGTGAATCTGAGAAGGAATAATCGCTACCATACACTGCATAGTTCTAGTGTTTATCTGACTGACAGCAGCTTGCTCGACCTTGAGAATGTGCAAGACCCATCCTGGCCATATGTTTGCTACCTCCCGAGTGTAAAACAAGCTACTTCAATTATTTTAGATGAATCCATATGGTATTACCTCCTATAAACTGTTTGGTTATATTTAAATTGCAGAATTTTATGTATATTATAAAAATAGTTATAGTCCAAAAGCATTTAAATTTGAAAAGTTCAAACTGAAAAGAACAAGTTTACATATTGATACAAAATTAAGGTTTTAGGAATCAAAATATATTTAAACTTAAATTATTTTATTTATAAATTAAAAGTCCAAAGTTTTAGGAAGCTACAAGTCAATTTGTTTTCATTGTGAAAATGCAGAAAGCAGAGAAGGTAGTCTAGGGTGAGGGAGAATGGCTGGCAGTATTCCCCTTGACAGAACAAAAACCCACTAGGAATCGTGGTGGTGTCACCTTATATCTTGTTGTGTACGTGTCTGCTGCTCTGTTACAATTGAGCCAACACCCCCCACCCCCCAGAAGATAAATGGACTTGTCCAACTACTGCTCATACAGATAAGCTTGTCGTACTGTACCATAAATTTGAACAATTTAGTTACAAAACTATGATGTTCAGAATTTAAGACTTTGATTAAAGGAATGTATCAGCTTTGTCTCCAAATCAGAACATTTAAAATTTCAAGGTAAATTTTTCCTGCATTTTGGACAATCCGAAACGGTATAGCCCATAGTCTGTAATTTAACATATTTATTGCTTCTTAGAAGTTTGTGTCTGCAAAGAGGAATAAACAATTATTTAAATCCCTAACTTTAGAGTTGTAATGTTATGCATCATGTTTCAAGGATTTGAAGTTCTGCAGTATTTGCTGAGGGAGGGAGAGCCGAGGACAAAAGAAGAGGGGGAGGACGAGGATCACAGCGAGGTGGAAGGGAAGGGGGAGACAAGGGTTGGAGGGGAGAGGGGAGAAAGACACTCATACTGAAAATAGAATTAAGGTCTTACCTAAATGGATAGGAGTAGTCAAATCTGTACAGTTTCTCCATATCTTCAGGACATTTCACATATATATCCACATAGCTGCTAAAACCAGTTGTAGTTGCAAAAGCACATATTGAAAATACCTGGGGGAACAGAAAAGAAAAGCATTATCTTCTAACAAATGTGATCGATTTAGATATCTCTTATTGGCTTATTTAGCCTCATAGTAGTATAGCAGTTTTGTCCTCAACAGCTGAAACACACAAAACAAGTACATGAAAGCAAGTATATTAAGAATTTGAAGTTGTAAAATGCCTTTACCCAAGGAACATGATGTACACATGGGAAGAAATGGTATCATTGGTTTCCATAATATGTATTTTAAGTGCCTACACAACACGTATGTGAAGCTTGAGACAAGAAAAATGGTTCATTTACACAGTTGAAATGCAGATTTGCATTTGATGATTTGCAATGCAGATAATTTCAGATAATGCTGGATACTTCATTTTCCAAGTCTACAGTAACGGTATGGATACCAACTTGCCATTAGCACCACTTTTATGTTCAGCAATGAATTTGTTAGCTTAAACTCATCATAGCTTACTTATTTTGCCAGTAACTTTCTAGAAATGAATAATCAATGAATGTGATACTACACATTTATTAGTAGCATTCCTTGCTAGGAGAGTCTTGTGCTAACAGCAGTAGGAGAAGGTTGTGAGGAGCAAGGGTTGAATAATTGGCGGAGTGGAGGTGGAAACAGGACCAACAGAAATGAACCAGCTAATGGAATCCGAAGAAAATTCAAGATGACTCGAGGAGGTTATGAAGAAGCAGAGAGAAGATATGGTACAGCAGATAATGGATTGCAAGAAAAAAATCTAAGATATAGAGAAAAGATTCGAAGCAGGACAGAGAAGAAATAACTGTAATTTTCAGAGTGGCAGAAGAGTACAGAAACCTAGAAGTAGTGTACAGGAACATGGAAGAAGGACTAGGTATAAAAATGTTTGGTTGGGAGATAGAGGACATGTACTGAATCGGAAAAAGAGGAAGAAAGTCTAGACCCATTGTTATAAGAATAGCGACAATAGAAAAAAAAACAAAAAAAGAGAAATTTTAAGGAACACCAGGAGGTTAAGAGGCTCAAAAATCTTTATAGAGCAGTACTAGACGAGGGAGGAACAAATTTTGAAAAAAGAACTAATAGCCAGGATGAAAGAAGCAAGAGCAGCTGAGAAAAAGGCATTTTTGAAATGTTTAAAATTATTCGTGGGAGGAGAAGAATGGAGTATGAGTATACGGAGGAATGAACGAGAAAAAATGTGCGAACGTCAGCAGAAGCAATGACCCAGGACACACACACAAGTCAAAGACCGAGAGAATAGCTGAGTCAGTAGTTTGGAGAAAGGAGAAGAAAACAGCTGATCAAATCACAAATTCGACAGAAGCAAAAATGATATGAAAGGAGAACAGAAGAAAATAGGGAGGAAGAACCAGCAGCCATGGAGGGGGAAGAGGAGCTAACAGTGGTTGCAGTGGCAGGGCGGGAAGAGATGCAAAGGAGAAGTGGCGAGAAGCCGAGAGAACAGATGACTGCAGTCAGAAATGCATATAGGGAGGAAGAAGCAGCAGCTAGGGGGGGCAGGAGCAGCTAACATTGATTGCAGAGGCAGGGCGAGAAGAGATGCAAAGAAGGAGAAGTGGGGAGAAGCCAAGAGAACACATGATTAACAGTGCAGCAAGTAATGTGGATGCGGAGGAGGGAGTGATACGAGTGGGAAGTGGGGAAGTAATAAGAGTGAGAACGGTTAGCGAAGCGGAAGAAATTGCAAGAAGAGGGTTGGGAGGGTATAAAATAATAGATTTGAGAGAAGGGAGGGTAATGCTACAGGGGGAGGAAAGTGTTGACCCGGTATCCAGGTGTGCTAAATTTAGAAAAGCAATGGAGAAATTTGCATATCAGGATAAAACAAAGAAGAAATAGGGAAAGGGAGTAAATTGACACGCAATAAGAAAATAGGATTAAGACAGGGATGTAAACTAAGTTCAAAGTTATTAACCTATTCACAGATGATATATTATAAGGAGTAAAAATAAGAAATTGGCATTGTCCAGTAATAAGAGATAAGGAGATTCCAGGTTCAGGTTCATTATACGCAGACAATTTTATGGAAGCACCATATCGATAATAGGGTTACAAAAGCAATAAATGAAACTCAAGAATGAGTGAAAAATGGGGAATTAAGGTAAATATAAATAAGTACTAAGTGATAAATGGAGGAAAGAAGAAAAAGGGTATCTAGGTGGTCAAGAACTGGAGGTAGTCAAAGAATATGACTATTTAGGAGTAAGGTTGAGTAATAGTGGGGAAATTAGAGATGAAGTAGGAAAATTGACCAATCGTATAGAATGGTTACAAAGAATTAATTTGACTAAATTTGGTTAGATGTAGGAAAATGAAGGTGAAATCTTAAAGTTATGACTGACTCAATAAAAGGTTCTAAGAAACAAAATCAAGGACATGGGAGAATATTAAGGTAAAGAAAGAAAAAAAAGAAAGATAAAAATGGTATAGAAAAGTAAGAGAAGCAAGGGCTGCTCAGTGAGCGAAAAGGCCAGAGAGCCAAGCAATCTGAGTGGCCCAATAAGGAAACAAGCACCAGACAAATTGTACAATAGATGTAGGGGTAAAATGATATACGATTATACATTGTATGTAATGTAAACCAAACTGTAGAACAAATTGTACAATAAATCCAAATCCTTGCTAAGAAACTCTTTTAATAACTGGCATAAAATACTTATTTAAAAAATTAACTACACATTTAGACAATACATATTCAGTTTTGTAAGCTATTTATAACAATTCATCCTAAATAGATATTTAAACGGCGCTTCCTTATCTCTATCTGACACAATAAGCAGAGTAAGAAAACACTGCACTTCACAGATTATGACTAGGTATACCTACACAAACAGAGCTTTCTGATTACTACATTTACATATAGGCTAGTTGCATGCTGATCTGCTGAACCACACATTAGCGGAGCCCAAGCAGCTATTTTTTTATTTAGTGGATGAAGGAGGACATTTTCACCATCTGTTGTGATAAAATAAGGTTTTTTTCCATTGTAATTATAAATTTAATTGTGACAACCTGAATCATTACAGTTAGTGGTTTCAGTTGCAGAGATATTTTATTATAATATGAGTTCTGAATGGCAAAGGCAAAGCTGCTAAGTGATAGTCAATTTATAGGTGGAAAGCACAGAAATGAAACTTAAAATTCATTTGTTATCTTAAAACAAACAGAAAGAAAAAAGTTTTGGAAACAAGGTTACAACCCCAAGACCTCAAGCATCATTCATCTGTACAATACCACTGAGCTTAATTCTTGCCTACAACATTCCTGTGTAGAAGGCAAATTATTTATTGGCTCTAAACTGTTTGGTATTTTTTATCATGTTAACTAAGCAATGCCATGTTGGACTTATAACATACTCAGGCTTCAACAATTTAACCATACTGTTAAGTCTTAAAGCCCCTCTCTGATGAAAAACAAGTATTCAGAATACTAACATGATATTATTGGAAGTGATGATAAACAGTGAAACTTTAACACATTAAAATTAAGTGGACTGATATCACTTTGGTATCAAAGTTTTCACTTGGAACATGTTTTGATGACATTCATCTCCATTTGGGATGGACAGAAAATAATATAATGGTTACTAAAGTAATGGAGACAGAAATGGTCACCCATTAATGCTCACAAAGTAACGAATACAAAGTAACTGGTTACCCAATGATGGTTACAAAACTCATGAATACAAAGTAACTAGTTACCCAATAATGGTTACAAAAGTAACGAATACAAACTAACTAGTTACCCAATAATGGTTACCAAAGTAAAGAATACAAATTAACTAGTTACCCAATAATGATTACCAAAGTAATGAATACAAAGTAACCAGTTGCCCAATGATCGTTTCAAAAGTAACGAATACAATGTAACTAGTTATCCAATAATGGTTATGTAACAAATATAAAGTAACTATTACCCAATAAGGGTTACCAAAGTAACAAGTTACTCAATAAGGGTTATGAAAGTAACGAATACAAATTAACTAGTTCCCAATGACGGTTAAAAAAGTAATGAATACCAAGTAACTGGTTACAAAAGTAATGAATTTAAAGTAACTAGTTATCCAATAATGGTTAGAAAAGTAACGAATACAAAGTAACTAGTTACCAAATAATGGTAACCAAAGTAACAAATGCAAAGTAACTAGTTACCTATTATGGTTACCAAAGTAACAAGTTATCCTTAAATAGTTACCTGAGTAATGAATAGAAAGTAACTAGTTACCTAATAATGGTTACCTGAGTAATGAATACAAAGTAAGTAGTTACCCAATAATGTTTACCAAAGTAACAAATACAAAATAACTAGTTGCCCAATAATAGTTACCAAAGTAATGAATACAAAGTAACTAGTTACCCAATAATGTTTACCAAAGTAACTAGTTACTCAATAATGGTTATCAAAGTAATGAATACAAACTAGTTACCCAATAATGGTTACCAAAGTAAAGAATTGAAAGTAACTAGTTACCCAATAATGGTTACCAAAGTAACGAATACAAATTAACTAGTTACCCAACAATGGTCACCAAAGTAACTAAGACAATAGTAATTAGTATTCTTGTTAATGGTTAGCAAATGTGGGTGACATCGTTCACTGCATGTGCATTGGTATCACTTATCTGGAACTAGTTACTTCAACTGTTAACCAACATTTATCTTCTCCATGAGATTGTGAGTGGTATTGTGGATCTAATATATTATCTAGCAAGAAAAATGCTCACTAATTATTAGGGTTGCCATAATCTGATAATCCAAAATGAGAACATTTTTACCAATAGTTTAATCAATTAAAAGTAACAAGTTTTTTTAGAAATCCTAATGTATGAGAAATGTGCATTTAATTTATAATCAAGAGTTTTTGAAGGAATGCTTTATTGTATTTTACATGAAGTAAGCGCATGTTATAAAAAAATTGTTAAAATGTATTCAGTATCAACATTTAAGTTTTTTTTATATACCTATTGTATATTCAGAACCTGGAACAGAAGATAAAGGAAGTTGGTATTGTTCACAATAAGTTTATGAAACTTACAACTTTTATTTTTCATATTATATTGCATTTGTAACATTAGATTAACTGATTTTACTGTTAACCTATTCGTTTCTTGTGTCCATTGAGAACTCGGGAAAACTTTCTCTCTACACTGGTGTTATGACCAGGGATGGAAAATAATACCACAATTTATAGCAACTCTGAATACTACTCACTAGAAATGCAATTATGAATGAAGACAACCCAATTTTCATGACAACAAATTTTCAAAACTATCACCCTTAGCTTTCCCCAAAAAACATTAAATTTGTTGCATTTGAGTTCAAATATAGTAAATATCGTTGACTTTTGTTTTTTTTATCCTGGATGTTTTCATTTACCATAAAATGGCGAACAAGTTGTGAAATCCATGGCATATAGCAACCCTAACTAATGTCCACTTTGCTGCATACATGTAATCAACTAAGATTATCTGCATATTTTGTGATGTTAGACAATAATGTGTGTTTGGGCATTAATATTTCTCTTCTCTAGCAACATCGCCTTTCAAAATGTCATTACCATGTTTTATCTAATGTTCTATGAGAATATTTAAGTTATTATATGCTTAACTTCTACTATCATGTTTATGTTGGCAAGTGATGTATTTTCCCTTGCAATATCTGCATCATGTGATGTTTATATTCAGGTTCCCATATAAATCAGTTCACATGTACAAACTGTGTATATTTACAGGAACGTGGAAATGCTAATGCATTTTGCGATTATTAACCACCGTAGTAATCAAAGTGGTGATACCACTAGAGAAATTTCCTCTTAGATTGCATCAAATAACAAAGTAAGTCTTATCAACACTGTTCATATTGAAATGTAGTTATAGTTAATCGTTACTGGTAACCATCAATGCAATTTAACTGTGAATGTGATAACCATGAAAACAACTTAATCATTACTAGTAACCATTATATGTGATGGTTAATGCACGCACACTAACTGCAACAGTTATAACCATTACCTGAAAACAATTGTCTCATCCCTAGTCTCCATTGTCAGCTGTACGTTAACTGGTGTGTGGAAAAGGATTCCCTACTTTAGTGTTGGTTGTATTGGCATCTAGCTGTCTAGTGGAGAACTTCACTTTCATCTACTGGCAGAATTTCAAAATTCATTACTCTGTATGCATTTTTGGTGACATGAATTTTTTCCCATACTGCGAGTTCTGCTGGTGTTTTGGCTATTACACAAATCTGTAGTAGCTCACCATTTTTTGTCAGCAGAACACAACACTAAATGGGAAACAAAGCTTTTAAAACATGGCAAAACACCAGAAGAACTCACAGTACAAAAAAATCCACACCACCAAAAATGCACACTGAGTAATGAATTTTGAACTTGCACCAGTAGATGACATAGTGAAGTTCTCCACTAGTCAGCTAGATGGCAGTACAATCAACATTGAAGTAGGGGATCCTTCCCCAGATGCCAGTGGACATACAGCTGAGACAATGGAGATGAATGTCTTCTAAACATGATCTGAGTGAAAACTTTAAAGTGTCATCAATCCACTCACAATTTCAATATATTCAGCATACTATTTTCTTTCAATAGCTTCCATTTACCTATGAATATTTGTACAATCCCAAGTGACACAATAATTTATAGTTGAATGCACAGGAATGTTTAACTATGCACCTGCAGAATGTGACTTGAGCTCCCACTTGATATGACTGTGCAACAATGAACATTTATTTCCTTACAACTAGTGTGTGTCACTATTAAGGACACTTGGTAGAGATCGCACCAGAGACCATGACATCAAAACACTTGTCCAACATTACCTAACACCACCTTAGTCTTTGACATTCATATTCACCCTGTATTGCTTCAGTGTCATTCCAAGTCAGTTGCCAGCTTTACAATGTCTAGACTTCCAGTTTGAAGCTCAGAGAAAGACTACCACCACTGCCACTAGCACCACACTTGTGGATGTTGCTTATAAGCAGACCTACAGTTTCCGTGTCAAAAAAAAAAAAGCTGCAAACTATTCCATTAGCCCCCACCATCTATTGAGATCAATGCATTTTGACATATTGGTTGTTGGATGTGTAACATCCTGTTTTTTCCTCCTGCATACTCGCCAACTTTCTGAAACTGAAACCCGTAAAGCTTTCCCCTGTTTGGCAAAGCATAATAATTTTGCTATGACGTGAAATTTAGAATGCGTAAAATGTTCACTACAGTAAATGTACAAAAATTACATGTAAAATAAATGGGAATTCTGTTTTATAAGAATCCTTGGTAGACCTGGTAGTGCTCTTCTTTCTGTCACACATGCTCAACTTCTGATACCACAATAAACATGGATTAAAGCAAAGAGCACCACTTCCTAAGCTATACACAGTTTTCTTGTCCATATTTTACACTTCATAACATGAATTATAATAAAAAATTGTCACAAAAAATGAGAAAAATATCCTGCAGCCATAGAATGTGAATAAGATAAACAATTTACATGAGGGGGTTGACTTTACTATTCATGTTGTCTATTACTGAATGTTCAAGCCCATAACTGCTACTTACTGGAGATCACTAGTGGTGCAAAGAAGTTTAAATCTGCTCATTGAGCATTTTGTTGCAGCCCAGTGAAGGGAACCACGATTGTAATGAAGAATAGACACCAGATAAGCTCTTGGCCAATAATAGCAGTGTATACCAATTAGCATGGTACATTCAGTCTGTAATCTTATATTACAATGAAATACAATAGAATTTACTGCTTTGCCATGTCTGTGGTGAAAATCTGTAACACTTTGAATCTGCCCACAAAGCCGTAAAGTTGTTAAAAGGCCTCTGCTCCCGTACATTTTATGTGCAAACTGTAAAAGCTGACAAGTATGGTGTTGACTTCTTCAGACTAGACAATATTATATTTTCAATTGGATGGTAGGGTTGATTGAACAGCCTTTCCTTTTCTTCAGGAATGCAGTTATAACAGCTCTCTCTGTGTTACCTTTTGATGCAGTCCCAACATAATGCAATTCTTGTTATGCAGTTCTTCAGTGTTCGAGTTCTAATGATATAAGTTATATAGAATACAGGAGTCCAATATGTATGAAAGAGTTTTGTTCTCTGCAGAGGAGTGTCTTCAGATCATCTTTGCATGGCTCTGACTGCAGAAGCATTTGTTATTGTACTGGTCCATTTGTTAGCAGGTGGGATTAAGGTTTAATATTACCCAAGTTGCAAACAATCACATTACTACATTAACTGTGCATGAACATGTGGGTATATGTTATCAGCCAAGCCTTGCAGAAGTTCAGTTGGAAACTATAGGTTCAATGCTTTTCTTTCTTTCATTGTATTCCAGTAGTTAGGCAAAACAGATTCTGGTGAGCAATGGCTCATTTTATTTAGTGTTCTGTTTAATTTTCATTTGGTGTTTTATGTATGTACTATAGGGTCTTTCAACAAGAGTGTCCTATCTTTAACATGTGATAGCTGCCATTGTTATTGAGTTACAGCAGTCATTTTTTTCATGTGGTTACAGTTGTTACTGACAAATAGCCATGGAATGTTGCAGCATTCAGCAACGCATAGAAATTGTGAAAATTTATTATCAAAATGGATCATCTGTTCGCCAAACCTTCCGTGTATGGCATGAAGTTTACGATGTGCATAATCGTCCCTGCGAGAGAACGATTCGGCGTTTGATTGATAAATTTGAAAGTGGTGGTTCTGTCAGCGATCAAAGAACGCCTGTACGTAATCGATGTAAGTGCTCCAACGAAAACATAGGCGCCGTTCGTGGGAGTGTGCGCGAGAATGGAAACAAATCAATTGCTCGCCGAGTGCAAGAATTGGGGCTTTTGCCGACCACAACTTGAATTCTGTATCTGGACTTGAAGTTTCACGCTTACAAAATGGTGTTAACTCAAGAACTAAAGCCCAACAACCATAGGGTGCGCCATGTATTCACTGACTGGGCTATGGAAGCTGACCCGGATTTTTGTCGAAAAATCATCTTCAGCGACGAAGCCCACTTTTGGATGGATGGTTGTGTTAACAAACAAAATTGCCGCTATTGGAGCAATCCAATGCAGATTCAAGAACGACCACTTCAACCCCAAAAGGTTACTGTGTGGTGTGGATTTTGGTATGGTGGAATCATTGTCCATATTTTTTCCAAGATGAAGATGGAGAAGCTCTGTCAATGGAGAAAGACACCGGGCACTCATAAGGGACTATTTTTGGTCTCAATTGGATGGTATGGATCTCAGAAACATCTGGTTGCAGCAAGATGGCATCACATGTCATACTGCTCTCGAAACAATTGATCTTTTGAAGGAGAAGTTCAGAGATTTCATCATTCCCCGTGGTTGCGATGTTAACTGGCCCCCCGAGGTCATGTGATTTAACGCCGTTGGATTACTTCTTGTGGGGTTATGTTAAATCTCAAGTTTATGTCAACAAGCCAGAAACAGTAAATGATCATATGAGTAACATCACGCATGTTATTCGTGAAGTTGGACCTAATTTACGTTCGTCTATCATTGAAAATTGGGACAACCGTATATGCACAACCCAACGAAGTCGCGGCGGTCACTTAACTGATGTTCTCTTCCACACATAATGACATTAATTATGTTCTAAAATAAAAAAATCTGATGTGTTACACTCACATGACTTTCTCTACTCTTGTACAAGCTCTTCTTCTCCATCTACTTCATATTAATCGAGATAAACATTTGCAGAAACGATCTTTTGACATGCAAAGAGAATTACATTTTACACATAGTGACCAGTTCTAAAAGTATTTGTCTATCGCTTAAGGCATACTATGTTCCCCTTGTTTTGTATTTGCAAGGGCAATATAAACACAGACATCTCTCTTAATAACTGGTTGCTATGTGCAGCAGCATTCTCTTTGCCACAGATTAATACCCTTTGCATATTTAAGACAAAAAAAATGAATAACGAATTCCCATTTGAGAAAATAAGTATTGAAAAATTTAAGGGAATAACAAGCAATATCTCGAAAATGGTTCACTCAACAAAAAAATGTATACAACATAAATTGTGTATTTTACCGCGATCTACATTTCTTGTGTAGTAAAATTTTGTCTATCTCTTATGGTTTACCAGTTATGCAAAAGTCTTTCACAATGAAGAATACTTTTGGAGACATTCCCAGAAAATTAAAGATATACATTTTATTTTTCATGAAAATATCTTAAACATATGATATTTTAATCAAAATCATTAGAACCGTTTTTGAGAAAATTAAAATTTTCAAAAAATGCTTCATGTAAAGGGTAATCTGGGGTGGGGGAGATTTTCTTGAAAACCTTTGTGTCGCATCTCTGGAAGATACTGAACCCAAATACCAAGTTTGGTGTTTATCTGACTGTTCGTTTCTGAGTTATGCTGTTCACAGACACAGACACACACACGGACATGTTTCCAAAAATGCTTTTTTTTTTTGGATTCAGGGGGTCTCAAAACATGTATTTCCGGTGAAATCTCGGTATCGAATTTTTGGGGGAATACAATACTTCCCCTACTTACTATACGTAGTAGAGAAAGTAAAGAATGAACAACGAATTTGAGAAAAAGTATAAGTACTGGAAAATTTAAGGGAATAACAAGCAATATCTCGAAATTGGTTCACTCAAAAAAAAAAAGTATATGACATAAATTGTGTATTTTAATGCGATCTACATTTTTGTGTAGTAAAATTTTGTCTATCTCTTATGGTTTACCAGTTATGCAAAAGTCGTTCACAATGAAGAATACTTTTGGAGGCATTCCCAGAAAATTCGAGATATACATTTCATTTGTCATGAAAATATCTTAAACGTATGATATTTTAATCGAATTTGTTAAGAGCCATTTTTGAGAAAATTAAAATTTTCGAAAAGTTTTCCATGTAAAGGGTAGTCTGGGGTGGGGGGATTTTCTTGAAAACCTTCGTGTCGCATCTCTGGAAGATACTGAACCTAAATACCAAGTTTGGTGTTTATCCGACTGTTCGTTTCTGAGTTATGCTGTTCTCACACGCGCACGCGCACACGCACAAGCACAAGCACACATGGACATGTTTCTAAAAATGCTTTTTTTTTTTGGATTCAGGGAGTCTCAAAACATGTATTTCCGGTGAAATCTCTGTATCAAATTTTTGGGTGGAATACAATACTTCCCCTACTTACTATACATAGTAGAGAAAGTAAAAAGAAATAAACCTCTATCATTTATAGAACGTGTTTTATTTAAGTTCAAAGATAGGACACTCTTGTTGAAAGACCCTATACCTACAACATAACTACAGGTGTGCTGGGCAATTTGATGTTTTTTCCTTACCACTTAACATATTTATGGATTCATCATTCCCAAGGAATGAACTTTGATCAAGGCCTTGTATAGTATAGACTGTTTTAATTATATTTAACTGAGCTAGGCAATGAAATCAAATGCAAATTACTGCCAAAATCGAGCTATCTGGAACTATAATTTGGTACATTTTAAGGAAGGCAATTTATTGGAGGCTAATAGTAATTTAAATCCAAGCGAAGATTTAAAGTTGCCTGATCTACACAAAACATTTTTATTTTGTTTATGAAGATCCTAAATGAAACAAAATGCATTTAACATGACAGGAAAACAATGCTTATAATCTTATGTAAAATGAGGGAAACTTCAAACTCTTTAGCATTCCTTTTATTGAACATAGATTACACACACACTGACTTAACAGTCTGCAATGGAGCTTCTTGGCATTGACTATACTCCAAATTCCACTTGGTTAATTCTATCATCACTAGTGCCAAATTCCAGCCATGAACACACAGGCATCTCTTCAAGGTTGCATCTCATTTCTAGGTGAACCACTATGATACATTAACTCTATTTGACCTCTATTCTAAGTATGTGTCTCGCAGACACACAGCAGAATTAAATCCTGCCTACTTAAGCTTTCCATTGGGCATCGCCCACATACTTCTTGCATACTTCCCACACTCATTGTGCCAAAAGGGGAAAAAAATGAAATGTAACAATTAGCAGTGTATATACAGATGAAAATTGATGTTTATGTGCACTGCATTTGATTAAGTTCCCCTTTCTTTGAAAGCTTGTTTCTCAGCACACACACATGCTAAATCTTAAAAAAGCAGCTACAGAAACTGCAAGCTTAACATTAGTGATTTAAGCTCCCTCTGTGTTTATGGCAGGAAGAAGCTGAATAGGGTTACATGTGAAAAAGTAGGATATTCTTGAATTTTAGCTGCAAGAAACATATCCAGTTTGAATTTTTTATTTCTTGCAAATATCTTGGATTTTGAAATAATATTAGAAAAATAAGTTTTTGGTTCATTTAACTCTTTCTGACAAAGCACAATGCAGAATGTCATTATTAACAGTAGGCTGAACTGAGTACCTGCTTTCAAAGACATGAAATTCAGTCCTGGAAGTTTGTAAACCTGCTTCATCAATGATATATAACTATTCTTAGTGGGTATTAGTTTCTTTGCTTGTTTGAGCAATTAACATTAATTAAATTGATAAAAACAAGATTTTTAAATGGTTAATAATATGTATTTTAAAATAAAGAGAGTTGAAGGTTGTTACACTACATCACTAAAATATTCTTACTTGAACATGTTTCGGGAGACGGTTTGCTCCCATCGTCAGCATGTGATGTAGTGTGACAACCTTCAACTCTCTTTATTTTAAATTATGACACATCACTGTTACTAGCTTCTAAATCTTCAAAATTAGTTAATAATATGTAGTCAAGGAGTTTGCATCTACAAAATGTAGAAAACATGACAAAATTATTAGGAAATTCTTTTAGTAAACAGCGCATAAAAAGAAAACATTTTAGCATTTCTGAATGTTAGAATTAATATTTTGGGTTGATTTGTAGCATGTATACATCACTTACTTTACATTCATTCAGAACATGTTTCGAAAGCCACTGCACTGATTGTTGGCTTTCAAAACATGTTCTGAATTAATGCGGAATAAGTGATGTATAAGTGTTACAAACTGACTTAAGATGTTAATTCTATTTCTAGTGACATCACTGTAACCAATCCTCCACACAATCTAACTTTTGAATATGTTTAAGGACTGGATGGTTTCCATAAAACTTCTCTGGAAAATAAAGCCAATTTAAAGTTATGAAATTAATATCCTCCTGCTGTCCCAACCATTAGCATATACACAACGTGGGAGGGGTTATAAGACATTCCATATAGATTTTTTGCATCAATGTTCTCAATTTTTTTTATTATTCATGGGGCAACCCCATTCACATTTGGATTGTGGACGCATTTTTCATTCACCAGCAACAATGCATTGGATTTTATGCTTGAGGGGAGAAGTGAGAGATGTTACAAGTCGTCCTGTAAATAGATTTTTAACTTATTAAATCAATTTAATTGACTGAATAGCAAGCTAAACCATTTGTAAATAACTATGAACGTCTCTGTCTAGTGATCTGGAGGGCCCAAGTTAAATTTTGGTTGGATAATATTTTCCCTTATCCTGAAAAGGCAAAAAATATCAGGTAACAGCTCTCTGGGGGGGGGGGGGAGTAAATAGCATAATTTCTTTGTGCAAAACTTAAAGGTGAACATTCTCAGGGGATTATAATTTTCTGCCCTTTACTAGGGCAAGGAAACAATTTATAGAAAACAATAACTAAAGAGGTTTACATAGACTTAATTTACGTAAGGCCTACGTTTGTGCACAAATGGTGGTGTGTAACAAAGTAGGAGTAAGCTGTGCAGCAGGTGCCTTTTCATTCCTTACTTTCATTAGCATCAAGCCTTTTCAAAAGTTACAGAACGTATGATACAGCTTAGATATTATTTAATGATTTCAGCTTTGTTCCTGGAAATCTCTACTCGCCACTTCAAATGCAACTTCTTGCCGACATCTGCATTAAAAAAACTTTTGATACATTCACATAACCATCTCTAGCCACTATCATTTATTCTTATATAGCTTCTACAAACTATTCTTGCAAAAGCTAAATTATACCTAGTCTTACCATAAATACTATCCTAAAGTTTTAAGTAAATTGACACAAAATGGTTAGAGATATTTTAATATCCTAATAATATGAATTATGTGGATGCATTATGAATCAAAATCACAAATAATTATTCAAAATGGCCACCATTAGCACGTGCACAGTCCCTAAGTCTTTGTGATAACTCAATTGAATTGCACAACACAGCACATGGAAAATCTGCAGCTGCCTTCCGAAGAGACCGCTTTAAACTTTCAATATTGGGATGTGTCTTCTTGCAAGCCATCTCCTGAAGCTTGGATCACAATTTGTAGCCCAAAGGGTTTAAATCCGGACTTGCAGAAGGCCAATTGGAAGTGGAAATGAAGTCTGAAACATTTGCCTCCAGCCACGGCTGGAAACTCCAGTTCTGTCCATGGAAGAGGGTGGTGTTGAGATTCTTGACTAGACCCTCTAGCACTGTCTCTTGGTATACTTTGGCTGAAGTTTTGACCCCCTTTTCACAAAAATGGAGCTCTGTTGTGCCCTCGTAGCTCACACCCCACCACACCATGACTGATGCAAGATGACCCCTCTGGACCCTTGGAGCTTTTTCACCAGCTTCTCTAGAGGATTTGGCATATATCCTGTCATTTTGGGCATTGAAAGCCTCCTCAACACTGAAAATCTTTTCATCAGTGAAAAGGATTCGACGGTGCCCATTTGCTGCGTAACGCTCAAGTAAGCGCTTTGATTTTAGGAGCCTCTGGCACTTCAGTTCATTTGTCAGGAGATGTCCTTTGCGTTGTTTGTAAGCATGGCGTCCCAGGTCACTGCTTAATGTGCGAGACATAGACATGAGCCATCACTGACTGTCTCCTTACTGGATTTCATCGCACACGCACCGCCACTGATTTCACAAGCTCTGGTGTTCGTACTGTGCGTGGTCTTCCTTGCCGTGGGCGATCTTTCAGTCTCAACAAAGCGCAGGATAGTGTGGTAAACAAATTTCTTGCTGATTTTGAGCTTCTGGAGGGTTTTGAAAATCTCCCGTTGATTTGCCTACCTTGTACAACGCTATCACGGCCACAAGATTTTCATACTCCCCCCATTCCATCTTGAAAACCTAAAACTGACAACTTAACACTTCTCCAGCACATCCAGCAATGACTGACGCTTCACCAAACCGCTATTGCAGTCGCAACCTTGAACGGGCAGAAGTACACACACCCTCAAAAGTTAGGACCGTATTTATGGTAAGACTAGGTATATCTACACTACTTCAAGTTAATCGAGGTAAATGTTTGCAGAATTAGTTTCATTATGCACTTCAATGTAGACGAAATTGCGAGAAACAACTGAATGGTGACAGCACTTTAACAAATGACAAGAGTATTGAAAAATTCAAAACAATAACAATGTATATCTCTGAAATGGCGGATGCCACAAAAAGGTTATTTAGATAAATTTTGTGTTTTAAAGTGATCTATGGTTTTGGTGTGATAAGTTTGTGTCTCTCTCTTGCGGTTTACCAGTTACACAAAATTCCTTCCAAATGAAGAGGACTTCACGGGCTTACTCCCATAAAATTCAAGTTATACATTTTGTCATAATGTCGTACCTCACATATTAATAACACTTAAATTTAGATGGTAGAGCGAGAGGTAAGCCGGAATCTTTACATTTCTTCACAATCACCACGAGGTCGACAGGGGCGAGCCTAAATATTCCTTAAAAACTTATGTAACCACACTTAATTTACATGGGGTTATGAGATAAGGTCGCCTATTTCAATAATTAATCCATTTTAGCTTTGGATGGCCACTATATTAAACAGAAATATAAAGATTACTTTTACCCAATTGTTTCAACGTGGACTTCCATGTTCTAACACGTGTTACCTCTTCAGTTGCCTTGCAGAAAGAGGAAGGCACTCCTTCACATTGAAACACGTGGTTCACCCAAATTAAAATAACATATTCAAAGGACGGTGGAGAAAGAGAAAAAAACAATTTTGCATTTTTTTTCTTTTTTTCCCCACCGTCCTTTAAATATATTAGTTTAATTTTGTGTGGACCACGTGTTTCAATGTGAGGTACGACAATATAAGTATCTGAAACATGTGGTATTTTAATTAAAATCATGGAGCCATTTTTGAGAAAAATAAAAAATAATGAAAAATGTTCCATGTAAAGGGTAGTTTGGGCTGGGGAGGTCTTTCATATTGCCTCCTCGGGAGATAGGTACTGAACTTAAACATCAAGTTTCGTATTTATCCAACTTTTCATTTTTGAGTTATGAACAAGCACACAAATGCTGTATGTGTGGACGTTCCCTAATTTTTGTTGTTGTGAATCAGGGGACCTGGAAACATGTATTTTCAGTGAAGTCTCTATATTGAATGTTTGGGTGGAATGCAATACTTCCTCTACCTACTTTAATTTGGTGCTACAGAAAGTAAAACAGGTAATTTTAGTTGAACTTATGTCTTGCACTGCTACAGCTGTTAACTAAAACTGACTGCTTTGCATTATGTTGCAACTCATTGTTACATAATCATCAGTATTAAGGATTCATACATGTTCAACAGATGTGGTTTTTACTGATTTAACCTTGTGTTCATACATTCTTGGGGCGCAATACGATGCCTATGTGTAGTGATGTTATTGCTGGAAGTGAATTTCAGCATCTTAGCATCACATCAGTATTAGTGCCAGTGTTAGTTTTGCTAAAATTATGAACATGTTCAAGACCTTGTACTTGCAAATGTTAGAACACACTAATTACAAACTGGAAAATTTGTAAGCTTCAAATATAGAAGCCTGCTTAGCTTTGCACGAGAGTGGAGAATTGAGGAAGAGTGGGGTGAAGGAGAAACCTATCAATGCCTTGGTCAAATTGCTTCTTGTTATTACGAAGACATTTAATGTGAAACCAGATAGCAAAAAAAATGATAATTTTTTTTAAAATTATGAGTACCTTAGAAAAATTAAGCATCGATAGGTAATTTTCTTAACAGTATCAGCAGAAGATGGATCTGTGTTTGAAATACGTTGTTGTTGTTGCTCATCAATGGCACTGGGGATTAATTGATCTGCATCATTTTCCCTCTGGCTTCCCAAGTCTGTAAGTTATCACTTTTAAGGGCTTTGCATTTGGTGAGATGCTGTTTGTCCATGATGACATCTTCTTCACAGAGAGTGCACTTGGGTGTAGGTAGGCATCGTATCTTGTAGAGATGTTCTGCGAGGCAATCGTGGCCAGTTGCCATCCTAAATAAGGCCACTGCAGTCTTCCTTGGCATTTTTTGCATATCAACTCTATCTTTAATTTTTTTATATTCTTTCTCTTTTAATTGATCTTCATGTTTAATGTTATTTAATTGTTTATTTATTTCTTTGTCCTATAGGTTTTATTTGTTGTATTGCACCTTTCTTTGCTAATTGATCTGCATGTTCATTGCCCAAAAGTCCGACATGAGCTGGGATCCATTGTAGAATGACATGATTTCTAGTTTCAACTGCTTTAATTAGGCTTCTTATTTCTTTAATATTTCTTGTTGTTTTACTGTTGTAATTTACTATTCCATCTAAGGCTGATTTTGAGTCTGATAAGATGACTATTTTTTGTTTTTGTATGGTCTATATAAAATGTTCTGTAATGCTGCTTTTGTAGCTGTTAACTCTCCATCATAGTGGTTTGACGTTTCACCTAATGTTAGATACTGAGCAAAATGTTTACAGAATACTCCTGCACCAGCATTTTTTTTATTGATGAGGGATCCATCTGTATATATTCAGAGCCAATCTTTTCCTGGGTATCTTTCATTTTCTGTAGCTATTGCTATGGCTCTCATTTCTTCTGGTATATTGTTTTGTTTGTGTATTATATATGTCAGGTCATTCTGATATTGTATATCAACGTATTCTATTGGACTCGTTACCTATGTTGCAATTATATTTGTTGTAATTATATTCTTGTATTTTAAGTTAATATATGTTCTGAAGCTTATTTGAGTTTTTAAATTACTTATAGTATCTGCTATGTGGTACCACTTGTATCTGTTTCTATTGACTTGCAGTTTTTGTGCTAAAGTAATTGCTTTCAACTCATGTTCCAATTTTATAGCCATGTTTTTTGTGAAGCTTTGTAGTACTGTAATTGGTGTTATTTTTACAGCTCCTGTTATTATTCTTAGTGAATTATTTGTGAAATTTCTAGTTTACTTTAAGTCTCTTGTTTACTGTTTCTAATAGTTCTCCATACAATTTTGAAGTGTTTGAAATACTTTGGGATCGTTCTTGTAGGTTTATGAAAATGAATTTATTTGCTGCAGATTTTAAATGTACACATACCGACACAGTTAGCTGAGCTTGTTAAAGTGCAGATTCGTGATCAGGTGGTCTGTGGTTCAAATCCTGCCAGAACTGTCCTCCCTGACAGGCATTTTTTCAGATTTTTCTGTCTTCATAACTGGCAAATGCCAGGGAGGTACTCTAGACTTAGGTCTGGAATGTTTCCTTCCCAATTTCCTTTCTCAGTTATCTCATTTCGTGTATCACCAGTGTCAACACCTGTGGTGCCATATGAAATAAGAGCAGGTACTAAACACTATTTATAAAAAAAGAAAAGAAACCTGCACATCAACTTGATGCAGCCCTACTTAAACATGACTGGCGCAACCTCTTGTTTATTGCTCACTGCAGTCACCATGGCCAAATTCAATCACCATCTTTTTATTACTTTTTTGCTGATATCTAAAGCAATAATAATTTAACCACAAAGATTTATTCCATTGCAGATGATAAGCTTTTCTTAAGCTGTTGTTTGATTTGAAATGGAATCATCTCTCTATTGCAAATTCAAAATTAAAATTAAAATGATCAATAAATATTTTACACAAAAGAAAGTAGAAAAGAAAACTGGAGATACCTACTTTATCATGTACTTCAGCTTGTTCTCACTCTTTTATTTGCATAATCCCAAGCATTTTTCAGCACGAGTGGACTGACAGTAGTCATCACTTGGAGAATAAATGGTAACTAGAGGCACATATTTCTTATGGTACATGAGCTAACAGTGCCACCAATTGTAGAAAGCTTTTTCAGATCATCTTCCCTGCCAATGTCCTACATCAGGTAATGCTTGGTAGCAAACAGATATGTATATGCAAAAGCATGGCCAGGAAGTAAAAAAATACAGGTTAAGAAAGAAAGAGAGAGAGCAAGAAAGAAATGAAACAACTTTAAGTAATTACTCTAAATAAACCATTGAAGGCAGGAGAATGTAAGAGGCTCAAACTACAACACAACTCCCAAAGTTTTACTTACATCACAAAGATTCATAAACATTCAATGTGGGAACCTTGTGTCATGCGACCTATATCCAGGCAGTAATTGACTTCCTGCTATCCACGATACAGCATTTCATGTCCTGAGCTCTTTCGTTTACACACAGAACCAGTCTCTTGAAACTGATGGTACCAACGTAATATTCTTCCAAGATGGAGGATCTTTAACAAAATGTTTGTAGAAATGTTGCTGTACCATTGTGATGGAATCTGTCTTCGGTAACTTAACACACATTCTTTCTCCCAATCAGATGCCACTGTTACACTAGCGCTCCTAGAGAACATGCACAGCACTAATTATGAATAAAACTTTGAGAGTTGTGCTGTATTTTGATGCCTCGTTCATTTGCCTATCTTCAATAGTTTATTCAGATTGAGCAGGTCAAGTTGTTTAATTCCTTTTTACTTACCCTGTATATGAACATTAGATATGTTACTGGAAAGCTCTCTAATGGAATAAATTTTGTCTAATGCCAAACTGCTTTTATAGTCCAATTTTAATAAATGTAGTTTTCAAAGTGTAGCTGATTATGGTAATTTCATGAGCAATTTTCTGTACTCGTGATGATTTAACAGAAATAAATACATAGTTATAAGAAATATCAGCATATAGGCTAACTTTTGCTCATGAACAAATAATACAATTTGAAACATTTTATGTTAGCGCTCATAATAAAAAATAATGAGTGATATTTTGTCACAAATATTTTTGCATTTAGTATTTTTTGCAACTTTATTTCAAAATTATTGTTAGAGGTAGCAGGTCTGCGAAATATTACAAATAGAAAGTGGGCAGCTGCATTTGCACTTTCATAAGTGTTCCTTCAATGGATATACCTTATAGCATTTTACAAGCTTTACAAATTCCTGCATGAAAGTATCAGTCATCTGAAAAGTTCTCAGAATGAAGTGCAAAACGATGCCTCAGTATCAATGCATTTGTTACATCTATGGTCCATGGCATTTATCCTGTCATGGAAGTCAGATCCCTCCAGGCCTGCAAAATACGTTTCAACTTTTGATTAAAATTATCAGACAAATGTCTTTACACCAAGGAAAATTCCCAATTTAGGGAACAGATAGAAATCTAATGGAGTTAAGTCAGGGGAATAAGATGAATGTTGCAACAACCAATCATACCCCAATTTGTTGGTTTTCCCTGTTGCAACAACACAGTATGTGAGAACAAGCATTGTCTTGATGGAAGACGACTTTCTTCTTTGCCAGACTTGGCGCTTCTTGCACATTTTACACTTCAGTTGATCCAGAATCTTAACATAATACACCTTAGTGATCGATTTTCTAGATGAAAGACAATTAGCAGCACGCCCTTGGCATTTTCATCCAGAAAATGATGCTATGACTTTGTGACCCATTTCACACACTTTGCCTTTTTTGGTGGTAGAAAATCTTGGTGCATCCATAGCTTAGACTGCTGTTTTGTTTCAGGTGTATTGTAGTGTACCCATGTTTCATCATTTGTTTCAAATTTACGCAGCCAAATTTGCTAAGCGATTTACACTCTGATTCACTTTTGATCCAAAGTCAATCAAGCACTCATCTTGCAAATAATTTTTACTTTCTCTACTACGTATAGTAAGTAGGGTAAGTATTGTATTCCACCCAAAAATTCGATACCGAGATTTCACCGGAAATATATGTTTTGAGACCCCCTGAAACCAAAAAAAGCATTTTTGGAAACCTGTCCGTGTGTGTGTCTGTCTGTGAACAACATAACTCAGAAACGAACAGTCGGATAAACACCAAACTTGGTATTTAGGTTCAGTATCTTCCAAGGATGCGACACGAAGGTTTTCAAGAAAATCCCCCCACCCCAGATTACCCTTTATATGGAAGATTTTTCGAAAATTTTAATTTTCTCAAAAATGGCTAACGATTTTGATTAAAATATTATATGTTTAAGATATTTTCATGACAAATAAAATGTATATCTTGAATTTTCTGGGAATGCCTTCAAAAGTATTCTTCATTGTGAACGACTTTTGCATAACTGGTAAACCATAAGAGATAGACAAAATTTTACTACACAAAAAATGTAGATCACGTTAAAATACACAATTTATGTCATATACATTTTTTTTGTTGAGTGAACCATTTTCGACATATTGCTTGTTATTCCCTTAAATTTTTGAATACTTTTCTCAAATGGGAATTCATTATTCATTTTTTTGTCTTGGATATGCAAAGAGTATTAATCTGTGGGAAAGGGAATGGTGCTGCACCTAGCAACCAGCTATTAAGAGATATGTATGTGCTTAAAGGCTACTGTATTTCCATTGTAAATATATATTCCCCTTACATCTACAAGAAAATTAGCAATAAGATAGACTCTGCAAATGTTTATCTTGATTAACATGAAGTAGATGGAGAATAAGCATTTGTAAAAATAGTTTGTACAAGAGTAGAGAAAGTCGTGTGAGTGTAACACATCAGATTTTTTCATGTTGAACCCTTCTCTCAAAATGTAAAACACACATTCCCTGTAATGCCCAGAGCTTCAGCACTTTCAGACATCTTTACTGGGAGATGCTGCTGAACCATGTCATGTATTTAGATGATTTCTGTTGTTGTGGCAGATTTTGGTCTTCTGTGTACATCATGTTCAAAGTTTTCACGGCTGCATATAAACATACCTCAGTGGGTATGTTAATAAGTGGAACACCGACATGGGTGGCTGAGCTCATTAAATCATGGACACATGAGTGGTAGGTCTGTGATTCAAATCCAATCAGGGCCATCTACCCTGACTGAGGTTTTTTCCAAGTTTTCCTGTCCTCATAACTAGCAAATCCCAGTGAGGTACCTTAAACTTAGACCTGGAACGTTCGTTTCCCAAATTTCATTTCCCAATAATCATTTCATTTATCATCAGTGTCACTGCCTGTGGTGTTGTATGCACTACAAACAGGCATTAAACACTACAAACAAAAAACAACCACCACCACCTCCCTGCCTCCCACCCAGCCAGCACAGCTGTTACTGGAGTGCCAAAATTCCGAATGCAATATTTGAAGTCGCTCTCCATGACTCAAAAATGAAGAGTCTGTTGTGTTATCACTGCACAAAGAATTGCTGACCCAACATTTTTTTATGAAGCACTCAACTCAGCATGACTGACATTTGCCCAATTTTGTTCCAAATTGACAGAAGAGCATATCACATACATTTTATACAACATAATGCCACTGACAGACAGCGGGTGCTTCTGTGGATAAGATTCATTCAGCATTTTGCAACTAAAGGTGAGTAACGATATGTGGCCTCCTATGAGGGTCATTTCAAAAGTCTTCACATGGCGCATGTGCAACCGTTATGGTGGCATGATAAAGTTGAAATTTATGTCAGTTGTGAGTCAGACTTTAGGCTTGATGGTTGTATATGTGTTTGCTGGTTTGCATGGCTGTGTCATGAATAATACAGTTTTAAAATGGAAGCTGAAACCGAATCAGGTTGGATTATACATAGTGACCAGCATTCCTACATCAAAATCGAATCCCTATGTGGAAAGAACCCAACTGAAATTTACAACGCTTTGAGAGAGGTGTGTGGGAATAGTGTAGTGGATCGTAGCACAACATCATGGTGGTCTGCTCATTTCCATGAAGGTCAGGTAAGCATTGAGGACAACCCAGGAAGTGGAAGGCCATCACCTGCAACTGACTACACCTCTCAGATTATTATTAATGATATTTTGAGAGAGAATCAATAAAAAGCATGTGAGAAAATTGCATATGAGGCCAGAATGTCTGTCACTTCAGTTTAAAGAATCATTATTGAAAAGTTAAAGATGAGAAAAGTTGCTGTCAGATGGGTTCAGCGTGATCTGAGTGAAGAGCAGAAAGTAAGTTGCAAAAGAATCGCAGAAGAATTGCTTTAACATTATCAAACAGAAGGAGAACAGTTTCTGAAAAAGATTGTTGCACTTGATGAAATCTGGATAAGATTTTGAGCCAGAACTCAAGTCTCAGTCGTCACAATGGAAAAGTTCCGAATCTCCACGCCTGAAAAAATTCTGCCACCAACAATCAAAGATGAAACTGACGAAGATCTTTGCGTATGACATGAATGTAGTCATAGCTACAAATAGAATGCCACAGGGGATGTTTGGAACAGGCACGTACTACAAGCTGTTTCTGCAAAATATTTTGCGCCCGAAAATTCGTCAAAGAAGGCCTGACATGCTTGCAGCTGGTGTCCTCATTTTGAACAATAATGTAAGATCGCATAGTGCCCTACCAGTGAGAGAAACACACTACAAATATGGATAGGAAATACTTCCCTGCCCATCATACAGCTCTGATATGAGCCCATCTGACTTTGATTTGTTTCCCAAATTGAAGGAACCACTCCATGGAAAATGTTTTATTACAATGATGAAGCTTCCAGTGAGGTGACCAGAGTAATCAGATAGCTCAACAATGAAGGTGCTCTATCTGGAATACAGTATTTGCCAAAACATTGGGAAGCTGTCATAATCAAGAATGGCGATTATATTGAAGGCCTGTAAAGGTATTTCTAAAATAAATTATTTTCTTTACTTCTATCTTACAGTGTGCAGAACTTTTGAAATGACCCTCGTAGATCCCACGATATGAATCTTTGTGATTTTTATCTTTGGGGAACCTTGAAAGATAAGAATATATGAAAATAATCCATATACAACAGACAAACCTTAAGACATCACAAAAGCAATTATAAACATCTGACTTTATGAGCTGCATCCAGTTTCCAGGAACTCGATCAGAAGACATGAGGCAGGCAAAGCTACAGCCAGTCACAATAAAATGTTAAAAAGCACTTAGTCAACATTTAAAAACACTAATTGCTCCGCTTACTTAAAATTGAATCGGGCAGCAGTTGGCCAACCTGCTGAGGATGGGGAGCATGCCTCTTTGAAACATGTCCAATTCAATTTTAAGTGGAGCAATTAGTGTTTTTAAACGTCAAATAAGTGTAACATTTTATTAATATGCCCCACTGTTTTAAACACTTCACTTTTATTATCAATTTTATAGCCAGTCATAATTTTGAAAGGATGTAATTAAAGATATGAACACTTTCATTTTTCCAGCATGAACAGCAAAAAAAGCAAACTGAAAACATCATAACAGATGAAAGCTGTGGAAGCAGTGGGGTCTTGTGTTGCACTAAAATAACTTGTCATTAAAATAAAACATGATTGCTAACATGAAATCATAAACAAATGAATTATTACTCCTACAAAAATAAAAAAATATATTATTGCAAAAACTTACAAACTGAAGAATTCTCATCACACCACGGGGTTCCTTGAACACACTTAAATTCATTGTCATTGCAGTTTTGATAGCCTGAAACAAAGAATTTGTATGCATGAGCTTGACACAAAGTTAACAATGTACACAAACATCCTATTTTGTATTTTCACAATATGGAAACATAAGCACATTATTTCAATTACTGTTCATTCATAAACCCTTTGAGTAGTTATATCCAAGTACTTTAAAACCTGAGAAAGATTAAAAATATGCAGGTGCTGCATACAGCAACTGCATATAAAGAAATAAATATCACAAGATACAGAGTAAATTCAGCATTATGTTCATCTACGTTTAGAACAGATTTAACTTTACACAAGCTTATAAGCAAAAGTAAGCAATGGAAAGCAGAGAAAATATACTGGAGAATCAGTTCTTTAACACCATAAATTATATCAGACTCTGTATCCTTTAAATATGAACATAAACATTTCTGATACCCATTTAATAAATTTGGTTCAATATATACATAAATACAATACATCTATGACAAAGCCAAGTCAGAAAATGTATAAAGAAGGTCAGGTAACTAAATAATAGGGCCCTGACAAGCTATTGTAACAAGAATCTTGCAATTTCTAGTACCGTTTACTTTAAACTTCTCTATACAGAAGAAATGTAACATTTTATTACCAAAGTTACTTTGTATAATACAACAAATGTGGCCTAAAAGTAAATATGGATAAATCCAAATATATGGCCATTGGAGATGTTCATCAAGATTTGGTACTGGAAGGTGAAATGGTGATAATTAAACACACATGGTAATATAAATACTGGGAGTAAAGATTACACAAGATGGAAAACAAAAGGAAATAAGATCAAAGATAAACTCAGGAAAGTATGCTATATCTACTCTGAATGGTATATTATGGGATAAACAGGACTCAAAAGAAGCTAAAACTACAATTTTTAAAACAATAGAAGTGTTACAATGCTTGGTTCCGATATGTGGTCTCTGAACTACCAGTTAAAAAGAAAATTATTGGCAACAGAAATGGAATATTGGAGATTTGTTAGGATATGTAAAAGAGAAAAAATTAGAAATGAGATTATAAAAGAAAATATGAATGCTCAAAATTCAATTTTAGATTTTATTCAACAAAAATAATTAGAATGGTATGGGCATGCAAAAAGAATGGAAGATGAAAGATTACTCAAAAGAATAATGGAGTGGATGCCACCAGAAAGAGGAAAAAAGGAAGACCGCATAGCATGCAGACACAAGGAATCAGACAGGCAATGATGGATTAGGAAATTGAAGATTTATGGTCTAACAGGAAAGAATGGAGAAAAGTAATAAGATGATGTTAAAAACTATTGTCTTGGGTGTCGGAAAAATATTTGTAAATTGTAAAACCATTGGGAGGCATTGCGGGTAGCTTGGCACCCTTTAATGTACCAGTAAACCCAGAAAAATGAATATTTGAATGCCTCTGAGATTTTTTAAATCTAAACAAAGCAATCAATGCATTGCCTCCTGTTTATATGAGGAAATGAGCATTGCAGTATGATTGGAAAAGAAGCCTGTGATTGTTACGGCTCAGATAGTTTCACTGTTGATGAATTAAGAACATTGATCCAGAGATAGCTTTTGTTACAACTTCAGTAGCCTATTTGTAAACATTTCATTATCTTTTCGTCCCACAGGAGTTCTTTTACATGCGAGTAAATCTACTACCGATATGGGACTATCACTTTTAAGCACACTTAAAAACCATCAGTCTGGACCTGGTTTGAACTTGCAACCTTAGGATCAGAAGACCAGCGCCTAACCAACTGAGCCACCCAGACTGACACACTTTGCTAAGCATGAACTCATTGGATACATTCCATATCAAATCACCACTTTAGGAATTGTTTTTTACTTGTTCTTTTAGCTGGGCACTTTGCTAAGCATGAATTCATTGGGTACATTCCATATAAAGTCACAAGGGACTTTTCAACACAACTATCTCCAAATCTCTTGAAACTGGACAGGGTGATCAGGATTCCCAATTAATCTACATATTTAAAGTTTTAGATCTCAATAATACATAGCATTTGCACAGTAAGGTTGCTAACATGAAAAAACCATAAAAATATTGCATGAAACCTTAACAGAAACATTTCGTAGCTATATTTCTAGTTGAGGTAAATCTTCAAAATGGTCTTATTTAAAACCTTAAAAGATATGCATTTGATTAAAATGGCTTTCTCTACCCTCTATCGCTTAATACTGGGTATAAAATTATTCTTACGAAAGATTACTTTCCCATATACTTAATTTTAATCGAGTAAACCTTTCCAGAAATAGCTGTATTACACATTTCATTATGGATACAAAGCGCACAGAGATAATCAAATGTTTTAGAGCTGGATGCTATATGCTGGCCTTAAAATTCCATACTCTTTCCATGACATGACAAACAATTGAAAATCGAAAGCACTTTAAAAAAAAAGTTCTATGTAAAGGGTAGTTTGGGTTGGAAGGTGCTGAACTTAAACACTGAGCTTGGTATTTATCTGACATTTTGTTTTCGAGTTATGTTTACAGATGCACACACAGGGAACTTTTTCTGAAAATGCTCTTATTTTGGGTTCAGGGTGCCTCGAAACATATTTTTGGTGAAATCTCAACATTAAACTTTTGGGTGGAATACAAATTCTTCCCCTACTTACTATTATGTAGTAGAGAACATAAAAAAACTGAGCAAGTGTACTGAAAGGTTTATACACCCTCACACTTCCAACAAGAGCTTGACATTTCAAATACTGACAACAGCCACTTGTGTCTAATTAGTGAACCTAGTTTATCAGTGACTGTTTATATCTCACATGCAACCATACATGCTATGTCTGCCCTTTTCATTTTTTTACTTTCTCTACTACGTATAGTAAGTAGGTGAAGTATTGTATTCCACCCAAAAATTTGATACCGAGATTTCACCGGAAATATATGTTTTGAGGCCCCCTGAATCCAAAAAAAGCATTTTTGGAAACATGTCCATGTGTGTGTCTGTGAACAGCATAACTCAGAAACGAACAGTCAGATAAACACCAAACTTGATATTTAGGTTCAGTATCTTCCAGAGATGCGACACGAAGGTTTTCAAGAAAATTCCCCCCACCCCAGATTACCCTTTACATGAAACATTTTTTGAAAATTTTAATTTTCTCAAAAACGGTTCTAACGATTTTGATTAAAATATCATATGTTTAAGATATTTTCATGAAAAATAAAATGTATATCTTGAATTTTCTGGGAATGTCTCCAAAAGTATTCTTCATTGTGAACGACTTTTGCATAACTGGTAAACCATAAGAGATAGACAAAATGTTACTACACAAGAAATGTAGATTGCGTTAAAATACACAATTTACGTCGTATACATTTTTTGTTGAGTCAACCATTTTCGAGATATTGCTTGTTATTCCCTTAAATTTTTCAATACTTATTTTCTCAAATGGGAATTCGTTATTCATTTTTTTTGTCTTGGATATGCAAAGAGTATTAATCTGTGGCAAAGAGAATGCTGCTGCACATAGCAACCAGTATTAAGATATATGTCGATGCTTAAACGCCTCTGTATTTCTATATTGCCCTTGCAAATACAAAACAAGGGGAACATAGTATGCCTTAAGCAATAGTCAAATATTTTTAGAGCTGGTCGCTATGTGTAAAATGTAATTCTCTTTGCATGTCAAAAGATCATTTCTGCAAATGTTTATCTAGATTAATATGAAATAGATGGAGAATAAGAGTTTGTAAAAATAGTTTGTACAAGAATAGAGAAAGTCATGTGAGTAACACATCAGATTTTTTCTCTTTTATTTATTCATACATTTGTGTGTGGCACAAGGATGGAAATGTGTTTTGAGTTATACAAGTGCTGCAATAATTCTATTATATTGGGTCATTGTGAACGAATAAAGTTTTCTGCAACTTAATGGAGAAAGACCAATTGTGCACTGCATGTTGTAGATAATTAAAATGCAAATTCATATGTATGAAACTTCACCAAATACTGAAGGCAGTTTCGGCAATGATTCAGATTATCATGATTCAACCTTAAGTGTACAGGTGCTGAACACAAAGCCTTTTAGATTTAGACAAGTCTCCTATTAAAGTGAAAAGACTTAGAAGAAGAAATTAAATCAGAAAACGTTGAAAAAGGAAAAGTATTTCAAGAGAGTGATGAGCCCTTGAATATTCAACAAGTTCTGGTTCTGAAATTTTACAACTGCAGGAACAATTCCAAAGCACTTTGGGACAAGAGTGAAAAGATCTACCATTTTGGCACTTCATAAAAGCTGCAGCATAAGTAGAATAAAAAGAGCTTTTCGGCTTCTGAATATAAGATGCAGGTGGCAGAAAAGCTAGTAGGAGAAAATGGCATTATTTTTACCTAACACTAAATCAGGTAAAAGTTTGCCATTCCTCAATTGTTGATCAAGTAAAAGAATTCTATGGCTCTGATGATGTAAGAAGACTGATGCCAGGTAAGAAAGATTATGTTTCACTTAACAAGGAAAGTGGAAAAATTCATGAATGAAAGGAAAGACTTATTTGGGGAGTTATGAAATTATTCTTTGTTTGAACTCTCAAGATTTGTGGTTATTTGACCTAAACATTTCATTCTTGCTGGTACCAGTGGAACACACACTTAGTGTGTTTGTGTTTCTCACTAGGACATGAAGCTTATGCTTGAAGCAATCAAATCAGTACTTGTTGCAAATAATTCCCCATATTTACCTACTAAATTAAATGCATTAGTTTTGCTATATATCAGTGGCAAGTTCCATGGCCAAGTGAAGTAAGTAAATGCCAGTCTCCTTGAATCACACATACCATTGCGCAAGTTTCGATAAATAGTTTGTAACTTCCGAGTCTATGAAGATCTCGAACTGAAACTTGGCAGTTTTGCTCTGCTAGGTAAAAAATTTTTTTACAAAATAAAATAGTGTATTTCTCATAATTCTCGATCAAAAAGTACTTTAATATGTGAGGTTCACCATAATGAATGTTTTACAAAACTTGAGGCAACAAACAGATTCTGTGAACATTAGGTAACAAATGTACCTAAAATTACAGTAAAAAAACCTGCTTATCCAAACTGTGCTTAACCAAATGGTTGAGAAGGGGGGGAAGGTAAGAAAGAATTAATGAAAAAACTACGAGATGCCCAAATTCATGCTGGCAAAGTTGCTGCAACACCTGGCAATGTTCTTTTGCCCCAACACTATATTCCAATAAAGGTACTTAGTATTGTATGCATTTAATTTTCACCTGCTACCCCACATTCCAAGAAATATTGTACTGGAATTCCATTAATTGACTTAATAGTGGTTGAAACTATGAAGCCCGGGACTTAAAGTACTTACAACATTGTAGGTTGCCATTGGGGTATGTCATCTTAATATAATTTGAGATCTCCTTGTGGTTTACTGGGAAACATGCAAATCAGTTGGGAAATTGATGTCCTACCGGCATGTTGCCATGGTAGCTCAGTGGTTACAGCAACCGGATGGAGATCGGGAGATCCGTGGTTCAAATCCTGACTATGGCATTTAATTTTTCAGTCTGATTCTACCTTTCCAAATATTGTACTCTTATAACAAGTCTTAACTGCTTGCATATACATTCAATGTGGAGGACCCCACTGTTATTTTAACATTGTTGGTTAGTGTGGTTTGTGTGTGTTCGAGATTTCAGCAAAAACAAAACTTAATACAATAAGCAGGCATAGAAATTCTTAAGCAGTTGGCTTCAAGTTAGCTACACACAAACCACTGAATGTAAACAACAGAGGCCAAGGGTCACTGATGGCAGAGGTAAAACACGGTCTGGTGAATGCTGTCTGCTAACACCAACAGACCGAACAAGGGATTTGGGGGGGGTTAATCTGCAACGTCACTGCATTAAGTCCAGTTAACAGTTCAACCTAATTTCCTTTCCTCCTGGTTTAATGCTTGGGAATTCCTATGCCTGGTTATTATACACTAATAACATCCCTACTATTGCAAATTCTAAGATATTGTCATATGCAGATGATACAGCTGCCATATGTTGGGACTCGTCTACACAGGGACTTAAGAAAGAAAATAACTGCTATTACAATTCACCTACTTAACTATTTTAATGATAATAAATTAGGATGTAATGTAAGTAAAACCAAAATAGTAAATTTTGCAGTATCTCATAGACGAGAAAAATTACTTGAAGCAGAAATTTGTAATGACTTATTCATGAAAGCGAATATATATAATTTTTGGGAACACAGTTTGACAAACACTTTACATGGAGTGCACACATTGATCAGGTGTGCAAAAAGGTGAGCAAGGGTGTGTTTCTGTTACGTTATTTTGTCAGGTTTAAAAACTTAAATCTATTAAACACCATCTATTATGGGATAATATACCTTCATTTTCTCTACGGTGTTGAACTCTGGGGGGGGGGGGCAGCTTATTTTTACATAAATAGAATATTAATCCTGCAAAAGAAATGTTTGAGAATCATGTCAGGTGTAACCCCTGGGCACCCATGCAAGGAGTTGTTTATAAAAAATAAAATCCTTACGATCATCTTTCTATATGTATACCGTGTCATATTACTAATACATAACACCAGTGAGCTTACTAGAAGTTGCAATGTGCATGACAATACCAGAACATAAATTAATGTATACAGACTCAATCACACAAAAAAATTTAGTGACAAAGATCCTAAAAACATAGGAACAACATTATATAATAAACTACCTAGAGAACTAAAAATGTTAAGATACAACCTTTTTAAAACCAGATTAAAAGTATACCTTGTAAATAGACCCCTGTACAGATTGGATGAATTCTGACGTAGAGATAGAGATAAAGTGTGTGTGTGTGTGTGTGTGTGTGTGTGTGAGAGAGAGAGAGAGAGAGAGAGAGAGAGAGAGAGAGAGAGAGAGAGAGACCTATTGTTGGGAATGCTAGTGAATATAAACTTTTGTAAAACTGTTGTAAACTTGTTACATACATATTTTCTTTCTTTTACCATGCTTTTAACTTGTATTTCCAAGTACACAAGCAATAAAGAATTAATAATAACAATAATAATAATAATATTAATAATATTATTATTAGCACTGAAGAGAAAATCAAAGCCATTAGTCACAGTGACAGCAGATGAGATTTCAAAGAATTAGAGGTAAGAAAGACCACAAATTTTTATTCAAATCTTAAGGGGAAATACTGAATTATGGCACTATCAATATGACAAAACGTTTTGTTTTTAGGTTGCCTTGCATTTTGTAAAACAAAGCAGTGAATCGACACCAAGAGATTAATGCTTACCAAATAGTGGCATGACACAGCTGCTCGCAAATGTTGCGAGAAGAAACCTCAGAAAAACATTACTGATTTTATGAAACAGTCTTTGTATATACTGTAATGCATATTTTAATACTGAATACCCAAGTGGTTTCTTTATTAAATACTAGCCGGCAACACTAGCAATTTTCTCTCTTTATACAATTATTTAGCAAGCCCTGCTAATGAAATTGACTACACGATATGTACAAAGGAATTAAAGCAAAAATAGAGAGAGAGAAAGACACACACATATCTATATTGCTTGGAATGAAATATCTGTGGCATTTGTCTTATTTTACATGCTTATTCTATGGAGTAACAACTATTTGTACTCCATGGCAGTCTCAACTAAAATTCAAGGCTTTCTTCGCAAGCATATTCTATAAAACTCCAATGTGTTTGTATTCAGGTACAAGGGCTTTGTAAACTCTTGTTAATCTTTCAGTAATTTATGAAATGAAATCAGATGGTGCTTATCACCCCATGTCTGTCAGAAAGACTTGGGATTTTCAATGGTGAAAGAATTATCAAAATTGGTTGATAGTTTTTCAGATTTCCCTACATACACCCACAAATTTTCTCTCATAATATTTTGCTCCTTTCACTGCTTAAAATACCATATTTACGTGAATCTAATGCGACAGCAAATATAATGCGCACTCCATATTTGAAACTTAAAATTATGAAAAAAAAAAAAAAAAAAAAAAAAAGGTTTGTATGGAATGTAAAGTGCATCAATGATAGAAAATAGGTAATAGGTATTTTATTTAAATTTATTTAATACAACAATGAATTTACGTATATATAAACCATTCAGATTATAGAATTGAAGGTGCCCGACTGTTAGGTGACATATTGTTAAAGAACAGAATTAGTGTTACACACTGTTTTTCGCACCTTGTTGTTTTGATAACTTCCTTTGTCCCCTTCTCAGTAATAGTGTAGTTCCACGGCATATCAAACCAAATTGGTGTCTCATCAGCATTACCTATTTGCCCCACGGAAATGTTTTTCTTCCGAAGTGAAATGACATACAACTGAAATGTTTGTAGTTTGTCCTCAAAATCTGCAGGAAGCTTCTGGCACATTGTTGTACGGCGTCTTAGAGATCCACCCATCCATGGCTAGCCTTAAACTCATTTCAGAATACCAAGAACTCCAGCCTCCTCTTTAGCTTTCTTTCGTATAGTTTTGCTAGTCACAGGTTGCCCATTCTTCCTCCTTTCATGCAAAATTCCAACACTTTTTCTTCATCTTCAGGATGTCTTCCTTTGCAAGGACCTGTAAATTTCTTCCTACTAGCTTTAGTAGCAAATAATGCCAATTTCTGTTTTCACCACAAGCGAACGTTGCTCTGATACATTGAACTTCCTTCCTACCTTTCTAATACCACTTTTTTCAGCATTAAGAATTACTTTACCCTTAAAAAAAGTATCATAGGACATTCTTCTCTGTTTGCCCTTACCCTCCATATCGTAACTAAAAACGCTCAAAAATGGGCCAATGATAAATGAGCGGCTAGCTTGCCACGAGTTTCCAGATGCATGTGAACTCCAGCAATCCATTGACATAATAAATGTAAATTTTGAATGAAGTTACTGGCATTCTATGGAAGGGATTTGCAATCGAATCTAATGCGCACCACGATTTTGAGTACTACATTTGGTCAAAAAAAGTGCGCATTAGATTTTCGTAAATATGGTAGTTACAATTGATAATCCAAAATGGCTCAGCCCCCTTTAGCTCAATTAAGCAGGGTTCCACTGTACTTTTCTACCTTTATGTGCAAGTTGGAAATGATTCTTTCAAGTAGACATAGTGTTAACAAAACTGATTTTCTTTTTTCCAAATTTGATTGTATCAATATTAACAAACCAGAAAGGCTGGAAGTTTTTAATTAGGAAGTTTTATTTAAAGATTAAAAACAGAAGCACTATTAATAGTGAAGTATTCATCATGATGTAGATTGAGTCACACTTTTTTACACTCACCTTCACTAATTAAAAGTTATATAAAACAAACGTTTTCAAGGGCATTCATCCTCATCATCAGCGACTGGGTTTTATTTACATCAGTGGTAGCTATAATTAAAAGGATTTCCTGGAAAATGTGGTAATGCTGAATTGAGAGCCTTGATGAGCTGATATGAAATGAGCTACTGATGTTTTAATGCTAAACATTGTTCCTTTCTTGGCCAATATGTCTACGTGAATTGTTTTACATACTTTGAAAGTGCTTTGATCATTTGTCATATTTTGCTACCTGTTTGTGAAAGTGGGTTATTCTTACAAGTTATTGCTTTTAATGGTGATATAGAATCAAAGGATCACTGTCTTATTTGTCTATTCTACCTAAGTACATAATTTGTTGTAACATGCCAAGATGCTTGCTTTGACTTCATCATCAAAGTTGGTCTTATTTTCACTGGCTCAACCAATTTAATAATACATGACTTCACAGGTGACTATGAATAACAAACTCATCAATGTACACTACCATTCATTTCTACACATCCAATTTCAGGTTTCTTTACTCCGAAATGGTGAAACTGCTAAATTTTAAGAAATGTAATACAGTCATTTAGACATTCATTTAGTCACTAAACTTTTTAATATTACAAAATATTGGTGGTTATTAAAGAATGTTAAGGGGTTTAACATAAGTTTTGCTTGTAATGATCCAAGGACCTATTTTCAGCATTGCTAGAGCAGACTTGCAATTAACCGAGGAAATTGTTGGAAAATAAACAAACATATTATTTGTATTGCTAGGCAGCGTGCATCAAGCAAGGTAAATGGTTATGTAACTAGCTGAAGAGTTACCAGTGGAAGTGCACACTGAAGGTGAACATGTCCTCGAGTGGTGTAGCCAAGATCAATAAATGAAGGCGACTATCAACTATTGTTGTTACGGTCAACAATCCTGAAGAGGAGCACACCAGCGAGAGCACCCAGAAAAATCACATTTTGAGTGACTGAAGGTGATCAAAGCTGCATTAGCTTACACTGAGCAGCAAAAAGAGTCTATGCCACTTGATCCAATGTCTCTACATGCCCAAGAGAGGCAGGTTAGCCTAAAAACTATGAGAGACATTTTTCAAAAAGTAATCTTCATTTAATATTGTAATCTGTTTTTCTTTTATTTAAACTATATAAAGTAGCTACTCAATGTATATTTTAAGGAATTATGTTGCAATAAACAGTTATATAGAGCTTTAAGGTTTTTTTTTTTAAACAATTTATGGTCTATTAGCACATTATTTTTCTGTATTACCAGAGCTTTTGTACATCTGAGGTAGTCACAGTCCCAATAAGCTCGGATAATCACAAGTCTACCGTATTTGTTTTTCTTTCTTCTGAAAAAGCAGCATGTAGGAAGCACTATGATTAGGTCAATATCTTTTGTTAATTATGTCAAAAACAATATATGATATCCATAGTTGATAAAAGATTATGGGGAATCTTATGGAATCAGTCACAGTTCTCTTGATTTTATTTTATGATTGGACACAGAAAGGTAGCACTTAAATAATGAAAAAAGTGTACTTAGTGTCATGAGACCAAAGAAAGCAAGGGATGGAAGGAAAGGAAACAGAAAGGGAAAAACAGGGGAAAACAAAAGCTTTTGGTTATCTCTCTCTTTGGGCCTACCTGATAAGGTGATCCTGCATTTGGATCCTGTGCTGTAGGCTGCATGTAAGAGAAATACCTTCAAGTTAAATACATCCATTTTAAAACAAGATTATACAACTAGTTTGGAAGATTACAGCATGCCAAGTTGCTTATATTTTAAACCATACAAAAATACTGCAGCTATAACTGCAACTTACATTTCTCAAACTTCCATTTCAAAAGAAAAGATCTCCACCACATGTGATTTTCAACAGAATGCACAATATTTTGATGAAAACGTTAAGGTCTACTGAAATTAACAAGTTTATCTAAATGGGATTAAACACAGTCATCCCAAATCACTTACTACGTGGATTTGTAACTACATAAATATGATGAATGCATAAGGAACTGGATGCCAAGCAAACACAATATCTTTAATGAAATATTAATGCACTACATACATTAGTGAGAACCTGTGAAACTGGGATAAAATTACCTTGGTAAGATTATTTATATTCCCTGTGCTAAAACACATTCACTTTGAAAGCCTTAAAACATTGCTGCAGCTTAGGCCATTAGCTAATATGGCCTTTTCTAAAAAAAAAACAAAAAAAAACAAAAAAAAAACAACAACAACATTCATTGTAAATCCAGTGGAAAGGATAAACGATGAGTGCAATGAAAAATTTCATCTGATATGGTTTTTCTATCTTACAAATATTTGTAATAATAATATTAAAAAACCCACACTTTGGAAAAAGAGAGAGAGATGCTTGGTTACTATGCTTTCCCTTGTAGGTAGATGAGAAAATTCATGCTAGAAGTGGTCACAGTTCATTAGTGAATTATGGAAATGATACAACTTTTGCAAATGTATACAGTTCTCAAGATAGCTTATCTGTGTACTTTGATGTACATTTTAATGTTTAACGCAGGTATATCTAAAAGAAACACATTTATTTTAGCTTTGAATGAAAGAAAGAAAAACAAATATTTGAACTCAAGTATCTACATGCATGCACTTTAAAGTAAAAGGGGATTAGGTGCAGTAGTTTTTAACTATCACACATTAAAAATAAAGTTCAAATGTAAATCTCAGCTTTCAGTGATGACAAAAGTAAAATGAGCATTTTTATTTAACAATTTAGACAGATACAACACTAAAGTTATTTTACTGAAATGTTTATTAAAAGAAGCTAAGAATTGTCATTTTAATTAAGCATCCAATTAAGGAAAAATAGCAGAGCATTTTCAGTGCTTGTAATAGATGCAACCATTTATGGTTGTCATGCGGAATCTCATGAAACATTGTCTGGGGGATGTGTAAGGTCACGGAACATGTCCCTTCAGGACACAATAACACATTAGCTCCAGTGGAAGTTATGATTTATATAACATTAAAAATCCTAAACTGTGGTGAAACAAGGCACTTATAGCAATGCATCTGTGAAAATCCAAAAATCTAGTCTTCTTCTGATTGCTTTGACTATTTTACCAAACACTGCACACATCATTTTAATGAGCTATACCAAACCATTGTTAAGATATTACTCTTTTGCTCATAATTAATAACATCTTGATATGGTAATATCAAATGCCGCTTGGACCCCTAAAGTTTATTGTATCGCTCCCATATTTTTAATTTGAGCTTAGTATATGCACAGTTGTTGCTTGCAATTACAAACAGCACAATTTTTAAATCATTTCTTCAAGAAAGTAATTCTTTATTACCCATTAATAGCCATTTGCATTCAGGCTAGAATTCTCTAACAGCACTACCTCAATATATTGGCTTTAAAAAAGAATATTAACAAAAGTAATACTCTTTTAGCTAAAATGTATTTATTATGCATGCATTTTGAAATGAAGTTCAAACATACTGAACATAATTAGTGCTTAATAAATTTCTAAAACTATGTGCTAAAGTAAATTAGCATGCAGATAACATTTAGGAGTATGAATAAATAGGGTTATAACATTTCCACTTTACCATTCCTGTCTCATACTGAGTGGGCATTGGCTGTGAACAAAAATGTTTCATGTTAATTGGCTGCACAAAGAAAATACTGAAATCCTGTCCAATAAAACTAGACACAACAGTTAATCTATTCGTAGTAAAATGAGGATCATTTTTTAACCATGTGAATACATACATATTGCTCATGTATGTCACTGAAGAGATTATCGTCAAATCCAATACCATTTTAAAATGTTTTCAAGCCATTACCAAAAAAAGTGCTGTCACAGCAATTTTATGGAATCATATAACCACTAATCGCGATAAATTTTGGGTTCATTTAGTAATCCAATTTTTTAATAATATAAAGCCATTAAGACTAATACGTCCATTGCCAACCAGCAGCATCTATGGAGAAACTGCCAATACAGAAGAAAATGCCATTTATTTAATGACAGATGAACAAATATGTACAATGAAGCCTTTGAGTGCCTGGAATTGATGGATACGAAGAAGTTGACATGTACCTTTGTAAAAGAGGGGTAATGCATAAAATATTATCTTCCTTAAGTTCTCCTAAATGCTCTGTGAAAAGTTCTGTAGGGGTTCTAACACAATATCAATCCATGGTTTTTTGTGATATGTGGCAGAAAGTAGAATTGGCTTACCAAATTTCCAGATACTTTCTAGGCTGCTATGAAAATCCATATTATCTGTGAAATTCACTATCATATATTTTGAAAGTATGTGACCAGTCACATAACTTCCTTGTATGTCTTTACATCTTAACTTCTAGTTGCAATTCAACAGTCTCCAGGCATTGAATTTATTCCCTCCAGTCGCAATTCAATACTCTTCAGGTGTTGAATTTATTCCCTCAGGTTACAATTCCCTCCAGTCTCCAAGTGTTGAGTTTATTCCCTCTGGTTACAATTCCCTCCAGTCTCCAAGTGTTGAGTTTATTCCCTCCAAATGCAATTCAACAGTCTCCAGGTGTTCCCTCTGGTGGTAATTCATTCCCTCTGGTGGCAATTCAACAGTCTCCAGGTGTTGAATTCATTCCCTCTGGTGGCAATTCAACAGTCTCCAGGTGTTGAATTCATTCCCTCTGGTGGCAATTCAACAGTCTCCAGGTGTTGAATTCATTCCCTCTGGTGGCAATTCAACAGTCTCCAGGTGTTGAATTCATTCCCTCTGGTTGCAATTCAACAGTGTCCAGGTGTTGAATTTATTCCCTCTGGTTACAATTCCCTCCAGTCGCAATTTGACAGTCTCCAGGTGTTGAATTTATTCCCTCTGGTTACAATTCCCTCCAGATGCAATTCAACAGTCTCATGGTGTTGAATTTATTCCCTCCAGTTGTAATTCAGCAGTCCCCAGATGTTGGATTTATTCTATTTTGAAGTGGAGCCAACAATGGCATTAGGATTCTTGGGCAAAAAGACTGCATGATTTCAAGCATGCCTGTCTTAATTGCAAGAATTGTGGAAATTAAAAAAACATCTTTGATAAATTCCTTTCCCCACTCTTAGACTCTATGTGCAATATACTGTACATTCACTTATAAAGGAGTCTTTCTCCTATGTCTACTGAAGTGCCATCAACATCTATCCAAATCAGTCACTGTATGGCTTCACTACAATCATCACACACTTGTGTGAATATTTAAACCTAGCAAAGCCAGACATTGAAATACTGACCAATGCTGTTCAATGCTTTAACCAACTGGGTCACAAACCCAAAGATCAGAAACCAACAAATTTTAAAGATACAAGTGGTTATGGTATGTTGTCATGTTGCAAAAGTCTTTTTGAATGAAAGTATCAGCTCGAAATGGGTTAAAAAGATATTGCAGAGCACTAGCCAACCCTCCAAAAGTGCTTACCCAGTCATGCAAAAGTTTATGGCTCATGAAAATGCACAACCACAAGTTGTATATGAAAACAGTTGTGTTATAACAATTTGCCTGGAATACTTGCAATGGCTTCCAGTTACCATCACTTTCCCAAAATTATAGAAAGAGGCCATATAGTTATGAATTTAAGAAACAACATGATGTTCTCACACCCCTAGTAAATGCAAACAAAATTCCATACGCAATACCTACATTAAAATTATTTCACATGGCTCTCTTACAAAATAATATCTAATGGAAAAATGATCCTCGTATTGTGATTAAAACTAGAAGTGGTAGAAATATAAAAAGAACATTAGAAATGGAAAATGCATACATAAACTGAGTGAATTGAAATAACAGCTGTCTCAAACTACTTCAACTGCACATATGTACATTTTGGAACAAGCAACTCTACTTCAAACTAAAATGCTCTTTATGGGGTAGCTGATATTAAGCAAGCTCTTACTTCCATCATCTGCACCTTGAAGTACATTCCTCTTTCTTTTATACAGAATTATTATAAACAATGGACACCTTTTCTCAAACATACAAACCATAACAAAATTACATTGTAGCCCTTAATGAATCCATGAATTCAATTGTCTCTTCTTTCTGTAAAACTCTTAAAGTTTTACAGTACGTTTCTTGAAGATTAATGCTTCAAAGTGCAACATATAAAATGATAAAAGCAATAACCGTCACCAAAAAATGCATTATTAATAAATGCAACATTGGTAGTGTCATAGAATGCACTTGCACAAATAGTATTACTATTGAAAGCCATAGCAACGATTCTTTTAAACTTTGCATACATTTAGCATCATGATAACCAGCATTCTGCCATGCATTACAAAACATTGACCCAGAGATCTCTCCAGACAGACTGTGCATCACAGAGTGCCTTTTCAAAATAAATATTCTATCATGTAATTTTTGTAGTGGCTTCCCCCTTAAAGGTTTAATTCCCATTAACCAAATAAGTAACATCAAAATAAAGTACAAAATAAATATGCAAAAGAGCTCAAGGACCTAAAACTACCCGATTAACTATTCAGTAAAATTCTGAATAAAGACCTCAGCCAACTGGAATACAAACTGAGAACACCAGTCCCAGCCTGAGAGGCAAGGAAATACTATGATACCACCAGGATGGCCAGTATAAAATCACTGTGTAAATTTTATAGTTACTAAAAAATATACATGAAGGTGATTCAATAGAGCCATCTACTGGTCAAATGTATTACTTTACAGAAAAGTCTGATGTGCTGCATTCACATGACTTTCTCTACCTAATATTGTTTATTTTTACTTTTCTTATTCTTTATTTTTACTACTTTATTAAACTTTCTTAAGAAAGTTTATTTCTATTTAATCTTAATCAAGATAAATGTTTGCAGAAATAGTTCCATTAAACATTTTGTCGTAGGTACAAGGGGGATTTGGGAAACCAAATCAAATAGTCAGATATTTAAAAACCTTGTCACACTCTGCTGGCCTCGAAATCCCATAGTCTTTTCATAACATCACAAGAAACAACTGGATAGCAACAGCACTTTTAGAAATGCCCAATTATTGAAAAATTCAAGCCAATAACATATCTCAGAAATGACTGATGCCACCAAAAACATTATTTGAAATAAACTGTGGATTTTAAACATGTGGTATTTAAATACAAATCGTTAAGAGCCATTTTTGAGAAAATTGAAAATTTTGAAAACACTTCAATGTAAAGGATGGTTGAGGTGAAGGCGCCTAATTTAAATACCAAGTTTGGTATTCATTGGACATTTCATTTTTGAGTTATGCTGTTCTCTCTCTCTCCCTCTCGTGCACACACCCACATATATGGAGTTTTTCTAAAAAGGCTTTTTCTGGATTCAGGTGCCTCAAAACATGTATTTCTGGTAAAATATTGATATAGAATTTTTGGGTGGACTGTAATACTTCCTATCCCTATTCGGTATGTAGTAGAGAAAGTAAACCTTTATATCAATCCTTGCAATTAATGGTTTTATTGTTTGAACTAATGCACGACTGTCATTTCTCCACTCTCAATCAACTAAGTTTATGCAAAACTCGCTGTCTTCATCTAACATGATATGCTCTGTATTCCAAAAATGGTCAAGAGAGAATAAAAAATAGCTGGAATAAATCAAGCACATGTACTTAAATGTTATGAAGAGCATTAGTTATTCAGCAATGTATCTTTGAATTCACTGCTTCATTAAAGGGACAGAGAATATGAGAACACAAATAAGACTTAGCAACATCAACATCACTTATATTTCACTCACTTGAACATGTTTGAGTATTTATTTCCACCTTAAGCAGATGACGATTGGTTTGTATTGGTGGTATTAGTGTTTCTAAATTCCAACTCGCCATTAGTGCAAACTTAAAAACACATCATAGTTTCTAGCTTCTTCTTACATGTGTGTTTAGTGGCACATTCTTTGCCAATTATGGTTGTCCTTGTACCAGCATGTAACTAATATAAAGATGGCATCATGTTTATTCTACACATTTCTTTTAAAGAAAAAAAGTTGATAAACAGCTAGAGACAACAATCCATTGCCTTTTAACTTTCTCTGCCACGTACTTATAGTAGGTAAGAGGGAGGATTGTATTCCATCCAAAAATTTGATGTAGATACTTCACCAGAAATACATGTTTTGAAGCCCCTTGAATCCAAGAAAAGACATTTTCAGAAAAAAGGTCCATGTATGTGTGTGTCTGTGAAAAGCATAACTCACAAACAAAATGTTTGTATTTAAGTTCAGAATTTGCCAAAGATACATGACAATCTCCAAGAAAGTTCCCCCACACCAAAGTATGCTTCACATGAAAAATTTTGTGATATTCTCAAAAATTGCTCCTATGATGTTCAAAATGCCATATATTTAGGATATTTACATGACAAATAAAATGTACATCTTGAGCTTTCTGGAAATAGTCTGTGAAGTCCTCTTCATTCAGGAGGAATTTTGCATAATGAGTAAACCATAAAAGACAAAAATATACTGCACAAAATATGTACATATCTATAAAACATACAATTTATTTAAAATAGCTTTTTTTATGGCATCAACCATTTCTGAAATATCTGTTACTATTGGTTTAAATGTTTCAATACTTAATCATTTTTAAAGTGCTGTCACCTTTCAATCATTTCTCTTAATGTCATGGAAAGAGTACAAATTTCAAGGCCAGCAAAGAGCATCCCTCGTTTAAACATCTGATTATCACTTCGGTTTTGTATATGTCCCTTGTACCTACACAGAAAAGTGTAATGTAACTATTTCTGCAAAGATTTATTTCAATTAACATGAAGTACGGGTAGATAGAAAAATAAGCTTTCGTAAAAATAGTTAGTAAAGACTATATAAAAATAATACAAGGGTAGAGAAAGTCATGTGAATGCAACACATTAGATTTTTTAAGAAGGTCAGTTGAATTGCTCCTGTCTTGGAAAAATTAATTTCCTATTCTTATACTGCATAAAAAGCCTACAAATGCTGAATACTGTCTAGGCTTTAAACCTCACTTTCATTTTTAAGATGTCCAAAAGAATAATTAAGTTTCCAGAGTTACAAATGAGACAGCCTTAATGTTTTATTTAGGGCAAGTCTTTTCTTTCGAACTTGTAATTAAAGCAAATATATAACTGATTTACTGAATTTTATTACTAAAGTATTCAATTTATTGTAGCATTACAAATTAAAGTAATGCCATGAGTGGGACAAGAATCTAAAATGGTACAAAGAATTTTTCTATTTTTTTGATAAAATTTCTGTTCTTTTGATAATTACAAGTTTACAATGAAGTTTGCTTTGTTCCTATTGATTAGTCAAAAAAATATTATTGGTGGGCAGATTGTCACTTTTGATACCTGCTTGCAATGATGTAAAAGAACTTTGAATATGCATTGCAAAACAAGTATTTAATGCAATATATTATAATTCCTTGGTGAGTTAGAAATAAAAGAGAAAAATACACAATGGGCAAATGCAGTGTTCAAGTATGTAATTAAATGGAATACCTTGAAAGTAATCTTGTCTGTTTTTCAAATCATATTAAATAAGAATCGTCTTCTTACTTTCCATTAAATATAACACACACAATTATTTTTAAAAGCTAAAATATATTTGAACTTAAATGTCCCTGTTTTCCAGAGTTCATATATTGAGTGTTTATGACCAAATAAATTTTGCCCGACTTTGCTTGCATACTAAGAAACTGTGCTCTAATATACAGGATTTCTACAAATGATTCATTCGTTTTCAAAATGCTATATTTTCTGAAGCATTACACAATGGCTGATACATCAAAAATAATTGTAAACTCACCAAGTTTGCATTGTGTGCACCAATTGGCAACACAAAATGGTAACAAAACAACAAGAGTTTTTGAGTGTTGGAATATGCGAGATGTCCATCTGTTATAGCAGTGCAATGCTATAAAAGAGTACAGACAACAGAGAATTTTGTGGTGGTATCAGCAATTTAAGAACACTGGTTGTCTGTGTAAAGGTAGACCTTTACTTGGCCGCCCCAGATCAACTCATCTAATGCAGTGCGACTTCTTCCTTTGGGGTATATTAGGGACATCTACATACCCCCACTGCAAAGAACACTGGTACAGCTCAGGGAATGCATCGATGCTGCAGTGATGACTACTGACAGGATGATGCTACAGAATGTATGGAACAAACTGGACTACTGCCTGGACATGTATCGTGTTACCCAAGGGGTACACAAGAACATTTGAAGAGTGCGAGAAGAAAACTTGGTGAGGTTATGGTTCCTTTAATGTATGAATCATAATTGTACTTTTAATACTTTGGAAAATATAGCATTTTGAAAACGAGTGAATCATTTGTAGTAACCCTGTATTTAATAGCTCAACTATAAACTTAAATGATCTGAAAGACACAGAGGACTGCATATTTAACCTAATTAAATTCCTGTTTCTATGGATTAAATGGCCTGTAAGTAGACATTTGCATTTTTAAGTTAAAACATTAATTTTACTGGCTGAGATCTTAAGGGTAGACATAATTAAGTGCCTAAATATATTTGAGGGTGTGTGATCTCGGAAAACATTCCTTTTGAAGAGTGGTGCTAAATAGCAATCCCCTCTCCCCAAGTTAAACATGGTACCCCCTAATACAAGGAGGTTACCATGTTCACTTTTCACTTTTCTCAAGCATATGCTTTTGCTGAGCATGCAATAGTCTGTGTTTGATTAATTCAACACATTTCAAAGAAACTGTTTCTGAGAAGTCCGACCCTCTGTTTTTTACTTTGGGTTAAGGGATCCTAAATTGGCACTTCATTTTTTGACTTATTTGTCTGAAATGATTAAACGCTTTATTTTATTGAAAGTTTGGTTGCAAAGATGTATATTTTTAGAATCATTGTTATTTTCATTTGCATTATTGTTAAAAATCATGAACTTCCTTCTATTAAGTAGATACTCAGGAGCTTTTCTAAACTTTTCTCCTATTTGACCAAATTGGATGAAAGTTTTAGGATACATTCGGGCAAAGTTAATAATTGATACTACAACGTTTCTGAGCTCTGCAATAAATTCTTATGGAAAAAAAAAATTTTTGTTTTGAAAATGGGGTCCACATTTTACCCCTATATTTATAAGTGAATATAAACTGAAATTCATAGGCATAAATGCAATACAAATAACTAAGTATTTTTTTTTATTCCAAAATACCAGTTATGAGTCAAATATTTTAAACTTTAAGTTTTGATAAATTTGTTAGCTAAAATATGATACTTAAAATATGTAATTCTATCTCTAATTAATTTTTTAAAAAGTGACACTTAGAGCCTATTCATACAAGTGAACTAAGTATAAAGATGCAACAGCTATGGCCAAAGGTTATCAAGAGGTCGCAACGAAGCAACGGGTTATGGAGGTCTTGTGTTCGATCCCCGAGTGAAGTGAATTGTGCCAGTGTGAAGAGGCTACATCATGAAGGAAGTGAAGGGACAGAGAATTGAACTAGTTCTTAGTAAACTGACATTAGTGAAGTGAACTCCCCGTGAAGGTGAACTACATAAAAACGAAACAGTAACAGTTGAAAGGAAACTGGACAAAAATCATGCTGGTGTCAGGAGTGGGATTAAAACAGTAAAGATGGAGGAAATGCTTAAAAAATTATTGGCTGGAATGCAGAAGATGGAATCTGGGATGGAGGAGATACAAAATGAAGGGAAGACAGTGAAGTTCGAATGGACAAGATGGAAACAGAAATGAAGACAAACAGAGAAATTGAAACCTGATGTCACTGGTGACAACCCTGTAAGCTCCGAGATAAGAAGACACTGAAAAACGACTCTGCAAAGGATTTAAAGGAAATTAAATCTGATGTGGTAGATGACAATGTGGTGGAGGAGCATCTACTGTCCATTCTAAACCAGAGTTCCCCTGATGTAAGCACTCTCTCTTATGCCAATGTAAACAGTTCCTTAATAAATATATTGCATCATGAAGTATTGGGGTGGGAAAGGTATAGAACTACACATTTTATTGCAGTTATCACAAGAACTCATTGTTAATTAAAGGTAATGGATATATACTAACTGTTAAGAGATCACAAAATATTTTCTTAATGGCATGCGCTACTGCGCTAACACAGAGTATCTTGCTTGTTAATTACCAACCGTATGGATGACTGCCATTCTCTTGCATATATGAGAAATGCAGCAATGAATTCCCAGAGGTGATATCTGAGTACCGAATAAACACTTTGCGCAACACAGGAAATATGATAAGTGAAAAGTCATTCATGCGCCAGCACAGGTATGCTCAACTCAGGTCAAATCTTGTGATTTAATCAGTTAGTGTTCGAGTATGAATAAATCGTTCAAACACAAAAGCGGGAAACCATTAAAAAGTGACGAAAAACAAATACCTAACGTGTTCAACTCATTATTACAAAACTTTCAGACACTTTCAGTAGTGGATATTACAAAACTTCCGAGTTTATAAGTGTTCTAGTGTAACCAAAACACACAGGGAGTATAAACAGGTATAATACAAGAGGAGAATAAAATGTGGGAACTTGTTTTGTGTGCAACAGTGTTGTGGATAAGCTTGTCATTAACTTGGAGGATAGTTCTGATTCCAAGATGGCAGCAGAGTCATCTTCGAAAGATTCGGATTTGGGTGTTGCACCTTTGCCTGAGGATTGCGATTAACATAAGTAAAATGTTCATTTCGTATATGCTTATAAAATAGATTGTTACTTCAGCTTGCATTTTGAATTATGATTTTCAATGCACGGCAGCTCTCAAGATTCAAACAATGTTCAACTAAGTGATGTGCAGCAAGCATGTGCGAGAGGAAGTAGCCATTAGGGGCGGGGATTGCAAACTACTTTCTCGTGGATAATACAAAGAGTTTGTTTACAGTGAGACAGTGGTGGCTAAAGCATGAATGTAGAGGTAGTGCCAGGAATACCTCCCAAAAATTCTTATGATGCAATATATATGTACCACCACCACGCATTTTTGTATGGTTGCCTCCAAGTTAGTACCCTAACTGCTACCCAAGTGGTGGTTAGTTCATTGCTAAGAATAACTCCTTGTTAGCTGTTAACCAAAGGTCGTAATATGAAAGTTTGCCCGGACTCCTAGTTAATATCTAACTGGAACCTTAACCAGAAATCGTAATACAGGCCCTTAATGCTAGAGGTACTATTTTAGAGCGCAAGTACACATACTAACGAAACTAAGCCAGTTCCTCATCAAAGCAAGTGCGCAAACTCACAGCTGGCCGGGTGCAGGTTCTATCTGTAAAGGCTTTTACTTCTCTTTCAGTCTCTGCTGGACTGCTAGCAGTGCAGGCAGCATTATAAAAAAAATGATTAATTTGAAGTATAAACAATGAAAAATTAATGACGAATATGATATAATAAAGGACAATTTTCTGCTGACTTTTACACTGTAAGTGATTGGTACCTTATTTCTCACATCTCAGTATAGCACACTTTGCTGTAGGTGTACAATAAAGTTGCTTATGATCCATATGTGCTGCCAAGATAAGCCATGACATGTAATAACTGGCATGAAATCCCAGAGTGCCATGAATCTGTGCCAGAACAGAAGTGGCACGTATCCATAGAATAGTATAGTAAGGTAAGGTTGTAAACTTACAATTTGCAGTTGCTTCCTTCAGCTTCTGTGGTTATCTATTGCAAGACAAGCCAGTTCATTGTGCCTTTAAGAATAAGCATGATCATATTCTTGATGTAATCGTAGAGTATACAAACAATTTCAAATACATATTTCTTCATTTTATTAAGGTGGTGGCATGACATGGAGGCATCACCCTTAGAGCCGCCCCTGCAGTGAGAGGCACTCTGGTTTGGTGTGTACAATAGTTCAGCAAGGAGAATGGCCAGATGAGCAGATGGAAGAAAACAAGAGGATGTTAAGATGCCTAATGGACAAATGTCTGGACCAGAAGATGACAGAGTGCTGCAGCCCTATGCCCAAACACTGTGCAACCTGCAGTTGGTTGGGATGAGGCCTTGAGGATGGAGCAGCTGGAGGATCAAGACATAGGGTCGATTCTTAAGGATAAAGCACCTAGCATACGACCTGCATGGGGGGGGGGGGTTTACAACATACAACCCCCCCATATGTTACAAACATATAACCCATGAATGTTTCTCCCACAGGCCCAAGCTATGAGAGCTGTTGGATGTAGTGGGACTCCCTGGTGGTCAGTAACGGTTTATCGAAGAGAGAGTGGAAGTTTGTAGCCACGACTAGGGTGGAACAGCTGGTGCACCCGAAAAAAATGGTGAAGGAAGTCCTCGAGCAAAACCATGCCAGCACTACCTGAGGGTATCTGAGTATGAACAACACCTTGACGAAGCTACATCGCCGATTCTGTTGGTTGCATCTTCAAAGCAACTGGAGAGGTAGTGCCCAGCATGCAACATCCACGCCATAGGTCCTGGGCTCTCGTCGCAAATTCGGTGTCAACCCCGAGGGGGTTGGTGGTGGTTCGTTATGGTCGCCTAGCTGCAGATCATGGAGCTGTGTGATACAGCAGCTATGACCCAAGGTTACTGGGAGGTTAGAGTAAACACCAATAATGGCCGCTCACCAGTGTAAATATCAGGTGCATTATCGGCAGATAGCTAGGACCTTCTGGAAGCTTCAACTCCCCCCTCCTCCAAAAATATGAGTCAAAATAGTTCTAGAAGGTTCGAGAACCTTGTGGAAAGATTCCACTGACTATACAAGCGAGTGCTCTTGCAGGAGTCAGCCAATGCTGGGTGAGTGGAGTGCGAGTTGAGCTGCATTGCTCAGTCAGTGAGCGAGAAAGTTGGTGGCGACTGCTGTGATGTGCAGCGAGTGCTACTGCGGGGTGATGGATTGTGGAGGTCTTGTGTTCAACTCCCGAGTGAAGAGAACCGTCCGGCGTGAAGAGGCTACGTCACAAAGTGAAGGGACAAAGAACTGAACTAACTTACCTTAGTGAAGAGAACTCCCAATGAAGGTGAACTACATAAAAATGAAATGGTGACAATAAAAATTGTGAAGAAAGACGGGAAAAACTGGACAGTCACAATATCCTCAATTTTTGATCACATTTAGGAGCAGAACTTGTCAAAGCCTTTGGCCTATTAGTTGATGATATAACAAGAAAAATTCCAAATAAAGGTTTTTTTGCAAAAATCTTTACAAATCAGATCTTTTAACTCCTGAGTGTCCCCTTAAACTGTTCTGCCCAAATTGCTTAGGTGACAATTTCCTTATATTGTGCTCACTGCACAATTGCATTTTAGTGTAAGAAATGAATGGTTATGTGGTTTTGATGAAAAGCAAACTTACTATTTCTTACCAAGAAGCACAGAGAAGTTGGTCAGGTTAGGTTCCCAGCATAAGTAAATAGGAGCTTAAGTTAAAAAGTAAATTTCTCCATTTTTTTGTAGATTTTTTCCAGGTATTTCCCAGTCCTCAAACTTAGGTCTTGAACTTTCTTTCCGAAATTTCATTTCATGTATCACCAGTGGCAACCACTTGGTGCTGCCTGCAGTAAGAAAAAGTATTAAACAAAAAAACAAAAGCTGCTCTGCCCACTGAACCATTTCAATATTTTGTTTTCCATTTCATCAACATTGGTAAATAAGCCACATTCTTCAATTTTACAGAAAAAGGTCCAAGGGTGTCAAGAATGACATGCGCAATTCCAAATGTGTAACATAATTGTGTTAATGCCAGCAATATGGGACCATACATTATCTTGCAACAACTCCACTCCGCATGTAATATTTGTTAGTAGTTTACATATAAAAGTTTGCTTAAAGTGTACTACATTTTGCTTAAAATGAATTGCATGCACAGTTGCCAGCACTTGTCATAAAAGAAAGATAAATAATCTTTAATTTTCTATAACATATCAATAAAACATTAAAAAACTTATGATGTAAACTTGTCTTTTCTGGTTTCAGGTAAGACAGACATACGATCTAATGGTGTGGTTTTAGTCCATGTCCAACCACTGTAGACCCCGGTTATGTGGTTTCTGTGTCAAAACATATACATGTTTGCTGAGGTGTTTCAGACATAATCTAACCTCTATTCAAGTCTTGGTAATGCACAGTAAGCGTTTTTCTACACATTTAGTTCTATCACATAACGCAACATGAAAGAATACCGAAATGTATTACTGAAAATGCATTATGGCAATTTCCTTTAGATGCTTTCGATATTGCTAGTGACAATGCAAGCAAAGATGATACTGATGAAAGAATGCATATTGCATTGAAAGCTCTGATTAAAATAATATAAGCATGAAGAAATAATGTGGGCAAAAAAATTATGAAATGCCATTTGCTGGTAACCAAAGTGAAAAAGAAATTCTCTCTGATCCTTAAAAGTATCTGAGGTCATAGAACTTTTCTTCAGAAACCTTCTTTCTGTGGAAAAATCACCCAAAATGGATATGGGACCACCAACTCAATCAATTTTATCATGAGTACCTCTAGGAAACATGAATGTTACAGTTGCATTTATAATAAATACATTTCGACATGATTCAATGTATGCTTCACTAATGACACTCCTGACATGGTGGATCATAGCTGATGGGAGCCAACATGCCTCTAAAAAAATGCCAGAATGTAATTTTCATGATATTCACTTGGCAGTATTTGAGTTGCAAATTTTCATTAAGATAACAGTCCATATACAGGGTCAGTCACATAAAACTTCCACTGCAAATATCTCTGAAACAAAAATATGGATTGAAAAATAACCTTTACAGGCATGAAGGCAGAGGAGGGACTCAAAGTATATGAAATAGATCATTAAAAAATGTAAGAAAGCATGACACTGTTATTTTTTGACAGAATTGAGAACATGGAAAATAACATTAAGAACAGCATCTGTTACATTGCAAAAGGTTAATTACATTTCTAGAAATTGTAATGTGAAGCTACATTTGAGATGAATTAAAACACACATCACAATAGGTTAATTACATCCTTAGAAATTGTAATGTGAAGTTGACACTTGAGATATATTGAAGCACACATCACTTGCACATTCTGAAGTTCAACCAAATCATTGAGTCTGAAGCATAAACTTTGTATTGCATTTAATCACGAGTGATTGATGTATTACAATGCATTTATCACATTGTTCTTAATGTTATTTTTGCTGTTATCAGTTGCACTGGAAATAACATAGGGTTTCCAGTCACCAAAATAAATAAATTAATAAAAAATGTTTTACTTCTTTTGTTGTATCCCAAGAGTCAACTTCATGTTACAATTTCATAGGATGCTATTAACCTACTGCAATGTGACAAATGCCAGTCTTAATTACGAGTCACCAGTATATTTGAAAGTACATGTGTGTATTACAGCTGGCACAAAACTTCTTGAATCGTGACCTTGATTGCCACCCCAACTGCCGAGCCTAGAAATGGTTTATGTTTAGCTTAATCAACGAAAACGATATAATACCTTTGCTTACTACAGTGCGTAAGACGTACATAAGTATCCACATGTAATTTCATAGAGAGCAGTACCTAAATAGTACTTACTTTATATTTGTTATATTTATAACCATGGCTCCTACATTTTCAAAGTTAAGTGGTAATGTATTACATAGTCAAAGCAGGGAAATAATTGCAAACGTCCTTGACTTCATGAAGAAGCAGAAATGAAGGAAGAAAATATACGTTCACCTGAGTTCCACAAAAGCCTTAAGAGAGTGAAACAAAGAGTAGCCAAAGCAACTGGTGTTTCACCGAGTTTCTATTTCCGGGGTTCTCAAAGATAAGAAAAACCATTTGGATGAAAGAGTATCATTTGACACACCTGTGAAGAAACATAAGGTCTCTAAACGTATTACAGAAATAGACGATTTCGACAAATGCATCATTCGTGCACGATTCACAATTTCTATCTGGAAGAAAAATCTGTGCCAACAATAAGCAGATTACTCATCAAGCTGAAAGATAGCATAAAGGTTCAAGGTGGTGCTACAAGTCTCAGAAAAATTATAAAAGATTTAGGGTTCAAGTGCAAGAAAACGAAATCAAATAGAGTTCTAATAGAAAAGCACGGCATACGATCTCACCTGGAAGAGTACCTTACTCAGAGGTACAAATTAGAGGGTCAAACTATAGTGTATGAAGATGAGTCATAGATACACAGCAGTCATACAACATCTAAAAGTTGGAGTGACGATAGCGAATTAGGTTTGCAGGTTCCTGTTGCTAAAGGTCAAATACTTATTATGGTTCATGCTGTTGGAAAGATCAGCTTCGTTCCAAATGCCCTTCTTTTACAAGTTGCTCTTTTACAAGTTGCAACAAAAAACAGGAGATTTTCATCAAGAAATGAATACAGAAAATTACACGAAGTGAATCAACACCATGTTGATATCTAATATGTCTGCTGGGTCTGTTCTGGTTATCGACAATGCTTCACAATGCGTCAACACTCAAATTGACAAACCACCTACCTCAAATTCCTTGAAAGAAATGAGAGCTTGGTTACTTAGGCATAATATAGCTTTAAATGAAAGCATGAGTAAAACAAAGTTATATAATTTATTTAAAGGTGAGTCGGAATTGTTACACTAACATCACTTAAGTTTACTCACTTAACATGTTTTGGGAAACGGTTGTTCCCATCCTCAGAAGTTAATTCGACTGGCCCATGTTGGTGTTTCCATTTTTTGGACTGGATACTGTGGTGGCATCTTGTGGTGGAGAAATGTACTTCCAGAGAGGATTTGGTGGCGGCAAATCAAAATTCATTAGATGTGTGTTGTGTTTTAGAATGGTGATCTTCTCCCATGCATCTAATTCGGCTGCAAATTTGGCTGGTTTGACTAATGTAATATTGGGTTTGATGTGATTAGTGATCCAAAAATGGTGTGAAACTGCAGATTTGTCCATTTGTTTGTATTTGATACATCTCATGTGCTCCTTTAGCCTAGTTTCTAGGTTTCTTTTTGTCTTACCTATGTATACTTTATTGCAATCTGAACAATTGATTTTATAGATTCCAGCTTTTTTGTCTTGTGGGATGGGATCTTTTAACTTGTTACAAAGTAATTTCTCTATGTTAAATTTGTTCTATGGAGCTAGGCTGATGTTGTGTTTCATGAAAATCTTCTTAAATTTGTGAAATGTTCCTGGGTGGTATGTGAATTTCTTGAACATTAGCTCTTTATCTTGCTGGTTGAGATTTGTTGTGTTTCTGATGTGCATCTGTCGTTTGAATTTTGCAATTTTTTTGTCAATAGTTGTTTTGTTGTACCCATTATGCATTGCTGTGTCTACTATATGCTGGTATTCTAACTGGTATTCTGGTATAAGAACTGTTGCGCCAATTATAAATAACATCATGAGCTATCTCAAGGAGGATAAATAAATACATTTAAAAAAGATGAAGCAAAGCTGTACTGAAACAAGTCACAGCCAACAACTGCATATAAGGTGATGCAAACCTGCAATACAGTAAGGAATATGCACGGGTGATTCTGTTTGGGTGTAAAGGTATTTTTCTAAAACTGAAAAATATTTAACCAACAATGATGATTACCTTTTATTTTGAAGCCCCATAAACCCCAGACACTGAAGAAAATTTTAATACCTTAGAGGAGAGTACATGTGCACCTGCTGCTTAAAACCAGCTTTTCCTTTATGATACAATTCTACAAACATAAGCTAAGCAATAAAGTAAGGTGAGCTTTAAGGTACAATTGTCATGGATAGAGAGCTCAATAACAATGAACTCAAGCGAACACGTTTAGCATAGTAAAGCCATTTTGATGCTTTGCAAATGCAAAAATACATTTACCTAAGGCCAGCTGTACATAGTTTATCACATCCTGGACTAAAATAACAGAATTAGTTTTACATGCATATAGCATATTCAAAAAGTTTCTGGAATGATAGCAAACAATGCAAAAAGGTTCTGTTACCATACCTGAATATCATTTTCATAATTTATATTCCCAGAGAGCTAAAATGAACAGAAATAGACCTGTGAAAGACAGACTTTGCAAACATATATGCCAGTTTATTACATAGTAAACAAACAGGTATCTACCATTAATGGAAACATGCAGCATTCAAGGTACCTTTTAAAATACTGTTTTATTACTGTACAAGCAGATGTCTTTAAATTTAAAATCACTGGAACTTTCACACAATGAAGCAAACGATTAAACTAATTAGTGAAACAACATTAAACTCTCTTATCATTCTACTTACCAGATTATGGGCAGGAAAAGTTTGAAGGACCCATCACCGCCATTCTTGGCTGCTAGTTAATTCAACAGTGATGCTTCAGTCTTCTTCCCTGGGTATCTGTAGTGCCATCTGGGGTGGAGCTGAACTTGGAGATTAAACTATCAACTGGAATTTTAAAGTTCTTAATTCGATGCTCAAACCATTTGATATATATTACTTCTCATAAGCTCAGTTCTAAGGGGTTATGCACTGACTTTAGCACCTTGACTTCTTGTCCTAATTGTGAGATTCTTCCTGGAAATGACTGGCTACAGCTGGTTTATCTTTTGATACCGATTCTGGTTAAGCTTATGTATTATTCAATCCTATTCTTTTCCAGCTTATGTGTGTTTAGCCATTCTTGAAATAATAAACTGTTTAGAATGTAGTAAAACATACATGGGAAAACCAAGAGAAACATTAGCACCAGACTAAAAGAGCACTTCAGAAATATCAGATGAAGTAGGGAAATCAGGCATAGCCAATCATTTCTGGGAAGAAAATCACAATATAGAACAAAAAGTCGAGCTATCAAAATCACGCTTAAACCCTTAGAACTGAGCTTATGGGAAAGAGCATATATCCAATAATGAACTTTGAAATTCCAACAGAAGATAATTTGCTAAGCTCATCAACCCCACACCAGATGATGCTACAGTTATCCGGGGAAGAAGAAAATAGGAGAATCACTGTTTAGTTGAACAGCAACCAATAATAGGGACAATGGATCCTCGAAACATGTCCTGCCAGTAATTTGGCAAGTAGAGCAATATGAGTGCTTAACCATGATTCACCAATTAATTTACTTAGTCTTTAGTTTGGAATGAAGTGACTTAGATATTTATGTTTAATGCTTATGAATGTACAAATCTAGATTTTAATATGTTTCAAAATGTTATCACATATTTCTAAATAAGTGTGTTCAATTTTTTTTTTAAACACACTCACTTGCTCATACATAATCTCACATCAAACCCTCTGTGCAATTGTTCCAAAAGGGAATATCACTCTTCAGATACTGCAATTTCACAGTTCACAGTTTTAGAAACCAGGGACTTTACTGTCCAACACTTATTAATGGTTTTAACAGCTGTAAAAAACGTACACACACATGCACACTAAATAACCTAACCACTGTTTGCAGTGCAATATTAATACGGTTCCTTGCATCAAAGTGTGACTGAAATAACATTAAGCAAAGAAGAATATTATGTAGTTAGGTATAAAAACTGAAATGGTTTGAAACCTACTTGAATGGAAGGCAGCAAAAACAATACTGAATACAAACAGAAAGCAGACTGGAAATGGCAAAATATCTATATGGTGTCCCACTGCATTCGGTATTGAATCGAAACATTTCTTCAACAATTTCCAACAGAATACTCAAACTAGTATTATACTGTATACAGATGATGATCACGGAGTGGCCTATTAAAGAGGCCTGCACGTAGGCTCATGAAGCCCTTGTATACAGATAATACTAGGGCTATAATGAAAATAACCCTCAAAGTTAGGAATTAAAACAAAAGAAAACTTGAACAAATGGTTCAAAATTAAGAGATTGAAACTAAACCATGATAAAAAGTTTGTTAAAGTCTAAAGCTTAAAATGATACACAATATGTGCACTATTAAATAAACTTAATTCAGCAAAATTATTACCACTGTAGGAGAATAAGCTGAAAGGCAAGAACCATACTAAATATTTAACTAAGGTACAATAGCTAAAATAAAACTCAATATGGTATGTAGTTCACAAATTGTCAGGGCTCATTCATTCCCTGGTGAAACGCTGGAGAATGTGAATCCTTAAACTTTTGGCACCCTAAGAAAGCAGCAAACAATGTACTTCCTTCTTTGTTAGAAAACATTTATAATCAATCTCTTGTTTTTTATTGCTTTCTCTACAGCCTACCTATGATACAGGAAGTATGATGTTTTGTCTGAAAATGTCATGATTTCAAAACAAGAAGATATTAAAGCTGAACCCCTCCCCAAAAAACAGCTGAGTAGTATTTTCGTTATGGAGAATTACTGCCTTAAGCTATCAGAACTTAAACATTCTGCAGCACAGGCCTCCATTACACCCAATTTAAATTCTAAAACAATATACATGTACAATGATTATACTGTATGTATTTTAACATTGAGGCGCAATTAGTTGCAAAATATTAATTCTTTTGCCCTGCCGCACCTAAGTTGATCTGAGAACTTAAAGCAATGCCAAAAAAATCAATGCAGATTTACTAGTTTCTAACAGGCAAAATGATTTCCATTATTCAGGCCTTATTTTTAAATTAACATTACTACCTGCACCTGATCCTATTTTAAGAAACTTTAAATATAGTCTCAAACAAGATACCCCTAAACTTATCGTTAGTAAATGAGCCCCACAAATAATTACTAATGGAGTAAAATTTTGCTTATTATAGTTACTTTCATTAACTACAGACAATATAATATTTTGCTGATTGGGTGAAAATTGTGTCTCACACTGAAAAATGCAGAGATTAATTACGTTATCTGGAAATAAAATAATGTGTAGAGTATTCACAAACTTAAGCTTTCCTTCCTTACTTGTAATGGTTATACGTATTCATGAACATTATAATAATTGCACTTTCAATTTAACAATAACACTAGGATGCCCTAAACAGGAAACATTATAGATTGGAAAGGTAGAATTCAATACCACAGCTGGGATTTGAACCATAGATCAACTTTCTGTGCTGCTGCAAAGACCAACTGAGCTACCACAGCACTCAGTCAGAGCAGAGACATGGAAAGCCTAAAATCTGTGGTTTAAATCCAAGCTATGACATGGAGTTTTTCAGTCTGATTCTACCTTTCCAACTTTAGCATACACACAGCATTTGTGCAAGAAAAATTAATTATCAAGCATTACAGATGTTCCATAAAATAGACTTATACATGGGAGGAGGGGGGGAGGGGAACTTTGCATTGTTTTGCAATTAAAATATATAAAAGGTAAACCCAGGCAATAAATATACAAGTTAAAAGTGAATTCTACAAAATGATAAAGAATATATAACTAAGAATGACCTATTTTAGCATTAAGCAATATCTTGAGGATTTTGAGAATAGTTATTAGCTTAAATTATGAGACTATGCATATGAAAATACTTATAGAACACTAAGCAGTCGTTTTGTAGCCCAGCCACGATTGTGTGTACATGTGATCTTGGATGTTCCACTAGCTCACTAGCAGTGATTGACCCACTCAAGGTTATGCTTTATTGGCTGTGAATGTCGTCAACCATCGGTTACTGCCTTCTGTTCGTGCTGTAAACAACAGTTTGTTCATTCTGCATCTCAAAAAGGAAAGCTTAGTCAAGCATCTGTGTTGTGTGTGAATTACTTTACAGTATTCTTATTATTCTTTTCGTTCTTTTCTTGTTATTAGTCCACAGAAATGTCTACTAAAAATTCACGCTTGAACAAAGAATTTTTATGTATGATATATATCCAAAAACCGAATCATATAGACAGGTGTGTAGAAAATTTCAGGAGACATTTTCTGGTATTCTAATTCCAAATAAGGGACACTGTCGGATGTCTGGTTAATAAATTTAGGACAATAGGCACTCTAAACCTAAGAAGCAAAAAAGACACGTTCTAATGGAGGAAACAAATTGATGAAATTGGTGCTTATTCAAATGCTCTCCAAAGAACACCTGTTGCACAGCTATTGGGTGTTTCAAGAACATCTGTTCACACCACTGCTAAGTTTTTAAAATTGAAACCCTACAGTGTGACTATTATTGTTCATGAATTACAGCCTCATGAAGAGGAATGTCTCAATGCAGATGGACCCCACTTTCAACACCACTTATAAAAAGATTAGTACTCATTATAGTAGAGTATGTAACATAAGTTTCAGAATGGAAAAACCCCTGGTGTAGTAGGCAGTGCACAGAGCATGCATATGAGATGTGATCAAAAAGTTTCCGGAATGGCTTCACAACAATGCTGACACTGGGATTTCTTTAATTCTTACCCAGACTGTACATGCAGCATTCTTTCATGATAAAAATGAGAGGTCACGTGACTTCCGGTGACGAGGTAGACGCTCTGAAGTGAACACGTGTTTTGCATGTGCAATTTTTCCGCATAGTAAAAATGTCAGATTACGAAGAACAAAGAACAAACATCAAATTTTGCTTTAAACTCTGTAAAATTGCAACAGAAGCCTATGGAATGTTAAGAACAGTTTATGGGGAGGAAGTTATGGGCAAAACTCAAGCATTTGAGTGGTTTTCGAAATTTAAAAGTGGTGTGACATCAGTTAAACATGCAGATTGTTCGGGGCGACCCTGTTCCAGCAAAACTGATGAAAATATCAATCAGGTGAGGGAAATGGTCTTAAATGATAGGTGCATTACAATAAGAGAACTTTCTGACTAATTAGGACTCTCCTTGGAAGTGTTCAAAGCATTTTGAAAGACAATTTGGACATGAGAAGAATTGCTGCCAAGTTTGTGCCCCGCCTGCTTTCAAATGACCAAAAGGAAAGCCGTGCGATTGCCTGCACAGATCTTAAAGAACAGCTACAAAATGACCCACAGTTTATGGAGAAAATTATTACTGGTGATGAAACATGGATTTATGGGTATGATCCAGAAACAAGCAACAATCTTCACAATGGAAGAGTCCTTCATCTCCACGCCTGAAAAAGGCCAGACAAGTTTGATCCAAAGTGAAGTCAATGATGATTGTGTTTTTTGACATTAAAGGCATTGTACATAAGGAATTTGTGCCACAGGGTCAAACAGTGAATCAAGTGTTCTACAAACAAGTGCTGCAAAGATTAAGGGAGAATGTGTGACACAAATGGCCGGAGAAATGGAGGAGTGGTGACTGGTTCCTGCATCATGACAATGCGCCCACACACAAAACCCTTTCTGTTCGCCAATTTTTGGATAAAAATAGGATGAATACTGTTCCCCATTCCACCTATTCTACAGATTTGGCACCAGCAGACTTTTTTCTTTTTCCGCGACTTAAAATATGGCTCCGAGGACACCGTTTTGAGGACATTGATGTCATCCATCGCGAATCACAGAAGGCTCTGAACATGTTGAAAGAAGAGGACTTCCAAAGGTGCTTCCAGCAGTGGCAGAAGCGCTGGGACAAATGTATCAACTCCCAAGGAGACTACTTCGAGGGTGACAGTGCAGATTAGACAAAACAAACTGTTGTGTAGTATTTATGACGTCCTTCTGGAAACTTTTTGATCACATCTTGTATATGCAGTCCAGGCCAAAATTAAAATTAAATTGAGTGTTATTTATGGACTCTCTTTAACTGCTGTGGTCCTTAGCGTCCTATTCTATATTGGGCGTGAAAGACTGGAAATTTTGCTCAGAGGTCTCTTTATCAGGCCTGAGGTTCTTTTACGTGCCATAAATCTATGACATGGGACCACCGGCTTTACTTCCCTTCCAAAGGAAGCCATGCTAAGGATTTTTACACCTGAAAAAAAATCCATCACCCTCTGCCGGGTTTGAACACGCAACCTCAGGAACTAGGCTAGCATGGTAACCACTACACCATGGAGGATGACGCTATAAAACGACTGCTCTATACCTTGTTCTTATAGATTTTAATGCTGAATAGAATTACTCTTTCTTTTGATGGATCATCAGTTTAGCAGAATAAGCGAATGTAAATGCTTTCATGAAAAAGGAATTGACTAAGAGGTGAATTCTACATCACAATTAAGTCATTAACTTAATCCAATATTTCAACAATACAATTTACAGTAATTCTGCATGATGGTTAAAAGTACTGCGTTTATATATGACTCGACTAACCTCTGCAGCATACCTAACATCATCTCTCAGTCCAGTAGTGAATTATCTGGTACCTCCTGCCTGACTAATGTACAAAATAGGAAGCAATGTGAATATATTAAGCTTAGCTTTTGTTATAAAAAGTATATAAATTGTCTATGTACTCTTTATTAAGTTTTGTGCTCATTAATAAATATGTTAGTAAGCACACCACAAATATCTACAACCTAAACAGCAATAAGCACATGTTATCCTAATTTGGCAAACACATGAATTTTCCCCAAAATAATACTTGTATGGATTTAGATCTGGGAAGTGAGAAGTTAATGGGAGCTTTCAAGGAGCTTTGTTGCTAGTTTGCACCATAGTAAACCGAGTGTTTGCTAAATTTTTCCCTTTTCCAATGATATTCAAATTTGCTCTACAGATTCCGCGATTAAGGTTTATGTGACGTTTTAAGATTACTTTTAAAAATCCTAAGTGCAGAAATAATCTTCACAGTTATTTTAATTACCTCCATAAGCTCATTCAACACAATGTCACCTTAATTTCCTCATAAATACAGGATATAACTATGCACCATTTTAATGCTACAGTGCGGTCGTTTTAAGGTAAGGCAACAGATTGGCTATACGCGTAGCACGCTGTGCTGCAGTGACCTCGGTTCTTTTCCGATGTGCAACTGGCGTTGCATGGCGCATTCAAGGTTATCTTTATCAGCTGTGCTTCAGTTGCTGCTTTTTGTTTGTGCTGTAAAGAGAGTTGTACATCTCAAAGGTGAAAGTTTATTCGACATCTATTATGTGTGAGATTTACTTAAGAGTGTTGTCTTGTTTATTATTACACTGCATGCCTGCTAATAAATTCACACTTTAACAACAAATTTTTATGTGTATGATACGTGCGTAAAAACCGAATGTAGTAGACAGGTGTATGGACAATTTCAGAGAAACTTCCTGGTATTCCAGTTTCAGGTAGAGAAACTGTTAGACATCTGGTTAACAAGTTTTAGGACAATGGGATCCTGAGTGCTAAACCTAAGAAGCGAAAATGGAGTTCTAACAGAGGAAAAAATTGACGAAATTGGTGCATCTAAAGAGCGGTCCCTCAGCGCTCTGGCCAGGAATTGCACGCAGTCTTGTGCGACACGTCTGAATGAACTCAAGGCCACGGGCTCATCCACTTATCAGACATGTGGCAGTGGACTTCAGTCTGCTGTTATTGCTTGTGTATAGATGCGAGACGCGTGTGTATTTGTGTGCGATTGAATTATCGGATTATTACAACCCAGAAATAGTACTCAAATTTTCACTTGAACAAAGACTTTTTATGTACGACACGTATGTGAAAACCGACTCGTGTAGAATGGTGTGTAGGCAATTTCACGATAAATTTCCTGGTGTTCCAGCTCCAAGTAGAGAAACAGATATCTAGTGAATAAAGTGAAGAGAACGGGATCATTTAATGTTGTAAGTTATAAAAAGAAACGAAGGGTTCTAACGGAAGAAAAACTAGAGGGTTATGGCTGGCTCAATCGGCAGATCTTACTGTGTGTGACTTTTATCTGTGGGGAACTCTCAAAAATAGAGTCTATAGGAATAATGCTCGCACCATAAACGATCTTAAAAACAATATAAGAAATTAGGGAAATTACGCAACAAGAACTTTGCGTGTGAATGGTAATTTCATCAGAAGGTGCCAAGAATGTTTATCTGCCAAAGGACACCACTTTCAACACCGACTATGTAAAAGGTTAGTACTGATAAAATAAAAAGTAAGTATGTTTGTTCAATAGGTAATCAATATATCATAATAATCATCATAAAACCAGTAATAATATGGAATCAGTATCAATAATGAGAATAATAAACAGATACAATGAATATAGCATGCAGAACACACATCGCAACTACCAGCCAGATGGCTGAGGGACCGCTCTGTATTTGTGGGGAACCCTAAAAAAATTAAGTTTATAGGAACAATCCCCACACCATAGATGAACTTTCGGACAATATAAAAAACAAAACTTATGAACATTATGCACGAAGAACTTGTGTGTGTGAATGGAAATTTAATCCGAAAATGCCAGGAATGTCTTCACACAGATGGACACCATTTATAACAAGGTTAGTATTCATTATAACACTTATAACTTATAACTAGGGCCCAGATTTTTAGGTGGAATAAACCTTCATTTTAGGTTTCTTATATGCTTAAAATAGGTTTTTTTTTTTAGGTTTTTCTTGATTAAAATAGTTTTTTTTTTATGTTTTGCTTCGTGGGTCAATACAGGTATCAGTAATTTTGATTTTCTGGTACTTAGTTGTAAGATTTATTTTTTGGCATTGCAGTAGATACATACATTCTGAAATTTTCTGGCGTAAACAATTTCCTATTATCACGTAACACATTCTTGTATGAGAAAAGGTTCTTTCAACAGAACATGACGTCATTGGAGTGCAGAACATAAATCCAGTGCAGCAGGTTCTAGGGGTAGTTCTGTATACTTTTCTCCCTGCAATACTGAATTGATGATTTTCATATCTTCAAAACAAGGATTTCGTTGAAGAATCTTCTGCAACTTCGAAGAACATGCAACTCCCACTGGTCCAGGTATTTCTTTACTGGAAACATTGCCAATGATATATAGAGCATCTTTCAGTGGCAAAGTTGTAGCTTCTGCTATAAAACAAAAATGTGTCTTAATGTATGCAAGGGAAGTGGCAAGAGTGAGGCACTCAAGTGATTTCTTTGCCTTGGCAATGCAGGAAGCTTCTGTTTCATCCAAATTTGTTGACATCTTTAACGTCTTTTAAGTGCTCGGCATAGTAAATGACAGCAGACAGCCAAGTATGCTCCTCCTGACCTTCTATCAGCTGCATCCAGATGTCACCACGTCACATGTGCTGTGTTTAACTGTAGTAACTTGAACTATCTACTGGCTATAAGTGGTGGAAATAATTTTACAATGAGCTTCAATCCGAAAATAACATTCTTACTTCGAAAAAGGAAAAACACCTATTTAGGTTATTTTAGGTGTAATGAAATTCGCATATTCTGCTCCAGGAAGTGTGAAACGAGTATATATCTTGAAATGTGTTAATTAAATACAGAGGAAAAATATAGGTTAAAACCTAAAAATCCGGAACCTACTTATAACTTATTTTTAGAAGTAAAAGCTGAAGGTTTCCTGGCTACATATATACTCTAGATAGCCAAGTACATCTGGATTATGACTATTTTTTGTTTGCAAAAATTGCAGAGTTCATGAATAGTCGATAGAAAAAAAGTGTACCAACTTAAATGGAAATGTGGAGTGAGATATATAAAAAAAAGAGGTATACATTTGATGAACAGAACGCTGAGGTTATTTCATGCCAGTTCTTAGGAGAGAGCACGGAAACGCGAGGTGGTCTTGAATGAAAGAATACAAATAATTTATAAATTATTCACTATGAACCAAAGGAAATGGTGAGCACTATTTGGATTGAGCTGTAACCATATGTACCCCTACTTTGGAAGGTACTTGAATTCAAATAACAAAGCCAAGTGAAGCATCAACTCCAACTTTATCACATTTTTTCCCAAGTCCAGAAAAGGTTATGTTAAAACACTGGTCAGCAGATTAAAAACACTTGTTGCTCCACCTACTTAAAATTCTTATTCGAACATGTTTCGAAGAGACGTGCTCTTCATCCTCAGCGAGCCGGCCGACTGATGTACACGTCAGGTAACTTCTTCCATTTCCTTGTTGTCCAGTGTGCCTCTCTTTCTATTGGCCAGTCGTAAGACGTCGTCCATCACTGGTGTTTCAAAATTCATGGCTCGATTTGTTTTTAATGATGTATATATTTTCCCATACTGTTAATTCACTATGGTTCTTGGCTGGTTTTAAAAGTTTGATTTCATGACTAATATTATGATTATGTGACCAAAAATGATGGGCTAGGGCTGATTTATCTGTCTGTTTATATTTTATATTTCTGAAATGTTCTTTTAATCTGGTTTCCAAATTTCTCTTTGTTTTTCCAACATATATTTTATGACAATCTTCACAACTGATGCAGTATATTCCTGATAATTTATTACTCAGAGTAGTATTTTTTAAAGGATGGTTGAGCAATTTTCTCACATTATATTTATTTTGTGGAGCCAGTTTTATATTATAATCTTTGAAAATCTTGCTGAATTTGTTGAACACTTTTGGGTGGTATGTGAATTTGCAGAATCTTTCCTGTGTGTCTCCTGTATGTAATGTGCTAATGTTCTTAATAGTTTTTCGTGTTCTATGTTTTTTGATGATTTTTGTAACAATGGTGTGGCCTTAAAACCATTCAAATCTGTGACATATTTAATGTGCTCCAGTTCTTTGTTATATTCATTTACAGTTAACGGGATGTTAATCTATATAGCAGGCTGTGAAAAATGGCATGTTGATGTGCTTTTGAGTTGAAATTCTTGGTTTTAATATAATTATCCATGTGTGTTGATTTCCTGTGAATTCTATATTCTAATCCGTCCATATTTCTCATAATTTTTATATCGAGGAAAGGTAGCCATCCATCTTGCTCTATTTCAATTGTAAATTTTACAGATTTGTCCTGCAGATTATTATTAGTTCTATACCAGAAAAGGTTATCTGTGCTCTAAGTTACCTATTTTTTTTTTCTTTTCTACACAACATCCTATAAGAGAACTAATGAAAATCGGCACAAATAGCTTCTATAGATGGTTATCTTTTATCTGATATCCTGGAAATTGCTGGAGTTTTTCTGCTTCTAGCAGTTTAAGAAGTTCTACCTGCCACATTTTTAGGTTAATTTTGAGATTTTCAGCTGCAATAGTCATGTTCTGTTTTTTTTTGGGGGGGGGGGTGAAAATGTTTAAACCTATGATTTCCTCCAGTTTATTGCACATCTGTGATGTTTTCATTTTTTTCAGCTTTAACACCTGGGGTTTGCGACTTGTTTAGCAGCACAGGGAATTGTTTAAGAAGTGCCATAATAGCATTCTGAAATTTAACTTCCCCATCCATTTTTATTTTCTCTTTTACGTGCACTTACAGTAAGTAGAGAAAGTATTGTATTCCACCAAAAAAATTTGAAGCTGAGATTTCACCAGAAATACATGTTTGAGATCCCTTGAATTCCAAAAGAAAAAGCATTTTTAGAAAAAGGTCCATGTGTGAGCAAAACTCAAAGTGAAATGTGGGTTAACAACAGCCTTGTTGAGCATCTTCCAAGGATGTGACATGAGGATTTTCAAGAAAATGCCCCCACCCCAAACTACCCTTTACATGTAACATTTTTCAAAAATGTTTATTTCCTCAAAAATAGCCAACGATTTTGATTAAAATACCATATGTTTAAGATATTTCCATGACAAATGAAATGTATAACTTGAATTTTCTGGGAATAGCTTCTGAAGTCCTCTTCATTCTGAGACTTTAGCACAAATAGTAAACCTTAAGATAGACAAAACCTTAAGATAGACAACAATCTAACACAAAAAATGTAGATCTTGTAAAAGCACACAATTTATGTCTTTTTTTGTGTGTGTGGAGTTAATTGCCAAGATATTCCTTGTTAGTGGTTTAGATTTTCAAATACTTATACTTTTCTCATCATCACTTTATACATCAGTTGAACAAGAATAATCTTAAGCTTTAAGTGTAACCTTAAAGATTATTTAAAATAAATACTAACCTTTAAGTCAAAACTCAACTTTATGCATATAGTTCATTACAGTTCGCAACTTATAAAGCATGAGCTTGGTGAATTTCTGTTTCATAAATCAAATGTTAGTACCCATGATTTAGATGCACTTGTGGAAAAAATATTAGAGCACATGGAAGCTGTTTTTATTTCACTTGCAGAAACATTAGAAATTGCCATTGGCCTTGCCCAAATTCTGCTAAAAGCTTGGGCAATGAAAGGACTGAAAGACTGGCTAAAGAAGGCTCTAGGTATCCATTCATAGGACCTGAATCTGTTTAATCTCCCATACAGGACACAGAGGCTAACTACTGGGGACTGTATGGAATATAAATGTAAAAATAATATTAAAACTTGTAGTCACTCTTTCTCTGCCCTAGAGCAAGGGTAGAAAAACGGAGATCTATGAGGCTATTAAGAACGACTGACATCTGTTACTGTTGGACTGCATTGTGGCATGGGCCTCTCTAGCATGCTAAAATTGAGGTAGGGGAGATGTTACACTAACGACTATAGTGAAAGAAAGCCTGTAACTGCATTATGTGACATTCTCCATATTTTACAGTGATATGTACAAATTAGAACACCATGTTCTACCTAATGGTAATATTAGTAATGAAAAAGTAAAACAAAATATAATACAGTTAAGTTATAAAAATAGGCATGAATGCACACATACGAAGCATCTAAAATATTCGGGACTGTTGCTGCTATCAGCTTGAGCAGTTGCAGGAGTGTTCTGGAATAACAGATGGTAGCACTAGCCTATCTGATAAGTCTGTGTGCAGAGTCTCATACAATTGGGTATATGCACCGAGATTTTAAAATTGTTTTCATTATACCCTCTCTGTGGTATGTGGCTATTTCACAATGGATGGAACAGTGACCGTATCTTCGGGAAACATTCTAGAGAGACCCTAGCAATGATTTAACAAGTGTTCAGGAACAAAGCATGAGTCATACACACGTGTTTGAGTGGCATGCTCAAATCAAATGGCCATACATCCGCTGAAGACGATAAGCAAACAGGAAGGCCCATTAGCACAACATGATCAATGCTGAAACATTCATAACCTTACTGATGAAGTGGGAATTGATAATGGGACATACTGATGAATTGGCCATGCATAGTGTTGCCACAAAATTTGTACTAAGGATCTGTCTGATGATCAGAAGATGCAACATGTTGAGCTTTGTCAGGTTGCATAAGACAATCCAACGTTCTTGTCCCAAGTCATCACAGGCAATGAGACCTGGATTTACAGAGGATGCTAAAACAAAACAACAATCCTCCCAATGGAAGAGCCCATCTTCACAAAGACTAACAAAAGGTGACAAGTGAGGAGCAAAGCCAAGAGCATGCTTCTTGTTTTCTTTGATAGCAAGGACATTGTGCACAAAGAATTTTTCCCACCAAACCAAATAGTCAATTCCAAATACTACTGTGATATTTTCAATGGCTCTGGGAAAATGTGCAAAGATGTCGAGCCCAACTTTGCCAACAAGGAAACTGGCTGTTGCATCACAACAATGAACCCTATCACACTTCCTTCTTCACCAAAATTTTTTTATACAAAGACATGATCCATCCACTCTATTCACCTGATTTTATACTTTGTAACTTAGCACTATTCGCCTGACTGAAAATCAAGTTGAAAGGCTGCCAGTCTAACATGATTGAGCAGATACAAGTTAAAATGTTGAGAGTGCTGAATGCCCCCAAAGAAATGTCTTTCAGGATGAATTTGGAAAATGGCAGAATCATTGGGGCTGGTGTGTACATGCAGAAGGGGACTGCTTTGAGGGTGGCGGTGGTCATTAGGCCTAAAGCAAGTTTTTGACCAGATGGCAGCACTAGTCCCAAATATTTTGGATACCACCTCGTAAGAAAAAATAGAACAGATAATAAATTCCTATCTCATTACCTACTTCTTTACGGATTTAGAAAATGATCCTAGAAGGGGAATCTAAGAAACTGAATTATAAATAGCACGGAAATATGCCATTATGTAAACCAAAAACCATACAAATTTTGGGGAGAATGTGCCCCAGCCCAGTAGAGATATCCATACTCTCTTGGCATTTAGACCTTCAAAGCCATTAGGACAAAAAGTTGGGATGTAAATCCCATCTGTGTGAGATGCCTGAATGGTAATAAAATCATCAGGTACTTACTATGCAAATGTGAAAACCTAGCAAGACTTGGTGGAGCACCGTTGGCCAACATTTTGGAGAACTGCATTACATCTCTGTTGATTGTACACGAATTCCCTTCAGAAGCAGTCTTAACTAAGAAATAAATGTGCAGAGACAAACCTATCACTTCCGCTTCTTAATTTAATCCAATCTATGTAATCCACCATGATTCCACAATCTCTGAACAAGATAATCACATTCCCAAAACAGCTATAGCTGGTTTGCACCATTGCATAACACAAATGAATAATGTTATGCTAGATATACAGAGAACATACGGTGTTAACATAAAAAGGGAAAGAAAAATTGTGAATACAACACAACAGAAAGAAAAGAGCCATTGAGATGTACAAGAACAATGAAATCAAGATTCTTGTGAACATTTGCTAAATTTTAAATACCAATTGTAACAAACATAATGTTAAACATACTCAACTTTTAAACTGAGAAAATCAGCATGCATGTCACTATGGCAAAATTCTTATTCCTGGTTTGAAATGTTTGAAAATTACAGAAATGCCCTAAGGGGTGTTTTCCTATGTTTAGATTGGAATTTACAGAGCTTTCCATTATAATTACTTCAACCATGCCTATTTCAAATAAACGAACCTCAATTCAGAATACAAAGAAGGAAATTGATTATCTTCCTACATCATGTATGTCTCATGATCAGCCTTAGCAAATCAAAATCTGCTTTCCAGCAGGTACACTTTAACAGGGAAGTATTGGGCCGTTTAAAATGTATATGTTACAAGACACTGCACACAAGCAGATTTTGAGTGCCTCCTATAGATAATACCGTTCAATTCATTCTGCTGTTAGTACCAATGAAATGCACTCCAAGAAAATTGACTGCATATTTTTATTACCATTACAAGCAGAGTACAATCTTCTGCACTGGATTGTGATTTGTTTATGGAGTGCTAACAGAACATAACAGAGTAGTGATATACAATGGTGTAGTGGTTAGCATGATCAGTTCACTTGGGAAGGTATAATTTTTATTCATCCTAAATGTTCAAGCATATCCTTGATTATCTTTAACTTAGCTGATGTCCCTATGTGCTCTTTCTTCCCCTGCATTTAATGCCATGATTAGATACTTTTCTTTTAACATCTCAGAAAATGCATCGCACCTATTATGGTATTTTCCCAAATTAAAACAAAGTAAAAGCTACCACAAAAATTAACAAAAACATTGGGGAATCTTGTAAACCTGTGAAAATGAATGCTTACTGGTCCTCTTTTAACAATAAATATTGTAGTTTTGTAAAATTACCATTAATGAGCATACTTATCTTGATGTGTAATTTAGAGCCAGAATACATGGGACAGGAATACTGATGTGTGTAGGATACTGTCAGCTGCTATGGCAGTCAACTCATTTATTACAATATTACAAATTACATTTTTAGCTCATTTTTGAAAATCCTTTGTCCTCTCTCATTAACATGATCTAACAAACTGTAGAATTACACCCAATGCCAGTAAGTAAGAACTCTAAAATGGTTTAATCCACAAACGTAGATACATAAAGGTTTTCTTGTGTATAATCTGACCCCAATACAGTTTTGAGTTCTTACAATATGCACTATTTGCAATGCTTCTACAAGCCATAAATATTTAAGTAACTTTTATTGCGTTCTAAGGCCGTTTAACCTATTTTTTGTGGGGTCCGTAAACGGAAGTTTGGCCTAGTAATGTACTGTTGATTACTACTTTGTGAAACAAAGTGGCTCGTAAATCATAAATTTGTATATTTGGTGAAGTAAGCTCCTGGCCTACAATAAAACATGCCTATGCATTACCCCAAAATTTCTACCCATTTAGTAATTAGGTGGCAGTCCTTATATCAACATTTCAAATGAACTGTATATGGCAGCTATCCATGTTCTAATTGCTAACCAACATTTATGTGATAATACCTTGGTTATTAGCTTCAACTACGAAAAATATTTAATATATGTGACACTGAAAGCATGATCTACTGTTGGAATTAATTGTTCTTCCAGACAAGCTGTGTGTTGGACAGGGTTGGAAAGGTAGAATCAGGCAACTGAAAAATTCAATGCCATAGTCAGGATTTGAACCATGGATCTTCCGGTCTCAGTCTGGTAGCTCAGTGGTTAGAGCAACCGGATGGAGACAGGGAGATCTGTGGTTCAAATCCCAGCTATGGCATTGAATTTTTCAGTCGCCTGATTCTACCTTTCTATGATCTGTTGATAAAATGCTGTGAAAAGTTAAGCAACAACAATTAAATAACTGTCCTATGCACAGAGGTCTTACCATTTGCACTATTCATTGCCCCCTTTAAAAAAATTGCTATATGCATTAGACATGAAATAGGACTGCCATTGCTCTATGCAGACTCTTCTTTCACTTCCTTATTTTAGGATGATATTGCTTTGGCAGCCTTTATTGGACTACTTGTATAAACTGGTAGCCAGTGTAGATATTGCATCTGGCTGCTTGTTTGTTCATTTGGTCCCACTGTGAGCAACACTCAGGGACATTGAACACATCATACAATTATGAAATATGTAGCATAACTAATAAACATACCCAGCACCAAGAACTTCTTAAATAACATCATACCCAGCACCAAGAACATTTCTCCCTCTCCACACCATGCATTATTTAAGAATTGAAAATTTACAACCCACCACCATTTTTTTTCCAGGAGTAAACATCTCAACATGCATTACAGTAGGACAATAACAAATAAGTGTAAGTCACTATCATATGGCATCTGCCCTATGTATTGAATATTTATATATTGCACGACATGTTAAAAACTTCCTACACAATATATGGGGAGTATATAAGAAAGACTTTAGCTCTTTCTTAAAGATGTTATGTTGATTAGGCTTGCCTAATAGTTTTAAGTAGCATGGAAGGTTATTATAAATTGTTATTGCAGAATAGTAACATCCTTTTTGGAACAGTTTTAAGCTATTTGCTGTTCAATGCAAATCACCTGCATGCCTTGTATTGTGGTCATGCACAGCAAGGTTCATTGTGAAGTTATCATAATTATCTGTAAGGTAGCTCAAGAGAGAATATATGTATTCACCAGTGAGAGTAAGAATAAAAATCTAGAGCAGCTCTAACCTCCTATGCTACAGTGAAACTTCATTGGGTATTATCCATACCAATGTAGGTAATTAACCATTTTACTTCCTAAATCACAACAGGGTCACTATTCCGTATGTGGGTAGGAGGTATGAAATTTTAAGAAACTTACAGAATTGGGTTTTTTAATACGCAGAGTTGATTGTGTAGTATCCTGGGTTCTCATTCGAGTTTAGACGCGCACATCCTACCGCTACGCCCTGTCGTCGCTCCGTAGCTGCGACCAAACCTAAAAAACATCCCTCAGCTACGCTTTGAGGCTGAGGGTACTCAGTCCCTCGGCTACGCCTTGCGGGTTAGGGCCTTCAATGTTACAATTTTGGCCCCGATTCCGTAAGTTTCTTAAACTTTCATACCTCCTACCCGCATACGGAATAATGTCCTAAAAGGGACTGAATTGCGCTTTGGAATTTTATCTTTTAAAGGTTTCGTTTAAACTGATTTCATAGCCTCAAATTCTGTGATAATTTTCTCACATTTTATAATCAAAATAGGTATGTTATGTTGAATTTCGTACACTTTGTTCATAACTGGATAATTTAATGCTAGATAATTAGCATGAAGTGATGTACTTATTTAACTTCCTCGATTGCCATAGGAATTCTTTGACTTTCCAACAGCTACCACGTAGTTACAATTATATATTGTGTCGATAAACATAATATTTGTCCCTGCCAATATTCACCCATGTACCGTAAAGCCTTTACATCTCCCCGCCCTGTAAGTCTATACAGCAAGTTTTGACTTGACATCTGATTTTATATTTACCTGCGCTGAATCCATAGCTCTTTACTTAGGGTAAATCAATGCCTCTGTGAAAGCTTAAATCTTTTTTCACACACCACGTAGCTTCAGCTTTACCGATTACAGCTGCAAATGCTAGTTATTCACCATATTAGAATAACCGCTACCAGTTCCAATGTTGGTTGGTTACGCCTCCAAAGCAGATGGACACGGAATCAGAATCGCACAAAACTTAACTTCTCTATATTCCAACTATCCAAAACGATTATCACTGCTGGCTAAGGTCTGTATCTTTTTTCAGCTTTATAGAAATCATACGAAAACTTTCCGGTTTTAACATTTGTCACTCAATCACTCCCAGTTTAACGATCCCAGGAGTTCGAATTAAGGACTGGCAGTGGCAAGTGACATTAGTGATGAGCTAAATGTGAGCTAAATCACACCTGTGATTTTATCACTGTGAACGAAAAATCATAATCACTCCTGTGATCGAACTCCTCGCGATTGGAAGTGATTAAAAGTGTTCAAAAGTTCTTCGCTGCCAAGCTTCTTTTCGAGCTGAACGAAGTTGTCATCGTAGTGGACGTGATTAAAAGTGATTGGCAGTGATACGTAAATTGTTTAGTTAACATTTGCAGTAGGTCGTAGGCTATATGTTGTTATTGCGAATTTCTATAAATAGAATCCTGGAAGTATTAATTTAATTTTGAAAAACCATATATTGAATAAGTCTGTTCTATTGTAGTACCGATGCTTAAGAGTATGATCAAATATTACTTGATCGACTCTAAATTTCTTTTGAAAAGATGGAGTGTAATGTATTATAACATTTTTAAAATTAAATTTAGAGCTACAACCACGTCTGCTTAGATTCAACTGCAGGCAGGCTGTGTATTTTATATGTTATCAATGTGGATTCTGGTGCAGTTTACAGACTCGAAACTCATTTTAAAAACACAAAAAGTAGGGAATTTCACCATTGGGCTTTGCACCATAAAATCTGTTTCATTTTTACTGTTTCTGTTGCTTACCTATAGTAAGTAGAGGAAATACTATATTCCATCCAAAAAATTCGTAACGAGATACACGTTTTTGAGGCTCTTTTAATAAATAGGATGCGTTACATTCGCGTGATTTTCTCTACCCACTATCGCTTATTCTTATATAGCTTCTACAAACTATTCCTAAGAAAGCTTATTTTTTATATATTTTATGTTAATCCAAATAAACCTTTTCAGAAATAGTTACATTACAAATTTCATTGTAGGTACAAAGGAGGATAGGGGAAATGCTTAAAACCAGACGCTGTATATTGACCCTCAATTTCCATAGTTTGAAAATGAAGAAGTATTGAAAATTTAAAACCAATAAAAACAGATATTTTCAAAATGGCCGATACCACAGAAAGATATTTGAAATAATTGGGTGTTTTGAAGAGTTTTGTATTTTTTGTGTAGTCTGTTTTGTTTATCTCTTGTTTACCAGTTATACAAAATTCCTTCCCAGCTAAGAAGACTGCACAGGCTGTCCCCAGACAATTCAAGATATGCATTTTATTGGCATGTAAACAGTGGTTGCTGCTGCTTAAGGGTACAAGAGTACGTGAACACCCTACCCTTTAGACCTTGCAGATTTATTGGTTATTTTTCTTTGAATGCTATTAAACGTAATGTATATGTGGCAATTTAAAATCTGCGGAATTTAAATCTACCGCACTACTCCCCTAAACTCGATGATACATGGCAACGCACTCTCTAGCTAGTCTTGACTTGTGCACGCTTTAAGGATTTTCTGCGCATGCGCAACTGGTATTACGTAATTACCTTATGGTGCCAAATACAATAGGGATCCTGCACACCTGAAGAAATACACTAGCGCGCGAGGCTTTTCCCGCACTCTGTTTCCATACGTAGGAAACGTGGCCACTAGGTAGTAGCGCACTGTAGCAGAAGTAGGTAACGTACACAACCGCGGAAACTTCTACCGGTTTCTCCATACCATCCAAAATCTCAACTACAATTTAATTTAACGCATTATTTCGTTCTTGTCCTAATACTGTGTAATTAATTATGCACATAACAAACATTTAAAGAAACACTTTCTTTTGTCACATAAGTTATGCATTATTATTGTTATTATTATTATTATTATTATTATTATTATTATTGCTTTGCTTTGATGTTATTAGGAGCGGCTGCAGTTGTGCAAATTTGTTCATAATCATAATTATGCAGCAGATGTTATTCACATTTTCAGGGCTGTCTGACTAAAATTTTGTGATTATACAAAATGTGTACTCACGAGCCGCTAATGCATGTAAATATCTTAAATGTATGGTGTTTTAATAAAAATCCTAAAGCCATTTTTAAGAAAATAAAGGTTATCGACTTTTTTTATATAAAGTGCAGTCTAGGGTGAGGAATTTTCTTGAAGCTCTTTCTGTATTATCTTTAGAAGATACTGAACAATTTTTCGTTTTAGTTGATCACTTCACCGACATACGCATCTTTTTATAAAATGCTTTTGCCTTGGGTTCAGGGAGCCTCAAAACATGTATTTTCGGTGAAATCTAATATCAAAATTTTGGTTCTCTACTGCTTATTCATAATAAGCAGAGGAAATAGTTATTATTTTCCACCCAGAAATTTAATAGGGAGATGTCACAAAAAAATACATTTTTTGAGACTCCCGAAATAAATTTAAGAAAGAGCCAATTATAGAAAAAGAAAAAGGTCTGTCACCACTTACCACTCTTTACATGAAAAAAATCGTTATTTTTACTTCTAAAAAATTAGTTTTTCGTTGCTAAACTCCATGTTTAAAATGCTTGAATGGCGAATAAAATATAGACCTTCAATTTTCTGCGAATGTACCTATGTTGTACAACATGAACATCGTTCTGGAATCTAACAATGTATATTCCTTCAAAATTGTGTCGCATCCTTGGAAGATGCTGAGCTTAAATACGAAGTTTGGTATTTATCCGACATTTCTTTTAAAAGTATGCTGTTCACGGACACACTCACTCTAATACCTTTTAAAAACGCAGAGATTAAGGGACTCCTCATGACAGTTTTAGTTCAGAGAGGAATTCAAGAAATGCCATGTTCATACAAGAATTGAGAGAGTCCTGCATCAAGCATCAATGTTTAAATAAGTTCAATTAGATAAAGGAAGTAGAAAAAAATCTATAAATCGGAAAGCTTTGTATAAGGTTGGGGGGGAACGAAATCACGGAGATAGCAAGAACAAAAATGGAATTGAGACAAGAATTTAAACTGGGTTCGATTTTATTTAATTTTTTCATAGATGATATAATAAACAAAATCAAAAAGGAAATCACCACTGCCCGGTAATAGCAAATAAAGAAATTCCTGGATTATTATACGCGGATGACTTAATGGTAGGCTCTATAACGGTAGTCGGGTTACAAAGGGCAATAAAGAAGTTCAGAAATTCTGTGAAGAATGGAGAATCAGAATAAATATAAACAAGTCGAAAGTTATGGTTTTCAAAACAGGAACTAAACTGAGAAAAGAAGAAATGTGGGCACCAAACGGGAAAAGATTATAAGTTGTTAAAGAATTTGAACATTTAGGAGTGAGGCAGAATAACAAAGGGGAATGGGAGGAACATATAGGAAAAATAGAAGCAAAAGGGAAGGCTGCAGTAGTAATAGTCCCGGATGAGCCAATTGTTTTAACGATAATCCTGCCGCTAGGGGCGCTCGTGTCGCTAGTGTCGCTGCGTGCGACGGCGGCGGCGGTAAGTTTGAAAAGCGCCCTGAGCGGTAGGATTATCGTTAAACCGATTGGCTCATCCGGGACGAGTTGAAAGAATTGAGGAAGTGACGTGGAGTGTTTTGATTGGTTCGTTAATTCGGGTGGAAGATGAAGGAAGGAAGATGGAAGAGTATGGAGGTCGCGTGATGGAGAGGAGCTGGGTGGCGAGGTGTTGTCTGTGCGGAGGTCGGTACTGAAAGAGGGAAAAGATGGGGAGCGAGGGATAAAAAGTGTAACAGAAAGTGACGTGTGAAGTTGTGATTGGTGGGAATAAGAAGTGATGTTATTGGTGGAAAGGAACAAATGAGAGTTGTTGATTGGTAAGAATAAGAGAGATTATGATTGGTTGAAAGAAAAAGGTGTGGGAGTGGGGTATGTTGGAGGTGATGGGAAAGGTAAGTTTTGCTAGCAGCAAGATTTGCAAAAGCCTGTCGTGAACTGATCAGCAATTTTTTGAACGTTGGATGGTAGTTTTCTTGAGTGGATAGAGAGATGGGGCGATATGAGATGCGGTGGCGAAAATGGGAACTAAACAAGGTGGTTGAGACAACAGGTTTAAGGACGAGGAAATTTGGAGGTTAGTGGTGAACATGGCGGTCGCAAGAGGTGGGGGTAAGGAGACGCGGTGGTGAGAATGGGAACTAAAAGAAGATGGCGGTAACAAGAGCTTAGAAGAGTAGATTTTGAGGTTAAAATAGTGGGAACTAAAAATGGCGGAGGGTCTGCGACAAGGAGATGCGGTGAGAACTAAACAAGATGGCGGACGCAAGAGGTGGGTAAGGAGGTTTGAGGTTACAGTACCAAAACACGAAAGGATATATTCCTACGCCAAGCAGGTCCGAAAAATAATTATGCGTGTGGTACTTACCTGTTACCGGTGTGGATGCGTCACCAAAAGCGCGGCACGCGACGCGAAAAAATAAAAGCAAACTGTTTTTGAAAATGCTTAACCAGCTTTAAGATCAACCAACATCACTACGCACTGATATACCTAGGTTTTTAAAGCGGTACAGACACCCTTTGCAGAGGCGTAATTTAACTATACCAAAAACCTGGTACTGGACCATCGTGATGGTCGCTAGCGTACGTAGGAGCAGGGTTCTCATAGCCGGTCGAAAGCGGTCAAAAACGTGTACGACGTAGGTGTTCGCAGGAGCTGCTGCCGAGTCAACCGTCGAGGTGCGAATGAACGAGATCTGTTCTTGCCGGCAATCTGGTTCGGAGATGAGAGGCGCGGTTGTAAAAATGGGAACTAAATAAGATGGCGGAGGCATGAAGTTGAGGTTAAGGAGCGGTGAGGTGTTGTCTGTGCGGAGGTTGGGGCTGAAAGAGGGGAAAGATGGCGAACGAGGGATAAAAAGTATAACAGAAAGTGACGTGTGAAGTTGTGATTGGTGGGAATAAGAAGTGATGTTATTGGTGGAAAGGAACAAATAAAAGTTGTTTATTGGTGAGAATAAGAGAGATTCTGATTGGTGGAAAGAAAAAAGGTGTGGGAGTGGGGTATGTTGGAGGTGATGGAAAAGGTAAGTTTTGCTACCAACAACATTTGCAAAAGCCTATCCAGAACTCATCAGCAATTTTAAATAACTAGTGTTTCGGGGTTTTCTCTGGTTGGTAGACGAATGCAAGCTGTTTCTGCCATACTTATATTATTCGTCTTTTCCTTTTTTTTCTTTTTTTATTCTTTTTGTTTTTTCGTTTTTTTTAAAAATAACTAGCTTTTTGGGGGTTTTCTGCGGATGGTAAACGAATGCAAGCTCTTTCTGCTTTTTCATAGGTTTTCCCTGGTTGGTAAGCGTTTTCTGTACTGGTTGACGAAGGCGTTTCTAATTTTCGAGGTCTTCTCAGGTTTTTTAGCGGTTGTCCCTGCCCGGTAGGCAAATGATGAAGTTTTACCTTGTCGGCGCACGGATACTAGGCACATACTCGCGCGCGCACACACACACACACAATCGTTGCAGTTGCCATACTTATATTATTCGTCTTTTCCTTTTTTTTCTTTTTGTTTTTTCGTTTTTTTTAAAAATAACTAGTTTTTGGGAGTTTTCTGCGGTTGGTAAACGAATGCAAACTCTTTCTGCTTTTTCATAGGTTTTCCCTGGTTGGTAGGCGTTTTCTGTAGTGGTTGACGAAGCCGTTTCTAATTTTCGAGGTTTTCTCAGGTTTTTTAGTGGTTGTCCCTGTCCGGTAGGCAAATGATAAAGTTTTTCTATAATGTCGTCGTTTTGGCTTGTGGCGCACGGATACTAGGCACATACTCGCGCGCGCACACACACACACAGAAAGACACACACACACGGACATGTTTCCAAAAATGCTTTTTTTGGATTCAGGAGGTCTCAAAACGTGTATTTCCGGTGAAATCTCGGTATCGAAGTTTTGGGTGGAATGCAATACTTCCCCTACTTACTATACGTAGTAGAGAAAGTAAAAAAGTATAAGTATTGGAAAATTTAAGGAAATAACAAGCAATATCTCAAAAGCGGTTCACCCAACAAAAGAAATGTATATGGCATAAGTTGTGTATTTTAACGCGATCTACATTTTTTGTGTAGTAAAATTTTGTCTATCTCTTATGGTTTACCAGTTATGCAAAAGGCGTTCACAATGAAGAATACTTTTGGAGACATTCCCAGAAAATTTGAGATATACAATTCATTTCTCATGACATTATCTTAAACATATGATATTTTCATCAAAATCGTTATAGCCATTTTTGAGAAAATTAAAAAAAGTGTACTATCTTGTTTTCATGGGTTTTCCAGATCGGTAAGCGTTAGAATACTCTTAGAGCTTTTTTCAGGTTTTTCGCGGTTGTCCCTGTCCGGTAGGCAAATGATAAAGTTTTTCTATAATGTCGTCGTTTTGGCTTGTGGCGCACGGATACTAGGCACATACTCGCGCGCACACACACACACACATTTAATAGTAGCGTGTAGCAAACTGTTTTTGAAAAATGCTTAACCAACTTTAAGATCAACCAACATCACTACGCACTGATATACCTAGGTTTTTTAAAGCGGTACAGACGCCCTTTGCACAGACGTAATTTAACTATACCAAAAACCTGGTCGCTAGCGTACGTAGGAGCAGGGTTCTCATTGCCGGTCGAAAGCGGCAAAAAAGTGTACTATCTTGTTTTCATGGGTTTTCCAGATCGGTAAGCGTTAGAATACTCTTAGAGCTTTTTTTCAGGTTTTTCGCGGTTGTCCCTGTCCGGTAGGCAAATGATAAAGTTTTTCTATAATGTCGCCGTTTTGGCTTGTGGCGCACGGATACTAGGATAATACTCGCGCGCACACACACACACACTAAAATAGTAGCGTATAAAAAAAATTTAACAAACCGTAGATTTTCAAGAAAATTCCCACACCGCAAACTACCCGTTTAGCGGGAGAAAGTTCGTTATTTTTATTGTCTTAAAAATGGCTCTAACCCCTTTTGATTACGGTACGGTATGTTTAAGATATCTGCATGACAAATAAAATGTATAACTTCAATTTTCTGGGAATAGCTGTGAAGTAGTCTCATTGTGAATGTCTTTTGTACAACTGTTAAACCGTAGGAAACGAAGCCTTACTGTACAAGAACGTTAAAGCACACAATTTATGTGTATTATTATTATTATTATTACTTTGTGGCGTTGTCTATTTACAAAGTTTCCATGTTGATTTTAATGTTTAAAAGCTTTAGACCTTTCTCACTAAAACTCGTCATTCTTTTAACTTTTCTTTTTTCATTTTCATGCAAAGAGAACGGAATTTCACAAGTGAAACAGTACTGTGATAACGATACCAACAAACTAATTATTATTCACCCACTGAAACACATAAAAAACAATAAGTAATAATCACAGACCCAGTTTGTGGGTATTTAAATGAAACATCGTGCACAATATAAGCCAATTATGTAATAAGTTGAAATGTGCAAATCTATAGATGTATTTCTGGCGAAATCCCGGTATGGAATTTTTGAGTGCAATGCAATTTCTCCTGTATCTGCTATGTACGTGGTAGAGAGAGTAAAAATAGTTACAGTGACTATACAGATGTAACAATAGAGAAACCCACTTGAAGAAAAAACGGAATAAAAATAACAAGGCGTTAGACTCAACTTTCGCGCCATTCTCCGAATATCTGAGAATATTCTTAATATGAGACAAGCATTTTACCTTAAGCAAGTAGTTTTAATCTTACTTTTATGAAAATCAGAGTTTTCTCTATATCGTTTATTTGTGACAACAACGCTAAGTTTCGAGCTAGCTATACTCACTTTTCTTGCAACTATATACGTTTAAACTAATATTAACAAATTTCTCGTAATCCCAGAATTTATTAATCATAGCTGTAACATTTTTCACAACTGCATGTAATAATATTGATTTAGGGGCTTTCTCTACCACATAAAATAGTAGGTAGAGGAGGTATGCATTGCATGCAAATATTCAATATTGAGATTTCACCGGAAAACTAAATACTTGTTTTGAGGTCCCCTGAATAAAAAAACATTTTTAGAAAATTCTGTGTGTATGTGTCAGAGCAGCATAACTCAAAAATGAAAAGTCGGATAAATACTAAAACTTGGTATTTAGGTTGAGTACCTTCCAAAGTTACGACACAGAGATTTTCAAGAAAGTCCCTCCACCCAAAACTACCCTTTACATGAACTATTTTCCGAAATGTTTTATTTTCTAAAACTGTCTCTGACGATTTTAATTACAACACCATATATTAAAGACATTTATATGAAAAATAAAATGTATATCTTGAATTTTGTGGAAATAGCCTGTGAAGTCCTCTTGATTCGGAAGAAATTTTCTATGATCTTGTATAACTGCTAAGGTTTGAGAAAAAACATACAATACAAAAAATTTAGATCTCTTTAAAAAACACACACAATTTATTTGAAATAACTTTTTTGTGACGTCAGCCATTTCCGATATATCTGTTATAAATGGTTCGAATTGTACAATGCTTAGCCATTCTTTTTTAAAGGCATGTCGCTTTTCAGTTCTTGCTCGCCATGTTGATGGAAAGAATTTTGAATTTTAAGGCCAGTGTATAGCGTCCCTCCGGATGTATAACGGATACGCAATGCAACCATTTCCCGAAAAGTTTATCTGGATTTAAATTAAGTGGATATGAAAATAAACTTTCGTACTCACCTATAAGAGATAGAGGGTAGAGGTCATACGAACGTAACACTTGAGAATTTTTATTCAACAGTTGGTGTTACTCCTTAGAAAGGAAGTATCTGCTGCTTCTATTTAATTCCCGCATTTTACATAACACGTATGCACTGCACAACACAAAAACACTACACACGGCACTCGTAGTTTTAAATATTGCACTGATGCGGGCGTGCAGACGTTAAAACGCTGCTCGCTTGTCATTTCCCACGCACAGCACTGCGCAAAGAACGTCTGCCGGTGTAAGTGTAAATCGAGCGTGAGAAAGGATGTTCGTCAGCGTTTATGCAGTCTTATTGCCAATGGTAGCGGTCGCGCAGTGGCGGATCGTGACAGGATGACCGCGTTTTTTTACAACTTGACAATTTTGTGGCGAAATGAGGCATTTAACTCGACTCGCATGTTGAAAACAGCAGTTGCGATAAGCGAGCTTATAAAAACCCGGTGCCAAGAGCAAACGCCCGTAGTGAGAAACGGGACCGATAGCGGATTTTTCTACAAAATCGTTCTATTTGACGAAAAATAGTTTAAAATAAAAACAAAATAGCAGCAGCACTTTGCAGGGAAAGAGCGATCGGTGCATTCGGACGATAAGATGGAGCTGCAATCCGGGGGAAGTCGCCATGGCACCTTGCAGCCTACGTTCGAAATTATAGGACACAAGCAGAGAAGGCTGCCAAAGCTTTTTTTCCGGCTTTACAGAGTCTCAAATTACCGTAAACCCGGTCCCCAGAGATGTTAACCCTGAGCAATGGGTATCGCATTTGTTTAACGATATTCTAAACTTTGCGAAAGAGAACCTGTTAGAAAACGAACCCGGATATTTAGGCATATCCATAACAGACGGAAAGGAGACGTCCAAAGCCTTCAACATGAGCGTTAGGCGCGTAGACCAATTGAATGCGGATGTCATTGTTGGAAGCATCGAAAAAGTAATGCAAAGTAACCAACAATTCTTGCTAAGCGGGCCTCTTCACGTGACGTTTGTGTGGACCAAGGAGGTCTCGGGTTCGTGCCACCAACCTTGCGATGCCTGTAGGGGCAATAAAGGCATTGTCGAAATAGCCAACAAAGACAACTTGTGTTTAGCAAGAGCCATTGTTGTAGTCAAAGCCAAAGTGGATCGCGACGTCAACTATAGAACGATGACGCGCTCCGACTAACTGCAAAAATCGAAGACCGTAGCCTTGTGCGCGAGCATCGGTCAAGGCCACGACAGCTGCACGATAGATGACGTCAGACGCTTTGACGCTGCGTTAAAGGGCTACGCTGTGACGGTGTTTGGCGATCATACGGGGAAGCACGTGCTGTACGCGTCGGATAAGAAATGCGATAAATACATCGACGTCATGCTCCACGCCGGACACTTTAACGCTATCGTGAACCTTCACAAGTGCTTTGAATGCAAATGGTATTGCCGCCGGTGTCATCATCCCTCGGCACACAAAAAAGAATTTCACAGGTGCGACGCCAGGTGTGCTAAATGCCATCAGCAGTGCGATGCGCGATTTGACGCCTACATACGCTGCGCCGGGTTGAACAGAGATTTTAAGGGACCGGCATGCTTTGCAAACCACGCAAAGAAAGGCGTTTTTTACCCAAAGGCGCTGTCGGTGTGCGATGTAGAAAAGGTGTGCACGTCTTGCAATAAGCTCGTGAATGCGAGGTACAGAAAAACCGCGCACGAGTGCGGGGAAAAGTACTGCTATCATTGCAAGTTACACGTAAATTCTAGCCACATGTGCTATATGCAGCCGTATGCCGCAAAGAACAAAAGAAACGGTACGTGTTTATGTTCATCGACTTCGAATGCACGCAAAACATTCCATATACCGGCAAAAAGGACACATACGAGCATGTACCTAACTTGTGCGTGTTGTACCAAGCCTGCCCGCACTGCATCGACGAACGCCGCAAGACGGCATACTGCACCGAATGCGGTTGCAAAGAATGGGTGTTCATGGACGAACCCGTGAAGCAGCTTTTCGAGCACATCGCGCAGGCGAGGTTCGAAGCCTGGGACGTCTACGTCGTGGCGCATAACCTCAGAGCTTACGACGGGCAGTTTCTATTAAAGTACATGGTGGCGCACTTAGACTGGGTGCCGGAGCTCATCATGAACGGGAGCAAGATCTGCAGGATGAGGTACGGCGACGTCACATTTCTAGACTCGCTCAACTTCATACCCATGCCACTCTCCCGCTTTTCCAAGACCTTCGGATTGAAGGAATGCAAAGGTTATTTCCCGTACCTGTTTAACACGAAGGAAAACGAGCGGTACGTGGGTTCGATTCCCGACAAAAGGCATTACTGTCCGGAGGGCATGTCGGCGGAGGGTCGGAAAGCCTTCGAGCAGTGGCACGAAGAAAAGGCGTCCTCCGGGCACGTCTTCGACATGAGGGCGGAAATGGTGGCGTATTGCAAGATGCATGTATTTCTACTCAGTCAGGGAGTTTCCAAATTCAGAAGGGAATTCTTGGACGAGAACGGAATAGACCCGTTCAGAGAATGCGTCACCATCTCGCAGGCGTGCATGTGCGTGTATAGAAAGCGCTTCATGCCGCTTAAAAAAATTGCCCTCTTGCCAGCGGGCGGGTATCGACTAGCGGACCGTCAGTCTCGCGCCGCATGCATATGGCTAACCTGGCTAGAGATGCAAAACCGCATCGTCATCCAGCACGCCATGCGAGGACGCGAAGTCAAAATCGCGGGTCACAAGGTGGACGGGCACGGAGAGGCCGAAAAAACCGCGTACTTTTTCCACGGCTGCTTTTACCACGGCTGCAGGCGGTGCTTTCACAATCGCCATGCGGCGATATACAACTCGGGACACGAAACCATGGCCTCCAGGTTAGAGAGCACCGAGAAGGTCATGGCCGAGATCAAGGCCGCCGGCTACGCCGTGGTGGAAATGTGGGAGTGCGAGTTCGAGGCCGCGATGAAGGCCGACCAGGACCTCGCGCGCCACGCAAGGGACTTTCCGGTACCCGAACCCCTGAACCCCAAAGACGCCTTCTACGGAGGTCGCACCAACTGCACCAAGACGTACTGCGAGGCGAAGGGGGATAGCAAGATCTACTACTACGACGTATGCAGCCTGTACCCGTACGTGAACAAGACGAAACCCTACCCCGCGGGCCACCCCAAGATCCACGTGGATCGATTCCCGCGCTTGGAAGACGTGGGGGGCGGGTTGGTGAAGTGCGAGGTTCTACCGCCGCAACACCTGTACCACCCGGTGCTACCGGCGCGCATCGGCGGCAAGCTCATGTTCCCGCTATGCCGCGCTTGCGCGGAGGCGGAGAACCAAGACGAGTGCCACCACGGCGAGCGCGAGAGGGCGTTGTCGGGTACCTGGGTGGTCGACGAGATGAAGGTCGCCCTGGAGGAGGGGTACCGCCTCCTCCGGGTCCACGAGATCTGGGAGTACGACGTGGTGCGGCACGAACCGACCACCGGAGCCAAGGGTCTCTTCGAGGACTACGTGAAGCAGTTCCTGAAGATCAAGAACGAAGCCTCCGGCTGGCCCTCGGATTGCGACGACCCTGCCGCGAAGCAGCAGTACGTGGAGCAATTCTTCGAACACGAAGGCGTAGCCCTGGATCCCCAGGCCGTCGCCACCAACCCCGGCAGGCGGGAGCTGGCCAAGCTGATGCTCAACAGCTTCTGGGGCAAACTGGGGCAGAGGGAAAACCTCCCCACGTGGAAGCTGGTAGACCGGTACGACCGCCTCCTGGAGCTGCTCAACGACCCGGGCGTGGAAGTGCAGACCTACGTGCCCGTCACCATCCGGGTCGTGTACGCGGTGTGGAGGTACTGCGAACAGTGCCGCAAGGTCAACACCGCCGCCAACGCCGTCCTGGCGGCCTACACCACGGCTCACGCGCGCCTGGTGCTCTACTCCTACCTCAAGAGGCTGGGAGAACGGGTCTGCTACTTCGACACCGATTCCGTCGTCGTCGCCGCCGCTCCGGGCGACTGGACGCCGTCCGTCGGACGCCTCCTGGGGGACATGACGGACGAGCTGGAGAAGTACGGGAGGGGCTCTTACATCGCCCGGTTCGCCTCCACGGGGCCCAAGAGCTACTGCATGGAGATCGTTTGCCCCGAGACGGGCAAGACCTTCTCGGTGTGCAAGGTGAAGGGGATCACGCTCAATTCGGGCCACCTGGAGCTGGTGAACGCGGAGGTGATTCGCGACGTGGTGCTCAGGGACAACGACCGCGCGGTGAAGCTGGCGGGCACGCAGATTTCGCGGAAACCGTCTTGGACGGTCGTCACCGAACCCAGCTCGAAGACGTTTAGGATGGTGGTCAACAAGCGCGTGCTCGCCGGCGATCACGATTCCTATCCCTACGGGTTCAAGAGGAACGCATAGATGAGACGTCCGCAGCCACGCCAAAGTCATTTCGAACCGGGCGCCCTGAGGAGACGATGCCCGGTCCCCGAGACCTGGGGCGATTCGAGTTTCCCAGCACGATGCTCGTGGCGGGGCCGTCGCGCTGCGGCAAGTCGACCTTCGTGAAAAACCTGTTACGCCACGCGCACCGGATGTTCGACGTGCGCCCCAGGAGGGTGCTGTGGTGCCACCCTCCGGAGTATTCGCCGAGACTCGAACCCTCGGCTCTGCGTTGCGAGACCCACGCGGGCATACCCGAACTTGCTTCGGTGGGCGAGAACGACCTCGTCGTCCTCGACGATCTGATGCTGGAGGGTGGCGGGAAGGACGTGTCCAATTTTTTCACCAGAGACTCCCATCACAAGCGCTTCGGCATCGTCTACATCCTGCAGAACTTTTTCCGCAGGGTCAGAAATATCGCAACATCTCTCTGAATGCGAACTACGTCGTGGTCTTCAAGAACAACCGGGACAAGATGCAGATCGAGAGACTGTGCCAGCAGATCGAACCCAGGAACTCTAGGTTTCTCTTGGAGGCCTTCGAGAAGGCCACCGAACGCCCTCACGGGTATCTCGTGTTGGACTGCACTCAGTACACGCCCGCCCGATACAGGTATCGAACCGGCGTGCTGCCGGGGGAAAACCTCTCTTATTTCGTACCCAACTGAGACCGCCGAGAGGACTCGGGTTCGTTTCGTTCTATATTATCCCGGCAGGGTCTTGCCCAACTGAGGCCGTCGAGTCTAAATAAAAAGTTCCGCTTTCGGAGCGAACGTCATTATCGCGCAAGCATGGCTAGAGGTAGGTTAAGGCTCGCGACGCTGACCAGTCCTCGCATAGCGAGACAGCACGGTAATTTGGCGGCTCTGGCCAAGGCGAAGGCCCCTCTGCGCAAAAAGTTGTTAAAAAATGCCGACGGCGATCTGATCAAGGCCATTAGCGAATGCATGCTCAACGTGTGCAGAGATCACGTGCAACTTCCCGCAAAGTGCTTGGGTCGCCTAAAGAAGCACAAGGCTTCTTGGAGGAAGTTGACGGATAAACGGGTTCCTCTGAAGAAGAAGAGCATCTTGGTTCAAAAAGGAGGTTTTTTGCCGGCATTCCTCCTACCCGTCTTGGCTTCGCTCGGCGGCGCGCTAGTGTCGAAATTAACAGGATGAAGTACGGCAGGCAGATCCTCGTTGCACCGCAACCGAAGACCGTCGACAAGCTTTACGCTGTAGACCGCACCATATCCAGATTGGCTAAAGAAATTCAGAACCTGCAGAGCGCAAAGCTCTCTGCCGACGAAAAGTGGCGGCTCGTAAAACATAAATTGGACAACTACCTCGATCTCGTGGCACAAGTCAGAAAGCCCTTCCTCGGCGACGACGACGATTACGAAGACGTGCACGAGCGCGTGCCGGTAAAGCAGGAGGTCGAACCCCGAACCATAAAGGTCAACCTCCTCTCGCCTCGCAAAAAGAAGAGGGCAAACCCTGCCACTCCGAAAAAGAAATCGAAATCGCCTTCCGCGTCGTACCATTTTCGCAAGCGCGTCTGCCAACCCCTGTACAAGTAAAGCATGAAGGAATGGAAGGCGCTAAGGCGATACTATGCCAGACCGGAACACTATGCCGGTTTGGGCACGGTCAAGCCCCTTCGAAAGGCCACGGGTGCGTCTAAGGAGAACATCGAGTCCTTCCTTCAAACCCGGGACAGTTACACTCTGCACAAACCGGTCAGAAAGCGGTTCCCCACCAGATGTTATCACGTGACGAATATGGACGATCTTTGGGAGGCCGATCTAAACGTCATGAACAGCGTGAGGGAACATAACAAACCTTACGTGTACATTCTGACCATTATCGACGTATTTTCCAAATATGCTTGGGCCGTACCCCTGAAATCGAAGCTGGGTACCGAGGTCGCGCAAGCGTTTCGCTCCATATTCTCCCAACGCGTCCCCAGGGTCCTCCAGACGGACAAGGAAACCGAGTTTACCAACAAGTCTTTTCGCGACTTTCTGAAGAAACACGACGTGAAACATTACACAACCAAAAATAACGTTAATGCCAGCGTCGTGGAGCGCTTCAACCGCACCTTAAAAACCAAGATGTGGAGGTATTTCACGCACAAAAACAGTTACAGATACCTGGAAGTCCTTCCGGCCTTACTCGAGTCGTACAATAGCTCGCATCACAGGTCCATAAAAATGGCTCCGAAGGACGTGAACGAATCTAACATTTTACGAGTGTACCGCAATCTCTACGGAAATAGGACCCTACCTCGCGCAGGGAAACCCACATTTTCCGTCGGCGATCACGTGCGCATCTCTAAAGAAAAAATGAAATTCGACAAGGGCTACGAGCAGAATTGGACGGACGAAATATTTCGGATAGCCGAGGTGGTGCGCGGTCGGCCGGTGGTATATAAGTTGAAGGATCTGGCCGGAGAAGCCATAGACGGCACATTTTACACCCAGGAGCTACAAAAGGTCGCGCTACCTCGGACGTTTAAGATCGAGCGCGTTTTACAGACCAAGGGCCGAGGGCGCCGCAAGCAGGTCTTGGTAAAGTGGAAGGGGTATCCGGCAAAGTTTAACTCGTGGGTTCTGGCTTCGACCGTCGATTCGACATGATTAAGACCGAGCCCTTCTCCATCGCTCTCGTGAGCAACGCTTCCATGGAACACTTTACCGACAACACCACGGCCAGATTTTCTAACATCTTGCCCGAGAGAATCGTTCTGCAGGGAGAATGGGAGGTCGCCCTGCAAAAGGTCAGGTATCCGGTGAAATTTTATAACCTTTCGCCAGACGATGCCCGTCTGGCGGGCACCAAGTACACCATGACGCTCCTCCCCACGCATTCCAAATTCGGTTTGCAAATGCCGCAAGGCATCGTGCACAATCCCAAAGACTTGGTGAACCTCGTCAACGCCGTTCTACTCGAACACTTGCACGTGGAAAACTTCTTCCTCTTCGACGAGCGCAAGCAGACGGTGGGCGTGAATGCCGCCGTCGCCCATCCCGAACCACTACCCGACATTCCGTTCGACGGGTTTGTGGAAAATGTCGCGCGCACGGTCGTACCGTACGCGGTCGGCGAATACGAAGCTCTCAACGATGCGCCCCACCAGAGACCCAAGCCGAAACCGAAACCGAAGCCCCGGGCTTCGGGGCAGCAGAAACCCGCGGCGGCTCGTTCCGTCAGACCCAAACGAGACGTTTCAAAATCGGAGGACCCTCCGGGACCTCTACACCGCATCCACAGTTTGCTCTTAACGCCCGCTATGGCAAAAATGTTGGGTTTCGAGCCCTACGTCAACGTCATTCTCGAAAAAGCTGCTAAACACCCCGTAGATCCTTATATGGGGTTTCCTTACGAAATGTTCATCTATTGTAATCTAGTGTCCCCGCAAGTCGTGGGCGACACCTCCGCCCAAGTCATAGAGAGCGCGGCCGTGGAATACGAAAGAAGCAACAATACTTACATGAGCGACGAAAAGACGTTTTCCCCAAAATTGGGGACCCTTGATTCAGCAAGACTTCAAGACGGTGTGACTGTGGCGGGAGCAGCGCTCCAGCGGAGGCTCAAGGAGTCCGGATACAATATAAAGCGAAAAGCCGACGAAAAGCTCGATGCCACGCTCGGTTCCGGCGCCAGGCGTCTCAAGAGAATAAAACCGAGCAAATCCAGAAAGAGCAAGCAGTCCAAGCTGAAACGCGGTAGGCGTAAGGTGCAAGACGTATTTTCGTAATGGCAGACGCGACCGTCCACATGAGTTCCGAACTGGACCTCTTTACAGAGGTGCCGGTTCAGATGAGCATCGAGGAGTCACGGTTCCTATACCTAAACCCTCAAAACACTTTAATGAAAAACGCCCCCATCACCTTTCATTATTCCGGAAATGCGGACGATTACCTAGACTTGACCTACGTCGTACTCGAACTCATGGTGCGCATTGTAGATGACAAAGGAGAGGCCTTAAACGCTGACGCTAACGCCACTCTGGTCAACAACGCCTTAAATTCCCTGTTTCAACAGATGGAGGTAACCCTCAATAACGTCATCGTCTCCATGCCGCAAGCCGGTTACCCCTATAGAACCTCCCTCGAGACGCTTCTCAATTACTCCGAAGATGCCATGAACACCAAACTAGAATCTACCCTCTGGAGAAAGGACACGGCAGGCATCATGGACACTTTTATCGCCAATGCGGGTTTTCAGTGGCGTCAGGGGTTTACCAAAGGGAGCAACGTCGTACAGCTCATCGGTCCTCTGTCCAACGCTCTTTTTAGACAGGAGAAGCTGCTTTTGAACAACGTTAGCATGACCGTCAAGCTCACTCCCGCCTCTCCCCAGTTTTATCTGTTTTCCGACGTAGATACCTTTAAGGGGTACGCCGACATCGTGTCTGCCACGCTGCGCTTAAAATCGGTGCGGCCCTCGCCGACCATAAAGCTCGCCACCAGGCCGTGCTCGCAAAGGGCAACGCAAAGTACCATCTCAAAGACGTCAGCTTTCACGCTCTCAGCATCCCCAAGGAGTCCAGGGCAATGACGTTTAGCGACGTGTGCGTAGGGCAAGTTCCAAGGAGAGTGGTAGTAGCCATGGTCACCGACAAGGCCTATTCCGGCCATTTTAACTCAAATCCGTACAACTTGAAACATTTTAAAATGAACTTCTTTCAGCTCTACGTGAATGGGCAACCCGTTCCCTCCCAACCTCTGCAACCCGACTTTACAAAGGGACACTATTTGCAATGCTTTCAAACCCTGCAGGACGGCCTAGGCATTCATTTCAAGGACGAGGGACACTCCATCTCCAGAGAAACCTACCCGCAAGGGTATACGATATGGTTTTCGATCTCACTGGCGACATGAGCGCTAACGAGTCTCACATCTCGGGTCAGCGCCACGGAACCGTCTCTATAAGCATCGGTTTTGCCGATAAATTGACAGAACCGGTCATACTTCTGCTGCTAGCGGAAATACATCGCACGGTCGAAATCGACGCCAACCGATCCATTTTGGTATCATGAACACCTTTCAAATTCAACGGTTTCTATCGACATGCCCCTCTACGCGCTCTCACTTTTTAGGCGTCTACCCCTGCGATAAACTACCCGTACTTCACGGCATTCGAACGCCTCCCTTGGCGCTAGTGGCTAACACCGACCCCAGCACCAAATCCGGGCAACACTGGGTTTGCATCTTTGTGGACAAAAACTCGCATGCAGAATATTTTGACAGTTACGGCATAGGACCGCTTTCGCCCCATTTTCTCCGGTTCTTAGATTCGGTCTGCGGGACGCGTTGGTCCACCAACGCCAGAAGGCTGCAAGGTTTCGACAGCACCACTTGCGGTCATTACGTCATCGCCTACCTCACCCACCGCTGCTCCGGCTTACCTAAGTATACATTCTTCTCAAAATTTCACGTCAGCAATCACGCGCATAATGATGTCGTCATTCGCAAAACGTTCAAAAACGCATGCCGCGCAAAGTGCTCTGACGCTCAGCAAACTTGTCAACCCTTGAAGGTGAGTACGTGTGTGTGTGTGTGTGTGTCACTATTCAGCACATCTAAGCTAATCCATCGTCTTGCACGTGCTTTCAGAAGACGCTCCTGCTCATATAAAAAGCAACGTCACGGTGCCGCTCGCCTCATTCAGGGTGTACCATGCAGCACGCGGATACAGTCCTGCTGCCATGCAGCACGCCGACCAGGTAGGTCCGCACCTATGTATTAGCTTGCTTTTTTCTATCCCGTTTATCTCTCTATCCCTCACATTATTATTATGTTTTTGTGTGTTCCAGTATAACCGGATGTCAAACCCCGACCACCTCAAAACCCGGGGAAAAAAGGAAACTACCCATCTTCGACCTCCAACAGCATCCCGACAGCCTTGCTCCGCCAGCACAGTTCCAACACAGTGCAGTTGTGGGTCCTCTGGCGGATATCTACTTCCTCAACCCGCAACAAACTAAATTCGTCAGTGTGGGATTCTCCCCCCAGCCGCCGCACCATCTCGTCGTCACCATTGCCAAATGTGGACAGCACAACGCAGTCGTCATGAGTTCCTCGCAGTGGCACAAACTCGTCGAAGCCATCCCCATCATTCACAAACGCTTGAATGACCCGCAGGGACGTCTACAGCAATTTCAGTTCAGCGACAGCGTCACCATCGTGTTTAAGTTTGTGTTCGGAAAGCTAAAGCTCGTTTTCAAAGAACCGCAAGGCGCATCCGTTACGCTCAACCAACAAGAATGGCACGTGTTGCATACCCTGCAGCGCATCATTACCGACATCATCTATCACAAAAAGAAGGAAGAGACGGACGTGCAAAATCAAATCATGGCATACCACAAGTACATGCTTCACAACCATGCCTCCAACGTTCCCTTACATGACATGAATTTCACGCAGTTCACCAAGTACATACGGTGCGCCAATTTTAGAACATTCCTCGAGGTTCATCATTTCCTCAACACCCATTTCGCACTGCGCATCTCACAAAATAGTCCTTAGTGCGCATGTATTTCTACCGGCGTTCCAACCGCACCTCACCCAAAACATCTCGCGCCCTTCGCTCCCGCATTTGGGTCGCGAAGCATCCTATATCATACCCGATCACATTCACGGCGTTTGCATGTTCAGCACCGTTCAAAACAGAGTTCTCCTCCAAGTCGAAAACCATTAAATCAACGGACACAGTGTTTTTCCTGCGGATGTTGTGCAATAATCGCTAAGCGCTTCCGGCGGATGTAGTGAACCTCCAACGAACGTTTCCCCACCAGTGCTTCCTCTGATGTGGTAATTCTCCAACCAACTTTTCCCCCACCAGTGCTTCCCCCTGATGTGGTCGTTTGCATGTTCAGCACCGTTCAAAACAGAGTTCTCCTCCAAGACGAAAACCGTTAAATCAACGGACACAGTGTTTTTCCTGCGGATGTTGTGCAATAATCGCTAAGCGCTTCCGGCGTATGTAGCCAACCTCCAACGAACGTTTCCCCCCACCACTGCTTCCCCTGATGTGGTGTTTCTCCAACGAACTTTTCCCCCACCAGTGCTTCCCCTGATGTGGTAAATCTCCAACGAACTTTTCCCCCACCAGTGATTTCCTGCTTCCGGCAGTTGGGTTATATTTATGCACGCGCATTCTTTTCCCCTTCATTCGGTGCTAGCCAGCCGTGGGGAATGCCAGGACCGTCGTGTAAAGACTTCCACTGCTCGTTTTGCTTTCACCAAACGTGCAGCTGCGAACTTAAGCACCGTCTCACCCGCCTGTGCACGCAGTGTCAACTCGGTTTCTATGAAGACCTCGATCATCTCAACAAGCAAATTCAGCAATTCCTTCGAAGGTACTCCGCTAGAAACACCACATGAACTGCTTCATCGTGCTCTTTCGGTATCTCGATAACGGACGAAGAATCCACCTGCTACTGCCCAGGGAACGCCAAGTGCTGCTGCAGAACGGCATATACATCTTCGAACGTTATCCCCCAAGCGACGTCGACCTTGTGTGGAACCAACTTCCCACAGACGCACAGGTAGTTTGCGCACCTTATCGCAGGTGTAAACAACACTACAACCTTCCTCATCAAACCACTCATATAGACGGTCCTCCCCCGTTTATCAAAAACTGCCATCTGTGCCGTCAGAATGTCACAGGACGTCCTTAAAGAGCTAGAAGAACTTTCCAGCAGCGCCCACACTCTCAGCGTATCTACGCTTCAACAGCACGTACCATATCGTGTCGTCGGCGTCAAAACAATCGACACCGTTCACGGTACAAAGCTCGTCGCCAAACTCGACAACGACACAGAAGTTTTCCTACCAACAAGATTTGCAAAAGCCTCTCCAGAACTCGTCAACAAACTCAACTCTACCTCATTCTGCATCATATACGCAGGCGAGGAAAAACTACGCAGCGGTTTCAAACGTCACATCGTCACGTTCTCCCCATATAACCCTAAATAATGTCCGACGAATCCTATCCCGTCCCCGTGGGGAACAATCTTAACCTACAACTCATTCTCAACGCAGCTTCACCTATCCGTATCCTCTGCATCTCCAACTCCTATTTCCGCAACAGCAGAGTTGTCACCATCACACTCGACGTCCAAGGGGCTCACGCCGTCCACGTCAAATGCGTACCTACCAAAGTGCACCAGCATAAACAAGACGCACTATGCATCATATACCTCGGCAACAGCAACATTCCTGCTCTAACCAACAAAGTCACATCCACAGGATGCTTCTCAACCAGCCATTACAACGAATTTACCATCCCCATCTATATACCAACCTTCACCGAGTTCGTCAACGAAAGTTTCTCTCACCTGCTCGTCACCTGCATCACCAAACCTATCCACCAATTTACCGCCGATAGCAGCAGCAGCGATGACGAGGACTCAAAGTGCACCACGTACTTTAAAATCATTGTTGTGCGCGAAATCTGTGTGTCCTAGTGCCTCAACAAACTATGAATTTTAATGTGCTTTTTTTTCTCCTAATATTTCTTATATTGTCCATTTATTGTATTCATATGTTAATCTCCTGTAATCAAATAATCCATTATGTTATTCTCAAACTATGTATTCATATGTTAAGCAAATAGTACATCATGTTAATCAAAAAACTATGTATACATATCTTTATCCAATGTACTGTATTCAAATTATAAATAAAGAAAACAGTCCCGGATGAGCCAATTGCAATAACGATAATCCTCCCGCTCAGGGCGCTTTTCAAACTTACCGCCGCCGCCGTCGCACGCAGCGACACTAGCGACACGAGCGCCCCTAGCGGCAGGATTATCGTTAAAACAATTGGCTCATCCGGGACTATTACTACTGGCTGCTGACAGGAATAAGAATATGTAAATACAAGCTAAAAATGACAACCAAGTGGCTTGAAAGTATGTACGAGGCTCTATGGAATCAATGATGCTTTATGCAGTAGATATCGGGGCGGGGGGCCCCAGATGTAAGCGAAAAGGTAGATCATATGTGCATAATGTTATGTAAAGAACTATTAGGGCTACCAAGATCAGTGCCAAAAGAGGAAGCTTTAGCACAACTAGGAAAAACAAGAAGGAAAGGATTAATAATGGAGATAGTAAAATTCTTGTATAGATGTTTGGTTAAAGAAGAGGGAGAACACTTAAAGTTATGCATGAAGCAGCAAAAAAAAACTTAGAGAGTATAAACAGTTGGTGGGCTTACAGGGAAAAGGAATGGGAGACATATGGAAGCTAGAAGAAAGGAATGAAAGTGATGTAGGTAAACTGGTAAAAAGCAGAATACAGGACACAGAAAGGCAGATGTAGGAAAGTTTAGAAAACGATATAGCATTACGAATTTATAAACAAATAAAAATAAACTGGAGACGAGAACTATACGATATAGATTACTGTAACAGACAAGAAAAAGAAGAGATAGCTTGGATGAGAACAGGAGCAATATTTCTAAGAGGGATAAAAGGTATAGATAAAGGAATGTGTGAAATGTGCGGTGAGAATGAAAGTATAACACATTACATGACGGAATGTAAGAAGTTAGCGTTATGGAGGAAAAATGAAGAAAAAAGGCTTGGGAAGGAAAACTGTAGCTATAAACATGTTAACGGGGAAAGAAGAAAGGGAGATTTGTGGCTATAAAAATGTTAACAGCTGAACAAGAAAGGAAGATTAGAAGTTCGGGTGAGTTTTTTCAGAAATAAAAATAAATGGGCTGGAAAGCAAGGAGTAAACAAGAAGACAGAGGGAAGGAGGGGATAATTAAGATAAAGGGGAGGGACAACAAGAGCTACCAGGCAGAGCGAACGACCTAGGTGCCATGCAAGCCGAGGTAGCAAGGTCAATCAATAATTTGTACATAGTTTAGGCTAGATAAATGAAAGATTGTAAAAGTTATGTAAAGGAAGTTGTACAAATAAATTCATTCATTCATTTAAATGAGTTCTATCGTACAGCCTTGTTGAAAAGATTGTATAATTTCCCTTAAGGTCGTGTTTTTTGTGTGGAGGCATTTCAATTATTATTACAAATTATTACTATTGTTACTATATTATTATTATTATTATTATTATTATTATTATTATTATTATTATTATTATTATTATTACTATTTCATTTATATGTCGCCTTTACTTTTTCGTAATATTGATGCCATTATTTTATAATTTGTTGGTATTGTTACTGGTTTAACTTCAGGAATACTACTACTACCACTACTACTACTACTACTACTACAACTACTACTACTACTACTACTACTACTACTACTACTACTACTGCTGCTGCTGCTACTACTACTACTACCGCAAACACTCAATCGATTTTGATAATTATTTCACCACGAAAATGACTGTTTTTACCAACGGACATAATCTATTAGACATCTAATTTAGCACCTAAGTTACCACATTAATGTAAAAGTTTCCATATTAGAATACGGGTAGAACACGTAAGAACGTCTTTCTGTGAAGGCTTTGAATTTTTGCTATTTTTTATCTCCATAGAGAATAGTGTCAATTTAAAATAAAAGCTTGACATATTATCTTATTCCAAGTAATATAATACATATATGCCAGGTATGCAACAATTAAGCAAACAAAAAATTGAGTTAAACAAAGAAAATAGAATTCCCTTTTAACGGTTTAAGTATTGTACGTTCAGAGTCTTTTGAGGCAGAGTAGATGCAGGTAGAAAACCGGTTAGTCGCGGCAAGGTCGGCTTCGTGTGGCGGCTCTTTGTTATAGCTACCGTGCGGCCTCGCGAGCTCCTTATCTCTCCTTTCCACTGTCTCAAAAGACTCTGAGCAGACAATACTTATATTTATAGCATTAATTGGCATTTTATTCAGATATTGCAGATGTATGCAGTGAACTCGGCATCAAAATTCATACGTAGTCTTTATTCTAATTCTACAGATTATGTAGTGAACTTTATGCATGCCAAAACCATCCAATAAGCCTCCGTATGCTATAAAGTTCATTGCCAATGCATACCTACTAAATATATGTTTGTATGGACAAAATTGTGTTAGTTTAACACTACAAACTACCCAAACTGATATTTATAATCAAAAATTGAGAGGAATATTTTTCTCGATGGCTACAAATTATATGGCATGTCCAAAATGTTTCAAAGAGTGCAAATAGTATGTTACTTTTCACAAAATTGCATTTCTTAAAATTCATTTATTTAAGGTCGTTTGAACAATTTAGTCTTATCGCAACCATACAAAATTAACAGTATAAAATATTGGTACTGTATGATTACAATAAGGTATTGTTGCATGGAAAGAAAGAGCTACACTGTGTTAACAGAATTAAACTTTAGTGTATAGATTTTTGCGATTCATATAAAGAATGGTTTTTCTGATATTGGATAGCATTCTTAAAGCTGTCTGGATGCTGCCCGGGACTCTGCAGTGTCCTCTCTCTTTATTACACAATGGGCAGGTTGTAACAAAATGTTCGACTGTTATATAGTTAATAGAGTATATAGTTATAGTAGAGTATGACAATGGCTACATAAAGGAGGAGGTTCTTCAGCTAGCAGGTGGTTTTTGCTGGAGGTGGTATGTACGAATTCCTAGGTGTATAATGACTAATTGATCTCTTCTGGAAATATGACTTATTGGGTGATTGATATGTGGAGTTGGAGTAATATCGTGTAGCTTGCTGATTTTTGTATCACTCCAGTGTTTTCTCCATTGGCAGAGTATACTTCATTTGATGTGGATCAGAAAGTCATTATGTCGATTCTTAAGGTGCTGTGAACTAAGTGGCTATCTTGAGGCTTCTTTAGCGACTATGTTAGCTAATTCATTACCAGGTATTCCGGTGCGAGAAGGAACCCAAGTGAGAATAACTTGAATTCCCTCAGCCACAATCTTGTGGTATAGGATCCTGATTTCGTAAGATTACAGTTCCTTGTTGTAAACGGCAGATTGATAATTGTACAACAATGTCATAAAAGTGTGGGGAGTAAATGAAATTAATAAAATTAAATCCACATTATAGATTAGAAAAGTAAACAGTGCTATCTCCCGGATGTCAGCTAGTAAAATACTTTAATTAAAAATACTAAAAAATGGTTAATCTGACGTGAAACTTTAAATACTGACGTCGTTGTCACCAGTATCGTCATCTTTCTCCCCATTAAGAGGATGGTGTGTAAAAACGGAGGATGTTGTAGTTACTGGAGCTGTTGTTACTGGCCGAGAATACAGGTGATAGCTATTCATGTGACTTAACATGTCCGATCTTGGGTTAAACGTTGGGCATGAACCTTCACTATGGACACACTGACTTGCAAGCAAACACGAATCAAACATGAAGCAAGCATGATATAGTGCCCACTGTCAAAGTGATGCCTATTTCTGCTTTTAACTTTAATTAAGATCGTTTTACTGAATACTCTCTCACAATCCGCGTTAGATACCACAGAGAGAGCGAACTTGGGCGATGCACGTCTTGGTGTTTTAGTGAAAGTATTTTTACGCAAAATTCACCAGTTTCACTATATATTAAAGGTTGTCATCCAACTTATATAGATCTGCTGAAGCCTAGCGTTGTCGCTAGGAGAGACAATTCTCACTTTAAAGTAAAGGGTAGCAGAGATGGCATTACTTCCTTTTCTTTATTAGATAGAGCTCTTTTGACAGTTAGCACACACAATAAACGCATTAATTCGTCATTAAATGAATATCTCCTTTTCAAATTTTTTATCTCTTTTTTTATTATTTCTGCATTTTAAGTAGAAATCCCTTAAGTGTTCCTAATGACTGACTTTCAGAGTTTTTAATAGCTCTTATAATTTCCACTCCAGTAGGATAAATGTGACAGACCTAGACTTCCTCATAATTAGTAGATAATTGTAGGTGTTATAATTTCGACTCCAGTAGGATAAATATGACAGATCTAGCCTTCCTTATAATTAGTAGGTAATTATAGGTGTGAACTTCTGTAATTACTATTACCCCTAATATATCTGATAAAATATCTGTGCCTATATCAAGGGAAACCGTCCTTGACTTATTATGTTACGCACTTAAATTAGCATCCTCCACTCCTAAAATAGTGTAATTAAATTTATTGACGTAGTTAATCTGTTTGCAAACTTTGTACTAATTGAAATAACCCGATATCGTAACAATTCAAAAAATGTATTTTTTTCCGGAGAATTCATGGTTGAAATTAGCTTCCACCTAACTTTTATATATACATATATATACTTATGATGCTTATTATATATATGATACTTATGATGGACATACTTAATATTTATACAAAGTTTAAAATTGCTTATTTCTTTTCTAGTGTTTAAAGGTTTGTATCTCTTTAATGTTATCATCTGTATTAAGGATGTAGTAGTCTGGTTGCGCTGAATCATTCCATTACATCAGAAGACCCTGGGTTCGAATCTGAGCAAGCATATAACATTAATAGTGTATAGCTTGTGAAAAATTTTACATAGAGATTGTGATAAAGTCTAATAAACTGATATAATCACGTAGATTGCATTTAATGTACATTTATGCATCCAAAGGCCGGGATTCTATTCCTAATATTTAAACATGCTTGATCTCAAAACTACAAATTTTAGAGATTTGTAGTAACGTTTGAGTAGTATTCTTTACGACATACAATCAAACCGTAAATGATTTCGTTACGACGTCCCGGGGAATTAATAGGTTTTACAAGAAAGTTGTACAAAATGTCATATGCAGTGTACCACCAGACAAGGTATTGACCACAGCGGGGATGAAAGAGTGAATATTTACATAGAATCCAGACAGATGGAAAGTCCCCTAATGTGCTGTATTTTCTTCCGCACGCCGTCTAAAACAAAATCGGATGTGTTATATTCACACAACTCTCTATCCACTACCGTTTTGTATGTTTTAAGGTATGCTTTTCACACGCTTAGGGAGGATTGAAAACGCTCAAATAAGTGGAGTAGTATTCCGCAAGACGCCTGACGTCGTCCCCTGGGGAATAACCACTTAAAACTTAAATAAGAAAGTTCGCACATGACAATGACTTTTTGTAAATCTACAATGCGTTACGTGATGATACTTCTACGTTAAAAATAATCACACTCGATATAGGGAGTATTAAAAATGCTCTCCCGACTGGATTACACCTACCAACAGAGGACTGATACCCCAGAGATTATTGAGTTCAAATTTGAAGACGAGAGAATTCTCATATTCGAACTATGCAATGCTTATTAGGGTGTAGAATTGCATATTCTATTCTTGGCAGAGAAAATCAGCTTCGCTGTATTCACTGCATGATGAATAATACTGCCTCAATGGTGTCGCGTAGCATAGGCGAGCTTCGAGATTACAGCCCAAACAGTCCTGACAGAATGCAGGATTTTGATAGCCCAACTCTCCAAATGGAGGTATTCTCGATTACAGTTTTGAATGTGCTGATTAGATAACCAAAGCAGTGGAAATAATATCCGGCTGGTGTAGTGATGGTAAAGTTACCAGCTATCAGGACTCATGGCTCCATGGTGAAGATAAAATAATATTCCACTTAGAAAGATGAAGAGTGTGTGTGTTTCTGGTTTCAATTGTAAAAGTGCTGCCCTTTATTTTTTCAATGGATTAATTTAACACGAAATATCAACTTAAGTGTTTATTTCTTTAAGTTAAATATTTTAATTGCTACAATTCTCTGAATCATCCGTTTCCAAAGTAATACATAATTTAATACTTGATGTAAGATAATGCATTCTATTTTTAATTCTTTAAAATATCAGACAAATGTAGATTCAACGATTAAATATGACCTATCTTGAATATTTTTTCTAAACATATGCAACGAAGTAATCATATTTCATAATATGCATATGGTAAATACATCAATACAGAAATATTTGCGACGTTAATTACTTAATAATTTGTGTCTAGCTAAGAAAAAGGCTCACCCCTATAACTATGTCTACGGTGAACGCAATGTATGAATGAAATGCCATTACATATCCTTAACTCATGGCAAAGGTTGTTTTCCAAGATTGAAAAATATTTTGCAGCAACTAGTAATCGAACCCGGTCTCTTTGTATATTACCTAGCAGCGCTGACCGTCACACAGAAAACTAGCTTAAACATTTTTTACTAATGCTCTAAAGTTCCTTTCACTTTGTACATGTTCTAGGAAATAATCCAGATTAATATGTGAACAAAATACAACTTATGAACCATACAACACTAATTACACAGCACAGGCATATTTGAAAATTAAAATTTGTTTTATTCAAAGAGTTTACATCGTAAAACACCTACAGCCTTCATAACAAAGTATTATAAGTCGCCCTTTAATTTATTCACCAGAAAAATAATATTTCTGGTTTCAGAGTAAGTCTGGACTTTAAGGTTTGAACCTATTTGTTTCCTTTCAGTTTTATCATAAAATTGTAACATTTGTTGTACATTATACTTAAGAAACATAATATACCTAATATTTGGTGGAATAAAATTCTCAAAGTGGTAAAATAAAACACCCAGAGCGGTAAAATAAAAAATTAAGGAACGACAACTCAAACAAAATAAGTATTGCATTTCTATTAAAATAATCATAATTACGATTATCTTAAAAATATCAATAGAAATGAATAGCAACTGCAATGAAATTTAGTTGAAAGTGTCACAAAAGTACAAACATAACATTGTTTCCTCATTTTCTGGGTGTAAATTTGTTCGCCTGTCTGACAATAAGTTTGCATATGCTGAAAAGCCTCTCTCGCTATCCACATTTGTAGTTGAAAACCACACTGCCTTCAAGCACGGCTTGAAAAATCAGGATATTCCTGCACCAGCCCCTTCAGTAATTCAAGTTCTACGTCCTGCTTTACATCGACAGTCTTTAAATTAAATTGAATTAAATTGAGTTTTATTTATGGACCCTCTTTAACTGCGTGGTTCTTAGCGTCCCGTCGAAGCTGCAATGCTAGGTATTCTTTCAGAAATGCATCTTTAGAGAGGCACTTCAGAGGTGAAATGTGACTCATGTGTCACATGAGCTCATTGGATACTGGTCTTACCAATAAATCCGATAAATGAAAAAAGCTGGGCGAAAGATTTTTCCTGCAGGGTTTTCTGTCAACAGCTTCTCCAGCTTTTCGATACTGCATTTGGCTAATTTCATCACTCGAGCGCCTTCCGTCTGCTTGGTTACATCCTTCAGCTTACGCAGGGTTAAGGATATTTCCTCACCAGACATCTTCTTTTTATGAGCTGCACTTCACCAAACAAAGCAGTCACTCTTGGCAAAAGCTTGTGCGCTGTGGGATATTGACACCCCTCCAAAAATTGAGTAATCTCAGAAATAGTGCAGCTATACTGTTTCACAAAAGTAGCCTCAAAACAAATGCAGTTTCTGTCATAGTTTGAAAGCTCTTTAAAGTACCTGGTTGCCGGATTAGAGCCAGCCAGTTGCTTGAAGTACTTGAGGAGATCGTTGAAGTATTCCCCAACATACAGAACAAATTTTACACGTGAACCCCACCGAGTTAACACAGGAATCGGAAATATCTTTGCTTCTTTAGCACCAGCATGTTTATGTTTAAAAAAGGTTATACACTGGGCTTCCTCTTCCTAGTATTCTTGAAGGCTACCGTAACCATAGAATGACCAAATAAAACAATAAAATCTTGACATCATCTGCAGCATTTCGCTACGTTTCACGTTTTAAAGTAGGTTTCGTAAAATAAAAACATTTTGCGATATTTCGTGGCTTCAATTAAAAAAATGAAGTTTATCTCGTACAAATACGCGATTTTGGTAACATTAAATGTGTAATTTTAAAATTTCGCGGTAATCGTTAATACTATAAATTCGGACCTCTAATTACACTCATTAGACGTATAGGAATATTATGGAACGCAAAAATGGTTTAATAGGACTTCCTAAAGCTTTCGAGTCCTGGGGCTGGGAGCTCCTGGCTTCAAGCTTCGATTTGGAGCTCGGGACTTCGGGATTGGGGATTCATGCTTCAGTATTCCAACTTTGGAGTTAGGGCTTTGGACTGTGGGCTTTGGACTATTAACTCTGGGCACTTGGATCGGCGTTTCTGGTTTAGGGATTTGGGTTTATAGCAGAATGAGAAAAAATAATTGTCTATTGATAATAGATGACACAGTCTGAGAGTTTTGCAAAATTTTACTAATAGTATTCTATAGCAGAACTTCTTGGATTATTCGTTAAATACCTCAGCTGAAAATTATTATTACAATCATTATGAAGAAATGTGCAACTATGTTTCGAAACACAATATTCACGTCACTATCATTGCAGCATAAGTCGTTATGCAATTTACAATTTATTTGAAAATTGTTAACTTCTCGGTACTGATAAACAGAGATGCAGGATAATGATTTTATTTGGGAGCACACTGCCAGGTTTCAGCATATACTTCTAAGAATTATTGTGCACACTGTGTTGCCTAATACTATCCTCCAGAGTCCAGATGTTCATCCCCCACACAGTAGTTCACCTTTTGTCACTTTGTAAATTCATAACCATCATATGAAGTTGGCAACTGCTTCATCTAATCATGCTGAGCATGACCCAGTATTAATGAGATGAGGTGTTTGCAATAAACATAAAACAGTTAACCGATAGCTATGCGAATGGATATGAGATGGTACAGACGCTTCCAAATGTTTTCCAGTCCACATGGAAGTCGCCATAGGGAGGAAAAGGGTAAATGTTTTCGAGTAGTTAGTCCAGGCCAGAAGCCGTCTTAAGTGGTTTACGTGCCCTACGAGGTTGATGGCTATAATACCAACGTTTTGCTGTTTCAACAAAAGAAACTATCATGCCGACATATTTCCTTTGGACTTCGCTGTAAAACAGCGAAGATTATTAACTGGATCCTAGATCACTGAAGATAGGAATGTGACATAAATGGGGCTGCAACAGCATTTTCGGGAGTAGGGGCACAATAATACTACATATATTATAACGGATGTCTTACAATATTTTATGCAACGTTCAGACACGCACACACACACACAAACATGCACAGGATGTCAAATTAAGGAATGCCGTTTGGTAACGTTGTTTCTACATTGACTGTATGCAAGATGTTTTGTTGCACGAACTCGGGTGAATAAGTTCATACTTTCAAATGTTTATAAAGAAATTTTCAAACTTAAGCATAAATTAAAGACTACTCCAGGAACTGCAAACGCTATGGATAACGTTATTTAATACAAACAATATATTTTAGCCATACCTGCAAGTTTTCGTCATTCCTTTTCCATTTTTATATATGCATAAAGGAATTTAACGTCTCGTTTAATGCGTAAATTAGGTCGATTGAATTAAGAATTGCCTCAAATATTTATGGCGTCAGGTTGAAGAACCTCGGAAGAAATTTTATTCTGCAACTCACTTTGAACGAAATTAGAAAACATGACTTTTATGTATACATACATTATCCTTTTCACGAAGCATCTGGGCGTTTCCTAATAATTGTGTGTGTAACTCGGTGAGAATTAAAAGGACTTGATAGGCTAGCCATAAACTATTGGCGGGACAAATGTTGTTATGACAATGTAAAAAACATACGCTATTCTATTCAAAACTCGGGCGCTAATGTCCTTTTAGGTTGGGCGCTCCATAACCCAATTATCTCCCTCTCTCTAACCAAAAGTGCTAAACCCATTTGCGCGAACATAAACAAAAATATTTTCATGTGAAAGGAATGCTTAGGTTTATGGGACCTTATATTCATCTCCGCATAGAATTTTTAAACGGTGTCTGAAAAGGCCACTTGGGTGTGACATTTTGTATTTATCCTATTAAACCTTATTTATTTGATTGTACAATTCGTGCATACACACAAGCAAGTGCGCTGGCAATTTTCTAAACTGGTTTTAAGCAACGAACTTCAAATCGTGTATATGAAAATTTGACATCGAAATTTTAAATGAAATGCATTGATTCTCTACCAAAAATTGTTTATGACAATCGCAAATACCTCCCTACCCTTATCTTCCTCTCACAAACACACACGTTGCGTTTAATATTAAGCTTACGCTAAAAAGTAAATAAACTTACGACATATTATGCCTTTGCAGTTCTCTGTAAATTGGTTTCATACTAATTATAAAACTTCAGGAAAGTACTAAGTTTTATTAAAATCACGGGTGTGCTGCAATAATCTGTTTCAGAGCTAAGAAAAGCACAACAAAATTATTGGAAGAAATAAACAGATGTAAAATAAACACCAAAATAAGCTGTAATGAGCATAAAACAGGACAAAAGGCGGTCATCTTAACAACATAAAGGCTTAGGCCGTTTGTTATTCGCTTTTGCATTTTACTGAGTTAATTATACGGAAATAGATTTTATTCCAGAGCATTTTAAGTCTTTATAAAACTTAGAATGTAGGTAATACTTAACTACCATTGTGGTTAAAGGGGTTGTGATCGTCGAAAATTCCAGCAAATGGTAGTGTCCTCCTCAGGGTCAAAGCTCAAATGTTCATTTGCTATATAAGGACGAGGGTTTTGCAACCTGTTTTAAAGGACAGCAAACTCATCGCACCATTCCTGGTTGGAGTGTGTAAACAGGAACTACTAAAGAAAAATGCCACTAACATCAGAAAGCATATGTGGCTGCATTGTGGTGTGTGGGAAGGTGGTCTATCTACCACAGAAGTAGCAAACACAATTGGAAGGGGAATTGACTGTGTTCTTTACTGGATCCCAGGTTCCAAGAAGAAGGAGAAACCGGTTAAAAACAGGACAGAAATTCAGGAAGAGCAAGAGTTAACACCCCGGAATTGAATGGCGCTATTGTGCAGAATTCAAAAGATAATCCTTTCCATCTTGCTACATAGAGGGTAAGGCACTTTGATCTTCAGGTGCCACTTTCAACGCTGAGAAGATGTATTCATGCTGCTGGTATCCACCATAGGGGGCCAGCTCACAGAAGAACATCAAGCTGCTCGTGTGGGATTTGCTCTCTAGGTTTTCCCAATGCCAAAAGAATTCTGGGAGACTAATATGCACTGACGAAAATGTGTTCTCCTTGGACGCAGAGAGAAGGATGATACTTTGTCGCCCTGAAAGCACTCGCTATAATCTAGAGCAGTAGTGGCAACAGCAAGAATTGGCAGCATTAGCATTGCTTTCTGGGTCTGGATAGCTACCAGTGTGAGTGCGTTAGTACGGCTGTCTCCAAAATTGAATTCTGATGAGTATGTGGAATCTTAGAGGATACCATGTTACCAACAGTTCGTGGTGTATATCCTGCAAAAGATATGGAGATCATTAACCATGCCCGCGACAACAGCAGCGTTCATACGTCCAGAATAATCAAGGATTGGGTGGAAGAGCATCCGGAAGTTTCTCCCCTCCCATGACCTTCTAAATCCCAAGACCTTAATCCAATAGAACATATTTGGGCTAGTATGCTCAATGAGTGGGACTGCAGAGCGGAAATAACTCCCGAAAACCCCGAGGAACATGCCCAGAAAGTGTGGGAAGGGTGTAGAGACGACCACACATAAACGAGTCACTTATTGCTTCAATTCCAAGAAGGCTGAATGAATATTTATAAGTCGATTTTTTCGAACTGACCCTGCAGAAACGCAGAGTTGGAGAAGGTAATCTAGGGAGAACGGCTGGCAATATTCCCCTTCCGTGGTACAACAGCAGTACATAATGTTGACACCGATGTACAAATATAAACCTGTACAGTACTGTCAAACGTTGTACTGCTCACAGTTACATGGGTAGATTCTTCAACTCCTTTGTAAAGTGACTGTGTTTGATATAGCGTTTTCTTAAAATAATAATACGCATTGTATATAACTTCCTGTATCTGATACAGAACATTACTTCCAACCTTTTTACCTTTAGCTTTAGACATGGTAACACAATAATTATGCACGGGGCCGTATTACAATCTCTCGGAACACGTGGTGATGTCACCTTATCTTACGTTGTGTACACGCATTCCACTCTGTTATTAGTGACTCAACACCCCTTCTAGAAGCTAATGGACTTGTTCAGCTAATGCGCATACAGATAATCGGGCTTAGGACAAAAAACATCAGCCTATAACTAGTTCGAATTTGAGGTACCCGTACTGCTTGATCCTGCGCCATGATTCTGTAACAGAAACATAGTCATATAGCAACATATATTTAGGTTATCTTCATTAGTTTACACAATAGATTTCATTTGCTTTTAACACTTATAATACCACAGCCGGTTTCAGGGTTACTCATCTCTATCGAATTTTCCCGGCTGCTCCCGCCTATGATATACATGCAGTATTCCTTTCATACTTTTGTCACTTAGGCTCCTGAACCTCTTCCGGCATGCACAACTGTCCTTCCTCAATATGTACAACCACTCGCCATTTAGAAAGGAAATTAAAAATATTTTAATGAAACATAAATAATACTCTGTACATTACGTATTGGAAGGAAATTCATAACAAACTGTTTATTCTCTAGTGAACAACTAATACAACGTACACTTACTGTAATTAGTTCAAATCTAAACAACATTTAATTGTAGTAATTGCACTGTTGTTTTTATATACTAAACAATTCTAGATACAAACTGTCACTTTGTTAAACTGATTGTATGCAACATTTGAATATATTACCTAAAGGTTATTCTTGTACACATATAATGTATATATTATGTCAGGACGAAATCATAACTTGTATCAATTTCAAAGGTGAATAAAGGATTGATTGACACGGATCGTAAATAAATCCGGTGATGTACCTAGAGGAAGAACCGAAGTTGATTCATTTGATTCATGTCAGTTCACAGTCTATTTCGGTAATGATAAATAAGTACTGGGCTTGGAGGATACTGAGGAACTAATAAGCCTACTTCTCGAATCTGGAGAAGACCAGCAAAGATAATCAAGAGTAAAATGCCAACAGCCGCTGTAATGTGAAAAAACACAAATACCACATCTTCAGCATGATAGTATATCGAAACGCCAACACCTGTACTTCCTTCTGGATCTTGCTCCACAGAATAAAGCATTATTCACAAAATAGAAACATTTTATATGAAATTCAAAAACCTCCTTAAAATGGTGTAAAATATACTTTAACATAAAAAGGAGAAATGACCTAGGATCGCACCATTTGCTTACGATGTTAAATCAGGATCGTAGACGTAGGCCTTACACGATTCGAAAATATCGTATTTTTATGATCCAGATCGTAGTGTTGGCGACGCTGCCAGAGTAAGATGGCTTTGTCTCCAATGGAAGAGGTCAGCTTATCTTGCCTAAAAGATTTATGTAGTTGCTGAAGTATGTATAAGAAAGACTCAAGCATTGTGATCGTGTCGTATCACTTGCACAGTGATCATGAACTGCGGGTTTTAACCTATAATCACTCCCAATCACTGTGTCACTGTCTAACATCACCGTGAACATAATTGAACGTCGAGTGTGATCACTACGATTACAAAAGAGCTGTTTATCTCATCACTATACAAGATTGGAATGAATCTGACAAATGCGATCACAAGATGGCAGCACGCCTTAAAGGGAGGTCAATTGCGAAATTAATATTGCTTTTTATATTAATACCCTTAGGTTGCCAATATTGATGCGTTCAAGCGAAAACTATTTATTATGAATGACAGATGATCAAATTTTGCTTTGCTTTCTCATATTAATTGATGCCAGTAGAATAAACTCAGGTTTAATAGGCAACTCCTTTTTAGTCACGTAATGTTTTTTGCGGTTGGCTTAAATCAGTTTATATTCATGCGGCGAAATGAATATTCATTTTGCATGCCTCAATCTCCTTTTTACAAGAAAATTAAACCTAAAACATTTCGCAGTAAATAACCACAAACTTATTTCAGAATAATCTAAGGTAAACATAAAACTAAGAATCATAACGTACGATTCGCATTTCACCCAGAAATTTTACCGAATTATACACTGTATTTCTTTAATCACGATATTAAAAATATTCATTGGAATATTACAACTTGCATTTTCCTCGAAATAAACCAGTTTTCTGCATTTCTGCAGAATTTTTTAGCATAATGGGCCAGTCTAGTGTGCTATTTAAAATGTGTATAATTTAAAACAATTTCCGAAATACGTGATTAATCATGGATTGTTTCTTGTACAGTGAAAATGTATTTTTAGTTATTTTCAAGTGTTGCTGATTTGCATGAATTAAGGTAGTAATTGGATTACCAAGGATATTGTTAAAGAAAGTAATTGAGATAACCAATCAGTATTTTGGTAGTAAACATTTTGGCTTTATAATATTCTGACTGGCCCATTACTCGAGTCTGCTTATGTATCAACAGTAAAGCTCAACATTTCCAGCTATGAATTTTATTTTCCATTTTCTGCTCATACCGCAGTTATAACATTTTCTTCTCAGCGCAATCTATCCTTAATCGATAAAAAAACTTAACTAACAAATAAATAACAAGTAAATAAATTGATTTCTCAGTATGCGTAACAATTAACAGCAGCACAGGTTTGAAACCATATGCTACTTGAAAGAGCATTATAACACCATTGTGAGCCCTTGTGAGTCCGTGTCAGCGGACACCAAGCCGTATCAAATATATAATGAATATTTCCATACAATTAAGCAAACAATGACACGAAAGCAGTGTAAGGGAATTGACGATGTGCAGTGTGCAATTGTGGTAAGTGTGTTTCTCGTTTGTAAATCGCACTGAAATGAGTGCGAAAGAGTGTGACATGGGTGGTAATTGTGGTGCTTGTCGTAAGATAAGTCACGATGTTTTATGTGATAAGTGTTTGTGTTGGTTTCATTGGGTGCTATGTACACTTCTGGTGAGAAGGTGAGCGAGTGTAGCGAATGATTTTGTGAACTCTGTACATATAAGACCTTAGTTCTAAAACAGGAAGAGAGCAATCTCCAACTACCAAAGGAATTAGAACTTTCTAGGAGTAATTCACTGAGTCTTGGTTTTGCTCCCCTTCTAATTTAGGTAAATTACGGGAATTTATGGAGGTGTGTGGACCAAATCGCAGAAGGGGGACAAATGCAATGATGTAAAATGAGCAAAAGATTCGCTGTATTACATACAACAGTCAATAAACCACCTAATACTCGGTAGCAAATATTAGATATTTCTGTTTATAGGAAAAGCAATGTGTGGTTTCTAGGGTGTAGTAATAGAAGTTCACCCTAAAAGAGAATTTGGGGGAACAGTTTGACAAGGTAAGTATTTTTAAGCGAAGTGTTGGTGTCACTGATGAAGCTGAAGATGTGACAAAGCTTATTTCTGGCTTTATCAAAGGATGTCGTGCTGTGATAGTGGGTAGACCAGGGAACAGCGTAGATACAGCCAGTAATTATTGCTTTGAGAAACATCCGCAGAACATCAACCTCACGCCGCCGAAGTAACGATGGACGCAACAGCCCAGGCACCAGCGGTGCGTGATACTGCTAGTACCACTACTGGTTTGGGAACCGGGCCCGGCAATGCAGAGCCGCCTGCTCCTTCAGCACGCAGAGAAACGGGACCAAAAGCCATTAATTGCGGCACACGAATGGAATACTAACAGTGGTCTCATGTACGTCACGGACAGCAGATAAGGTTTCTGATTGACACGGGTTCCGACCTCTGTGTTTTCTTACACATACTCCCGCGCGAAGCTCGGGAACGAATCAATTACGGCTTGTGGGTGACTATCCGCACATGAGCTCCACCTATGCCTGAACGCCGCTGAACCACGATCTCCTGTCCTTCCTCAACCTCTTGGCGTATTATTGTCGGAAAGGCCTCCTGAATGGTCTCACGAACATTGATTACACGGCACGCCCACCCGCACGCCAACGATCAGCGCGGAAACAGTTTCCGACAGGCACCATTCAGCACCATTCTAACGCAATTTCCGGTGATGTCACACCGCTGTTTGGTACAATTTGGCAGTTTACTTCAACCGCACCACGCTCTGCTCTCCAATATTCTGCAGCCTTCACCGTCTTGCTCCAGAACGCCTGGTGATCGCCCTGATGGTGTTTGACACTAGGTTCCAAAAGGCACGCCTCGTCAGTCCGGCACTAATGACCTTGAAGTTGAGTGTCCTTAAACATAAATCATAATCATCATCGCCCGTCAGTAGGTTGGCGAACACAGACACATTAGTGAATGCTACAATTGAGCGTGTCACCAAAGAAGACTGGATTTTCAAAGTCCGATACGTGGTTAAGCTGCAGGAATAGGTTTATCAGAATTGCGTGAGCCTATGTATCCTTTATGTATATTATCTTATTTATTTTAATAAAAATTGATATTTGTTAGTTATACATAGTAATTTGAATCAGACTACTGTATAGCAAATGTTTGGTTTTTTTATTTGACGTTGTCTTTTGCAGGTTTGTTTTGCTGAAGGACAGTGTTCTGATTCTGCATCAAAGGAAAACGCGAATAATTTTCAAGAATTTGGGAAAGTACATACAACTGTAGTGTGGCGAATCAGTTTAAAACGTCAGAAAACGTCTTCGATTCCTAGAACTTCTGAATCAGAAATGTTATGAGCAATATAGGGAAGCTTCCCTGAATTGGGATTCCAGACTCAGAAAGATTGTTATGGAAATAAGTTTGACTTTGTATCCTTAAGATCTCAGTTGGTTGTAATATACACTTCAGAAGGTCTCTGTGACAAAAGTGTTGGTGAGTTTCTTGTGTCCATAAAATTTAGCGATCTTCAGAATGCGTACTATGAGATAGTGAAGCTATGTGAATTGTTACTGTTCCAGCTACAAGTTCTTCAGTAGAGCGAATTTTCGCAGTTGTGAAGAGAATAAATCTTACATAAAAATGTTCAGCTTCAAAATAGATTCTCAAATTTAACCTCCTTATCAATTAGGAAATGGGTGCTTTGTGTTGTAGAAAATGCCGGGACTTCTACGATATGGTTATCAACGACTTAGCGCAAAAAGATCGTAGGATACAGCTGTAGTAAAAATCAGACAGTTTAGTATATTGTATATATTTTAATGCAATTTATGTAACATTTCATTGACATTTCCACGTGTTGATTTATTTTTTTAAAATTCATGATACGAATGGAAATTGCTAAATAGTAGATTTTTTGAATTATTTTTAATGCTTTCTATAATATGCAATTGCTATTTTACTTAGCCACAAAAATGGTCACGACACGATACTGCATGTGAATAGTATTTAAATAGTTATGGATTTGCCGCGAAGTTTGGTGTAGCATTACCACTTTTTCAATATTAAGGTCTGACAGGCCCAAAAATCTGATTATATTAAGTATTCGTTTAAATTGTCATTTTTATACGTTCATATTCTATTGTTCTTTACTTGAAAAACTTGGGTTAACAATAACTTTTATAGATAATGTGTATGGTAAGGAACACTGAACATTATATAAGATGACGGTTGAGCGCAAAACTAGCTTCCTTGAAGCTTCTTGGTATGTAGCCTTGTGGTACCCTAAAAACGTCATCTGTATTCCATGACTGCTGCGCTCTGTCGATCAATATCAGAGTGAAGTATCGACTATCGAAAATGCGTACTGTTATGATCATTAGGTGTTTTGTGTCTGTGGGATGCCCGTAACTGGACGTAAACAAATGTGTAGAATGAATTGTATCACCCCTTTTATTTAGTTGGCTTTTGACAATTATAATTAATCTTTGTGTGTGGTGAAGGTACCATAACAGTGGTAGGCGAAATGCTGGCACCTAAGTTTAATGTGCTATACTCCCCGCGTTCGGAGTATTTGCAATTAATCTTAATGCTGGCACTTAAGTTTAATGTGCTAGACTTCGGCGTTTGGAGTATTTCTTTCGGAAACGTTGCGCAGGTACAGGATCTCTATTGTTTTGTTCCTTTGTTTATTCATGAATATTTTCTATTACCACACATTTCCATATTTAATGTGATGTTTATCTAATGATGTTAAAAATGGATCTTTCTTTCTCAGAACAGATATATCTTACGCTAAGTATACATATGCTCCATCCATGACTCATCCATGTCAGTTTACCTGTAAGGGATGTCCTTAAAAGAAGTTACAGATTTGACAGAAACTCAGCCAGCTCTTAATACACTCTACACCAAATGCGGCTGTGAATTTTACGTTTTCACCTTTTATGAAATTGTCCCCCATAGTTTATCTTAGTGATCACATAAAGTTAAAGAGAATCTTACAAATATTTTGTATACATATTCCTGCTTGTCAAATAGGTTTTCTTTCTTCAATGAGCTATAAATGGTAAATTAGTAACATGATGTATGGATTAAAGATTGAAAAATTCGGTGGTTTGGATTAAGACTCTGTGAAGCGAATGTAGTTTTTACTTTTCACATTAATAACATATTATGTAATTTACTAATTAGGTAAGGGTTTCTCCACCTAGGTCTCCTATACTGCATATACACTGACAGATTAGGGCACAATTAGCACTGATAGTGAATACAAGGATCAATTCAATTGGTACACCTAACATCCTCTGGTGAAGGCTAAAGTTTTACTGTCGGAAAATGGGTTAGAGGCTGTTCTGGATTTGATCCTTGCTATAGAGCAGAGGTTCTCAATCCATGTTACATTGATGGAATGTGAGCTGGTGCTGGTGTAAACAACAGTAACAAATTTACAGTTCTGCTATGATTAAGCAAAAATAATAGATTTTATAAGATCATAAAAACTTTTGTGGTTCTGTACAAAAATAATATCAAAGTTCAATTTCAATCCTATAACAATGACAAAGTGCAACTCCGATATATTTGATCAGATAACATTGGTTAACATTTCATCATTTGTATGCTTTGGGCACTTTAAAGGAAACTGAACATTTTGCCTTTGCATCTTTTCTGTAAGACATTGCAGCTTGCTTTTGAACATCTAACACAATGATTTCTATGTTAACATCAGAGGGTGCTTGTTTGTTCATTCATTTAGCCCCACTGTGAGCAATGCTCAGGGACATTGAACACATCATACAGTTATGAAATATGCAGCGTAACTAATAAACATACCCAGCACCAAGAACATTTCTCTCTCTCTCTCTCTCTCTCTCTCTCTCTCTCTCTCTCTCTCTCTCTCTCTCTCCACACCATGCATTACAGTAGGACAATAACAAATAAGTGTAAGTCGCCATCATATCTGTAAGGTAGCTCAAGAGAGAATATATGTATTCACCACTAAGAGTAAGAATTTTTTGGGTTTTGAACAAGGGTCTACATGAATGACTAGACCCAACACCACAAATAATACGCATTGCCTTTTTTTGTAATATAAATACTTGCTTCCTATGTGCTGAATTACCCCAGAAGACTATTCCATATAACAACAGGGACTGAAAGTAGGCAAAATATGCTGTTCTTAAGGCATTTTGGTGGAGCAAATTTTTTAAATTTCCTAAGGCAAAGCAAGCTGAGCTGAGTTTTGGTAGAATGGCTTTTATTTGTTTTCTCCAGCTGATCTCCCCATCTATTTGAAGCCCAAGAAATTTTGTATCGGATATATCATTTATGGTGTGATTGTTGTACCTGATTGTTAATTCATTCACTTGTTTATGCTTTGTTTAAAATTGAATAAAATTGCTTTCATCATAGTTTAATGAAACCAAACCAAAAGTTGAGCTGTTCAAACACTTTATTGACAGAATTTCTTAATTACTGATGTGACGTTTCAGATATAAATCATCTGATTCTACCTTTCCAACCCTGTCCAACACACGGCTTGTGTGAAAGAACAATTAATTCCATACACTGGTATCATCTGCAAAAACCACAGCAATTGAATCTTTGCTAAGATAATATGGCAGGTTGTTTATAAATGTTAAAAATAACAAACACCCAAGTATGGAAGCTTGTGGGACACCTCTAGTAATAACATCTGGTTGTGAATCACAACCTTTGATTCTGGTTTTCTGAATCCTACTTGTTAAGTAAGATCTGAACCAATTTATAGAGATATCACTGAAGCCATAAACTTTTAACTTTTGCATCAAGAGGTTGTGATCTATACTGTCAATTGATGTAACTAAGTCACAAAATATTCCTAATGCTAGTTCCTTTTTATCCAAGGCTGTTAATACTTCAGAAGTGAGCATGTATGTTGCATTTTCTATTGACATTTTTTTCCTAAACCCAAACTGGGGTACTGAGAGAATGTTGTTGAACTCCAAGTATTTTATAACCCAATTATATACAGTTTTTTCCATTACTTTAGAAAAGGCTGTCAAAAGAGAGATGGACCTATAATTGGAAGCCAGGCTTTTGTCTCCTTTCTTGTATAGAGGCTTAACAATTGGGTGTTTCATTTTTTCCAGAAATATCCCTGACAAAAGGGAATGATTGCATGTATGACTAAGAGGCTTGCTTAACTCTGTTAGGCAATATTTTAAGAATTTGGCACTTATCTCATCCCAACCATGAGAGGTTTTGCTTTTCAGTGAGCTAATAATATTTTTTATCTTGGTGTTGTGGAGTTCATCTTAAATTCACAATTAATTTTGAGATGTGCCTTTTTTTAGCATTTTAAGTGCAGTTGAGTTTGGGTCAGATCTGTTTGTTTTGCTGTTTGATACATGAAGGAAATATATGTTAAAGGCATTAGCAATTACTGACTTCTTTATTTTCAATAGTTGTGTGAGTAATATTACTATTTGAATTAATTCTCCCTGTTTCATTTTTATTATATTCCACATTGTTTTAATTTTATTATTGGAATCATCAATGGTTAGTTAGTAATACTTTCTTTTCATTTCATTAATTATTACTCTTTTAAATATTTTACAATATGTTTTGTAGTGTGCTTTAATGTTTGAATCATTACTTGCGCGATATAGTAAGAACAAATTTCTTTTATTTACACAGAACTTCCTTATACTTGAAGTAATCCAGGGTTTGACCTTTGTTACCTGTGATGAGGTTATTGTTTTCTTAGGGAAAACAGCTTCAAATGCTAATAGCACTATTTTAAGGAATTCATAAAGTTTGTCATTACTTGTGTGCTGGAATAGACAGAAGCCGATTTTTCGTTTATTAACACTAGTTTAAAACTAATATGGTCATCACTAATTATCTTGTAATTTTACTTTTTCTATTATCAATCTAGCTATGACAGGCACCAACAATACCTGAGCATCATGATCTGACATGCCATTTACAATAGGAATTATGGTATAATTTGAAATTTTTTCTGAGTCTAGAAATATGTTGTCTATAGCTGTTGCAGTGTTCATATGAGCTCTGGCAGAGGCGTAACGTATGCAATACGGGCCTGCCTGCAAAAATAAAAATCCGGGCCCCCTAAAATAAAATGTATAACCGATTAGTAACTAACATAACTTCAATTACAGCAGGTAGAAATATAAATTTAATGCAATGCAGTGTATAATACTACATAATATAAATAAAGCTATTATTTTTTCACTATTTTCAAAGTATTAAACAAAATTAATACCGCTAAAATTAAATACATTATAGTGATTGACATTCTATATCAATAAGGATAAATCTCTACTTCTATTTGTTGTTTGATGTATTGTACTTATAAAACCTCACTGTACTCACCTTGATCTTTAGTGAAACTGGACCATGCGGCATGCTTTCTGTGATGTGAAGGTATGGACGATTTCACTGACATCAATGGATATAGCTCTTTCACTTTCGATACCGAGGAGGCTGAGTTCAGTTAGTCTATCTTGTGTCATAGAATTCCGCAGATAGTTCTTTATAAGTTTGAGCTTCAAAAATGAGCGTTCAGCCGAAGAAACAGTAACAGGAATAGTTAAAAACAGGTAAAACGCTGTGCATAAATCTGGAACGCTAGCAGCTATGATTGAATTCTCTATTACTAATAGTTTTGTTAAGTCAAGTACACAGGTTAATGAGGGTATTTCTTTTTTCAGAGCGTTTTTGAAACATATTACCTGTTCTGGGAATTCACTGGATAAATCCTCCCCATATTCATTTTGAAGAATTACTGCTGCATTGTGAATCTCTTCATCGGAGGCAGAATTTAGAAATTTTGAGGAAATAATTTTGAAGTAATGGTTAACTCAAATCTGCCTTTACTGGGCTACAATAATGTCCAAACAACCATTAAAAACAGTGGTTCTGAAATACATACTTTGATCCACTAGCCGCTCGTCCTGACACAATTCATCAAAATGTTTTTTCACTTTTCAAATTCTTTTATTTTCAAATTGTGGCGAAATGCCCCATTTCTTTGCCAGAGATATAGCTGATGACATTGCTTCTTCAAAAGTTTTTCGATAACAAGATAAATTATCAACTGCATTCTGAACAAGAGAAAACACTTTATCAAGATCTACATTTTTCGATTGCATAATTTGAGATGCTAAGTTAGTACATTCAAGAATCTTTGATTGCAGCACCATCTGAAAAATGAATTCAAATTTCTCTAATTGATTTTTCAAAACAGCAGCTTCTTCTCTTTCTTTCTTTTTTTTTTTAGATATCAGTATTATTTTTGACAGAGCCTTAAGTACATCAACATACGCATACTGAAGGGCTTTAACAGACTGGTACCTTGAAGACCAAGTTGGGCAAAGCTTTTTTAAGGTACAAGAAGATACCAAAAGTTCCCATCTTTTATTACTATTACTGAAGAAAAGATACATCATTTCTACTGTGTCATAAAAGGACCTAACTTCTTGAATTCCATATGCAGCATCATTAAGTACTAGATTTAAATTATGCACTGCACAATGCACATATTTTGCGGTTCTTTGTCTTTGTTGAATTCTTGTTTTAACACCTTTGTATATGCCTGACATATTGGCACAACCGTCATAACCCTGACCATGGCATTTAGTTAACGAGAGTCCCTTTTCGTCTATTGCACTTAATATTTCTTTTTCTATTCCTAATGCACTTTGATCTTTTATTTCACAAAAACCTAAAAAGCTTTCATTTATCTTCACGTCACAAGGCTTTCTAGTGACATCATGAGAAACTGTAACATATCTAAATATGAGTTAATTGATCTCTTTTTGTAATGTCCTGTGTTGTATCTGTGATAATAGAAAAGAATGGGGCAGCTTTAATGTCATTAATAACTTCTTTTTCAGCTGCACGGGATAAGACGTTTATTAACTCAGTTTGAATTGAAGGGCTAAGGTATTTTTGCATGTATTTTGGTTTATTTATTAAATCACGTAATACCGGATTGTACTTTGTGAGAAGTTCAATTTGCCAAAAAAGTTTCCACTGTTTGATTTTCCAATTTCCTTCCTATGTCCCCGAAAAGCTATATTATTAGATGCCAGTGTTAAAGTCACATTCACAATACGCTCAAGTACTTGTTTCCATATGTACTCACTTTTCCTTAGTTCTGAATTCATACCCGGGTCAACTGTGTTTTCCTTACGCCACAAATTGAAAACAATGCATGTGTTCAAATGTGCATAGCTAGTTTCATGTCGCACTATACTTTTGGTTAGGCACCTCCAATCTTGAACCCCTTTCCTCCAAGCTGACAATGATTTCTGTCCTCCAAACAGCCAACATGGTTTATAGTAAACAGTCATTTTTAGATGAATAACACAACCATTCTCCAAATTCTCCAATGTGAACTTTTCGTAATATTTAGCAGAGAAGGACCTGTTTTCTGCTTAGTATCTTTGGGGAATTGGCCCGCTGACTGACAAGGATTTTGTCTAACACAACATTTTAGTTTCTTTATCTACATCTAATTGATAATCTGCACGATCATTTGAATAGTCTGTGATATTAATAAGCCTAATTATATTAATGGCGAGTTTGTTATAATCTTCGTTTTCACTTTCACAATTATTATTGGTGTTCACTTCAGAAGCGCACTCACTTGTGACACAGCAAACTTCTTAACCGTTGAGCTAGTACTACTACTACTAGGAAGAGAAAAAAAATCACTTATTTTCACTAATTTGTTTGTTTCTTTTTCTAATTCACGCTTTTTCTTTCTTTTTTGTGCACACTTAGATGTTTGTACTTACCTTTAAAAGGTTTCATTTTTCTGAAAAAGTACACATTTAAATAGAAAAACTGAAAAAGTTAAACTTTTAACTAGTAAAGTAAAGTTTTAAAAAATATCACACCACTTTTTTCGATACACCTAACTTCTCGTGAAGAAAGCTCGTCTGTAACTGAATTGGCTGTTGACTGACCATTATTCACCACATTTTAATGGATAATTGACAAGTGATATTGTTGTTGAACGAAAAGTGTGACAAAAGTTAAATGTTTAGAAAAAATGTGCATATTACAATTTCAGGAACACTACACATCAATAAAGAATAATTTTCTGCCTAATGTGATATTTTGGTATTAATTTTCATTGTTGTAATTATGCTTCGCTCTTTTGTGACGACAGAGAAACATGATGCAAACCAGTGTTACAAGAGAAGTCGTAGTTAAGGACAAGCATTGTTAACACACACAGCTGTGCTAAACTCAACTAAACGTTGACGGATTCTAGGAAACCGTTTTGAATAATCTGACCATTAATTTTCTATGCAGACTGACTTTAGTATTTATCTTATACATATTTCTGTATTTATATTTGTTTATATTTTAATTTTTTATATTCATTAATAATCTTAATAATAATATTTTTTTTCTGCGGGCCCCTAAAATCCCGGGCCCGCCCGCATTGCAGGCCCTAACGTTATGCCCCTGAGCTTTGGTGGGAAAGTGAACCACATATTCCAAGTTAAATGTATATAATGTATGTGCACTCCTTTCTTGCCACACAACCCGCAGGTTGGCAAAGTTGAATCACATCATATAAACTCAGTTGCACTGATCTACAATGAGATGAAGATAGGGGATCTTGTAAGATGTCAGCTACAGAACCTTTAATTGTAATTAGTAAGAGTGGTTTGAATTTACTGTAAACATTTTGCTGTGCTGGAGATGTAGCTGTAACTTATAAAGACAGAAGGTCTCCAGATAGTTTCACCATTGTCTAGACTGTTTAGTTGAGATTCAGGAAGTGTGTTATTTTCTTCCATTAGAGAGGCTATTTAACACCTCAAAGTAAAATATAAGATTCTGTAGTTGATGGAATAAAATCTGTAATGGAGTAACAAAAAAGTAGATAATATTGTTTTTGTTTCTCACTTAGTTGTTTATGAACACTACCACATGGTGTCCAGCCTCAGCACATTTTCTCCAACATGCCTTTCATTTGAACCATCTGTATGGGTGTTTGTAAAAGAAATCATAAAAATATTCTTCAATTAAAGATTTGCTTTTAAAAGTATAAAACCTTTCTTTACATAGTACTATCCAAAGGCGGACCCAGGGAGGGCTTAAGAGGGTATATACCCTCCTTAATTATAAAAACATAAAAATGGTGTTACTTTGGTAAAGGAAAAATAAACTCTGTTGTTTTTGTTGTTATTTATCCTTAACCAGATGACATTTATTTGTTCAGTCAATGAGTGAATTTATTATAGAAGTGGAATTGGTGTATCTCAAAAGTTGTTCCACTAACTCGAGAAGAAACAAGATAGGAAGTTTTCTCAAAATTTAAATTAATCTTTGCATCCAAAAGATAATTCATGGATCACTTACATAATATTTAAGCATACTCTTGTTGTTCACCAATGGCACTGGGGATTAATTGTTCTGCATCATTTTCCCTCTGGCTTCCCAATATAAGGTGTGTAAGTTATCACTTTTAAGGCTTTTGCATTTGGCGAGATGCGGTTTGTTCAGGATGACATCTTCTTCACAGAGAGTGCACTTGGGTGTAGGTAGGCATCCTATCTTGTAGAGATGTTCTGCGAGGCAATCATGGCCAGTTTCCATCCTAAATAAGGCCACTGCAGTCTTTCTTGGCATTTTTTGTATATCAACTCTATCTTTAATATTCTTATAATCTTTATCCTTGAATTTATCTTCTTCATCAAGTCTCTGCAAGTCAAGCATGCTCTTATTACTGACTGCATTTTGTTTAGTGGTAAGGTTATCTTTCAAAATATGTTAGCCTCTCCCTAAAGGAATCCTGTGTCTGGTTGTATTTAGAAGGCTCCTCCAATACTTCTGTGATATTGCAATGTATTGATTCACTCTAATTTAAAGTTATAGGTAATTAGAGCCCAATTGATTGCTTAATCAAACAATAAACTTTGCATAAAGAAAAGATAATATATATATATATATATATATAGGAAGAGCCAAAAAACTACGAACCGGCTGCACAGCGCTTTTCCTGTCCGCATCCTCGGCACTCGTTGCTATCTGCCGCTATCCTAGAAATGTGCGGATGAAACCATACAACATTTTTAAAACTACTTTTAAAGGCTTTACTTACCAACTTTATGAAAGGAGATGCTGAAACTGGCCACCGTCATTGTCTATACATTTTTGGTACCTCTTTAGGAAACTATCTTCACTCGCCAATTTTTTTTGAGTCAACAGTTGATGCCCGTACATATGTGAATACAATTTTGCCCCCCCCTTTTTTTTTAGAGAATTAACAGCCAGGGAGCGTGATTTTTCCTTTTTTCAACAAGACTCTGCAATAGCATATATGGCCAATATTTTGATGAGAAAGATTGAAAGTGTGTTTGAGCACAGACTTATTACTACAGATTTGTGGCCCCCTCGGTGCCCCGACCTGACCCCCTGCAATTTCTATCTTTGGGGTAACTTAAAACAATGTATACAAGACAAACCCACACACCCTGGAAGAATTAAAACAAAATATCCACCAGGAAATTGCCAGCATTTCTCAACGTGAACTATGGCAAGTGATGGATAGTTTCCTAAAGAGGTGCCAAAAATGTATGGACAACGACGGTGGCCAGTTTCAGCATCTCCCTTCATAAAGTTGGTAAGTAAAGCCTTTAAAAGTAGTTTTAAAAATGTTGTATGGTTTCATTCGTGCCTTTGTATGATAGTGGCAGACGGCAACAAGCTCCGAGGATGCGGATAGAAAAAACACAGTGCAGCCGGTTTGTAGTTTTTTGGCTCACTACGTTTATATATATGGACCATAATATGGAAAAGCAAATTAATTGTTTTGTGCGTAATTTTGTTATACTTTTGTATGTCTCTTACAGTAGATAAGGGAAGTTGTCATCAAGTTTCATTGTGTGAAGCTCCTACAAGTTTCAGTGATGAAGGTTTTATACAATGAAAATGTCTTTTCTGCATGGTAAGACGTCGCAGATGTACCATCACCAGACAGCATTTTGCTAATTTGACAGATTGTTTTGTAAACAATATCTTTATTTAATACCTGACCTGAATTTCTGAAGACAATTAATTGAAAATTTGATCTATCAGAGAAAATGAATACTACAGAGTTATTTTGAGCTTCCAACTCTGTTATAATTTCAGTTGATATACAGAAGCATTTATGAATACACTGGATTGTTTTTCATTATGCCATTTTCAGAAAGCATTCTCAAGCTGTTGCAGTGCTAGCTTTATCTTTTGCATTTAAATAATTAACAATTTCACTTTACTGAAATGTTCTGCATAGTATGACATATAACCTTAAACCATGTACCTCAGTGATTTAAAACTGACTCAGGAGGTAAAAGACAAATTTGCAAATAGTTTACAAAATTGCTTTACTGTAGGAGACTCCTTCACAAATGCTTTAACATTGGGAACAAGTAATCCATGTCTTTATATTTGGCTCTAATAGTTTGAGTGATACGATGTAAACCTGAGAAGGGCAAGTTGGGTGAATTAATATGGGATTAAGAAGTTTTAATTCAGCTCCTGCTTTAACTCTATACCACTGAGAAATAATAATACATTCTCATAGTGTATTCCGTCTAGCCACAAGGAGGTTAACGTGTCATTGAAAAATTTTGCATCCGTGCTGCGTTTTACTCGGTCAAGTACTTGAGTATTCAAGAGGAATGATTTGCTACCCACTTTCATTGCACCAACTACATACACACTATCCTGTTGCTTCTGATGTTTTGTGTGATTGAAATCCAGATTTTTTTGTGTTTCACTGTGTGTATATTGAAAACTCTGTGGTACATAGTTTCTGCATAATGTAGATTAGTCCAGGACCCTTTGTGTGTGTATTTTATAAGAAACCCCAAAGTGCACATTCAGTTTCCAGGATGGAATGTTGGTGATTAGTAAAGTTAAATAGTAGTCTTTACAAAAACTGTTACTCAAACTTGATAGTTCTCCTGCTTTACTTGTTATCAGTTGTTGATTTAAAGTAAACTTCTTCCTCATCCTGTCCTTATATTAATGTGCTGCACAACTTAGAATTTTTTTTGCAGAAACATACTTCACATTTCAGGCAAAGCAATATCTCACTGATATTTACATGCACAAATTGAGATGTTTATTACTCTAGCTTCATTTCCTACACCAGAGCTGACACTTAGATTCACTGCTGTGCTTCCTTCTGTTTCATCCTAGGATTTTGGATTTGGAGGACTCAAAATGAACATTTTCCAGAAATCTCCATATCAAATTTTTGGGTGAAATACAAGACTTCTCCACTTACTACAGCTAAGAGGTAGATAGAGTAAAAATTGCATGTCTTTGACAGTCCTAAGGTTGAATGTGATTGTTAGCATTGGAAAAAAGGATAAAACCATTTAATATCAGCTACCTGCATTTTATGCACCGATTTCTGCTCTTTTTCTCCATCTTGCATTGCATCCAACACCACCTAGGGAGGTTTTAGGTGGTGTTGATTTTATCCACCTGTGTGCTGTAGGGGTAGCAAGTGTGCCATTAAAACTAGAGGACCCAAGTTTAAATCCCGGTTGTGGTGAGCCATCTGGATAAGGGTTTATCAGTTTTCCTTAATTCTCGTAAGATATATGTCAGATAACTCTAATCTCAATGCATGTTGAGCTCATTTGTGCATAATTCTATCCCTTTCATTCACCATCTCTGTATACATGCATCATTAGCAGGTTTAAATGTTGTCCTCTGTGTTCTAGGGGTACCATGCTAGCCTCTAGTTCCTGAGGTCACGGGTTCAAACCCAGCATAGGGTGATGTATATTTTCTGGGGTAAAAATCCTTAGCCTGGCTTCCTTCAGAACGGAAGCAAAGCTGGTGGTCCCGTGTTATAAATTTACGGCATGTAAAAGAATCTCAAACCTGATAGAGGCCTCTGAGCAAAATTTCCAGTCTTTCATGCCTAATATAGAATGGGATGCCAAGAACCATAGTAGTTAAAGAGCGTCCATAAATATAATTTAATTTAAGCAGATTTAAAAACATAACAAACAAATATGATCTGTTTGTTACCTTCACGTAACTTACTGTACTCTCTCTTCTATAAACTAAGCTTATAGAAGCGTATTCTTCTATCTACTTTTTCTTAATCCAGGTAAACTTTCATTACACATTTACACATTTTATTGTAGGATACAGTAGCCAAAGTGATAGTCAGATTTTAGAGTGTGTTGCTATGTGTTGGCCATGTCATTTGCATGACTGTGAAGAAAACAAAACAATAGCAACTTATCACTTTAAAAAGTATAAGTATTTGAAAATTCAAACCAATAGCAAAGAATATCTCTGAAATGGTTAACACCACAAAAAGTTTTATTTGACATAAGTTCTGTGCTTTAAAAGGATCTATTCTTTTGTGTAATCTCTTATAGTTTCCCAATTACACAACAGGCATTTAAAATGAGGAGAAATTGACAGGCTATTCACAGAAAATTCAAAATATTTTTCATTTGCCATACAAATATCTTATATACGAGAGATGCTATTTTAATCAAAGTTGTTAGAGCTATTTTTGAGACAGAAAAACGTAACAAAAGTTTTTCCATAGAAAGGGTAGATTGGGGTGGGGGATATTTTGAAAATCGTTGTGTCGCATCCTTGAAAGATGCTGAACTTAAATACGAGGGTCACTGCGAACATTTTGAGATGTGAAAAAGTGAAGGTTGACCCACTTGAATGGACTGCAGGTTGGGTTAGTCCCATCCTTTGTGAGTAAACTGGCATCAAGTAGTGACTCTCCCACTCCAGGAATTCCAGCAGCACAAGGATGAACAACCCGGGGTACACAGGTAATCACACCTTGCAATGGAGCTGGAGAGGGAGCATTTTCACTTAATGATTTTCTATGATTTTAAAAGTGGGTTAAACCAGTGCCAAAGTCTTGAATGTTTCCAACAGGCTTTTGGGGACATTGCTCCTTCCTGTGCCACAGTTTTCTGATGCTTTCAGGAATTTCAAGGAAGCCGAACATCTTTGAAAGATGAGAGAAGCGGGCATCCAGTAACGGCAGTGACTGAACAAAACATTGCATCTGTTGAGAAAATGCTTTGCGAAAATAATCATGTGCCATTTAAGGAAATTGAGGCAGCATTGCAGATTGGTTCGCTAGCAGTTTTGAAAATCCTGCATAAATTCCTTCATGTGAGGAAGGTCTCATCCAGATGGGTGCCTCACAATTTGACAGAAGAACAAAAACACACCCATGTTGAATGGTGTGAGGAAATACTGACAAAATTCGAAGGAGGGAATTCTAGGTTTCTGGCATTGTCACAAATGACGAAACCTGGATTTATCAGTTTTATCTGGAGACCAAGTGGCAATCAGCAATGTGGATCTTTTCTGATGAGAATCCACCGACAAAAGTGCCAGCAAGTGAATGGTAGCCTCATTCTTCTCAAAGCATGGCCATGTGGCAACTATTTCTTTGGAGGAGTAAAGGACAGTTACCGCTAATTGGTACACCACGGTTTGCCTCCAAAGGTTTTCGTCAAACTTCAAGATGGTGGCCAAGTACGGGACTGCGAGAGAACCTTCTCCATCATTACGATAGATCTGCACACATGGCCAACATCACTATTCAGTTCCTGGAGTCTACAGATGTCAAACTTATCCACCATACAGTCCTGACCTGGCTCCATGTAATTATTTTCTGTTTACGATGGTACAAAGTCTCATATGTGGAAAGAGATTTTCAACCCCTGAAGATGCTGTTACCAGCTACGAAGGGGAGGTTGCGGCCATCGAAGAAAATGTGTGGCAAGAGTGCTTAGAGATAGTTTCAGCAAATGCAAAAGTGTATACAGTGTGGTGGTGAGTACTTTGAGAAAGCGCACCAGTCAGAATAATTTTAAAAAAGTTATTATTTGTGTATCTCAAAACTTTCATAGTAACCCTCATACTATACTAGGTATTTAACTAACTTTTCATTTTTGAGTTATGCTGCACGCGCACACACGCAGAGAGAGAGGGAGGGAGAGAGAGAGAGAGAATTCTTTTCTTGGATTTGGGTAGTTTCAAAATTTGTATTTTAAGTGAAGTCTCTATATAGAATTTTTTGGGTGGAATCCAATACTTCCTCTACCTACTATAGGTAAGTAGTAGAGAAAGTAAAAAGTTTACCTATTTATTCTGGAGTGTATATTGAGTCATATTTTCAAGATTCTAGGGATTCATTTTGCTTTAGTTACATATTTTCTTTATCATACTCTTGTTTCTTTCCTTTAAAGATCTATGAATTGTTTTAATTCAGCATTTCTCTACCCATTAGAAATTCACATATGTAGATCCCATATACAGTCAAACTTGGCTAATTCAAAGTTGAAGGGACCAAGAAAAAAAATCAAATTATTGAAGATTTTGAATTACAAAAGTTTGATTTTTAAATTTTTTTTTTAAATTAAAACAGGTCTAAAGTAAATGAAATTATAGGAAGGACAACATTACAGTGCGTACTTACAGTTTTGTGATGTTAAAACTCGGGTTCAGTTCAGATTCAAAGTTTTTTAAAGAAACTTGATATCTTTGTTTGTTTTTTAGCATTTAACCTTTGATTCACACAAAACACTTCTAGTATATTGAGTGATTGGAACATTGTTTCACTCACATTTTGTTGTCCCTCAACACAACACCTGAATTGTTGTAAGTGATCCATGGCCTCAGCAATTGTAGGAATTGTTTTCACGGGTTGTTCTGGTTCTTCTTCATCTGAAGATAGGGCTGCAGTTTGTGTAGTCATGATGTCGCCCAAAATGTCTGCATCTGTTAGCTCCCCACAAACTGCCAATTCATCGTCCATGTGTACAAAATCCTCATAGAGAACACCAGTTTCAGAATTTACATCTTCCCAGTATTCAAGTGTAGGCACAATCGTTCCATTTTCTTCAAGACCTTCACAGAAGCTGGCCTTTCGGAAACAGTTGGCTATGTTGCTTGGTTTCACTTGGTCCCATGCACCACTACACTATTCGCTTCTAACAGAAGATTCTGGACCACCAGACACCTGTAGAAATGCTTGAAATTTTTTATTACTCCCTGATCCATTGGTTGCACTTTGAGTCATATTGGGGGGGGGGAAAACAAAACTTTGATATTCCCTAACAATGGAATACTGTTATAGCCTGTACAATTGTCAATAAACAGTAAAACTGTGTGATTTTGTTTGCAAAACTTTTTTTCTAGCTTCAAGAGCCATCTTCCAGAAATTTCACTCATCATCCAAGCTTTATTAGCTTCATATTCCACAGGCTTAGATTTAACGTTTTTAAAGCACCGGGGTTTGGCTGACTTTCCAATCATTAGTAATGGAATCTTTTCAGTGCCATCCATATTGGCACCAATCAGGAGTGTGATGTGTTCTTTGCTAAGTTTTCCCCCACTACATCATTCTCCTTTAAATGCAAGTGTTTTATCTGGTGCACATTTATAAAACAGCCCTGTCTCGTCGACATTGAAAATATCTTTTGCATTTTTGTATTGAATCCACTCTACCAAGCTTGTTTTCCAATCACTGGCTGCTTGCTGGTCAACACCTCCACTTTCTCCACAAACAGTTTTAAAGGAAATACCATTTCGCCTTTTAAAACCATCCAGCCATCCACTGCTTGCCTTAAAATTAGTTTTTCCCAATTGCTGTGCAAATTCTGCTGCTTTCGCTGTGATAAGAGGTCCACTTACTGGAATTTTTTTATCCCGTGCCTGCTTGAACCACTTTTTAACACATTCATCGACGTCAGGATTTTCAAGGCCCTTTTGCTCTTTTTTTACTTTTGTCGCGGTTTGTAACTACACTGTTCAAATTTTGTCCTTATTTTTGAGGTACGTAGACAACGTATTCTGGGGATTTCCAAAATCTTTTGCAATGTCACACTTTTTTTAAAACCTTTTTCCACTTCGCAAATGGTTGCTGCCTTTTCAGCTAAAGTAAGAGTTTTGCAATTTATACGTTTAGGTTTGGAGAGATCCATGGTCGGCTCAGTTCACTACTTAAACACATACTGATGATTTTTATGTAACTGTGTACAGTGTTTAAAAATGCTCACTTTACTGCATGGGAAGTTATTTGCTGTAAACGTAGCAGGTAGACAATGGACGGGTGCAGTGTTCACAATGACAAGTGCCTTGTAAGAGGCCAGGGGCTGGCAACAAGTTCCTAGAATTGCACAAAGAAGCTTGACTAACCAACATGCCTTACAGCAGGAGAGGGAATTACAATATGATGCATTTCCTGGAATTTATCCAGCAAGTTTGACTAACTTATAATTTTTTCAGTCATTCTCGTTGAATATTATATCAAATTATCCAAAAGAAATATCGATTTACAGAAGGTTTTTTAACATTGCTTTGTATAGGAATGTCAAGGGACCATGCTAAAAGCTCGAATTATCCACAATTTCGAAGTAAAAACGTTCAAATTAATCAAGTTTGACTGTATATTAGCTACTATGCATAGGTATCAACAGTTATTATTCTAGCTATTAAAAACAGAAGCACTCAAGCAGTGAAGTTTTCTCCATGTTGAGTTTGAAATGTGTCACACTATCTTTACACAAACCTTCACTTACTAAGTTATTAAAACTGGAACATTTTCGAAGGCATTCATCCTCATCAGCAGTTAGGTGACTAAGTGTGTTGCTTCTTTCCTCTTCTTCCTCTCCTGGCTGGGTTGGATCCTACTGCTGTCTACTGGTAGAGTGACAAAGCTCTAACAAACTACTTGCCAGGATTTCAAAATTTACACTATTATCTACATTCTCGACAATTAATATTTTCTCCCAAATAGTCAGTTCTAGTGATGAAATTGGTTTTAACAATTTTATGGCTTGACCAATGCTGTGCTTAAACCAAAAGAGGTGTGACACAGCGGATTTGTCTGTTTATGTTTTATATTTTTCTGGCGCTCTTTCTGATGCTCAAATTTCTCTCGGTTTACCTATGTATACCTTTTTCACTATAAGCTGAAAGGAGAAGTAAACAAAACTTAAATGTATTACTCCGCCAAGCACATGGCAGCACCACATGGAGGATGATGGGAACTAAGATCCGTGAGAGGAAATTGTAGAAAGCGAATACAGTATATTGCGCAGCTTGGGGATCATTAGCTTTTAAACATTGTATGTCTTATTCCTATATTTTGCCTTACATCCTAAACTTGTAACACACAATACTAAGAGTAGACAAATAAAAGTTGTACCTGATCAGCTCAGCATCTGTGTTTAAAGGTACTGGATTAAACTGTTCTTAACTTCAAGCTTTAGAAATCATTCATTTAATGACTAATATCAGTATACCACTTTTGTTTTAACCTTTTATGAGTCAACAAGTTAAAAAAATGATTAGCACTCTAGGTAAAAAACAACAGAAAACAAACACGGCCCAAGCTATCCGAGCAATAATTGTGCATCACTAACAAAGAAGTTCAATTATTGCTAAACAATGGGCAACCGTATTCATTGGCAATTAAAGATGGGTACTTTTCACAGAATTTGTTAAAAGCATTTAACACAATTGTCTTTCCATTTCCCGCATTTGTTTTCCACAGTGGCAGAGGATTTTCAGCTGGAAAGCGAAAATGAACTGCAGCGCTTGCGCATAGCCTCTTAAACCCTCTGTTATAACGGTTTATTTAGTTATAGGTGAATCTGAACAAACACATCTAGTTTCATAAATTGAACTGTTACAATAACCAGTTTTTTAAATTTCTCTGCACGGGAATAACCACAAAATGTTACAATCTGAATAAAACTGTTTTTTTATAGAGGAAGAGACGATATGCTAAGCGGGAAAAGTTGTAGTTTGCCCACCAGCCAATGAGGTGCGATCTTGTCACGTGGTTTTGTTTACTTCTCCTTTCAGCTTATAGTGAAAAGTGTATAGAATTATTCACAATCTTTGTAGTTGAATTGGTAGATTCCTGATTTTAGTACATCTGAGACTGTGTGTTTTAGAGTGGCTTGTTTAGCAAATTGTTAGGCTGTATCTGTTGAGAGAAACTAATTAGATGCCAAACTTATTCAATATTTTTTCAAATTTTTCTAAATGCCTATGTGAACTTCTTATATTTCCAGTTTGTGTCACTGATTGTCTCAAGGGTAGTTGTTTGGCCTATTTCTTTAAGTTTATCTTTCTGTTTAAATATCTTAAATATGAAGCTGGGTTGAAGCTGTTTATCGCTGCAATTATTAATATTAACTGTAGTAAAAATGCACCTAAGACATTATTATAATGTACTGTCATGTGATAATTCAATCTTATAGCTTCACCAATATGAAAATGGGTTTGTGAAAACTCTAGAAAGATAAGCTTCTGCTAACAGGAAGCTGATAAAAGCAATTGTGAAATTTCAGTAAACATACTTGGAAAACTCCAGTTATCAACTTAAATGATTTTAGCATTAACCATAATATATTGGATGTGGAAAAATTGTGCAGAAAGGCATTTTTAGGTTAGGAGCATGAGTTGCAGATGCAGTATAACAGCAGGAACGCTGCACGAACATAATTGAAATTTGAGTTTATGAAACATCTTCATTAGCCAGTCAAAATGAAACGTAACTCACATGACAAGTGTGTACATACTGTCTCAACTAAAGAGTACTTTTATGCTATGAAAAATTAATCATTACATGAATATGCTGTACTGTATGGAACAAGGTGAGCATTTGTTATTACCATACCATTGAGTAGGCTTCACATCACGCACACCTATTATGCGGTCCAAATCTGTTGATGTTTGAGACTTGTCCACTATTACGGCACTAGCGAATAGCAGCAGTGTGGCATTGCCTCATATGGCCAGTACACCCAGCTGCTGGTAAAACTCTAATTGCAATATCATGTGCACGCATGCATATTTCATGTTTCAGAAAAGCAACAAGTAGCTAGGATAAAAGGCAACATTTTCCTGAACAAGTACAAAAAAGAATCATATTTCTACACCCATCGATTCGCCATTAATTTATAGTTATCTTTTGTGATGTTTAAATGGAGACTTTTAGTTATAGTAATGTTTGTAATAGTAATAAATCCATTGCTGTCATAGTTATTTTATATATTGTTATGTCATAGACATAACTATCACTTAATAATGTGCAATTCTCTATGTTCTAAATAAATTTAGAAATAGTTATCCCACAAGATTTTCTAATACAGTTACAAACTTGTCATGAAAATCCTTCCTAAGCCCTCTGACGCAGCTCTACAAAATCTTACATGATGCTCTTTTTAATAAACATCATGTATGGTTTTGTTTCACAGAATAACACCATTGGAAAACCAATGATTAAGTGCATTTTAGTAGTTAGTATGCTTATTTCTGCATAATGCAGAATCCTAGAACCAAACACGTATCCGTTACATGAGAAGAGCAACATTTATAACATTCAACACCTCGTTACTTGGAATGTACACAACCAAAGCCATATAAAGAATAATCCAACTGAGAACTTTAAGCAAAGAATCGGCAACTGTCATCATATCCTCGAGGAAGTATCAACAATGGAATTCATTGCACCATCGACGTGATAGCTCAAGGTTAAAACATTGACAAAGCAAAAATACTGCTGGTGTACTTTTTACAGCACACTTGCTGGAAGGTTAAGCGACTCAGTTGTGATTTCAACTACGGTGTACTCAGTTCTTACAGTGATAGGCTTTGCCCTCGCATTTATAAAGTTAACTCTTTCATGACAATGTCGCTTAGTAAGCCCAATGGTACCAGTGGATATAGCAGTAAGGTTAGGGCTGTTGTCTTCAATGTGAATAATTTCTTTAAAAAGTATGCACACGAATAAAACTGCAAAAATCTTAAGTTCACGAAATGTCAAGAACTTATGGCTGATGCGTGCTCAGTAAGTACATCAGCTGTTTCACGTGTGTGTGAGGAAGCGAAAATGGCACACGCAGAGGGAGCCGTGAAATTGTTTACATCACCAAGCAAGCATATACGCTTAGCTAAGAGAGTGACAAACCTGGACGATTATGAAAAAGATGTATGGCACAGTGTCTTTGAATTTTATGATAAACATGTTATCGAGGATGATGAGAATCCGTTAGCTGTGCCACTTGAATAACAAAAGATGCATGGAAAGATATGGTTTTTATTTCTCTGTTGTATGTATTACATTTCCATTATTGTGTCTCTTTTTGCTTTCTTGTAGTTTTTAAGCGAACATTGCATTGGCATTTATAATAAAGTGAAGTTTGGCAACCGCGCAGTCACTCCATATTGGTTGTCACAAAACGTCAAGAGATTTGGACTGCACAGTAGTGACAGTGACTAATGCTATACGAGAGTGTGTTTTGTTTACATCTGATATGCCACAAACAAGTTTCACAATTGGAGACTTTAACAAGACAGTTGATGCATGTAGTGCAATAAAAAGCTTCTGTGATCCTTTGTTCCTATCCTCAAAATGCTTATTTTGTTACTGCCTTTCTGCACTTAGTATAATTGTTTCAAACTGAAACAACTCATCTCCTTCAGATTTCCTTCTTTGAGAGACACCTAATTGTAACTCAGTGTGCTGATAGTAGACTCTTCCAACCAGTTTTCTCTGTTGTATAAGGAATTTTTATAATCTATATTGCAGGCTATACTTGAATTTCGTATAGGACTGAATTTTCAGTATAGAACACTGTCCTCTCTTATTATACCAGCTCATGTGCATTTGTTTGAAAGGCTCATATGCATAAATTTGAGCCAGCTGCTGAGGGGGAGGGAGAAATGAAGTTGTTCATGTGAACCCACTCAGGCTCACCAGTCGTAGTGTGGAAGGGACTATTTGAAACAGTGCCTGGCTTGTAGCTGCAGCTCTAGTGTGGATGCATCTAATGCTCAGTGTAAATCAGGCATGCAGAACTGGAAAGGGAAAAGAAGAATGACAGAGAAGGGAAAGCATGGGTTCTGCTTCCATGGTGAACTTCAGACTGTGATATCTTTATTGATTTACTATAGAATGGAAAATTACAGTCTCTTTGTATTAACCTTTCACTATAGTACAGGGAGAGCCAAAAGACTACAAACTGGCTGCGCAGTGTTTTTCCTATCTGCATCATTTGCGCTCGTTGCCGCCTGCCACTATCATAGAAAGGTGCAGATAAAACCCTACAACATTTTTAAAACTACTTTTAAAGGCTTTATTTAACAACTTTATGAAAGTGTGTTTGAGGACAGAATTATTAGTAGAGATTTGTGGGCCCTCTCGGTCCCCCGACCTAACCCCCTGCAATTTCTATCTCTGGGGTAACTTAAAACAAAGTATACAAAACAAACCCACACACCCTGGAAGAATTAAAACAAAATATCTGCCAGGAAATTGCCAGGTTTTCTCAACGTGAACTATGGCAAGTGATGGATAGTTTCCTAAAGAGGTGCCAAAAATGTATGGACAAAGCGATGGGCAGTTCCAGCATCTCCTTTCATAAAGTTGGTAAGTAAAGCCTTTAAAAGTAATTTTAAAAATGTTGTATGGTTTCATCCATGCCTTTCTATGATTCTGGCAGACTGCAACGAGCACCGAGGACGTGGACAGGAAAAACACTGCGCAGCCTGTTTGTAGTTGGCAGTAATACATGGTGTATAGATATTAGGATTTTTTTTTTTTTAAAGTTTGGTGTTCCTTTAATCGATGAATGAATAAAATGGGTTAAATGGTGCTAAAATGAGCCTGGAATCCATAGAGCTTGAAAGTTACCTGACACTCATCTTTTCGGGAAAAGGGAAAATCCTGGAAAAAAACCTTATCTGGATAACTCACCATAACTGAGATTCGAGTTTTGGTAGTTTAATCACAAAGATGCTTTTCTTTGCAGGATTAGCATCAAGAATAAGTAATAAAATTCTAACATATAGAATTTTTTGTGTTTTTTTTTCAGATTTGTAGTTGACTCTGAGAATACAAGTAACATACTTCGGATGGCTGACAGTGACGGCAAAATAGAAAAGGAGATTCTTGGCAGAAAAAATATCAGCTGCAATGAAATTCAACCCAGAAGACAACTTTCTTCAAGTGTTTATATAAGGAATAACAATGTCCCATTTTCTTCATAGTTCATAGTGTTGTCTTAGTGGTATCAACATACATGAAATGGCCACCAAAATAGACGTCAAACAGGAACCACATTTGTTGGAAAGAACAACTGAAATCATGGCTGAGGCAGAAGTAATTAGTAGTTCAGATATTTGTGTTAAAAGCGAGTTAGATTCATTTGCTTCAGTTTATTTAGTGGAGTCTGGTTCAGACATATTTGGGGATTATTATGAAAGAGACACCAAAATTGAGATCAAGAGTGAGCCTGACTGCTTGGAAGGAGCATCACCTGAGCTGAAATTGGAATCTGAGGAGATTGACCATAAAAATGCACAGGTAAGATATGTAAAATGTAGTACTTAAATGAGGGCATATTGCACACTTGCCAACTTTACAGTTTGCTCATAAAATGTATGGGAACAGGTCTTTTTATGACTACAGCAAAGGAGGTATTTTTATGGCTTTGTAGGCAAATTCAGAGTGCTACAGACCTCCGCCATGGACATTACAAAGCATTAAATTCTGTGGCATTATGTTGTAACTTAAGAGTACAGACTGAATGTACCATGCTAATTGGTAACAGTGCTATGATAGGCCAGAGTTATCTATGTGCCTATCCTTCATCATGATCATGGTCCCCCTTCACAGGATTGCAACAAAATCATAGCATGCAGATTTAAAATTTTATTGCACTCCTACTGTTCCATTCCAAACCAGAGTGCCTCTCACTGTAAACAAACTCTTTGTATTATCTGCGCGAAAGTAGTTCACAATCCCTGCCCCTAAAGGCAGCTTGTTCCCCTCTCACATGCTTGTTGAACATTGTTTCAATCTATAAAAAGTCGCCCTGCGTGAGAATCATAGTTCAAACTGCAACCTGAGGTAACAATCGATTCTATAAGTATGCGGAAATGAACATTTTACTTATATTAATCACAATCCTCAGCAAAGGTGCAACACCCAAATCCGAATCCTCCGAAGATGACTCAGCTGCCATATTGGAATCTGAACTACTCTCCAAAATGATGACAAGCTTGGAAAGGTAAAATCAGACGACTGAAAAATGCAATGCCATAACCGGGATTTGAATCACGGATCTCCCGGTCTCCGTCTGGTTGCTCTAACCACTGAGCTACCATGGCAACATGCTGGTAGGACATTAAATTCTCCAATTTCATTAATTGACCTAATAGTGGTTGAAACTATGAAGCCCGGGACTTAAAGTACTTACAACATTGTAGGTTGCCATTGGGGTATGTCATTTCAATATAATTTGAGATCTCCTTTTGGTTTACCGGGAAACATGCGAATGTTGTAGAATTTAATGTCCTACCGGCATGTTGCCATGTTAGCTCAGTGGTTAGAGCAACCGGACGGAGACCGGGAGATCCGTGGTGCAAATCCCAGCTATGGCATTGAATTTTTCAGTCGTCTGATTCTACCTTTCCAACCTTGTCCAACATACGGCTTGTGTGGAAGAACAATTAATTCCAATGACAAGGTTATCCACAATTCCACAACATTGTCTCACACAAAACAAGTTCCCACATTTGATTCTCCTATTCTGTGTTCTATTATGTCTGTTTATATTCTCTGCGTGCTTTGGTTACACTTCTCACTGAAACGTCTGTAAAATCGGATATTAGTTTCGTAATATGCACTAATGCAAGTGTCGGGTATTTTTCTAATAGCATTTTGAATACATTAAGTATTGTGTGTTTTTCGCCACTGTTTAACAGTTTGTTCGCATTACACACACGTTCCTCTGCCATGAGAACTCAAATTCCAACTGATTAAATCACAAGATTTGACCTGAGCTGAGCATATGTGTGTTAGCGTATTATGAATGACTGTTCGCTTATCATATTTCCTGTGTTACGCAAAGTGTTTATTCGGTACTCAGATAGCACCTCTGGGAATTCATTGCTGCATTTCTCATATAGGCAAGGGAATGGCAGTCTTGCATACAGTTGGTATTAACAAGCAAGATGCTCTAGGCATTAGCGCAACAGCAGACGAAAATCATATTTTGTAATCTCTTAACAGTTAGTATGTATCCATTACCTTCAGAAATGAGTTCTTATGATAACCGCAATAAAATGTGCAGTTCTATACCTTTCCTGCCCTAATATTTCATGATACAATGCATGTATTAAGGAACTATTTACATTGGCATAAGAGTGTGTTCTTGGGTTCGTGACAAGCAGAAGCACGTGCTTTTGTTTACATCAGAGGGAACTCTGGTTTGGAATGGACAGTAGTAACCAGCAATAAATAGGCGTGAGTATTCAGTAATGGACGATGTAAAGACAACTCCCTCACTTAAATTATCTTATTCTCATTCTATGGCTGCGACATGTTTTTCTCAATTTTTGTGACAGCTTTTGTTTATAGTGCATGCTATGAAGTGTAAAATGAACTGGAAATCTGATAGCCTGGGAAGTGGTGTTCTTCTTTGCTTTAGTATGTATTTATTATGGTGCCAGGAAGAATTTCATGTGTGACAGAAAGAAGCAGTACTACCATGCTTTTAAAGCTTTTTTGTGAAATGAAATTACCATTTTTTACTTTTTCTACTATGTACATAGTAGGTAGAGAAGAGATTGCAGTGCACTAAAAAATTCGATACCAAGATTTCACTGGAAATATATCTTTTGAGATCCCCTGAATCCAAAAGAAGCATTTTTAGAAATAGGTCTGTCTGTGCGCATGCACCATACCTCAAAAGTGAAATCTCGGATAAATACCGAACATGGTAATTAAGTTCAGTACCTTCCAAAGATGTGACATGAAAATTATGAAGAAACTCCCTCATCCTCAAACTACCCTCTTCATGAAATAATTTTCAAACCTTTTTATTTTCTAAAACAGTGAATAATAATTTTGATTGAAACACCATATATTAAAGATATTTAGCTGATAAATAAATGCATATCTTGAATTTTCTGGGAATAGCCTTTAAAGTCCTCTTCATTCAGAAGGAGTTTTGTAGAATCTTGTATTACTGGTAAATGTTAAGCAATATATGAAAATGTAGTGTGCAAAAAATATAGATCTCTTTAAAACACACAATTTATTTCAAACAACTTTTTTGTGGCATCAGCCATTTCTGAGATATCCATTATTAATGGTTCAATTTGTTCTATACTTTGTCATTCTTTCAGTCCTGTAGATTTTTAATAGTTTCTCGTGATTGCATGGAAAGGGTATGGAATTTTAAGGCCAGCATATAGTGTCCAGTTCTTAAATATCTGACTCATTTCAATTCTTTATTCATCTTATAAAATTGTTACAATTTATGGTTTTGTCAGTAAAGAAATCTTACATATCAAAGATATTCATATGTGCAAATTGATACATTTAAATTTCAGATGTCAAGGACAAACTTAGCACTTATTTATATGGATTCTAATACTTCGTTTATTGAATAATATTTGTGTTCCATTAAGATATTTTTAATTTTCTTTCTAAATCTATGTGCATTAAGATCATCAAATCCTCTACTTAGTTTGTTATATAATTTTATACCTTGATGGTCAATGGATTTTAGGCTGTTAGAGGTTCTTTGAGTAGAAAGATGAATATGCTTTGTTGTCCTTGTGAAATAGTCATGGTAGTCTTGAAATCCTTGATATTATTATGTATAAAGCACACAGTTTCTAACATATATACACATGGAAGAGGTAGTATATTTAACATGATAAAAAGTGGTTGACTGGGAGTATCCTGTCTTACATTAAGGATAACACGTATGATCTTCTTTTGAGGTTTAAAAATTTTTTGAAGATTATTTGAAGCAGAGCCCCAAAAGGGGATTGCGTAGCTTAGAAGTGACTGCACATAGCCATGATAGGTAATTTTTAAAGCATTAATAGTAATGATATTTCTTAAGTAGCTAAAGGCAAATACTAGTTTACAGAGTTTAGCAGATAGGTATTGTATATGGTTGTTCCAATTCAACTTAGAATCTATTGTTACTCCTAAAAACATTGTGTTATTAACTTCAGAAATAGAGTTATTAAAAATTGAGATATTAGATATTACCTTATCTGATTAAAAACCAAAATTAATGAGTGATGTTTTTTGTTTTACAATTTAATGATAATTTATTGAGATTTAGCCAGTATTCAAGTTGGTTTATCGAGGTACTTACAACTTCATTTAATTGTGCTCAACTTTTTTGAGTGAGGAGTGGATTTGTATCATTGGCAAACAGCACTGGATGGCATTGATGGAGTGCCTTAGGGAGATCATTGATAAATAGAAGAAAAACTAATGGCCCCATAACTGAACCCTGGGGGACTCCACATTTAATTACCTGTGATTTTGATTTGGTAGAGCTCAAATCAAGACTATCGCAGTTGCCTTAATTTTATAATGAAATGTGTAATGTAGCTATTTCTGCAAAGGTTTATCTCAATTAAAATAGGTAGAGAGAAAAATAAACTTTCATAAGAATAATTTGTATAGCCACTAATAAACGATAGAGCATAGAGAAAGTCATGTGAATAACACATCAGAATTTTTTTTATGTTTACAGCACTGAAGGTTTTCCAAATTTTAAATGCTGTGGAACAATTCTAGAGCTATGCTTATTAATACTGTATTTGTTTTTTTAAGAAACAACAGTTATCTTCAGCTTGTAATTTATAGCAAATACAGTAGAATGTCATTGGTACATTCTTGCAGAAACAAGGATTTGGACGTCACAGATGGCAAAACATGTTAACAAAATGACAAAATCTGCAATTTAAGAACTTTAAAATTCTGTAATAAGAATCTAATAATACATCTTGCCTCGCAATTGAGTACGAAATATGTGTGTACAATATTTATACTGACTTGAAATACATGTCTATGGTTAATTGCTGTGTTGGTTTCAATGCCAAACTTTTACTGTCCAACTTGTTTAGTAAAGTCATTATGCTGTTATCAACTTTGAAACACACACATGTCGTTTCACTATGTTCATTGCTTCCAACACTGTAGGAAATGGCTCAGCATCTGGCTCGTCACTTTCATCCCACACTGATGGTTCTGTCATCTATTCAAGTATTTCATTTATCATCACAGTTTTGTACACTGGAATTTCATTGTGAATGTTTCAAAAGAGATGCTGTCTGCTATTTGGTGCCATTCTTCACACTTGGAAAACTCATCTACTAGCATGATGTCATCACCAAGAACATGACAAAAGCCAGCTTTATTGAAGCAGTTCTAAATTGTATCTTGTGTCACAGAATCCCAGGCAGAAAAATTAAATTAAATTGAGTTTTATTTATGGACATTCTTTAACTGCTGTGGCCCTTAGCGTCCCATTCTATATTGGGCTTGAAAGACCAGTAATTTTGCTCAGAGGCCTCATTATCAGGCTTGAGGTTGTTTTACGTGCCATAAATCTATGACATGGGACCACCGGCTTTACTTCCCTTCCGAAGGAAGCCATGCTAAGGATTTTTATGCCTGAAAAAATCCATCGCTCTCCGCCGGGTTTGAACCTGCGACCTTGGGAACTAGAGGCTAACCACTACACCATGGAGGATGACAATCCCAGGCAGCCTTAATGAAATGTATTACATCTAAGACGGTGATTTTTCTTGTCGATTGCAGCCAACCTTCTCTGTACTAGCCTCTTATGATACGTTTGCTTTATGCAGCGTATACCTTGACCTTGTAGCTTACTTGTGCAGTTTACTGGGAGAAAAATTATCTTTATGTTTCTTAAATTTAAACAGTTGGTAGATGAGCAGCACACTGATCAATAAAGAGCCCAATATTCTTGTTTCTTATGCCCAATCTTGCATCCCATGTACATAAGAAATTTTCAAATGGTGCAGAAGTTTGTTTTGGAAGTGTACGTACATGGAAAATATAGCACATTCTTGAAGCATCGCAAACTGCATGCTTTTCCAATAACCAGCGGAATCAATTTCTTCGCCACCCTTTCATTACAGCACAACAGAACTGTAAGCCTCTCCTTGTTAAGTGCTCTTAAAATTCAGGGTTATACCTGGCAAAAGATGGAACGATAGTCCCATTTCATCTGCATTATAAACATTTTCAGTGCTCTAGTTTTTCAAAATTGACGGAAGCATTGTATTTTTCCATGTTTCTATATTTTCACAGTTTAGCGTCATTACCTAGGGCAGCAGCCTCACCTCGCAAACATCTGTAAACTAAGTCATATCAATTCTTGAATCTTTCAATCCAGCCATTGGAAGCTTTAAAATCATCTAATCCCATCTTCTGTGCTAAATTTGTTACCTAGCTTGAACCACAATACTGTCTATTGGTACATTTGAAGCTCATGCTTATATAAATACTATAGTACAGAGAGAGCCAAAAAACTACAAACCGGTTGCACAGTGTTTTTCCGCATCCTCGACGCTCATTGCCATCTGCCGCTATGATAGAAAGGCACGGATGAAACCATACAACATTTTTAAAATTACTTTTAAAGGCTTTACTTACCAACTTTATGAGAGGAGATGCTGAAACTGGCCACCGTCGTTGTCCATACATTTTTGGCACCTCTTTAGGAAACTATCCATCACTCACCGTAGTTCACATTGAGAAATGTAGGCCATTTCCTGTCAGATATTTTGTTTTAATTCTTCCAGGGTGTGTGGGTTTGTCTTGTACACTTTGCTTTAACTTACCTCAGAAATAGAAATTGCAGGGGGTTATGTTGGGGGACCGAGGGGCCCACAAATCTCTACCAATAATTCTGTCTCAAACACACTTCCCTAAAGGTGTTAAGTAAAGCCTTTAAAAGTAGTTTTAAAAATGTTGTATGGTTTCATCCACACCTTTCTATGATAGCAGCAGACGGCAACGAGCGCGGAAGACGCGATAGGAAAAACACTGCACAGCCGGTTCATGGTCTTTTGGATCTCCCTTACAATATATGTATGTTTAGTCAACACTAGCAGCTGGGCAAGCTAAAGCATCTATCCAATCCACACAAATTGCATCGCACAGATGCATGAATGCCATTAGCTGTTGGTCCCCACCCCAAGTTAAAGTATTCTCTATCTACCCACACAAATTGTGTCATACAGATGCATGCATGTCATAGGTTGCCGGTTCCCATGCCAGCTGGACTGACCAAGGGTTGAACAAAATAGTGAATGGGGATGTCAAACTTTGAACGTAGTAAGTGGGAGCAGAAAAATGTGCTAAACAAATGTTTTTCTATAGCCATGTGCATTTGGGTCTGTGACTTTTATAATTCGACATCATATATGGGAAAATGTGTTAATGAGGAATGTAGTAATAAGATCTGTAGAGCATCACAAATAAAAGTAGTGTTTTACATATTGGGCATTCCATGGTTACTGTCGTAACATTTGCATACTTCAAAATTAGAATTTCTCATGCAAAAAAAGAGTTTAGTGGGCTTAATACCTTATTAAATGCGACTTTGTGTTTGGATTTTACAGTAAAGTTTTCAAATTTTTAACGTAGCGTACATAGCTGTTATGAAGAAATGTGTTGTACTATGAACACTAACACAAGTGGCTGAGGTCATTGTGGCACAGACTCATGAATGGGAGGTCTGCAGTTCAAATCCTGCCATGATCGTTCTCCCTGAGTGAGTGTTTCCTGGTTTTCCTAAGTGCTCATTATTGGCAAATGCCAAGGAGGTACTCTAAACTTAGGCCTGGAATGTTTCTTTCTCAGTTAACTTCATTTCATCTATTATCAATGTCCACCGCCTGTGGTACCATAGGTAGTAAGAACAGGCAGTAAATCTGTTAAAAATGATCGTGAATTAGTTGAAAAGTTGTATGTTGCATGTGAAGCAGAAAGAACAAGCATTTAGAAAATATGCAGAAGTTAGATAAGATTAATTTTTTAGAAATTAATAAAATGTTTCAGATGTAACTTCAGGTGTTACAGACATAACATCATCTGCTAACCATGACATGTACAGTCAAACCTGTCTAAATGGTTACCTTCACTCAATAAATGACCATTTTTTTGTGCTGATCAATTTTCTCATAAAACCTGTGCTAATATCCTCTCCCTTAAACGACCACCTCACACTGCTGTCAGTAGCCAACAAATATCAGAAAATGACCTGAATTATATGGTCAGTCTTAACCACTATGAATATTTTTTTGCCCAGAAACTGTCACACAGGCTTACCTTTGATTTTTGGAAGTCATTTTACAATGCAGAACCATCCCTCCTCTGTCCCTTTCCTTCACATGAGGTCAACATGTGGTTGCCACTTCAGTAAAATCAGGATTGCTACTGGTCTCAAGGAATAACAGTTTCCCTATTCTGTCACGTGAAGACAGATTTATAATCATAATCATACTTTATTAACCATTTCAATGTTGTGCAAAATAAAGACTTTGTCAGACTTAAAATACATAAAAGACTTTGCTTATATATTTACAAAAGACACAAATTTAGGAAGTATGTTAAGAGAAATATGATTTAAATATTCTTCTACTGAATACTAGCAACCTTCCATTAAATATGTTTTTATAGCCAGCTTGTACTGTTTTTCTGATGTTATACTTTTAATCTTTTCTGGTAGTTTGTTTAATAACGGTTTTCCAGGTTTATGTCTCTCCACAATGACAAAGGATTCTGAACCAAGACATTCTTGAAAGTAATATTTTCTCAGCACGTGCACGAGAACATTGACAGCTTATCTGGAAATGAACTACAGAGCCTGCGCATAGCCTCACAAATACTCTGCTATGATGGTTCAGTTAGTTATAGGTGAATCTTAATGTACACATTTTGTTTCATACATTGAACTGTTACAACAATGAAGTTTTGTAATTTCTCTGTACAAGAATAACCACAAAATGTTACAATCTCAACCAAACTGTTTTATGTAGAGGAAGAGATTACATGCTAAAGAGGAAAAGTTGTAGTTTTCCCACCAGCCTGTTTCTGTATGCACTTTGCAATTCATCTTGATAATCTATGCTAAGCTTGTCGTCCTCCATGGTGTAGTGTTTACCATGCTAGCCTCTAGTTCCTGAGGTCACCAGTTCAAACCCAGTGGAGGGCGATGGATTTTTTTCGGGCATAAAAATCCTTAGCATGACTTCCTTCGGAAGGGAAGTAAAGCCGGTAGTCCCGTGTCATAGATTTACGGCACATAAAAGAACCTCAGGCCTGATAAAGAGACCTCTGAGCAAAATTACCGGTCTTTCACACCCAATATAGAATGGGATGCTAAGGACCACATCAGTTAAAGAGTGTCACCTTCTCAAAGAAATTATTCTGTTTACTTTTCATAGTGATTAAGAAATTGTGGCAGTTGTTCTTCTAACACTTCAAGAACATCTTCAACAGAACCTTCATGTATTACTTTAGCTACACCTTCAACATCTATACTCTGTCCAGTAGGAGAATAAAGTAGACGTAAATAATGTATGCGTTGAGGCTTTCATGGCTGGCATCCAACTGAAATGCTGTTTCTTTTGGGCTTGTAGGCCGTGATCTATAAGTAGGCATGGTACCTTATGTTTCGTCCAATTTGGCATTGAGCATTCTCAGAGGACTCATCTAACAGTGAGCAGAAGTCAATCCATCGTTGCTTATGTAGCGAGAGGTGAGACCGCCTCCCTGTTGGTTATTGGTATTCCAATCACTTTGCTCCACCCTTGCTTTCCATGGAGCACATTGTTCTGTTATTTAAAATTGGTATCTCAGTCTTGGGCATCCTGCTAACTTCCTCCTTTCAGTTACAACTGTTTTAAGTTTTGTATATCTCTATAGCTTCACAATAAAGTCTGGCATGAAATTGTTCACAGGAACTAAGAAGTTGGATGTCTCAGAAACTAATGTTGTGACCACTTTGGAAGGCATGTTCTACTATAGCTGATTTTCAGTATATTCCAGCTTGCAATTGCATTTGTGCCCATTTAGTCTTGTGTTATTACTTCCTTTGGTTGTATGTATAAAACCCGCCATAGCTGCATGGTATGTTACATGCACCTGCTGAGTTGAGAGGGAGCTGCTTGTCTTTTGCAGAACTTAGATTATCTTTGATTTTCCGGGTGGATTTATAGACTCTGTTTTGGTATTTAGATTGCTTTCTATGCGATCCATGACTTTGTATAAATATGGCAGGAATGCAGTACCCTCAGAAGGAGTTGTATGTGTCTTTTTCCCCCCTTCTCTGAGGGTGCTATGTTGCTTTTTTTGCTGTTACCGGTCATGACATTAGTTTTTGGGAACTCCAACTTTTTAGTTCCTGTGAACAATTTCATGGCAGACTTAATCACGAAGCTCTAGAGATATACAAACGTTAAAACAGTTTTAACCAAAAGGAGGAAATTAGCAGGATACACAAGGATTGGATGCTAATTTTAAATAACAAGACAACTAACAGAACAATGTGCTCCATGGAAAGTGATGGAAGGGCCCAAACTAATAGGAGCAAAGTGATTGGAGTACCAATGGCCTATCGGTGACAGGGAGTTTTTTTTTCCTCGAGTGAGGAGAAAATGATTTAATCACTAACCCCAGTCCCAATGGGAGTCGGGACTGAGAGTGTGGGACTCACCAATAATCGGCATACCCACTAAAATCTCCTCCACCGGAAGGAATTCAGGAGTGAAAGTGAGGCTCTACCACTGTTGCACCAGCATAGTCAAGGTAGGGACGTATATTGACCGGCCACTAGGACCTATGCCAGGTAAAAGTGAGGTGCCAGGACGCAAGCATGACCAAGGCCCTACTTGCGCCCATGGGAATTCAGGGTGAGATGGTGTAGGAAGTTTGTGTGGATGAATTTTAAGATTGAAGTTTGGTTTTTTGTGCTTCTGGTGTCCTCGATAGTGAGTAGTTGGAGCATCCTGTGTGTGCCCCCATAGGGGCTCGTCTTGATGCTGTGGAAGTCTGTTGGGTAGAACGGCATCCAGCGTCGTCTGGAGGGCTGATATCTCCTCCCTGATGAGCCTTCTGACGTTCAAGTAATGCTCGTCGAAGTAGTTTGGCATTGTAATTCGGCTAGGAAGTGTTGGTGTTAGTTTTGCTTCGATGACTATTGAACCGTGGTCCTCTTGAAGGTTGGTGAGTACCTCCTCCATGAGGGCCAGTTTAGTAACTCTGCCTGCACATCCTCCAGCTTCTGCAGGATCTCAGGCGAGGGTTCTGTTGTGGTATTGCTGCTTGCGACATTTTCAGGCGTGTCTGCTACTGCAGGAGGCCCGTTCTGCTCGATGCGGTCATGCTGCAGTGACAACTGCTGCTGCCGTGAAGGCATGTTGGCCTTCTGCTGCGATGGTGCGGAGCGGCTGCGAGGGTGTAGCGGACAACAAGCTTGCCTGGTGAAGTGGTTGTGTCTCCAGCAGGTTGCACAGAAGTGGCGACGACGCGTTAAATCATGCTGCTGGCAGACAGACGTCAAATTAGGTGCCCCACAGTAGTGGCACCGTGGCTGAGCAGTTCATCCTACCTCACTGTGCCCGTAAAGGCAGCAGCATCGGCAGGGTGACATCCATGTTGAGTGGCTCGGTTCGATTCTTAAGCTCTTGCCCAAGAACTGCAGGCCGTCGGAGAGGGCAGCGTCGTAGTGAGCCTTTTCCCAAAAGAAAAGACGCACAAGCGGTGTTGGGCCCTTCCATGATTGGCTCGTTGTGGCCTTCAAGGCTGATGGCCAAAGCTGTTGTACGCAGCTTAGGATGGTCTGCATCGGAGTTGCTGGTGAACGCCCACAACCACAGTGCTGAAGTTAGCATAGAGCTGGGTTTGGCCTTCACCAGGTGAAGCGGCATCTAGAGACAGGAAGACAAGTCTTATCTCACTATATATGAGGGCGATCTGAAATGTTCTCGACCTGATAGCAAAAATGACAATTTAGGCTTTCAAAGAAGTTTTTATTTTTCAACATAATCTCTTCTAATATCAATACACTTCATCCAACGGTGTTTCAATACCATTATCCCCTCTCTGTAGTGTTCCTCTGGAAGTGCTGCAAAGTGCCCATCTACAGCTGCAATGGCTTCTTGATTAGACGCAAAGCACTGACCAGCGGGGAATTTCTTCACTTTTGAGAATAGATGGATGTCCGAGGGTGCCAAATCTGGGGAATAGATGGATGTTCCAGCACTTCATAGTGCAGATCCTTCAATTTCCTCATTCCCAAGACAGTGGGCAGGTGCATTGTCCTGATGGAAAACGATGTTTTCCTTCTTTAAGCTTGCATCCAGTTTTGTTATAAGTTGAGAGTAGTATTCTCCAATTATGGTTTTACCTTTTTCAAGATAGTCGATCAACAAAATTTCTTTCACATCCCAAAACACCAATTCCATGTTCTTTCCCGCTGATGACACTGTCCTTACCTTCTTTAAAGCTGAACTGGCTTCTGTCCACTGCTTACACTGCTGTTTGGATTTGGATGTGTAGTGGTGAATCCATGTTTCATCCGTTGTCATGTATTGATGCAAAAAATCACTTTTGTTTTTCTGGAAAAGCGCCAAGTACTTTTTGGAAAGTGTTACGCGAATGCGTTTGTGATCCACAGTGAGCACATGCAGCACCCATCTTGTGCAAAGCTTTCTCATGTTCAATTCCTGGTGCAAGATGTGACCAACATGTTCCTTTGATATCCCTAGGGCATTAGCAATTTCATGCACCTTTATACGCTGATCTTCCAAAACCATATCATGCACTTTGTTGATTTCTGGTGAGATTGCAGTTTTTGGATGTCCTTCGCTTGGATCATCTTGGACAATTCATGGCCACGTTCAAACTCGGCCGCCCATTTCTTCGCGGTGAAAAATGAAGGTGAAGAGTTGCCATACACATTTACAAGCTGCAAATGAATTTTGGTTGGTGTTCAACCTTCTTTTACGAAGAATTTAATCACTGTACAATACTCGATTTTTTTTTCTTCTATTTTTCATATCACAAGCACCACAACTGCTTCAAATGACTGCCTCCAGTCAACTGCTGCTTGGAATGACTTACAATTTTATGTGGCATCTACTAACACGTGTGCCAATGCAAGGAGAAAAAAATCATGCAAGTAGTGCTGTGATCTCTGGGCAAGGCCGAGAACTTTTCAGACCACCCTCGTAAGTAATGGCAGATTGATTGATGCCCACTCTTAGATGATGCCTCTGAGGATGCTCAACACAGAATTGGGCGAAATGTCAGGTACAATGCCTATTTCTAGACCATGGCCTACAAGCCTGGAAGAAACATTTTATAAATAAATCACTGGGTTTTATCACCCTGCAGCTACGTGCATTTGCCATGACAGAACACAGTCTTTCGTTACTTTAAGTATAACATACATTTTTACAATTTAAAAGTTATATTTATTTGATCATATCTCTAAATAACATTCAGCACACTAGTTGTTGAAATTAATTGCTACATACATAATCAGCATTCCATTAATCTGAGCTGGACATCGGTTCAATACCCTCCAGATCAGATTTCTGTGTTGTGCAATTCATTATATCCCAGTTCTGTCACACATTTTCCACTACAACATAATAATATCCTCCAAGCCCCAAATTTTTGTTTTCCAATCACATACTGGACGCAAGCACTCCAGTTACAAGGTGTTACAATGCGGTGTGCTTCGTCAAGGAGTGTATGCATGTCCTAGAGTTTGAAGGTTGTGTTATTTCTGGCAACATAACCCTTCATCTGACTCCACATCATCTCTGTTGGACTTAAATAGCAGTGATAATGTGACAGTCTGAGTATCATGTGACCTGCAAGTTTAGTTATTTCGTCAATTACATATTTTTCATACCCTTTAGCATGAGACTTGACCAATTCTGCCTTAACTAGACCCTTATCAAAGGCTATGTTTTTACTCTGTAGCCAAGCTATAATGTCACCTGTTCTCCAAGATTGGTTTGATATATGTTGTAACCTTACACTGTGGTATGGGACATTGTCCATCATGACACTATTTGGATATAATTTGGGGGAAAACATTTCAAACTAGGATTTAAAAATGTTGACATTCATTTCTGCATGATAATATCTTGTTGTTATGGATATAAATACAATCTTGCATCCTCAACAAAACCATCTTCACTTTCTATGTGCAGCACTATCAGCCTCTTACCCCTCCCCATGTGATTTTTAAGCCCTGCACTTAAACCAGATTGAAATGCCTGCTGCTTCTTTGATTTTTACAGTGGTGTCAGACCATGCTTTGTTTATTGTGTGTCCTTCATGAACCCAGGTCTCGTCTAAGTAGTACACCTTCCGTGTTTTTCAAAGTTCTTTTATTTTATGGAGAAAATCTTTGTGCCATAAAATAATGCCATCTCTGTCTATAGTAACACTTTCTTTTTCTGCTCACAAACTTGAAACCAATTTCCGGCAGCAGCTTGTGGCGGGAAGATAGTTTTAAATCTGAAGGTCAGGATCGGAGTTAACTACTAACAGCATTTTAAGGTGGGGGTTAATCATTAACAAAAAAACTGGTGAACCTTAAGGCAGATTGCTGACCTCTAAAATCGTCACACATGTGCACCATAAACGCTTCAAATTGTCACACCGGTAAACTCGGATGTTAATTTCATGACTTCATTGACTTCTGGATATTTCTCACAGAACTTGTTAAACACGTTCAGTATTATTCTTTTCACCACTTTGTAGTGGTTTTCCATCCATATGTTTCATAACACTTACCTTTTCCGCCATATTACTTTCATACTGAGTATACTCTTCGAGCTATGCCCTCTCTTAGCTGCCAGGAAATTAGAGTTCAATTTGCTGTATGAATTATTCTATTTTGAAATTAATAAACTATTTGATTTTATAGTTGAACTATGCTTAGTGCTTTAGAAAAATGAAATAAGCTTTTGGATCTCAGCTGTTGTATTTTCAGGGGACTATTTAGAGGGCAGAAGTGTCAAACCAACCTTGAAGAAGGTGCACTGTGGTCAAAACTCATAAGGTTCTGTTTGTCTAATTTGATCTCTTAATGGACACCTTGTAGGATACTCCACTAGTACCCATGAATATTCTGTTCTGTACTACTTGACACTTGTGCTACAAGCGTTTAGACGTTCAGTTTTTTTTATATAGGCCCAGCATACTAACCTTTTGTGTTGGGTGTCTCACTATTGCTTCCACAAACTACCTGCTTTTATATGGGAAGCCTTCTATGGTATTACAAAGCACAGAAAGTAACTAGTCTTTGTTGGCATAATAACTGCAAACAAACATTTGCAGGTAAAAAATGCTGAGGTTGTAAAGCAGCCTAACTGGAATACCTAATATTAATATTTTAAGTATGTAATTTCAGTAGCTCATAAGACTTCTGACATGTCATACAAAGTACATCTTTTGATACCTCTGCTTGTGTTCACCGGTCCTGTCTGTCTTTTCTTCCTGCAGCTTGCCTTGGTATGTCATTATGTTCATAGAAACTTATTACCACATGTACAAATGCATTAGAAGTTGTATACAGGGAAGATGCATCATATGAAACAGTCATATAGTCAGGGTTATAACACTATGCTTCATTTACATTTAATTCATTAGAACATGTTTTGGGAGCATTTGCTTCCACCTTCAGCTATGCCCTACTGGGGAGGAATTGTCGGGGAACCCTCTGTATAGACATGGAGGCAACTGTAGAAGTATGAAGATGAATTTGCGAGTTAGTTTTGCGGTGGCACTTTGAAATGCATTACGCCTTAATGGATTAAACGTGTTGGGACACAGCAGCTATGGCACAAGCTTTAGCGAAGTGACAGTGAAAACTGGACATAGTCACAGTATTTTTAACATTGCTTTGAATTGAGACTTTTAAAAACATTATTATTGTTGTTGTTTGGTCAAATATGCCCTCCAATTCAAGGCACGAATGAGTAGTTTGGTTTTCTTTATTCTTTTGTGTGGATTGAAATGTCTTCTACTTGAAGTGTGAATCATTTTACATTTGGTTTCCGCTTCTTTGTTGTACCAAAGTTTCCTCCATTCTGAGGTGTGAACATCAGATGTGATTTCCTCTTCTTTTTTTGTTCTTTATTGTTTGCATTCCCCCAACTTAGGGGAGTGAGTAGCGAAATGAATTTCCTTTACATGCCTATTGTTTCTTAATTTTCACGTGAAATGTACAAATAAGTGAAGCATTTTACTTACTAGCTATTCTCATCACTTTCATATCTGTTTTTAATTAATGAGTAACAAATTTGTTTCTCTGTAATTTTCCTTCATTTTTTCCTCTGTTCCAAGAAGAACAAGAACTAATTTCTTCTATTCTTTTCTAATATCACACTTTTGCATTCATAAACAACGCTTGTGGTTTAGTGTTACTCGGCTATCTTGTCTTTCTCTTTGCATGCCCATGATTAGCTGCAAGTAGCAGTAACTCAGGGAGGTTTTGTTGGTATCATACTGGCTCATTATTAATTTTAATATGTTACAAACAACCATGAACTCAAAAGACCATAAGTGTCCTATATCTAAGTGCTCGCTTAACAATCCTCTGTAGCCCCTAAAAATTTGTCAATTGAATTCTGTAACACCTTGTGTACATGTAGGAAGCCCAGCAGTTTACTATTCACTTCTCATTTTCTGCATCTCTCCTGGTCATTTTTCCTTTCACTTTCCATATTGTGTTTACTTTTTTACAACCATTTTGGTTATTATTTTGTTTAAAATATTTAATACTCCCTTTCACTAATTTTTAAGGGAAGTTGTCGCATTTAGCTTAAGTATGTATATTATTGGAATCTGTATGGCTTCTTGACTTCAGTATGTTTGGTGGTAATGGCGTGTTGATAAACACGTGTCAGAAAGAACATATAAAATACATCCCAGGTGAAAAAATCAGCCATTGCCAAACTTGCTGAACAAACAGGGCACCATATAGATTTCAGTAACAAAGATATTTAACCATTTGTGACAACCTTTCTTTGAGATTAGTGAGAGAAAGCATTGAAATTTTTAAAGAAAATTCTAATCTAAACCAAGATGTAAACAAATACAATTTGGAAAACTCTACTAGTGGGTCGTCCTCTGTGGTGTAGTGGTTACCATGCTAGCCTCCAGTTCCTGAGGTTGCAGGTTCAAACCTGGCAGAGGGCGATGGATTTTTTCAGGCATAAAAATCCTTAGCATGGCTTCCTTCAGAAGGGAAGTAAAGCTGATGGTACCGTGTCATAGATTTACCGCACATAAAAGAACCTCAAGCCTAATAAAGAGGCCTCTGAGCAAAATTACCGGTCTTTCGCGCCCAATATGGAATGGGACGCTAAGGACCATAGTAGTTAAAGAGCATCCATAAATAAAAAAATCAATTTAACTCTAGTAGTGGAAGGGGAAAAACAAATGAAAGATGTAGTCAGTGCAGAATGGGTGGGTTTCTGACAGCGTATAAATATAAATCCTGTAGATAGGCATGAGATGGTGACAATAGCACAAAAAAGCAGCAGAATAGAAACTACACTGAAACATTGGAATAATTTTCCAGCTTACAGAAGCTAAGAAATAAGTATATTTTGGCAAAGCTTTTTGGGTTTTATCTCTGAAGCAAATAAGCAGGCTGTCTTCTTAACACTGTGGTAACATTGTTGCCTGTGGTCTGAAGAGGCCCTAGTTTGATTTTTGGCAGCAGCAAGGGGATTTTTCCTTGCTAAGATGCTTATATAAGTGCACTCAGCCTCATGACGTTGTTGGGATCTGTTCAGGAGCCATTTCATTGAAAAGTAACAGCTCCCAGTTTCACAAACCACATTTATGTGGCTTGGGATAATCAGCATACCACATGTCCCAGTTACTACCCTCTGCCTAAGATATCCTGTGTGGCTGGAGATAGAGGAGGCGAGTGATTGTATGGTTGGTCTTGGTCCACTCAGTCTGTTGCACCAAGAAGTTAGTTTTAGAGCTAAATTATCATTTTAGCGTTGATGTAACATTTATTTTTCCTATACTGTTCTAACTCGTTTGAAGAAACATTGCAGATTTCAGACAGCTGAACCTTGAGTTTCACTGTGATTATCATTGTAATATGTTACCCCTTTTCTGATGTGCTATGAACAGCACTGCAGTGAAGAAATACAACAGTTCAGTCCATGCAGTCAGCCATGTGGTATGAGAGCGTGTGTACACGAGCGAATCGAAATCTCACTGAAAAGGTTGTCATGTGAAGTCATACTCACACAAAGCAGACAGATTATAAATAATGTGCTACCATTTTGTGAAGAATAGAAAAAAGGAGGACAGCAATGACAGCGGGGAAAAGTGAAAGAACAGTACATGTTAAGGGAAGGAGGGTGAGAAATTATAGTTCATGGAGAAACATTTTCTACTCCTAGTAAAAGCTGTCCACATTCAAAGAAAGTTGGACTTGATGATTTTGCAAAATATGTCATGGCAGTTGGTTTTTGAACTTATATGAGTAGAAAAAAGAAATTCTGATGTTATGCTAACTCCTGAGTGCTAGTAAGGAAAATATACCATTTGTATACTTTCCAACTTTTATGGTTTACCTGTGAAATGTACAGGAGCAGCAGCCATTTTATGACTTATGGCAATGGAGGTGTTTTTATGAGTTTGTTGGCAGATTTTAAGTGTTATAGATTTTCACCATGTATGTGACAAAGCAGTAAATTCTATTGCATTGTATTATAATTTGTTATGATAATAATGCAAGACTTCCCACTAACTAAAATTACAACCCACATGTACTGCACTAATTGATATACCTACAGTGCTGTGATAGGCCAGAGCTTATCTGTACATCTATCCTTCATCTGAACCATGGCCTCCCTTCACTAGGCTGCAACAATGTGCAGACTTCATTTTGTGGTGCAATCTGATTTTAAACCCCACTAGTCACCTCGGATGATTACCAGCAGTAATCACGCGTAAACATTCGGTAATGGATGACATGTATTGTAAAGTCAACTCCTTCACATAAATTATCTTATTTGCATTCTATGGCTACGGGATGTAAGTTTCCCAGTTTTGTGACATTTTTTTAAGTGCATGTTATGAAGTGTAAAATATAGACTAGATGTCTATTTATAGCCTAGGAAATGCCATTCTTTGCTATTTAATACATGTTTATTGGTAGTACCAGGAAGAATTTCAGTATGTGTGACAGAAAGAAGCAGTACTGTCAAGTCTTCAAGGATTCTTATGAAACTGAATTCCCTTTTATTTTAAAACAGATAAGGTGGTAACATTTGCATTCCTATTACTTCATGTGGGAGGTGGTAGAGTAAAGAAGCAGAAACCTCCAGGAGGAAGGGATGAGGTAAGAGATTACAAAGGGTGATGCAACATGGTTTTTCTATAGTTTCCATTAGAGCATCCCTCCCTATCCAGAAGAATGGATGGACACTGCATGAGCCACATACCACTGACTATTGTGCCAGGCCCTGCAAACCCTGAAAGGAAAAGAGGGACAGCAAATCATGTGGTAGTTTGAAATCCACCCTACATTCACCTACCAACCAGGAAAATGCATGAAAAATTCCATATTTAGGGGTCAGTGGAATGGAACCCGGGAGCTCCCAAATATTAGACTCAGATGCTACTGCCTGAGTTGGTGTGGAAGATAATAAATGGGCAAGATTAATTTGTATTCATGGGTCGGATTGAAAGATAAAATGTGATAAAACAGTATCAATTATTTTGGCCATTATAACTTTTCCTCACAGTAATGCTGAATGTGTTTCCAGTCTTGTAATAAAGAATGGAATCAACCTCAGGATGCTGATGTCTAAATAAGACATTGGAGTCAATTCCTCACTTGAAATGCAGCAGCACTACTTTATGCTATGAACAAAGTTTCAGTAAAAACTTTCTGACAAAAGCCAATAAAACTATAGCAGAAAGCCTAAAAGTTTCTATATCTACTGCCACAGCTTAAAACACATGTAACTCTACGTGCAATGATGTAGGTTGATATCTGCAAACAACACCTTGAGATTAATAGTTTAGCTGATTTTGGAATAGTGCTATCTTAACGAACTTGATGTCTACAATCTCAGCATGTATATGTACTCGTTGTCTTCTGCTTGAAAAAGGCTAGTGAATGTTTTATTCTTATTTTAGTATTGTGATTTACACGAGGGTGGATTGAAAAGTAATGCACAATAATTTTTTACAAAAAAGTTTAATAGTTAAAACAACAACAAAAGTCACAAATGAACTTGCACCTTTTACCTACTTTTCGACATAGTCACCAAGTTTCTCAACACATTTCTCACATTGTGATACCAGTTTCAATATGCCCTGTTCTTAGAAGTTCGTTTCCTTGGAGTATAGCCATCTGCGGACTGCTGATTTCACTTCCGCATCTGTCACAAAGCATTGGCCGGCCAGGAATTTCTTCATGCGACCAAACAGATGAAAGTTCAACAGTGCAAGGTCCGGACTGGAGCATCTCCCAACCAATATTTGGTGATTTTCTAATGAACAGCAGCAGCAATATGGGGGCAAACATTGTCGTGAATTTTGACATTGTCAGCATTCATGTTGTGGCATTTATCATGAAGAGCACGATGCAACTTCAACATTTTCATGTAGGATGCAGCATTCACAGTGGTCCCATGTTCCGCAAAGTCCACCAATACAACACCATGCATATCCCAGAACACTATCACAAGCCTTTTACTAGCAGATTGAGTCACTTTGAATTCTTTTCTTTACTGGGGAACCAGCATGCTTCCACTCCATACTTGCCTGCTTGGTTTCGGGCGTGTAGTGGTATGCCCACGACTCATCACCAGTGATGATTCCTTTCAAAAAGTCATGCCCTTCTGTGGTGTACCGCATTAGGTGATCCAAGCTCATCATTCACTGGCCCTTGTGGTTGTCTGTCAGGTTCTTAGGCACCCAATGAGCACTAACTTTATGAAATTTCAACATGTCATGAACAATATCGTACACTGCACCATAGGAAATGTTGGACTGTTGCAATAAGGTTCGCAGTTTCACACGCCGGTCATTCAAAATTGCCGCCTCAATGCTTCTGACATTCTGCGGGGTTGCAGCTGTTACTGGCCTCCCGGAGCGTGGCGAATCACCAAGGTTCACGCGGCCTCTAGGAAGGGACACCACCTGGAGACATTGCTACGGTCCATACAATCATCCCCATACACACCATGCATGTCCCTGTAAATATCACTTGGTTTATGCCCTTTGGCCCATAAATATCGAACCACACCTCTCTGCTCTTCACACGTGGACGACAGTAACATGCGCACCATCTTTGTTGCGTAGTTCACACTTCTCTCGCTAGAGCTGCACATGAAACAGAAAATACCCTCTGTAGTAAGAACTTCAAACTGTATCTGTGCGAAATTGCAACATTCTAGCTGCAATACCAAGGCAGAAAAAAATTATTGTGCATTACTTTTTGATCCACCCTCGTATTACATGTAATTTCATTTTACAGATTCTAAATTTCATGTCATTGCAATTATTATGATTTGCTGAACAAGGAAACATTCTGGTTTCAATTTCAGGAAGTTGGGAAGTATGCATTTGAAGGGAATAAGATACGTTAATGGAGAATGCTTAAAGATATGGGATACACATTCAAGAAATGCAAAAACACATGACAAGTTTTAATGCATCAGCCGCACATTGTGCAGCACCCTTGAGAACTCTAAGAAAGAAATTAAAGGGGCCTACGAAGCCAATTGTTTATGCAAATGAAACTTGAGTTAATCCTCATTATACTGTAAACAAGTTTTTGCAGCATGATGAAATGCAGGGTGTTCATGTAAACCAAAGTGTTGGGCAGAGGGCTATCACTTTTCATGCTAGTTGTGAAATGGGGTTCATGAACTGAGTTGACATAGGACTCAAAATCTTGTTCTGCAGGTTATCATCATGAAATGAATGGTAATAATTATAATAAATGGTTAAATAAGCATCTCATACCAAAACTGCCACCTGGATGTAATGTTGCTTAAGATAATGCGTTGTATCACACAGTACAAGAAAGTGAAGTACCAACAATAGCTTCTGTGAGCTCTAGAAAAGTTGACAAAGCTTCCTGGTTCCAAAATCAGTCTCATTGCCGACTCAGATTTAACTAAGCAAGAATTAGAGCCTCAACACAGCAGACAAGATTTTGAAAGAACATAGATTTACCATTACTATGGCTACTGCTGCAGCCTAAATCCAATCAAACTTATTAGGAACTGAAATTGTTGGTTCTATTCCCTTGCCAGCTTTGAAATGAATTATTGCAGAGTAATAGGCGAAATCAGTAAAGAATACTGGATGAAATGCTGCCAATCTGTTAAACATATTAAGGGTGGTTATTAATGTTATGGGGTGTTAATGGAAGACAATTGAAAGAATGCATAGGTATTGAGAGTAATAATGAAGATGAGATGGATTATCACAGGGAAGATACAGCAGAAGGCAGTTCAGCAGATAATGCAGATGAAATGGAGACCTCTGTGCCAGGTATACAGCCACTTCTGGATTAAGGTGCGTGCACGTGATCATGCGTGAGAGAGAGCTATATATACTAGTATTCTCGACATGGATGTTGACATTAAAACTGGCAACATTGCTGTTGCAATTCCTTGAACTGTCAAATGCCAACTGTGTTAATATTTGTTTTTCATACAAGCGAGGTATCCACCAAACTTGACCTGCATCAACAATGTGAGTTTATCAGCCAAAGGAATCTGAAACTTGAATAGCAAATGAGAAATTACTTTTTAAATCAACAAATTATTTTATTTCATAAAAATGGAATTTTTTCATACCCTTACTCTATGTTTCATACTGCTATGTAGGTTTTGCATCTCTCTGGCATTTAATACTTGGTAACTTATACAGAGTGGCCCATGACGTCTACACCACTTGGCGGCCTGTGGACCTGGTCTTCGATGAGATGGCAGAAAGCTTGAACATTTTTCTCAAAAATTTCTCTGCCACCTCTCATAAGAAACAGATGTGGAAAACCACAACACTTAGAGCCACTAAGATTCTTAAACTTAAGTCCTGTAGAGTGTCAATAGTGAGTGAATTGCAGCGTTGAGATGTGAGTCTTGTGAAGTTTTGTAACTGGGTTTTACAGAGTATTGCATATGGCCTTAAGAATCCTGAATTTGTTTCACTATGAAGCATGGCTTCACTTACATGGCCATGTTATACTGTAAAACAATAGATACTCTATAGTACAGTAAGTCCTTGTCTCATTCATGAAACTCCTTTACATAAGGAGAAGGTTTGCACTATAATTGCACATAAGATTATAGGCCCTACATTTTTTGATGATATAGAGCACAAATACTCAATCCATTTTTTGAACAGTTAACCGTTATCAAGTATCAGAGTGCTTATTTCCAGAATTCAGCGACTGCCCATACAGCAGATGCAACATTGAATTTGATAAAGGAAATATTTGAGGACAGGATTATTAATGTAGGATTGTGGCCCTTTAGGTCCCCCAATTTGTCATCCTGCAACTATTATTTATGAGGAAATCTAAAAAATAAAGTATACAAAGTCAACCCGCACACAATCCGTATTGTACAAGAAATCAGAAGAATTAAAGTTGGCAAACTTGCATGTGTAAATACCAATTTCCTTCGAAATGTCGGAATGTATTGCAGCAGAGCAACGTCATTTTCAACACCTTCTGTAGTCCAGTATGAAAACTGTAAGTTTAATTAGGGCTGTTCTGTAACTTTCTGGTTAAGAAGATTGCTACCTTTATTCTTACGGCTAACGAGTCCTGAACAACTTTAGTGGTTGCACAAATTAGGATTTTTATTATTCTAGCCTCACTTTTTCATCAGAACTTACTGGGACACGTTTTGGAGACCATTGTCTTCATTATCAGCTTGGATTCACTGTCATGCTTTCTTTTGTGACTAATAGATGGTTATCTGGTTGGATGTACTGTGTTATAAGATTCTTTTCACATGGAACATCAAAGTTTAATATATAGGGCTTCTTCTTATGAATGAATAACTTTTCCCAAATGAAGAGCTTTGTTGCTCTTCTAATGGCCTTTAAAAGCTACAGTTTTTCTTCTAGCTGATGATTTGTGGACCAAAAATGCTCTGCAACCGCTGATTTTTCCACTTGTTTTTGTTTATAAATTTAGCTAGAATAATAAAAATCCTAATTTTTGCATTTATAAACACTTCACTGTGATTCCAAAAATAAAATATATAAAAAAAAGCTTTAGTGGTATTTGTTATTCTGTAACTGTGCTGGTTATGGCGACGGATGTTATTGCTCGTGTTGTTAAGCACCAGAAGCAACTTCGTCTGCTTCAGATGCATGTTTTGCTTTTCCACCACTCTCGGCGTAGCGATATCAAATACGGCAACTGTGATTACTGTGTTCCTGTTCTCTGCATTTGAAGATGGAACACAAATATGCCACTGGAACCAATCCAGAACAGCGTAAAATATGATGCAAAATTTTTTTGGATCTAATGATCCAAAAGAAATTGGAGAGTAAGTGGGATGACCTGGTGAAAGTGCTGAACAGCTGCGACAATGGGCCCCAGAAGGATTTGAAAGGATGGAAAACTGTAAGTTTATCATATTTTATAGTACATTTTAAAAACTTTGTTTGTATTAGCATTTTTAAAGGTGATGCTACATATTAATGCTAGTCAGTGAAGCATTCCTAAAATAATGGTTGCTAGACTGCTTGATGGTGTGGTAACCATCAAATTGCAAAATTAGTATAGCCGTATTATATGTTACATAAATTGAAAGCTAACTTAATAAATGTTGCTCAAAGAACAAGTAAGAGATGCATACATCATTATTAATTACTAGAATATATTTCTATAATAATAGACACAAAAATGCTGTACCACGTGGTACCCAACCTGCACATTGCAAAAGCAGCATGGTGCATTATGTATTTGCATAAATTGAAAGCTATGTAATAAAATGTTGCTCAAACAACAAGCAAGTGGTACTATAATAAAAGATGTGAAAATGTTTCACCACATGGTAACCAACCTGCAAATTGCAAAAGCACTTTGGCTATATTGTACATTACATAAATGCTATGCAAATATGTTTTAAATTAGTATTAATTGGTTCATCATTCACTATAACATCCAAAATGTTGTGGGAATCAAACACAGTGAAACAATCCATAAAAGACACTAAATTAAAGTGGAGTCAACTTGAACACACTTATTATCTTCACTCACCTATTTATTATGCAGAACATGTACCGTGAGCATGAGCTCACTTTGTCAGTTGCCTGTTGACTGCTGGATCAACTCTCAAGTTGTTTTGTTGAAAGCTTGGGGTGTGCTCTAGTCCTTAGCGTCCCATTCTATATTGGGCATGAAAGACCTGTAATTTTGCTCAGAGGCCTCTTTATCAGGCTTGAGGTTCTTTTATGTGCTGTAACTCTACGACACGAGACCACCGGCTTTACTTCCCTTCCGAAGGAGGCCATGCCTTGGGAACTAGAAGCTAGCACGGTACCACTAGTCCACGGAGGATGCCTATGAGCCTAAATAAGGGATTGTTTGCTTCTGCCAAGAATCATCAACTTGAAGCAGACATCCCCTTATTTAGGTTCATCCACAAGCCACTAGAGGACACCCCAAGCTTTCAAAAAAATGACTCGAGAGTTGATTCAGCATCAACAGGCAGCTCATGATGTGAGCCCATGCTCACAATACATGCTCTGCAAAATAAATAGGTGAGTGAAGCTAGTAAGTGTGTTCAAATTGACTTCATTTTCATTAAGATGTCTTTCATCATTCATTGTGAATTGCACATTTGATTGCGTACTGTTTATGCTGGTTTCCAAAGCATCTCATTTACTTCGGTACCTCATTGTTGTAACTAAAGAATTTTTCCACTGTTAATTACATATTGTTTTAAAAGTTTAAGATCTACTTTTCAGAGCACAGTTATCTTGTAGTTCTTATGCTAGCCATCGAGTACACATTTCAGTATAAAGCTGCTCCATAAGGTACTAGTAAACAAATGTCTGTAAACGTCTTTGTATGTTTTACATATTTACAGAATGGAAAATACTGTCAAAAGGAAAGCGAGGCTTTTGCACATGGAGTGCCAGAAGATTGGTGGTGGTCCTTCAAGTGCAAAGCAACTCACAAACCTAGAATGTTGGCTGCTTTCACTAATCGGAAAGGTAGTACGAGTATCCCTCAGCTTAGAAGAAGTTTCCAGGAGCCTTGATTTAACTGTTGGTATTAATTTACATTTGGTATTTTAGCATGATACAAATACTTGAAGGAAGCATTTGTGTGTCCACTACTCACTGTATGAATTGGTTAAAATCATAGAAGTTTGTGTGTATTAATTATGTTGTATCTCCTTAAGACTGTTGCATGAACTAGTAGTCCAGACATCTCTCAAGTGAGGGGAAACAGACTGTAAATCATTTAAGTGCAGGATGGGGCTATAGGCATTAAATAACTTAATTCATAAGCATGTTTTTTGGAGGAAAAAAAATCACATGTTCCATCAGCAATTTACATTTCAACTTCAGGAACTGTATTTTAGACATAATAATAATAATAATAATAATAATAATAATAATAATAATAATAATAATAATAATAATAATAATAATAATAATAATTTGTGGGAGTTTCTTGTTTGCTTTGTTCATGGTATATAATTTTTATATCTGCAAGGAGCACACACCACACAATTGTGAAAAATCACTTGAAATTTGCAATTCACACTTCTAAGATATAGGCTGCTTCTTCAGTGTAGGGGAAATCATCACATTTTCATTGTGCTAAGTGAAGTAGAAGACATAAGGCATATAGCAACGATTACATGGTATGAGTAGAATACCTTGATGACCCTTGTCTTTTTTTTGGGGGGGGCCCTTGAAGTTTAATATCTTTTAACCTGGTAGGTCATATCATACAATGAATGAAATAGGTGAAATGATGCTCAAACAAGCCTGGGGTCCTTAGAGCTTAAGATTTACTTAACATTTGTCTTTTCGGGATAGGGAAAAAACCCTGGAAAAAGCCCTATGTCTCACTAAAATAGTTACATTATTAACTGCACATATTCACTGGTACTAATGAAGCCAGGCATGTCTACAAAGACCGCTCATCTCATACGTCCATATTCTTCTGTTTCAGAACTTATATTGATAACTTTATTTGCAGTATTAAAATAAATATCATCATAATGAATGACTCTTTCTGCTTTTTCTTTTTGCAGAAACGAGACGGTATGAGCCATATGACACCAGAATTCTAGAGGCGTCTAAAGAGCAACAAGCAATGGACAAAATGAATCAAAGCTTGCTTGCAGGACATGAGTAGGAGTTTGGGCAAAATTGTTAAAGCATTACAAAAGCTTTGTAAATAATAAATAAACCAGTATCTGAAAAGCATTTTGCATTTTTTATTCTTGTGTGTATGTGTGCGTGCATGTGCGCTCATGCATCACATTAAAGCGTTCCATTTGCTGATGCCTTATTAAAAGTACTGTTTGATCATTCTTGCTCTCACACGTCTTCGTTTTAAAACTGCACCCTGAACTCTTGCTTATCTGCAGCTGGCAATCACAAATAAAACTATTAATTTGTGGAAGAGCCACCATAACAAAAACCGCACTCTTAGGTGACATGGTTATTGAAAACAACTTTCTTTTGTGAAGTTGGCTACAAAACAGCTGGAACAATTGCATTCATTTTTTAGTGCTGTATTGCTAAACTCTTCAGCATGGCAAAAGCAACGTTCCTAATTGAACCATCACTATAAAATGAATGACAAGACTGAAATTTGCACTATGAAAATTGTCTACTACTTTGTATTTTCTACTTAGCATGCCTTTTAGAAAAGCTAGCATAGCTTTGTTAACTGCTTCAACTAATTGATATTCTCATTTGTTAGCGACTAACTTAGCCGAGATCCTAAGTTTGCTTTGTGTAATTAGGATCAGCTACTTCAAAATTCTAGTGACTGAAGCTGAAGTGTTTTTTTTAATTTGCTGATAGCTTTTCTGTTGGTTGCTCATCATATGTATGAGTACATTAAGTAACCACCTCTGCATATTTCACAGGAGTACAAATTATAGATTTACACAATTGGAGGAATTATTTCCTGTAGCAAAACATTAAAAAATCATTTCACAGGAATATTTTTATATATGTAGGGTATGCATCACTAGCTACACAATCTCGGATTTCGGTTATCATTAACTATAATTTTCTTCCTCTTGACAAGATGCTGTGGTTATTATATTGCAGAATACCAATTAGCATGTAGCAACTGGTTAGCAGCTCTAACAAGTTGTTTAGCTTTAACCAGATTTTACAGAATAGGTGTGAATATCTGACTAATGGACCCTGTTCACTGAAAATGACAAGCACTGGTGCCAGGCCTGCTTTCAGCTGAGTAGCATAGAGAATGTCATGGACTGCTCAGTAAAATAAACATTTTAATGTATTATTATAGCACATTTCTGATCCTGCTGATATCTTAAAACGTAACAGATTTTGTAGTTTTTAAAAATATCCAAAGCATATGTTATTTAAATTTTTTTTAGAGCCCCTCACCCACCAAAAGAAAATGTATGCTTTTTACCAAACATGGTCTAGTGCCATGTAAAATTAAAACTTATTAAAATCTCTTCAAATTGAATTACAAAGTAATAATTCTCTCTGACTTATACTATTAGAGTTATTAAAGATTCAACCAGATTAAAAACTTTAGTGCAAGCAAAATCACATGTGTTTTTTTGCCTGATTTTAAAATATGACATCATAATCAATAAAAGATAAAGATTTCCTGAAGTATATATAGGGTCTTTCAACAAGTGTGTCCTATCTTTGAACTTAAATAAAACACGTTCTATAAATGATAGAAGTTTATTTATTTTTTTTATTTTGGAACATAATTAATGTCATTACGTTTGGAAGAGAACATAAGTTAAGTGACCGCCGTGACTTTGTTGGGTTGCGTGTATATGGTTGACCCAATTTTCAATGCAAGAAGAACGTAAAGTAGGTCCAACTTCACAAATAACGCACGTGATGTTATTCATAAAATCATTTACTGTTTCTGGCTTGTTGACATAAACTCGAGATTTAACATAACCCCACAAGAAGTAATCCAATGGCGTTAGATCACATGACCTCGGGGGCCAGTTAACATTACCACCATGGGACATGATGAAACCTCTGAACTTCTCCTTCAAAAGATTGATTGTTTCGAGAGTAGTATGACATGTGGCACCATCTTGCTGGAACCAGATGTTTCTGAGATTCATACCATCCAATTGAGGCCAAAAATAGTCCCTTATAAGAGCCCGGTATCTTTCTCCATTTACAGTTAGCACTTCTCCATCTTCATCTTGGGAAAAAATATGGACCAATGATTCCACCATACCAAAATACACGCCACACAGTAACCTTTTGGGGATGAAGTGGTCGTTCTTGAATCTGCATTGGATTGTGATTGCTCCAGTAGTAGCAATTTTGTTTGTTAACACAACCATCCAACCAAAAGTGGGCTTCGTCGTTGAAGATGATTTTTCGACAAAAATCCGGGTCAGCTTCCAATTGCTCCATAGCCCATTCACCGAATACACGGCGCAACCTATGGTCGTTGGGGTTTAGTTCTTTAGTTAACACCATTTTGTAAGTGTGAAACTTCAAGTCCAGATGCAGAATTCGCCAAGTTGTGGTCGGCGAAAGCCCCAATTCTTGCACTCGCCGAGCAATGGATTTGTTTCCGTTCTCACGTACACTCTTACGAACGGCGCCTATGTTTTCGTTGGAGCGCTTACATCGATTATGTACAGGTGTTCTCTGATCGCTGACAGAACCACTTCTTTCAAATTTATTGATCAAACGCCGAATCGTCCTCTCACAGGGACGATTATGCACATCGTAAATTTCACACAATACACGGAAGGTTTGGCAAACAGATGATCTACTTTGATAATAAATTTTCACAATTTCTACATGTTTCTGAATGCTGTAACATTCCGTGGCTATTTGTCAATAACAACTGTAGCCACATGAAAAAAATTACTGATGTAACTCAATAACAACGGCAGCTATCACATGTTAAAGATAGGACACTCTTGTTGAAAGACCTTTATTTTATTTTGTACTTATGGGGAAAGTGATTTCTGAAAGGTTCATTAAAATCCAAGAATGTCAGGTTAAATTCTGTGAAGTCATGTCATTCTGGAAAGTCCCACAATGTCAGTCTTTTGGAGAAGTACAGCACACCAGGGAACTTCCTCTATAGTGGTTACATGATGTAGAGGGTGTTAGCACAAGCAGTTTGGCAGCACGAACTGCCATTTGCATTGAAGCAAAACATAAAACTGTTGTACTTAGCACATTAACAGATGCTGGAAGTGTTGTCCTTGTTTTTGAAGGCAGACTTCAACTTGTTGAAGACAGCTTATTCTTTTGGAATTGTCTGAATACCAAATTTGTGAATTTTGAGAATTTACCTAACCAGATAAGTGAAACCAATCTTCATCTGTAAAGGAAGCTTAAAGGTTCAAGTCCATGCCGATTTATTGGTACCATTCACAATACTGCAATCTTTTCTCGTAATCACTTTGTTTTAATTTTTAAATCATGATAATTTTAAAAGGGTACAACTGAAGTTCTTTTACAGCTTTATGTCTAGAGATTCTGGTCTTTGGAACTAATTTGCATGTTGATTTTGTAGCACAAGGCACCAGTATATCCAAGATTTGATCGAGTTTTTGGTCTGTTAAAATGGTAGGCCACCTGTTCTCAGTGCATCATGAACTGCCAGTCACATGGAATTTATCAAATCTCATACTGTATCTTTAGTTGGACACTTGGAATTGGAGAAATTTTAGTTTTCTGTAAATAACCGTCTTTGGAAAAAATGTGTCCTACCAAGAAAGCTCTCTCTTTGATACCAAACTGCATTACCAATATATTGTTGCAGAGTCACAATATTCTGTCTAAAAGCCCAAACACTGCAAAATACACTGACTGCCTTAAGACAAATCACTGAACATTACCTTTCAGTTTACTGTTACCCACTGAGGAATGTGCAATAACCTCAGCATGCCTGCCTTCTGCTGCCAACTTAAATATGGTTTTTAGCAGCAGGCAAGAGCTTGGCTCCGTGTGAAGAGAGTTTCCTGGCACTCCATATGTTTGCACTAGAATATCTCTTTACAACTGCAATTTCCTCTGAGGTTTTTTTTTGGAGGGGGGAAGGTTTGCTGTTAATTAGTCTCACCGCACCAGTTTATATGAAGAAAGCTTCAAGTATAAAGGAATAATGCTGTACAACAAACTGCCAGAAGCAATTAAACAAGCTGCACAAGTCTTTTAAGAGGAAATTAAATAAATTCATGCATGAGCACTGTTTCTATAGCATACAGGAATACCTGGGAAGCTGATAACTGTTAAATTTTGCTTAACATTAAATGTATTTAAAACTCACCCCATGTGTATTTATGTGCATGTATGTGTGTGTGCATACGTGCATTTATGATTCACTATTTATATAAGCTTAGGTTTCTGGTTCATGGGAGGTTAGGTTTAGTTTTCCTTATATAAACACAGGCTAATTAGCAACCAGTGGTTGCACCATAGCATGCAAGTGTGCATTCCTCAATTATGCTTATGATTCACTATTTACATAAGCTTAGGTTTCTGATTCACGGAAGGTTAAGTTGTTTTCTTTTTTTTCTTTTTTTTCATATAGACTTTGGTTGACTAGCATCCTGCAAATTTTCGCTTACAGGGTGTGATTTGGAAGAAGAAGAAAATCGCTATTTTCACTAATACTCATGGGTTGGCACTTTCTTCTGTGCATGTGCACTAGTAACAAAATGTTGACAATTTAATGACTTATTTCATCTTTAAAAAAAGTGTCTTAAAAAGGCAAGGTGACTGCATCACAGGCTTCCAGACGGCTCACATCTCATTTTAAATTGTGTAATACATGCATTTTCATTCTCTAAACCATCATTTTGTGGCATTTCCATTGCCAGTTATTTATGGAACTGTTACCAAAAATTTGGCATGTCTATATCAAAGTAGTTTGATTCAATGGATGAATAATAAATAAATATCTTATATTTTGTTTTGGTTTTATAAGGAGAAAGTGTGGTTTATGCCTGCATTGTTGGTATCTCTTGAACTTCTCAAGTTTCTTTTTAACCAATTCCTTGCTGAAACCCTTGTATTCTGCAGTGTGAACTATGTGATTGTGTTTTATTTTTTACTCTGTTTTGTTTAATGGGTTATTTACTAGTCTGTGGGTTAAACTGTTGATTGCATGTTTGTTTTGGGATTGTAGCCATCTGCTCTGATTTAATTTACTGTGTGTATTTCTTTCTACTGTGTACCAAATTCAATTGTTTTCTGGATCTGAAATTGATTAAAAAACTGCCACACACTTCTTACTGTATGCCTAGTACAACAAAATGGCTTTTTCTGTTGAGTGACGTAAAGCCATATGTTGCTATCAAAGCACTATTTTGTTTGAAAGGATTTGGATAAAAGTGAAGGTGCATTTAGCAAGATTCTGGTTATTGCCTTGATACAATATCCAGACTTAAGTGAGAGACAGTGCTCATGCATAACATGATACTAGTTAAATTTTAGAATAGAAATGGGTATCTGAAAATCCAAAAGGAGAAGAATTACCAAGAATGTTTATCTTTACATATGGAAGGGAATATTTGTTTGTAGGTATTGTAATTAAACTGCATTATTTCTTGTATGCTTTCCCTTGCTGATCTTATAGTCAATGCTAACGTCTGCAGATAGAATTTCTTTAGACTTGGCACACTTCATTTCAGAAGTTAACAAAATTTCATGGTGAATGTTTTATTTTGGTACTTCTTTGGTGTTTAGGTTTTATCTGTATATGCTATCTTTCTACTTTAACCACAGGAAAAAGTAAAAAGTCATAAGGAACATGGTTATGGGAGCGGACTGGTCATGCATTATCTATTACTCTATTATCAGACTTCAAATAAAACTGCCTTACTTTCACGCAGTATAGAAGCTGTTGTGGACCATAAAATGTAATTAATTTCTTAAAACAAGCAATGCAGAGCCAATTAAAATTTTATCTGTGGTGGCAGCAGTGCATACAAGCCAAAGGACACCTTTTGTAAGAAGTAAGAACCGTACATTTCATGTCTTTCTGGCAGCAGATTAGGAACCTCTGAAATGTTCGGAGCATTTGCCAAGGTTTTTTTTTTATTTATGGACGCTCTTTAACTGCTGTGGTTCTTAGCGTTCCATTCTACTTTGGACGTGAAAGACCGGTAATTTCGCTCAGAGGCCTCTTTATCAGGCTTGAGGTTCTTTTACGTGCTGTAAATCTACGACACGGGACCACCGGCTTTACTTCCCATCCGAAGGAAGCCATGCTAAGGATTTTTTATGCCCGAAAATAATCCATTGCCCTTCGTCGGGTTTGAACCCGCAACCTCGGGAACTAGAGGCTAGCATGGTAACCACTACACCACGGAGGACGACATTTGCCAAGGTTGGCCCTGTATTATGACATACCAGCATAGTTATTTGATCATTTGTATGGTGGCTTATTTTTAAAGCCAGTGACTATTCAAGCTGTCATCAACAAAAAATTTAAAGAACATATTTAACTTTGCATACTTTGGTTGTTTTAATAAGATCATAGGTCATGAAGGAATTAGCAATTTATTCTTTGTAACCGTGTTAACAGAAACTTATGTAAAAATGTATTTTAATGTTACAGAGTAATGCCTCAGAGGGAGAGGAGTTAATTTTACCTCATTCACCAAGGTAAGACTGCTGGAGTACTGTATATGAGAAAAACAAATCAGTTGAAATCCACTGTTGAAGCCATAGCATTACTCAGGTATTTCTGGCCGTTGCTTCTTTCTTACCATATTCTGGATTTAAACAGCATTCAGCACTTCTGAACTTTCAAGTTGTGCCTGAATGTTTTCTTCAGATTTCTCCATTACCTAGTGAAATAAGTGTAGAGCTCAGTAAAACAACAAGATAATATAGAAAAGTAGGTTGTGCATTATATAACTTGATCATGTTTTCTATTTTAATGTTGTACTGTTGGTAAACATATACAAGATATATTTGGTGACATTGTTAACAAGGTGGAAAAAATTAATGTAACAGCTATTACTCCCAGGTTGAGACACAGGTTTCAAAATAACAGTCCCCAGTAGATAACCACAGGTTACATCATTTGATTATGAATAGAGATGAGAATTTCATGCACTATAAAATCCCAAAATATGCATGCATTCATGCACTAGCAAACTATAACGTGTCTCATGCATAAAAGACAGTACAGGTAAATGGGGCACACTGTTGCCACATGTAATACATATGCTCGCATCTGTGGTACCCAGCTGTGATTATTCTATCAATTTAATTTCATCTTGCGAATGATACATCACCAAATGGTGAAATATCTGCACTGCTGTTTAAGGCTATTGTAAGACATTTAATTTTCACCTGCTCTTATGTCTCCTTTTTGTATTTTTAGTACTTTGAAATACAATTTTGTGTGCATAAAAATATATATTGTCATGGCTATACCATAATCATTCCGAAATCCTAACCCCCGAGCTCAGCCAGAAAAGGGGACGTAAAAACTAGCATTACTCGCTTGGCTGTGCAATACCGAGGACCAGCAAACATAGTATGGGAAGCCCAAATAAACAGGATTCAACTTGCAAATAACACAATTTATTACTAAATTCCAGAAGTACCTTTAATCTCCAAGATAATTCTGAAGCCATGTCCTGCCACAAGGTCGACGAAGGTCGAGCACACACATGCTCCTCTCACTATACACAAACCCAAAAGAGAGCGAAACACACTAATTCAACTCTTTTTTATATTTCATTATCCCCACCCCAACTTCCTGTTAAACTACAATCTACTGGAGCATTCCAAACATCCAATTAACTAACTAATCAGTAGGACCAACATTTGAATCAAGCCTTCCAGTATACAAACATAACCAGGTGTACCACACTAGTTCTTACGAAGGCTTGACTCAACGCAGGGCCTACCAACCTGACATGTGCTCGCCACAATATTATCAAACAAATATGGAAATATAAAAGATAAAAGCTTTAAGTTGGTAGGGTATCATCATTGTTCACCCTTGACAAATCACATTCAAAGTGGGTTCATGTATTCAAACAGCAAAGAATGAATGATGCGCCACACTCTGCTTTGCGGTATTGCATTATATTGCGTTAACCTAGAATGTTTTTGTTTCCCCCATCCTTTTCTGCTTACTTTTTGATGGGTCCTTAGAGGTCCTTTCATTCATTCCTTTTTTATCCTATGCACTACTGTTTCTAACCTCCGTAGCCTTAGCTGCTTCTTTTACTGCCTTACAAACACATTTTATTGCAAGGATTTCAAGAAGTTCCTAATAAGAGACTTGCAAATTTGCGAAGGAGGCAAAGATCTTAGGGAATTAAATGAAGGGAAGCACAATAGATCACAACTGGTCACAATGCATAGGGCATTTATTGCCCTCCCTTTTCTTTAAAATAAATTTAAAAAGCTCATTTTCCTTGAAAAATAATTAACACATTCATTATTAATTTGCGTTTCTTCTTAGTTTACCAATATTTCGTCTCTTCCTAACTTCTCCCTACATAACCAAATATTTTTGTAAAATGTTAAATAACCTACTTAACACTTCATAGTGTTCCACATGCTATAAACATACACACTTCCTTACAATTGATGTTAACCTTTACTGCATTCTACCTTGTGCCTGGTATCTGTTAACTGAATAGATGAATTACTTTGCCATACATAATGAATGCAAGAAGTTAACAGGATTCTCGCTTCTTTTAAAAACTGTCTCCAACCCTCCTCAACATTTTCTCTTGTTTGATCCCAGTTGTAAACCCAATAACAAAAATGTATCTCACTGGCTGGCTTTTCTACTTCTGAGGTATAGAATTTTCTGAAAATATTTAATTTAAAAAATTATAATGCTCATCTTATTAAAGATAGAGAACTCAAACTGAGTAGGTATCAGCTCTCTAGTTTATTGTAGCTAAGAAAAAAAAATATTGTTGCGTTCTATCCTTTAGTTTATTAGTTACTCTGTGATTTTTTCATTTCATTTCATTTTTATTGATCCAGTGAATTGTTACGTACAGAAGTACATTCAATATTGGACACGTCAAAGTAAGATAAAATATTTACAAGATATTACAAAAATTAATAAACCAAGATTTGTATAAGTTTACAAAGAAAATAAATTATGATTACATATGTACAAAGGTGCAATCTATGCTGGACACATCAAGGTAAGTTTACAAAATATTACAAAATTTATCAAATCAAAATATGTATAAGTTTCTAATAATAAATTATAATTACATGTTACAGTACTTATAAATTCTCTTTAGTTAAGAATTCTTGAATAGAGTAAAAGCAGTGGTTAATCAGATATGCCTTTAAAGAGTGTTTGAGAGTATTTTCTTGCTCAATTCCTTTTATAGATTTTGGTAGACAGTTGTATATCTTTAGCCCAGAATGTAATATACTTTTTTGGCACAGAGAGGTATTACATTGAGAAATATGTAGATTATTGGTTTGCCTTGTATTATGCTGGTGCACTGTTTCATTCCTCGTGAAGGGGGAATCTGTATTGTTTGTAGTTTTGTGGATGAACATTATTGTTTCAAATATATAGATGCAAGGTAGTGGAAGTATGTTTAATGATTTAAACAGGGGTTTACATGATGATCTTAAACTTGCCCCAGTCATGGCTCGAATTATTTTCTTTTGCATTATAAAGCATGTTTTGCTTGCTGCTGACTTGCCCCAGAATATTATGCCATTTCGTAATAAAGAATGGACGTATGCAAAATAAGCCATTCTGGTGGTCTCTATCCTTGTGCTTCCTGCTAATATCCGCATCATGTAACATGCTGTGCCTAGCTTTTTATTAATATGACATGTGGTTTTCCCATTTTAAATTGTTTTGGACCCAAAGACCAAGAAATTTTGTTTTTTCCACTTTCTCGATAGTCTGGTTAAAAAGTTGGATTTGGGGAGCTAGATATTCCTTATTTCCTTTTGTATGAATGTCCATTGCAACTGTCTTATTGATGTTTATTATAAGGTTGTTTTGTGTGAAATAATTAGCTATTTTGTCTGATGTATGATGAACTGACTTTAGAAAGTTATCTTTCTTGTTTGACCTAATAAGAATATTCGTATCATCAGCGAAGAGAAAGGACTTGGCATGAGGGTCGTCTAAAGCAGTCATTTATAAAGAGCAGAAATAGTATTGGACCTAATATGGAACCTTGTGGTACTCCATAAGTAATCGCAAGGGAACTTGATCTATAGTTTATTTAGCTCAGGGTTTCCTCTGTGTTTAATTTGTACAAGTTGTTTCCTATGGCATAAATATGAATTGATCCACTTGTGGGGTAACCCTCTAATTCCATAATTTTCTAGTTTTGCTAGCAGCTTTTTGTGGTCTATTGTATCAAAGGCTTTTGACAGGTCTAAGAATATTGCCGAGATATGGTCTTTTACATCTATGGCACCAAGGGACTCGCACATAAAAGAGAATATAGCTGTTTCAGTAGAACGGTTACTTCTGAAGCCATGTTGGTTGCTAGATAACAGGCTATTTGTTTCTAAGAAGCTCAAAAGTCGCTTATAAAAAAGCTTTTCCAAAATTTTTGAGAATACCGATAGTAAAGCAATGGGTCTGTAGTTTTCCATATTATTTTGTTCTCCTTTTTTGTATAGCGGTTTAACGATAGCTGTTTTTAGACAGGTAGGAAAAACTCCATTGCTAAAGGATTCATTGCATAAGTACATTAATGGCTGGACGATTAGATGAGCACACTGTTTAATAAGGAAATCTGGTATCTCGTCTATTCCAGCTGAATATTTTGGTTTTAGGTCCTTTATTATTTGCAGAATGTCTGATTCGGTTGTAGGGGCAAGGAACAACGAATCTTTAATTAGACCGCTACTAGTTTTGACAGTTATAGGTGCATTTGTAGTTTGTTTACTATGTTCTATTAGGTTTTTTGCTGTATTAGTGAAATAAGTGTTGAAAGAGTTAGCTATATCAGTAGGGTCAATGATATAGTTAGAGTTTTCTTTTAAAGTAATGTTACTGGGCTGTGGTAGAATACCTGTAGTTTCTTTTTTAATTACTTGCCATATAGCCTTTGATTTATTATTCGCTGTTTTGATTATTTTGTCATTTACTTGACGTTTGGCTTCTCTTATAACCCTAGTTAGTATCTTTTTATAGTTATTATAATAATTTTTTAATGTGGGGCTTAAGGAGTGGGATTTTAATAGACTATGTAAATAGCGTTTCTTTTCGCACGATTTTTTTATACCAGAAGTAATCCAATGATTACTATTATTATCATAATGTTTCTTAACTTTTTTCAGTGGGAAGGCTACATTGAAGTAGAATTGAAGTTATTTAAAGGTGAGTCGGAATTGTAACACTAACATCACTTAACAAAGACTCACCTTTAAATAAATTCAATACACATCACTGTTTCTAGCTTCTTTTCATTACAATATCAACGTAGAATTGAAGTGTTTGGATGAAAGTGTCAAATTTGTTACAGACAGTGCCTTTGTATATACCTTCCCAAGATTCTTTACTGATTAGATGTAAGAAATAGTGGATATTTTGATCATTTATTACCCTTTTCTTTATGACATCTGGGGCTTTAGTCAAACCATCTATAATTGGAAGCATTAGTGATTGAGCAATATGATCACTTAGTCCTAAGTCAAGAGCCTCACCTTTACACATATGAGTGTCAAAGTTTATAAATATTTGGTCTAATAGAGATGAGGAGTGTTGCGTGACTCATGTGGGCTGGAATATAGTTTGAGATTGTAAGTAGCTAATAAGTTTGTTAAAATAGATACAGTGTTAGATTTACTATTAAAATCAATATTAAAGTCACCACAAATAATCAACTTTGTGTTATTATCGTTATTTTGTTTTAATGCTATATCAAGTTTATTTAGAAAGACCTTGATATCATTTCCAGGGGACCTATATATGCATTTGATTTTGATGTTAGGATTAAACCATTTAATACCGGAGCATTCAAATTCTTTTTCTGTGGTTATATTTTGCAGGTTGTTAAGAATCTTAAACCCTAAATCGTTCTTTACAAAAATACAGGTTCCCCCTCCTTTAAAGTTGGATCTGCAGGAAAATGCTGCAAGTGTAAAGTTGGATAACTTAATTAGTCTTAAACTATCCTCTCTGAGCCAGTGTTCGCTGAGACAAAGAATGTTTGCTTCTTTTAATTGTGTTGAGAGTAAGATATCTAGTTCATTAATTTTATTGCCTAGTGATTGGACGTTTTGATGGATGAGTGTTAATTGAGTTTTAGGCATAGCTGAGTAACCACCTACCTTTCCCTCTTTCATCATTGATGGTTGTCCCAGGTTCTGAAATGTCTCTTGTTGATCCATAAGAGGATCGGTCCTTCTGGAGTCGATTTCAGCCTCGAGTATCTTGCCAGTCGATTTAAGTTCATATGGATTTTGATTTGTAGTTTTGGTCACTATTGATTCATCCACCACACAATTTATTCGTTTCCCTCACGCACTGAATTAATTACTTCACAGAGCAATCTTCCAAATTTGAAGGATCCTTTGTGGTTAAGATGAACTCCATCTCTTCCAAACTCGTGATCTGCCAACCAAAAATTCCCATCCACAAAGGTACACTGTTTGGTTGCGCATAACCAATTTAGCTCTGTTGATTCGCATTGTTTTTCTCGTAGTCATATTTTGCCGTCTGAGTATCCCACTGATAACTATTTTTGCATCTGGTGTTTCGGATCTTATGTAGTTCACGAGGTCCATTGTGTCTCCCATGATTTCTTCTGCTGAAGTCCCTGGAATTATATCATTGGTCCCAGCATGCACGACAACAACGCTGGGGTTACGTCCTTTTAGGTTAAGGTGCTGCACTTGATGTTGTAGTTCATTTAGTTTGATACCGGGAAAGCATCGTACGTCATAACCTTGATCCTTGCATAACTGTCCTGAGAACTTTAACATCGAGTCGCCTACAACTAAGATGTCTGGTGCCTTTTTATTTCCTTTGGTAGCACGGCTTTGCGTATTAGTTTCACTTCCGTTTTTGTTATCCAACAGCACATTAAACCTGTTATTTACCTGTATTTCACAACTGCCGTTCGTATTCTGCGCTCGATTATTTCGAGTAGCGTCTGAATATCGTCTTTTATGATTATATGCTACCTCTGTGAATCCTTTGTCCATAGCAGTTAATTTTGCTTGAAGTGCAGCGTTGGTTTCTTGCAATTCTGTATTTACTTTCTTCAAGTCGTGAAGTTCTCTTTCCAGAGAACTAGCATCTGAAGCGTCTTTGATGCTTGCTAATTGTTCTGTTTTCAAAGCATAGTTTTCACTTCTGAGCCTTTCTATTTCCTTTTTTGCTTCTTTTAGGTCCTTGTTCAGAATGTCACTTATTGTGTGTAATGAAGACGCCATTTCTTTTTCTCGTACTCCATGAGCCTCCAGTATCGCTGCATGCCTTTTATTTGATGAATTCTCCGTGTTGAGTCAGTCCTCCGTATTCCCATCATTTACACTTATTCCATCCTTGTTATGATTTGGTTTAACAGCATTTTTAAGTAATTTAGCAGCACAATTATCACTATTATTGCTCGATATGAGGAGCATGCTACGGGTCATTACACCTTCCGCCGCCATCTTACCATTGATAAGCATAGAAACAGCAAATATCGGATTTTAAGTGAAAATTCGTTTTCTTTAGAAATTTGTGCCCCTAGAAAACGAAAAAGGCTCAAGAATGATATATTCTGATAGAGTAAATTATTCTATATAGGATAATGTGTTCAAAGTTAAAATTTATAACTACTAAATATTTACACCAAGTTATTAGCAACTTGGCGACAGCACAAGAGTAGAAAAGGATGAGTAACTTGTGGGCTCAAATAGAGACAGATATCCCATTTACCTCCATACTTTCTTTTTAGGTTGAAACAAGCACAATCAAGCAAAAAATACATTAAAATATACACTTTCATTTTTGTTTGTAGCAATATGTGAAGCAGATGCAACGTGCTGGTCCACTTAAATTGTGTAGTACACTTTACCTGAAATTATAATAGACCTTACGGTTACCTAGATACAATAAAAATGGACATAATTTAATTATTTATTTTGTAGAAGTTGTATATGTTTTACAAAGAACAGCTGACATAAAAATATTCAGGAACACAACAGCAGTGCTTACCCCTTTACTGCAACAATCACAGAATATGACATCCCCATCAAATAAAATCCTTTCCTTTAATCCACTATTATAAAAATAACAATAATAATAATTGTTATTTAGTAATTACATAAATTACAATAGACTTCAAGATAACAAAACAAGATAAAAAAATTTAAATGTTCAAAATACCTATACAAATACAAGTTTTACAGTTTATTCTTATCTTGTTCATAAAATTCATGTAAACAATAAACAGGCTTTTCTACTAACCGTATAATCTGTTCTAGAATATTTGAATTTTCAAGTTGATTATTTCATGAGGAAGTGCATTAAAAAGCTTTATTCCAGTTACTTTATAATATTTAAATTTTTTTGCAGTTTCTGATATGGCATATCAGTTCTATTCACATTCCTTGTTTGATGTTCATGTATTACACTCCTTGTATTATAATGATGTAGATTCTCTTTCATATTGACTAAAATATCATATATATACAAATTTACTACTGTAGGAGTTCCCAAAGTAACAAATAATGGTTTACAGTATTCAGTATTGTGTGAGTTTGTCAATATTTTAACAATCTTTTTCTGAATTTTCAATATTTCTGCTATCCTTGGGTTACTACCCCATAGTATTAATCTGTATCTAAAAATACTCTCAAAGAATGAAAAATAAGCCATTAAAACACAGTCTTTTGATACTATGTTTTTTAGCTTTGCTAACAAGAAAACTACTGGTGACCATTTTCTGCATATATGGTCAATGTGTGGATCCCAGGATATTTGTTTATCTATGATTACACCAAGAAGTTTAACTGGTTCACTTGTATTATCAGTAGATTCATTTTTTTAAGGTAAAAAGAATATTCTGTGTTTTACTTTCATTCATGTAAAAACCATTACTTTAAACCACAGTTGAGATTTTTCAGCATTTGTTTTTGCTAATTTGACAACACTTCAAGATCCTTGGGCATATTAAGAAAAGTTGTATCATCTGCATAGACAACTGTATAAGATTAAAAACATTTTGATAGGTCTTTAATCATTATTAAGCAAAGCAGGGATCCAAGACTGATCCCTGCAGAACTCCTGTTGCTACTTTGAGATTCTTCCGCACCAACTGATACTATTTGCTGGCGATTTTCTAGATAGGATTTAAAAATATGCACATTGTGGTTTCTTATTCCATATATTTCTAATTTCTTTAATAATTATTATGTTTCACGCAATCAAAAGCATTACTTAAGTCGCAGAGTTTAGCATGTGCAAAATAACCATCCTCAAAAGCTTGATTAATTTTTGCTATCAATGAACCCATTGCAAGTATCGTTGACTTTCCCTTGTGATATCCAAACTGACTATTACAGAACAAATTTTGTGCCTCAAAATAATTCTGTACTTGGTTTTATAGAAGATACTCTAATATTTTTGCTAATGTGGGAATTACTGATATGGGCCAATAGCTACTAGGTTTCCCCTTATCTCCCTTTTTGTATATTGGGATAACTTTTGAGTATTTTAAATGTTTTGGAAAAATGCCTTCAGCAAAGCATTTTTTGACACAGAAAGCCAAAGGAGTTAAAATATATTGTATTATTTCCTTAACAAAATTGTTCGAAAAGCCATAAATATCCTTGGCATTGGAATTTTTAAGTTTAAAGGCTACTTTTTCAACATCATTACATGTTACTGCACTAAGTGCAAGTCCTTCCTTATTATTCCCTGGATGCATATCCCTCATTAAAGTCAGAGCGTTATCTGTGCATGCATTCACCTGCAATGTTATTTCCTTAACAGTCTATGAAAAAAAGTTAAGTCATCAGGCGATATCTTCTCATTAACACTTCTGATCTACATGATCTTCTAACTGAATTTATCACTGACCATGCCGCTTTGCATTTATTTTCTGAATTGTTTATTAGAGTTTGATTTGCATCTTTTTTTGCTTCTGTTAAGGGCTTCCTATAGCAACTCCTATAATCCTGTACTATTATGAAAAGTGAACTGCTTGGTGTTCACTTATACATATTCTGTAAAATGATAAGTTTATTTTTCATTACCACTTATGCCTATTTATCATTTTACAATTTTCTTTAATGTTTAAATTCTCTCTCTCTCTTTTTACAACTGTTAATAAATAGGTCCATCAAAGTTGAAGTAGGAATATTGTTGCTTTAGTTTAACTGCCCCATGTATGGGAGCCTACTTGAAGTAGCTGTTTTGCTTACGTAATATATTTACGTAAATTATTTAGCTTCACGCTTGGGAAGCTAACTTGAAGTATTGTTCTTGGAGTTTACTTTGTTTAAGAAGTTTGCAACACGCTTTGGGCGTCGGTTTGAAGTTGTTGGTTACATAATAGTTACTGTTGTTACGCAATATGCTGCTACGTATGAGAAGCTGATTTAAAGATGTGTTTTTGTTGTTACACTCCAAGTTTTACACTAAAATATTGAACTTTTTTATTAAAACTGCTTCTATATATTATTTATGTTTGAATTTGCCTCGGCTGTGTCAGTAATGTTTGTAGAGTCATGTATCTCTTAGGCAGGGTGCGATACGACAATAATTGTAGACGTACACAAATTTTAAGTTTTTAAATTCACTTCTTTTTATTTTATCCTTTGCTCATTTTAATAAAGCACTACACTTTTTAAGAGCTGTGAGATTCTTTAATACTTTCACTTAGCTAACGCGTAGACATCTTCCATCTGATCACTACCAAGGTTTGCCAGCAACTGAACATTATTTCAACCGTTAAACCCGTAAGCTTCGGTATTTCAAGTCTCTGATTGGCTAATTCTAGTCCAATAGAATATGTGCATTTTACTTAAAGCTTTTCTTTGCTGTTGAATGGCTAATTTTAAACTGTTACTGAATTTACATTATCGTTGCTCTAATCATGACTAGTAACTTTCAAACTCATTGCTACAAGGTTACCTCATTATTACCTCATTGTTAGCAACTTAAAACTTATTAATCTCACAGCTGCTCTTGCATTATTAAAGTAAATAATGTATTCACATAACATTACTAAACATGTTTGCAATAAAAATAAGCATATGCAATGACTGTTACATACATTTTAAATAATTATTACATACATATTGTTTCAAGGCGAGCTGTTATTGAATTTACTTATTATATAATAAATTTGAAATTATTCAGGTATTACAAATACTGCCTCAAAGTTTTGAAAAAGATATCAAAAATCCTCTCTGCTGAGTTTCCTTTATTATACAATTTTTTCTCCCACTCAACCAATACTAAACTATCTTTAAATTTATTTACACTCTGTACACTAAAATTTCTTATTTCTCTAATGGTTACTTTTGGAGCTATATTTGAAAAACTTTTTCTTGTGAAAGCCTCAAAGAATATTGGTTGATAGTTGGATAATTTATGCTCTAATACACTTGGTGAATAAGGAGTTGTAAGCCAGCAGCAAGAGGGGAGAGGTAGTGTAGCGGAGCAAGTATGAGAGAATACGATAAAATGGGAGTGGACTTTCAAACATACTGATGCAGAATTGGAAGTTTTGCCACAAAAAATATAAGAAAAGATGGAAAAGTAAAAATGGAAACACAGATATGGAGAGTCATAATGATTATAATTGTGATATTGCTGATAATAGGAGGAGTGGAACAGAACCCAGGACCAGTGAAAATGAACAAGTTAATGGAAGAAATAAGGGAGATGGGAAAGGAACTAGGAGACAGAATGGACAAAAATTCAAAAGAGTTGAAAGAAATACAAGTATACAGAGAGAAGAAATGAAAAAACCGTTATCAGAATGTAGAGAAAGAATAGATGGGATAGCAAAAAGATACGAAGTGGAGCCATAAGACCAGGATGCAGTACAGGTAGAACATAGCTGGCCAAAAAATGTGAACATAGGTTAAGTTAGTTTACAAGTGAAATGTTGTAAAAAAAGGATTGCGTATAAAAAGATGTACAAACAAAGTTTAGCAAATAATACTATTTTTCAAATTACTAATGTTGTCTAGACATGCAGATCCTTGTGTAGATAAACTGTTTCCACAGTGATAGCCTAATTGCTGCAGAAAATTTTTAAAGTGTTCTATTGTACTAAGTCTTGTTTTGCTGTGCGAAAATCATTCACACTGCTTATTAACACAACATTAACTGTATCATTCAGGGCGTGAGAAAATTGTCCTTGCGTAATTTGGATTACTTCAAACGTAGGTGCACCAGGTTTAGCAAATGCCAGTTTCAATATGTTTTAACTCATTTATAGAAGCTCAGAAAAATCTCTTGCATGGCTATCTCCAAGAGTGATTATCATATTCTTGACGAGCTGTTCAGCATATTAACTTGTCTTCATTGATGAGTTGTTCCTGCTTTTTTTTTTTTTGCATCGTTTTCGTTTCTCGCCTGTTTATCTTTCGTGGTCTTACTAAGATCTGATATTTAGTCTTTTGTTTTGCTGTGCAAAAATCATTAGCACTGCTTATTAACACAACATTAGCTGTATCATTCAGGGCGTGAGAAAATTGTCCTTGGGTAATTTGGATTACTTCAGCCGGAGGTGCACCAGGTTTAGCAAATTCCAGTTTTGATGTTTTAACTCATTTATAGAAGCTCAGAAAAATCTCTTGCATGGGTATCTCCAAGAATGGTTATTGTATTCTTGATGAGCCGTTAAGCGTATTAACGCTTGATGTGTCGCTTCCGATTTTTCTAATGTAACCCTTTGGTTTGTCTCCTGTTTATCGTTCGTGGTCTTACTAAGATCTGATATTTGTCCTGTTGCATCATTGACTCCTGTTGCTTCCCTAAGAACCTCAAATCTGTTTTTAGTTTCGAAGCTGAGTGCTTGTGAAGTTCTATTGTATGTGAAGTGTTTTAATGTATTATTATTTTTCGTATCGTCTAGCTGAGCAAATTAATACATCATGCTTAAAATGGGAGAGGTAGGTTAAACGTTTTTCAATCCCCTCTGCAAGCAGGTTAGGTGTATGTTTCAACTGTAATTATTTGTAAGCATGTGTAATTCTACCAGCCACTTCAAAAATTTTTGCAATAAAAATGTTTCAGTTCCAGCTTTTCTACTTCAATTGTATTCCGAACATAAACCACACCCCCACCGTATTTGTAATTCTTTCAACGTGGTCGCAATAAGCTGCAATGCCGCTTCTCTCTGCGATATGTCAGTCCTTTTCTTCTTTGGCAGCGCGTATAAGTTCATAAATCTTGCACATGTCTTGCTTATTAGTTCCTGTGCTACTGCTATCTCCTTATTTACACATGAGAAAGGAGCCAGACACACCTGCGTGGCATATTAGCTACCACATTGGTACATGTCACAGTACCTTCCATTTTATGGTGGAGGTAACGTGCCGCATAGGGCGCTTTTTACGGACCTTTCGGATGGCCATTAGTGGAACTAAGGCTATGGTCGGTAATCCAGTTTAGCACTAAGTCTTTTGTTTTGCTGTGCAAAAATCATTCGCGCTGCTTATTAACACAACATTAGCTGTATCATTCTAGGCGTGAGAAAATTGTCCTTGGGTAATTTGGATTACTTCAGCCGGAGGTGCACCAGGTTTAGCAAATGCCACTTTTGATGTTTTAACTCACTTATAGAAGCTCAGAAAAATCTCTTGCATGGGTATCTCCAAGAATGGTTATCGTATTCTTGATGAGCCGTTAACCGTATTAACGCTTGATGTGTCTTTTCCGACTTTTCTACTGCAAGCCTTTGGTTTGTCGCATGTTTATCCTTCGTGGTCTTACTAAGATCTGATATATGTCCTGTTGCATCATTGACTCCTGTTGCTTCCCTTAGAACCTCAAATCTGTTTTTAGTTTCGAAGCTGAGTGCTTGTGAAGTTCTATTGTATCTGAAGTGTTTTAATGTATTATTATTTTTCGTATCGTCTAGCTGAGCAAATTAATACATCATGCTTAAAATGGGAGAGGTAGGTTAAACGTTTTTCAATCCCCTCTGTAAACAGGTTAGGTGTATGTTTCAACTGTAATTTTTTCTAAGCATGTGTAATTCTACCAGCCACTTCAAAAATTTTTGCAATAAAAATGTTTCAGTTCCAGCTTTTTTACTTCAATTGTATTCCGAACATAAACCACACCCCCACCGTATTTGTAATTCTTTCAACGTGGTCGCAATAAGCTGCAATGCCGCTTCTTCTCTCTGCGATATGTCAGTCCTTTTCTTCTTTGGCAGCGCGTATAAATTCATAAATCTTGCACATGTCTTGCTTATTAGTTCCTGTGCTACTGCTATCTCCTTATTTACACATGAGAAAGGAGCCAGACACACCTGTGTGGCATATTAGCTACCACATTGGTACATGTCACAGTACCAGGTTGCCAACTCTATGGTGGAGGTAAGGTGCCGCATAGGGCGCTTTTTACGCACCTTTCAGATGGCCATTAGTGGAACTAAGGCTTTGCTCGGTAATCCAGTTTAGCACTAGCTCTTTTGTTTTGCTGTGCAAAAATCATTCGCGCTGCTTATTAATACAACATTAGCTGTATCATTCTAGGCGTGAGAAAATTGTCCTTGGGTAATTTGGATTACTTCAGCCGGAGGTGCACCAGGTTTAGCAAATTCCAGTTTTGATGTTTTAACTCATTTATAGAAGCTCAGAAAAATCTCTTGCATGGGTATCTCCAAGAATGGTTATCGTATTCTTGATGAGCCGTTAAGCGTATTAACGCTTGATGTGTCGTTTCTGACTTTTCTACTGCAAGCCTTGGTTTGTAGCCTGTTTATCTTTCGTGGTCTTACTAACATCTGATATATGTCCTGTTGCATCATTGACTCCTGTTGCTTCCCTTAGAACCTCAAATCTGTTTTTAGTTTCGAAGCTGAGTGCTAGTGAAGTTCTATTGTATGTGAAGTGGTTTAATGTATTATTATTTTTCGTATCGTCTAGCTGAGCAAATTAATACATCATGCTTAAAATGGGAGAGGTAGGTTAAACGTTTTTCAATCCCCTCTGTAAACAGGTTAGGTGTATGTTTCAACTGTAATTTTTTCTAAGCATGTGTAATTCTACCAGCCACTTCAAAAATTTTTGCAATAAAAATGTTTCAGTTCCAGCTTTTCTACTTCAATTGTATTCCGAACATAAACCACACCCCCACCGTATTTGTAATTCTTTCAACGTGGTCGCAATAAGCTGCAATGCCGCTTCTTCTCTCTGCGAAATGTCAGTCCCTTTCTTCTTTGGCAGCGCGTATAAGTTCATAAATCTTGCACATGTCTTGCTTATTAGTTCCTGTGCTACTGCTATCTCCTTATTTACACATGAGAAAGGAGCCAGACACACCTGCGTGGCATATTAGCTACCACATTGGTACATGTCACAGTACCTTCCATTTTATGGTGGAGGTAACGTGCCGCATAGGGCGCTTTTTACGGACCTTTCGGATGGCCATTAGTGGAACTAAGGCTATGGTCGGTAATCCAGTTTAGCACTAAGTCTTTTGTTTTGCTGTGCAAAAATCATTTGCGCTGCTTATTAACACAACATTAGCTGTATCATTCAGGGCGTGAGAAAATTGTCCTTGGGTAATTTGGATTACTTCAGCCGGAGGTGCACCAGGTTTAGCAAATGCCACTTTTGATGTTTTAACTCACTTATAGAAGCTCAGAAAAATCTCTTGCATGGGTATCTCCAAGAATAGTTATCGTATTCTTGATGAGCCGTTAAGCGTATTAACGCTTGATGTGTCGTTTCTGACTTTTCTACTGCAAGCCTTTGGTTTGTCGCCTGTTTATCTTTCGTGGTCTTACTAAGATCTGATATATATCCTGTTGCATCATTGACTCCTGTTGCTTCCCTTAGAACCTCAAATCTGTTTTTAGTTTCGAAGCTGAGTGCTTGTGAAGTTCTATTGTATGTGAAGTGTTTTAATGTATTATTATTTTTCGTATCGTCTAGCTGAGCAAATTAATACATCATGCTTAAAATGGGAGAGGTAGGTTAAACGTTTTTCAATCCCCTCTGTAAACAGGTTAGGTGTATGTTTCAACTGTAATTATTTGTAAGCATGTGTAATACTACCAGCCACTTAAAAATTTTTGCAATAAAAAAATGTTTCACTTCCAGCTTTACTACTTCAATTGTATTCCGAACATAAATCACAACCCCACCGTATTTGTAATTCTTTCTACGTGGTCGCAATAAGCTGCAATGCCGCTTCTTCTCTCTGCGATATGTCAGTCCTTTTCTTCTTTGGCAGCGCGTATAAGTTCATAAATCTTGCACATGTCTTGCTTATTAGTTCCTGTGCTACTGCTATCTCCTTATTTACACATGAGAAAGGAGCCAGACACACCTGCGTGGCATATTAGCTACCACATTGGTACATGTCACAGTACCTTCCATTTTATGGTGGAGGTAACGTGCCGCATAGGGCGCTTTTTACGGACCTTTCGGATGGCCATTAGTGGAACTAAGGCTATGGTCGGTAATCCAGTTTAGCACTAAGTCTTTTGTTTTGCTGTGCAAAAATCATTCGCGCTGCTTATTAACACAACATTAGTTGTATCATTCTAGGCGTGAGAAAATTGTCCTTGGGTAATTTGGATTACTTCAGCCGGAGGTGCACCAGGTTTAGCAAATTCCAGTTTTAATGTTTTAACTCATTTATAGAAGCTCAGAGAAATCTCTTGCATGGGTATCTCCAAGAATGCTTATCGTATTCTTGATGAGCCGTTAAGCGTATTAACGCTTGATGTGTCGTTTCTGACTTTTCTACCCCTCTGTAAACAGGTTAGGTGTATGTTTCAACTGTAATTTTTTCTAAGCATGTGTAATTCTACCAGCCACTTCAAAAAATTTTGCAATAAAAATGTTTCAGTTCCAGCTTTTCTACTTCAATTGTATTCCGAACATAAACCACACCCCCACCGTATTTGTAATTCTTTCAATGTGGTCGCAATAAGCTGCAATGCCGCTTCTTCTCTCTGCGATATGTCAGTCCCTTTCGTCTTTGGCAGCGCGTATAAATTCATAAATCTTGCACATGTCTTGCTTATTATTTCCTGTGCTACTACTATCTCCTTATTTACACATGAGAAAGGAGCCAGACACACCTGCGTGGCATATTAGCTACCACATTGGTACATGTCACAGTACCTCCCAATCTATGGTGGAGCTAGCGTGCCGCATAGGGCGCTTTTTACGGACCTTTCGGATGGCCATTAGTGGAACTAAGGCTATGGTCGGTAATCCAGTTTAGCACCAAGTCTTTTGTTTTGCTGTGCAAAAATCATTTGCGCTGCTTATTAACACAACATTAGCTGTATCATTCAGGGCGTGAGAAAATTGTCCTTGGGTAATTTGGATTACTTCAGCCGGAGGTGCACCAGGTTTAGCAAATGCCACTTTTGATGTTTTAACTCACTTATAGAAGCTCAGAAAAATCTCTTGCATGGGTATCTCCAAGAATGCTTATCGTATTCTTGATGAGCCGTTAAGCGTATTAACGCTTGATGTGTCGTTTCCGACTTTTCTACTGCAAGCCTTTGGTTTGTCGCATGTTTATCTTTCGTGGTCTTACTAAGATCTGATATATGTCCTGTTGCATCATTGACTCCTGTTGCTTCCCTTAGAACCTCAAATCTGTTTTTAGTTTCGAAGCTGAGTGCTTCTGAAGTTCTATTGTATGTGAAGTGTTTTAATGTATTATTATTTTTCGTATCGTCTAGCTGAGCAAATTAATACATCATGCTTAAAATGGGAGAGGTAGGTTAAACGTTTTTCAATCCCCTCTGTAAACAGGTTAGGTGTATGTTTCAACTGTAATTTTTTCTAAGCATGTGTAATTCTACCAGCCACTGCAAAAATTTTTGCAATAAAAATGTTTCAGTTCCAGCTTTTCTACTTCAATTGTATTCAGATCCTAAACCACACCCCCACCGTATTTGTAATTCTTTCAACGTGGTCGCAATAAGCTGCAATGCCGCTTCTTCTCTCTGCGATATGTCAGTCCCTTTCTTCTTTGGCAGCGCGTATAAGTTTATAAATCTTGCACATGTCTTGCTTATTAGTTCCTGTGCTACTGCTCTCTCCTTATTTACACATGAGAAAGGAGCCAGACACACCTGCGTGGCATATTAGCTACCACATTGGTACATGTCACAGTACCTTCCATTTTATGGTGGAGGTAACGTGCCGCATACGGCGCTTTCTACGGACCTTTCGGATGGCCATTAGTGGAACTAAGGCTATGGTCGTTAATCCAGTTTAGCACTAAGTCTTTTGTTTTGCTGTGCAAAAATCATTTGCACTGCTTATTAACACAACATTAGCTGTATCATTCAGTGCGTGAGAAAATTGTCCTTGGGTAATTTGGATTACTTCAGCCGGAGGTGCACCAGGTTTAGCAAATGCCACTTTTGATGTTTTAACTCACTTATAGAAGCTCAGAAAAATCTCTTGCATGGGTATCTCCAGGAATGCTTATCGTATTCTTGATGAGCCGTTAAGCGTATTAACGCTTGATGTGTCGTTTCCGACTTTTCTACTGCAAGCCTTTGGTTTGTCGCATGTTTATCTTTCGTGGTCTTACTAAGATCTGATATATGTCCTGTTGCATCATTGACTCCTGTTGCTTCCCTTAGAACCTCAAATCTGTTTTTAGTTTCGAAGCTGAGTGCTTCTGAAGTTCTATTGTATGTGAAGTGTTTTAATGTATTATTATTTTTCGTATCGTCTAGCTGAGCAAATTAATACATCATGCTTAAAATGGGAGAGGTAGGTTAAACGTTTTTCAATCCCCTCTGTAAACAGGTTAGGTGTATGTTTCAACTGTAATTTTTTCTAAGCATGTGTAATTCTACCAGCCACTGCAAAAATTTTTGCAATAAAAATGTTTCAGTTCCAGCTTTTCTACTTCAATTGTATTCAGATCCTAAACCACACCCCCACCGTATTTGTAATTCTTTCAACGTGGTCGCAATAAGCTGCAATGCCGCTTCTTCTCTCTGCGATATGTCAGTCCCTTTCTTCTTTGGCAGCGCGTATAAGTTTATAAATCTTGCACATGTCTTGCTTATTAGTTCCTGTGCTACTGCTATCTCCTTATTTACACATGAGAAAGGAGCCAGACACACCTGCGTGGCATATTAGCTACCACATTGGTACATGTCACAGTACCTTCCATTTTATGGTGGAGGTAACGTGCCGCATACGGCGCTTTCTACGGACCTTTCGGATGGCCATTAGTGGAACTAAGGCTATGGTCGTTAATCCAGTTTAGCACTAAGTCTTTTGTTTTGCTGTGCAAAAATCATTTGCACTGCTTATTAACACAACATTAGCTGTATCATTCAGTGCGTGAGAAAATTGTCCTTGGGTAATTTGGATTACTTCAGCCGGAGGTGCACCAGGTTTAGCAAATGCCACTTTTGATGTTTTAACTCACTTATAGAAGCTCAGAAAAATCTCTTGCATGGGTATCTCCAGGAATGCTTATCGTATTCTTGATGAGCCGTTAAGCGTATTAACGCTTGATGTGTCGTTTCTGACTTTTCTACTGCAAGCCTTTGGTTTGTCGCATGTTTATCCTTCGTGGTCTTACTAAGATCTGATATATGTCCTGTTGCATCATTGACTCCTGTTGCTTCCCTTAGAACCTCAAATCTGTTTTTAGTTTCGAAGCTGAGTGCTTGTGAAGTTCTATTGTATCTGAAGTGTTTTAATGTATTATTATTTTTCGTATCGTCTAGCTGAACAAATTAATACATCATGCTTAAAATGGGAGAGGTAGGTTAAACGTTTTTCAATCCCCTCTGTAAACAGTTTAGGTGTATGTTTCAACTGTAATTTTTTCTAAGCATGTGTAATTCTAACAGCCACTTCAAAAATTTTTGCAATAAAAATGTTTCAGTTCCAGCTTTTCTACTTCAATTGTATTCCGAACATAAACCACACCCCCACCGTATTTGTAATTCTTTCAACGTGGTCGCAATAAGCTGCAATGCCGCTTCTTCTCTCTGCGATATGTCAGTCCTTTTCTTCTTTGGCAGCGCGTATAAGTTCATAAATCTTGCACATGTCTTGCTTATTAGTTCCTGTGCTACTGCTATCTCCTTATTTACACATGAGAAAGGAGCCAGACACACCTGCGTGGCATATTAGCTACCACATTGGTACATGTCACAGTACCTTCCATTTTATGGTGGAGGTAACGTGCCGCATAGGGCGCTTTTTACGGACCTTTCGGATGGCCATTAGTGGAACTAAGGCTATGGTCGGTAATCCAGTTTAGCACTAAGTCTTTTGTTTTGCTGTGCAAAAATCATTTGCGCTGCTTATTAACACAACATTAGCTGTATCATTCTAGGCGTGAGAAAATTGTCCTTGGGTAATTTGGATTACTTCAGCCGGAGGTGCACCAGGTTTAGCAAATTCCAGTTTTTATGTTTTAACTCATTTATAGAAGCTCAGAAAAATCTCCAAGAATAGTTATCGTATTCTTGATGAGCCGTTAAGCGTATTAACGCTTGATGTGTCGTTTCTGACTTTTCTACTGCAAGCCTTGGTTTGTCGCCTGTTTATCTTTCGTGGTCTTACTAAGATCTGATATATGTCCTGTTGCATCATTGACTCCTGTTGCTTCCCTTAGAACCTCAAATCTGTTTTTAGTTTCGAAGCTGAGTGCTAGTGAAGTTCTATTGTATGTGAAGTGGTTTAATGTATTATTATTTTTCGTATCGTCTAGCTGAGCAAATTAATACATCATGCTTAAAATGGGAGAGGTAGGTTAAACGTTTTTCAATCCCCTCTGTAAACAGGTTAGGTGTATGTTTCAACTGTAATTTTTTCTAAGCATGTGTAATTCTACCAGCCACTGCAAAAATTTTTGCAATAAAAATGTTTCAGTTCCAGCTTTTCTATTTCAATTGTATTCAGATCCTAAACCACACCCCCACCGTATTTGTAATTCTTTCAACGTGGTCGCAATAAGCTGAAATGCCGCTTCTTCTCTCTGCGATATGTCAGTCCCTTTCTTCTTTGGCAGCGCGTATAAGTTCATAAATCTTGCACATGTCTTGCTTATTAGTTCCTGTGCTACTGCTATCTCCTTATTTACACATGAGAAAGGAGCCAGACACACCTGCGTGGCATATTAGCTACCACATTGGTACATGTCACAGTACCTTCCATTTTATGGTGGAGGTAACGTGCCGCATAGGGCGCTTTTTACGGACCTTTCGGATGGCCATTAGTGGAACTAAGGCTATGGTCGGTAATCCAGTTTAGCACTAAGTCTTTTGTTTTGCTGTGCAAAAATCATTTGCGCTGCTTATTAACACAACATTAGCTGTATCATTCAGGGCGTGAGAAAATTGTCCTTGGGTAATTTGGATTACTTCAGCCGGAGGTGCACCAGGTTTAGCAAATGCCACTTTTTATCTTTTAACTCACTTATAGAAGCTCAGAAAAATCTCTTGCATGGGTATCTCCAAGAATGCTTATCGTATTCTTGATGAGCCGTTAAGCGTATTAACGCTTGATGTGTCGCTTCTGACTTTTCTACTGCAAGCCTTTGGTTTGTCGCATGTTTATCCTTCGTGGTCTTACTAAGATCTGATATATGTCCTGTTGCATCATTGACTCCTGTTGCTTCCCTTAGAACCTCAAATCTGTTTTTAGTTTCGAAGCTTAGTGCTTGTGAAGTTCTATTGTATGTGAAGTGTTTTAATGTATTATTATTTTTCGTATCGTCTAGCTGAGCAAATTAATACATCATGCTTAAAATGGGAGAGGTAGGTTAAACGTTTTTCAATCCCCTCTGTAAACAGGTTAGGTGTATGTTTCAACTGTAATTTTTTCTAAGCATGTGTAATTCTACCAGCCACTTCAAAAATTTTTGCAATAAAAATGTTTCAGTTCCAGCTTTTCTACTTCAATTGTATTCAGATCCTAAACCACACCCCCACCGTATTTGTAATTCTTTCAACGTGGTCGCAATAAGCTGCAATGCCGCTTCTCTCTGCGATATGTCAGTCCTTTTCTTCTTTGGCAGCGCGTATAAGTTCATAAATCTTGCACATGTCTTGCTTATTAGTTCCTGTGCTACTGCTATCTCCTTATTTACACATGAGAAAGGAGCCAGACACACCTGCGTGGCATATTAGCTACCACATTGGTACATGTCACAGTACCTTCCATTTTATGGTGGAGGTAACGTGCCGCATAGGGCGCTTTTTACGGACCTTTCGGATGGCCATTAGTGGAACTAAGGCTATGGTCGGTAATCCAGTTTAGCACTAAGTCTTTTGTTTTGCTGTGCAAAAATCATTCGCGCTGCTTATTAACACAACATTAGCTGTATCATTCTAGGCGTGAGAAAATTGTCCTTGGGTAATTTGGATTACTTCAGCCGGAGGTGCACCAGGTTTAGCAAATTCCAGTTTTAATGTTTTAACTCATTTATAGAAGCTCAGAAACATCTCTTGCATGGGTATCTCCAAGAATGGTTATCGTATTCTTGATGTGTCGTTTCTGACTTTTCTACTGCAAGCCTTTGGTTTGTCGCCTGTTTATCTTTCGTGGTCTTACTAAGATCTGATATATGTCCTGTTGCATCATTGACTCCTGTTGCTTCCCTTAGAACCTTAAATCTGTTTTTAGTTTCGAAGCTGAGTGCTTGTGATGTTCTATTGTATGTGAAGTGTTTTAATGTATTATTATTTTTCGTATCGTCTAGCTGAGCAAATTAATACATCATGCTTAAAATGGGAGAGGTAGGTTAAACGTTTTTCAATCCCCTCTGTAAACAGGTTAGGTGTATGTTTCAACTGTAATTTTTTCTAAGCATGTGTAATTCTACCAGCCACTTCAAAAATTTTTGCAATAAAAATGTTTCAGTTCCAGCTTTTCTACTTCAATTGTATTCCGAACATAAACCACACCCCCACCGTATTTGTAATTCTTTCAACGTGGTCGCAATAAGCTGCAATGCCGCTTCTTCTCTCTGCGATATGTCAGTCCTTTTCTTCTTTGGCAGCGCGTATAAATTCATAAATCTTGCACATGTCTTGCCTATTAGCTCCTGTGCTACTGCTATCTCCTTATTTACACATGAGAAAGGAGCCAGACACACCTGTGTAGCATATGAACTCCCACATTGGTACATATCAGACTACCAGGTTCCCAACTCAATGGTGGAGGTAAGGTGCCGCATAGGGCGCTTTTTACGGACCTTTTGGATGGCCATTAGCGGAACTAAGGCTATGGTCTGTATTCCAGTTTAGCACTAACTCTTTTGTTTTGCTGTGCAAAAATTATTCGCGCTGCTTATTAACACAACATTAGCCGTATCATTCAGGGCGTGAGAGAATTGTCCTTGGGAAATTTGGATTACTTCAGCCGGAGGTGCACCAGGTTTAGCAAATGCCACTTTTGATGTTTTAACTCATTTATAGAAGCTCAGCAAAATCTCTTGCATGGGTATCTCCAACAATGGTTATTGTATTCTTGATGAGCCGTTAAGCGTATTAACGCTTGATGTGTCGCTTCCGATTTCTCTAATGTAACCCTTTGTCTCCTGTTTATCGTTCGTGGTCTTACTAAGATCTGATATTTGTCCTGTTGCATCATTGACTCCTGTTGCTTCCCTTAGAACCTCAAATCTGTTTTTAGTTTCGAAGCTGAGTGCTTGTGAAGTTCTATTGTATCTGAAGTGTTTTAATGTATTATTATTTTTCGTATCGTCTAGCTGAACAAATTAATACATCATGCTTAAAATGGGAGAGGTAGGTTAAACGTTTTTCAATCCCCTCTGTAAACAGGTTAGGTGTATGTTTCAACTGTAATTTTTTCTAAGCATGTGTAATTCTACCAGCCACTTCAAAAATTTTTGCAATAAAAATGTTTCAGTTCCAGCTTTTCTACTTCAATTGTATTCCGAACATAAACCACACCCCCACCGTATTTGTAATTCTTTCAACGTGGTCGCAATAAGCTGAAATGCCGCTTCTTCTCTCTGCGATATGTCAGTCCCTTTCTTCTTTGGCAGCGCGTATAAGTTCATAAATCTTGCACATGTCTTGCTTATTAGTTCCTGTGCTACTGCTATCTCCTTATTTACACATGAGAAAGGAGCCAGACACACCTGCGTGGCATATTAGCTACCACATTGGTACATGTCACAGTACCTTCCATTTTATGGTGGAGGTAACGTGCCGCATAGGGCGCTTTTTACGGACCTTTCGGATGGCCATTAGTGGAACTAAGGCTATGGTCGGTAATCCAGTTTAGCACTAAGTCTTTTGTTTTGCTGTGCAAAAATCATTTGCGCTGCTTATTAACACAACATTAGCTGTATCATTCAGGGCGTGAGAAAATTGTCCTTGGGTAATTTGGATTACTTCAGCCGGAGGTGCACCAGGTTTAGCAAATGCCACTTTTTATCTTTTAACTCACTTATAGAAGCTCAGAAAAATCTCTTGCATGGGTATCTCCAAGAATGCTTATCGTATTCTTGATGAGCCGTTAAGCGTATTAACGCTTGATGTGTCGTTTCTGACTTTTCTACCCCTCTGTAAACAGGTTAGGTGTATGTTTCAACTGTAATTTTTTCTAAGCATGTGTAATTCTACCAGCCACTTCAAAAATTTTTGCAATAAAAATGTTTCAGTTCCAGCTTTTCTACTTCAATTGTATTCCGAACATAAACCACACCCCCACCGTATTTGTAATTCTTTCAACGTGGTCGCAATAAGCTGCAATGCCGCTTCTTCTCTCTGCGATATGTCAGTCCCTTTCTTCTTTGGCAGCGCGTATAAGTTCATAAATCTTGCACATGTCTTGCTTATTAGTTCCTGTGCTACTGCTATCTCCTTATTTACACATGAGAAAGGAGCCAGACACACCTGCGTGGCATATTAGCTACCACATTGGTACATGTCACAGTACCTTCCATTTTATGGTGGAGGTAACGTGCCGCATAGGGCGCTTTTTACGGACCTTTCGGATGGCCATTAGTGGAACTAAGGCTATGGTCGGTAATCCAGTTTAGCACTAAGTCTTTTGTTTTGCTGTGCAAAAATCATTTGCGCTGCTTATTAACACAACATTAGCTGTATCATTCAGGGCGTGAGAAAATTGTCCTTGGGTAATTTGGATTACTTCAGCCGGAGGTGCACCAGGTTTAGCAAATTCCAGTTTTGATGTTTTAACTCATTTATAGAAGCTCAGAAAAATCTCTTGCATGGGTATCTCCAGGAACGGTTATCGTATTCTTGATGATTCCGTTAAGCGTATTAACGCTTGATGTGTCGTTTCAGACTTTTCTACTGCAAGCCTTTGGTTTGTCGCATGTTTATCCTTCGTGGTCTTACTAAGATCTGATATATGTCCTGTTGCATCAATGACTCCTGTTGCTTCCCTTAGAACCTCAAATCTGTTTTTAGTTTCGAAGCTGAGTGCTTGTGAAGTTCTATTGTATCTGAAGTGTTTTAATGTATTATTATTTTTCGTATCGTCTAGCTGAGCAAATTAATACATCATGCTTAAAATGGGAGAGGTAGGTTAAACGTTTTTCAATCCCCTCTGTAAACAGGTTAGGTGTATGTTTCAACTGTAATTTTTTCTAAGCATGTGTAATTCTACCAGCCACTTCAAAAAATTTTGCAATAAAAATGTTTCAGTTCCAGCTTTTCTACTTCAATTGTATTCAGATCCTAAACCACACCCCCACCGTATTTGTAATTCTTTCAACGTGGTCGCAATAAGCTGCAATGCCGCTTCTTCTCTGCGATATGTCAGTCCTTTTCTTCTTTGGCAGCGCGTATAAGTTCATAAATCTTGCACATGTCTTGCTTATTAGTTCCTGTGCTACTGCTATCTCCTTATTTACACATGAGAAAGGAGCCAGACACACCTGCGTGGCATATTAGCTACCACATTGGTACATGTCACAGTACCTTCCATTTTATGGTGGAGGTAACGTGCCGCATAGGGCGCTTTTTACGGACCTTTCGGATGGCCATTAGTGGAACTAAGGCTATGGTCGGTAATCCAGTTTAGCACTAAGTCTTTTGTTTTGCTGTGCAAAAATCATTTGCGCTGCTTATTAACACAACATTAGCTGTATCATTCAGGGCGTGAGAAAATTGTCCTTGGGTAATTTGGATTACTTCAGCCGGAGGTGCACCAGGTTTAGCAAATGCCACTTTTTATCTTTTAACTCACTTATAGAAGCTCAGAAAAATCTCTTGCATGGGTATCTCCAAGAATGCTTATCGTATTCTTGATGAGCCGTTAAGCGTATTAACGCTTGATGTGTCGCTTCTGACTTTTCTACTGCAAGCCTTTGGTTTGTTGCATGTTTATCCTTCGTGGTCTTACTAAGATCTGATATATGTCCTGTTGCATCATTGACTCCTGTTGCTTCCCTTAGAACCTCAAATCTGTTTTTAGTTTCGAAGCTTAGTGCTTGTGAAGTTCTATTGTATGTGAAGTGTTTTAATGTATTATTATTTTTCGTATCGTCTAGCTGAGCAAATTAATACATCATGCTTAAAATGGGAGAGGTAGGTTAAACGTTTTTCAATCCCCTCTGTAAACAGGTTAGGTGTATGTTTCAACTGTAATTTTTTCTAAGCATGTGTAATTCTACCAGCCACTTCAAAAATTTTTGCAATAAAAATGTTTCAGTTCCAGCTTTTCTACTTCAATTGTATTCCGAACATAAACCACACCCCCACCGTATTTGTAATTCTTTCAACGTGGTCGCAATAAGCTGCAATGCCGCTTCTCTCTGCGATATGTCAGTCCTTTTCTTCTTTGGCAGCGCGTATAAGTTCATAAATCTTGCACATGTCTTGCTTATTAGTTCCTGTGCTACTGCTATCTCCTTATTTACACATGAGAAAGGAGCCAGACACACCTGCGTGGCATATTAGCTACCACATTGGTACATGTCACAGTACCTTCCATTTTATGGTGGAGGTAACGTGCCGCATAGGGCGCTTTTTACGGACCTTTCGGATGGCCATTAGTGGAACTAAGGCTATGGTCGGTAATCCAGTTTAGCACTAAGTCTTTTGTTTTGCTGTGCAAAAATCATTCGCGCTGCTTATTAACACAACATTAGCTGTATCATTCTAGGCGTGAGAAAATTGTCCTTGGGTAATTTGGATTACTTCAGCCGGAGGTGCACCAGGTTTAGCAAATTCCAGTTTTAATGTTTTAACTCATTTATAGAAGCTCAGAAACATCTCTTGCATGGGTATCTCCAAGAATGGTTATCGTATTCTTGATGTGTCGTTTCTGACTTTTCTACTGCAAGCCTTTGGTTTGTCGCCTGTTTATCTTTCGTGGTCTTACTAAGATCTGATATATGTCCTGTTGCATCATTGACTCCTGTTGCTTCCCTTAGAACCTTAAATCTGTTTTTAGTTTCGAAGCTGAGTGCTTGTAATGTTCTATTGTATGTGAAGTGTTTTAATGTATTATTATTTTTCGTATCGTCTAGCTGAGCAAATTAATACATCATGCTTAAAATGGGAGAGGTAGGTTAAACGTTTTTCAATCCCCTCTGTAAACAGGTTAGGTGTATGTTTCAACTGTAATTTTTTCTAAGCATGTGTAATTCTACCAGCCACTTCAAAAATTTTTGCAATAAAAATGTTTCAGTTCCAGCTTTTCTACTTCAATTGTATTCCGAACATAAACCACACCCCCACCGTATTTGTAATTCTTTCAACGTGGTCGCAATAAGCTGCAATGCCGCTTCTTCTCTCTGCGATATGTCAGTCCTTTTCTTCTTTGGCAGCGCGTATAAATTCATAAATCTTGCACATGTCTTGCCTATTAGCTCCTGTGCTACTGCTATCTCCTTATTTACACATGAGAAAGGAGCCAGACACACCTGTGTAGCATATGAACTCCCACATTGGTACATATCAGACTACCAGGTTCCCAACTCAATGGTGGAGGTAAGGTGCCGCATAGGGCGCTTTTTACGGACCTTTTGGATGGTCATTAGCGGAACTAAGGCTATGGTCTGTATTCCAGTTTAGCACTAACTCTTTTGTTTTGCTGTGCAAAAATTATTCGCGCTGCTTATTAACACAACATTAGCCGTATCATTCAGGGCGTGAGAGAATTGTCCTTGGGAAATTTGGATTACTTCAGCCGGAGGTGCACCAGGTTTAGCAAATGCCACTTTTGATGTTTTAACTCATTTATAGAAGCTCAGCAAAATCTCTTGCATGGGTATCTCCAACAATGGTTATTGTATTCTTGATGAGCCGTTAAGCGTATTAACGCTTGATGTGTCGCTTCCGATTTCTCTAATGTAACTCTTTGTCTCCTGTTTATCGTTCGTGGTCTTACTAAGATCTGATATTTGTCCTGTTGCATCATTGACTCCTGTTGCTTCCCTTAGAACCTCAAATCTGTTTTTAGTTTCGATGCTGAGTGCTTGTGAAGTTCTATTGTATCTGAAGTGTTTTAATGTATTATTATTTTTCGTATCGTCTAGCTGAGCAAATTAATACATCATGCTTAAAATGGGAGAGGTAGGTTAAACGTTTTTCAATCCCCTCTGTAAACAGGTTAGGTGTATGTTTCAACTGTAATTTTTTCTAAGCATGTGTAATTCTACCAGCCACTTCAAAACTTTTTGCAATAAAAATGTTTCAGTTCCAGCTTTTCTACTTCAATTGTATTCCGAACATAAACCACACCCCCACCGTATTTGTAATTCTTTCAACGTGGTCGCAATAAGCTGCAATGCCGCTTCTTCTCTCTGCGAAATGTCAGTCCCTTTCTTCTTTGGCAGCGCGTATAAATTCATAAATCTTGCACATGTCTTGCTTATTAGTTCCTGTGCTACTGCTATCTCCTTATTTACACATGAGAAAGGAGCCAGACACACCTGCGTGGCATATTAGCTACCACATTGGTACATGTCACAGTACCTGCCAATTTATGGTGGAGGTAACGTGCCGCATAGGGCGCTTTTTACGGACCTTTCGGATGGCCATTAGTGGAACTAAGGCTATGGTCGGTAATCCAGTTTAGCACTAAGTCTTTTGTTTTGCTGTGCAAAAATCATTTGCGCTGCTTATTAACACAACATTAGCTGTATCATTCAGGGCGTGAGAAATATGTCCTTGGGTAATTTGGATTACTTCAGCCGGAGGTGCACCAGGTTTAGCAAATTCCAGTTTTGATGTTTTAACTCATTTATAGAAGCTCAGAAAAATCTCTTGCATGGGTATCTCCAGGAACGGTTATCGTATTCTTGATGATTCCGTTAAGCGTATTAACGCTTGATGTTTCGTTTCAGACTTTTCTACTGCAAGCCTTAGTTTGTCGCCTGTTTATCTTTCGTGGTCTTACTAAGATCTGATATATGTCCTGTTGCATCAATGACTCCTGTTGCTTCCCTTAGAACCTCAAATCTGTTTTTAGTTTCGAAGCTGAGTGCTTGTGAAGTTCTATTGTATCTGAAGTGTTTTAATGTATTATTATTTTTCGTATCGTCTAGCTGAACAAATTAATACATCATGCTTAAAATGGGAGAGGTAGGTTAAACGTTTTTCAATCCCCTCTGTAAACAGTTTAGGTGTATGTTTCAACTGTAATTTTTTCTAAGCATGTGTAATTCTACCAGCCACTTCAAAAATTTTTGCAATAAAAATGTTTCAGTTCCAGCTTTTCTACTTCAATTGTATTCCGAACATAAACCACACCCCCACCGTATTTGTAATTCTTTCAACGTGGTCGCAATAAGCTGAAATGCCGCTTCTTCTCTCTGCGATATGTCAGTCCCTTTCTTCTTTGGCAGCGCGTATAAGTTCATAAATCTTGCACATGTCTTGCTTATTAGTTCCTGTGCTACTGCTATCTCCTTATTTACACATGAGAAAGGAGCCAGACACACCTGCGTGGCATATTAGCTACCACATTGGTACATGTCACAGTACCTTCCATTTTATGGTGGAGGTAACGTGCCGCATAGGGCGCTTTTTACGGACCTTTCGGATGGCCATTAGTGGAACTAAGGCTATGGTCGGTAATCCAGTTTAGCACTAAGTCTTTTGTTTTGCTGTGCAAAAATCATTTGCGCTGCTTATTAACACAACATTAGCTGTATCATTCAGGGCGTGAGAAAATTGTCCTTGGGTAATTTGGATTACTTCAGCCGGAGGTGCACCAGGTTTAGCAAATGCCACTTTTTATCTTTTAACTCACTTATAGAAGCTCAGAAAAATCTCTTGCATGGGTATCTCCAAGAATGCTTATCGTATTCTTGATGAGCCGTTAAGCGTATTAACGCTTGATGTGTCGTTTCTGACTTTTCTACTGCAAGCCTTTGGTTTGTCGCATGTTTATACTTCGTGGTCTTACTAAGATCTGATATATATCCTGTTGCATCAATGACTCCTGTTGCTTCCCTTAGAACCTCAAATCTGTTTTTAGTTTCGAAGCTGAGTGCTTGTGAAGTTCTATTGTATCTGAAGTGTTTTAATGTATTAGTATTTTTCGTATCGTCTAGCTGAGCAAATTAATACATCATGCTTAAAATGGGAGAGGTAGGTTAAACGTTTTTCAATCCCCTCTGTAAACAGGTTAGGTGTATGTTTCAACTGTAATTTTTTCTAAGCATGTGTAATTCTACCAGCCACTTCAAAAATTTTTGCAATAAAAATGTTTCAGTTCCAGCTTTTCTACTTCAATTGTATTCCGAACATAAACCACACCCCCACCGTATTTGTAATTCTTTCAACGTGGTCGCAATAAGCTGCAATGCCGCTTCTCTCTGCGATATGTCAGTCCCTTTCTTCTTTGGCAGCGCGTATAAATTCATAAATCTTGCACATGTCTTGCTTATTAGTTCCTGTGCTACTGCTATCTCCTTATTTACACATGAGAAAGGAGCCAGACACACCTGCGTGGCATATTAGCTACCACATTGGTACATGTCACAGTACCTTCCATTTTATGGTGGAGGTAACGTGCCGCATAGGGCGCTTTTTACGGACCTTTCGGATGGCCATTAGTGGAACTAAGGCTATGGTCGGTAATCCAGTTTAGCACCAAGTCTTTTGTTTTGCTGTGCAAAAATCATTTGCGCTGCTTATTAACACAACATTAGCTGTATCATTCAGGGCGTGAGAAAATTGTCCTTAGGTAATTTGGATTACTTCAGCCGAGGTGCACCAGGTTTAGCAAATGCCACTTTTGATGTTTTAACTCACTTATAGAAGCTCAGAAAAATCTCTTGCATGGGTATCTCCAAGAATGGTTATCGTATTCTTGATGAGCCGTTAAGCGTATTAACGCTTGATGTGTCGTTTCCGACTTTTCTACTGCAAGCCTTTGGTTTGTCGCATGTTTATCTTTCGTGGTCTTACTAAGATCTGATATATGTCCTGTTGCATCAATGACTCCTGTTGCTTCCCTTAGAACCTCAAATCTGTTTTTAGTTTCGAAGCTGAGTGCTTGTGAAGTTCTATTGTATCTGAAGTGTTTTAATGTATTATTATTTTTCGTATCGTCTAGCTGAGCAAATTAATACATCATGCTTAAAATGGGAGAGGTAGGTTAAACGTTTTTCAATCCCCTCTGTAAACAGGTTAGGTGTATGTTTCAACTGTAATTTTTTCTAAGCATGTGTAATTCTACCAGCCACTTCAAAAATTTTTGCAATAAAAATGTTTCAGTTCCAGCTTTTCTACTTCAATTGTATTCAGATCCTAAACCACACCCCCACCGTATTTGTAATTCTTTCAACGTGGTCGCAATAAGCTGCAATGCCGCTTCTTCTCTCTGCGATATGTCAGTCCTTTTCTTCTTTGGCAGCGCGTATAAGTTCAAAAATCTTGCACATGTCTTGCTTATTAGTTCCTGTGCTACTGCTATCTCCTTATTTACACATGAGAAAGGAGCCAGACACACCTGCGTGGCATATTAGCTACCACATTGGTACATGTCACAGTACCTTCCATTTTATGGTGGAGGTAACGTGCCGCATAGGGCGCTTTTTACGGACCTTTCGGATGGCCATTAGTGGAACTAAGGCTATGGTCGGTAATCCAGTTTAGCACTAAGTCTTTTGTTTTGCTGTGCAAAAATCATTTGCGCTGCTTATTAACACAACATTAGCTGTATCATTCAGGGCGTGAGAAAATTGTCCTTGGGTAATTTGGATTACTTCAGCCGGAGGTGCACCAGGTTTAGCAAATTCCAGTTTTGATGTTTTAACTCATTTATAGAAGCTCAGAAAAATCTCTTGCATGGGTATCTCCAGGAACGGTTATCGTATTCTTGATGATTCCGTTAAGCGTATTAACGCTTGATGTGTCGTTTCAGACTTTTCTACTGCAAGCCTTTGGTTTGTCGCATGTTTATCCTTCGTGGTCTTACTAAGATCTGATATATGTCCTGTTGCATCAATGACTCCTGTTGCTTCCCTTAGAACCTCAAATCTGTTTTTAGTTTCGAAGCTGAGTGCTTGTGAAGTTCTATTGTATCTGAAGTGTTTTAATGTATTATTATTTTTCGTATCGTCTAGCTGAGCAAATTAATACATCATGCTTAAAATGGGAGAGGTAGGTTAAACGTTTTTCAATCCCCTCTGTAAACAGGTTAGGTGTATGTTTCAACTGTAATTTTTTCTAAGCATGTGTAATTCTACCAGCCACTTCAAAAATTTTTGCAATAAAAATGTTTCAGTTCCAGCTTTTCTACTTCAATTGTATTCAGATCCTAAACCACACCCCCACCGTATTTGTAATTCTTTCAACGTGGTCGCAATAAGCTGCAATGCCGCTTCTTCTCTCTGCGATATGTCAGTCCTTTTCTTCTTTGGCAGCGCGTATAAGTTCATAAATCTTGCACATGTCTTGCTTATTAGTTCCTGTGCTACTGCTATCTCCTTATTTACACATGAGAAAGGAGCCAGACACACCTGCGTGGCATATTAGCTACCACATTGGTACATGTCACAGTACCTTCCATTTTATGGTGGAGGTAACGTGCCGCATAGGGCGCTTTTTACGGACCTTTCGGATGGCCATTAGTGGAACTAAGGCTATGGTCGGTAATCCAGTTTAGCACTAAGTCTTTTGTTTTGCTGTGCAAAAATCATTTGCGCTGCTTATTAACACAACATTAGCTGTATCATTCTAGGCGTGAGAAAATTGTCCTTGGGTAATTTGGATTACTTCAGCCGGAGGTGCACCAGGTTTAGCAAATTCCAGTTTTGATGTTTTAACTCATTTATAGAAGCTCAGAAAAATCTCTTGCATGGGTATCTCCAAGAATGGTTATCGTATTCTTGATGAGCCGTTAAGCGTATTAACGCTTGATGTGTCGTTTCTGACTTTTCTACTGCAAGCCTTGGTTTGTCGCCTGTTTATCTTTCGTGGTCTTACTAAGATCTGATATATGTCCTGTTGCATCATTGACTCCTGTTGCTTCCCTTAGAACCTCAAATCGGTTTTTAGTTTCGAAGCTGAGTGCTAGTGAAGTTCTATTGTATGTGAAGTGGTTTAATGTATTATTATTTTTCGTATCGTCTAGCTGAGCAAATTAATACATCATGCTTAAAATGGGAGAGGTAGGTTAAACGTTTTTCAATCCCCTCTGCAAACAGGTTAGGTGTATGTTTCAACTGTAATTTTTTCTAAGCATGTGTAATTCTACCAGCCACTGCAAAAATTTTTGCAATAAAAATGTTTCAGTTCCAGCTTTTCTACTTCAATTGTATTCAGATCCTAAACCACACCCCCACCGTATTTGTAATTCTTTCAACGTGGTCGCAATAAGCTGCAATGCCGCTTCTTCTCTCTGCGATATGTCAGTCCCTTTCTTCTTTGGCAGCGCGTATAAGTTCATAAATCTTGCACATGTCTTGCTTATTAGTTCCTGTGCTACTGCTATCTCCTTATTTACACATGAGAAAGGAGCCAGACACACCTGCGTGGCATATTAGCTACCACATTGGTACATGTCACAGTACCTTCCATTTTATGGTGGAGGTAACGTGCCGCATAGGGCGCTTTTTACGGACCTTTCGGATGGCCATTAGTGGAACTAAGGCTATGGTCGGTAATCCAGTTTAGCACTAAGTCTTTTGTTTTGCTGTGCAAAAATCATTTGCGCTGCTTATTAACACAACATTAGCTGTATCATTCAGTGCGTGAGAAAATTGTCCTTGGGTAATTTAGATTACTTCAGCCGGAGGTGCACCAGGTTTAGCAAATGCCACTTTTGATGTTTTAACTCACTTATAGAAGCTCAGAAAAATCTCTTGCATGGGTATCTCCAAGAATGCTTATCGTATTCTTGATGAGCCGTTAAGCGTATTAACGCTTGATGTGTCGTTTCTGACTTTTCTACTGCAAGCCTTTGGTTTGTCGCATGTTTATCCTTCGTGGTCTTACTAAGATCTGATATATGTCCTGTTGCATCATTGACTCCTGTTGCTTCCCTTAGAACCCAAATCTGTTTTTAGTTTCGAAGCTGAGTGCTTGTGAAGTTCTATTGTATCTGAAGTGTTTTAATGTATTATTATTTTTCGTATCGTCTAGCTGAGCAAATTAATACATCATGCTTAAAATGGGAGAGGTAGGTTAAACGTTTTTCAATCCCCTCTGTAAACAGGTTAGGTGTATGTTTCAACTGTAATTTTTTCTAAGCATGTGTAATTCTACCAGCCACTTCAAAAATTTTTGCAATAAAAATGTTTCAGTTCCAGCTTTTCTACTTCAATTGTATTCAGATCCTAAACCACACCCCCACCGTATTTGTAATTCTTTCAACGTGGTCGCAATAAGCTGCAATGCCGCTTCTTCTCTCTGCGATATGTCAGTCCTTTTCTTCTTTGGCAGCGCGTATAAGTTCATAAATCTTGCAAATGTCTTGCTTATTAGTTCCTGTGCTACAGCTATCTCCTTATTTACACATGAGAAAGGAGCCAGACACACCTGCGTGGCATATTAGCTACCACATTGGTACATGTCACAGTACCTTCCATTTTATGGTGGAGGTAACGTGCCGCATAGGGCGCTTTTTACGGACCTTTCGGATGGCCATTAGTGGAACTAAGGCTATGGTCGGTAATCCAGTTTAGCACTAAGTCTTTTGTTTTGCTGTGCAAAAATCATTTGCGCTGCTTATTAACACAACATTAGCTGTATCATTCTAGGCGTGAGAAAATTGTCCTTGGGTAATTTGGATTACTTCAGCCGGAGGTGCACCAGGTTTAGCAAATTCCAGTTTTTATGTTTTAACTCATTTATAGAAGCTCAGAAAAATCTCTTGCATGGGTATCTCCAAGAATGGTTATCGTATTCTTGATGAGCCGTTAAGCGTATTAACGCTTGATGTGTCGTTTCTGACTTTTCTACCCCTCTGTAAACAGGTTAGGTGTATGTTTCAACTGTAATTTTTTCTAAGCATGTGTAATTCTACCAGCCACTTCAAAAATTTTTGCAATAAAAATGTTTCAGTTCCAGCTTTTCTACTTCAATTGTATTCCGAACATAAACCACACCCCCACCGTATTTGTAATTCTTTCAACGTGGTCGCAATAAGCTGCAATGCCGCTTCTTCTCTCTGCGATATGTCAGTCCCTTTCTTCTTTGGCAGCGCGTATAAGTTCATAAATCTTGCACATGTCTTGCTTATTAGTTCCTGTGCTACTGCTATCTCCTTATTTACACATGAGAAAGGAGCCAGACACACCTGCGTGGCATATTAGCTACCACATTGGTACATGTCACAGTACCTTCCATTTTATGGTGGAGGTAACGTGCCGCATAGGGCGCTTTTTACGGACCTTTCGGATGGCCATTAGTGGAACTAAGGCTATGGTCGGTAATCCGGTTTAGCACTAAGTCTTTTGTTTTGCTGTGCAAAAATCATTTGCGCTGCTTATTAACACAACATTAGCTGTATCATTCAGGGCGTGAGAAAAGTGTCCTTGGGTAATTTGGATTACTTCAGCCGGAGGTGCACCAGGTTTAGCAAATGCCACTTTTGATGTTTTAACTCACTTATAGAAGCTCAGAAAAATCTCTTGCATGGGTATCTCCAAGAATGCTGATCGTATTCTTGATGAGCCGTTAAGCGTATTAACGCTTGATGTGTCGTTTCTGACTTTTCTACTGCAAGCCTTTGGTTTGTCGCATGTTTATCCTTCGTGGTCTTACTAAGATCTGATATATATCCTGTTGCATCATTGACTCCTGTTGCTTCCCTTAGAACCTCAAATCTGTTTTTTGTTTCGAAGCTGAGTGCTTGTGAAGTTCTATTGTATCTGAAGTGTTTTAATGTATTAGTATTTTTCGTATCGTCTAGCTGAGCAAATTAATACATCATGCTTAAAATGGGAGAGGTAGGTTAAACGTTTTTCAATCCCCTCTGTAAACAGGTTAGGTGTATGTTTCAACTGTAATTTTTTCTAAGCATGTGTAATTCTACCAGCCACTTCAAAAATTTTTGCAATAAAATGTTTCAGTTCCAGCTTTTCTACTTCAATTGTATTCCGAACATAAACCACACCCCCACCGTATTTGTAATTCTTTCAACGTGGTCGCAATAAGCTGCAATGCCGCTTCTCTCTGCGATATGTCAGTCCCTTTCTTCTTTGGCAGCGCGTATAAATTCATAAATCTTGCACATGTCTTGCTTATTAGTTCCTGTGCTACTGCTATCTCCTTATTTACACATGAGAAAGGAGCCAGACACACCTGCGTGGCATATTAGCTACCACATTGGTACATGTCACAGTACCTCCCAATCTATGGTGGAGCTAGCGTGCCGCATAGGGCGCTTTTTACGGACCTTTCGGATGGCCATTAGTGGAACTAAGGCTATGGTCGGTAATCCAGTTTAGCACCAAGTCTTTTGTTTTGCTGTGCAAAAATCATTTGCGCTGCTTATTAACACAACATTAGCTGTATCATTCAGGGCGTGAGAAAATTGTCCTTGGGTAATTTGGATTACTTCAGCCGAGGTGCACCAGGTTTAGCAAATGCCACTTTTGATGTTTTAACTCACTTATAGAAGCTCAGAAAAATCTCTTGCATGGGTATCTCCAAGAATGGTTATCGTATTCTTGATGAGCCGTTAAGCGTATTAACGCTTGATGTGTCGTTTCCGACTTTTCTACTGCAAGCCTTTGGTTTGTCGCATGTTTATCTTTCGTGGTCTTACTAAGATCTGATATATGTCCTGTTGCATCAATGACTCCTGTTGCTTCCCTTAGAACCTCAAATCTGTTTTTAGTTTCGAAGCTGAGTGCTTGTGAAGTTCTATTGTATCTGAAGTGTTTTAATGTATTATTATTTTTCGTATCGTCTAGCTGAGCAAATTAATACATCATGCTTAAAATGGGAGAGGTAGGTTAAACGTTTTTCAATCCCCTCTGTAAACAGGTTAGGTGTATGTTTCAACTGTAATTTTTTCTAAGCATGTGTAATTCTACCAGCCACTTCAAAAATTTTTGCAATAAAAATGTTTCAGTTCCAGCTTTTCTACTTCAATTGTATTCAGATCCTAAACCACACCCCCACCGTATTTGTAATTCTTTCAACGTGGTCGCAATAAGCTGCAATGCCGCTTCTTCTCTCTGCGATATGTCAGTCCTTTTCTTCTTTGGCAGCGCGTATAAGTTCATAAATCTTGCACATGTCTTGCTTATTAGTTCCTGTGCTACTGCTATCTCCTTATTTACACATGAGAAAGGAGCCAGACACACCTGCGTAGCATATTAGCTACCACATTGGTACATGTCACAGTACCTTCCATTTTATGGTGGAGGTAACGTGCCGCATAGGGCGCTTTTTACGGACCTTTCGGATGGCCATTAGTGGAACTAAGGCTATGGTCGGTAATCCAGTTTAGCACTAAGTCTTTTGTTTTGCTGTGCAAAAATCATTTGCGCTGCTTATTAACACAACATTAGCTGTATCATTCAGGGCGTGAGAAAATTGTCCTTGGGTAATTTGGATTACTTCAGCCGGAGGTGCACCAGGTTTAGCAAATTCCAGTTTTGATGTTTTAACTCATTTATAGAAGCTCAGAAAAATCTCTTGCATGGGTATCTCCAGGAACGGTTATCGTATTCTTGATGATTCCGTTAAGCGTATTAACGCTTGATGTGTCGTTTCAGACTTTTCTACTGCAAGCCTTTGGTTTGTCGCATGTTTATCCTTCGTGGTCTTACTAAGATCTGATATATGTCCTGTTGCATCAATGACTCCTGTTGCTTCCCTTAGAACCTCAAATCTGTTTTTAGTTTCGAAGCTGAGTGCTTGTGAAGTTCTATTGTATCTGAAGTGTTTTAATGTATTATTATTTTTCGTATCGTCTAGCTGAGCAAATTAATACATCATGCTTAAAATGGGAGAGGTAGGTTAAACGTTTTTCAATCCCCTCTGTAAACAGGTTAGGTGTATGTTTCAACTGTAATTTTTTCTAAGCATGTGTAATTCTACCAGCCACTTCAAAAATTTTTGCAATAAAAATGTTTCAGTTCCAGCTTTTCTACTTCAATTGTATTCAGATCCTAAACCACACCCCCACCGTATTTGTAATTCTTTCAACGTGGTCGCAATAAGCTGCAATGCCGCTTCTTCTCTCTGCGATATGTCAGTCCTTTTCTTCTTTGGCAGCGCGTATAAGTTCATAAATCTTGCACATGTCTTGCTTATTAGTTCCTGTGCTACTGCTATCTCCTTATTTACACATGAGAAAGGAGCCAGACACACCTGCGTGGCATATTAGCTACCACATTGGTACATGTCACAGTACCTTCCATTTTATGGTGGAGGTAACGTGCCGCATAGGGCGCTTTTTACGGACCTTTCGGATGGCCATTAGTGGAACTAAGGCTATGGTCGGTAATCCAGTTTAGCACTAAGTCTTTTGTTTTGCTGTGCAAAAATCATTTGCGCTGCTTATTAACACAACATTAGCTGTATCATTCTAGGCGTGAGAAAATTGTCCTTGGGTAATTTGGATTACTTCAGCCGGAGGTGCACCAGGTTTAGCAAATTCCAGTTTTGATGTTTTAACTCATTTATAGAAGCTCAGAAAAATCTCTTGCATGGGTATCTCCAAGAATGGTTATCGTATTCTTGATGAGCCGTTAAGCGTATTAACGCTTGATGTGTCGTTTCTGACTTTTCTACTGCAAGCCTTGGTTTGTCGCCTGTTTATCTTTCGTGGTCTTACTAAGATCTGATATATGTCCTGTTGCATCATTGACTCCTGTTGCTTCCCTTAGAACCTCAAATCGGTTTTTAGTTTCGAAGCTGAGTGCTAGTGAAGTTCTATTGTATGTGAAGTGGTTTAATGTATTATTATTTTTCGTATCGTCTAGCTGAGCAAATTAATACATCATGCTTAAAATGGGAGAGGTAGGTTAAACGTTTTTCAATCCCCTCTGCAAACAGGTTAGGTGTATGTTTCAACTAATTTTTTCTAAGCATGTGTAATTCTACCAGCCACTGCAAAAATTTTTGCAATAAAAATGTTTCAGTTCCAGCTTTTCTACTTCAATTGTATTCAGATCCTAAACCACACCCCCACCGTATTTGTAATTCTTTCAACGTGGTCGCAATAAGCTGCAATGCCGCTTCTTCTCTCTGCGATATGTCAGTCCCTTTCTTCTTTGGCAGCGCGTATAAGTTCATAAATCTTGCACATGTCTTGCTTATTAGTTCCTGTGCTACTGCTATCTCCTTATTTACACATGCGAAAGGAGCCAGACACACCTGCGTGGCATATTAGCTACCACATTGGTACATGTCACAGTACCTTCCATTTTATGGTGGAGGTAACGTGCCGCATAGGGCGCTTTTTACGGACCTTTCGGATGGCCATTAGTGGAACTAAGACTATGGTCGGTAATCCAGTTTAGCACTAAGTCTTTTGTTTTGCTGTGCAAAAATCATTTGCGCTGCTTATTAACACAACATTAGCTGTATCATTCAGTGCGTGAGAAAATTGTCCTTGGGTAATTTGGATTACTTCAGCCGGAGGTGCACCAGGTTTAGCAAATGCCACTTTTGATGTTTTAACTCACTTATAGAAGCTCAGAAAAATCTCTTGCATGGGTATCTCCAAGAATGCTTATCGTATTCTTGATGAGCCGTTAAGCGTATTAACGCTTGATGTGTCGTTTCTGACTTTTCTACTGCAAGCCTTTGGTTTGTCGCATGTTTATCCTTCGTGGTCTTACTAAGATCTGATATATGTCCTGTTGCATCATTGACTCCTGTTGCTTCCCTTAGAACCTCAAATCTGTTTTTAGTTTCGAAGCTGAGTGCTTGTGAAGTTCTATTGTATCTGAAGTGTTTTAATGTATTATTATTTTTCGTATCGTCTAGCTGAGCAAATTAATACATCATGCTTAAAATGGGAGAGGTAGGTTAAACGTTTTTCAATCCCCTCTGTAAACAGGTTAGGTGTATGTTTCAACTGTAATTTTTTCTAAGCATGTGTAATTCTACCAGCCACTTCAAAAATTTTTGCAATAAAAATGTTTCAGTTCCAGCTTTTCTACTTCAATTGTATTCAGATCCTAAACCACACCCCCACCGTATTTGTAATTCTTTCAACGTGGTCGCAATAAGCTGCAATGCCGCTTCTTCTCTCTGCGATATGTCAGTCCTTTTCTTCTTTGGCAGCGCGTATAAGTTCATAAATCTTGCACATGTCTTGCTTATTAGTTCCTGTGCTACTGCTATCTCCTTATTTACACATGAGAAAGGAGCCAGACACACCTGCGTGGCATATTAGCTACCACATTGGTACATGTCACAGTACCTTCCATTTTATGGTGGAGGTAACGTGCCGCATAGGGCGCTTTTTACGGACCTTTCGGATGGCCATTAGTGGAACTAAGGCTATGGTCGGTAATCCAGTTTAGCACTAAGTCTTTTGTTTTGCTGTGCAAAAATCATTTGCGCTGCTTATTAACACAACATTAGCTGTATCATTCAGGGCGTGAGAAAATTGTCCTTGGGTAATTTGGATTACTTCAGCCGGAGGTGCACCAGGTTTAGCAAATGCCACTTTTGATGTTTTAACTCACTTATAGAAGCTCAGAAAAATCTCTTGCATGGGTATCTCCAAGAATGCTTATCGTATTCTTGATGAGCCGTTAAGCGTATTAACGCTTGATGTGTCGTTTCTGACTTTTCTACTGCAAGCCTTTGGTTTGTCGCATGTTTATCCTTCGTGGTCTTACTAAGATCTGATATATGTCCTGTTGCATCATTGACTCCTGTTGCTTCCCTTAGAACCTCAAATCTGTTTTTAGTTTCGAAGCTGAGTGCTTGTGAAGTTCTATTGTATCTGAAGTGTTTTAATGTATTAGTATTTTTCGTATCGTCTAGCTGAGCAAATTAATACATCATGCTTAAAATGGGAGAGGTAGGTTAAACGTTTTTCAATCCCCTCTGTAAACAGGTTAGGTGTATGTTTCAACTGTAATTTTTTCTAAGCATGTGTAATTCTACCAGCCACTTCAAAAATTTTTGCAATAAAAATGTTTCAGTTCCAGCTTTTCTACTTCAATTGTATTCAGATCCTAAACCACACCCCCACCGTATTTGTAATTCTTTCAACGTGGTCGCAATAAGCTGCAATGCCGCTTCTTCTCTCTGCGATATGTCAGTCCTTTTCTTCTTTGGCAGCGCGTATAAGTTCATAAATCTTGCATATGTCTTGCTTATTAGTTCCTGTGCTACTGCTATCTCCTTATTTACACATGAGAAAGGAGCCAGACACACCTGCGTGGCATATTAGCTACCACATTGGTACATGTCACAGTACCTTCCATTTTATGGTGGAGGTAACGTGCCGCATAGGGCGCTTTTTACGGACCTTTCGGATGGCCATTAGTGGAACTAAGGCTATGGTCGGTAATCCAGTTTAGCACTAAGTCTTTTGTTTTGCTGTGCAAAAATCATTTGCGCTGCTTATTAACACAACATTAGCTGTATCATTCAGGGCGTGAGAAAATTGTCCTTGGGTAATTTGGATTACTTCAGCCGGAGGTGCACCAGGTTTAGCAAATTCCAGTTTTGATGTTTTAACTCATTTATAGAAGCTCAGAAAAATCTCTTGCATGGGTATCTCCAGGAACGGTTATCGTATTCTTGATGATTCCGTTAAGCGTATTAACGCTTGATGTGTCGTTTCAGACTTTTCTACTGCAAGCCTTAGTTTGTCGCCTGTTTATCTTTCGTGGTCTTACTAAGATCTGATATATGTCCTGTTGCATCATTGACTCCTGTTGCTTCCCTTAGAACCTCAAATCTGTTTTTAGTTTCGAAGCTGAGTGCTTGTGAAGTTCTATTGTATCTGAAGTGTTTTAATGTATTATTATTTTTCGTATCGTCTAGCTGAGCAAATTAATACATCATGCTTAAAATGGGAGAGGTAGGTTAAACGTTTTTCAATCCCCTCTGCAAACAGGTTAGGTGTATGTTTCAACTGTAATTTTTTCTAAGCATGTGTAATTCTACCAGCCACTGCAAAAATTTTTGCAATAAAAATGTTTCAGTTCCAGCTTTTCTACTTCAATTGTATTCAGATCCTAAACCACACCCCCACCGTATTTGTAATTCTTTCAACGTGGTCGCAATAAGCTGCAATGCCGCTTCTTCTCTCTGCGATATGTCAGTCCCTTTCTTCTTTGGCAGCGCGTATAAGTTCATAAATCTTGCACATGTCTTGCTTATTAGTTCCTGTGCTACTGCTATCTCCTTATTTACACATGAGAAAGGAGCCAGACACACCTGCGTGGCATATTAGCTACCACATTGGTACATGTCACAGTACCTTCCATTTTATGGTGGAGGTAACGTGCCGCATAGGGCGCTTTTTACGGACCTTTCGGATGGCCATTAGTGGAACTAAGGCTATGGTCGGTAATCCAGTTTAGCACTAAGTCTTTTGTTTTGCTGTGCAAAAATCATTTGCGCTGCTTATTAACACAACATTAGCTGTATCATTCAGTGCGTGAGAAAATTGTCCTTGGGTAATTTGGATTACTTCAGCCGGAGGTGCACCAGGTTTAGCAAATGCCACTTTTGATGTTTTAACTCACTTATAGAAGCTCAGAAAAATCTCTTGCATGGGTATCTCCAAGAATGCTTATCGTATTCTTGATGAGCCGTTAAGCGTATTAACGCTTGATGTGTCGTTTCTGACTTTTCTACTGCAAGCCTTTGGTTTGTCGCATGTTTATCCTTCGTGGTCTTACTAAGATCTGATATATGTCCTGTTGCATCATTGACTTCTGTTGCTTCCCTTAGAACCTCAAATCTGTTTTTAGTTTCGAAGCTGAGTGCTTGTGAAGTTCTATTGTATCTGAAGTGTTTTAATGTATTATTATTTTTCGTATCGTCTAGCTGAGCAAATTAATACATCATGCTTAAAATGGGAGAGGTAGGTTAAACGTTTTTCAATCCCCTCTGTAAACAGGTTAGGTGTATGTTTCAACTGTAATTTTTTCTAAGCATGTGTAATTCTACCAGCCACTTCAAAAATTTTTGCAATAAAAATGTTTCAGTTCCAGCTTTTCTACTTCAATTGTATTCAGATCCTAAACCACACCCCCACCGTATTTGTAATTCTTTCAACGTGGTCGCAATAAGCTGCAATGCCGCTTCTTCTCTCTGCGATATGTCAGTCCTTTTCTTCTTTGGCAGCGCGTATAAGTTCATAAATCTTGCACATGTCTTGCTTATTAGTTCCTGTGCTACTGCTATCTCCTTATTTACACATGAGAAAGGAGCCAGACACACCTGCGTGGCATATTAGCTACCACATTGGTACATGTCACAGTACCTTCCATTTTATGGTGGAGGTAACCTGCCGCATAGGGCGCTTTTTACGGACCTTTCGGATGGCCATTAGTGGAACTAAGTCTATGGTCGGTATTCCAGTTTAGCACTAAGTCTTTTGTTTTGCTGTGCAAAAATCATTTGCGCTGCTTATTAACACAACATTAGCTGTATCATTCAGGGCGTGAGAAAATTGTCCTTGGGTAATTTGGATTACTTCAGCCGGAGGTGCACCAGGTTTAGCAAATTCCAGTTTTGATGTTTTAACTCATTTATAGAAGCTCAGAAAAATCTCTTGCATGGGTATCTCCAGGAACGGTTATCGTATTCTTGATGATTCCGTTAAGCGTATTAACGCTTGATGTGTCGTTTCAGACTTTTCTACTGCAAGCCTTAGTTTGTCGCCTGTTTATCTTTCGTGGTCTTACTAAGATCTGATATATGTCCTGTTGCATCAATGACTCCTGTTGCTTCCCTTAGAACCTCAAATCTGTTTTTAGTTTCGATGCTGAGTGCTTGTGAAGTTCTATTGTATCTGAAGTGTTTTAATGTATTATTATTTTTCGTATCGTCTAGCTGAGCAAATTAATACATCATGCTTAAAATGGGAGAGGTAGGTTAAACGTTTTTCAATCCCCTCTGTAAACAGGTTAGGTGTATGTTTCAACTGTAATTTTTTCTAAGCATGTGTAATTCTACCAGCCACTTCAAAAATTTTTGCAATAAAAATGTTTCAGTTCCAGCTTTTCTACTTCAATTGTATTCAGATCCTAAACCACACCCCCACCGTATTTGTAATTCTTTCAACGTGGTCGCAATAAGCTGCAATGCCGCTTCTTCTCTCTGCGATATGTCAGTCCTTTTCTTCTTTGGCAGCGCGTATAAGTTCATAAATCTTGCACATGTCTTGCTTATTAGTTCCTGTGCTACTGCTATCTCCTTATTTACACATGAGAAAGGAGCCAGACACACCTGCGTGGCATATTAGCTACCACATTGGTACATGTCACAGTACCTTCCATTTTATGGTGGAGGTAACGTGCCGCATAGGGCGCTTTTTACGGACCTTTCGGATGGCCATTAGTGGAACTAAGGCTATGGTCGGTAATCCAGTTTAGCACTAAGTCTTTTGTTTTGCTGTGCAAAAATCATTTGCGCTGCTTATTAACACAACATTAGCTGTATCATTCAGGGCGTGAGAAAAGTGTCCTTGGGTAATTTGGATTACTTCAGCCGGAGGTGCACCAGGTTTAGCAAATGCCACTTTTGATGTTTTAACTCACTTATAGAAGCTCAGAAAAATCTCTTGCATGGGTATCTCCAAGAATGCTGATCGTATTCTTGATGAGCCGTTAAGCGTATTAACGCTTGATGTGTCGTTTCTGACTTTTCTACTGCAAGCCTTTGGTTTGTCGCATGTTTATCCTTCGTGGTCTTACTAAGATCTGATATATATCCTGTTGCATCATTGACTCCTGTTGCTTCCCTTAGAACCTCAAATCTGTTTTTAGTTTCGAAGCTGAGTGCTTGTGAAGTTCTATTGTATCTGAAGTGTTTTAATGTATTAGTATTTTTCGTATCGTCTAGCTGAGCAAATTAATACATCATGCTTAAAATGGGAGAGGTAGGTTAAACGTTTTTCAATCCCCTCTGTAAACAGGTTAGGTGTATGTTTCAACTGTAATTTTTTCTAAGCATGTGTAATTCTACCAGCCACTTCAAAAATTTTTGCAATAAAAATGTTTCAGTTCCAGCTTTTCTACTTCAATTGTATTCCGAACATAAACCACACCCCCACCGTATTTGTAATTCTTTCAACGTGGTCGCAATAAGCTGCAATGCCGCTTCTCTCTGCGATATGTCAGTCCCTTTCTTCTTTGGCAGCGCGTATAAATTCATAAATCTTGCACATGTCTTGCTTATTAGTTCCTGTGCTACTGCTATCTCCTTATTTACACATGAGAAAGGAGCCAGACACACCTGCGTGGCATATTAGCTACCACATTGGTACATGTCACAGTACCTCCCAATCTATGGTGGAGCTAGCGTGCCGCATAGGGCGCTTTTTACGGACCTTTCGGATGGCCATTAGTGGAACTAAGGCTATGGTCGGTAATCCAGTTTAGCACCAAGTCTTTTGTTTTGCTGTGCAAAAATCATTTGCGCTGCTTATTAACACAACATTAGCTGTATCATTCAGGGCGTGAGAAAATTGTCCTTGGGTAATTTGGATTACTTCAGCCGAGGTGCACCAGGTTTAGCAAATGCCACTTTTGATGTTTTAACTCACTTATAGAAGCTCAGAAAAATCTCTTGCATGGGTATCTCCAAGAATGGTTATCGTATTCTTGATGAGCCGTTAAGCGTATTAACGCTTGATGTGTCGTTTCTGACTTTTCTACTGCAAGCCTTGGTTTGTCGCCTGTTTATCTTTCGTGGTCTTACTAAGATCTGATATATGTCCTGTTGCATCATTGACTCCTGTTGCTTCCCTTAGAACCTCAAATCGGTTTTTAGTTTCGAAGCTGAGTGCTAGTGAAGTTCTATTGTATGTGAAGTGGTTTAATGTATTATTATTTTTCGTATCGTCTAGCTGAGCAAATTAATACATCATGCTTAAAATGGGAGAGGTAGGTTAAACGTTTTTCAATCCCCTCTGCAAACAGGTTAGGTGTATGTTTCAACTGTAATTTTTTCTAAGCATGTGTAATTCTACCAGCCACTGCAAAAATTTTTGCAATAAAAATGTTTCAGTTCCAGCTTTTCTACTTCAATTGTATTCAGATCCTAAACCACACCCCCACCGTATTTGTAATTCTTTCAACGTGGTCGCAATAAGCTGCAATGCCGCTTCTTCTCTCTGCGATATGTCAGTCCCTTTCTTCTTTGGCAGCGCGTATAAGTTCATAAATCTTGCACATGTCTTGCTTATTAGTTCCTGTGCTACTGCTATCTCCTTATTTACACATGAGAAAGGAGCCAGACACACCTGCGTGGCATATTAGCTACCACATTGGTACATGTCACAGTACCTTCCATTTTATGGTGGAGGTAACGTGCCGCATAGGGCGCTTTTTACGGACCTTTCGGATGGCCATTAGTGGAACTAAGGCTATGGTCGGTAATCCAGTTTAGCACTAAGTCTTTTGTTTTGCTGTGCAAAAATCATTTGCGCTGCTTATTAACACAACATTAGCTGTATCATTCAGGGCGTGAGAAAATTGTCCTTGGGTAATTTGGATTACTTCAGCCGGAGGTGCACCAGGTTTAGCAAATTCCAGTTTTGATGTTTTAACTCATTTATAGAAGCTCAGAAAAATCTCTTGCATGGGTATCTCCAGGAACGGTTATCGTATTCTTGATGATTCCGTTAAGCGTATTAACGCTTGATGTGTCGTTTCAGACTTTTCTACTGCAAGCCTTAGTTTGTCGCCTGTTTATCTTTCGTGGTCTTACTAAGATCTGATATATGTCCTGTTGCATCATTGACTCCTGTTGCTTCCCTTAGAACCTCAAATCTGTTTTTAGTTTCGAAGCTGAGTGCTTGTGAAGTTCTATTGTATCTGAAGTGTTTTAATGTATTATTATTTTTCGTATCGTCTAGCTGAGCAAATTAATACATCATGCTTAAAATGGGAGAGGTAGGTTAAACGTTTTTCAATCCCCTCTGCAAACAGGTTAGGTGTATGTTTCAACTGTAATTTTTTCTAAGCATGTGTAATTCTACCAGCCACTGCAAAAATTTTTGCAATAAAAATGTTTCAGTTCCAGCTTTTCTACTTCAATTGTATTCAGATCCTAAACCACACCCCCACCGTATTTGTAATTCTTTCAACGTGGTCGCAATAAGCTGCAATGCCGCTTCTTCTCTCTGCGATATGTCAGTCCCTTTCTTCTTTGGCAGCGCGTATAAGTTCATAAATCTTGCACATGTCTTGCTTATTAGTTCCTGTGCTACTGCTATCTCCTTATTTACACATGAGAAAGGAGCCAGACACACCTGCGTGGCATATTAGCTACCACATTGGTACATGTCACAGTACCTTCCATTTTATGGTGGAGGTAACGTGCCGCATAGGGCGCTTTTTACGGACCTTTCGGATGGCCATTAGTGGAACTAAGGCTATGGTCGGTAATCCAGTTTAGCACTAAGTCTTTTGTTTTGCTGTGCAAAAATCATTTGCGCTGCTTATTAACACAACATTAGCTGTATCATTCAGTGCGTGAGAAAATTGTCCTTGGGTAATTTGGATTACTTCAGCCGGAGGTGCACCAGGTTTAGCAAATGCCACTTTTGATGTTTTAACTCACTTATAGAAGCTCAGAAAAATCTCTTGCATGGGTATCTCCAAGAATGCTTATCGTATTCTTGATGAGCCGTTAAGCGTATTAACGCTTGATGTGTCGTTTCTGACTTTTCTACTGCAAGCCTTTGGTTTGTCGCATGTTTATCCTTCGTGGTCTTACTAAGATCTGATATATGTCCTGTTGCATCATTGACTTCTGTTGCTTCCCTTAGAACCTCAAATCTGTTTTTAGTTTCGAAGCTGAGTGCTTGTGAAGTTCTATTGTATCTGAAGTGTTTTAATGTATTATTATTTTTCGTATCGTCTAGCTGAGCAAATTAATACATCATGCTTAAAATGGGAGAGGTAGGTTAAACGTTTTTCAATCCCCTCTGTAAACAGGTTAGGTGTATGTTTCAACTGTAATTTTTTCTAAGCATGTGTAATTCTACCAGCCACTTCAAAAATTTTTGCAATAAAAATGTTTCAGTTCCAGCTTTTCTACTTCAATTGTATTCAGATCCTAAACCACACCCCCACCGTATTTGTAATTCTTTCAACGTGGTCGCAATAAGCTGCAATGCCGCTTCTTCTCTCTGCGATATGTCAGTCCTTTTCTTCTTTGGCAGCGCGTATAAGTTCATAAATCTTGCACATGTCTTGCTTATTAGTTCCTGTGCTACTGCTATCTCCTTATTTACACATGAGAAAGGAGCCAGACACACCTGCGTGGCATATTAGCTACCACATTGGTACATGTCACAGTACCTTCCATTTTATGGTGGAGGTAACCTGCCGCATAGGGCGCTTTTTACGGACCTTTCGGATGGCCATTAGTGGAACTAAGTCTATGGTCGGTATTCCAGTTTAGCACTAAGTCTTTTGTTTTGCTGTGCAAAAATCATTTGCGCTGCTTATTAACACAACATTAGCTGTATCATTCAGGGCGTGAGAAAATTGTCCTTGGGTAATTTGGATTACTTCAGCCGGAGGTGCACCAGGTTTAGCAAATTCCAGTTTTGATGTTTTAACTCATTTATAGAAGCTCAGAAAAATCTCTTGCATGGGTATCTCCAGGAACGGTTATCGTATTCTTGATGATTCCGTTAAGCGTATTAACGCTTGATGTGTCGTTTCAGACTTTTCTACTGCAAGCCTTAGTTTGTCGCCTGTTTATCTTTCGTGGTCTTACTAAGATCTGATATATGTCCTGTTGCATCAATGACTCCTGTTGCTTCCCTTAGAACCTCAAATCTGTTTTTAGTTTCGATGCTGAGTGCTTGTGAAGTTCTATTGTATCTGAAGTGTTTTAATGTATTATTATTTTTCGTATCGTCTAGCTGAGCAAATTAATACATCATGCTTAAAATGGGAGAGGTAGGTTAAACGTTTTTCAATCCCCTCTGTAAACAGGTTAGGTGTATGTTTCAACTGTAATTTTTTCTAAGCATGTGTAATTCTACCAGCCACTTCAAAAATTTTTGCAATAAAAATGTTTCAGTTCCAGCTTTTCTACTTCAATTGTATTCAGATCCTAAACCACACCCCCACCGTATTTGTAATTCTTTCAACGTGGTCGCAATAAGCTGCAATGCCGCTTCTTCTCTCTGCGATATGTCAGTCCTTTTCTTCTTTGGCAGCGCGTATAAGTTCATAAATCTTGCACATGTCTTGCTTATTAGTTCCTGTGCTACTGCTATCTCCTTATTTACACATGAGAAAGGAGCCAGACACACCTGCGTGGCATATTAGCTACCACATTGGTACATGTCACAGTACCTTCCATTTTATGGTGGAGGTAACGTGCCGCATAGGGCGCTTTTTACGGACCTTTCGGATGGCCATTAGTGGAACTAAGGCTATGGTCGGTAATCCAGTTTAGCACTAAGTCTTTTGTTTTGCTGTGCAAAAATCATTTGCGCTGCTTATTAACACAACATTAGCTGTATCATTCAGGGCGTGAGAAAAGTGTCCTTGGGTAATTTGGATTACTTCAGCCGGAGGTGCACCAGGTTTAGCAAATGCCACTTTTGATGTTTTAACTCACTTATAGAAGCTCAGAAAAATCTCTTGCATGGGTATCTCCAAGAATGCTGATCGTATTCTTGATGAGCCGTTAAGCGTATTAACGCTTGATGTGTCGTTTCTGACTTTTCTACTGCAAGCCTTTGGTTTGTCGCATGTTTATCCTTCGTGGTCTTACTAAGATCTGATATATATCCTGTTGCATCATTGACTCCTGTTGCTTCCCTTAGAACCTCAAATCTGTTTTTAGTTTCGAAGCTGAGTGCTTGTGAAGTTCTATTGTATCTGAAGTGTTTTAATGTATTAGTATTTTTCGTATCGTCTAGCTGAGCAAATTAATACATCATGCTTAAAATGGGAGAGGTAGGTTAAACGTTTTTCAATCCCCTCTGTAAACAGGTTAGGTGTATGTTTCAACTGTAATTTTTTCTAAGCATGTGTAATTCTACCAGCCACTTCAAAAATTTTTGCAATAAAAATGTTTCAGTTCCAGCTTTTCTACTTCAATTGTATTCCGAACATAAACCACACCCCCACCGTATTTGTAATTCTTTCAACGTGGTCGCAATAAGCTGCAATGCCGCTTCTCTCTGCGATATGTCAGTCCCTTTCTTCTTTGGCAGCGCGTATAAATTCATAAATCTTGCACATGTCTTGCTTATTAGTTCCTGTGCTACTGCTATCTCCTTATTTACACATGAGAAAGGAGCCAGACACACCTGCGTGGCATATTAGCTACCACATTGGTACATGTCACAGTACCTCCCAATCTATGGTGGAGCTAGCGTGCCGCATAGGGCGCTTTTTACGGACCTTTCGGATGGCCATTAGTGGAACTAAGGCTATGGTCGGTAATCCAGTTTAGCACCAAGTCTTTTGTTTTGCTGTGCAAAAATCATTTGCGCTGCTTATTAACACAACATTAGCTGTATCATTCAGGGCGTGAGAAAATTGTCCTTGGGTAATTTGGATTACTTCAGCCGAGGTGCACCAGGTTTAGCAAATGCCACTTTTGATGTTTTAACTCACTTATAGAAGCTCAGAAAAATCTCTTGCATGGGTATCTCCAAGAATGGTTATCGTATTCTTGATGAGCCGTTAAGCGTATTAACGCTTGATGTGTCGTTTCCGACTTTTCTACTGCAAGCCTTTGGTTTGTCGCATGTTTATCTTTCGTGGTCTTACTAAGATCTGATATATGTCCTGTTGCATCAATGACTCCTGTTGCTTCCCTTAGAACCTCAAATCTGTTTTTAGTTTCGAAGCTGAGTGCTTGTGAAGTTCTATTGTATCTGAAGTGTTTTAATGTATTATTATTTTTCGTATCGTCTAGCTGAGCAAATTAATACATCATGCTTAAAATGGGAGAGGTAGGTTAAACGTTTTTCAATCCCCTCTGTAAACAGGTTAGGTGTATGTTTCAACTGTAATTTTTTCTAAGCATGTGTAATTCTACCAGCCACTTCAAAAAGTTTTGCAATAAAAATGTTTCAGTTCCAGCTTTTCTACTTCAATTGTATTCAGATCCTAAACCACACCCCCACCGTATTTGTAATTCTTTCAACGTGGTCGCAATAAGCTGCAATGCCGCTTCTTCTCTCTGCGATATGTCAGTCCTTTTCTTCTTTGGCAGCGCGTATAAGTTCATAAATCTTGCACATGTCTTGCTTATTAGTTCCTGTGCTACTGCTATCTCCTTATTTACACATGAGAAAGGAGCCAGACACACCTGCGTGGCATATTAGCTACCACATTGGTACATGTCACAGTACCTTCCATTTTATGGTGGAGGTAACGTGCCGCATAGGGCGCTTTTTACGGACCTTTCGGATGGCCATTAGTGGAACTAAGGCTATGGTCGGTAATCCAGTTTAGCACTAAGTCTTTTGTTTTGCTGTGCAAAAATCATTTGCGCTGCTTATTAACACAACATTAGCTGTATCATTCAGGGCGTGAGAAAATTGTCCTTGGGTAATTTGGATTACTTCAGCCGGAGGTGCACCAGGTTTAGCAAATTCCAGTTTTGATGTTTTAACTCATTTATAGAAGCTCAGAAAAATCTCTTGCATGGGTATCTCCAGGAACGGTTATCGTATTCTTGATGATTCCGTTAAGCGTATTAACGCTTGATGTGTCGTTTCAGACTTTTCTACTGCAAGCCTTTGGTTTGTCGCATGTTTATCCTTCGTGGTCTTACTAAGATCTGATATATGTCCTGTTGCATCAATGACTCCTGTTGCTTCCCTTAGAACCTCAAATCTGTTTTTAGTTTCGAAGCTGAGTGCTTGTGAAGTTCTATTGTATCTGAAGTGTTTTAATGTATTATTATTTTTCGTATCGTCTAGCTGAGCAAATTAATACATCATGCTTAAAATGGGAGAGGTAGGTTAAACGTTTTTCAATCCCCTCTGTAAACAGGTTAGGTGTATGTTTCAACTGTAATTTTTTCTAAGCATGTGTAATTCTACCAGCCACTTCAAAAATTTTTGCAATAAAAATGTTTCAGTTCCAGCTTTTCTACTTCAATTGTATTCAGATCCTAAACCACACCCCCACCGTATTTGTAATTCTTTCAACGTGGTCGCAATAAGCTGCAATGCCGCTTCTTCTCTCTGCGATATGTCAGTCCTTTTCTTCTTTGGCAGCGCGTATAAGTTCATAAATCTTGCACATGTCTTGCTTATTAGTTCCTGTGCTACTGCTATCTCCTTATTTACACATGAGAAAGGAGCCAGACACACCTGCGTGGCATATTAGCTACCACATTGGTACATGTCACAGTACCTTCCATTTTATGGTGGAGGTAACGTGCCGCATAGGGCGCTTTTTACGGACCTTTCGGATGGCCATTAGTGGAACTAAGCCTATGGTCGGTAATCCAGTTTAGCACTAAGTCTTTTGTTTTGCTGTGCAAAAATCATTTGCGCTGCTTATTAACACAACATTAGCTGTATCATTCTAGGCGTGAGAAAATTGTCCTTGGGTAATTTGGATTACTTCAGCCGGAGGTGCACCAGGTTTAGCAAATTCCAGTTTTGATGTTTTAACTCATTTATAGAAGCTCAGAAAAATCTCTTGCATGGGTATCTCCAAGAATGGTTATCGTATTCTTGATGAGCCGTTAAGCGTATTAACGCTTGATGTGTCGTTTCTGACTTTTCTACTGCAAGCCTTGGTTTGTCGCCTGTTTATCTTTCGTGGTCTTACTAAGATCTGATATATGTCCTGTTGCATCATTGACTCCTGTTGCTTCCCTTAGAACCTCAAATCGGTTTTTAGTTTCGAAGCTGAGTGCTAGTGAAGTTCTATTGTATGTGAAGTGGTTTAATGTATTATTATTTTTCGTATCGTCTAGCTGAGCAAATTAATACATCATGCTTAAAATGGGAGAGGTAGGTTAAACGTTTTTCAATCCCCTCTGCAAACAGGTTAGGTGTATGTTTCAACTGTAATTTTTTCTAAGCATGTGTAATTCTACCAGCCACTGCAAAAATTTTTGCAATAAAAATGTTTCAGTTCCAGCTTTTCTACTTCAATTGTATTCAGATCCTAAACCACACCCCCACCGTATTTGTAATTCTTTCAACGTGGTCGCAATAAGCTGCAATGCCGCTTCTTCTCTCTGCGATATGTCAGTCCCTTTCTTCTTTGGCAGCGCGTATAAGTTCATAAATCTTGCACATGTCTTGCTTATTAGTTCCTGTGCTACTGCTATCTCCTTATTTACACATGAGAAAGGAGCCAGACACACCTGCGTGGCATATTAGCTACCACATTGGTACATGTCACAGTACCTTCCATTTTATGGTGGAGGTAACGTGCCGCATAGGGCGCTTTTTACGGACCTTTCGGATGGCCATTAGTGGAACTAAGGCTATGGTCGGTAATCCAGTTTAGCACTAAGTCTTTTGTTTTGCTGTGCAAAAATCATTTGCGCTGCTTATTAACACAACATTAGCTGTATCATTCAGTGCGTGAGAAAATTGTCCTTGGGTAATTTGGATTACTTCAGCCGGAGGTGCACCAGGTTTAGCAAATGCCACTTTTGATGTTTTAACTCACTTATAGAAGCTCAGAAAAATCTCTTGCATGGGTATCTCCAAGAATGCTTATCGTATTCTTGATGAGCCGTTAAGCGTATTAACGCTTGATGTGTCGTTTCTGACTTTTCTACTGCAAGCCTTTGGTTTGTCGCATGTTTATCCTTCGTGGTCTTACTAAGATCTGATATATGTCCTGTTGCATCATTGACTCCTGTTGCTTCCCTTAGAACCTCAAATCTGTTTTTAGTTTCGAAGCTGAGTGCTTGTGAAGTTCTATTGTATCTGAAGTGTTTTAATGTATTATTATTTTTCGTATCGTCTAGCTGAGCAAATTAATACATCATGCTTAAAATGGGAGAGGTAGGTTAAACGTTTTTCAATCCCCTCTGTAAACAGGTTAGGTGTATGTTTCAACTGTAATTTTTTCTAAGCATGTGTAATTCTACCAGCCACTTCAAAAATTTTTGCAATAAAAATGTTTCAGTTCCAGCTTTTCTACTTCAATTGTATTCAGATCCTAAACCACACCCCCACCGTATTTGTAATTCTTTCAACGTGGTCGCAATAAGCTGCAATGCCGCTTCTTCTCTCTGCGATATGTCAGTCCTTTTCTTCTTTGGCAGCGCGTATAAGTTCATAAATCTTGCATATGTCTTGCTTATTAGTTCCTGTGCTACTGCTATCTCCTTATTTACACATGAGAAAGGAGCCAGACACACCTGCGTGGCATATTAGCTACCACATTGGTACATGTCACAGTACCTTCCATTTTATGGTGGAGGTAACGTGCCGCATAGGGCGCTTTTTACGGACCTTTCGGATGGCCATTAGTGGAACTAAGGCTATGGTCGGTAATCCAGTTTAGCACTAAGTCTTTTGTTTTGCTGTGCAAAAATCATTTGCGCTGCTTATTAACACAACATTAGCTGTATCATTCAGGGCGTGAGAAAATTGTCCTTGGGTAATTTGGATTACTTCAGCCGGAGGTGCACCAGGTTTAGCAAATTCCAGTTTTGATGTTTTAACTCATTTATAGAAGCTCAGAAAAATCTCTTGCATGGGTATCTCCAGGAACGGTTATCGTATTCTTGATGATTCCGTTAAGCGTATTAACGCTTGATGTGTCGTTTCAGACTTTTCTACTGCAAGCCTTAGTTTGTCGCCTGTTTATCTTTCGTGGTCTTACTAAGATCTGATATATGTCCTGTTGCATCAATGACTCCTGTTGCTTCCCTTAGAACCTCAAATCTGTTTTTAGTTTCGAAGCTGAGTGCTTGTGAAGTTCTATTGTATCTGAAGTGTTTTAATGTATTATTATTTTTCGTATCGTCTAGCTGAGCAAATTAATACATCATGCTTAAAATGGGAGAGGTAGGTTAAACGTTTTTCAATCCCCTCTGTAAACAGGTTAGGTGTATGTTTCAACTGTAATTTTTTCTAAGCATGTGTAATTCTACCAGCCACTTCAAAAAATTTTGCAATAAAAATGTTTCAGTTCCAGCTTTTCTACTTCAATTGTATTCAGATCCTAAACCACACCCCCACCGTATTTGTAATTCTTTCAACGTGGTCGCAATAAGCTGCAATGCCGCTTCTTCTCTCTGCGATATGTCAGTCCTTTTCTTCTTTGGCAGCGCGTATAAGTTCATAAATCTTGCACATGTCTTGCTTATTAGTTCCTGTGCTACTGCTATCTCCTTATTTACACATGAGAAAGGAGCCAGACACACCTGCGTGGCATATTAGCTACCACATTGGTACATGTCACAGTACCTTCCATTTTATGGTGGAGGTAACGTGCCGCATAGGGCGCTTTTTACGGACCTTTCGGATGGCCATTAGTGGAACTAAGGCTATGGTCGGTAATCCAGTTTAGCACTAAGTCTTTTGTTTTGCTGTGCAAAAATCATTTGCGCTGCTTATTAACACAACATTAGCTGTATCATTCTAGGCGTGAGAAAATTGTCCTTGGGTAATTTGGATTACTTCAGCCGGAGGTGCACCAGGTTTAGCAAATTCCAGTTTTGATGTTTTAACTCATTTATAGAAGCTCAGAAAAATCTCTTGCATGGGTATCTCCAAGAATGGTTATCGTATTCTTGATGAGCCGTTAAGCGTATTAACGCTTGATGTGTCGTTTCTGACTTTTCTACTGCAAGCCTTGGTTTGTCGCCTGTTTATCTTTCGTGGTCTTACTAAGATCTGATATATGTCCTGTTGCATCATTGACTCCTGTTGCTTCCCTTAGAACCTCAAATCTGTTTTTAGTTTCGAAGCTGAGTGCTAGTGAAGTTCTATTGTATGTGAAGTGGTTTAATGTATTATTATTTTTCGTATCGTCTAGCTGAACAAATTAATACATCATGCTTAAAATGGGAGAGGTAGGTTAAACGTTTTTCAATCCCCTCTGTAAACAGGTTAGGTGTATGTTTCAACTGTAATTTTTTCTAAGCATGTGTAATTCTACCAGCCACTTCAAAAATTTTTGCAATAAAAATGTTTCAGTTCCAGCTTTTCTACTTCAATTGTATTCAGATCCTAAACCACACCCCCACCGTATTTGTAATTCTTTCAACGTGGTCGCAATAAGCTGCAATGCCGCTTCTTCTCTCTGCGATATGTCAGTCCTTTTCTTCTTTGGCAGCGCGTATAAGTTCATAATTCTTGCACATGTCTTGCTTATTAGTTCCTGTGCTACTGCTATCTCCTTATTTACACATGAGAAAGGAGCCAGACACACCTGCGTGGCATATTAGCTACCACATTGGTACATGTCACAGTACCTTCCATTTTATGGTGGAGGTAACGTGCCGCATAGGGCTCTTTTTACGGACCTTTCGGATGGCCATTAGTGGAACTAAGGCTATGGTCGGTAATCCAGTTTAGCACTAAGTCTTTTGTTTTGCTGTGCAAAAATCATTTGCGCTGCTTATTAACACAACATTAGCTGTATCATTCAGGGCGTGAGAAAATTGTCCTTGGGTAATTTGGATTACTTCAGCCGGAGGTGCACCAGGTTTAGCAAATTCCAGTTTTGATGTTTTAACTCATTTATAGAAGCTCAGAAAAATCTCTTGCATGGGTATCTCCAGGAACGGTTATCGTATTCTTGATGATTCCGTTAAGCGTATTAACGCTTGATGTGTCGTTTCAGACTTTTCTACTGCAAGCCTTAGTTTGTCGCCTGTTTATCTTTCGTGGTCTTACTAAGATCTGATATATGTCCTGTTGCATCAATGACTCCTGTTGCTTCCCTTAGAACCTCAAATCTGTTTTTAGTTTCGATGCTGAGTGCTTGTGAAGTTCTATTGTATCTGAAGTGTTTTAATGTATTATTATTTTTCGTATCGTCTAGCTGAGCAAATTAATACATCATGCTTAAAATGGGAGAGGTAGGTTAAACGTTTTTCAATCCCCTCTGTAAACAGGTTAGGTGTATGTTTCAACTGTAATTTTTTCTAAGCATGTGTAATTCTACCAGCCACTTCAAAAATTTTTGCAATAAAAATGTTTCAGTTCCAGCTTTTCTACTTCAATTGTATTCAGATCCTAAACCACACCCCCACCGTATTTGTAATTCTTTCAACGTGGTCGCAATAAGCTGCAATGCCGCTTCTTCTCTCTGCGATATGTCAGTCCTTTTCTTCTTTGGCAGCGCGTATAAGTTCATAAATCTTGCACATGTCTTGCTTATTAGTTCCTGTGCTACTGCTATCTCCTTATTTACACATGAGAAAGGAGCCAGACACACCTGCGTGGCATATTAGCTACCACATTGGTACATGTCACAGTACCTTCCATTTTATGGTGGAGGTAACATGCCGCATAGGGCGCTTTTTACGGACCTTTCGGATGGCCATTAGTGGAACTAAGCCTATGGTCGGTAATCCAGTTTAGCACTAAGTCTTTTGTTTTGCTGTGCAAAAATCATTTGCGCTGCTTATTAACACAACATTAGCTGTATCATTCTAGGCGTGAGAAAATTGTCCTTGGGTAATTTGGATTACTTCAGCCGGAGGTGCACCAGGTTTAGCAAATTCCAGTTTTGATGTTTTAACTCATTTATAGAAGCTCAGAAAAATCTCTTGCATGGGTATCTCCAAGAATGGTTATCGTATTCTTGATGAGCCGTTAAGCGTATTAACGCTTGATGTGTCGTTTCTGACTTTTCTACTGCAAGCCTTGGTTTGTCGCCTGTTTATCTTTCGTGGTCTTACTAAGATCTGATATATGTCCTGTTGCATCATTGACTCCTGTTGCTTCCCTTAGAACCTCAAATCTGTTTTTAGTTTCGAAGCTGAGTGCTAGTGAAGTTCTATTGTATGTGAAGTGGTTTAATGTATTATTATTTTTCGTATCGTCTAGCTGAGCAAATTAATACATCATGCTTAAAATGGGAGAGGTAGGTTAAACGTTTTTCAATCCCCTCTGCAAACAGGTTAGGTGTATGTTTCAACTGTAATTTTTTCTAAGCATGTGTAATTCTACCAGCCACTGCAAAAATTTTTGCAATAAAAATGTTTCAGTTCCAGCTTTTCTACTTCAATTGTATTCAGATCCTAAACCACACCCCCACCGTATTTGTAATTCTTTCAACGTGGTCGCAATAAGCTGCAATGCCGCTTCTTCTCTCTGCGATATGTCAGTCCCTTTCTTCTTTGGCAGCGCGTATAAGTTCATAAATCTTGCACATGTCTTGCTTATTAGTTCCTGTGCTACTGCTATCTCCTTATTTACACATGAGAAAGGAGCCAGACACACCTGCGTGGCATATTAGCTACCACATTGGTACATGTCACAGTACCTTCCATTTTATGGTGGAGGTAACGTGCCGCATAGGGCGCTTTTTACGGACCTTTCGGATGGCCATTAGTGGAACTAAGGCTATGGTCGGTAATCCAGTTTAGCACTAAGTCTTTTGTTTTGCTGTGCAAAAATCATTTGCGCTGCTTATTAACACAACATTAGCTGTATCATTCAGTGCGTGAGAAAATTGTCCTTGGGTAATTTGGATTACTTCAGCCGGAGGTGCACCAGGTTTAGCAAATGCCACTTTTGATGTTTTAACTCACTTATAGAAGCTCAGAAAAATCTCTTGCATGGGTATCTCCAAGAATGCTTATCGTATTCTTGATGAGCCGTTAAGCGTATTAACGCTTGATGTGTCGTTTCTGACTTTTCTACTGCAAGCCTTTGGTTTGTCGCATGTTTATCCTTCGTGGTCTTACTAAGATCTGATATATGTCCTGTTGCATCATTGACTCCTGTTGCTTCCCTTAGAACCTCAAATCTGTTTTTAGTTTCGAAGCTGAGTGCTTGTGAAGTTCTATTGTATCTGAAGTGTTTTAATGTATTATTATTTTTCGTATCGTCTAGCTGAGCAAATTAATACATCATGCTTAAAATGGGAGAGGTAGGTTAAACGTTTTTCAATCCCCTCTGTAAACAGGTTAGGTGTATGTTTCAACTGTAATTTTTTCTAAGCATGTGTAATTCTACCAGCCACTTCAAAAATTTTTGCAATAAAAATGTTTCAGTTCCAGCTTTTCAACTTCAATTGTATTCAGATCCTAAACCACACCCCCACCGTATTTGTAATTCTTTCAACGTGGTCGCAATAAGCTGCAATGCCGCTTCTTCTCTCTGCGATATGTCAGTCCTTTTCTTCTTTGGCAGCGCGTATAAGTTCATAAATCTTGCATATGTCTTGCTTATTAGTTCCTGTGCTACTGCTATCTCCTTATTTACACATGAGAAAGGAGCCAGACACACCTGCGTGGCATATTAGCTACCACATTGGTACATGTCACAGTACCTTCCATTTTATGGTGGAGGTAACGTGCCGCATAGGGCGCTTTTTACGGACCTTTCGGATGGCCATTAGTGGAACTAAGGCTATGGTCGGTAATCCAGTTTAGCACTAAGTCTTTTGTTTTGCTGTGCAAAAATCATTTGCGCTGCTTATTAACACAACATTAGCTGTATCATTCAGGGCGTGAGAAAATTGTCCTTGGGTAATTTGGATTACTTCAGCCGGAGGTGCACCAGGTTTAGCAAATTCCAGTTTTGATGTTTTAACTCATTTATAGAAGCTCAGAAAAATCTCTTGCATGGGTATCTCCAGGAACGGTTATCGTATTCTTGATGATTCCGTTAAGCGTATTAACGCTTGATGTGTCGTTTCAGACTTTTCTACTGCAAGCCTTAGTTTGTCGCCTGTTTATCTTTCGTGGTCTTACTAAGATCTGATATATGTCCTGTTGCATCAATGACTCCTGTTGCTTCCCTTAGAACCTCAAATCTGTTTTTAGTTTCGAAGCTGAGTGCTTGTGAAGTTCTATTGTATCTGAAGTGTTTTAATGTATTATTATTTTTCGTATCGTCTAGCTGAGCAAATTAATACATCATGCTTAAAATGGGAGAGGTAGGTTAAACGTTTTTCAATCCCCTCTGTAAACAGGTTAGGTGTATGTTTCAACTGTAATTTTTTCTAAGCATGTGTAATTCTACCAGCCACTTCAAAAAATTTTGCAATAAAAATGTTTCAGTTCCAGCTTTTCTACTTCAATTGTATTCAGATCCTAAACCACACCCCCACCGTATTTGTAATTCTTTCAACGTGGTCGCAATAAGCTGCAATGCCGCTTCTTCTCTCTGCGATATGTCAGTCCTTTTCTTCTTTGGCAGCGCGTATAAGTTCATAAATCTTGCACATGTCTTGCTTATTAGTTCCTGTGCTACTGCTATCTCCTTATTTACACATGAGAAAGGAGCCAGACACACCTGCGTGGCATATTAACTACCACATTGGTACATGTCACAGTACCTTCCATTTTATGGTGGAGGTAACGTGCCGCATAGGGCGCTTTTTACGGACCTTTCGGATTGCCATTAGTGGAACTAAGGCTATGGTCGGTAATCCAGTTTAGCACTAAGTCTTTTGTTTTGCTGTGCAAAAATCATTTGCGCTGCTTATTAACACAACATTAGCTGTATCATTCTAGGCGTGAGAAAATTGTCCTTGGGTAATTTGGATTACTTCAGCCGGAGGTGCACCAGGTTTAGCAAATTCCAGTTTTGATGTTTTAACTCATTTATAGAAGCTCAGAAAAATCTCTTGCATGGGTATCTCCAAGAATGGTTATCGTATTCTTGATGAGCCGTTAAGCGTATTAACGCTTGATGTGTCGTTTCTGACTTTTCTACTGCAAGCCTTGGTTTGTCGCCTGTTTATCTTTCGTGGTCTTACTAAGATCTGATATATGTCCTGTTGCATCATTGACTCCTGTTGCTTCCCTTAGAACCTCAAATCTGTTTTTAGTTTCGAAGCTGAGTGCTAGTGAAGTTCTATTGTATGTGAAGTGGTTTAATGTATTATTATTTTTCGTATCGTCTAGCTGAGCAAATTAATACATCATGCTTAAAATGGGAGAGGTAGGTTAAACGTTTTTCAATCCCCTCTGCAAACAGGTTAGGTGTATGTTTCAACTGTAATTTTTTCTAAGCATGTGTAATTCTACCAGCCACTGCAAAAATTTTTGCAATAAAAATGTTTCAGTTCCAGCTATTCTACTTCAATTGTATTCAGATCCTAAACCACACCCCCACCGTATTTGTAATTCTTTCATCGTGGTCGCAATAAGCTGCAATGCCGCTTCTTCTCTCTGCGATATGTCAGTCCCTTTCTTCTTTGGCAGCGCGTATAAGTTCATAAATCTTGCACATGTCTTGCTTATTAGTTCCTGTGCTACTGCTATCTCCTTATTTACACATGAGAAAGGAGCCAGACACACCTGCGTGGCATATTAGCTACCACATTGGTACATGTCACAGTACCTTCCATTTTATGGTGGAGGTAACGTGCCGCATAGGGCGCTTTTTACGGACCTTTCGGATGGCCATTAGTGGAACTAAGGCTATGGTCGGTAATCCAGTTTAGCACTAAGTCTTTTGTTTTGCTGTGCAAAAATCATTTGCGCTGCTTATTAACACAACATTAGCTGTATCATTCAGTGCGTGAGAAAATTGTCCTTGGGTAATTTGGATTACTTCAGCCGGAGGTGCACCAGGTTTAGCAAATGCCACTTTTGATGTTTTAACTCACTTATAGAAGCTCAGAAAAATCTCTTGCATGGGTATCTCCAAGAATGCTTATCGTATTCTTGATGAGCCGTTAAGCGTATTAACGCTTGATGTGTCGTTTCTGACTTTTCTACTGCAAGCCTTTGGTTTGTCGCATGTTTATCCTTCGTAGTCTTACTAAGATCTGATATATGTCCTGTTGCATCATTGACTCCTGTTGCTTCCCTTAGAACCTCAAATCTGTTTTTAGTTTCGAAGCTGAGTGCTTGTGAAGTTCTATTGTATCTGAAGTGTTTTAATGTATTATTATTTTTCGTATCGTCTAGCTGAGCAAATTAATACATCATGCTTAAAATGGGAGAGGTAGGTTAAACGTTTTTCAATCCCCTCTGTAAACAGGTTAGGTGTATGTTTCAACTGTAATTTTTTCTAAGCATGTGTAATTCTACCAGCCACTTCAAAAATTTTTGCAATAAAAATGTTTCAGTTCCAGCTTTTCTACTTCAATTGTATTCAGATCCTAAACCACACCCCCACCGTATTTGTAATTCTTTCAACGTGGTCGCAATAAGCTGCAATGCCGCTTCTTCTCTCTGCGATATGTCAGTCCTTTTCTTCTTTGGCAGCGCGTATAAGTTCATAAATCTTGCACATGTCTTGCTTATTAGTTCCTGTGCTACTGCTATCTCCTTATTTACACATGAGAAAGGAGCCAGACACACCTGCGTGGCATATTAGCTACCACATTGGTACATGTCACAGTACCTTCCATTTTATGGTGGAGGTAACGTGCCGCATAGGGCTCTTTTTACGGACCTTTCGGATGGCCATTAGTGGAACTAAGGCTATGGTCGGTAATCCAGTTTAGCACTAAGTCTTTTGTTTTGCTGTGCAAAAATCATTTGCGCTGCTTATTAACACAACATTAGCTGTATCATTCAGGGCGTGAGAAAATTGTCCTTGGGTAATTTGGATTACTTCAGCCGGAGGTGCACCAGGTTTAGCAAATTCCAGTTTTGATGTTTTAACTCATTTATAGAAGCTCAGAAAAATCTCTTGCATGGGTATCTCCAGGAACGGTTATCGTATTCTTGATGATTCCGTTAAGCGTATTAACGCTTGATGTGTCGTTTCAGACTTTTCTACTGCAAGCCTTAGTTTGTCGCCTGTTTATCTTTCGTGGTCTTACTAAGATCTGATATATGTCCTGTTGCATCAATGACTCCTGTTGCTTCCCTTAGAACCTCAAATCTGTTTTTAGTTTCGATGCTGAGTGCTTGTGAAGTTCTATTGTATCTGAAGTGTTTTAATGTATTATTATTTTTCGTATCGTCTAGCTGAGCAAATTAATACATCATGCTTAAAATGGGAGAGGTAGGTTAAACGTTTTTCAATCCCCTCTGTAAACAGGTTAGGTGTATGTTTCAACTGTAATTTTTTCTAAGCATGTGTAATTCTACCAGCCACTTCAAAAATTTTTGCAATAAAAATGTTTCAGTTCCAGCTTTTCTACTTCAATTGTATTCAGATCCTAAACCACACCCCCACCGTATTTGTAATTCTTTCAACGTGGTCGCAATAAGCTGCAATGCCGCTTCTTCTCTCTGCGATATGTCAGTCCTTTTCTTCTTTGGCAGCGCGTATAAGTTCATAAATCTTGCACATGTCTTGCTTATTAGTTCCTGTGCTACTGCTATCTCCTTATTTACACATGAGAAAGGAGCCAGACACACCTGCGTGGCATATTAGCTACCACATTGGTACATGTCACAGTACCTTCCATTTTATGGTGGAGGTAACGTGCCGCATAGGGCGCTTTTTACGGACCTTTCGGATGGCCATTAGTGGAACTAAGGCTATGGTCGGTAATCCAGTTTAGCACTAAGTCTTTTGTTTTGCTGTGCAAAAATCATTTGCGCTGCTTATTAACACAACATTAGCTGTATCATTCTAGGCGTGAGAAAATTGTCCTTGGGTAATTTGGATTACTTCAGCCGGAGGTGCACCAGGTTTAGCAAATTCCAGTTTTGATGTTTTAACTCATTTATAGAAGCTCAGAAAAATCTCTTGCATGGGTATCTCCAAGAATGGTTATCGTATTCTTGATGAGCCGTTAAGCGTATTAACGCTTGATGTGTCGTTTCTGACTTTTCTACTGCAAGCCTTGGTTTGTCGCCTGTTTATCTTTCGTGGTCTTACTAAGATCTGATATATGTCCTGTTGCATCATTGACTCCTGTTGCTTCCCTTAGAACCTCAAATCTGTTTTTAGTTTCGAAGCTGAGTGCTAGTGAGGTTCTATTGTATGTGAAGTGGTTTAATGTATTATTATTTTTCGTATCGTCTAGCTGAGCAAATTAATACATCATGCTTAAAATGGGAGAGGTAGGTTAAACGTTTTTCAATCCCCTCTGCAAACAGGTTAGGTGTATGTTTCAACTGTAATTTTTTCTAAGCATGTGTAATTCTACCAGCCACTGCAAAAATTTTTGCAATAAAAATGTTTCAGTTCCAGCTTTTCTACTTCAATTGTATTCAGATCCTAAACCACACCCCCACCGTATTTGTAATTCTTTCAACGTGGTCGCAATAAGCTGCAATGCCGCTTCTCTCTGCGATATGTCAGTCCCTTTCTTCTTTGGCAGCGCGTATAAGTTCATAAATCTTGCACATGTCTTGCTTATTAGTTCCTGTGCTACTGCTATCTCCTTATTTACACATGAGAAAGGAGCCAGACACACCTGCGTGGCATATTAGCTACCACATTGGTACATGTCACAGTACCTTCCATTTTATGGTGGAGGTAACGTGCCGCATAGGGCGCTTTTTACGGACCTTTCGGATGGCCATTAGTGGAACTAAGGCTATGGTCGGTAATCCAGTTTAGCACTTAGTCTTTTGTTTTGCTGTGCAAAAATCATTTGCGCTGCTTATTAACACAACATTAGCTGTATCATTCAGTGCGTGAGAAAATTGTCCTTGGGTAATTTGGATTACTTCAGCCGGAGGTGCACCAGGTTTAGCAAATGCCACTTTTGATGTTTTAACTCACTTATAGAAGCTCAGAAAAATCTCTTGCATGGGTATCTCCAAGAATGCTTATCGTATTCTTGATGAGCCGTTAAGCGTATTAACGCTTGATGTGTCGTTTCTGACTTTTCTACTGCAAGCCTTTGGTTTGTCGCATGTTTATCCTTCGTGGTCTTACTAAGATCTGATATATGTCCTGTTGCATCATTGACTCCTGTTGCTTCCCTTAGAACCTCAAATCTGTTTTTAGTTTCGAAGCTGAGTGCTTGTGAAGTTCTATTGTATCTGAAGTGTTTTAATGTATTATTATTTTTCGTATCGTCTAGCTGAGCAAATTAATACATCATGCTAAAATGGGAGAGGTAGGTTAAACGTTTTTCAATCCCCTCTGTAAACAGGTTAGGTGTATGTTTCAACTGTAATTTTTTCTAAGCATGTGTAATTCTACCAGCCACTTCAAAAATTTTTGCAATAAAAATGTTTCAGTTCCAGCTTTTCTACTTCAATTGTATTCAGATCCTAAACCACACCCCCACCGTATTTGTAATTCTTTCAACGTGGTCGCAATAAGCTGCAATGCCGCTTCTTCTCTCTGCGATATGTCAGTCCTTTTCTTCTTTGGCAGCGCGTATAAGTTCATAAATCTTGCACATGTCTTGCTTATTAGTTCCTGTGCTACTGCTATCTCCTTATTTACACATGAGAAAGGAGCCAGACACACCTGCGTGGCATATTAGCTACCACATTGGTACATGTCACAGTACCTTCCATTTTATGGTGGAGGTAACGTGCCGCATAGGGCGCTTTTTACGGACCTTTCGGATGGCCATTAGTGGAACTAAGGCTATGGTCGGTAATCCAGTTTAGCACTAAGTCTTTTGTTTTGCTGTGCAAAAATCATTTGCGCTGCTTATTAACACAACATTAGCTGTATCATTCAGGGCGTGAGAAAATTGTCCTTGGGTAATTTGGATTACTTCAGCCGGAGGTGCACCAGGTTTAGCAAATTCCAGTTTTGATGTTTTAACTCATTTATAGAAGCTCAGAAAAATCTCTTGCATGGGTATCTCCAGGAACGGTTATCGTATTCTTGATGATTCCGTTAAGCGTATTAACGCTTGATGTGTCGTTTCAGACTTTTCTACTGCAAGCCTTAGTTTGTCGCCTGTTTATCTTTCGTGGTCTTACTAAGATCTGATATATGTCCTGTTGCATCAATGACTCCTGTTGCTTCCCTTAGAACCTCAAATCTGTTTTTAGTTTCGATGCTGAGTGCTTGTGAAGTTCTATTGTATCTGAAGTGTTTTAATGTATTATTATTTTTCGTATCGTCTAGCTGAGCAAATTAATACATCATGCTTAAAATGGGAGAGGTAGGTTAAACGTTTTTCAATCCCCTCTGTAAACAGGTTAGGTGTATGTTTCAACTGTAATTTTTTCTAAGCATGTGTAATTCTACCAGCCACTTCAAAAATTTTTGCAATAAAAATGTTTCAGTTCCAGCTTTTCTACTTCAATTGTATTCAGATCCTAAACCACACCCCCACCGTATTTGTAATTCTTTCAACGTGGTCGCAATAAGCTGCAATGCCGCTTCTTCTCTCTGCGATATGTCAGTCCTTTTCTTCTTTGGCAGCGCGTATAAGTTCATAAATCTTGCACATGTCTTGCTTGTTAGTTCCTGTGCTACTGCTATCTCCTTATTTACACATGAGAAAGGAGCCAGACACACCTGCGTGGCATATTAGCTACCACATTGGTACATGTCACAGTACCTTCCATTTTATGGTGGAGGTAACGTGCCGCATAGGGCGCTTTTTACGGACCTTTCGGATGGCCATTAGTGGAACTAAGGCTATGGTCGGTAATCCAGTTTAGCACTAAGTCTTTTGTTTTGCTGTGCAAAAATCATTTGCGCTGCTTATTAACACAACATTAGCTGTATCATTCTAGGCGTGAGAAAATTGTCCTTGGGTAATTTGGATTACTTCAGCCGGAGGTGCACCAGGTTTAGCAAATTCCAGTTTTGATGTTTTAACTCATTTATAGAAGCTCAGAAAAAACTCTTGCATGGTTATCTCCAAGAATGGTTATCGTATTCTTGATGAGCCGTTAAGCGTATTAACGCTTGATGTGTCGTTTCTGACTTTTCTACTGCAAGCCTTGGTTTGTCGCCTTTTTATCTTTCGTGGTCTTACTAAGATCTGATATATGTCCTGTTGCATCATTGACTCCTGTTGCTTCCCTTAGAACCTCAAATCTGTTTTTAGTTTCGAAGCTGAGTGCTAGTGAAGTTCTATTGTATGTGAAGTGGTTTAATGTATTATTATTTTTCGTATCGTCTAGCTGAGCAAATTAATACATCATGCTTAAAATGGGAGAGGTAGGTTAAACGTTTTTCAATCCCCTCTGTAAACAGGTTAGGTGTATGTTTCAACTGTAATTTTTTCTAAGCATGTGTAATTCTACCAGCCACTGCAAAAATTTTTGCAATAAAAATGTTTCAGTTCCAGCTTTTCTACTTCAATTGTATTCAGATCCTAAACCACACCCCCACCGTATTTGTAATTCTTTCAACGTGGTCGCAATAAGCTGCAATGCCGCTTCTTCTCTCTGCGATATGTCAGTCCCTTTCTTCTTTGGCAGCGCGTATAAGTTCATAAATCTTGCACATGTCTTGCTTATTAGTTCCTGTGCTACTGCTATCTCCTTATTTACACATGAGAAAGGAGCCAGACACACCTGCGTGGCATATTAGCTACCACATTGGTACATGTCACAGTACCTTCCATTTTATGGTGGAGGTAACGTGCCGCATAGGGCGCTTTTTACGGACCTTTCGGATGGCCATTAGTGGAACTAAGGCTATGGTCGGTAATCCAGTTTAGCACTAAGTCTTTTGTTTTGCTGTGCAAAAATCATTTGCGCTGCTTATTAACACAACATTAGCTGTATCATTCAGTGCGTGAGAAAATTGTCCTTGGGTAATTTGGATTACTTCAGCCAGAGGTGCACCAGGTTTAGCAAATGCCACTTTTGATGTTTTAACTCATTTATAGAAGCTCAGAAAAATCTCTTGCATGGGTATCTCCAGGAACGGTTATCGTATTCTTGATGATTCCGTTAAGCGTATTAACGCTTGATGTGTCGTTTCAGACTTTTCTACTGCAAGCCTTAGTTTGTCGCCTGTTTATCTTTCGTGGTCTTACCAAGATCTGATATATGTCCTGTTGCATCAATGACTCCTGTTGCTTCCCTTAGAACCTCAAATCTGTTTTTAGTTTCGAAGCTGAGTGCTTGTGAAGTTCTATTGTATCTGAAGTGTTTTAATGTATTATTATTTTTCGTATCGTCTAGCTGAGCAAATTAATACATCATGCTTAAAATGGGAGAGGTAGGTTAAACGTTATTCAATCCCCTCTGTAAACAGGTTAGGTGTATGTTTCAACTGTAATTTTTTCTAAGCATGTGTAATTCTACCAGCCACTTCAAAAATTTTTGCAATAAAAATGTTTCAGTTCCAGCTTTTCTACCTCAATTGTATTCCGAACATAAACCACACCCCCACCGTATTTGTAATTCTTTCAACGTGGTCGCAATAATCTGCAATGCCGCTTCTTCTCTCTGCGATATGTCAGTCCTTTTCTTCTTTGGCAGCGCGTATAAGTTCATAAATCTTGCACATGTCTTGCTTATTAGTTCCTGTGCTACTGCTATCTCCTTATTTACACATGAGAAAGGAGCCAGACACACCTGCGTGGCATATTAGCTACCACATTGGTACATGTCACAGTACCTTCCATTTTATGGTGGAGGTAACGTGCCGCATAGGGCGCTTTTTACGGACCTTTCGGATGGCCATTAGTGGAACTAAGGCTATGGTCGGTAATCCAGTTTAGCACTAAGTCTTTTGTTTTGCTGTGCAAAAATCATTTGCGCTGCTTATTAACACAACATTAGCTGTATCATTCTAGGCGTGAGAAAATTGTCCTTGGGTAATTTGGATTACTTTAGCCCGAGGTGCACCAGGTTTAGCAAATTCCAGTTTTTATGTTTTAACTCATTTATAGAAGCTCAGAAAAATCTCTTGCATGGGTATCTCCAAGAATGGTTATCGTATTCTTGATGAGCCGTTAAGCGTATAAACGCTTGATGTGTCGTTTCTGACTTTTCTACTGCAAGCCTTGGTTTGTCGCCTGTTTATCTTTCGTGGTCTTACTAAGATCTGATATATGTCCTGTTGCATCATTGACTCCTGTTGCTTCCCTTAGAACCTCAAATCTGTTTTTAGTTTCGAAGCTGAGTGCTAGTGAAGTTCTATTGTATGTGAAGTGGTTTAATGTATTATTATTTTTCGTATCGTCTAGCTGAGCAAATTAATACATAATGCTTAAAATGGGAGAGGTAGGTTAAACGTTTTTCAATCCCCTCTGTAAACAGGTTAGGTGTATGTTTCAACTGTAATTTGTTCTAAGCATGTGTAATTCTACCAGCCACTGCAAAAATGTTTGCAATAAAAATGTTTCAGTTCCAGCTTTTCTACTTCAATTGTATTCAGATCCTAAACCACATCCCCACCGTATTTGTAATTCTTTCAACGTGGTCGCAATAAGCTGCAATACCGCTTCTTCTCTCTGCGATATGTCAGTCCCTTTCTTCTTTGGCAGCGCGTATAAGTTCATAAATCTTGCACATGTCTTGCTTATTAGTTCCTGTGCTACTGCTATCTCCTTATTTACACATGAGAAAGGAGCCAGACACACCTGCGTGGCATATTAGCTACCACATTGGTACATGTCACAGTACCTTCCATTTTATGGTGGAGGTAACGTGCCGCATAGGGCGCTTTTTACGGACCTTTCGGATGGCCATTAGTGGAACTAAGGCTATGGTCGGTAATCCAGTTTAGCACTAAGTCTTTTGTTTTGCTGTGCAAAAATCATTTGCGCTGCTTATTAACACAACATTAGCTGTATCATTCAGGGCGTGAGAAAATTGTCCTTGGGTAATTTGGATTACTTCAGCCGGAGGTGCACCAGGTTTAGCAAATGCCACTTTTGATGTTTTAACTCACTTATAGAAGCTCAGAAACATCTCTTGCATGGGTATCTCGAAGAATGCTTATCGTATTCTTGATGAGCCGTTAAGCGTATTAACGCTTGATGTGTCGTTTCTGACTTTTCTACTGCAAGCCTTTGGTTTGTCGCATGTTTATCCTTCGTGGTCTTACTAAGATCTGATATATGTCCTGTTGCATCATTGACTCCTGTTGCTTCCCTTAGAACCTCAAATCTGTTTTTAGTTTCGAAGCTGAGTGCTTGTGAAGTTCTATTGTATGTGAAGTGTTTTAATGTATTATTATTTTTCGTATCGTCTAGCTGAGCAAATTAATACATCATGCTTAAAATGGGAGAGGTAGGTTAAACGTTTTTCAATCCCCTCTGTAAACAGGTTAGGTGTATGTTTCAACTGTAATTTTTTCTAAGCATGTGTAATTCTACCAGCCACTTCAAAAATTTTTGCAATTAAAATGTTTCAGTTCCAGCTTTTCTACTTCAATTGTATTCCGAACATAAACCACACCCCCACCGTATTTGTAATTCTTTCAACGTGGTCGCAATAAGCAGCAATGCCGCTTCTCTCTGCGATATGTCAGTCCTTTTCTTCTTTGGCAGCGCGTATAAGTTCATAAATCTTGCACATGTCTTGCTTATTAGTTCCTGTGCTACTGCTATCTCCTTATTTACACATGAGAAAGGAGCCAGACACACCTGCGTGGCATATTAGCTACCACATTGGTACATGTCACAGTACCTTCCATTTTATGGTGGAGGTAACGTGCCGCATAGGGCGCTTTTTACGGACCTTTCGGATGGCCATTAGTGGAACTAAGGCTATGGTCGGTAATCCAGTTTAGCACTAAGTCTTTTGTTTTGCTGTGCAAAAATCATTTGCGCTGCTTATTAACACAACATTAGCTGTATCATTCAGGGCGTGAGAAAAGTGTCCTTGGGTAATTTGGATTACTTCAGCCGGAGGTGCACCAGGTTTAGCAAATGCCACTTTTGATGTTTTAACTCACTTATAGAAGCTCAGAAAAATCTCTTGCATGGGTATCTCCAAGAATGCTGATCGTATTCTTGATGAGCCGTTAAGCGTATTAACGCTTGATGTGTCGTTTCTGACTTTTCTACTGCAAGCCTTGGTTTGTCGCCTGTTTATCTTTCGTGGTCTTACTAAGATCTGATATATATCCTGTTGCATCATTGACTCCTGTTGCTTCCCTTAGAACCTCAAATCTGTTTTTAGTTTCGAAGCTGAGTGCTTGTGAAGTTCTATTGTATGTGAAGTGTTTTAATGTATTATTATTTTTCGTATCGTCTAGCTGAGCAAATTAATACATCATGCTTAAAATGGGAGAGGTAGGTTAAACGTTTTTCAATCCCCTCTGTAAACAGGTTAGGTGTATGTTTCAACTGTAATTTTTTCTAAGCATGTGTAATTCTACCAGCCACTTCAAAAATTTTTGCAATAAAAATGTTTCAGTTCCAGCTTTTCTACTTCAATTGTATTCCGAACATAAACCACACCCCCACCGTATTTGTAATTCTTTCAACGTGGTCGCAATAAGCTGCAATGCCGCTTCTCTCTGCGATATGTCAGTCCCTTTCTTCTTTGGCAGCGCGTATAAATTCATAAATCTTGCACATGTCTTGCTTAGTTCCTGTGCTACTGCTATCTCCTTATTTACACATGAGAAAGGAGCCAGACACACCTGCGTGGCATATTAGCTACCACATTTATACATGTCACAGTACCTTCCAACTCTATGGTGGAGGTAACGTGCCGCATAGGGCGCTTTTTTCGGACCTTTCGGATGGCCATTAGTGGAACTAAGGCTATGGTCAGTAATCCAGTTTAGCACTAAGTCTTTTGTTTTGCTGTGCAAAAATCATTTGCGCTGCTTAATAACACAACATTTGCTGTATCATTCAGGGCGTGAGAAAATTGTCCTTGGGTAATTTGGATTACTTCAGCCGGAGGTGCACCAGGTTTAGCAAATTCCAGTTTTGATGTTTTAACTCATTTATAGAAGCTCAGAAAAATCTCTTCCATGGGTATCTCCAAGAATGGTTATCGTATTCTTGATGTGTCGTTTCTGACTTTTCTACTGCAAGCCTTTGGTTTGTCGCCTGTTTATCTTCCGTGGTCTTACTAAGATCTGATATATGTCCTGTTGCATCATTGACTCCTGTTGCTTCCCTTAGAACCTTAAATCTGTTTTTAGTTTCTAAGCTGAGTGCTTGTGAAGTTCTATTGTATGTGAAGTGTTTTAATGTATTATTATTTTTCGTATCGTCTACCTGAGCAAATTAATACATCATGCTTAAAATGGGAGAGGTAGGTTAAGCGTTTTTCAATCCCCTCTGTAAACAGGTTAGGTGTATGTTTCAACTGTAATTTTTTTAAGCATGTGTAATTCTACCAGCCACTTCAAAAAGTTTTGCAATAAAAATGTTTCAGTTCCAGCTTTTCTACTTCAATTGTATTCCGAACATAAACCACACCCCCACCGTATTTGTAATTCTTTCAACGTGGTCGCAATAAGCTGCAATGCCGCTTCTTCTCTCTGCGATATGTCAGTCCCTTTCGTCTTTGGCAGCGCGTATAAATTCATAAATCTTGCACATGTCTTGCTTATTAGTTCCTGTGCTACTGCTATCTCCTTATTTACACATGAGAAAGGAGCCAGACACACCTGTGTGGCATATTAGCTACCACATTGGTACATGTCACAGTACCAGGTTGCCAACTCTATAGTGGAGGTAAGGTGCCGCATAGGGCGCTTTTTACGCACCTTTCAGATGGCCATTAGTGGAACTAAGGCTTTGCTCGGTAATCCAGTTTAGCACTAGCTCTTTTGTTTTGCTGTGCAAAAATCATTCGCGCTGCTTATTAACACAACATTAGCTGTATCATTCTAGGCGTGAGAAAATTGTCCTTGGGTAATTTGGATTACTTCAGCCGGAGGTGCACCAGGTTTAGCAAATTCCAGTTTTGATGTTTTAACTCATTTATAGAAGCTCAGAAAAATCTCTTGCATGGGTATCTCCAAGAATGGTTATCGTATTCATGATGAGCCGTTAAGCGTATTAACGCTTGATGTGTCGTTTCTGACTTTTCTACTGCAAGCCTTTGGTTTGTCGCCTGTTTATCTTTCGTGGTCTTACTAAGATCTGATATATGTCCTGGTGCATCATTGACTCCTGTTGCTTCCCTTAGAACCTCAAATCTGTTTTTAGTTTCGAAGCTGAGTGCTTGTGAAGTTCTATTGTATGTGAAGTGTTTTAATGTATTATTATTTTTCGTATCGTCTAGCTGAGCAAATTAATACATCATGCTTAAAATGGGAGAGGTAGGTTAAACGTTTTTCAATCCCCTCTGTAAACAGGTTAGGTGTATGTTTCAACTGTAATTATTTGTAAGCATGTGTAATTCTACCAGCCACTTCAAAAATGTTTGCAATAAAAAAATGTTTCACTTCCAGCTTTACTACTTCAATTGTATTCCGAACATAAACCACACCCCCACCGTATGTGTAATTCTTTCTACGTGGTCGCAATAAGCTGCAATGCCGCTTCTTCTCTCTGCGATATGTCAGTCCTTTTCTTCTTTGGCAGCGCGTATAAGTTCATAAATCTTGCACATGTCTTGCTTATTAGTTCCTGTGCTACTGCTATCTCCTTATTTACACATGAGAAAGGAGCGAGACACACCTGTGTGACATATTAGCTACCACATTGGTACATGTCACAGTACCTTCCATTTTATGGTGGAGGTAACGTGCCGCATAGGGCGCTTTTTACGGACCTTTCGGATGGCCATTAGTGGAACTAAGGCTATGGTCGGTAATCCAGTTTAGCACTAAGTCTTTTGTTTTGCTGTGCAAAAATCATTCGCGCTGCTTATTAACACAACATTAGCCGTATCATTCAGGGCGTGAGAAAATTGTCCTTGGGTAATTTGGATTACTTCAGCCGGAGGTGCACCAGGTTTAGCAAATGCCACTTTTGATGTTTTAACTCATTTATAGAAGCTCAGAAAAATCTCTTGCATGGGTATCTCCAACAATGGTAATTGTATTCTTGATGAGCCGTTAAGCGTATTAACGCTTGATGTGTCGCTTCCGATTTTTCTAATGTAACCCTTTGTCTCCTGTTTATCGTTCGTGGTCTTACTAAGATCTGATATTTGTCCTGTTGCATCATTGACTCCTGTTGCTTCCCTTAGAACCTCAAATCTGTTTTTAGTTTCGAAGCTGAGTGCTTGTGAAGTTCTATTGTATGTGAACTGTTTTAATGTATTATTATTTTTCGTATCGTCTAGCTGAGCAAATTAATACATCATGCTTAAAATGGGAGAGGTAGGTTAAACGTTTTTCAATCCCCTCTGTAAACAGGTTAGGTGTATGTTTCAACTGTAGTTTTTTCTAAGCATGTGTAATTCTACCAGCCACTTCAAAAATTTTTGCAATAAAAATGTTTCAGTTCCAGCTTTTCTACTTCAATTGTATTCAGATCCTAAACCACACCCCCACCGTATTTGTAATTCTTTCAACGTGGTCGCAATAAGCTGCAATGCCGCTTCTTCTCTCTGCGATATGTCAGTCCTTTTCTTCTTTGGCAGCGCGTATAAGTTCATAAATCTTGCACATGTCTTGCTTATTAGTTCCTGTGCTACTGCTATCTCCTTATTTACACATGAGAAAGGAGCCAGACACACCTGTGTGGCATATTAGCTACCACATTGGTACATGTCAGTACCAGGTTGCCAACTCTATGGTGGAGGTAACGTGCCGCATAGGGCGCTTTTTACGGATCTTTCGGATGGCCATTAGTGGAACTACGGCTATGGTCGGTAATCCAGTTTAGCACTAACTCTTTTGTTTTGCTGTGCAAAAATCATTTGCACTGCTTATTAGCACAAAATTAGCTGTATCATTCAGGGCGTGAGAAAATTGTCCTTGGGTAATTTGGAATACTTCAGCCGGAGGTGCACCAGGTTTAGCAAATGCCAGTTTTGATGTTTTAACTCATTTATAGAAGCTCAGAAAAATCTCTTGCATGGGTATCTCCAAGAATGATTATCGTATTCTTGATGAGCCGTTAAGCGTATTAACGCTTGATGTGTCGTTTCTGACTTTTCTACTGCAAGCCTTTGGTTTGTCGCCTGTTTATCTTTCGTGGTCTTACTAAGATCTGATATATGTCCTGTTGCATCATTGACTCCTGTTGCTTCCCTTAGAACCTCATCTGTTTTTAGTTTCGAAGCTGAGTGCTTGTGAAGTTCTATTGTGTCTGAAGTGTTTTAATGTATTATTATTTTTCGTATCGTCTAGCTGAGCAAATTAATACATCATGCTTAAAATGGGAGAGGTAGGTTAAACGTTTTTCAATCCCCTCTGTAAACAGGTTAGGTGTATGTTTCAACTGTAATTATTTGTAAGCATGTGTAATACTACCAGCTACTTCAAAAATGTTTGCAATAAAAAAATGTTTCAGTTCCAGCTTTTCTACTTCAATTGTATTCAGATCCTAAACCACACCCCCACCGTATTTGTAATTCTTTCAACGTGGTCGCAATAAGCTGCAATGCCGCTTCTTCTCTCTGCGATATGTCAGTCCTTTTCTTCTTTGGCAGCGCGTATAAGTTCATAAATCTTGCACATGTCTTGCCTATTAGCTCCTGTGCTACTGCTATCTCCTTATTTACACATGAGAAAGGAGCCAGACACACCTGTGTAGCATATGAACTCCCACATTGGTACATATCAGACTACCAGGTTCCCAACTCAATGGTGGAGGTAAAGTGCCGCATAGGGCGCTTTTTACGGACCTTTTGGATGTATATTTCAACTGTAATTATTTGTATGCATGTGTAATTCTACCTGCCACTTCAAAAATGTTTGCAATAAAAATGTTCAGTTCCAGCTTTTTTACTTCAATTGTATTGCGAACGTAAACCACAACCCCACCAGTTTTGTGCTTCTTTCGTGTTCACTATAAGCTGCAACGCCGCTTCTCTTTCTCCGTGATATGCCAATCCCTTTCTTCTTTGGCAGCAAGTATAAATTCATAAATCTTGCACATGCCCTGCTTATTAGTTCCTGTTCTACTGCTATCTCGTTATTTACACATGAGAAAGGAGCCAGACGTATTTTCCCTTATACACAGGCAGCTGCTAGGGTATATAAGATGGACACCCTCACAATTCACACATTTGTATATGGAGGTGCAAGGGGAGCCATGGTGAAGATTTATTGCACACCGAGGGCATAAAGACTGCTGCTTACAGGATAATGCTGTATATCCGAATTCTTGACAGGAGAAAGACGCAGAGGTTTGGGAACATATTGACGAACATGCAGTATCTCATGGCCGGCCTTAAGGTTGAGAGGAACCTGCCTTAAGCCAAGGCCAGAAAGACCATTCTGGTAGGTACCTTCCACACCCTCCCACCACAGGAGCCGTTTAGCTGCACTCACCCCTTGGCTAGAAAGGTAGGCGAGAACTTTGTCTTCAGAGAGGCCATCTAAGGCGGGGGAAGTCACAACACTTTGTCAGACATTCAAGGAAGCATGTGGCTCAAGAAAAACTTCTTGGGTTCCAAAGTGATGTACCTGTAGTAAACGAAGCGACTATGGATCATCCTTAGTCATTATCAATAAAGACCCATTGCATTGCTGGGTACAGTTCTGAACTGGGCCAGCAATTTTGTCCAAGGTGTCCTGAACCACGAAGGGGTTCAAAGAGCTAAGCGGTGTTTGGTCTGGTGTAGCTGAGAGCATTATTAAATAATGGGGAGTGTCACACTTTCCTGACGTAGAAACATTTCCTTCCAAGACAAGCTCAACCATATGTATCTTGAGGCAGTATTTTAATACCTGAATAATTTCAATTGTATTTTTATAATAAGTAAATTCAATAACAGCCCGCCTTGAAATAATAAGTATGTAATAATTATTTAAAATGTATGCAACAGTCATTGCATATGCTTATTTTTATTATAAACGTGTTTTATTAATATTATATGAATACATTATATACTTTAATAATGCAAGAGCCGTGAAAATAATAAGTTTTGAGTTGCTAACAATGAGGTAATAATGAGGTAACCTTGTGGCAGTAATGAGTTTAAGAGTTTGAAAAGTTACCAGTCATGATTATATTGTAACACCCCACGGGGGTGGTTACCCCCGCAGTAGGTGATTACACGAGGGGGATTGGTAGCTCAGAGGTAGGGGGGATGCGTTGGTACCGGAGTGGTAGGCGTTCTAGGATAGGGGGTATTTAAATGATGCACAGGGGATCCATTGACCCAGTAAATTATATTGTTACTTTAAGTGTGAGTACATTCAGTTTGGGGTGAAGTCCCGGCCAATAAACAGAATGAGACGCATGCTTACCTGATTAACTGGTGGCGATGGGTCTCGAGTCTGACAACTGATCTGACGACTCTTTGATAACTGCCACCTGATCACTCTTTGATCACTCTCTGATAACTCTCTCGACCGAGTCAAAGCCCTGTAGTATAAATACGTACAGAAGAGCTGACTCGGCGTTGTTCAGCGTGGACGTATTCTGTTAACCTGGTTTCCACACTTGCGCTGGTTTACGACATGCTGCATTACTCGGTGCTCAACCTGGTCCGCTACGTCGGTCCCAGGTTCGCCAAATTCCGACCCGGAATTTAAAATTGAAAAGGAGGACAAACATCTTAGGGGGTACTAAAACTGTCTACTTAGACGAGGGTTGATAGAAAAGAAAAATAAAGCAAAATATGGTTTGAGCCTTATACAATTGAAATGCTCGGGGATACTCTGCTGTCCAAGACTCGGATACCAGGGAATTTTTTTAAGGGTTGGTGAGTACGTTAGGCGTGGGTTCGACTGCGCACCGGAGCCTACTGCAAATCTTTGACTCTTCTCAGCTGGTTGCTTACTTTTGTGCCCGGAGGTGAACTCTGCCTTGAATGATTGAGGTTCTGTACAGAACTGCTGAGTGACTGCATACTTAGCTATTTTCTTGGTAACGTAGGATTTATTTCCGCGCATGCTGCATTTCTTTGGTCAAGCAGTGGCGTTCCCTCAGAGCGCACCAATTCTTCGTGTTTTGGCGCGACTCCCGTGGTGAGTTACCGGCGTTCTTATACTGGTGGGCACTGTTCAACCTGGGTCTTTTTTGTCGGTTGCTTCTCTTGGTGGTCTCTTGGTGCGTAGCAACAGGGTTGTTTTTCAAAGATGGATTTCACTTAGGAAAGGTGGGAAGGATTATATTGCGTTTTCAATTTTCACGGGATGAGACGAAACCCAGCAGAGAAAAGGTAAATTTAGAAAGTGAGTCGGTACCCCTGGCGATTCCTTGTCTCTCCAAATTTTGAAAAAGAGGGGAAAAAACACGGAACAGAAAAAAAACATTAAGTTCTGTTATCCAGGTGTGATGCGACTACTCATAAGTTCTGCTTGCCTGGGTATGTTCGTTCGAACAAAAAAATCAAATACGTACATAAATACAATCATTATTGTCTGTAACTGTACAAAAACTTTTTTGTGTGTGTTTCATTGTATGTAAGCGGTGTTTAGATGTCCGCTTTTTGGCATTTTGCTGATTCCTTGCTTCCGTAACCCGGGGAAGAGGGTCGCTGAGGCTGCTGTAGACTGTGGTTTCTCTTGCATGCTTGAGGACATCCTCTAAAACAGACTTAATTTTTTACTTTAGTTCACAGAAATATTAATATTGTAGAAGTTGTGTGCAATGAAACACAGCAAAAAAAGTAAAAACCATATTTACACTCCATTTTCTATTCATATACCTGTCGCAGTGCTACACGCCACTGAGAAGTGCGAAGTCAAGCTCTGTGTGTGAGGCGACAAATACTTGTGTCAGCGAAACATGACAAGACTGCTGCTTTCGACACTTACCGTTCATGCAGAATTGGATGTTTATGAAGGCGATATCTGTGTTTCTTAGTTTGTGAACAGAATTCCTGTACCCATTCGCGTGTGTGGAATGTGTTACGTATGTTGTGTTGCGTAATTCGTGGAGGATACTGTGCCTTTCCTGCCTTCATCCCCTTGTTTATTTTGAGCCTTTTTATTTATTTATTTTATTTATCTCTTATTTATTTCTCCCTCTATGTTAGTGTTGATTCTGAGGCGGGATGCGAGATTCAAAATTTCTATATTCCTGGTCCATGTCGTGTTTTATTTGTCCTGGTCGTGAGAGAATTTTTTTTATTTATTTACACTTGCTTATTTGCCACCTTACATTTATCTATTTTGTACGTTGATTTGCTTCGCCTTATCTGCTAATGGACATTTATTTAATTAATAGCGCTTGGTTGTCGTACCAGAGTGTACGTTATTCGATTATTTTCCTACTATTATTTATTCTATATGCGCTAACGCATGTGTAAGGTGCGGAGAAAAGAATTCCTGGCATCAACCTATAGTTCTCAAAACACATTATCAAATACCCATCTTAAATTAATCTTATACTAACAATTATATAAATAACAGTACTATGAAATAACGTTTCGACCTCCACTAAATCTTATTTGCTATTTATTTAACTCTGTCCCCGAACTTAAGAACAACGACAATACTTCTTTATACTTGCTCTCTGTTGTGTCCCTCGGCCCTACTCTGAACTCCTGGGGGGATAATGTATATTGTTCAAATTTCTGTATCTGAACATAGATATCTGTATTAAGCCAATAACAGGGTCGCGTCTCGGATTTCCCATTATATTTTCACTTCCAGATATATTTTCTCTTCATCAAGAGAAAGAGAGAGCAACAAAAAAATTAAAACAGTAAAAGTGAATCGCGTGGATTATCACTTTTTGCATAACTTAAGCTGGAGGTCCGAAGATATACTACGTCTTGCATTGTAACCTATTACTTAACCTATTACTTAACCTATTTGAGAACTATTGCTGATGTTTAATGTTTTAACTTCTTTCTTTTTCTTGTTTGTTTTTATGCCTCAGCCTTACTGCAGCGTGGACGCATTTCGTCATATAATAATGTCAGCACTTGTGTATTGATGGACATTGAGTAATACGTAGGCAATTTTTTTGTTTTATTTATATGTGCCAATAAGATTGTGTTTACTCGCTGTGCGTCTGTCGCAAGTGTGCTGTATGCTCACTATGCGTAATATGGTGAAATTCTACTAACGTGGACATTCTGGCGTTTCACGGAGTTTCTGGCCTTAATTACGTAATTCAGGGGGCTGAGTTTTTTCATTACCCTATACGGTCCTGTGTAGTTCATCAAAAGTTTCGTGGCTCTACCTACCCTCCTTTTAGGGGTATATAGTTTCACCAAATCGCCGACTTTATACTCGACATGCCGCCTCTTTGAATCATAAATTTTTATTTTTCCTCTGGCTCTTTACTATGTTTTGGGATGCTAACGCCCTTGCTTTTACTATTGCCTCCCGTGTTTGCTGCACAAATACGTTTTGTGAGGTGCCCTGTAATTGAACGTCTGGGGGTGACAAGTTTCCGCGATAGCGTGAATTTCGTGCTTACCACACTACATTTAATTTTTTTATTTTCTGGACTATTTATTTAGCATTCATGCATTGCCCTTATATTATAGATTACTTTTAACTCTGCGTTGTCTTATTCTTCCGTCGTTAAAACTTTTATTTATATATAGTTCTCGCCTGCATAATTTGTTTTTGGAGAAATCAGTTCCAACTTACTTAACATTCGCCAATTATTTTCGAAATAAATTAACATAAACAACAATGCTAAGATTAAACTTAAATATTCGGTGAATCTTAGACATTCATAAAACACTCCAGCGATAATTTTTAGTCTTTATTCCACTATAAAAGGCATGGGAAACTCAAAAAAAATCTCATAATCCATGTACGCATATTCCTCGAGCGTACACCACAAACCACTGAAAAATCAATTTGTCATCAGCATTGTCTTCCCGAACTTAGCTTATATGACAATATATTCCATTCAGATCTCTATATCTGAACATTTGGTGTCTTAAAACCGTGGGGATACACCAGGGTCGCATTGGATAACCTTTTGCACCTCACTTAAGACATTTTCCCCATCATACCTCTAAAAAAAACCACACAGATGGGTCGCATAGATCACCACCTGGTCTAAAAAACTTAAAATTACGCTGGAGGTGAAAAAACACAATACATTGTGTTACAACAAGTTAATTAATTTATTTTTCAAGCATTTGAGAACTATTATGAAAATTTAAAAATTAACATCTTTGCTTTTTTTCTTACTCCTTTCTACTTTCCCTTTATTTACCTTCACTACCTATAATCACTTATTACTACACGGGTGTGGAAGAAAATGCATTTCGGAATTTGTGGTGGAAGCACTTTCACTGCTGTGTGTTGGAAAGTGAAACGTCAGCATGCTTCGTTGACATCGAACCTGTCAACCATCTCCTGGCGTTGTGAATACTTAGCGCTTGCTATGCATAACACATATGGGTCAGCCGTGATTTTCTGTATCGTGCCAATGGAAGCTACTTTTCATCACAATAAATTGATTTGAGGTGAGTAAAATATTGCAGCAATAATCATTGTAATTATACTTTGATAACATATTGAACTCGCTTTTTGAATGTATTATATTTTATGGAAGCCGTTAAGGGGATAATTAGATTTGAATACATTTAAATTTGTATTTTTAATCCTAGAATGATATACGGCGACTTTTATATTGCCGTATTCGTTTTGTCAAGCTCTACTACAATCCTGTATGTTTATTTCGTTTCTCTGTAAGGGTGGGTCTGTTAATTTTGTACGTTTGTCGTTTACATGTGTTATGTGTGTTCTAATCGTACTAGTGACGGCGTCTTTCACTGCCCACGACATCTTGACTTTTGGGCCTAACCTATCTTTATATTTACATGGTGCAGCTGAAAAAAACTTACATACTAAAGCTATACATTTTACTTGAAATAATTTGGAATATAGCATGCCCTTTAAAAAAAATAATATGTCATGATGCAACGGGTGGGTGGGTGGGTTTTTACATGGCATCATGACTGGGTTTTCTTATCTACAGTGGATAACCCCAGGTAAAGGTCATCCCGTAATGGGGTGTGATTTTACACCTTGCAAAAAGAAGAAAAAGGGGAGGAAAAAGAAAAACAATTATTACATCCCCTGGCTGGAAGAGGTAAGGGTGTTTTCCCCAATTATACCCGGCGACTCCGCCACATTGTAACACCCTACGGGGGTGGTTATCCCCGCAGTAGGTGATTACACGAGGGGGTTGGTAGCTCAGAGGTAGGGGGATGCGTTGGTACCGGGGTGGTAGGCAGGCCAGGGTGGCGTTCTAGGATAGGGGGTATTTAAATGATGCACAGGGGATCCATTGACCCAGTAAATTATATTGTTACTTTAAGTGTGAGTACATTCAGTTTGGGGTGAAGCCCCGGCCAATAAACAGAACTTAGATGAGACGCATGCTTACCTGATTAACTGGTGGCGATGGGTCTCGAGCCTGACAACTGATCTGACGACTCTTTGATAACTGCTCATTGACTACTCTTTGATAACTTCCACCTGATCACTCTTTGATCACTCTCTGATAACTCTCTCGACCGAGTCAAAACCCTGTAGTATAAATACGTACAGAAGAGCTGACTCGGCGTTGTTCAGCGTGGACGTGTTCTGTTAACCTGGTTTCCACACTTGCGCTGGTTTACGACATATGCTGCAATACTCGGTGCTCAACCTGGTCCGCTACAATATCAAAGATAAGGAAAATTCAGTAACAGTTTAAAATTAGCCAATCAATAGCAAGGAAAAAGTTTAAGTAAAATGCAGATATTCTATTGGACTAGAAGTAGCCAATCAGAGACTTGAAATACTGAAGCTTACGAGTTTTAACCATTTAAAGCTGCTCAGTTGCTGGCAAGCCTTGCTAGTGAACAGATGTAAGATGTGTTCTCTACGTGTGAATCGTAAAATATGTATACGCGCTAAGTGAAAGTATTGAAGATTCTCACAGTTCTTAAAAAGTGTAGTTCTTAATAAAAATGGGCAAGAATTAATAAAAGAAGTGAAATTTAAAAACTTAAATTCTGTGATGTCTACAATCATTGTCATACCGCACCCTGACAAAGAGAAACATGACTCTACCAAGACTGACGCAGCCGAGTCAAACAAATAATATATAGAAGCAGTGTTAATAACAAAGTTAAATATTATAGTGTAAAACTTGAAGTGTAATAACAAAAACACGTCTTGAAATCAGCTTCTCATACATAGCACCATATTGCGTAATAACAGTAACTATTACGTAATCAAAAATTCAAACTGATGCCCAAAGCGTGTTCTAGGAACTCCTTAAATGCAACTAAATAAATGTTACGTAAAATAAAGATTACGTAAAAACAATCTTCAAGTTGTAAACATTACTTCAAGTTAAATAAAAATTACGTAATTCAAAATATTACTTCAAGTTTACGTAACAAATCAACTTCTTCAATCTTTTCAGATGTTATTAGACGAAAATCATTAGTAGTGTCCATAGTTCCAGTGAATACCATGCACGGAGAGATGCCACTGGACTCTTCTATCTCCATGCCAGGTCGAACCTCATGGCGGTTCCGAACGGGGTTGACCTGTGACCCCGTGCCACCCCGGCTATCCTCCAAGGGAGTAGGAACAGAGCTTTTTCACGGGCAGGGTAGTTAACCCTAACCCAACCTCTGAAATTTGGAGAACCGGTGTCTCGGGACCCCTGGTTAGTCAATCCCGTACTTATCAAAGTAAGCCCCTGAGGGAGCTCTTATGCATTGAATGTTCATATACAATATGTTTAAGGAAAGAAATACTTCTGATTCTATACTTTGATTTGAAGCTCTGTAATTTGGTGAAAACCTGATGTTGTTGTACTGTATTTCAAGGGCGGCCAAAACAGACTTCAGCTCCGAGTCATACCGGAAACGCAACCCGCAAAGCAGTCGCAATGGCTGCACTGTTTGCGCATGACACAGACAGCAAGAGGTGTCCTACGAGTGGACGCATATGACTGTTCGAAATGAATGTACTCATTCAGAGAACTATTATTTGTAAAGTTATACAGTAGCAGTGTTTAATTACAAAGAAACTTGCAATTAATACATACAACGTTATGTTTCACAAATGTCATGTATGTACTGCACTGTACACTTAGAAATATTTATTTAATAGAGAAAGGGCTTCTTGGTGTAGAATGCAATGCAAGGTACAAACATTTACCATGCCCTTTTCCTTAAGAAAGACCTTGAACCTGCCAACTAACCCCTTTTTATCTCCAGTCATCGAGCAAGCTCCATCCGTTGCAATTGACACTATGTTGGACCTCTCTAAATTGTGTTTATTTACACATACAAAAGCATTGAATATGTCTTCTACTTTAGTAGTGTCTTCCATAGGAAATAATTCTCGCACATACTCTCCGACATTTAATACTTCGTCAACTCCTCTTACAAATATTGCCAACTGAGCTGTGCCAATCAAATCTGCACTTTCATCAAGAGCTAGAAGAAGTACACAGATTTACGGATTTTCACATTCACTGGTCTACTTGTATCAGTGGACAACAACTCAATTCTTCGGGAGATAGTTTGACGCGAAGGATGCAAGTTTTTAAAATTAGTCAGTTCCTGGGGGCACACAGTTTTTACCACATCCATCATACATGATTTAACAAACTCCCCATTTTGAAAAGATTTAAGGACTTTATCTATGTTCCACGTCACAACATAACTAGCTAGTAGTTGTTTTTCTGTTATATTTTGTGATTTAGTAGCAGTAACAGTGTGCTTCTCCTTTAGCTCAGTTTCTTGGCTCGTTCCAATCCTGAAATAATGAATCAATAAACGCCATACAAGTAATCTGCAGTTCTATAGTGGTGGTGGTGGTGGTGGTGGTGGTGGTGGTGGTGGTGGTGGTGGTGCCGCCGCCTTTCAGTTCTGCATATTCAACATGATATTGGCAATAGTGCCCATGTATATTCCTTTGTAGTATGCCATATATAGTTTTCGAACATATCAGACACTAATGTTTTCGTTATATTCAGAAGAAGAAAAAATCAAGTATTCCCATTCCGTTTGGAACTTCCTCTTCTTTGATGTTGAAGGAGTTGACAATGCTATTATTTGTAGCACACCCACTATTCACTGTGTGTGTGCGTGTGCGCGCGCCTCTCTCAAGGCTATCGATAGACTGACCTCAGTAGAGTGTCTTCAAGTAAACTGCTTGGTCGCGTGCAAAGGAAGGAAAGACGATCGCGACGCACAATGTAACCGCGAGTCCTGTTTTGGACGCCTTTGCTGTATTTGATTACTACTCGCAGGGTCCTTTTTTAGTTTCCCTGATTTCTCAGAGGAAGTACAATAATTTGCTTTTGTTTATTTGATTTTGCATTAATTGTATTATTGATTTTCAAGGCAAGAATGTTTTTTCCTGAAGCATTCAGATGCATTCATTGATTTGTGAAATTTTCTCTACCCATTTTACGTATATCTACAATACTTACCCCCCCAGAGGCTCACCTTTTGTGAGTACGGGTTTGGCGTGCCCGGGGTGCCCGAGCCTTTCATCGCCATCATCATCCCTCCACCCTCGTCCGGTCGAGGTGGGTTCGTCCTCGTGACCGGGGGACTCAAGGTAGGCTCTCGTGCGTTCTGTGCATTTCATTCCATGACGCCCCTCGCCATCGTTTCTTACTTCTCTTCTATTTACGCACATTTCGCTCCACGTCCATTCATTTACACATCTATTTTCCTTCTTCGCCGGCCTACCTTGCGTGCGAAACGCCTACACACTTTTAGTTTCTTTTACCCTTTTATTTTAATCCTCCGTGGACACAACCTGGCGGATACCCGCGCACTGGGTGCGCAGCTGGGTGAGTGGGTAATGGCGTCATTCCCACCACCCGGGGTCGTCATGTAGGGTATGTGTTCGTATCCGCTGTTCAACTGCAGTCCCGCGGGGGGGGGGGCATTGCATGAGCTGCTGACTTCTGACAGCGATTGGGTCCCTCTGTCTATATTCTGGGAGGTGTGACCCTGGGGTGAGTTTGGTATAGATGGGCCACTCACCCAAGCCGGGGTAACGCCCGGGAAGTCAGTGCCCGAGGTCGGAGACGGTTGCAATGGTGGAGGATTTCTTTCGCTATGGATCACCCTTTCTCCATTATAAACAACAAGCGTCGAAAAGTTATTGTAACGGAAGTAGCACCACCGCCATCTGGTTGTTACTTAGTGATTACCCGAACTGAGGAAGGACAATCCTTCGAGAAGGTGAACCCTTTTATAATACAGAAGGGCATTGACTCAATTGCTGGTCCTGTTAATTCCTGCACTCGCCTTCGAAATGGTTCATTGTTAGTACAAAGTCCGATCAGCAAAGTAAGAGTTTGTTGCGCGCTACACTTCTCCACGGTTATCCCGTCCATGTTGAGAAGCACCGCACTTTGAATTCCTGTCGAGGCGTCGTTACCACCCATAGCCTCGATGGTATGTCGGACGATGAACTGGTTGAGTATCTTTCTGATCAAAAGGTGACGGCAGTTCGAGTGCAGGCTAAACGCGACGGTGTATTGGTACCCACTCGTACCCTGTTTCTAACTTTCGATGGTGTCGATCTGCCTACGAATACCTCAGCAGGGTACGAACGTATTGCGGTGAGGCCCTATATTCCTAGACCTCTGCGTTGTTTCAAATGCCAACGTTTTGGGCATACGCAAGTCTCATGCAAGAGTGCCGTTTCCATCTGTGCCTCTTGTAGTCAGCCCTCGTCTGCGTCAATTGCAAAGGGTCCCATTCTGCGTCATTTGCCGACTGTCCGCGGTACTTGGACGAGAAGGCGATCCGGATAAAGGAGAAACTCTCCTTCGCTGAAGCCCGGAGGCGTTACCATGCACGCCAACCTTCGCCCCTGCGATCTGGTACATTTAGTTCTGTTGTTGCCTCGCCAGTATCACGAGTAGATGCCGAAACTCAGACCTGGACTATGACTGCATTAACCGCCACTACCATCCGGCCGTCCATTTCTGCTATAGTTACCAAGCCCTCTAAAGCTGGTCCTAAGGTCATGAAGTCCCAAGGCACTGATAAGAAGTCCAAGCAGAAACTACGCAAGGAAGATTTTTTAAAGACCCTCCGCGTTCGCGCGGTAAGAAAAGTTCACCTCCTCGAAGGTCGCAGTCCCAGGATGTTCCTAGGACGGGCCGCGCTCAGCGGCCACCTTCACCCATTGCCACCCAGAACCGATTCACGGCGCTTGAATCGGTTTCTGGCACTGAGCGCGTGGGCCCTCCCTTCGAGGAACCTATGGAGTCTGACCAACTCCATACTAAAAGCCCGAGCCCAAAGGTTAAGCAGAAAGTAATTTTGAGCCGCCCTCCTAAATAGACAGTTTATCCCTTGAATTCATGGCTATCCTGACCTGGAATTTACGTGGTGTACGATCGCATAGGGCGGAACTGCTACTTTTATTGCGTTCCCATTCACCTATGGTCGTGTGTTTGCAGGAGACCAAGCTACGCCCTCACGACCCTTTTGAACTCCGAGGGTATACTCCGGTTCGCTACGAACTTGAACCGGATGAGAGTACTCCTGCTCATGGAGGTGTCATGATATTAGTGCGTAACGACGTTCATTTTCAGACTCTCACACTTACGTCCGACTTGCAAGCTGTTGCCGTTAGACTTCACTTACCCGGCTTTTTCTTTTCTGTTTGCTCCATCTATACACCTCCGTTGTCTCCCCTAGCTAACGCGGACATTCGAGATCTGTCCGCTTTGCCAACACCATTTCTTCTGTTGGGAGATTTTAATGCCCATCGCCCCCTGTGGGGTTCGCCAAGGACTTGTGCGAGGGGAATTCTTCTTTCCGGCATTTTTGATCTGTTCAACCTCTCCATCTCAATATAGGTGAACCTACTTTTATTTCTGATTCTTCTGGTACATTCTCTCATTTAAACCTTGCCGTTTGCTCCATCCAGCTTGCTAGTCGTCTGCAGTGGAACGTCGTCGCTGACACCTACTCCAGCGACCATTACCCCTGCGTCGTTTCTGTTTTATCTCACCACGTCCAGCATTCCAGAGTACCTACCTGGATATTCAGAAAAGCCGACTGGAGATTGTATTCCAGCTTCGTGTGTTTTGCTGACCAGCCCTTCACTGACGTTAACCAAATGGTGTAGCACCTTACGTCTACGATTCTATCTGCCGCCGAACGCACAATTCCCCGCTCATCCTCTCACCCTCGGCGTCTTCCTGTTCCGTGGTGGAACGAGGACTGTCAGGACGCCGTTCGTGCACGTAGAACTGCGCTTAGGGCATTTCGGCGACACCCTACACTTGATAATTTTGTTACTTTTAAACAATCGCGCGCCAGGGCTCGTCGCATTATTCAGGATAGCAAGAAGGCATCTTAGACTCGTTTTGTCGAGTCGTTTAATCGCTTCACGCCTTCCTCTGTTGTTTGGGATAAACTTCGTCGCTTCTCCGGTAAAGTGTCGCATTGTACTGTGTCTGGCCTTCAGGTGTCCAATGCCACCATAGTGGATCCGGCTGCCATTGCTAACACTCTGGGTGCTGCCTTTGAGGCGGTTTCCAGTTCTGCCCATTCTTCCGCCGGCTTTCGCACTCTCAAAGACCGGCTGGATTCCGAGACCTTTAATTTTCGGTCAGGTAATAAGGAGTGTTATAATGAACTTTTCACAATGAGGGAGCTGGAGCATGCTCTTCATTACTCTAGGCACTCCGCTCCTGGGCCGGATGGCATTCATGTCCTGATGTTAAAGAACCTTTCAGCCGACAGTAAGCTCTTTCTCTTACGGGCCTATAACCGTATTTAGCAAGACGGCTTTTTTTCTTCCGTTTGGCGCGAAGCCACCATTGTCCCTATCCTTAAGCCTGGGAAGGATCGCCAGATACCGCCCTATCTCCCTTACCAGTTGCATTTGCAAGGTGATGGAGTGCATGATCAACGGGCGGTTGACATGGTGGCTTGAGTCTCAGAAACTTCTAGCGAACGCTCAGTGCGGATTTCGTCGCCATCGCTCTACCGTCGACCATCTGGTATCTCTGTCGACGCATATTATGAACGGATTTCTGAGAAAGTGTCAAAACAGTGGCTGTGTTTTTTGACCTGGAGAAGGCTTATGACACTTGTTGGAGGGGCGGCATTTTACGTACACTTCACGCATGGAATTTCCGCGGTCGTCTTCCCATATTTCTTCGGGAGTTTATGACGGACCGCGTCTTTCGTGTACGTGTGGGCTCGGTTTTATTCAAGAGAACGGAGTACCGCAGGGCTCTGTATTCAGTGTCACACTTTTTGCGATAGCTATCAACCCCTTTGTTGATTTATTCCGCCTGGCATTTCCTCGTCTCTTTTCGTTGACGATTTTGCCATTTATTGTAGTTCACGGCGGACCTGTCTGCTCGAACGCCGTCTCCAGAGCTGTATCGATCGTCTCTACGCCTGGAGTAACGCCAACGGCTTTAATTTCTCCGCCGAGAAATCCATCTGCATCAATTTCTGGCGCCGGAAGGCTTTTCCTCCGCCCTCTCTCCATCTTTGGTCGAAGGTCCTTCCATTTACAGACGAGGTGAAAATTTTGGGGTTGATCTTTGATCGAAAGCTGAGCTTTTTAAAAGCCAAGTGTGACCGTTCTCTTAATATTTTACGTGCTTTGAGTGGCACATCCTGGAGAGCTGATTGGACCGTTCTTCTGCATCTTTATCGCTCTTTGGTCCGATCCAAGCTTGATTATGGGTGCATTGTCTATTCGTCGGCACGTTCGTCTGTGTTACGTCGATTGAATGCCATTCACCATCGTGGCATAAGAGTCGCCACAGAGGCCTTTCCAACCAGCCCTGTACCTAGTCTATATGCTGAAGCTGCAGAGCCTCCGCTGTCTTTCAGGCGTGAGATGCTTTTGTGCGCTATGCCTGTCGACTCTCAAGCTTGCCTGACCACCCGTCCTTCGATCTATTTTACGAGGATTCGCTTGATCGTCAATATTTAGTTAGCTCCTCTGCATTGCTCCCTCCAGGGGTTCGATTTCGACAGCTCCTTCGGCATTTAGACGTTACGCCAGCGCCAGCCCTTCCCAGGGGGGAAACGCGTTTTCCTCCTTGGTTGCGCGCTGAGGCCCTCTGTCACCTTGGGTTAACGACAGTGCCGAAGAATGAGACCCCTTCTTCAGTCCTTTGATCCGCGTTTTTAGAACTTCAGGTAGAATTCGGGGACGTGCATTTTATATATACAGGGGGTCTAAGACCACTCTGTGTTCAGTGTGCGGCACCCTTAACAGTGCGTCACATTTTAAGTGAGTGTCAGGTTTTAGCACAATTGCGCGTTCGTGTGTCTCTGCCTGTTGGTGTAGCCAACGTTTTGGCAGATGACGCGTATACTGTAGAAAGTCTTTTACGTTTTATCCATGACAGCGGTTTTATTCGACGCATTTAATGTGCTGAGCGTCTTTTAGTTTTATGATTTTATATTGTCCATTTTAATGGGGGGGCTGTTCTCCCCCGGGGTCATATGACGCTCTGGTCCCTTGGCTTCTACAGATCCTGCCATGTAGTTTACTCTTGTATTGTTTGTTTTACAAAGCTTTTAGTGTGGTTGTTTTTAGACTTCGATATGTATTTTATTGTTTCGACTACACGGTTTTGTGTCCCGTATTTTAATTTGTGGATTTTAAATTTTCTACATCCATGGCTTGAATTATAGTGTTTTTTGTCTGTGCGGTTTCTTACCCATATTTTAATTTTGGACTTTAAATTTTAAACTTTGTAAGGGCGCTGATGACCATAGCTGTTGAGCGTCCTTAAACCGCATCTCATCATCATCATCATACAATACTTACATTCATAAATCTCGCACATGTCTTGCTTATTAGTTAATTTGCTACTGCTATCTCATTATTACATAAGAAAGGAGCCAGACACACCTGTGTGGCACATATACTACAATGTTGGTATATATTAACCTTCTAACAAGTCTTTTAGTCCCAGTACTAAGTCTTTTGTTATGCTCTGCAAAACATTGTTCGCACTGCTTATTAACACAGTGCTGTTAACCATAAAATTGTTCCAAATATTAAACTGTTAAAACCAGCCAGATATGCAGTCAAACTCAACACTTGGGAGAAGATTCTAGTCATAAATAATAGACACACACACATTGAATTCTGATTTTCTATCAGAAAATTCTCTCTGGAATCTCATGTTTCAACAGCAGAATGTTACCACATACAACAACCTACAACAACTAACAGATCTAGCCAATCAGATAATTGCTGATGGGGGAGGTGAACCATCTCGGAAACATTTTAAGTAAAATGCTTTAAGCAATGTTAGTGTTATTATAATTGACTCCTCATTTAATGATAAACACATCACTGTTTCTAGTCCTCTGTTGTACAATATCATGCTTAGTTACTTTTCAATCAGCAAAGCTCGTTATATATAGAGTTTTACAGGTTTTACATCGATTTTAAAATAATTCTACATTAGCTGTTTTGAAGTTAGTGGCAGCAAGATTTCAAGGACCCCCCCCTCATTTCTATGGTGTATGCACATGTTTTTTTATATATAAAAATTGCGTAAGAGTTCCTTGCATATGATGAAATACCTCATTTATTTTAGAAGAGGATGAAACAGAAATTTAAGGATGCAATAATATGCTATTGCATTCAAGGGAATGGTCACAGAATAATGCCTATCCTGATAGCCTCAGTTCAAAAGTGGAAGTGAATGCTGGATAGAAAGTATGCATAAATCCTCCACATATGTTTTTAAAAACTTGTATGTTTCCATTTTCACTGTGTTAAATTACAATCAGTGGAGTATGTAAGTAAGGCCATAAAATATTAAATTGTTTTGGATATTCTCTGTACACATCTGAAAAAATAAATTTAACTAAAATCACAATTTCTTTTCAAAAATGTGTAAAAAAAAATGTAGATATGTAGTTAACTCAAAAACTAAATATAATCACAATACAGCCATGTAATTATTGCAGGTAAGTGATGCATTGTGTAAGTTGTTTGTTTTTCTTAAAAAATCATCCATAATGCCAAAATGGCCAGTTCTGAGGGAAAAGCCGGGTACCAGATGCACAGTGTGGAAAGTGTTGGTTTTTTTCCTGTGTGTGCATTCTAGCAAGGACAGAATGGTATGTTAATTTATGATAACTATTTCTTCTTGAATGAAGTGACTTCTGGTTTCCTTTTCTGGGAATAAAATATAATACTAGCATTAAGGGGCGGTTGTAAGGCCTATCCTCGCAATGCTAATTTTACCTACTTTAATTACCATTTTCTTGGGAAGCACCAAATCTAGAGCAATGGAACTTTGCACATTAACAGTTTGACTCTTCTTCATTTACTGACTTTTTATTGCAACTTAATTCCTTAATAAGTATTTTTTAAGATTTTTTTTCTGCATTGCCAATTTTTTCTACATTTTTCATTGAAAAAAATACCATTACAACTCTCACTTTGCTCTTACAGAGTTAAGAAAAAGTCAGTAAATTACTAAATAATGAGTAAACAATTGGTAAAAGTTTCATTATTATAGGTCTAGTAGTTCCAGAGAAATAGGGACCAATGTGTCTTAAAAACCAACTTAGCGGAAAATAACAAAAAAGGGAAATGCTACCTTCAGTACAATCCAGAACCGTATTCTGGTTCAGGATGATTGTCCTCATCCTCTCTGGACCTCTTGTTGTTCCTCTGCAACAACCTAGCCTCCTTGAATTTAGTTTCTTGCTTCACTTTTGCATTTGCTCATATTGTCAATGTCTTGAAAAAGTTTCATCGTATTCCATCCAGGATCTATTTCCATTGCATGCATCACTTTCACACGACATGAGTTTCCCTCATTAAATGTAAACACAGCATCTAAAGCACCTATTTGTAAAGTATACCCTACAAAGACAGTTTTAGGAACTCTGGTCCACACAACATTATTGAAGGATTCGTTTGGATTTTGAGTTTTGCCATGCAAACATTTACTTAAAAGTTCTGGGTCAGCTAGGCTCCTAAATGTGCCCTTTATTGCTTCACCTACATAAGGCAGTGAATGTTTGTGTTCATACCCTTCTCCAGTAGCTATTGCTCTGTTAAATTTGCACCATGAGTCCTTACCTTGTGGACATAGTGCATGCTGTGGCTTTTCATTTGTCGACAGTTTATGAAAGAATGTCACCCAAACATCACACCTCATCTCCTCCAGTTTATTTGCATTTCTCCTAATAGACATGCCATAACAGTGCTGTAAGTTGTCTATTTCCTTCTCAGTTAGTCTTCCCTTCCCAGAAACACTTTTACCATCACCCAGCTTTTGATCCCTGAGATCCTTTTTTGGTTTTCTAAGTGTGGTTCCCATATGCTTTTGCACGTGTCCCACACATTGCTGTTTTTGAATTTGCACATCTCCATATGGTTTCCTTTCTACCACAGTTTTGTATGCTTTATTGTCCCCATCCCCTAAATATTGTGTGTACTTTACACCATACTTAGATAGCGAATGGTCAAAGATTCTCGCTACCCCTTCACACTCCATGCCACCACTAACCCCTGAATAATTTGCTTTACACTTTCCACTTTCTTTGTGAAAATGCCATTTACGCCCGTTTGGGATGTGCTACATGTAAAACGACAACAGATTTTTATAGAATAGACATTTAACCTTACATTTATGACAGAAAATCAATTTGGATATTTATGACCCAAATTATGACCCCTTAAGAACAGTTATTCCTAAACCATCTCAATTCACAACAATAGTACACCATATCCCAGTGGCATGGCATAATACTCATGGGTAACCTTGCTCACTGACCCACAATAACTGAGTAGTGAGCCTGACATGGAGAGGAGTCAACTGAACTTCTTGGTGCCTATGCATTAGCCGAGTGTGCATTATTCTTCTGAGATACTATAGTGGCAGGACAAATTATTTGCTACTGAATACAAATTTCAACGCATCACAGAGGGAATAACAATGCATTTGTATGAATAACATCCACAGTAAAACAATGTAACAAACATTTGAATTTAATATACTTATAGAAGCACAAAATACCCAGCTGCAGAGGCATTCGCTTACATAAATGTGGCTAGGAAGCAGCTTCAAATACTTTAAGCAATGATACAGCAGCTTTTTTCCACTTTAAATGTTGAAAATAGTCAGCCCCACTCTCTCTCTCTCTCTCCCATCCCTCTCCCCTCTCTCTCAGCTGTGTTTAGTATTGTTGATGATTCTCCTTTTACATTTCAGATTGGATGTAGAGGCCATGTGGAACTGTGAATCTAATGTCACCAATGCAAAATCAGATAATGGGTGTTTAAAACTCAGGCAGCATAGCAGCCCAAGTCATGAAAAAGCAAACACAGATGCAGCTCATAGAAAGGACATCAGTGACACATTCCACATGGGTGACAAAATGTCACAAAAGTGTAAAATTTGTGGTGACAACTTCAACCTGGCTGCAGATGTACATACTCATGTTATTACTCATGAGGGGAAAAGGATGTACCAATGTAGCATTTGCGAAAAGAGCTTCACTCGTACCTCACATTTGAAAACACATTATTCGATAATTCATGAAGAGAAAAGGCCATTTAAATGTGAAAAGTGTAATAAGAGCTTTGCTACATCGTCAAATTTGAAAACACATAATTTAATTCATGAGGGCAAAAGGATATATAAGTGTAACGTTTGTGAGAAGAGTTTTATTCGTTCATCATGTTTGAAGAAGCATAATTTAATTCACAAGGGCATACGTGCATTTAAGTGTGATAAATGCGAGAAGAGCTTTACTAAATCATCAAGTTTGAAAGCACATAATTTAATTCATGAAGGCAGAAGGCCACATAAATGTAGAATTTGTGAGAAAAGCTTTACATCTACATCAAATTTGAAAGCACATAATTTAATTCATGAGGGTAGAAAGCCATATAAATGTGTAGTTTGTGAGAAGAGCTTTACTTCTACATCACATTTAAAAGCACACAATTTAATTCATGAGGGCAAAAGGTTACATAAGTGTACAATTTGTGAGAAGAGCTTTACTAGAGCATCAAATTTAAGAGAACATAACTTAATTCATGAGGGCAAAAGGCCACATAAATGTGGCATTTGTGGGAAGAGCTTTACTAAGGCATCAAATCTCAAAGTACATAATTTAATCCATGAGGGCAAAAGGCCTTATAAGTGTGACCGTTGTAAGAAGAGCTTCATTACAGCATCACACCTGAAGGCACATAATGTAATTCATGAAAGTGAAAAACCAGAGTGTCATTCCATGGTAACAAATGTTACATTTGGATATTTAGATCCTGCAATTACATAAATATTGTAATACGCAACATTTAATAGGTATAACAAGATAAAACAAAGAATAAGCTATCAGTAAGTGTATACATTTGTGAAATAAACAAGAGCGAGAAAAATAATTCTAATTGAAGTAGATGTTACATATGTTACAAATTTAGACATAAACAGGAATTTCAGGTGGTCCAACTCATTAAAAAAATGCCTGAATTACCTTATAATATAACTTTAGTATAATTTTTCTTACAAATTGTTGTTAAGTTCTTTATCTCAGTGCCATAGGCTTTATTAATGTGTAGTTGAAGCAAGCTTTTATGTTTTTTATTGGTTTCCACAGCAAAAAACATAACTGGAGGGAAAGGGAAAACTGGGGGAGTTTGTACTTTTAGCCATGTGATATTCTGATATGCATATAAACAGAATGTGCCCTATTAGTATTGTAATATGAAAATATGAGGTGTTCTGTTCAATTATTAATTATGAGTGCTAAAAAGTTCAGTTATATGTAACAGTTATTAAAAATGAAAAACAATTCAAATGAATTACAGGCCTAAATAGCACAGTGTGTTATAAAGATAGTTTTAAAAGTATGAAGGTCACACTTGCTTCTGTTGAAGTGCTCATAATATTATGCATAAAATAATGCCCACTATCATGAAGTGCTCATCATCTGACAGTTTGTATGGCTGGACGTGTATACAATGATGATATTAATTGTTGTCATTGGAGTTAACCATGTCTGTGACATGGGCTTGGTAGCACACATGTGGAAAAGTGAGAGGATTGGTACACCAAAACATGCACTGCTACTGCTGCAACGACAGATGAGTGGTAAAAAAATACTATATCACATGTCCCAGAATGTAAAATGCTGTTTTTGGATGCTTTGCAGCATTGGTAATGTTATATACAGAGTGAGCCAAAAGACTCCGAACCAGCTGCGCAGTGTTTTTCCTGTCTACATCCTCGGCACTCATTGCCATCTGCCGCTATCATAGAAAGGTGCGGATGATACCATACAACATTTTTAAAACCACTTTTAAAGGCTTTACTTACCAACTTTACGAAAGGAGAAGCTGAAACTGGCTACCGTGGTTGTCCATACATTTTTGGCACCTCTTTAGGAAACTATCCATCACTCGCCATAGTTCACGTTGAGAAATGTTGGAAATTTCCTGGCGGATATTTTGTTTTAATTCATCCAGGGTGTGTGGGTTTGTCTTATACAATTTATGTTTTAAGTTACCCCGGAGGGGTATTTTATGAACAACATTACCGGCTGCGCAGTGTTTTTCCACTGGGCGTGTAGAAATATAATAAAAACATGATAACGCACTGCTGCTATAAACAAAGTCACGCTGTTGTGGTTTTGCTTTGCAGTGTGAAGTGCCGTATTGAATTGACGGTGATATGATGTAGTTCAGTTGTTTCGAGTTATTTATTATTTTGTCTTGTACTTAGTCACAAAGTATATTATGGCTCAGTATATGTTTTCTACTGCACAGTGTGTATTTATTTATGATTCGTATGTGTAAACTCGGTCAACTCGCCAAGTGAAAGTACGATTGGCAGAAATATTTCCAGGTGTAAAAGTTTCAGGCCATACAATAATCCATGAACTTTACAGTAAATTTCAGGCCACAGGAAGTATTCAGGCTAAGAAATCTAAAAGACGGCATTCGGTTCTTACCGAAGAAACATTAGACGACATCGGTCATCGTTTGGAAAATCCCCCCCCCCCCAAAATTCCATGATGGATAGTTTCCTAAAGAGGTGCAAAAAATGTATGGACAACGACGGTGGCCAGTTTCACTATTTCCTTTCATAAAGTTGGTAAGTAAAGCCTTTAAAAGTAGTTTTTAAAATATTGTATGGTTTCTTCTGCACTTTTCTATGATAGCAGATGGCAATGAGTGCCGAGGACGCGGATAGGAAGAACACTGCACAGGCGGTTCGGAGTCTTTTGGCTGACCCTGTACATTTTAGTTTTTATACTGAACTCTAAATATAAAATACATATAGACTGTATCTAAGCTATGACTTGACCAGCAATTGTTATTTTACAGAGCACACCAATCCATTTCTATTTGCTCATCTATTGCACATCCGAATGTTCTGTTAATGTTCTTACCTTTCCACTTAAACTAGGTTTGTGTTTAATGATAGCAGCCAGCCTGTGCAAGTGCCAAGCTGCCATACTAATGAAAATCAAGAGTGCAGCATAGACAATATTGGCATCCAAATTGGATTTAACTCCGTTAAATATTAGAAGAGTTTTACCAGGGTTTTAGTACTTATAAAAATTCTCAACCCATTTCACACAGTAGTTTTCTATCATCTCAAAAACCACCTGGTGTTTATCACCATTCTTCCTTGGCCTCTTCCCTTTGAAAAGGATCATGAGGGAATACTTCGACATATGACATTTCTATGGTACAATGGTTACATTTTCTGTGTGCTCAGGAGCAATAATGTGAACTCTCTTCACTTCCTTTTGACCAAAGGTGTTAAGCAGCATGAAGGTGTGAAGTGTTAAGTGGCATTCCTTTTCATCCGTATTGTAGATTTTATGGGGAGTTCCCATCAAATCATTGTCATCCATGACCTCCCTCAGCTTCTGAAATTAGACATCAATGACGACTGGTCAATGTGGAAGCTCTCCCCAATTTCATTACCTTGCTGTGTCAGGGTTATGCATCAGAAAATGCTGTAATCATGTCCTAACAGCTAACTTATTTATTTTGTTGAAGGGACATTTAATGTCATTCATTTCACAATATGTAAAGACGGATCTCTTCAAACGTTTGCTCTTACTGGCTCATGTATATCATCCAGTCTGAACATTCTCTGGCAAAGTTCACTTTTGTGGTGTGAAGTAAGCACCGCAGGTCTACCAATTGTCTTCTCATGACTGCTGCTTGCAATATGGTGGCATAATGTTCTCCTTGGGATTGCGAATTGGTTTGGAGCAGTTCTTATGCACATACCATCAGTAATGGCATTCAATGCTACCTTTAAAGCCTCTGAGACCAATATGCTTCTTCTATATATACAGAGTGAGCCAAAAGACTCCGAACCACCTGCGCAGTGTTTTTTCCTGTCCGTGTCCTCAGCACTCGTTGCCGTCTGCCGCTATCATAGAAAGGCGCGGATGAAACCATACAACATTTTTAAAACTACTTTTAAAGGCTTTACTTACCAGCTTTATGAAGGAGATGCTGAAGCTGGCCACCGTCGTTGTCCATACATTTTTGGCACCTCTACGCAGTGCGACCAATTGGATTTAAGCCGTTAGTCAATGTTGTACAGCCTTGTCAAAAAATTGCTAAGTATTAGCAGATAATTTCTCTTATGTCACAAACTATGACATATTTCAGTTCATACAATAACTGTAATGATTGATGCAGTTTATTTATTTGAGTTAAAACTACCAAGCTGAGTTCAAAACATTGTATGAAGCTGCAAAAAACGTGTAAAGATCCGAGGTGGGGTCTAGTTCTGCAATTCCTAATTCATATAGGAACCTAAGCTCGGAAGGTACCGTTAGCCGAATGGTACTATCATAGTTGCTTTAACACTGTGCCACATCTGTTCGGGTTCAAATCCTTCATGTTGAATTCAACTTTTTAATTATCTTTTGTTTTATCTCTTTGGGCATATAATTTGATATTATGATACAAATAATATTTTTGATAACATAAGTGTGTACAAAATAGAGTAATCGTCATGTTTTCCATCGCAAAGCCCAAATCATCTACGGGCACTCATACGTTAAGAATCCATGCAGTTTACACCGCACATGTTACAGCATGCCAGATGGTCTCTCCGGCAATGTACACAAATGTGCATTGATGAAGGGGGTTGTCATTTTGAGCATTTACTTCGTTGATGAAATCCATGCTCTTTAACAATTTATTATTCGGTTTACCATGAACTTAGCACATTTACAACTCCTTCGTCAGTAGAAGTGAAACATAAGGTTTAAACATGAAACAAAACTGTTAGATTTAATATCATCAATATCCGCCCAAAAGAATGAAAGCTAATTACGTAACACGGTTTACAACACAGATATGGTACAAATTATTATGGTAAACATGATACACAATTATCTGATTGTAATTGTTGTGTCTTTGGCTCACAGGAGAGAAAATAACAAAAATAAATAAATTAGTATACTAAAATACAGAAAATAAACATAAGGAGAAAGAAAAAAAAAGAACCAAAACAACTTCATGCTTGTATTAGATTCGAACCTTTGAAGCTAGCCTTTGCTTCACCACATTCTGGCAGCTAACCCACTCGACTAACTCACGCTCTTGGGGAGAACATTCCTCTACTTCCTTGCAAGCATTATATCCATGAAGAGCCGCCTTTTTTAAGCCTTTTGGCGCTCCTTGGTTCTCATTCAGGCTTTTAATCATTAATGCTGGTTGCGTATAGTACCGAATAGAAGGGCTGAGCTATAATAACAGTTTGTTTGCTAAAAGGGTCAATGTTTTCACATTAGAGTATAAACTGCGGGTTGCATAGATATGAATACCTAGGTGCAGCTGACTCACCTGATATATTTCTTACAGTCGAACATGCACTATCAAAGTTAGTTCAAAGTTTGGCCATTCAAGTAATGCACTACCAGCTTTATTAATGTGTCAGGGAAGTTTAGCATCCTCAGCTTATATGGCTTGAGTGATATACTGCATCGAGTGCTCTTTGAGCATCTAGAAATGCCACTGCCATGGATTCCTTAATACTATGGGGTCCATACCAGATTTCGGAAACATTAATACGAGGGTAATCAGAAAGTCCCAGACGTTTTGAAATAAACAATTAACAAAATGCAAATATCAACGTTTGAAAGGTATACTCTTAAGCTATTTTTCTACATAATCGCCATTCAAATTGGGGCATTTATCATGCCATGGCACAAGTTTTTCAATACCCTCTCTGTAGAAATCTGCCGCCTGTGACTTCAACCACTGGTTTATACCGGCATCCAGTTCAGCGTCAGTATCAAAGCATCAATTTGATACACCAAACTCCGTGAAATTTGGGAAAATGTTCCAAAAGTTCACGAATTTTGTCATTGATTTGCATTGACAGTTCATCAGTCATAAGTCTAGGCCCACCACTGCGATCCTCGTCATGAACATTGGTACGGCCATTTTTTAAATCAATGCACCATTGCCTGACTCGGCTTTCACTCATTCCCTGCCCGTAAACATCACAAAGTTGACGATAAATTTCAATTGGTTTGTTCTTTTTAGCCAACCGCACTTCACAAGTGGCAGGATTTTCTATTGCAGCACACATTTTAGCAACTCACAGAGAGCACAGTAAGGAAGGCACAGTCCTCATGCTACCACAGCTGGATGCGTACTGAATGTAGGAACATTCTGACACCAAGATGGCGGCTCTAGCCTACTCATTGCCACGATAGGCCAAAACATCTGGGACTTTTTGAACTGCCCCGTACATTAAAATGCCTCCATCATATGGGAAAGTACCCAAATTATAGGCAGTAGTTATTTATGTTCGTTAGCATCCAAAGGGCAAAATTGTTTTTAGGTTTTTAAGGACCACATTTGGTATTTGGTCCAGAGCTGGTGCTTTCCAACTTTGTAGGTTCTACTTATCCATTTTATTTCACCTTTGTTGGGTTTTCTCCTTTTGTTGTACATTGGGGCGGACATGATGTTTGCAACACTATGTTCTAATTGTTTGTTGAACACTTGGTCCTTCAGTTTATCATTAGTATGCACACTGCTTCAAGCACAACTGCTATGTCTTCTAAGGTTTCAGCATGTGTATCTGTGGTGTTGGGCATCAGTATGGGCGGTACTTTGATTAGCCGTTTTGTGATTTGCCAAATTTGGTTTATGCCTGGTTGCATGCTTTCAAGGGTTTGTTCCCACTGCTGGTGCAGTACTTTATTGATTTGTGGTTTTACTTGGCTGTTAAATATGGGGTGGTCAACTTTTTCTACCAAATTTTGAGTGTGTTTGTGTCCTTCGTGTCTTGCACATTACGGCTATGTCTGGCGGATATACAGTTTCACTTTGCAGAAGAGATTTTAATGGGACAGTAATGACTGTCCTGCTGTATTGCTGTTTCCAATTGTAGAGGCAGTTCATCTATTCCTTCTAGATTCTGCAGAGGTTCTCTTTGTTGTAGGTGTAAATCAAGGATGTTCCAATAGTTCCCAGTTTATCCTATTGTAATCCCTTCTTAGTGTTGGAGGGGCACTACTATGGAGTTCTATTTCAAACTTCACTGCACAATAATCTGAAGCTAGGGTGTCTTAAAGGTGCAGGTTGCATCTGAGCATCATGTTTTCAATTTGGGCTATATCGAATATGTTTGGCTTTTGATGTCTTTTTTATGGAATGTATGAGGGCTCAGTTGTGTGAACTTTTATGTAGTTATTATTTTGCATATGCCTGTGAAGGATATTGCTTGTCGCACTGTTTGCATGGCAGCTCCATGCTTCATGCACTGCATTGAGGTCACCTACTGCAATTACCTACTTCTGTTAAATAGCAACTACAAGTTCAATAGCCGCTGCCAGCCAAACTATGTAGCATGTACAGAGCGGTCCCTCAGTGCTCTGGCTGGGAATTGCGCGGCAGTCTTGTGCGACATGTCTGAATGAACTCAAGGCCACGGGCTCTTCCACTTATCGGACATGTGGCAGTGGGCTTCAGTCAGCTGTTATTGCTTCTTGTGTATAGACGAGAGACGTGTGTGTATTTGTGTGCGATTGAATTATCGGATTATTACAGCCCAGAAATAGTACTCAAATTTTCGCTTAAACAAAGACTTTATGTATGACACGTATGTGAAAACCGACTCATGTACACAGGTGTGTAGGCAATTTCACGATAAATTTTCTGCTTTTCCAGTTCCAAGTAGAGAAACAGTTAGATATCTAGTGAATAAAGTGAACAGAATGGGATCATTTAATGTTGTAAGCTGTAAAAAGAAACGAAGGGCTCTAACGGAAGAAAAACTAAAGGGTTATGGCCAGCTCGATCGCCGGATCTTACTGTGTGTGACTTTTATTTGTGGGGAACTCTCAAAAATAGAGTCTATAGGAATAATCCTTGCACCATAGATGATCTTAAAAACAATATCATAACAGAAATTAGGGAAATTACGCAACAAGAACTTATGCGTGTGAATGGTAATTTCATCAGGAGGTGCCAAGAATGTTTATCTGCGGAAGGACACCACTTTCAACACTGACTGTGAAAAAGGTTAGTACTGATAAAATAAAAAGTATTTATTTTTGTTCAATAGGTAATCAATATATTGTAATAATCATCATAAAATCAGTAATAATATGGTATCAGTATCAATAATGAGAATAATAAACGGATACACTGAATATAGCTCGCGGAACATGCATCGCGACTACCGGCCAAATAGCTGAGGGACCGCTCAGTATTTTAGCACAAGAAGGGGTGGGTCTTGCTGCTACATCTGCCTTACCTGAACAGGCAACTGTCTTTGTAACAGTATTTTATTGGATTGTTGCTCACAATTAAGTCCATTGATGTTTCAGAGCAGTGAGTGCTGGATAGAGGCAAGAGCAAGAATGATCATATAGTAGGAGTGGAACATTTCTCAAGTTCAACAGTCACAGTAGTGCCGTGGGGAAATGTGATAGGTATTGAAATATACCATGATCATTGAGTGCTCATAATACAGATGGCAGGAACTTGAATAATTAGATTCTGACAACACCTAAAGGATTAACTTTCTGAGGTTTGTATACTACATCAAATAAGAATATTTCACAGCTGAGAAATACCACTACAAATAGCACTTCAAAAGGAGCCATGTATTTACATTCAGACTGACAAACTACTATTGATGTCATATCACCTCTGATATTACATTACTGTTACTCCTAGTTTTTTAATAAGAGCATTTCAATATAACATATTGTCACCATGCATGGATTTACTTTATTAATTTTGTAACATTGTTCTTGTGCTCAGTAGCATTGGAAATTATTGCACCATAAAAGTTAAAAACGCTGATACGCAGAATGTATGTCCAAGCACTCTGTCATTGCTAGGTGCAGCGTCAGGTTTCATTCAACTTGGAAATGTTGCACGAATTTTGCTGATTCGGGTTAGGACATTCGCCTAAGTGGTGAAGGACTGCTGAGGTAGCAGGAGTGCTGGCTTTTGGAACAAGGGGAACTCCAGAGGGATTGCTACATGAACCTGCGTCAGTCTGATTCTTGAAAATCATTATGAAAAGTAAATCATAAATCAGCAAGACAACACCATGCATTGGGCAGCACCAGCTTTGTCTCGGGTAAGCATGCCATCTGGCTAAACTATTTGTACCCCTGTAGGCGGCCTCGAGCCATGTGGTAATAAATCTATATTTTTATACACTTGTTGAGTCACTATGTAAATGTTTAGGGCCATACTGGTCATACTGACACCTTCCCCTTGGTCATGTACTTCAGATACTAGGCACCTTTAAGGACCTTCCCTTAGTCTGGGACTTCCTTCTCTTGCAAGTTGCTCTACCCAGGTGCTGGAGATGCGCTGGTCTCCAGACACCTGTAAGTTAGCCACCCTCTCAGGATACCTCTGAGCTACCCCTCCTCCTCTATCCATGACACATGTTGTAATTGCCTGAGTTGATCGTCAACCCCTCCTTACCCTGCAAACCTAACTGCGACATTTGGTTTGAGGCCCCTCACCTCTTCCAACCCTCTGTATTTCCCACAGTGACATTTGTTGAAGGTGCTCTTTTGAGCTCCCCACTGTTACCCCTCCAAACATCCCTGTATTTCCGCTGCGACATTTGGTGGAGGCTGCCGGGTTCCCCTTATTTTGAATGCAGGAGCCAGTGTTCAATCCCGGTCCTTCCTTTTTGGTCCCACCCACCCACCCACCCACCCAACCACCCACCCACCCACCCAACCACCCACCCATCTATCCATTCTGGTGTCTTTTCGCTGTCCACCCACCCTTTCAGGTGTTGAAGTTTTCTTTTCCCCACGCTCCCACCCCTGCAAGCTTTTGAACTGCTGTATTTCTGTTACTCCTCCTTCCCAACTAGGTGCAGCATGACCAGGTTAGAAAACTAGTACCCCTTAGGTTACTAAAGTATACTACTGTTTTTAGCCATAGGGTAGCTAGCAGCAGATCCCCCCCACCAATTTGTGAAGTATATATGTAATTTTTGTAATGTACATTATGCTTAAGTGCATTCTAGGTTTTTGTCTGTTCCATGTGGGTCAGATGGTTTTAATTTCCAGGGGGACCCTCTTAGTTGAAAACAATTTTTTGGAGGGCATGGAATTAAAAGGCCGGAATGGTTATTGTGCCTACACAGGAAAGTTAAACACCAAAGGCAAGTCTTTGGCCAAGTGCTACGTTAGGACATATTTCACTGATGTGACAGCATGTGTGTCCGGCCACTCAACTCGTTTAAGGCAAGGGACAGCAGAAAAGAGAATGAGAGAGAAACATTTATGCTGGCTTTATTTGTTTCTATTCCATTTGTGTAGGCTTTGCTACAAATCCTTATTGTGTTTTTGTAAGAATGTTTGTCATTTTTTTTACAAAAAGTAATGTATTGGTGTCCTGTAAGTTAACTATATGCAGAAATTCTAGTTTTCACACACATAGTTGTGCATGTCTGGTTTTTTTAACTTTGATAAAAACAGCCCTTTCTCCCTTTTGTTATTGACAAGGGACAGTACACGTAAAATGTGTTTAATAGTTCCTTCATCTATTAGATTTGCTTGACTTGTGACTTCTCGAGCCCTAGAAATTTTGTGCCAGAGCTGCAATGAGTACTTGAGTTACTTTTATTTTGGGTTTTTTGTGTATAATAATGTGTAGTTGAGCAATGCATGTTGACGGCCCATCGGGAATTGTGTAGTGCAAATCTGGTCATTTAGTCCCTCAACCAAGTGGTTCGATTCCACCAAAGTTCGGGTAGAGATAGTTGTGATAAGAAGTGTATTAAGGTTATCATCGTCCTGAGAAGTCTGAGCGATCATGGAAGTCGCCAGTGGGTCCTATTGTCAGGAAAGCCACAAGACCCTGTCAGTGAGGATGTCCTGTTTAAAGATGTGGTGGCTGTAGTTCTAGGACATGCTGTGAGGCCCCTAGGATTTCAATACCAATGTGTTAAATAGTTGTAAGTTTGGATCGCTCTACTTATGCTAGCTAACAGTTGAGAGTTAATGCCCACAGGATTTGGGTTCTAGAGTTTGTTGCAACTTTGTTAGCATCCAGGGTGTGCTAACGGGCAGGCTCAAGGGTAGCCCTGCTGACGATGATAACGGTGATGTTACATAGGTCCACTGAATGTCTTAATTTAATATAGTAGCATAACCAATACAAAATGTTTTCTGACCTGCCCAATGAGTAAAACATGGGGTACATGGTCTTTAGATGTTCCCACTTGAAACTTGTTAAATGGCAAGTGGCTCAAATTTTTGAAAACCCTGGACTTGGGATTACAAGTCACATGATATTGGCTGTGATGTTTAAGTTTGTGTCACGTCCTGGTGAAGATAAAATTCGGAAGAGAAATTAATGAAGCTTTCCAAGTGTGTTTGTAGAAAGGACTTTTGGTGTTAGATGATGGCATCGAAAAATGCAAAGAAACTCTGCCAACCTTAGTTACTGATCAGCCCCAGGGATAAGCTGAACCACCCTGTGTTGGGACGAGACGTGACGGAAGAGGAAACGGTTCTGGTATCATTCCAAAAAGATTGTTTTTACGCCTCTATGTGCTATAGTTTTGTGGTATGCATGTCGGTGTGTAGCCTGTGCTGTTTTTGGTGGACACTAATTTTGAATTCTTTTGGAAAGGTTACCAGTGACTTATCTTGGTACATGTGGTACCCATTTATGTTAAATTTCTTTCAAGTTTTTAGGCTTTTATTTTTGCAGTAAATTTAAATTTTATGACACGCCGCCAAGCATAATTGCGACCATATGCCTGTGTATTTTAATCTTTCAGTATCAGTGTGTGTAGTAACCTCTCTCTTTTCTTGTTCAACTTTCTTCTGTGCTAGTAAGAGTACACTTTTAAGTTATAATTAAATTTTTTCAGCAGAGGGATTATTTTAAATTTTTACTTCCCTGTGTGAAGTATTTCCAGCCCAAACCCTTACTGTAAGCTTCCCTAGGCTTAAGTCAACTATTAGGTTATGTTTTTCTTGTGATTTTTTTATATTTACTTCATTAATTTTATTGAACTGAGTAACCAGACATTTTTAAGGTACTCGTTTAATTTCTGTTTTTGGAATCTTGGCTTATTGCTCACAAAATCTGCGGTAATCTGAGCATAGTGATAGTCTTATGTTATGAAAAACGGATAGTGTTAGTACTGTGATTCTTATAGAGAATCTTTTCATTTCTTTTCATTTTTCAGTGTTTATGTATTTTTGTACCCCCCATTTTCCCTTTTGAGCTTGTCATAGCAGGCAGATACAACTTTTCTTTCCTTCTTCTTTTGAGTGTTGTGTTTGTGCTTTCTTTTTATGGGGTTTGATAACTAATGCCATCCCTTGTTTTTTTTTTTGTTTTATCAGCCCTTGCATCTGGAGATGGCACGAGAACTTTGACCTGCAATTGTGCTGTATCAGCTGCGAAGTGAATTTCAGTGCGGGATATTGACCACTGGTCTGAGATTGCTGACATCCGCAAAACATAGTTCTACGTGTGACAAGAAGTGAGAGTGCAGGATGCAGGCACTGTCATCGTTTTAAGTATCAGCTTAGTTTATAATTTATCAGACCAGGTTGAGTTTCTTGGAAACCACTAGTGAATACCACTCAGTTTTTGTCAAAATTGTACTTTCCCCCCCCCCCACCCTCCACTGGAGATTTTTTTTTCTCCATGTTTAAACATTTGTCGCTGGTCATAAATTGTAGGCAAAGGCTTATTCTCAGGAAAGATAATTATAGAATTTTCAATGAGAATAAACAACTTGGCCCTTTCAATTTCTCTTTTATAAATTGTGCATCAACAGGTCAAATTATTTATGTCATAGCTCATCAATGGGGCACCATTAAATTGGTTCTAATAGTAGTCGAATAGGCTTTTCTTCTTTTTTTTTCTATAATTTAGCAATAAAATCATTAGATTGTCATAAACATGGGCAAAAGCCCTCAAAACAAATTTTTTTTCTCTCCTAGTTCACACACTTGTCACATCTGTAATACTTATTTCTTAATGTTAAGTTTAGCTAATGTTTAGCTTATTCACTTAGTTATGTATGCTCTTATTGTATTGTATTTATTTCATCCATAGAAACATGATACATATGTTATAGGACACACCAGTTCAAAATACAAAGAAAATAAACCAAGATACATAATTAATTATAAACACAGAATATAAGATAACAAAATTTAGAATACATAGGAAATGAAATAATAAGGTACATAAAAAACTATAGATTAGAAAAACTATACAGAATATATATATATATATATATATATATATATATATATATATCCTATAGTTTTAAATTCAACCTATCAGAGATATAGATATTGTTTTTGTGTATCTTTTGGCTCCTAATGTGTGTTGTACGGCTGGGAAAGCCCTTTGTGCAGTGGTTGAACCGTCTGAGTATTTTTATGGCATAGAGTTTCAAACCGCGAGGTCTCATTTGCTTACTTGATACATTTGAAATTTGAGTATTATTGTTGCACGCATGCATTTCATGTGTTTTTGTACTTGTCCAGTGAGTTATTCTATGTGTCTCAGTGCCCTCCAACTAACCTGCATGGTTTTGGAGAGTAATGGGATGTTCAGCTCTGTTGAGCCGTAATGTCTGATGTTATACACTATGAGTTATTGGGGGCCCCATATCTTATTTTCTAATTCTATATGTCTATATCTCTGGTAGTCTCTACGCTTTATGTTGTTTGGAGAGTGTGTGAACATAATTTTTGCCATTTATTATGGCTTCATATGTGCTGCTACACTCATATTTTTGTCATGGTCTCGCACGCATCTGTGTTATTACTAGGAAATATATAACACGTATATTTGTCTGAACTCCAACTTTTATTCATGCATTGTTCTCTTTCATCCAATTTGCTACCGCACGGCATTCCTCGCTGTAGCATTGTGATGTGATTCCTGCATACCACAATCTGCTGATGTCAGTTCCAAGCACACTTTGGCCCGGAGACGAGCATGTTTCAAGGTCCCTGCACCGTCAGTGGTTGTGAATGTGTGTCGCCAATGGACTATATGGTCTCTCTCGCTAGCAGACAACCACATTGTTGGTCCACACTAATGTAATTTTTATGTCTTTACATGGTTCCCTCTGCCTAAGCTAATTATAAATTACTTTTAATGTTATTATACAGCCTCTGCTGCTCTGCCCCTGGTTCTTTTCCCTTTATTGTCAATATTTCCTTTCTGCTTCCCCTTTCCCTCCGATGCCCTAGTATTTTATGGTCCAGAGTACCCCGCTCCTGCTCCCTTTTTGTTTTTCATGCCCCCCCCCTTGGTGTTCAATCTCTGCTCCTGTGCTCCACATACGTCAAGAACTGGTGAGAGCGCATGCATGCAATCTACGATGCTTAGCGTCAACGCAGTTCCTGGTGTCCACCTGAGTCACTTGGGTTCATCTTGGCCCCTCTACACCTCCAGCTTCAGTGACGGGCAGATATAGACCTTCGGTTCTGGGATTCTGTGTGTTTCTGATGTACACACTTGTGTATCCTGTGCTGCATCTCTGACGGCTCTTGGTCAATTATGGATGGCTGTCGCCTACTTCTTGCTGGTGCTACGTCATATTTCTTGTCTCTCTGCCACTTCCTCCGACAGTCAAGAGTTCTTCAGTGTCCCTGCATGGCTTTGTTTATGCTTTCTACTGTGCCAAGATGTCCCTTCAGACTCTGTATACCTGTACAGGGTGTTCTTCCAGTGCGTGCGTCTCTCCTACGTTAACATTTCTGTGCGTGGATGCTCCTGTCTCTTTCTTGCCTCCTTACCGATCCTCCCTCCTCCCGACTTTTCCCTCATTTCATCTTTTTTTCTTAGGGTTATCATCCCTCTCCCTCCCTTCACTGCTTCCTAACCCTCCCTCCCCCATGGTATGTTATTCCCCCCCCTGGATTTTCATATGAAGACTCCCAGCGAGAGAGCACCTTCACCTTCATTGTAACACCAGAGTTAGCAACAACTGCAATGCCTTTTTTTGTTTTGGTTCACTGCTTCATGCTACCTTTGTAATTTTTTGTAGCTACTCCACCTGCTCAGCCGTGGAGGGCTGTGTTTATCTGGGCGGACAGTGATGTCACGATGCATGGATTCACTTTATTAATTTTGTAGCATTATTGCACATAAAAGTTAAAAAGGCTGATATGCAGAATGTATCAGGTTTCATTCAACTTGGAAATGTTGAGCAAATTCTGCTGATGCCTGTTAGGACACTCGCCTAAGTGGTGAGGGACTGCTGAGGTAACAGGAGTGCACCTTTAAAAACCCCTGGCTTTTGGGAGAAGGGGGGACTCCAGGGGGATAGCTACACGAACCTGCGTCAGTCTAATTCTTGAAAATCATTATGAAAAGTAAATCATAAATCAAGACAACACCATGCATCGAGCAGCACCAGCTTTGTCTCAGGTAAGCATGCCGTCTGGCTAAACTATTTGTACCCCTGTAGGCGGCCTCGAGCCATATGGTAATAAATCTATATTTTTATACACTTGTTGAGTCCCTATGTAAATGTTTAGGGCCATACTGGTCATACTGACACCTTCCCCTTGGTCATGTACTTTAGATGCTAGGAACCCTTAAGGATCTTTCCTTAGTCCAGACTTCCTTCCCATGCCAGTTGCTCTACCCAGGGGCTGGAGACGTGCGATTCTCCAGCCACTTGTAAGTTAAGCACCGTCTTGAGATCCCTCCCTACCCCTCCTTTAACTATGACACATGTTGTAGTTGCCTGAGTCTTGATCGTCACCCCCTCCATACCCTGCAAATCTAACCACGACATTTGGTGTGAGGCGCCTGGTTGAGCGCCTTTCACCCCTTCCAACCTTGTGTATTTCCCACCGTGATATTTGTTGAAGGTGCCTTTTTGAGCTTCCCACTGTTACCCCTCCAAACATCCCTGTATTTCCCCCACGACAATATATCCATTTAATTAACCACGGCTCAACTAACAGTATTTTTGTAGCAAAGTTTCTGATTCCATGACCACATGGAAATGTAAGTACAAAATACTGTCTGTAATTCACAAAAATGGCATGTCACACTCTGGTCATTAACATGAACCATGTAAATTTGCAGATTGTGAGAGGAAAACTAGCACTTCAAAAGCTGTCCTTTTTGTATTCACGGTGCCTCAAAATGTGTATTTATGGTGAAAACTCAACATTTAATTTTTGGTTGTAATACAATATTTCTTCTTACCTACTGTAGCTAAGGGGTAGAGAAAGTAATAAGCTTTTGGCTACACATTACCAATTTGTTAATTTGGCTAATATATTCAATGCTGCCTATACCCCCGCTGCTGAATCTTTGCACTTGACAGTTTGTGTGGCTTCGCGTAAAGTTGGCTATATTGTGATTGCAATGTTGCCAGAGTGGCTAGTAAACAACAACAGCTGATAATTCTTTCTATCGTGTCTAAGCCGCATACAAAAGTGTATGTAAGTAGTGAACGTCAATGAATAATAACTATTTTGTATTATTATTGTTAATTGAAAATAACTCTGCATAAACATTGCAGCGTATGTAGAATAAATTATGCACTTTTGACAATATAGAAACAGAACAATGCAAACTTGCCTGCTACAATGAGGAGAAATAAAACAAATTATAAGCATGCGATATCAAAGTTATTTTCATTCACCCATTTAAAACTGCAATGGCTCAATTCCATCCAAATCCCCGTCATCATCAGCTTCACCAAGGCATATCATTAATGGTTCACACTCACTAATAATTCCATCTATTTCTTGTGTTTTTCGTATTAGCTTATTCACATGATCTACTTTCTTCTTCCACGAAGCCACGTCCACCATTGCCACACCTTCCCACAAAAGCCTTTCCACCTCAGTAATGGTAAATGACTTATTGTTCTCCCTCACATAAGCCTTAATGTTGCACCACACTAATTCGATAGGGTTGAAGTCACAGTGTACAGCTTTATCAGCAGGATTAGAGGGATGGCTGTGAAGCTTCACTTCTTTTCCTGTTCAAAGAATTCTCGGGTCCTCAATAGTTCCAATACCTGACTCGGCGTAAAGGATTTTCACTTCATGGATCATCAATCGGCGATCGACGTCATTTTTCAGATATATATATGTGTGTGTATGTATAAATGAACAATAACAAAACTATAAAACAATATCCACAAATACAAATAACAATGAACAATATGTAGCTTGCAAAGAACAACTCGACGCTCGTGCTAGAGATTCACAAACTGAAGCATGTGGTTGGGAATAGCTATATCCGGCAACAGAGCCGCTTCCAGCTCCCGTTCCGCTTCCGCTTTGTCATCGACCATCCGGAATGCTGCCTTGTGATTGGCTTAGGAAGACAAACGGTTAAAGCTTTTCATCTGTTTTTTTACGAGTGTAGCAACTTAAACGCTAGCTGTCAAATGCAACATTACAGCGGCAGGGGTATAAGCTTGAACACGCGAGAAAATCAGTTCGGAGTTATCAGTTACGAAACTGCATCAGCACACAGTATTTTCTTCTGATGTAGGTAAGCAAATCATTTGTCAGCTCCAGGAGGAGAAAAAAATGCAAAGCCTGTCTGAATTTGGCCCATATTTACCTTGGTGGTGATGCTGATAGTTGTAGTAGTACAATACCTTATGTGATGGAGCTTTGGCAGGAATTTGTAAACTGCAATGATCTGATTTACAGGGATACAAAAATACTAGTTTTCATTTAGTTAATGTTACTACTGTCCATTCCAAACCAGGGTTCCCTCTGATGTAAACAGAAGCACATGCTTATGCTTGTTACGAACCCAAGAACACACTCTTACGCCAAAGTAAATAGTTCCTTAATACATGTATTGTATTATGAAATATTAGAGCAGGAAAGGTATAGAACTGCACATTTTATTGCGGTTATCATAAGAACTCATGTTAAAGGTAATGGATATATACTAGCTGTTAAGAGGTTACAAAATATGATTTTTGTCTGCTGTTGTGCTAACACTGAGACTATCTTGCTTGTTAATACCAACCGTAATGCATGACTGCCACTCTCTTACATATACAAGAAATGCAGCAATGAATTCCCAGAGGTGCTATCTGAGTACCGAATAAACACTTTGCATAACACAGGAAATATGATAAGCGAACAGTCATTCATAATACAGTAACACACATATGCTCAGCTCAGGTCAAATCTTGTGATTTAGTCAGTTGGTATTTGAGTTCACATGGCAGAGGAAGGTGCATGTAGTGCAAATAAACTGTTCAAACACAAAAGCAGGAAACAGTTAAAAAGTGGCTATAAACAAACAGCTCTTCATATATTCAACTCACTATTACAAAAATATCCAACACTTGAATTAGTGCATATTACGAAATTAATATCGGATTTTACAGGCATTTCAGTGAGAAGTGTAACCAAAGTGAGCAGGGAGTATAAACAGACATAATAGAACATAGAAGAGGATAAAATGTGGGAACGTGTTTTAAGTGCAACAGTGCTGTGGAATTGTGGATAAGCTTGTCATTATTTTGGAGAGTAGTTCTGATTCCGATATGGCAGCTGAGTCATCTTCGGAGGATTCGGATGTGGGTGTTGCACTTTTGCCCGATGATTGTGATTAACATAAGTAAAATGTTCATTGCCTAATACTTATAAAATCAATTGTTACCTTAGGTTGCATTTTGAACTATGATTCTCATGCAAGGCGCATTTTTATAGATTTAAACAGTGTTCAACAAGCATGTGAGAGGGGAACAAGCAGCCATTAGGGACGGGGATTGCCAACTACTTTCGCGCGGATAATACAAAGAGTTTGTTTACAGTGAAAGGCACCCTGGTTTGGAATGGACAGTAGTATACGTAATACAAGCAGCACCACCAATGAAAATATGAATGTACATCACATAGGTAGTAGCACTAGTGAACTGTATCAGCAATGTTTGTCATTGATTCATCGTTGCTAGTATACATAATACAAGCACTGCTACCACTAAAGATATGAATGTACATCACGTAGTTAGTGATACTAGTGAACTGTATCATCAATGTTTGCCATTGATTCAGCGTTGCTAGTATACATAATACAAGCACTGCTACCACTAAAGATATGAATGTACAACACGTAGTTAGTGATACTAGTGAACTGTATCATCAATGTTTGCCATTGATTCAGCATTGCTAGTATACATAATACAAGCAGCGCCACCAGTAGCAGTTCATGAGATTACATTTTGGGTGTTAACAAAACTTCAATCAGACTGCCCTGAAAATGTGAAATAGCATCTGCTGCATAATAGTTATGAACAAATTGATACAACTGCAGCTGCTAAAAACAATAATAATAATAATATTAATGCATAACTTGTTCGATGAAAGATATATCTTTTTAATGTATATTGTTGTGTTCATAATTAAGTACACCATGTTAGGGCAAGAACAAAATAATGTGTAAATTAAATTGTAATTGAAACTATGAGGGGTATAGAGAAACCAGGAGAAGTTTCTGCTCTTGTACACATTACCTACTTCTACTACTGACTCTTAACTTCTGCCATATGGAAACAGAGTGCAAAAAGCTTCATACGCTAGTGCATTTCTTCACATGTGTATTTGGCCCCATAAGGTAATTATGTCATATTCGTAGCATATGCGAAGAAGTTCCTTATAATGTGCACAAGTCAAGATGTGCTAGGGACCCTGTTACAATGTCTCATCGAGGTTAAAGGATTAGTGTAGTAGATTTAAACACGTAGATTTTGAATGACCGCATATACAAGGCACCCATGATGCAACCTTTGGTGTGCCTAGACACAAGGGAATTTTAGGCAATGAAAAAGTAGATATCCTGGCAAGAAAAGGATCTGGATCTGAACCACTTTTTGGCATACCCTTTAAACTCTGTTGTAAGAACCATTGCTGAGTGGATTAATCATAACCACTAATTGTGATGGATTCAAACAGAGGGATGCAAGCACAGTAAGAGAATGATGAACAGTATATCGTCCTCACTCACTGAAGACGTACTTAATCTTAATAGATCTGAAATAAACCTGATAACCGGCTCTTGACGGGACATTGTAGATTACGGAAACGCCTACATACAATGAGAATCTTTAGTTAGGAACCAGTATACAGGCTAACAAAGAGGATGAAAGTGCCTCTCGTATATCTTCAAATGTGAAGCACTGGTTACGAAAAGGTATGAACTTTTGGGTCTGATAAACCCAAATGATGATTTTCCTAAAGAAAACTTGGTTAGCAAACTGCTGTCCCTAATTAAAGGGACGACTATTGAAATAAAACAATAGTGACAGATAACAACAAACCCTTAGGTTTCAGTATTAAGGTCAATTACAATCTGACTCCATCACTACAATAGTCAAGTCAAGTCACCAACATGTCTTTGTTACATAAGCAATGCCATCAGTGAGAGAGGCAAGTTTTTAATCATTAGATGTTTTTAAATTTTATTGACAGTGAACTGAAAAGTGTGAAGTGAAACGGAGATGTGTTTTTGGAAAATGTCACAAATGTGTATACTGCCAGAATTAATAATGTTATTAAAAGAGATTTGGTTCAAAAGCGTAATAAATATGTACACAGTGGAGTGCCAAGTAATTACTACCATTGCAAAACAAGAAGGTACAGAAGAAATATCTGCATGCCTGAGCAAAGTGATTCAATGCGAAAGAGTTTGCCTTTTTATAAACCTGAATGATTTAACTCTAAACAGAAATATATGTAACTCGCGGAGAAAGAAGTAACCTAAATTTCCCATTAACCAAAATGAAACTCGTTACACGATTCTGGCTGTAGATATTAAGAGAAGCTTGTTGAACAATTTGTAATGCATAACAAAGGCAGCGAGACTGCAGCCTTCATCTGTCACATGAATTTGAACCTTATAGTAATGTGCCTTTAAGTGTATGTTAATGGAGCATTTGACTATCATGTAAAGTTCTTTTCTCATTGTCAAATGTTTACACTTCGTAGGTGTAAGAATGGTCTTTATGTGTTGTTGATAACCTGTTTGCCTCAAAATAAAAACGGCTTCATATGAGACATGGTGAAAAAAAATACAGCCTTTGGAATGAATACAATACCTTCTCCAGCTACTAGGTATGCGAGTGCAAAGGACCCATTCATGGGCAATATGTTTTTGGATTGCTATACTTGGATTCAAGTGAAGTAGGCTGTTCATTAGTTGACGTTTTAATGCCACTACAACACGAAAGTGAAAACATTGTTAAATTTTCTTTATATTGAATGTCAATTTTTCTCCCCCTCTGTGGTCAGCCAAAACAGCAGGCACTAACGAACTACGAATGCTTGTGAATCTTTGCATTTTAATGCAAATTTTAATTCTGGTCATCCATCAGTAGTTAAGTCCCCTCTTTAAGCAAATAGATTAACGATAATCCTGCCGCTAGGTGGCATTGGTGTCGCGTTAATCCACCTTAATCCGTTAGATTAGCGGGAAGTTCGAAAAGTTGCCACTAGCGGTGAGGATTAGGGATAATCCTTTTGCTTAAAGAGGGGATATGAGGTAAAGAAGTGTGGGTGGATGGATTGGTACGTGACTGAGAAGGTTATGGATAAAAGATGAGTGGAAATGGAGAGGTGGATATTGGATTGATTGGACAAAGAGATATGAAAATGAGCAGGAAATAAAATGTGACGGATTAAGAGGAATGGGGATGAGCGAGGTGTTGTTCGTGCGGTGTCTGGTAGCTGAAAGAGGGAAAAAAGATGGCGGTTGAGGTATAAAAAGTGAGTATAACATGAAGTGACGTGGCGCGTAGTGATTGGTGAAATAAGGCTAGATGCAATTGGTGGAGGAAGGGGGAATAGATGGTGCGGATTGGAGGAAATAAGCTGTGTTGTGATTGGTTGTAAGAATGACGGGTATTTGAGGGGTTAAAGCAGATGATTGGTACATTGGAAGACGCGTGTACTGGAACCGCGGAGGAATTTGGTAATTATCAAACAACTTATTATGAAGACGGAGAAGAGGGAGGTGAGGAAGAGGTAGACAAAAGGAGAGTTGGGATTCCAGATGAAAATGATGACGTAGCTGAAATGTTGTAAATTCATTATATGTTACATTTTCTTGCTATAATTTTATTATTGGTTTTTTATTTATATTTTGCTAATATTTTATGACTGCTATGAAAATATGGGAAGCGGGAAAGGAATTCTAGCTAGGTAAAGGAAAATACATAGTGGAATATGGCACACAAAATTAGTGAATAAAAAATGAACATTATATTTAGCAAAAAAGGAAAGAAAATACAGTGCAAAATAATGTTTTTAAAAAATTTGCGAACATATATATATATATAAATAAATTGGTTGTTAAAAGCAGAATATAATGAACATTGTAGATAAACCCATTAATAAGAATATAGTGCAAAACATTGTACAAAAGATGTATTTTTAAATTGAATAAAATGGTGTAGGCAAAACATTGCTACTAAAAATAAAAGACTGTGGCAACACAGATACGTTGTATATATATATATATGAGCACATGATATAAAACTGTATACAGCACTTTTTTTTACGGGAGGTAACCTCCGCATCGAGCACAGGGAGCATGATGACTGAGACAAATGTTTGCAAGGAATGTCAATATTATTAACAAAGCAAGCACGGCGTGCTTGACATTGTAAGCATGTTGGTGTGTATACGTTACGATTTTGGTGCACACAATACCACACGGTGTAAACGGTGTAAAATTTTAATATAGGTTTCAGCACTCCGTCATCATATCGTTTGGCAATGCACGATGTGCACTACCCAGATGATTTGTTACAACAGTAGGTTGTGTGTTATAGATGTATCTATGACAAGTAACGTCTTACGACATGAGACCTACACTTGCAAACAAACGTATGTAAGTGAGCATATGGTATACTAAGATGATGTAATAAGCATATGCGGTAAGCCTGGCAAAACAAGCACAGCGGTTGGTAGACCGTATTGGGAAGACCTACGAAGTCTAGCAGTTCTGAATCTGCACCAATGTGAATTAAATGATTTAAAAGTTCGTCGTTGGTAACAAAAGGCAACCGATGTATAATGTATTCTTTAGGTTCTCTTTGTTCGCTAATTTGGCGAAACGGACAACAAGCCATTAAAAGAATGAATGTAAAGTAGAATAAGAAAAAAAAAGAAATCACTTTTTTAAACAATTGCACTTGTAGTTTTTTTAAAAACACTACACATACTACCATACACACTTACGACAGCAGGCGTCTCTTCTTCAAATGCGCGTAGCGCACTCTGTGCTGCGGCGACAAAAATACTAGCAGTGCTATTTCCTTTCGCTTTAGCGCAAGGCGGCTTTTTGCAGCTGCTGTAATGGGTTGCAGCAGGGGGATGGTCAGTTGACTTATCCGGTCGTCTTCGTCGTGGTGTAAAGGTTCGAATCCCAGAAAATGGGCATTATAGCCGTCGTCGCCTTTGCTTTCAGCGTGAAGGCACCAACCAGTGCTGTGCTGCGAAATCGGGGTGGACGTGACGTTAAACTCGGATAGAATGCTGCGTTTGGTGCTGTTGCTGGGGAATTTATAGGAAAGCAAGGGCACAAGGGTGCGGAATGATGGAGATGGTGGAGGGGGATTCTGTGGGGTTATAGGAGTGAACAGGTATTGTGCTGGAAGGGGTGATGGAGAGAGGTTGGCCGTCGATGTCACTTATGGAAATGGGGGTGGATGATTGGATGTTGTTAAAGGAAGGAGAAGAAACAAAACTGGAGAACGGAGGCAGGGAAGAGCAGGAGGAAGAAGCTGGGGAATCGGATGGAGTTGTATGAGATTGGATGTCACTGGCAGACGTGTCTGATGAAATGTCGATGGTGGTGTACGACGGCGACGACGTCCGAGACGCTGCTCGCGGTGATAAAGCTGAAGGCGCCGATGGAGATGCTGCTGGAGACGCCGCGGGAAACGGGTGTTGTGCACCGCTGAGATCAGACTTTTGGGCCACGCAGTCTGATGTTTTGCTGTCTGAAACCTCAACGATGCTACACGATGACTGCTGAGACGGTGGCGACGGCGTCAAAGCCGGAGACGGAGTCCACGTAGCTGGAGACGGGTGGTCTGTGATGGACAGTTCTGAAATTCTGGCGATGTCGTCAGATTGCACGTTCACGAACAGCGAAGATGAAGGCCTGTGGAAGCCGTTAGGCTGTTAGAATGTGTTTTCATACACCGGTGCAGAAGAAACAATATGCTCTGGATGGCTATAGATTGCAGTAGCAGTGCTGGCGGAGTTGGGCTGTTGGTGTTGAAAAGCGTTTTCATAGGCCGGTACAGAATAATAAATATCCTCTGGATGGCTAGAGGTGTTATTAGTAGTGCTGGTGTGAATGATATGCTGCTCAGTAGTGAGTTGCCTGCACGGGCGTCCAGAAGATGGTGAAAAAAAAACTCTTCGCTTGTGACGGTGACGGTACACACGTGTTGGTCCTGCATGATGCTGCGTGAAGGTGAAGAACAAGACTGGAAGTAGTGCCACGGATCCGAAGTGGCTAGTTTTAAAGGACAGGTAATCAGCAGAGATGATTTGCGTCACAACATGGCCGCCGAGATAAAAATGTTTAAAGAGCACGATAAGTTTAAAAATGGGCGTGTGAAGGGAAGTTTAAATAGCCCGAAAATCTTTAAATGTGGCTGTGCGGTCGATGATAGGGAACTTTAATTGTTATCGCAACCGGATGGTGCTGTGCGTTGCTGAGACCGGAAGTGTGCCGGAAAAGTGTCTGATTGCAACTCCGGAAGTTGTGGCGCGATAACAGGCTTGGAATTTTAACGAGGACTTTAACTTATTTCGCAAGCGGAAGTTCCGGTTACGATAAGCAGCGCATAAAAGCAGGCTGCGATAAGCCGCTTTGCCGAAAGGAGAATTGCGTTTTGAAAGCGGTGTATTGAAGAAATTATAAGTTTTAAGTCTATGATATTTATACGACTTCATGCGTAATACTTGTACGTGCAATAACGTATTGCGGGTAGTGGAATGAAAAACAAGCAATTTGATCAACGTAGTCATATCGCATAAATACATTGGTACAAAAATCACCATACCGTTGACTTTAGCTGTTGTAGAAAATTATAACATAAAAGTCGTTGCAAATACCACACTTTGCAGGCGCGTATACAAAGTGTTTGTTTGCGAGAGAGAAGGTTTAAGGGGATAACAGCGTATAAATGAAGGCTGCGATAAACCGCTTGCCGAAGTGAGAATTGTGTTTTGAAAGTGGTGTATTGAACAAATTATAGGTTTTAAGTCTATAATATTTATACGGCTTCATGCGTAATACTTGTACGTGTAATAACGGTATGGCGAGTAGTGGAATGAAAAAAGCAATTTGATCAACGTAGTCATATTGCGTAAATACATTGGTACAAAAATCACCATACCGTTGACTTTAGCTGTTGCAGAAAATTATAACATAAAAGTCGGTGCAAATATAGCACTTTGCAGGCGCGTATAGAAAGTGTTGGTTTGCGATAGAGAGAGAGAGGTTTAGGCGTTGTTTAACGCAGCACTTGTAGCACCATGGAGCCGGAACGCGGGGCAATCGAAGACATAACCTTGCAGCCCAGGTTCGAAATTATTTCGCACAGTCAGAGAGTGATGAAAATGCTTTTCTCTGGCTTTACAGAAACCAACATTTCCGTGATCCCGGGACCCAAAGATGCAAACCCAGAATAATGGGTAACGCTGCTGTTTAACGACATCGTAAATTTCGCCAAGGAAAACCTTTTGGAGAACGAACCCGGATATTTAAGCATAAGCATTTCGGACGACCAGCAACCGTCAAAGCCGTTCAATATGAGCGTTAGACGCGTGGAACAAGTGAATGGCGATGCTGTTATAAAAGCTATTGAAAAGTTATGCAGAGCAATCAACAGTTCTTGCTCGGGGGTCCGCTGAAAATAACTTTTGTGTGGACCAAGGAGGTCTCGGGTTCGAGCTACAAACCGTGCGATTCCTGTAGAGCAAATAAAGGGATCATAAAAATTACCAACAAAGACCACCTGTGCTTAGCAAGAGCCATTGCTGTCTGCAAAGCTAAGGTGTATGGCGACGTCAAATATGCCACCATTAGGCGCTCGGAGTATTTTCGAAAACAAGGCTTTAAACCTGTGCCGCAGCGTAGGAAACATGAATGAACCATTTACCCTAGGTGACGTCAGACGCTTTGACACCGTGTTAAAGGGATACGCTGTTACGTTCTTCGAAGATCACACAGGAAAACACGTGTTGAACGCATCAGATAAGCAATGCGATAAACACATTGACGTCATGTATCACGAGGGCCACTTTAACGCCATCGTGGACGTGCACACGTGTTTTAAATACACGTGGTAATGCCGCCAGTGTCACGTTCCTTGTCGGCGCAAAAAGGAATTTCATAAATGTGAGAGTCTGTGTTAAAGTGTCACCAGCAGTGCGCTAAGCCATACGAATCTTACCTACACTACACAGCGTGTAACCGCGAGTTTAAGGGGCCGACGTGTTTTGCGAACCACGCAAAAAAGGCGCCTTTTACCCGAAGGCGCTGTCGGTGTGCGACGTAGAAAAAGTACCGGTCTTGCAATAAGCTCGTGAACCTGAGACACCGAAAAGGGGTCCACCAGTGCGGAGAAATATTTTGCTCCAATTGCAAGGTTCACGTAAAGTGTGATCACATGTGCTACATGCAGTCGTACTGTTCACCAAGCAAGAGAAACCGCTTCGTGTTCATGTTCATAGATTTTGAATGAAAGGTGGATTCGTGGGATTAGCGGGAAGTTCCAAAAGTTGCTACTAGCGGTGAGGATTAGGGATAATCCTTTTGCTTAAAGAGGGGATATGAGGTAAAGAAGTGTGGGTGGATGGATTGGTACGTGACTGAGAAGGTTATGGATAAAAGATGAGTGGAAATGGAGAGGTGAATATTGTATTGATTGGACAAAGAGATATGAAAATGAGCAGGAAATAAAATGTGACGGATTAAGAGGAACGGGGGTCAGCGAGTTGTCGTTCGTGCGGTGTCTGGTAGCTGAAAGAGGGAAAAAATAGCGGTTGAGGTATAAAAAGTGAGTATAACAGGAAGTGACGTGGCGCGTAGTGATTGGTGAAAACAAGACAAGATGCAATTAGTGGAGGAAGGGAGAATAGATGGTGCGGTTTGGAGGAAATAAGCTGTGTTGTGATTGGTTGTAAGAATGACGGGTATTTGATGGGTTAAAGCAGATGATTGGTAAATTGGAAAACCCGTGTACTGGAACCGCGGAGGAATTTGGTAATTATCAAACAACTTATGACGAAGACGGAGAAGAGGGTGGTGAGGTAGATGGAGAAGGGGTAGGTGAGGAAGAGGTGGACAAAAGGAGAGTGTGAATTCGAGATGAAAATGATAACGTAGCTGAAATGTTGTAAATTCATTATATGTTACATTTTCTTGCTATAATTTTATTATTGGTTTTTTATTTATATTTTGCTAATATTTTATGACTTCTATGAAAATATGGGAAGCGGGAAAGGAATTCTAGCTAGGTAAAGGAAAATACATAGTGGAATATGGCACACAAAATTAGTGAATAAAAAATGAACATTATATTTAGCAAAAAAGGAAAGAAAATACAGTGCAAAATAATGTTTTAAAAAAATTGCGAACATATATATAGATAAATTGGTTGTTAAAAGCAGAATATAATGAACATTGTAGATAAACCCATTAATAAGAATATAGTCCAAAACATTATACAAAAGATGTATTTTTAAATTGAATAAAATGGCGTAGGCAAAACATTGCTGCTAAAAATGAAAAGACTGTGGCAACACATACGTTGTACATATATGAGCACGTGATATAAAACTGTATACAGCATTTTTTTACGGGAGGTAACCTCCGCATCGAGCACAGGGAGCATAATGACTGAGACATGTTTGCAAGGAATGTCAATATTATTAACCAAGCAAGCACGGCGTGCTTGACATTGTAAGCATGTTGGTGTGTATACATTACGATTTTGGTGCACATGATACCACACGGTGTAAACGGTGTAAAATTTTAATATATTTTTTAGCACTCCGTCATCGTATCGTTTGGCAATGCACGATGTGCAGTACCCAGATGATTTGTTACAACAGTACGTTGTGTGTTATAGATGTATCTATGACAAGTAACGTCTTACGACATGAGACCTACACTTGCAAACAAACGTATGTAAGTGAGCATATGGTATACTAAGATGATGTAATAAGCATATGCGGTAAGCCTGGCAAAACAAGCACAGCGGTAGGTAGACCGTATTGGGAAGACCTACGAAGTCGAGCAGTTCTGAATCTGCACCAATGTGAATTAAATGATTTAAAAGTTCGTCGTTGGTAACAAAAGGCAACCGATGTATAATGTATTCTTTAGGTTCTCTTTGTTCGCTAATTTGGCGAAACGGACAACAAGCCATTAAAAGAATGAATGTAAAGTAGAATAAGAAAAAAAATCACTTTTTTAAACAATTTCACTTGTATTTTTTAAAAAAAAAACACTACACACACTACCATACACACTAACGACAGCAGGCGTCTCTTCTTCAAATGCGCGTAGCGCACTCTGTGCTGCGGCGACACAATACTAGCGGTGCTATTTCCTTTCGCTTTAGCGCAAGGCGGCTTTTTGCAGCTGCTGTAATGGGTTGCAGCAGGGGGATGGCCAGTTGACTTACCCGGTAGTCTTCGTCGTGGTACAGAGGTTCGAATCCCAGAAAATGGGCATTATAGCCGTCGTCGCCTTTGCTGTCAGCGTGAAGGCGCCAACCGGTGCTGTGCTACGAAATCGGGGTGGACGTGACGTTAAACTCGGGTAGAAGGCTGCGTTTGGTGCTGCTGCTGGGGAATTTAGAGAAAAGCAAGGGCACAAGTGTGCGGAATGATGGAGATGGTGGAGGTGGATTCTGTGGGGTTATAGGAGTGAACAGGTATTGTGCTGGAAGGGGTGATGGAGAGAGAGGTTGGCCGTCGATGTCACTTATGGAAATGGGGGTGGATATTGGATGTTGTTAAAGGAGGGAGAAGAAACAAAACTGGAGAACGGAGGCAGGGAAGAGCAGGAGGAAGAAGCTGGGGAATCGGATGGAGTTGTATGAGATTGGATGTCACTGGCAGACGAGTCTGATGAAATGTCGATGGTGGTGTACGACGGCGACGACGTCTGAGACGCTGCTGGCGGTGATAAAGCTGGAAGCGCCACTGGAGATGCTGCTGGGGACGCCACGGGAGACGGGTGCTGTGCACCGCTGAGATCAGACTTTTGGTCCACGCAGTCTGAAACCTCAACGATGCTACACTACGACTGCTGAGACGGTGGCGACGACGTCAAAGCCGGAGACGGAGTCCACGTAGCTGGAGACGGGTGGTCTATGATGGACAGTTCTTAAATTCTGGCGATGTCGTCAGATTGCACGTTCACGAACAGCGAAGATGGAGGCCGGTGGAAGCCGTTAGGCTGTTGGAATGTGTTTTCATACACCGGTGCAGAAGAAACAATATGCTCTGGATGGCTATAGATTGCAGTAGCAGTGCTGACGGAGTTGGGCTGTTGGAGGTGAAAAGCGTTTTCATAGGCCGGTACAGAATAATAAATATCCTCTGGATGGCTAGAGATGTTACTAGTAGTGCTGGTGTGAATGATGCTGCTCAGTAATGTGTTGCTTGCACGGTTGTCCAGAAGATGGTGAAAAAAACTCTTCGCTTGTGACGGTGACGGTACACACGTGTTGGTGCAGCATGATGCTGCGTGAAGGTGAAGAACAAGACTGGAAGTAGTGGCAGGGATCCGAAGTGGCTAGTTTTAAAGGACCGGTAATCAGCAGATGATGTGCGTCACAACATGGGCGCCGAGATAAAAATGTTTAAAGAGCACGATAAGTTTAAACATGGGCGTGTGAAGGGAAGTTTAATTAACCCGAAAATCTTTAAATGTGGCCGTGCGGTCGATGATAGGAAACTTTGTTATCGCAACCGGATGCTGCTGTGGTGCGTTGGTGAGACCGGAAGTGTGCCGGAAAAGTGTCTGATTGCAACTCCGGAAGTTGTGGCGCGATAACAGGCTAGGAATTTTACCGAGGACTTTAACTTAGCTCGCAAGCGGAAGTTCCGGTTACGATAAGCAGCGTATAAAAGCAGGCTGCGATAAGCCGCTTGCCGAAGTGAGAATTGTGTTTTGTAAGCGGTGTATTGAAGAAATTAAAAGTTTTAAGTCTATAATATTTATACGGGTTAAGACGGATTAACGCGACACCAACGCCACCTAGCGGCAGGATTATCGTTAATCCATTTGCTTAAAGAGGGGACTTAACTACTTCCATCTGTGTATGTTTAGGTGGAAAAGTTGACATCTTATGAGACCAATCTGTCAAAATAAACCGCATCAAAAACACACAGAGAAAAGAAATTCACGATAATAAACAACAATGCATTCAAAAGCAAATCAATAAAAATGAACGGGTTCAGATTCCATTCGTCAAAGACACTTGCTGTTATTTTCAAGCTAAAGTAAAAAAAGTAAACAACATGAATTTTATGAATAATTTTAGATGTTTGTATATTTGATGATAAATTTATGGAAATGAAGTGGAATGGTCTAGGAATGAAGATAGAAGAAACAAGGCAGTCTGTAGAGTCTGTGCAAAAATATTCAAGATGCATCCTCAGTGTAGTCTACACCCTTAACCTCTTAGTGTTCCAGTGTAGCTTGAATGAATGAATGACCAGGTAATGGAGGGAACACGACCTAACACGGATCTTTTGTGCTTGTCATCCCGGAAGAAATGGATGAGGTGGAAGAACTTCAGGCAGGCCGGCTGACAGAGATCCCTAGCGATCGCAAGCTTGACGACCCGGTCACAGCGGAGGGAAGCTTGGAAAAAGCTTCCTTCTGACGGAACCGGAGAGAATGCTACGATGTGGCAGAGTCGAGAAGAAGTTCCAACGAGCAAGCATCTTCACCATATGTCCGACACTGACCACTCTGCGCAGCCCCCAAGTCTACCTGAAACATGAAAGGGGGAGCGAAATCATAGGAAATGAGGTAAAGGAAATTTATGGTAGAAGAAAAACCACCCCAGCATTGGCCTAGCCAACCAGGGAAAACCACGAAAAACCCAAGGTCAGAATGTCCAGTCCCAGGAACCGAACCCGGACCTCGCACGTTACTGCGGAGCCATTTTGCTTGATTCCTTTGCAGCTTACATAGTAAGTATAAAAACAACCAGTGCCACTTATATGTTATAACTTTAATGATTTAGTGCAGCTTACATTGTGGATTAATGTCTTCAGTGCAATGAATCACCCTCTCAAAACATGTATTTCTCGTAAAATCTCGATATCGAATTTTTTGTAGGAATACAATACCTTCTCCAGCTACTAGGTCCGTGGTAGAGAAAGTAAAAACTAATAGCGAATAACCGGTTGAAGAAAACGTATATAAGTATTTGACAATGCATACCGATAACAAGAATAACTCGGAAATGTTTAAAGCTTCAAGAAAATTTTATTTGACATTGTAAATGTTTTCGTGTGTAACGCTTTATCTATTAGGGTTTGCCAATACAAAAGTCATCACGTACGAAGAGGACTTCACAGGTCTTCGCAGAACATTCAAGATACATTTCATTTGCCATGCCAATATCTTAAACACGTGATATTTTAATCAAAATCGTTAGACCCATTTTTAAGAAAATCAAAATTTCGAAAAATATTCCATGTAAAGGGTAGTTTGGGATGGTGTTATTTTCTTCAAAACCTTCGTGACGTAGCTTTGAAAGATGCTGAACTTAAATACCAAGTTTGATATTTATCCGAGTTTTCATGTTCGAGTTATGCTGTTCACAGACAAACACTTAAGGTGGGATAGAATACGTACCTCTTTACCCACTAGGTACGTGGTAGAGAAAGTAAATAATAAAAAAGAAAGCGTTTAAACACTTTTCATGTTCTTTTGTATCCATAAAATTCTCCACTCCCGTTACAGATACGTATACACTGTACAGTGACCCCAAAAGGTAAACGCGGAAAATTGAGGTGTTCAATAGTTTACGTACGCCTCTTTTGCCGCATGACATAACAGGACCAGTTCTGATAAGATAGGAAACGGTTGAACGGGAAGGGAAAGTATCTGTCTTTCGAGGAGTCCACTAACAGAAAAGTTCGTACTGAACCAGTTCAGTATGTTGACATCGGACAGAATAGACGTATAACTCTACTATTACATTTAGTGCTACTGTACTACAAGCATGAACTTGCATTGCTTCCAGTGAAACTTGTATGTTATTTTTTGTGTAGAAAATCACAGGCTATATGGATTCAGAACTATGTATTGTCGAGACATTTAAGTGCAAAAAAAAAGATAGAAAAATATTCTGATTAGTGCCATCAATTTAAACGGGCCCGCTCCTCGCAGCACCTTGACGGCGGGACACACAGCGCCCGTCCACCAACACTCCGCTCCCCGTGCGGCCGGCAAGTAAAACTGTTTCGCGCCATGTGAAGCACGTGCGAGGACAGCCAAGGCAGTGGAGCATTGGTGTGTTGCCGATAGGTTGTGTAACAATGTATTTTCTTGAGTCATGCAAATTCAATACTACAGAATCGGTATTAGACTAGGAAAAAAAAGCGAAGACGCCACCACGTGCTCACAGAAGAAAAGTTTGATGATGTCGGTGTTCGATTAGAACGATCGCCCTGAAAGTTAGCATAGCAAGCAGTGTCAGTTATGGATCAGCACAAATGCCACAAAAATGCTAAAATTGCGACCATACAAAACAACAGAGGTGCAACCTTAAAGGACAGGGATCCTCAGACTAGAATAAAGTTTTGCGCCTGGTTTCTCGAGTCCGTGCATGTCGGTATCATAAATCTGCAAGTAGTGTTATTCAGTGACGAGGCGTGGTTTCATCTCAATGGACATGTTAACACAAAATAATCGCTACTGGGCAACAGTAAATCCGAGACTCACGAAACCATTAATGCAGAACGATACCAAGCCGTAATTTTGGAACCGTGTTTCACTCAATCGACTGATGAACGAACATAGATGGGGCTACATCCCATACAGCTCGGACTTCATTGCATGCTTTGGTGATAGAGCAATTAGTGTGGGGAGGTGCCCCCCCTAGGTCCCCAGACCTAACACCCTGCGATTATTATTTGTGGGGCTTTAAAAGGCAGAGCATATAAAACAAATCCCCAAACATTAGGTGAACTGCAACATAACATGGGAAGAAATAGCCAACATCTCACAAGAAGAATTACAACGTGTGAATGAAAACCTGTTGAGACGCTGTAACGCCTGTCTCGCAGCACAAAGAGAACATTTTCAACACCTTTGAAACAGGTAAGCAATGTAGATACACATTAAATGTTCGTAATAATGAATAATATTACGTTAGCCTTCCGCGTTCTACTCACTTATGTCATAAAGCTAGAAAGGTGCAGTCTGAATGGCAACTCATTGTCAATAAGACCTGCAGTGAAACATCATCTAGTGCCAAGTGAAGCACTGAGCACTTAAATCATACAGCCAGAAAAGCACACTCTAAATGGCAGTTCAGTAAGACCTACAGTTGAAAATCGAGATATGCCTTTGCAGAAATGGCTGCATTACACATTTCGTTAGTCAAATGTTTAAGAACTGGACGCTATATGCTGGTCTTAAAATTCCACACTGTTTCCATGCAATCGCGAGAAACAACTGAAAATCAACAGGACATAAAAGAATGACAAAGTATTCAACAAATCGAACCCTGTTAGCTCAGTCGGTAGAGCACCTGCTTGTGCTAGGGGTCCCAGGTTCTTATCTTGGCTGGGGGTGGAAATTTTTCTCTAGCCAAGATTATTCCTTATCCTCCCCAGAGTCTGCAAGTATGAATTAGAGAGTGAATGTGTGTATTATCTAATGATTAAAAATCAAAGTGCAGGAAATCCAACTACAAAAGTTCATACGAGTTAGCGCCATTGCCAATAGGCAATAAGTTCCAAAGGAAAGGCCGCCGATAACATCAATGCAGTTAAAGGCGGGATATAAATGGAACTAAAAAAAAAGTTCGAACCATTAATGATTAATAACGGATTTATCAGAAATGGCTTATGCCACAGAAGTTACATAAATAAATTGTGTGTTTTAAAGAGATTTATGTTTTTTTGTGTAGTACGTTTTCGTCTTAAAAGTTTAAATCGAAGTTTATATTAAAAAATTTAAATCAAAACTTTCGAAAAATGTTCCATGTAAAGAGTAGTTCGGGATGGGGGGATATTCTTGAAAATTTTCGTGTCGCATCTTAGGAAGATAATGGACTTGTATACCAAGTTTGGCTTTAAAGGGCTTTTCGTTTTGGGTTATGCTGTTCTCTCTCTCTCTCTCTCACACACACACACACACGGTCGCGTGCGGACCTTTTTGTAAAAATGGTATTATTATTATTATTATTAAGGGGGGCTCAGAACATATATTTCCTGTGAAATCTAGACATCGAATTTTTGGTACAATACTTCCCCTACTTAATATACCTAATAAAGTAAAAATCACCAAGCATGAAAAATTCCAACCAATAGTAACGGTTATCTCAGAAATGGCTGATGGCGAAAATGCCTTTCTCTCTCGAGTCATCAAATATGCAACACGCACTACACCATGAGCAGCACATGAGAAACAAACGAATTGACGGCGAGTCACACTGCCTCGCGAGTCGCATTTTCGCCACCACTGCTCTACGATAATGTTTGGAGGTTCCGGGTTAGATTCTCTTGATCGCCCACTCTGAACTTGGGATTTTCTTGGTTTTCCCTAGTCGATAGGCTAATGCTGGGGTGGTTTCTCTTCTACCACGATTTCCTTTACATCATTTCCGTTTTCTTCTCATCTTTCAGGTGAGCTTATAGGTTTCGTGGCGCATCGCGGTGTCGGACAGATGGCGCGGGCGATTGCTCAAAGAAAAAAAATACTCCCCGTGGACACTAGAGGGCTGCTTGTTTGAGATCGTTCATCGCTCTCTCTAAGCTGCTCCAGCAGTGGGACGGGTCTTCGAGCCTTGAACCGTTAGGGACTTCCGCGCGTCTCTGTGGCCTGTCTGCTTACGGCCTGTAACCTCCTGTGATTTCTTCACTTCATCCCTTCCTCCTGGGGGTGGTAGCCACAGTAGGTCCGTTGTATAACCTATATCTGTATTTATGCATCAGTGCAATAACTAACTTCCTACCCCTTGCAACATTTCTGAAGTGTCAAGAATTTCATCAGTAATCAGTAATTCTCTTCTTATAAAAAATGAATTGAGTTTTATTTATGGACACCCATTAACTGCTTTGGTCCTTAGCAACCCATTCTATGTTGGGCGTGAAAGACCGGTAATTTTGCTTGAGGTTCTTTTACGTGCCGTAAATATTTACGGCACGGGACCACCGGCTATACTTCTCTTCCGAAGGAAGCCATGCTAAGGATTTTTACGCCCGAAAAAATCCATCGCCCTCCGCCTTTTTGAACCCGCGACCTCGGGAACTAGAGGCTAGCATGGTAACCACTACACCACGGAGGACGACATTCCCGTCTTAGACCAGTGTTTCGAATATGTGTTCCTATAGGAAGTAATCAAAGAGAATAACATTATTTTAAGAGAACGGCAAAAGCTTTGCGAGTTTTGTGTAGATGCTTCGAGATGGTAAGTATCCATTTTATTGTTTTATCCACCAGGTATCTAGTAAGTAGAGAATTACTGCATTTTACCCAGAATTTCGATATCCAGATTTCACCGAAAATACACGTTATGAGGTCCCTGAATCCAAAAAAAATTAATTTCTCTACCACGTACCTAGTAGGTAGAGGAAGTATTGCTTTCCACCCAGTATCTTTCAAAGATACTACAGGAAGATTTTCAGGAAAATCCCTCACACAAAACTACCTTTTACCTACGTGGAAACATTTTCGTTATTTTTTATTTTCTCAAAAATGCCTCTATGGATTTTAATTAAAATATAATTATTTATGATATTTACATGCCAAATAAAATGTATATCTTGAATTTTCGGGAATAGCCTGTGAAGTCTTCTTCATTTGGAAGGAATTTTATAAAACTGGTAAACCATAAGGAATACCTATACAAAAACTTACGACACGCTTTATTTCATATAATCTTTTGATAACAGCTATTTCCGGGATATCAATTTTATTGCTTTGAGGATTTTAATACTACTTATAATTTTTCGAAATTCTGTCACCATTCAGTTGTTTCTCGCGATATCATGGAAAGATTATAGAATGTCAAGGGCAGCATATAGCGACCTGCTTTTAAACATTTGACTATCGCTTCGGTTTTCATATGCCCCTTGTACCTACAATGAAACTATTTCTGCAAACTTTTGTCTCAATTAAAATGAAGTAGATAGAAAAGTAAGCTTTTGCAAACCGAGCGAGGTAGCTCCGAGTTAACGCGTGAGGCTCGCATTTAGGAGGTCCCGGGTTCGATTACCGTCGACCGCCCACGCTGACCTAGCGTTTTTCATGGTTTTCTCTGGTCGATGCTGGGGTGTTTCTCATTTCATCAGTTTCCTTTGCTTCTCGTGTTTCAGGCGTGCTTCTAGTTTTCGTGGCGTATGGCGGCGCCGGATATGGCTCGGATGATTGCTCAAAGGAAAGAGTATTCCCCGTAGACACTAGAGGGCTGCTTGGTTGACGGGTCGTTCATCGCTTTTCTGGGCAGCCTCTAGTAGTGGGACGGGTTTTCGAGCCAGGAACTGTTACGGATTTCCGAACGTCTCTGTAGCCTCTCTACTTGCGACCTGTAGCCTTATTTGGTTCCTTCACTTCGTCCCTTCCTCGTGGGGTTAATAGCCGCAATAGACCTCCCGTAGGTCGTAGTGCGCGAGGTGTCCCCCTCCGTTGCTTACCCCATGCCCTATGAGCTTTTGCAAGAATAGTTTATAGAAGCTATGCAAAAATAAACGATAATGGGTAGAGAAAGTCACAGCTTCTTAGGAACACATTGGTTGTTGTGGAACAGATACAATTTTATATGAGAAATTAGACGTCATTGTCTATGTAAGGAACAAATTGTGTGGAGATAAACGACTTTTGTTAGGCTCGTAAAGTTAACAAAGAGGCAAATGCGCTATATGTATATGCAGCAGGCAAACTTTCTCTCGCAGCCAGAGATGTTCGAAGTTGAAATCAATGGAACGAATTTTCTTGGTGTAGACAAATGTTTGCCAAAATAGGAATGTGCTTACTTTGGACAATGGTTCTTAATAGTCATCGAAAGGAACGTACCCGGCTGTAAAGCCAACATATTACCACAATCATTCAGTCTTCGAAATTTAGCTTCATGTAGCTATTGTGAATTTCCCTACCTCAAAGCTTTTCTCATGTTTGTAACATCCTGTATAAACGAGAAGCCATAAGAGGCAGAAATTTACTACAGGAAAATTCGGAACTGATTAAATATACCAACATTTTAGTAGCATTAGCCGTTTCCAAAATATTCGTTGTTTTGTGCTTATGCTTTCCTAGCTGAAGCCTAAGTTGATCGTTATGTATGGATATTGTGACTTTGTCCAGTTTTTCAGCTTTTACTCAATTCTCACTGTCACTTTTTTTTTTCTGTAGTTCACCTTCACTGGGAGTTCGCTTCACTAGGGTGAACTAATCCAATTCTCCGCCACTTCACTTCCTTCGTGACGCAGCCTCTTCACGCTGGAAGGTTCACTTCACTCGGTAGTCGGACACAAGTCCTCCACAACCGTCGCTCTGAGGAAGTACTCACTGCACGTCACAGAAGCCGCCACCAACTCTCTCGGAGAATCGCTCTCGATGACGCACCAGAAACGCAGTCGCTAAGTCGCTCGCACACTGACTTGACTCAATCCACTCTGTCGCACTCGACTCGCAACTCAACTCGCGACGCGACTCAACTCCTCACTTCAAACCCGGCGGAGGGCGGTGGGTTTTTTTCGGACGTAAAAATCCTTAGCATGGCTTCCTTCGGAAGGGAAGTAAAGTCGGTGGTCCCGTGTCGTAGATTTATGACGTAAAAGAACCTCAAGCCTGATAAAGAGACCTCTGAGCAAAATTACTAGACTTTCACGCCCAATATAGAATGGGACGCTAAGGACCACAACAGTTAAAGAGCTTCCATAAATAAACTCAATTTTAATTTTTTCAACTCCTCACATCACACTGATGACGGCCCGTGACGGCTCGCTTATGTACACAATGGAATCTTCCACAGAAGGTTCTGGAACATTCTAGAACTATTTCGACACACTATGGGGATAAAGCTTCCAGAAAGTTCTAGTTTTCTCCCGATAGCGCGCCCAGTGTTTACGCTGGCAAGCGGCGGTTGTCTTGTTTACTCGACCACTCAGTGCCGACCTCCCGATAACCTTGGGCCATAGCCTGTCGTCCTCCGTGGTATAGTAATACCATGCTGGCCTCTAATTCCCGAGGTCCGGGGTTCAAACCCGGCGGAGGGCGATGGATTTTTTTCGGGCATAAAAATCTTTAGCATGGCTTCCTCGGAAGGGAATTAAAGCCTGTGGTCCCGTGTCGTATATTTACGGCACGTAAAAGAACCTCAAGCCTGATAAAGAGGCCTCTGAGCAACATTTCCGATCTTTCACGCCCAATATAGAATGGGACGCTAAGAACCATAGCCGTTAAAGAGCGTCCATAAATAAAACTCAGTTTATGATCACAATGTTTACAAATAAGCGATTCTTCATTTTTAGCGACTTGTGATATAAAAGGTTGCGTATTGTTTCTGTATCTTACATATTATTAGATCTGTTAATATTAAATCGCCTCTAGGAAAATATTTTTATCATAACGTGGACAAAGTAACATTTTGTATGAATTGCATAAAAACTCATTTAAGGCGCATTTATAGGGAACTTTTGAAATAATAATGGGTAGAGGAAGCTGTGCGAGCGTTACAGATAATACAGGGTGGTCCATAAGTATCTCCCTCCCCCAATAATTTAAAATAACTAGTGTCAAACAATAATTATCAAATTTGTTTTTAAGTATCAGAAAGTACATCGTTTGGCAACCTAAAATGATTTTCATTGCCTCATGTCACCTCTGTTGTTGCTGTGACATTCCGAATTGCGATTATGGGAACCCCCAACCAAATTAACAATGGTTACTTGATGTTCATTCTTCCTTGGTCCTTTCAATTAAGTTGTTCTCTGGTGTGTGGACTAAGTCCTGCAGTATAGCCCCCATTAAGATCTGGATAGTTTCCAGGATGTCAGCCCAAACGAGATTAAATGTATGTCATTCGCACACTGCAACAATGCCACAAATGATAATGGTTATGGTGTATTCTGTGTTGGTTACGGTTATCAGGAAGCGGGGGTGGGGGAATTTCGACACTTAAGCGCACGGGCGCCTGTTATGCTTCTGGAAACCTCCAGGAGGAAGAGGTGAAGCGAAGGATACAGAGGGTGATCAGATCCGGGGCGGCAGGCTTGAACACAGTCGCCTATTGTACTTCTGGAAACCTCGAGGAGGAAGAGGTGAAGCCAAGGACACGGAGGGCGACCAGATCCGGGGCGGCAGGCTCGGACATAGGCGGGGTCCCTAACGTATCCAGATATTACATCCTGACGCCGACGGGACTCCTAACAGGCTACTCTCCCCATGGAGAGATCTCCCCGAGGGCCCATCCCACATCGAACGCCAGTGTCACAAAGCAAAATCCATCGCCACAACCTCACCCGACGTCCGCTTGCGTAATCCTTCAACACTGAAACATGATAATCAGGTATATGAATTCTCAAGCATTAAAGTCAGGACGTAAGAAAATTAGGTTGAAGTGTTACTGGACTTTACGCAGTGACGTCGCAGGTAAACAAAACCCCCATCCTTCGTACGGGCCATTCATTTCAAATCGTACAAAGAATGAGAAAAATGACCTCGCATTTTTTAAAATCATTAATAATTGCTACATGTGTCAATTACTGTAAAAGAAAACAATTTTCATAAGATTAGCTCTTAAATATTTATAGTTTTCGAGTTAAAATTCGGTGAAATTTGCGTTACTTTCTGAATCTTATATCGGATTTCAGTGAAATAGGATTCATTTTGAAGTTGAATGTTTGCTGTTGATGGTGGTATATACCAATAACATAACAATAATTATACACAATTTTAAACCCTTTTTTTTTTCATGTATTAAGTATGAATGCATTTTTCATAAACATTAAACTTGTATAGGGTTGAACCTCTTTTTATTACACATTGATTTCAGTTTCATGGAGACCCATCTAGGAAACTGGGAAAGCATAACGAAAGAATAAATACTTAAGCTCACACTGTACACTTACGTCAGACTGTCAGCTGCCGTCTGCCACGACATGGGAAGAGGCTTGCAGTGAATCAAGGTTACCAACAGGCTTCAAGGTTGATTGGCTACGTCTTCTTATATATTTCCGCACTCTCTGTTGCATATGAATATGTCGTCACCATGTTTTACTTCGAAAGTGGAATGAACGCATGCGTTGTTAGGGTACCTGGAACTACGCGTGCGTGTTCGAACCTAGGGCGAAGCACTTGTTCCTCAACTTTGTACTCCTCTTTTGGAATAGGAAGGATGTTATCGTCCTCAAACTTGATGCTGCCCATTGATACAATTCACTTGGACGTTGGAGACTTGCTCGAGCTGCTAGTCTCTTGATAGTTCCCCAACGCCATCGCATGGCCCCTTTCCATGAGATGTTGCAAAAAAGTGTCATTCTGCCTTTATTTCAAAACCTTCTAGATGACTACATAAATTTGAAAAGTTTTTTCCGATTTTTATATTGGGATGAAGCACCATCAGTAAAGTAAATTATTTTAGCCAAGTTTTGAAACTTATCTTTGATGAGCTTTATTAAATATCTCTGAAACAACTAAACTGCGACTGCAGCATGTTTTAAACAATCGGAAACTGCAGTGAACCACATACAATTGACAGAACCACCATCATTATAGCAGATAACAAAAGGTTGTAACGTGGCCTGGTTGTCGTTCCAATGAAACCGGAAACCTCATCTTGGAAGGCAAATGTGTAATTTTCTGAAAAATCCATTAAAACGGCAATTTCTGTTGCTTTCAGGCTAGTTTATTTTTGTTTTTGTTTTTTTTTTTGTTTTTTTTTTCTTTCTTGGTGGTACAAATTTTGCTGTGTTGTATAAACAAGTGTTTTTTTTAATACTGTCAACTTCTCCAATAAGACGTCAATAAATTCATCTGTAGGTTTCTCCAAGGTCACTAATGTTCTTTCAGCCGTAATCCAGTGCTGGTACATTATTGTACCCACCAAAGCAGAATGGAATACAGATTCAGTATGTTCTTTCAGTCGTGAAGGGCCCGGGCACATTTTACATTTATTAAAAAAGCAGGATGGTTGAGGTGTGTGAGGTGAGGTGCAGTGGTGGTAAGGGGGTTCTTCCTGATGAGTTAAAAGTACTAGTTTCGCGCCATGTGGCTGCCACTAGATCCCGCTAAAACAATGTAGAGGCCGAAGTAATGCGAATTTTGAGAAACCTAACCTAGTGGTAGGATATCTGTCCTTGAAATAACGATAGAGTTCCTCCAAATTGCGTAGAATTAGTTTCTTCTGTACTTTTTTTTCCTGCTTCTTAACTGTCACGTAATGTTTTTTTCCAGCATTTGTCGGCAAGTTCTTCCGACTTGTAAAATTCAGTGACTAAATTTAATTTTATTTGAGAATTTTACTTTAAATAATTTCTGAGCTACGAGTCTCAGAATCACGTAATATTATTTAATTATGGTAATTTGACTCTGGAAAAAAACCCTGAACCACTTATTTATCATAGCTGCGATTTTGAAAAAGATATTAACTTAATGTCTACTTTAGACAGAAAATTGAACCCCCCCCCCCAAATGCAAGGTTCCAGGCTGTCCGAATTGAAATGGAACAGATAGTTGGCGTTTGCAGACAACACTCAGCAGACCGTGTTTTACCTGCCGTCGGTGACCCTAGACCGCTGTTGTATACTTCTTTGTACTGATAATGGTTTGAGTGTAGCTAACTTGAACCCAACTGCTTAAGAATGCCTAGTATTCGCCTCCCAACCAGCGAAAATCGCGAAAAAAAGGTGAGAATGATTGTCCCCAGGAATCGAACCTAGAACCTTCCGAATGGCAGCCTCACGGTTACAGCGGAGCCATCTCACTCGGCGACGTATTTTATTAAGTCCTGGCAACATTAATTTATCACGTTGGCAATTTAACACGAAAGCATGTAGTTTAAACTAATTATATATTTCATTCGCAAAATTTCGTTAGAGAAACCTGTACTGAAGTAGAGCTCGGGTCGGGTCGGGTTGGGTTTTGTGTCAATGAAACCTTGCCTGAACTCCCGTAAACAGTGTTTGGACTTAACAGTATAGTGTGCCATAACAATGGATGCACAATGCACTGTACAATAATGTAGTCGCACATGATTGTATGCTAGCCTGGAGTCCTCTACATTCTACAACATCGCAATCAGTTCAGCTTTCATCCGTTGTCAACAAATGATTTGTGCGGCCAGTGGTGTCCATCCCCCAAACGCTGTGGCGCATCCCTCCTAAGCAATCACCCCCCCCAGCTTTTCTGAGAGCTCAATTTAAACTATTCAGTTCCTTTTCTATGTTGCTTGGAAAGCTTCGCAAAGGGGCTGTCTTATCTAGGTACACAATAAAAGCTAAGTTATTGGAAAGCTAAAATGAATAAAAAATCGTAATATTTACACCAAAAATTACACACAAAAATACTTGGCAGGTGGTGTATTTTATTACTTGGTATTTCAGTGTATCTAGATCTTGTTTCCAGAAAGGTGTATATTATGAGACCATAAAAATATTTAATACTCTCCCTAATGATCTTAAGAGAAAAGTTGACAATTTCAATGTCTTTAAAACTGCTGTTAAAGAGTACCTATACTCAAAAGCATATTATTCTGTACAAGATTATCTGAAGGACAAATTATCCTGAGATATACATATATAGCTCTCTAAGTAGTATTCGTAAATATTAATGACAATTGCCAGTTATATTTGATGCCTGCTCTAGAATTAATGAAGCTATTTAAATGTATGTATCGTATATTAAGAACTGGCAGTAAATGCTATGCATTACAAATCAAATGGAACAAAATGATGAGACGAACAAAGGTACAAGCCTAGTGAATGTTAAAATAACTGTTCTATAAATATGTTAGCCTTATAACGGTAGGGAGGTATTCGACTTTGTACAAAATTACACCTGATTTGTTTCATTTTGTATATAATATGTCTTTATTTTATTTTAAATGTTCTGTATTCTATGTAATATTTATGTATATATGTAGCTATATTGTACATTTCCTTGACGCGCTTAGAGTATGTGTCTATTTTATTTAAAATGTTTTATATTCGATGTAATATTTATGTTTATATGTAATTTTTGTACATTTCCTTGAAATGTTCTGTGTTTACAAGCCTCTATGGCTGCTAGTGAACTCAAAGAATGCAATCTAATCTAATCTATCTAAATAGATCAATACAGGAAGTGTAATAACGCTATAGCTTCTAATCTAAACAACTACATACCTACCTTTAATGTTATAATTCCTTTTATACATTTCCAAAACTTATTATTTTATACGCCAAATTGCACCGTAGTATGGATTGTACTTAACATTAATTTGGGGGGATACAGCACGTTTAGATTAACAAACTTAAAGATACAAACTGAGTTAACAATTACGGTAGTCGATTAATTGTAATGTGTTTATATTACCTGCATTAATTTACTTAAATAGTTTTGTATCCCCCTGATAACGTTCCTGATAACGCAACTTGCGCCGTGATCCCCCCCCCCCGCACCTGGGCGGCCCTGTGTGCGACTGAAGCAGATATTTTTGCGGCTGAGGTCCATTTTACATGCAGAGACTCGAATGCATCCCCTTTTAATACAAAATGAGGACAAGCCAGGTCTTACCTGGTAAATATGCATGCGATAGGCAGGTCACATTGGCTTATCTTTCCAGATCTATTTTCTGAATAGCCAGTATTGCCAACCAAAAGAAAGAGTTTCGCTTTGAATGTACTGAAACTCCCCTACACAAAATTATCAGAATACTAAAATTCAAACAGAAAAACATGAAGGTAAATTTATCATATTGAAAAGGTAGAATGCGGCGCCGTGGCCGAGTGGTTAGACCGCTCGCCTAAATTTACTCATCGAGGCGGCCCGGGTTCAATCCCAGGGGATTTGGGTGGACAAAGCGGCGTCTGGGCGGGTTTTCTCCGGGTTCTCCGGTTTCCCCCGCCGTTTATTCCAACTGCTCCATCATCACATTTCCTTTCATCCATTTCACCTTCATTTCGTTTCATCTACTTCCTTCCTCCCATACCAGGCATCGGGCTGATCACCCATCCTGGATATTCTGTCTGATCCATGAGTGTCTGCTCCTCGACGGGCCTCTGACCTCAGGCACCCGCCTGTAAGTCCTACATACGAGGAGGTTAAACAGAGAAAGAAGAAGAAAAGGTATAGCATAGCCGGGATTTGAACCACCGATATCCCGCTTACGTACCACTGCTCTAACTAACTGAGCATGCAACATGCCGGCACGATTTTAACCTCTCAAATTCATTCCAGCGTTAATTAATTATTCTTTCACACGTGGCGTGTGTAAGCTAAAGTTGGAAAGGTAGAATCAGACTGATAAATTCAATACCATAGCTGGAATTTGAACCAGGGTTATTCGGCTTACCGTCCGCTACTCTTAACCTTTTGAGCTGAATCTTTACATTTTCAAGTTTCGCCTACACACGGCAGGTGTGAAAGAACAATTAACACTGATTGACCTAATAGTGGTTAACTATGAAGACCGGGATTAAAACCCTTACGAGATTGTAAGTCACAATTTTTGTATATGCTATCTCAAAATGAATTTGAGAACGCCTTTTGGTGTACCGGGAAATATGTTATTCTTTTCGAGAATTTAATGTCGTACCCGCATGCTGCCATGGTAACTCAGGTTGTTAGAGCAGCGGCACGGTAAGCCGAAGATCCATGGTTTAAATCCCTGCTATTGCAATGAATTTTTCAATTTCTGTGATCTTCGTGTACTTCCGTGAGGCCGAAGCGACATTCAAAAGGTTGAGCCGTGCTCAGTCATTCTTCCATCACTCACTGTTACCAGTATTACGTAACCTTTTTTTTTTTTTAAAAGTTTTATTTAGGGTCGTTTTAACCTTCCTCTAGGTTTTATCACGACCTTTCATGTACAGTTGTTTACATTATTGGATTACAGTATAATACTTACACATTATGTATACTCGTACATACAGGTTACAATTTGGTTAAATGTATTGATGGATATTAAATAATTTAAGAAAAATAATTACTTTCTGGATGAAAATTACATCATTGAGTGCTGCAGAAATATTTCTGGGCATACCAATCTGACTACGTTGATTTTCAAATGTTGGACATGTTAGTACAATATGTACTACTGTTAATGCTATTTTACATGTTTCACAAATTGGTGGAGAGCTTCTATTTAACAAATAATAGTGTGTCAGTTTAGTATGCCCAATTCGTAGTCGGGATATTACAATTTGGTTTCGCCGCTGTAGCCGTCTTATTGGATATTCTTGAGTTGAAGTTCCACGTACATGAAGTTTACTTGTAGAATTGTTCATCCATTCTTTGTGTATTTTCTTCTTAAAGTGTGAGACTGCATCTTGGAGAGGTATTGTGTTGGTAGTTCTGTAGCTTGTTTCGCTGCAGTATCAGCTCTTTCATTACCGGGTATGTCTTTATGAGAACTGAATGACTTTTCTAAGTTATAAAGGATGGTAACAAGATTATGTATTTCGTTTACAATACTATTGGTAGGGAACGTGTCTTGTATTGCGTTTAAGGCTGATAGAGAGTCACTGATAATTATGTAAGAGTCACTATGTGCAGTTTTCAGAGCGTATTCTAGTGCCTTTTTAATAGCATTTAATTCACAACTAAATATAGAGAACAAGGATGGTAATTTGTATTGGAGGATATCTCCACATATTATAGCGCATCCATTGTCTTTTTCTGTTTTAGCACCATCCGTATAGATGCAGAGTTTGGATGTGTATTTTTCTAGCTTTTCTTTAAATAACTGCTTTAAATAACGTAATCTTGATTAACAGGAAGTGGAAGTAAAAATAAGCTATGGGTAAATAATTTATAGAATAGTAATGAAAATAAATAATAATCGTAGAGAAAGTTGTTTGCTTTTTATACATGAAGTGAAAAATCTGATGTGTTACATTCACATGATTTTCTCTGCCCTCTATCGTTTATTAGTGGGTATACAGATTATTCTTACGAAAATTTATCTTCCTATCTACTACATTTTAATCGAGATAAACCTTTGCAAAAATAGCTACGTTACACATTTCGTTAGGATACAAAGAGAACAGCGATAGTAAAATACTTAGATGTTTAAGAAGTGGACGCCTTAAAATTCTATTCTGTTTTCATGCAATCGCGAGAAACATGTTAGCGCGAAGGTGAACACGGAGCCGAAGCTCTCCTAAAAACCAGGGCAAGGCGTCAACCGAGTGACTCTCTTCCGTGGAGTTTCCCATGAGGCCAAAGCTTACACAGGGATGAAGGGGAAGACTACTGATAACCTCGGTATGGTCGACAGCGATCTAGCACGCCGTCTACCAGCTCTCCAGGTTGGTGCCGGAGGACATTGAGGTGCCTCACATCACCGCCTAGACGTACCAATCTCCCATAGGCATCGGGGACCACTGCCCTGTCAACTGAAAATCGATGGGACTTTAACAAAATGACAAAGCATAGAACAAATCGAACCATTAATAACGGATATCTCGGAAATAGTTGATGCTACAAAAAAGTTATTTGAAATAAAAAAGAACACACACACAAAGAGACTTTCTCAAACATTTTCCGGGGACCTCACAACGGTGTGTTTCAAGTGAAAACTCGCTTTCGATGTTTTGGGTGGACTACGGTACCTACTTCCTCTTCATACCGTAGGTAGATTGTAAAGAAGGTAAAAACCAGCTGAAACAGCTGACTGTCTTCCGTAAGTATAAGCATGGAGGAATAAATACACGATGTATCTTATTGGTGTCATATATTTGGGGGACGTGTTCCTGACATCAAAACAGTAAAAAAAGTTCATATGAACATGGGTCTGAAAATCATTTATTTCAGAGTTACAACACAAAATCGAAAGTTACAAAAATTACTCGAAGTGGCTTCCTCTTGCTTCGATGCATGCAGTAAGTCTGCGTTCTATGTTCTGGCGTACTCTGTTGAAAATTCCTGGTGTGTTTCGTATTTGGTCAAATCCAGTTTGGATACGTCCTCTCAAAATGTCAACATCAGGTACAGGAGTCGCATAAACCAAGGACTTCAAATGTCCCCAGACGAAGAAATCCATTGGATTCAAATCAGGCGATCGAGCAGGCCATGCAATGGGTCCCACTCGACCAATCCATCTTTGCGGAAATCGATCATTCAAAAAATTACGAACTATCATACTGAAACGAGCTGGAACACCATCGTGTAAAAACCACATTCGTTGGACGATGTCCAGAGGCACATTATCAGTTAAGTGATGCAACTCATTTCTGAGAAACTGGAGATAGGTTTGTTCATTCAGACACGGAGGGAAGAAGTAGGGACCAATAAGGTGATCATGAATGATTGCACCCCAAACGTTGAGAGAGAACCTCTTGTACTTCATTAAGATTTTCAAATTCCCAGTTATGAGTGTTATGAAAATTGAAGATGCCGTCGCGAGCAAAACCAGCCTCATCCGTGAATGAGATACAGGATAGGAAATTGATGAACACAGCGCACTGCTGTAACATGCGTTGACAGAAACGTCTTCTTGGCTCAAAGTCCGCCTAATTTAATCCTTGCACACGTTGAAGGTGATACGGGTACAGAAGATTTTCATGCAGAATTCTCCAGATAGTCATATGACTAACTCTTTCCCTTACAGCCATACGTCTTGTCCTTTGTGATGGGTCTGCATCCACAGCACGAAGAACTCGTTCTTCAAGCTCAATACCTCGACCACTCTTGGTCTCCCAACATCCCTAGTACTTCCCTCAAATGTACCATTCTCTCTCAAGCGTTGGTGAATTCGTGCGAATGTTCTTGCACGGTAACGGCCTGTCAGGGTACTTTTCTGCATAAAGTTCACGTGCTCGTGCTGCATTGTCTGCACGGCCATACGTGTAGTGCATATCTATCTGTTCACTCATGGAATACATCTTGTTTGACCTATAACAACGAAACGGTTGATTTTCAGACCCATGTACATATGAACTTTTTTTACTGTTTTGATGTCAGGAACACGTCCCCCAAATATATGACACCAATAAAGATCACTCTCTATAGCAAAGTCAAGTAGCTTCACTTGAAATAATTTCTAGCTAATTATTTTTAGCGTTATTAAGGCAGGATACTTTTGATACGAAGCAGTGGAATTCTGGGTTGGAATACAACACGTTATTACCTAACATGTAGAGGAAGTAAAAACTGGAATGTTAACCTTGTAATAATTGCTAAGTTTTGCTGAAAGTTTCCATTTAAGTGGTCAAAAGCATGTAACATGGTTCATTTTACGTAATATAAAATACTGGCAGAAAAAGTTTTTTGAATACTCTTAATGTGCGTTGCAGTCCTATGCAGAGGAATATCTAATTATATCTATGCATAAAGCTTTAATTGTTTCCGAAATTAACTAACGAGTAAAATGAAAGTTTGGGATGTAACTACAGGTAGGATATATAGAGGAATTCGAGCACAGTTTTTTGGGCATATATGGGAAAGGATAGGGAAAACGAGGATAGATGGGGCGGTTCAAGGAGGAAAATGGGTTTATATGGGAGAGATAGGGAATACGACGACCGATAGTACGCCAGACGGGGTTGAAGGAGGGAAATACGTTTATATGGAAGAGATAGTAGAGAGGTGTTAGGCTAGACAAAGGCTGTGGAGTAGAGTATGGTTTATATGAAAGGTATAGGAAAACGAGGACGGGTGTTAGGCTAGACAGAGATTGTGGAGTAGAGTGTGGTTTATATGAGAGGTATAGGAAAACGAGGATAGGTGTTAGGCTAGACACAGGCTGAGAGTAGAGTATGCGTTTATATGTATGAGAGGTATAGGAGCAGGAGGAGAGGTGCTAGGCTAGACAGAGGTTGAGTAGAGTATGGGTTATATGAGAGAGGTAGGGAACAGGAGGAGAGGTGTTAGGCTAGACAGAGGTTTAGGAGTAGAGTATGGTTTATATGAGAAATATAGGAAAGCGAGGCGAGGTGTTAGGCTAGACAGAGGTCGAGGAGTAGAGTATGGCTTATATGAGAGGTATAGGAAAACGCGGAGAGCTATTAGCTTAGGAGAATTGAGTATGTGTTTATAAGGAGAGATGAGAAAACGGAAAGAGATCCTATGCTAGGATAGACAGGTGTTAAAGTTAGGTTAGATAGCAAACCAAGGAGTGATACTCAGCTAGAGAAGGGCAGGAGGGAATGCGCTTTATGAGAGGGAGGGGATACGGGGAGTGGTGTTAGACTAGACAGAGGTTGAGAGTAGAGTATGCGTTTATATGTATGAGAAGTATAGGAGCAGGAGGAGGGGTGTTAGGCTAGACAGAGGTTGAGGAGTAGAGTATAGTTTATATGAGGGGTATAGGAAAACGAGGAGAGGTGTTAGGCTAGACAGAGGTCGAGGAGAAGAGTATGGTTTATATGAGAGGTACAGGGAAACGAGGAGAGGTGTTAGGCTAGACAGAAGTCGAGGAGTAGAGTATGGTTTATATGAGAGGTATAGGAAAACGAGGAGAGGTATTAGCTTAGGAGAATTTGAGTATGTGTTTATAAGGAGAGACGACAAAACGGAGAGATCCTATGCTACGATAGACAGGTGTTAAAGGTAGAATGTGTTTTATATATGTTAGATAGGAAACTAAGGAGATACTAAGCTAGACAGGAGGCAGGAGGGGGAATACGCTTTATGAGAGGCAGGGGATACGGGGAGAGGTGCTAGACTAGACAGTGGTTAAGAGTAGAGTATGGTTTATATGAGAGGTATAGGAAAACGAGGAGAGTCGGTAGGCTAGACAGGTAGTGTAGCAGTAGGAATATGGACTTATATACAGGACAGATATGGAATAGGAGGGAGATACTAGACCTTGAAAGCGACTTTAAGCGAGAACTTCATGAAAATATGTTTCATGTCAATGTTCTAGACATGCCCATCACGTAACCTATTCAGGGAAAAGGTGACTCGTTCAGGGGAAAAAGGTGACTGCTCAGGGAAAAAGGTGACCCACAAAGGGAAAAGGTTGACCAGCAAAGGGAAACACGTGACCCGCAAAGGGAAAAAGGTGACCAGTAAAGGGAAAAATGTGACCAGCAAAGGGAAAAAGGTAACCAGCAAAGGGAAAAAGGTGACCAGTAAAGGGAAAAATGTTACCAGCAAAGGGAAAAAGGTAACCAGCAAAGGGAAAAAGGTGACCAGTAAAGGGAAAAATGTGACCAGCAAAGGGAAAAAGGTGACCACCAAAGGGAAAAAGGTGAGCCATAAAGGGAAAAAGGTGACCTGCAACGGGAAAAGCTAACCCACTCACACTAACAGGTAAGTAATTCAGCTAGTATTGCAAGAGGCTGACTGCATCATAGCAGTGTATGATTTCACAGGTAATTCAGCTAGTATCGTATGTATTTAGGCTAATTCATCTAGTATCACAGGAGGATAGATTCCAGAGGCTAACTGCATCATGGCTCTGCATGATTTCACAGGTAATTCAGCTAGTATCGTAGGTATTTAGGCTAATTCAGCTAGTATTACAAGAGGATAGATTCTAGGGTTGGGTATAGCTTAGTGTCGTATTTCACAGGTAATTCAGAGAGTATCGTAGGTATTTAGGTTAATTCAAGTATCACAGGCGTTTAGAGTAATTCAGCTAGCATTACAGGAGGGTAGGTTCCAGGGGTCGGTTATAACATAGCTTCATATTTCACAGATAGTTCAGGTAATATCATAAGTATTTGAGGTAATCGACATAGCTTCACAGATATTATTGATAATTTCGATCAGAGATTTGTATCACAGCTATTTAAGGTAAATGCAGGTGATTCAGGTTGTATCAATGGCATTTGAGTCATTTTAACAGGTAATTCATCTAGTATCATTGGTATTTAAGGCAAACCAGATAGTATCACAGGTGCTCGTGCTAATTTAGAACAGGAATTCGTATCAGAGCTAGTTAAGGTAATTTCACATGATTCGGATAGTATCACAGGTATTTAAGTCATTTTCACAGGCAATTCAGCTAGTATCGTGAGCATTTAAGCTAATTCAGCTAGTATCACAGGAGGCTAGATTCCAGAGGCTAACTGCATCATAGCTATGCATGATTTCACAGGTAATTCAGCTAGTATCGTAGGTATTTAGGCTAATTCAGCTAGTATCACAGGAGGTTAGATTCCAGGGTTGGGTATAGCAGAGTTTCATATTTCACAGGTAATTCAGAGGGTGTCGTAGGTATTTAGGATAATTCAAGTAACATAGGTGTTTAGAGTAATTAAGCAAGCATTACAGGAGGGTAGGTTCCAGGGATTGGTTATAACGTAGTTTCGTATTTTACAGATAGTTCAGGTAATATCGTAAGTATTTGGGTAATCAGCATAGTTTCACAGATGCTCGTGATAATTTCGATCAGAGATTTGTATCACAGCTATTTAAGGTAAATGCAGGTGATTCAGATTGTATCAATGGTATTTGTGTCATTTTAACAAGTAATTCATCTAGTATCATTGGTATTTAAGGGAAACCAGATAGTATCACAGGTGCTCGTGCTAATTTAGAGCAGGAATTCGTATCAGAGCTAGTTAAGGTAATTTCACATGATTCGGGTAGTATCACAGGTATTTAAGTCATTTTAACAGCCAATTCAACTAGTATCACAGGTACTCATGGTAATATAGAGAGTAATTAGATTATAAACATTTCTCATCCAACGTTACAACAATTTATATACTTTTTTCTAAATCTTACAAACTTATTATATGTTAAACAGTTATTGTACGATGCGGAGAGGGATAAACTGCATATTGGTTCACAAATTGAAAAGCTTTACGTCAACATACCTTTATTTTAGTTCGTTGTAGGTGTCTCTCCCCTTTTATCTAGGCTTGAGACTAGCACTAGGATTGCTCCTAATGGCAGGGTTACCACCTTCCCTTCCATCTTCTTCTTTCTTCATCAGGCGTCTGCTAGTTGCATACACAGCACACGGATAAACTTCATTTTTAAGATTGTATACTCACGAGAAAATCTTCATCTTCGACTTACATTCTCTTAAGCACTGTTTGTAATACTCTAATGTCCATACGCATAGGTAGTTAATCCATCCTCAGCAATAATTCTTTTATCATCAAAGGGATTCAATGTAATTTTATTCACTTGCACAGTAGTAGCAGCGTGCTTTCATGATAAGATTAGATTCATAGGCGTTCTGATGATTTCACAGGTTTTAAGACAATCAGTATAACTCTCAAATGTAAAGTACTGCTTAATAGCACTACGTTTATACCCTTAATCTTTTTTTATCATTGAGCCGTGGATATCTAAGGCATACATCTTAGCTCGTAGTCCGACAAAGCGCTGGATGATTTTGCTATTAGCCTCATCTTTAAATTTTCTCAATACCTTCTTGTTCTGAGTAGAGTAACATATATGGTTGGCAGGGTAATCAGATGTATCGAGATGCTCAAGAAAACGTAGCTTTTCCTGGTACACATCTTCAGTTGTAACACGATGAATGAACGAATCAGTGTCCATATACATAAGCTTCAGGTTTTCAGCTCCATAATAAGGCAACAACACGTCGTAATGATAGTTATACATTAATGTCTTGGAGATGTCCAACACACTCATACCAATGTATATAGGCTTGTTGAATACAATCTGACGAGAGGCTATATGTACAGCAGCTAGATTATCAGCATATATCGTCCTGTCGATAAACGTAGGCTTGGCGATCAGCTTCTCTAGAGTTTTTTCATTGGTCACCAGTCGTATATCCATACGGTTACGCAGGTTCTCCATAGTTTTTCCAAACATGGCGTTGTTAAAGAGCTTGTAGAGATCCTTCTCGAAATCATTTGCAGCTTGCTGTCGTAGCCTGTTGTTAAATTCTACATAAGGTTTTAGCCACCGAGACTGTCGGAATTGTAGCACACGATGAATTTTTGTTAGTCGTAGTCCATGATCAAGAGCTTGCTTCAAAGCCATGTAATGCACTACATACTTCTGTCGAGGTCCAAGATGGGGTATCAGTTTCTTTGTAGATGCTTCCAATGGTTTCATACACTCTGGCAGGAAAGGTAGATCGTTGTGTAGATCGTGAAGTTCTGCAGGATACTCGATATCGACTTCTAATATGTACCCATGAGGATCATCTTCTTGTAGTCTTTCTAAGTTGATTTCTTCAGGCAAAACCCACTGAAATCCACCAAAAGGAAGGCCGTGACACATTACCCACCCATATTGGTTATTAGCGTCCTCGTATGTGATAAATTGGGTTGGTCTCGACGGATCAAACTTCTCCATATAAGTGTTATTAGCCTCTGCATACCGATGAGAAACTTGACATAAACCTCCTCTTATACCTGATTCCACCATGAGCAGTTGATCATAATCTTGTAACAGCTCTAACTTAATTCCAGTATACAGTAACAGCGTCCCATGTAAGACCTGGAGAGGTAAAATAATGGGCCGGATCGACTTTATGTGTTTTGAGGGTTTGCTCTCTGAACGTCTCAAAGACGTGAGCTAGAAGAAGTACATCCGAAGTTAAGTAGAGATCGCTGTACTCTCCCAGGTTTCTCACATTAAACAGCTCCCATACATTTCTAGCATGATCGTAGTCAGTATCAGTAATTTCTTCTTCATTTAATCTATTGTAGAAGGAGTCCTTAGGAGGCAAGCAGGTCTCGTTCAGGACATCCCATGACGTAACAAAATCATATGGAAATACACCCTTACGGGTCATCAACTTCAATTTATTTTCTCCAAAGTACTTTAGCGTTTCAGGATACGAGGTTAGATTTTTTACCAATTTATCCAAGCTTGTACTGAGGAATCGGAAGCTATCCACAAATCGAAGCTTTATATCTCCTACATACTTGGTGAATGAGATATAGCTTTCTTCAGAGTTAGGAATTGCCTCCACACGTTCACTTGTACAACCCAGCTCCTTAACAATGAAATGAGAGTCATATCCGTTAAGGTTATGCATGAAGACTGGTATATATTTAGGTGTTTTACAGGCTAAATTACATTCATTATGAAGACTTCCACGATATTCACCGCTGATGTGATCATGGTCGCGTACTTTATAGTTCTCTTCTGTAAAGGGTTTTCCACACAAGTAGCATGTCGTAGAAGACTCGAAATCCTTTTGCTGTTGATCCGTAAGTTTCAGAGGCTTGGCAGATTTGTATATGTCATCAATCATTTTTGCAAGGGATGTCAGGTACAGCATAAACTTCTGAGCAGCATCAGCACCACGATACACATAGGGTTGCTTAGGAAGACCAGTTTCGAGATGTTCAACACTGGATGTAGGCTTCACGTAAACACAGAAGCTCATTGGTGTGTGCTCTTGATAAGGGGTTGTATAGGAAGTTTCAGGATTGGGTATACACGTATGGCATGGAGTGAGAATACTCTCAAAATCAGCATAGATGACATAAGGTACTTTCAGCGTCCTCTCAACATTTTTAAACTGTACAATTGCTTTCTCCTTGCTAGGCATAACTACCCTTGCAACACCATGTTGATTACAGGTGGCTGCATGTTCTTGTAGTTTTTCCAGTCCACTTCGTCCATATCGATTATCAAAATGTGTAAAACAGCGCTTGCATGTATAAACACGTTCATTACATTTAGTTTTCTGACTTCGAATGATCTTCTCAAAATTCTTTATATACACGTAGTGATGTTTTCCACTGCTGTCATTCAATAGTAGCAGGTCGCGATGTTCAGGTAGTTCAATATCAGCAACCTTTATCGGATACACTTCATGCTTCTCATCAAGCCCGAAAACGTTAATAGACATATTGTTAAGCTTCTCAAATTTAGGTATTTGAGAAAGTGGAGTAGGGTAGGAAGCACAGCTGAAGTCGTACTTGTCTTGAAGTTGTTTGTATTTGTTCACACGCTGTGCATTCTTCCCTATGAATTTAGCTAATATAGAGTACATGAAACATTTCTCGTCGGTAAAGTTCTGAATGTTTATACACGCTTCTTTAGCTCCGACAGATGACGGTAGTGGTATGTAGCTACTTCCTCGTAACGGGTTGTACTTGTTGATACGAAGTCGAACTCCTTCCACAGCAAGCAAAGCCCAGCTGCTACCCTTAAGCTGAGACTCCTCCATTTCAGTCACCAATTTCTTGAATTTCACTTCCATCGTTGACTCCAGATCAGTTTCCAGGAAAACAGCTTGATTCCGTGTTTTAAATGTTTTGTCACAGGTTTCTCCAATACTGTTAACAAATCGACACTCAACCAGCAGATTAATTTTAACACTCTTGTGAATACCAAGCTCTTTATGCACAGCCTGGATTATGCGTTGTTTTGCTTCATGCAGATACATATTTAGGTCCTTAGCTGATTCGCATCGTATAAAATACGATTTCAATCGTCCTTCAAATGAAGTTTCGTATTCTTAATATCACAGTCCTCCATTGTTGACAGCAACTGATGTTTAGTTGGCTCCAATCTTCTTTTCTTCTGAGGGCTGCTTATTTCACATATATCTTCGTGTCGCTGCCCCTTATAACCATCTTTGAAGGTTACATTACAATGTTTACATTTGAAGAGCTTCTTGCAGCTCATCTCGTGTCTTCTCTTGTGATAACCTTGGAGAAACTTCTTCCCACATTTTCCGCATGCATATCCAGTAGCGCTTGGAATAATATCCTTATACGCTGAGTTATTCATCTTTATTCTTGATGTAATAACGTATTAATCACTGATCAATGAAATGTAGACCTCTTCACCTTGATACCACTTTAGAAAGCTGATTATTCTTGGAGAGAACTCGATGTTAACACCTCAAGACTAATTAGCACAATGAAGTCCAATGCCCTAGATCACCATATTTATAGAGGGAGCACGAACCTTTTAGATCAATCATAAACTCGCTCCATAACCAGCTGTATATGATCGCTCAACGTGTATTAACCCCAGCCATATAACCTCAAGTCCAGAGACAGGATGTTTATGACGTCACACCCAGAGACAGGATGTCTGGCAGCATCAAACACGTTTAAACTCGTCTCATAACTACCTGCTTATGCTGTCACACCAGCAAGAGACGTATTCCCACACGCTCATTCAGACATATATTTCAAATTCAAGCCTACCACCACTACCACCACCATCACCACCTATTGTACCAAGGTTAATTCAAGCTGTATTATCACAATACTTAAAAGTAAAAGCTTAAAAGGAAACCTAGAAGATGTCCCCCTTATTTAGTTAAATGTATGTATATACTACATTATTTCATGTTTTTATTCCCTTTTCAATTCTTCCTTTCCATCTTCTCACAGAAAGACCATTACATTTCACTACAATCACGAGAAAAGCAATTTTCCTAGAGTTACACAGATTCTAAGCTTCTAAATCGAACCCGGTAATACTTTTAATAAATGTATTTTAGCTCCCCCACATCAGCATCAAGCATTTAATCTTTACTCGAACCTGATATGATCCATAGGCTTGAAGATATATGAAATCACCCCTTCGGGATTCGATCTAAGTACTTTAAAGTAATATTTGTCATGATAACGATATTTAAGGACTAGATACTCTGTTTGCGTTTACCTTGACAGGTCTATCTAAATTAAATTACGAGTTATTAAAGTTGCAAGTAAATTTCATTGAATCGGTATTCGAACCCAGAACACCAGGAACAAACTTATGTATAATATTAGTTTGACGTGTTAAACAAAGCTATATTCAGTTACGCTATCAATCTAAGTGATATATTCTAGAGTATAGAGGAAAATTAAGGAAATCATTAAAAGATGGGGATTCGAACCAAGCACAACCTATTAGCAATTATATACAGCATTAATCACCCAGTACAAAACCTATCAATCATGCTTGATCCACTCCTCTACCTTGCTTAGTTCCCGAGATAATAGAGATTTAAAAATTAAGGATCGAACCCAGGACGTCAGGTATCTAACTTTGCATTCGAAAGAAACTACCTAATAACATAAATGTAATAAGGTTTATTTAGCATCTTTATCTTAAGTAGTTTAGGAGTTATTAAATTTATAATTAAATTACATTTTATCGGTATTCGAACCCAGAGCACCAGAAACAAAATTATTTACAATATTAGTTTGATATGTTTAAAGGTGCTGTATGCAGTTACAGCATCTATCTAAGTGATATATTCTAGAGTATAGAGAAAAATTAAGGAAGTCATTGAAAGATCGGGATTCGAACTAAGGACAACTGATTGGAAATGATATACAGCATTAATTACACATTATAACAGCTATCAAACATGCTTTGGTCCATCCCTCTACCTTTCTTAGTTTCCGAGATAATTGCGATTTAAAAATTAAGAATCGAATCCAAGACAACAGGTACCCAAATATGCATTCTCAAGAAACTACCTAATGACATTAATGTAAGAAAGTTTATTTGGCGTCTTTATCTTAATTAGTTTAGGAGTTATTAGAAGATGAATTTGTAATCACTCCTAGGATTCGAACCCAGGCATCCCGGTCAACTTGGAACAATGTCGTAATGACGCGGCGCATTCAAAAGAATTCATTAGTTTTTATCCCATTGTTCTATCTCTTTTCATTCAGGAGATATAAGCGATTAAACAGTAGATATAATATGATGGGGTGGGTTACACATGTTTACATGTGTTTACAGATGTCGATTATATCTTATCAGTTGTCGGCATCTTCCTATGCTCTTAAACATACATATTATATCTACTGAACAATTGGGAAAATTTAAAGATGAGGCTAATAGCAAAATCATCCTACGCTTAGTTGGACTACGTCCTAAGATGTATGCCTTAGATATTCAAGGGTCAATGATAAAAAAGATTAAAGGTATAAAACGTAGCGCTATTAAGCAGTAATTTCGTTTGACAGCTATTCAGACTGTCTTAAAACCTGTGAAATCATCAGAACGCCCATGAATCTAATCCTATCACGAAAGCATGCTGTTACCACAGTGCAAGTGAATAAAATTACATTGAATCCCTTTGATGATAAAAGAATTATTGCTGAGGATGGAATAACTACCTATGCGTATGGACATTACAGTATTACAAACAGTGCTTAAGAGAATGTAAGTCGAAGATGAAGATTTTCTCGTGAGTATACAATCTTAAAATGAAGTTTATCCGTGTGCTGTGTATGCAACTAGCAGACGCCTGATGAAGAAAGAAGAAGATGGAAGGGAAGGTGGTAACCCTGCCATTAGGAGCAATCCTAGTGCTAGTCTCAAGCCTAGATAAAAGGGGAGAGACACCTACAACGAACTAAAATAAAGGTATGTTGACGTAAAGCTTTTCAATTTGTGAACCAATATGCAGTTTATCCCTCTCCGCATCGTACAATAACTGTTTAACATATAATAAGTTTGTAAGATTTAGAAAAAAGTATATAAATTGTTGTAACGTTGGATGAGAAATGTTTATAATCTAATTACTCTCTATATTACCATGAGTACCTGTGATACTAGTTGAATTGGCTGTTAAAATGACTTAAATACCTGTGATACTACCCGAATCATGTGAAATTACCTTAACTAGCTCTGATACGAATTCCTGCTCTAAATTAGCACGAGCACCTGTGATACTATCTGGTTTCCCTTAAATACCAATGATACTAGATGAATTACCTGTTAAAATGACACAAATACCATTGATACAACCTGAATCACCTGCATTTACCTTAAATAGCTGTGATACAAATCTCTGATCGAAATTATCACGAGCATCTGTGAAACTATGCTGATTACCCAAATACTTACGATATTACCTGAACTATCTGTAAAATACGAAACTACGTTATAACCATTCCCTGGAACCTACCCTCCTGTAATGCTTGCTTAATTACTCTAAACACCTATGTTACTTGAATTATCCTAAATACCTACGACACCCTCTGAATTACCTGTGAAATATGAAACTCTGCTATACCCAACCCTGGAATCTAACCTCCTGTGATACTAGCTGAATTAGCCTAAATACCTACGATACTAGCTGAATTACCTGTGAAATCATGCATAGCTATGATGCAGTTAGCCTCTGGAATCTAGCCTCCTGTGATACTAGCTGAATTAGCTTAAATGCTCACGATACTAGCTGAATTGCCTGTGAAAATGACTTAAATACCTGTGATACTATCCGAATCATGTGAAATTACCTTAACTAGCTCTGATACGAATTCCTGTTCTAAATTAGCACGAGCACCTGTGATACTATCTGGTTTGCCTTAAATACCAATGATACTAGATGAATTACCTGTTAAAATGACTCAAATGCCATTGATACAACCTGAATCACCTGCATTTACCTTAAATAGCTGTGATACAAATCTCTGATTGAAATTATCAATAATATCTGTGAAGCTATGTCGATTACCTCAAATACTTATGATATTACCTGAACTATCTGTGAAATACGAAGCTATGTTATAACCGACGCCTGGAACCTACCCTCCTGTAATGCTAGCTGAATTACTCTAAACGCCTGTGATACTTGAATTAACCTAAATACCTACGATACTCTCTGAATTACCTGTGAAATACGACACTAAGCTATACCCAACCCTAGAATCTATCCTCTTGTAATACTAGCTGAATTAGCCTAAATACCTACGATACTAGCTGAATTACCTGTGAAATCATGCAGAGCCATGATGCAGTTAGCCTCTGGAATCTATCCTCCTGTGATACTAGATGAATTAGCCTAAATACATACGATACTAGCTGAATTACCTGTGAAATCATACACTGCTATGATGCAGTCAGCCTCTTGCAATACTAGCTGAATTACTTACCTGTTAGTGTGAGTGGGTTAGCTTTTCCCGTTGCAGGTCACCTTTTTCCCTTTATGGCTCACCTTTTTCCCTTTGGTGGTCACCTTTTTCCCTTTGCTGGTCACATTTTTCCCTTTACTGGTCACCTTTTTCCCTTTGCTGGTTACCTTTTTCCCTTTGCTGGTAACATTTTTCCCTTTACTGGTCACCTTTTTCCCTTTGCTGGTTACCTTTTTCCCTTTGCTGGTCACATTCTTCCCTTTACTGGTCACCTTTTTCCCTTTGCGGGTCACGTTTTTCCCTTTGCTGGTCAACTTTTTCCCTTTGTGGGTCACCTTTTTCCCTGAGCAGTCACCTTTTTCCCCTGAACGAGTCACCTTTTCCCTGAATAGGTTACGTGATGGGCATGTCTAGAACATTGACATGAAACATATTTTCATGAAGTTCTCGCTTAAAGTCGCTTTCAAGGTCTAGTATCTCCCTCCTATTCCATATCTGTCCTGTATATAAGTCCATATTCCTACTGCTACACTACCTGTCTAGCCTACCGACTCTCCTCGTTTTCCTATACCTCTCATATAAACCATACTCTACTCTTAACCACTGTCTAGTCTAGCACCTCTCCCCGTATCCCCTGCCTCTCATAAAGCGTATTCCCCCTCCTGCCCCCTGTCTAGCTGAGTATCTCCTTGGTTTCCTATCTAACATATATAAAACACATTCTACGTTTAACACCTGTCTATCGTAGCATAGGATCTCTCCGTTTTGTCGTCTCTCCTTATAAACACATACTCAAATTCTCCTAAGCTAATACCTCTCCTCGTTTTCCTATACCTCTCATATAAACCATACTCTACTCCTCGACTTCTGTCTAGCCTAACACCTCTCCTCGTTTCCCTGTACCTCTCATATAAACCATACTCTTCTCCTCGACCTCTGTCTAGCCTAACACCTCTCCTCGTTTTCCTATACCCCTCATATAAACTATACTCTACTCCTCAACCTCTGTCTAGCCTAACACCCCTCCTCCTGCTCCTATACTTCTCATACATATAAACGCATACTCTACTCTCAACCTCTGTCTAGTCTAACACCACTCCCCATATCCCCTCCCTCTCATAAAGCGCATTCCCTCCTGCCCTTCTCTAGCTGAGTATCACTCCTTGGTTTGCTATCTAACCTAACTTTAACACCTGTCTATCCTAGCATAGGATCTCTTTCCGTTTTCTCATCTCTCCTTATAAACACATACTCAATTCTCCTAAGCTAATAGCTCTCCGCGTTTTCCTATACCTCTCATATAAGCCATACTCTACTCCTCGACCTCTGTCTAGCCTAACACCTCTCCTCGTTTTCCTATACCTCTCATATAAACCACACTCTACTCCACAATCTCTGTCTAGCCTAACACCCGTCCTCGTTTTCCTATACCTTTCATATAAACCATACTCAACTCCACAGCCTTTGTCTAGCCTAACACCTCTCTACTATCTCTTCCATATAAACGTATTTCCCTCCTTCAACCCCGTCTAGCGTACTATCGGTCGTCGTATTCCCTATCTCTCCCATATAAACCCATTTTCCTCCTTGAACCGCCCCATCTATCCTCGTTTTCCCTATCCTTTCCCATATATGCCCAAAAAACTGTGCTCGAATTCCTCTATATATCCTACTAACTGCGTATGTTAAAGCTTTTTGAAAGTTAATTTTCAACTTCTTATAGCGATTTTCGCCAATTTTCATAGGCACATTAGCTTAAGAATACTTCCTCTCACATTTTTACCCGGCCTTGGATCTGGCAGCTGTGTTTTACAGCTTTGCTGGCGGTTTAAAACTTGATTTGCAGGAAAAGGTTTTCGTCAGTACTTTATATCCAGAAATTTTCAATAACTCGCGGTTCCGTTTGCTATATATGGAATACATATTGACTAGTAAACACAGTAATAGAAACCAGATGACCTTTAAGAACGAACTATTCAGTACCTATTAAGAAGGTAATCAGCAACCCATTGTGCACCTTAAGGTTTAATGACTTCCTGAAAAAAGGGTCAGAGGACAAACTGTCCATGGGCATAATACGATATTACCCACGAGAACAACAATACAGTGAGAATACAAATTGTATGAAAATGATCTGGCGCTTAACAGTGCCTACATACAAAGCTCCATGCGTAGGGTACTTTATGTCCCAAAACACCTGCTCGTGTTAATACATTATATATACTATAGTTTTCAAGATGCTATAGTTTGCTGCTTCCTTGCGTATGGGATTCCAAGCACTATAGCCAGCGCTAGTGAATCTTCTCCATTTTCAAGGTCGGCAGAGAGAGAGAGAGAGAGAGAGAGAGAGAGAGAGCGATAAGCCAGTCTGGAACTATACTCAAGTTACCTTGAGTCTGGAAGCAGACGCCAAAGTTTGCTGTTCTGTGCGCCAAAGGCAGTAAAAAGGTTACATTGCACCGGTCCCCAGCTGATTTGAGCCTGAGACAGAGTGAGTATATAATGCACATGTTGCGAAATACTTAAAACGCCGGCAACATTAACTTTTAAGCACCGAATTGGGTTTTGGATTTCTGTGCATGCTCTGGCATGTTGACATTGGTGCTTCAAGCATTTTACATTAGCCCTTCAATGTTTAGTCGTAAACATTGATTAGGTGCATGAAACTCAGTCCACACATATCATATGACCCGAAGTTGTAGTGTTTAAGGATGCTACGAAATTCATGGAATGAAATTTTTCAAAGAAGAAGCATAAGTCTTGTGACTGACGACGTCGAGGACGAATACGATGAAAGGCGTCGTCGGTAACAGTACGATAATCACGTGCATCTGTACAAATATTTATGTGTAATTGTATGTGGGTATGTGTGTTGAAATGATGTTATGTTAACACCCTTATAATTGCAAATTGTATTAAAGTCATCATCATCATCATCGACTTCTCACGGTGTACGTGTAGTAGTGTGCCTTCTAATCCATAGGGTCCGAATTCATATCTGGTTTGGGGTGAATTAAAGTTTTTAAATGAGATTTCCATTATCCTGAGAAGACAAATGTAGCATAACTCTCAGCTATATGGCCCTGGGGTTTATTTAAGTATTTATTTTATGTAATTCATTCATTGTTAGTGATTTTGTAAGATGTTGTACGGTATCCTTAGTAAACAGAAAAACAAAGGAACAAAATAGGTACGCCGTTCTAGTTGTCATCCACCGCACAGGCAAGGGGATAACTGCCATACTAACAAGCAGCCTTCTATTCCCTGTTGGGGCAGTTACTGTTGCGTGAATAGGCGAGTTTTCACCTCACTGTGAAAAGACGTACGCGGGGTAGCTTTCGGCGCCAAGGACTTCGTTCTCATCTACACCATCGGTAATAGTCTGTTGTACTTATTGATTGCGACGTTTAGAAATAAAAGTATCTACTTCAAAGAACACCAGAGAAACAGTAAATATTTATTTATAAGTTTATTATTATTATTATTATTATTATTATTATTATTATTATTATTATTATTATTATTATTATTATTATTATTATTATTATTATTTACAGGAGGTCCCAAAGAGCCAGGCGGTTCGTAATCAGGGTTACTTAAACAAATTCCACAGTTGCTATAGAAAATAAATAACTATCTACCGCTATATAGTATGTGTGTTAAGTAACAAAAAAAACTTGGTATAAACATACAATAGTTAAATAATTGAGTAACAAACCAGTAATAAAATACTGATATGTACACAATAATAGAATAAATAATTTAAAAACATAGACCAGAGGTATGCAGTAGCTAGTAATAGACAGAGAAATTAACATAATTTAAACTCAAAACATAGGCACCTTGCAATAATGGGGATTTACGAGAGTTTTCTTTATTTTAACCACAGTCTTGTAGTATTTTGTTATCATACAACTACAAGGGATCTATAAGCTAAACAAGCATGTTGAAAAATTGATTTAGGTAACATTTGGCTTTCTTTTGAAAAGCATAGGATTTAAGCAAATATTTACATCATCTGGCAAGTTATAATATTATATTAGTGACCGTAGTGAAGGTTTTAATCCATATTTGGTTATTGCTACAGGTAGCATTGCAGAGTTTTCATTTCTTCTAATAATATTACGTTAAAGTTTTGGTGTTTTTGGTACAAATAATGCTTGTATTGGAATTCTAACCTTGCCGATTCTGGTTGTAAACATTGTAAGGGAATGCACTAAGTTTCTTTAGCAGTAGAATAAATAACTGTTTCGAAAGTTTTTTAATTAACCTTTATACATTCAAAACCAAATGGAATCAACAAATTAGATGCTGAAGGTGGGAATTTTTGTTTTATATGCTAAAACCCAATAATTTTATTACAAATTTTGCAACAGGTTTCATTTTGAAATATGAAAATTTAAAAAAAAAAAAAAAAAAATAGGTTTTTAAGTAAAAAGCATAAACTCACAGAAATGAAACTGCCAAACATATGCAACTTGTGTTATTACTCAAATCTCCAAAAATGCATCAATGTCCATTTTAAAATTTTAGCAAATACACTTGGGTGAGACTTGCAGAGAAAGGGGCATAAAAATGTTGAGATTAGGCCTCGACATCTTAAATCCATCCCTGCTTGTACCAATGTTGAAGGTGACCATTTCCTTTAATGAGGGGATGTATTTAAGGGGGCTGAGGGCTCTGCCCCATCCCCCAAAAATTATTCTTTTCTAGTACTACAATAACAGTGAAAATAATTTGATAAGGAAAGGCAATCATGAACATTTTAGTGCAGATCAGTCCTAGAGGGAAGTAGGTATTTCTTCAGAAAAGGAATCTGTATTTTTCAAAGAAACATTTTCTTAGACAATCTGACAATGGGAAGCTTCAAAAAGACTTCTTTGGTTTCTATGTTCTAGATTTTATTAGTTTCCACTTCTTCTGCAGAAAGGAGTTAATTTCTACACAAAGACAATTAAAGACATGCTTGAGAAGGACATGTGAATCATGACTAATGTTCACTCTGATATTCATGTTTCTGATAATGAAGTTGTAGATGTTTGCTGGTGTTCCAAGAAGACTTGATTTTAGGTTTGTTCCCACATGATTCAGAATCAATTCTGAATTATCTGAGTATGCGCAGTAGCTAAGTGTCATTCCAACTCAGCAGATAATCAGTTCAGAACTAGTTCTGAACTTTCAACTTGCTGTTCCAATGTATTTGGGAACTAGCTCGGAATGAGTGAAATCAGTTCTTGATCAAGAGTAGGAACTGAAAATTCTGGACATACGCAAATTGTATAGTCTACTGTGCATACTCATTTAGTTCAGAATTGATTCTAATCGCTTGGAACAAACATGCCAGAGAGTATAGAGGAAGTGATATATTATTTTGATGCTCACCTCTTACCAAGACAGCCCAGGATCAATCCCAGGAAACCGCATGTGGGGTTTGTGGTGAGCAAAGCGGCATCTGGGCTGGTATTCTCTGGGTTCTCCAGTGTCCCCTGCCATTCATTCCACCAATTGCTCCATCATCACCTTTCCTTTCATTCATCTCACTGCCATTTCATATCATCTCCTTCCTTGCTCTCACGCCAGCCTTGTGCTGATCACCCATCCTGGCTGTAATCTCTTATCCATAGTCTGTGCTCCCTGACAGGCGTCTACCCCAGGCACCCACTTGTAAATCCTGGGGAGCGTAAGTCCTAATAATAACAGGGAGGGTAAACGGAAGAAGATAACTTATTTTGAAAGGAAAGCCTTCTCATTCTGAAACAGCCATAAAGACAAAGTGTCACAAACAAATAAATTAACCAAACATTAAACAAGGAAACAAGCACAAAAATAATTGTATAAAACGTAATAAAATACATCAAAAGGGTATAGGGTACAGTAACAGTAATTATAAAAACAAGCAATAAAATCAAAACGAACAATTAACAAAATCAAATTTCAAAAGGCAGTTAAAGGGGTACAGTATATAGATGGTATTTTAAAATTGAAATGTATGCTTTAATGGCCAAGAGTGAAACATTCTTAATTAGCTGGCTGCCTAGGCCAAACCTCTTGCAGAAGCGGACAAAGAATTTGGGGATTGTGTGTCTCGCTCTTACCATTAGACCTATGATTTCAAGAGTTGAGACTGTATTTCTCTATATTCAGCAGAAAAAGCCTCATTACCTGGAGGAATAAATTTTAATATATAATTTATTCCTCCACGCGTGATTACTTCTACAATACAGAATATCAAAGGTGTTTGGTAGGTTTGTAGCATTAAGCAAAGCTAGTTTGAACACTGTTTGTCTTTAATTGACATTGTGGAATGAAGAAAGGCTGTGACAGAATGGTTCAAGTAGTGTTGCAACCACACAAAATTCTGAATTAGTTCTGAGAGTATACTCGATTGACACATGTGCATAAGAATGTGTTGTTATTAGTTCAGAAGATGTTCAGAATCGAGTGCTGGAACAAATCTTTTGTATTATGAACATCTTTGTACTTTTAAATTGTTTATAAAATTTTAAATTGAAATGTGTTAGCATGTGAAAAATGTTGTATAACCTACTATGTAGGAATCACTATATTTATACAGACATGCCAGACAAAAAGTCGTGATTTCTGCTTCAGAATGCAAAGAGCACACTTATTTGAAATAATAACTCTTGACAATGATGTGTATAGATCAGTGTATTATGGCTGTTTTATGCTGGTTAGTCACCTTTTCTCCCCCCATCTTTAATGGTATGCTCTTAGTACAATGAACAGCTGTAAATGTAAACAAGCCACAGTCTGTTCTCTACCCTCTAGGCTGCAATACCACAAGCCTTTCATTTTACTTGAGTAAGCAAGTGATCAGGTTTAGACTGACCTGAAGCATTTGCTGTGCAGTAGAGGATTAGATTGAATAGGATAAATCAAGAGAAATTGTTAATATTACTTATCAGGTTTTCAGCACTAAAAATATATGTGAAATTTGAAGCTTTCCTGGTAAAACTTCTGATGATACGTTCACATGCATTTCCCTACCCTTTTCATTTATTATTCGGTATACAAACTATTCTTACTAAAGCTTATTATTCTGTCTACTTCATTTTAATCCAAATAAACCACTGCAGAAATGGCTGCTTACAATTACAAAGGGAATAATGACAGATAAATGTTTTAGAACTGGACACTATATGCTGGCCTTAAAATTCCATACTCTTTCCATGACATCACAAGAAACAACTGAATGTCGACAGGACTTCAAAGAATAGCTAAGAATTGAACAAGTCAAACCATTAATAATGGATATCTCAGAAATGCCTTCTGCCATAAAAAAGGTTATTTAGAAAAATTTTGTTTTAGAAAGATAACATGTTTTTGTGTAGTACGTTTTCATTTATCGCTTAACGTTTACCAGTTGTACAATATTATACAGAATTCCTTCCGAGTGAAGAGGACTTCATAGGCTATTCCCAGAAAATTCAAGATATACATTTTGTATGTCATGTAAATATCTTTAATACCTATAAGGCATGAAGATTTTAAAGAAAATCCCCCATTCCCAATTTTTTGAAACTTCTCATTTTCTCAAAAAGGCGCTAACAATTTTGATTGAAATGCCATATATGAGTCATTCCACATCAAACCAAACACACATAAAACATCATTTTCCCTGAATTTTAGTTTACGTGTTCCACACATAAAATAAATTGACACATATTTAATATTTTGTGGAAAATCAAATTATTTTAGGATTTACAGCGTACATAACATTTTTCTTATATGTGCACAATGTTACATAAAAGTAATTTATTCTCGAAATACACAAAGGCAGGAATAAGAACAATATGTCGCTTTGTAGATAAAAACATTGTGATTTTCCTTATATAAAATACAATTTTTTCAGAATAGAAAAACAATCACTTCTTTAAGTATAAATATTTTAAACAGCAATATCATATTTAACCCCTAATATTAAAATCTGGAAAAAAACAAAGGAGGAATCTATGATATATTTTGTTTTAAATCTGTTAATATTAGGATGGATCTTCCTTAGAAATGCGCTTTTAAACAGTTTATTTGTGATGTAGATTGAATCACACCTTTTTATTCTCACCTTCACTAATTAAAAGTTATATAAAACAGAAATGTTTTTGAGGGCATTCATCCTCATTGTCAGCGACTGGGTGAGTTTCTGTTTTATATAACTTTTAATTAGTGAAGGTGAGTGTAAAAAGTGTGACTCAATCTACATCATGATGAATACTTCACTGTTAATAATGCTTCTGTTTTTAATCTTTAACAGTTTATTTGTGTTAGAGCATAGGGATTTAGAACATTGACTGCTGACCGGGAGCTTTACACTGCAGCAGCACGCCACGCCGGCCGATGCATTATGCAGTGCGAACATGATAGGCTATCACTTCCGATGTTTGGTGTAACTTAGCAACTGGAATCTGATATTCTATAAAACCTCTCTCCGCTGTTTCATTTGAAATGTTACGTTGTGTTTAGTTTTTTTTCATTAGAAGTTCATTCTTAGCTCTGATTTCTGAAAGTGCATAATGAGTAAGATGAAGAAACATAGCTATGATTATTGTTTCAATCCATTTAATGTTTCAAAGCATAACACAAGGCAGAAAGGTTACCCGCAATATTCTTACAAACTTAAAAATGGAGAACTTAATTTTGTCACCAGACCTAAAACTATGTGATGCGTGTTGAAAAAAAAAAAACAACCTAAAGTACCACCCACTGATAACAGTGATTGTGTGCTACAAAGTGCCAATGTCATGAATATCCAGAAGTGGTTTGAACATAGTGACCATTTTAAGGCAACGTACAGCAATGTGAAAGGGATGCCTGGTACCTTAGAACTAAATTCATTTATCTCTATGGTGCAACCTTATGGTATTCACTTGAGCCTGAAGGGGAAAAAGTGCACATTTAAATTGTAGTTAAGTTGCCTCCCATAGGATAAGATTGAAAGTTCAAATGCTTCTCAACTGTATGCCAAATTTAAGTTACATGTGTACAAACTAGTGCAACTTAAGTGTTGTAAACAGTTTACAAGGCATCCAATGACAGACTGCTGCTCCTATTCTCCAGCCGCACTGCGCTGGAATCCCGCTTCATATCGTTTCTAAGTTATTTTATTTAAAATTAACTATACAGTAGCCAATCTTTGTTTTAGGTAAATATATAAAAAAAAAACTACAAGGAATTTATGGGTTAATAGGAATATATATTTTTTAAGTGTTTGGATTTTAAAGATTTATGTAAATAGTTAATTATATCAATTATAATAAATATTAAGTAAAAGATTACATATTAGGCTTTGTTTGCACTTTATAACATAATTTTCTCACTTATCACCTGTGAGATATTCCGATTTAAATGTATAGGGGTGTACCACTTTTCATAAGTTGGATTGCACAATATGTTTTAAAATGTTGTGATTTAAAAAAAAAAGAATTTAAAACATAATTCACTTTGTTTTTGTAATCCATGAACAAAATTTGAAGTGAAACAGAGACCTGATGGTCAGATTTTGTAAACATTTGTGCGATTTGACGTGGAATGACTCATATTAAAGATATTTACATGACAAATGAAATGTATATCTTGAGTGGGAAGCACTTTAATTAAGAGGAATTTTGTATAATTTTTTATATCTGGTGAATGTTAACATATAGACAAAAATGTAGTGCATAAAGAATGTAGATCTCTTTTAAACACACAATTTATTCCAAATAATTTTTTTACATTGTTATTGGTTCGAATTGTCAATACTTAGTCATTGTTTTAAACTACTATTGCTATTCTGTTATTTGTCATGATGTCATGGAAAGAATATGTAATTTCCAGGTCAACATGTAGTGACTAGCTTTTAAACATCTATGAATTTTGTTGTTACCATCCCCCTGTATCTAAAGTATTAAGTTGAGAGCCTCCAAACACTAACCATATCAACTAATACATTGTTCCCATATCATGACTGTTCCATGATAACACGAGTGGAGAACTAATCACAATAATGGAGCAGGAGCCACATAATTACCAAGCTTCAGCATGTGTCTGTCAGGAAGCTATACCAAGTGAGTCAGCTGCCCTTAGGTATTCGTATCTATGCAACCCGCATTTTATAGACTAATGTGAAAACATTCACCCTTTTATCAAAAAAACTGTTATTGTAGCTCTGTCCTTCTATTTGATACTATACACAACCACCATTAAGGATTAAAGGCCTGAATGAGCCAAGGAGCCGCAAAAGGCTTTAAAAAGACAACTTTTCATGGATATAATGCTTGCAAGGAGATAGAGATAAGTTTTCCCAAAGAGCGGGGGACAACACATTCATTCTGACTGAGTGGATTAGCTGCCGGGATGTGGTAAAGCAACGGTTAGCTTCGGAAGTTCGAATCTAATATAAACATCAAATTGTTTTGGTTACTTTTTTTCTCCTTGCATTTATTTTCTGTATTTTAGTATACTAATCTATTTATTTTTGTTATTGGCTCTCCTATGAGCCAAAGACACAAGAATTACAATCAGATAATTGTGTATCATGCTTACGATAATAATCTGTACCTATCTGATGTAAACCATATCACGTAGTTAGCTTTTATTTTTTTGGGCACATATTAAATCTAACAGCTTTTGTTTCATGTTTAAACCTTATGATTCACTTCTTCTACTGACAAAGGATTTGTAAATGTGCTAAGTTCATGGTAAACAGAATAATAAATTGTTAAAGAGCATGAATTTCATCAACGAAGTAAATGTTCAAAATGACGACCCCCTTCATCAATGCACATTTATGTATGTTGCCAGAAAGACCTTCTTGCATGTTGTAACATGCCTGATGTAATCTGTCTGCATTCTTCACACATGAGTGCCTGGAAATGATTTGGGCTTTGCGGTTCTTCTTTACGGTAGAAAAAACATGGTGATTATTCTATTTTGTACACACTTATAATGTTATCAAAAATGTTCTTTGTATCATAATATCAAATTATAGGCCAAAAGATATAAAACAAAAGGTAATAAAATTTTTGAACCTAACACGACGGATTTGAACCTGCACTAAAGCGGCACAGTGGTAAAGAAACTATGATAATACCATTTGGCCAATGCTACGTTGCGAGTTGGGGTTCCTATATGAATTAATAATAGCAAAACTCAAGCCCACCTCAAATCTTTACATGCGTTTTGCAACTTCATACAGCATTTGGAGGTCATTTTGGTAACTTTAACTCAAATAAACAAACTGCATCAGCCATTTCAATTACTGTATGAACTGAAATATACCATAGTTCGTGACAGAAGAGAAATTATCTACCTAATGCTTAGCATTTTTTGACAAGGCTGTACAACGAACCTTTGTTGGCTGACGGCTTAAATCTAATTGGTCGCACTGCTAGATCTTCCATTTTGTTTTCAAATAGTTTTGTCAACCGATGCATGTGATAAGCTGTTCCTTCAGGGGCATTTTCAAAGGTGTATGCTAAAGAATAAAAGTTTGTAAAATCAGCTTAAAGTGCCACTGAAACTCCCGGTGTCAGGGTGGGATGTTTTTGGCATCGACATACATGACGATAGCATTCTGTCCCGTAAAACACTTATGCACTGAGTTATCTATCCCTCCTCTATAAAGTGTTATGCAAATCAGCCTTTAGCCTTTTGAAGGAATTCAAGAAAGGCATAAGTCACATACATTGCTTAGCACATTGCATAAATTCAAAAATAAATAGGGGCAGCTGACTCACCTGGTATATTGCAGCTGCACAGTGATACCCACTCCTGAGGACATAAAGCCCCTGCCTAAGTAGGCCCACCAACTTACTGCTCAGTTTCTGTTCAAGTCACCCAGTACATATTAAAAACTAGAGTTCGGCAAGTTCAGTTTGTTGAAGAATAAGTAATAACAGTTTAACAGAGATATCTATAATACTCTCTTGCAAATAACTTAGCATGTTTGGGATCTCTGATCTTTCTCACTTAAGCTATCATTTATTGAGTATAATTCATTATCTTTATTATAACTACTTTTTAATATTACCAATTATTGTACACCTCTTAACATCTTAAATGTTACTTGTGTAATTTAATATTGTTTCCAGCCATCAGTGAAGATTGGAATAAGTTCATTATGTCCTCTAGTGGAAGTGAAATCCGTATGGTGAAGTCAGTTGTACTCTCAGGTTATGGTGGTTATGAAAAACTGGAGGTAAGCATATTTTCTTTTTTGCATTATTAAAGCATGCCGTAGCTTCTGCTTCTTCAGATTAAAATTATACAGTGCAGTCATTTTATGGCGAGGCTACAGATCGCACGTATGTGTGCTCTGCACACTGTCTATTACACTGGAGGTTTTTCGTTCCATAACTTAAGTGTTTCTTACTCACTATAATGAATACTAACATTATTATAAGTGGTGTCTATCTGTGTGAAGACATACCTGGCATTTTCAGATGAAATTTCCATTCACACGCATAAGTTCTTCTTGCATAATGTTCATAATTTTTGTTTTTATATGTCTTTAAGTTCATCTATGCTGTGGGGATTTTTGCATTAAACTTTACTTCTTAGAGTTCCCCACAAATACATGCACCAATTTTGTCAATTTTTTTCCTGCATTAGAACATCTCGTTTTCACTTCTCAGGTTTAGCCATTCCATTGTTATAAATTCATTAACCAGACATCTAACAGTTTCTCTACTGGAACTGAAATACCAGGAAATTTCTCCTGAACTTGTGTACACATCTGTCTACATTTTTACATATGTATTGTATGTAAAAATTTGTTGTTCAAGTGTGAATTTGTTTGCAGGCATTGCAATGGACTATAATAACAAGACATTAAGGGTGGTATTCATAGTTGATTTTGGTTCGGACCGACTTGCTACTTCCGGTGGATTTACAGTGGACCATCGATTTTCTTATTCATAGACCAGGACTTGCGTTGGTCCAGGGATCAAAGAGGGGTAGATTAAAGCCAGACCATCTTTACAAAATGGATGACTTTGGAGTGATGGGTGTGGCTGCTTGCATAGAATTCGCGAAATGAGACGGTGGAGTAAAACTATGTACCAAAATTAGACATAATCGGAAAGTATGGTGACCTAAACTTCAAAACAAATACAGGTTTAGTAAAGCAAAGGTTAGAAGGCTGATAAAACGGATTCATCCTAACCTATATGACAGACGATAACCGAGGCTTGAGTATCTCAATTGATACGATGCTAATAGCCACATTATGCAAGAGAAGGGTATCAAGAAAACACTACTGACCTTAGTATGGTGCCAGTAAGCCGCATTATAACTGTCTCATGTGCCATTGCTAGATTTACCTTCATTAAACCGGGATTACGATGCACTTTATGTAACAGGACGGAATGTAACGCGAAGTTAAGAAATTCTACTAAAGTAAAAGTCTAATTAGGATGCACTTAACATAATGGGAATGAATCTTGATTGGTTGTTCTTCCAAATTCTTAAGTTACATTGTTAAAGTAAGCCACATTAAGGCAAACCTAAATAGCTCCATTTAATACAATGTATAAGACCTTCACATTATGTCGTGTTGAGTTAAGGCACTTGGGTTAAGTTCGAAGTAATTCAGCTTTACTTACGTTTTCCCGGCAAGGAGAGAAGGTAAACAAACTCCTGGAAGGTTTATGATATATCAGGATTTCCTCAGGTAATTATTTTTGTATATTTACTATCACACAATATTTATTATTTAGTTAAGATCCAGGGTGAGATTTTAATAACAGCAAATGTTCCTTCCTATTTAAATACGAAATCATTCTGTAATTTTAAGGTTAAAAGTTAATATTCCAGCCAGTTAAATTCTTATTGAAATGATTAACAATGCCATGAAACTGTGTATCTGGTGGATAAGAACGATTCCAAAAAAGGAGGGGTGGCAATAGGTTAGAATCGTGCACATAACTGCCTATATATGTATTATCTCCCTCCATCCCTCATTATTTTTTGCGTTTGCATTTGTCGAAACGGATTTGTTTTCAATAATTTCCATCATTTTTTGTATTAATGAAAACAGGCATTTTCCTCCAACTGTTTTAATGCACGCTTCTTGGTTATCCCCATTTTTTGCTGAGGGCGAGGAGTGAGCACTGAACCGATGAAAAAACAGCTGTGAAACAACCATAGAAGGTTAAAAACTAGGGAGTAACAGTGGTTAGTTTACTACTCTATGGCAGTTGTGCATGCGCAGAACTACCTTTCTTCATCATGTAACATTTTCTCCTAATTGATCCATGGCCTTTCTTGGTCCGAGACTTTTTATCGTCTATGAATATCAAAAACTTGGTCGACCTTTGGTCTGGACCAAATGAGTCTGGGGATAGTCCAGATCAATATGAAATCTACGAATATGGTCCTAATACTCTTAAGCAAATCACACACAAGACATATGTCTTAATAAACTTTCACCCTTGAGATGCACAATGCACAACTCTCTTTGTAGTATGAGCACAAAGCAGCGATTGAAGAAAGCTGATAAAGACAACCTTGAACATGTAATGCACTGCCAGTTGCACATTGGAAAAGTATCGAGGTCACTGCAGTACAGTGTGCTACACATGTGGCCTTGGCTTAAAATGAGGAGGGACTTCAAATGTTTGGAATGACTCTCATTAAACCTTTATTTGTACACCGTAGAAGTCTGGTGATGTTCAACTTCTCTGCATCTGTTTTCTAGAACTTCTGTGATGGCAGCTACAGATGCAGCTATTATCTTTTGACAAAAATTCTGTAAATTCATTGCTGGAGTCTTACATATCAAACATTTTTCTGATCCCTGTATGTGTGTGATGATGACCCCAGAGATATGAAGCTATATTCTGTAGAAATCTATGCTCATTGACACTTTAAAGGTTCATCTGTTCATTTGCTGTAAATGCCATATGTTTAGTGAGTATTAAAATTTGTTTTGACAATTTTTGTTCTGCATACACTACGTGTCAGAATTCTTTGAGATATGTGTAGCAACAAAGAGCATCAAATTCAAATGATTTTAATTAAGTAATTTTGTTAATTTCTTAGTTTTTAAAAATCACTGAAAGTATTGCTGATAACTAATATTATTTTGGGGAAACTCAGTAGAAAGTAAACGAATATTCCTCATGCAAAAGAAGGTTATAAGAATCATTTCCAGCACCCATAGCAAACACTCTTGCAAACATCTTTTTAGAAGACTGAAGATATTAACCCTACCTTGCATGTACATATTTTCAATCTTAAAATTTTATGTACGCAATCGAACCACGTTTATTACAAACATGGAAATTCATGAGATAAACACTAGACAAAAGGGTAACATCCATCATCCAAGTGCAGACCTCTCTTGCTTCCAGAAAGGTGTATATTATGAAACCATAAAAATATTTAATACTCTCCCTAATGATCTTAAGGGAAAAGTTGACAACTTCAATGTCTTTAAAACTGCTGTTAAAGAGTACCTATGCTCAAAAGCATATTATTCTGTACAAGATTATCTGAATGACAAATTATCCTGATGGTAATACATATATAGCTCTCTAAGTAGTATTAGTAAATATTAATGACAATTGCCAGTTATATTTGATGCCTGCTCTAGAATTAATGAAGCTATTTAAATGTATGTATCGTATATTAAGAACTGGCAGTAAATGCTATGCATTACAAATCAAATGGAACAAAATGATGAGACGAACAAAGGTACAAGCCTAGTGAATGTTAAAATAACTGTTCTATAAATATGTTAGCCTTATAACGGTGGGGAGGTATTTGATTTTGTACAAAATTACACCTGATTTGTTTCATTTTGTATATAATATGTCTTTATTTTATTTTAAATGTTCTGTATTCTATGTAATATTTGTTTATATGTAAGTATATTGTACATTTCCTTGACACGCATATAGTATTCCTCTATTGTATTTCAAATGTTCTATATTCTGTGTAATATTTATGTTTACATGTAATTTTTGTATGGCTGCTAGTGAACTCACAGAATGCAATCTAATCTAATCTTACGATATCCTTATTTCTGGGGTGTACTGACAAAAATGGATATGCTGTGCATCTGTTTACTCTAATGACTGTAACCTGTTCTCGCACTCAGCTAGGCTGCTAAGCAATAAAAACGTTTTAAATTATGCTGTATAACATTGAATTTCTAAAGATTCATTTTCATTTTTCTGTACTAGAGTTTATGCAGCTGAGTAGAAGTGAATCATATGATATCCTTATTGCTCAGTGTTAACAAGAGCAACTGTTGCAGGTGAAACCATGGCCACTACCAGTTAAACCAGCAGAAGGTGAAGTGGAAGTGACAGTACATACTTGTGGAATGAATTTTGCAGATTTGTATACGCGGCAGGGTCTTATGAGAGATCGCTCACCTCCATTTGTGCTAGGTATGGAGTGTGTGGGTGAAGTGTCAGCAGTTGGAACATCTGTTACTTCTTTCAAGGTAATATTGAGTTAAATGGCATGAAATAACTTGCAAATTAAGTTTTATTTCCTTCCATTTCTTCTTGCTCATCTCTAATTTTCAAGGCTTATATATAGGGCCCGGATTTTTAGGTGTTAACCTATATTTTTCCTTGCTATTTAATTAACAGATTTCAAGATATGTACTCGTTTCACACTTCCTGGAGCAGAATATGCAAATTTCATTACACCTAAAAAAACCTAAATGAGGGGCTGACACCTAAAATAACCTAAATAGCTGTTTTTCCTTTTTAGAAATGAAGAATGTTATTTTCGGATTGAAACTCACTGTAAAATTATTTCCACCACTTATAGCCAGTAGATAGTTCAAGTTGCTACCATTAAATGCAGCATATGTGACATGGTGACAGCTTTCATAGAAGGTCAGGAGGAGCATACTTGGCTGTCTGCTGCCATTTACTATGCCGAACGCTTAAAAGATGTTAACAATCTCGTCAATGAATTGGATGAAACAGAAGCTTCCTGCATTGCCAAGACTAAGAAATCACTCGAGTGCCCCACTCTTGCCGCTTCCCTTACATACATTAAGACACATTTTTGTTTTATACCAGAAGCTTACAACTTTGCCACTGAAAGATGCTCTAGATAACATTGGCAATGTTTCCAGTAAAGAAATACCTGGACCAGTGGGAGTTGCATGTTCTTCAAAGTTGCAGAAGATTCTTCAACGAAATCCTGCTTTTGAAGATATGAAAATCATCAATTCAGTATTGCAGCGAGAAAAGTTTACAGGAGAACTACCCCTAGAACCTGCTGCACTGGCATTTATGTTCTACGCTCCATTGACGTCATGTTCCGCTGAAAGAACCTTTTCTTCATACAAGAATGTGGTACGTGATAATAGGAAATCGTTTATGCCAGAAAATTTGAGAATGTATGTATCTACTGCAATGCCAAAAATTAAATCATACAACTAAGTACAAGAAAAGCAAAATTATTGATACCTCTATTGATCCATGAAGCAAAACATAAAAAAAAATATTTTAATCAAGAAAAGCCTATTTTAAGCATATAAGAAACCTAAAATGAAGGTTTATTCCGCCTAAAAATCCGGGCCCCACTTATATATTACATTGTGTTAATGAACTACAGTGACAGAACTTCTTTGAGGGACACATTTTAAGTAAGGAATAATTTGTAATCAAATAATAGATGCTTAATACCTTTGAGTAATACATTTTGTAAATGATGCTGCACACTTTCAGCTAGTTTTTGACATGGGCTCTGTTATTTAATCCCTTCACATGATGGAAACTTTCTGCCAACTGGCGCTGTTATCAACAGATAGCATTTTCCTTTATTTTCGCCTTGCACAGAATGTGGCTGTGAATTGGGCAATTTTTTTATTTTTGCCTTGCACAGAATATGGCTGTGAATTGGGCAATTTTAGAAACATTCTCATGGGTGCATGCCTAGATTTATTAACCTTTATTACATAGGAACACAAAGTATACATACAAGCATATAGTTCACAGGCAATTTAACTCAATGAAATGCCCTTTTATAAAAATACAACATTGTTCAAATGACCACCATTCTTTTGTACTCACCCTATAATACTTCTGCTGATAGTATCCATTACTCTTTGCAACATATCCACAGGAATTTGTTCAGTTTCTTCCCGAATTCCATTTTTAAACTTCTGAATCATGAGTGGCGCTGGAACATTAACAACTTTGGATTTCAAGTACCCCCTAAGAAAGAAGTGGCAGACAGAAATATCAGGGGTACCTGGCTGCACATCCAATATTCCCTTGTCTGGAGATTACGTGGTTGAGAAACAAATACGTCACAGTTGATATGGAAATTTGTGCAGTGTGGCTTGTAGCCCCATCTTGTTGGAAGAACTGTCCTCATTCTTAGGAAAATGAGTAAGTGCAGGAGTTAAGAAGTTCTCCAACATGTGAACATAGCATTGTTCTGTCACAGTTATAGCCCTCTCTTATCTTCAAAGAAGTGTTGACTGAGAATTTAAAACAAATATCATGCAACATACTGTCACTTTCAAGCTGTGAAAAGTTTAGCTGAATTGAAGTCTGTTTCTGTGGCCCTGCTCCAATAGTGCATACATACTTTGAATTGTATATGGGTGGAAATGAAGATCTTTGCGTAAAATCCATTGAACACTATGATCAGAGAATGTCAAGGCACAGATTGGTGTGGATTCTGTTCAGCAGCCTCTCTCATTATCACTTTGTTCTCAAGTGTACATACTGTTTTAGCGAGTAACCTGAAAGTTACAAATCCAGATCTTGATGGCTTGAACTGATGGAACATCATGATTGTGATTAATCCCAATCATGCTGAGAGTTCACGTAATGTCACCCATTCTTGTGAAATACTTTTACAGCATAAGCACGCTGCACTCCGGTTCACATCTCCATTGCAGCTCAAATGCTTTCAAATGCTTTACAAGATGGCAGCAGCTGCATCACCCCCATTCATACCAAATCCAAATAAGTGCTGTTGCAAAATCACAGATTCACAGCCACACCTGGTACAAGGTGATCAGTAAAAGACAAGCTATTGTTTAGTGCCTGTCAAGGACATGGAGGTTGCACTCCATACACAAAGCACCATCCCTATTGTAACAATAATGGTCAGTGTCAGACTGTCTCTACAAGTGTGCAAGTTTGTTTTCACTTAGTTTAAGTTGGAAATCATTTCATTGAACAGCATGTGTTTTTAGTGGAAAATGTTTTTAGAGAAGGTGTTAAATATACAAAAAAAGTGAAACAAAAAATTTACAGATTATCATTTTACGATACTGTGTACTATTTAATAAATACATTTTGTGAGACTGGTTCTGTTCAAGATGCTGTGAGTTGTGGTAGACTCAATTATTTATTTTGGGGTTCTGCAAAGTCAGCTGTGTATAAAGATAATCCAAAACCATAGATGAACTGAAATCGTCGTAATAAATTATACTAATTCATTGACAAAAGAAACTAATCAAAGTGTTTAACAATAAAATTAAGCATGTAAATTTTACCTTCAGCATAATGGGGGACATTTTCAACATCTTCTGTGAATGGATAAATTAATTATGATTTTAATTTATTTGTTTTCTCTGAAACTGATTTCTCCAAATTCAGTCCAACCAGTCCACCACTAGCATCACAAATGCTAGCACCACATTTCCATATCTTGCTTATTCCACCACTGTGAAATAAGGTTGGGATTCGGGTGGTCTATAAATGTGCATAATATGTTTCTCTATAAAAACATTTTGAAAATTAATAACACAAGATTAATTCAACAGGAAAGAAACCTGCACAAATAAAGTGAATATAAGGAAATTAGAATGGTGCTTTACATTAAAAAATTCAATTTACATTAAGCAAGAACAACCCATTATGAAATATGTAAGTCTGTATTCTGCTATAGCTTGTTCATATGGCTAAATGTTACTTACTATTCAATTTCTGAATATTCTGTAACTAATTAATTTTGAAGATTGAGAAACTAGTAACACTAAAGGTGATGTAGTGTAACAACCTCCAACTCTCTTTATTTTAAATTCTGTAACTGTTACTTAACTATACGAATTATCAGTAGTATAGATAAAAAGTAAAATTTTCTTATAAATTACAGTGTTGCATGAAACCTGGAACCAAACTACCTTGACCCACTTATCTCATTGGGCAAGAAGATCAAAGTGAAAGAATTGAATGCACCATAAAGAATAATGCAAGTGCTCCCAAAACCTTAATATATTTGTGGCTTTGTTACCTGAGACTTACATGGTGAATGAAGACTATTGCATGTATGTAAGTCTTCAAATGACATGACACCAAACAGAAAGGTGAAAGAGAAGTGATCCTCTCATGCCCTTAGCTGGGATAGCTTTAACCTGCAGCCCTTACAATCTTTCTGAAAATGACTTTATGGCCTACTGTCTGGTGCTGTTTTGTTATGTTCTAAAGCAGTGATTACCGACATGTAGCCGAGGTTGTTAAGGCTTGGACTTGTGAATGGTAAGACTGCGGTTCAAATCCCATCATTACCATCCTCTCTGACTGGGGTTTTCTCAAGGTTTTTCTCAGTCATAACTGGCAAATGCCAGGGAGGTACCCTAAACTTGGGCCTGGAACATTTCTTTCCCAAATTCCCTTTCTTATTTATCGTTTCATTTCATGCATCATCAGTGACCATTGCATGTGGTGCTGAGGGTGGCGTGCACCAACCTAGAGTAAGCTCTACTTTCGTAGTAAACTATTATTCGAGTCAACACTTGGCAACTTCCATACAAGAGTAAACTACTTCCGAAGCATTTTACTCCTTTCAGATACTCCCAGTTTAGATTACCACAGAAGTAACTGTTGGAGAGCACCGCCATGTAGTATGTTACTACGGAATTACCTAGAGCACAGATATAGGTTAGAATTTACTCTTTTCACCTGGATGGAATAACTAACCTGTCGATTGAAGTAGAATACTGTATCGTATTTGGAGGAAGATATTTTGATGTGTTCATGTATTACTTAGATTACAATGATGATCTTGGTGAAGAAAACAGCAATTACTTAGGTTATCTTGATGATCTCAACGAAGAAAATGGGAATGCTATAGTGGTATGCGAGAACCATATGATACTTATGCAGAGGGGGAGAGAGAGAGATCAAAGAATGTTTCAGTATTAGGAAAGAATCTTCTACATGCCTTTTTAACCTGCTTGGAGAGCATTAGCAATAAAACTCTACAGGAATAAAACAGGAGTTCAACTCTATAACCCAAACTGCAATTACTGTTATGCATCCTACGAGTGTTTCATAGTGGTACATTTCAGATACCTTAGCTGGCATTACGATGAATTTAACATAACATTACAGTTTAACACTGTATTAAATAATATTTAGGATTGACTTAACGTGATGTGACTTAAGTGTTTGGTAATCTCAACTTTTCCTTCCCCTTACGTCAAGTTTGATGTCATATGGTAATTAGAACCAATCGGCATGAAGCCTAGCTCGAAGTAATAAGAACTATCAATCAAGAGTCATTCCCATTACATTAAGTGCATGCCAATTAAACCTTTATTTTACATTACATCAATTCTTAACTTCATGTCACGTTTAAGTTAATTCATTGTAATCCTGGCATTACAGGCGTTCTTATAAATAAACATTCACCATGCATCTGCTGGTCCTGTATTTCACCGCGTTGTTACAGCACTTTTGAGGTTAAGAGCAAGGTACATATCTACACATATAAATATACATGAGTATTCAGAAAATTAAAGGCAATTCTTCTTCACTTTTGCAGATTTCCCACATATTATGAGTGGAATTGACTGCATGCATGTTACTATTTTGTGCCCATCTCTGAATATGATGAACTTTTCCAAAATTGAAGGGATATTTCTCCAACATGCAAGTGATCTGCGGTGCAAAATGAAGATTAGAAACATTGTTTTCAGAATTTTAAGCTGCTCTTCAGTACGTTTCCCGACGCTTGAAGCATAATTGTCTGTCATGATTTTCCAACATTTCTCTTCCAGCATCTATATAACACGTTTTTTACACTCATATTGTTTAAATGGATTTTCTTTATCTCTATCAACAAACATTTATCCCTTTTGCTGATGTTTCCCTAGCTTTTTCCTATTGCACATAACCATATCCATGATTGCGCCAAGTAAATTGTGCAAGCAAAACAATACCTCCGGGAGTAATGAGCTCTTACTTCTGTAGTCATAACTAAAAGAGTAAATTGTAATTGAGCTCTCCAACGTTACTTCTGGAGTAAATTGCTCCCATAGTAACCTACTTCCTTAGTACTGACTTCTTTAGTAAACGTTACTTCCGAAGCAGTTTACTCCAATATGGTGCATGCTGCCCTGAATGTAGTAAGAACAGGCACTTTAAAACACTCATTACTTTAAAAAAGAAGAAGAGGAAGAGTTGCTATGTAATGGCATTGTAAAAGTGTGTTCTGCTTTACTAGAGTAGCATACATTTTCCAGAGGTTTAATGGCCATAAATGATGTATTAACTGTACATGCATAAATAAAAGTTTACTCCTGAAATCTACTAATGCTTATGACAGTAACTTCTAAACAATTACAGAAATAAGTGCTAACTGCATCACAATCATGACTTGAATTCTTTTTGCACATTAGCTACAAAACTGATTAGCCCATACTCCTCTTCTTTTAAATCGGAATTAGCACTTCTATTTCACAGCTTCTGCCTATAAAAGGCTTTTCTTACACAAAACACTGAGCTTAAACATGATCTAATTTATCAGCAACCAACAATCTTGTATGTATTCTGTTGCTTTCTTCTAAACTCCTAAGATCACAACTGTCATTTGTTAAATGCCTCATCATTGTACTTGTTTTTTTCTAACTCCTCATAGGAATGAGGAACAGATGTTAAAAATAATGCATGCACCTCTGATAAGATTGTATTATAGCTTACTAAAGCTGCAGAGCTTTTGTTTGAACATGTGGCTGTACTATGGGGAATTGCTTGCCCTGCATTGCACTTTTTCTAACTGGCTCTGTTTCCCCTCCAATTTCCCTCCTCTCCATGTGCAGGCTAATCAGATGTTGATACATTGTGAGACCACGTGTTTCTTTGTTATAATGTATGTGTTTTTTATTTTATTTATTATATGCACTATCTAAATAGTACCATATGTTTGTTTCCTTTTATAGTTGTGCTAATAACATTAATTACTTTGAATAATACATTTTTGCTGATGACTTTTGCTCTTGAATCTTTTACACTTTAAGTCTAAATCATTTGTGTGTTTTGTTTCGTTTTTATCTCGTATATTGGTTGGTCCTTCAGTAGTCTTATTTAATTGTTTTACTAGCATTATTTACTTTTAATACTTGCATGCTGATTGTGCTACTCATTGGTGTTTTTCAACACTTGAAAATCTGAGGAGTTCACATATTTTTTAAACGGTTTTAAAAACCTTTTCATTAGGTGAGATTTATGTACTGGTCAGATGTCTGTTTTAAGAACACTATTTACTGGGGTTTCTCTTTCACTTTTTGCTGCACTACAATCGAGTGTTAGATCGTCCACTGTTTGGGGTTCTTCTCCCACATGAACGCTCGGGGCTGCTTGCTATCCTAAGTCTGTGGAGGTATGTGTTGATATTTCCATGGCTGGTTACTATTTTTGTCATGTTTGCCATGAGGTGGATTTTGGTTGTTAGTTGGTAGTGAAATAACATTACTTCCAAGATGTTCCTTGTTATCACTTTGAATTTCCAAATACTTATACTTTTTTTAAGTTGTAAGTCACTATTCATTTTTTCTCGTGGTCATGCAAAAGGCATGAAATTTCAAAGCCGTGACATAGCGATCTGCATTTTTAAAAATCTGATTATTGCTTTAGCCTACTGTATACTTCTTTACCTACAACAGTTGCATAAGTGTGTGATGAAAGTTTATCTTGATTAACAAGAAGTAGATAGAAGAAAAAGTTTTGTAGAAATGGGCTACTCTAAAGCCATAAATAACATTTTAAATATATATGTTCGTGCATGTACATGCACCAGCAGAAAGATTAAAAACAATTTTGTACACAGTATAGTTCATGCTTGTGCAAAGGTTCCAAAAGTTTTTCAGTAATTATATTATAGCTCTGGCCCCCAAAAATAAACACATTATAAAAGACCTGACAAAATCGGATAAGAAAAGAATGTCACCATCTAAAACTTGGAATATATAAAATTGTAGGTGAAGAATGGAAATACATCTACATAGGGAAAATGAAAAGAATCATTGGAAGCTGTCCAGAAAAAAAAAAGAAAAAAAAAAAACATTACACACCAAATACAAAAACACAGAAAAATCAGCAGTATCAGCTCATTTTGGAGCAAAAATCACAGTACAGAAAACTACCTTCCATCTTCTGAAATGTGTACAATTACTTAATGAACTCGACACATGGGAGAAGATTTATTTAAAAAAATATGGAATAGCTTTGAGGTACTTTGAAGTTCTCATTATCTATGAAACATGTCCTAGTATAAGTAATGGATTTAGTGTCAGACTAAATGTTGCTTCAAAAAGTTATTTTGCTTTGCACTGTACTACTTGGTTTTAATTCTTATACAAATGAAGAGAACAAATCTTCAGAGGTATCAAGTAATAGTAGTTTCATAATTGGATGTGTTTTCAATATTTTTCTTGATAATTTATTCAAGTACAACCATGCAACTTTTGTTTTGTACAGTGTGAAAATATTATATAAGAGTTGTTTTTGTATTGTAATACAGGATCATTTGTGTTGGATAACTAGGGACCCCGACTTTTCGCGAGTAGTTAATTCGCGAAATTGGCCAAAAATTAACAATAAGGAAAACCTTTAATCAATTATTTTTAAATTCCACATATATATCCATTCTGAGTCGCGAAATAACGCGACATTAGTTCTATATCGCGAAAACGCGAAATAACACCGCTATGAAAAAAAAATGTGCAAAATAACCCGAAATTTTTCTCTGTTTCCCCTTTTCACATAAACAATCAGATATTTGGCTTATCAATCATTTACGGATACGTGTATTGTCATTCGCTACGGCCATGCTGCACGGCACAGAACACCAAACTGCACTGTGATTTAACCAGAGCTTCGGCAAACATCGGTACTGCTTCGACTACCCCGTCCTCTTCACTCTTCACCGATCGCATGCACAACAAAAGGAATGCCATGTTTATCGGAACTCGGCAACACCGCATCAGTGACGGATTTCTCATTTCACTCAAATTATTCTTTGGATTTAAATGACAATACTACCTGCAATTCTTCTCTAATGCCGTATTTTAACGATTCGTGCTTGCATCGCCCCATTTCATGCCGGCTGGAAAAGACTGTCGCAAAAGTATCGTTAAATAATGCATGAATTTCTAAGTCTGGTTTAAGTCAATTCTGACAGTAGACAGCCTCTTCTACCAATCACTGTCTCCGTTTCCTGTACCCCTCGCACGAAAATTGTTGTTGTCTCGCGACATTGCCATAATATGAACACATGTCTAGGTATATTTTGTGTCTGCTATACTGAAAGATTTGTTTGGAGTCAAGTTATACTCTTTAAATTACATTACAATTTAGCGCAAGGAGTCTGTTTACCTTCTGCTCTGAAAAAGAAAAGGAATTATGCTGATGGAGCCAAGTTTCAAATTAAGCTAGCGCATGCTCAATTCAGCTGACGGTGGAGTTGGCAACGTGCCGTTCGCGCGCCGTACAAACAGCATGTGCAAGATGTTGCCAGGTCAGTTTAGTTTTGCGGCACGTGGGAATTCAAACCGATTCCACAGTAGTATTTCAATGCGGTCTCAAAATATAATAAACTGCCAGGCATCTTTCCTTCTTGAACACTGCAAAGACACCATTTGCCTTATTGAAGTGCTTGAGGGATCTAAATATCCATTTGTTCATAAACTATATAGCAAACTTAAAGATATATCAAATGGCTTCACAATAGTAGCTGAGCGCTCGTTTGGAGAGAAAACTTCAAGTCTTCTTCAGAGACTGCCAACCCTCAAGAAATCTTATGTTATCAGTCAGTTCAAGCAATTGGGCGTAAAGTCAGTTACCAAGCTGAATTCCTTAATGTCAGCTGATCCAGCTGCTGATATTATGCATTCTGCAGGTAAATTGTTTGATGTACGAAAAATAGTATCAAATGAGGCATCTTCTGATATAACTATAGAAAAAGCAAGAAGAATGTTACCTTTTCTGCGAGACTTGCCAGAGAAGACATTCAAGGAGGGATATGCTGCTCTGAAGAACATAGTGTGTGAGAAATTAGATGATGCTGCTGAAGTGAACATACTGGATTTACTTCCTGTTCTTCAATGTGACCACTTGTGTTTCAGTGAGAAGTGTATGAAACCATTGTGGGTACCCATGTCCAATGTGGACAGTGAAAGACTTCTCTGCATATGGGAACATCATGACAAACTTAAGAACAAATCTTAAGCAAGAGAACACCGAACTTATGGTGGCTTTGTCTCTAACAAAGTAAATCAGTCGAAATGTATACTATGTAAATATTTGCATGCTCCTCTTTTTTAAGTTACATGTAAGGTGCCCTTTGTTCCACAGTAAAATAATTTAAACTGTGTTTTTGTTTTTTTCCTTTTTTTTGCACGAGATAACACCATTAAGCAGTTTTATTTACCGCCCAAAACACCGCTCACTATAATATTTTTACACCGATATTACATTATTTTATTTACCGACAATCTGGGGTTCCTATGGATAACAATGAAATAACCAATCTGCAACTACATTCAAGAAAAGTAACACAGAATGCTCATAATATTGGACTATGAGAACTGGCCTGATTTAAAGAATATCATTTACACATAAATCATGGAAAGATAGTTCAACATTTTAAGAACATTTGCGTAGTGTTTTGTTCAATATTATCAATAATATTTAGTTAAACAATTAATACTTAAATAATTATAATTAAACAATTAAAGAATTATATTAAATATTACATTAAATAATATATAATTTAGTGTTAAGAAATTTTTTTATTTTTTTCAAAATTTTATGACATTGAGATATATCATAACTTGAAAGTGATCAACACTGTATAGCATGAGCCTTAATTAAGGGTGGTTCACAATAACCAAGAGCAAAAACCAGAACGAGAATGACAAAGTTACAATACATGTATTATAATATGAGTGTTCACGATTAATGGAAAGCTTTCCCAGGCTTGGCACATTGGACTCGTATTGTGTATATTAGGCTCTTCATTGTAGAAAGTACTCAAGGCAGCTATGACATGAAACAGCCACTGTAGCCCTATTTTTGTAGGTTGGGGTCTGACAGGTTAGGGCCAAATGCCAAACTACAGTACTATGTTGCCAATTTGAGCAACATTTGTTCATCTGACATGTGCATACACCAGGATGTGATAATTTACGAAACAACGCACACAGAGACAGCAGATACAGGTAATTTTTAATTATATTTATGAAAACTTTTTTTTTTTTCAAATTTAGAGATGTATTGTTTTATTGTGCTAAGAGATTTACAATTCGATTGTCTACTGAGCTATGACCCTGGCCACTCATAATAATTAACAGCAGTTGGTTTAAAAATGTTGAAGATGGCTAAAATAAGGAAAGGGAGAAAAAAGCCATTGAGTAGTTTGAGCTGGTCATGCATGCGCATAGCAGTGCCGAGAAAAGTTCAGATTTAGGGCACGAAAAATGACCATAAGGACTCATAATTATGCTTCACCTTTAATTTTTCATCTTAACCACAAATTAATAAGGCAAACAAATTAGTGGGTAAGAGAAATATACAGAAACCAAATCATTTAGCATACGCTTCTGCTACACACTGCCATACTGTTTCATGTGCTTATGAAAATGGAGAGCTAGGCAACATCACGACCTCATTACTCACTGGCTGTAAAACATTTTGAATTCAGTGAGCAGGTTACTTTCATCTCTGATAGAGTAATCAATCTACTGACAAGACTTTTTACTGCCTAGTAAGTAAAAATACTAAATTACTTTAAACATGAGAAGATTATTTAATTCCCAGCACTTAGTGTATTTCATAGAATGTTGGCACCATACCTTATAGCGGAAAATAGTGCTTGGCCTCACAGTTGCTTATGAGCAGTTGAATGATGCATGCATGAAGGATACACATAGTTTATCGTTACAAGACAGAGCTGAGCAATGAACATTTAACATGCATGATTAAAAAGTATCCAACTTGCCAATTAAAGCAGATGACGTAAATCAGAGTCAACGAGATTCACGTGTAGGATGTAGCCTCGGCAGACCTCTTTGAGAAATCATTTTCACAGCCGCACAAGTAACGCAATAAAGAACAAGAAAATATATAATAACAATTAACTAATACAAGTAACAGATAACACAACAAATAATGCAGATCCAAAACAGCTGGAAAATACAAAATCAGGACATAATAAACTGCAAGGGGCATCACAAATGTAGCACGAAGAGTGAATACAAGCAATGAATGACCATGTAATGTGGCATTGGTAACTTTGGCAACAAGGTGGTTGTTACCATAGCAATGAGCCTGCCATGCTCACTTGTTCTTCCGACTGCAGCATTTATGTCAAACCCCAACTTACGGAAATAGAGCTATAGAGCCAAACCAGAAGAAATTCCAGCAAATGTGCATGCTGACCACAGATCCTGAACCCTCAGATCCATTGAGCATTGATTCTACCAGCAAAACTGTCATCTATAGTTTGTTTATATGCAACACAAAACTGGCTATTGCCTAAAACTAACAATAGCAAAAGCTTCAAAGAACAGCAAAAACCAGTAGAAATGAACAAAGAACAACAAATAACTTTAATAAAGAAATGAAGCTTGGCATGACTTGGAAATAGTAATGGATCTGTATTTAGAAAATGCTTACTCTATTTAATTTTGATGTTGGCTGACCTGCATTATGTTGGCTGAACTGAGAACAGGTGAAAAACTATCATTGGTCAGTTTCAAACAAATGACATCCCAGTGTATAAAATTGGCTTTCCACTTTGCTATCGATATGGTCATTGATATGCATTTCTGTTCTCTTTACAGGGGTATTGTAAATCAAAATTTTGTATGCTGTTTTGCTTCACATTTTCATTTCTGTTGTGGTTTCCGTTATCAGATTATTATGAACTAGTTTTTATTGTAACTCAAAAATTTCATATACTATAAGTTATACAAACTGCCCTATGGGATTGAGGTTTGGGGATATGATGATGGGTGTCAAGGAGTGGACTTAATATTTAGAAGTTTTGGTCGCTTAATTTTGGGTTTACCAGCTGCATCACTGAAGGGAGTAGCATTGTTGGAATTAGGGAGATCAGGAAGTAAAGGGTTAATAACTGAAAGATTGATAAAGTTTTGGTATTGGGTTAGAGCATTGGATGACCAGAATATTGTAAAACAATGTATGATTATGCAAGAAAAATTGCCAGTGCCTGGTAATTGGGCCTTATCTGTACAAAACATTATAGAGGAAATAGGTATGGGGAATGTATGGAGAGAGAGAGAATTATTAGAAGGAAGGTTTTGGAAAGAAATCGGACAGAGAGTTGAAGATATCAGTATGCAAAATATTTTTAGCAGTATTAGAGATAAGAGAACCTTGGTTTTGTACAGGCAGATTAAAAAGGATTGGGGCAGGGAAAAGTATATTGAAGTGTGCAATAAATTGGAAAGGAAAGGGAAGGGTGGCCATGGTATAGATCTGGAGAGCAATGAAACTAAGGGGAATGAAAGATGGAATGGATCCACAGAAGTGTCCATTATGTGGTGACCTACATTTTATTTTAGATTGTAATGAGACTAAACTATGGAGAGATCAATAGGTACCAGTTAGGTGGTTGAAATTACCGAGACCAATAATTAAAATGAGAATTGGAAAGCTTAAGAATATAAAAGAGATTATAAAGTTGGGCAGACTATTAGGAAAGACTATAGAAAAATATAAGAGAGGAATTTCAAAATTATAAATCTGTATATTTTGCAAGGATGTTGGTATATGTAATAGAGATAGTTCTAGAGAGTTAATAGTTAATCATGTATAATGGAAGTGAAGTAAATTAATTAATTCATTCATTCACAAGTTATACAATAAAAAATAAGAAAAAGTATAATAATGCTAAAAATATTGATTCTTCAGGAAGAAATGATACAAAAGGCTCATTGTGGAAAGTATTATCTTTTAAATTTATTGACAGAAATTTTTCAGTTAGGGTACTGTTTAAAGCCATTAGGAATAGGTTTAACACATTGTGCTTATTTGTCTGTATTTATCAGACATGCTGTTCATTTATTACTCTCAAATTCTATAGGTTGGAGACAGAGTATTATGTTACCAGTTCAAAGGGGATCTGTATCGTGAAGTAGTTGTGGTTCCAGTAAGCAATGTTTTCTTGCTGCCAGAGTATGTAACATATGAGCAAGGTGCTGCAATGGCTGCTAACTATTTGACTGCATACTTCTGTGTTTTTGATATTGGTAACTTAAGACCAGGCCAAAACATTTTCATTCAATCCTGTGCAGGTAATGTATTCAGGTTACGTTGTACTTTACATAATAAGTGATAAAGCATACATTGTACAAGGTGGAAGGTAACTGTTGCACCAAAATAAAACTGTGAATATATCTTGATGATAGGCTTAAAATATTTAAATAAGTATATTTCTATCTTGTGTCATATTCTAGAAAAAGTGTTGAATTTCAGCTATAATTTGGCAGCATGGCATCTGCTGCTGCTAAAGAAGCCATGTGATGGCTGATACTGCCTTGTCTTGTAAGCCTGAAAGCATGAGGCATGATCAAAAAGTTTCCGGAATGACGTCATAAATACTACACAACAGTTTGTTTTGTCTAATCTGCACTGTCACCCTCGAAGTAGTCTCCTTGGGAGTTGATACACTTGTCCCAGCGCTTCTGCCACTGCTGGAAGCACCTCTGGAAGTCCTCTTCTCTCAACATGTTCAGAGCCTTCTGCGATTCATGATGGATGACATCAATGTCCTCAAAACGGTGTCCTCGGAGCCGCATTTTAAGTTGTGGGAAAAGAAAAGAGTTCACTGGTGCCAAATCTGGAGAATAGGCGGGATGGGGAATAGTATTCATCCTATTTTTATCCAAAAATTGGCGAACGGACAGAGCTTTGTGTGCTGGCGCATTGTCATGATGCAGGAACCAGTCACCACTCCTCCATTTCTCTGGCCGTTTGCGTCGCACATTCTCCCTTAATCTTTGCAGCACTTGTTTGTAGAACACTTGATTCACTGTTTTACCCTGTGGCACAAATTCCTTATGTACAATGCCTTTAATGTCAAAAAACACAATCATCATTGACTTCGCTTTGGATCAAACTTATCTGGCCTTTTTCGGGCATGGTGATGGGCTCTTCCATTGTGAAGATTGTTGCTTCGTTTATGGATCGTACCCATAAATCCATGTTTCATCACCAGTAATAATTTTCTCCATAAACTGTGGGTCATTTTGTAGCTGTTCTTTAAGATCTGTGCAGGCAATCACACAGCTTTCATTTTGGTCATTTGAAAGCAGGCGGGGAAGAACTTGGCGGCAATTCTTCTCGTGTCCAAATTGTCTTTCAAAATGCTTTGAACACTTCCAAAGGAGGGTCCTACTGAGTCAGAAAGTTCTCTTATTGTAATGTGCCTATCATTTAAGACCATTTCCCTCACCTAATATTTTCATCAGTTTTGTTGGAACAGGGTCGCCCCGAACGATCTGCATCTTTACCTGATATCACACCACTTTTAAATTTCTAAAACCACTCAAATGCTTGAGATTTGCCCATAACGTCCTCCCCATAAGCTGTTCTTAACATTTCATAGGCTTCTGTTGCAGTTTTACCGAGTTGAAAGCAAAATTTGATGTTCGTTCTTTGTTCTTCGTAATCTGACATTTTTGCTATGTGGAAAAATCGCAGCACATGCAAAACACATGTTCACTTCAGAGCGTCTACCTTGTCACTGCATGGTCACAGGAAGTCACATTGACCTCTCATTTTTATCGGGAAGGAACGCTGCATGTACAGTCTGGGTAAGAATTAAAGAAATCTCAGCATCAGCATTGTTGTGAAGCCATTCCGGAAACTTTTTGATCACACCTCGTATGTTGTCTGAGAAAGTGTTTTGTACACAACTTTGCTATCGTGTGATTCTTTGCCACATTTGTATGGGAAATCAAACTTAGACATGAACTTAATGCCACTGATGACTATGGCTCTGTCAAGGTAACAAAGAGGGACATCTCACTCATTTCGACCAAGGCAAATCTTCTGTGCCTACCACTCCCCAGGAGGAACAGATGGAGTGAAGGAACTGTATGAGGCTATAGGCCATGGTTAGACAGGTCACAGATGTGCAGAGGTCTAATGTTTCCAAGCCTGAAGCCTTATCTGTCAGGCTGCTCAGAGAAGGCTTCCCTCTAGTGGAGTTGATAGAACTAGGCTCAATGAAGACTACTATCTGGCAGGGCTGAGAAGAATTTTCCAATGAGCAAGTTTCTGTGCCATCTGTCTTACATCCACTGACACTGCACAGCCTCAAAGCTCACCTGAAACATGAAATGAGATAATGAGGGGACAGGAAATTTATGGTAGAAGAGGAACCATCCCAGCATTTGCCTACCAACTGGGGGAACTATGAAAAAAACCATGAACAGAGTGGCTGGCCTGGTGAGAATTGAACCCAGGACAGCCCAAATGTGAGCCTCATACATTACATCTTACTCAGTTAATGTCACAGATAATAATGCTATGAGCACACTCAAGATATGAATAATTACATCTCTCTCTACCTCAATACATGAAAGGAAATGTGACTGTTATGCTGCAATAATAGTCAGTAGCTATAGAACATTAAAGCACAATGCAAGTGCACATAGTTGTCTTTAATTAATATGGGAAATAAAGTAATTAAATGGTTTTAAAAAATTTAAAGTAATTGAAAAACTTGGAAGGTGTAAATATTGACAAAAATGTTAAGTTTTATAGTAGATGTTATACAGATATAAAAGAGGCACCAGTGTTATTTATTGTTTTGAAATGTTTGTAACAACAGGCCAAAGGATTTACCAAGTTTCAAAAAAATGCATCTATACCCTGGGAAAGCTACTTTAAACATATGCATGCTCGATTGAAAGACAATGAGATATGAAAGCTAATGCTTCTTTGCAACTAAATTTACTGATAAAGCATTTTTCAAGTAAAGTTGAACTAGTCAGGTTACTGCAACAATAAGAGTTTTATTGTTCGAGAAATAAACACCACATGATAATATTAAAATTAAAAATAATGAAGCAGTGGAGCATGATAATCAAATTTGTTAAAGAACTTGGTCAATCTTTAAAACACTTTTGCTCCACTTGGAGCAAATATATACACATATTATAGTAATATTAAATACAGTGTATACATATTTAAATGCACTTACTTTATTACTAGTTGGCCGTGTAATAAGTCCACTAAAAACGTAAAATAATTTGTCTTGTTCATTGCTAATGTATTTCAAAAGTTTTTTATGACCATTTTTTTTTTTTTTTGTATTCATTGGCCGCCTACCATCAGGAATAGTGTTTTGGAGGTGCATGGAGAATTATACTGCACAGTGTATTTTTGAAAGATGAAGTGTGTGAAAACCCATACTGTCAATTATAAGTGAGCTTTAACTATATCATGGCACTAAAGTGTTTTAATCAAAATCATTAGAGTTATTTTTGAGAAAATAAAGAACGTTTTTCCATGTAAAGAGTAATTTGGGTGAAGGGATTTTCTTGAAAATCTTTGTGTCACATCCTTGGAAGCCACAGAACTTAAATACCAAGTTTGGTATTTAATACTTTTCAATTTTGAGTTATGCTGTTCACAGAAAAACAGAGAGAGAGGGAGGGAGGGGGAGAGAGAGAGAAATTGAGATTTATTTATGGACGCTCTTTAATTACTATGGTCCTTAGCATCCCATTCTATATTGGGCGTGAAAGACCTGTAATTTTGCTCAGAGGCCTCTTTATCAGGCTTGTGGTTCTTTTACGTGCCGTAAATCTATGACATGGGCCCATCGACTTTACTTCGAGAGAGAGGGAGGGAGAGAGACTCGGCTAAGTAGTAGAGAAAGTAAAAATAGTATAAATAACAGTGTTTATCAACTTGTTTTATTGCATTTTCTTTTGGGAGGCCTTTTACCATTACTCAAAGCACACAAGCTAATGATGACCCTTGAAGGAAAGGGGGGATTCAAAAAAAACAACTGCAGCTATTTCCTGGTCCTTTCAATGTGAGCTGTGGCAGTATTGACAATAAACTGAGCAGACAGAACTAAGCCATGGAGATAGTTCGTTGAAGCACAATACAACTCATAGTTACATATCATTCTTCCCATTTCTGTCAGTGTTGCACATTTCCTTTCATTACAATTGATGTGTCATGATGAATTTCTATGGGTATAGGCATAAACAGAAAATGTTCAAAGATAAAGTTGGTTCCTGACTGATTCAATTTATAATTATTAACTCATCAGACTGAAATGTCAATTTCAACAATATGCTTTGTATTTTCTAAGAATGTAGCAAACCATTTGTTGGCAACTTCTGCAATACCCAAAAAAAGTTTTTTTTTTTTTTTTTTTTTTTTTTTTTTTTTTTTTTTTTTTTTTTTTAAATTTTAGCCAAGTATACATGTCAAACAATATTACAATAGATCATGTCCAAAAATATACAGTGGTAGAACAATACAGGTTATATTTATCAATTATATAGAAAAACTGGTGAGAGTATAAAATTATAAATAGTACCTACATAAGATACGAATGTCACATCCTTGTGAAAAGTATGTTAATTATACAATTTTGAAAATAAAATAGTTAAATAAAAGTGAAAAATGGATAACATAGAACTACAGTATACACAAAAACTTAGTTTTAAAAACCACATATGTACAAAGCTTTACAGATTTAACAGTGAATACATATTATGATAATTATACAACGTTACATATTATGGATTACAAAAACAGTGAGTTACTTAATAATTTTTGAACTCTTTTTTGAATACCTTTATATCTGATACTGCCTTTAGACCTGTTGGCAATAAATTAAAATATGACCCTGCGTAAATGATATTTTTATTCCCGAACCTGCCCTTATGCTATTTAAGAAAAAAGCGATTTTGTCTACGAGTAGAGTGTTTATGTATTTGTTTATTTAGGTGAGGGGATTGTGCACATTGATTTTTGACACACAACATAATATAGGTTACACATATACAAAATAAGGGTAAAATTTTGAGTTGCTTCAAATATTGCCTATATGACTCTAATTGTGGCAACTCTTATTGCACTTTTCTGAACTGAAAATAGCTATGAAATAGGTTTTTCCTGCAGTACCCCATTTCATGGCCCCATATTCCAAATGTGAATGAAATAAAGCAAAATATACTGTTTGAATTGTTTGGGGTGGCAGAGTATTGACTAACTGATGTAACAGAAGCACAGTCTTGTTAAGTTTGGAGTATACAGCTGAAGGCCAAGATCAGATCTTCATTACTATGATTATTATAGGCCAAGACCAGATCTTCATTACTATGATTATTTCTACTTAATGAAAAAAAATAAATAAATGATTTGTTTTACTAATGTTTGGGGTGAGATTATGAATATGAAAATAGTTTTCTAGATTTAGTAGCACCTCTGAACATTTACTGTTCAGCTGCTCCATATTTTCTGCTGAAACGAGTATAGTGGTGTCATCGGCATATAGTGTGGCATCGGTACCCTTTGTCATAGATAATCAGGCAAATCATTTATATACAGTAAAAATAAAATGGGACCAATGATTGATCCTTGCGGGACTCCATATATAATGGACTGTAATGATGATGTGTGATATGCTATATTGCCATTACTATCTACCGATCTGATTTTGTACCTTGTTTTCTATCTAACAAGTACTATTGTATTCAATTTTTGGATATTCCTCTGATGCCATATCCCTCTAACTTATTTTTTAATAACTGATGATCCATGCAGTCAAAAGCTTTTGAGAGGTTGAGAAAGATTCCTGTAACCTTCTCCCTATTATTCAACCTATGGATGATGCTATTAATTGTTTTAGATATTGCATCTTTTGTGGACATATTTTTTTTGAAAACTGTATTGCTTGTCAGTTAGTAATTTGTGCTTGCTAATGAAGCTTAATAATCTATTTAGAAATACTTTTGCTATAACCTTTGATAATGCAGATGTGATCATGATTGGGCGATAATTGCTAATATCTTTGGGATTATCATTTTTTAATAATGATATTATTTTATCTTTCTTTAAACAGGAGGGCAACATTCCTTGTGCCATAGAGGCATTAACTATATCAATTAGTGGCTCTACTACAAATTTTTTATATATTTTCAGTATGTTATTTGTTATACTGTCAAAACTGGGTATAGTGAGTCAGTTATTTTGATTAATCATTTTTGTCAGTTGGGCTTAAAAAGGTGTGTTAGTATTATAAAAATTACCTTTATAATCCCCTGTGTATTTTTGTTTTTTATTAACTGTATTACTGATCATATTTATATAATAAGAAGTAAAAGCTTCAGTTTTTCTTTTGGGTCCTCCAGTAGCTTCCCTTCTGAGTGTATTGATGCAGTAATTTGTATCACAAATTACTTAAATGTAAATAATGATTGTAATATGAATATGCATTTTTATGTGACATTGATTTCAGATGTTTATTAATTGTAATTATTATTGGGAAATAAGTTTATACGGCTTTACTGAAACTGTCAATAATAGAGCAATAATGCAGCGAGGGGGTGAGCTGTTTATCATTATTGGAAACAAGGAAGTTACGTAATGTTGGCGCGTTTTCGGTAGAAACTTCTGGAATATTTTCTCCCTAAAAGCAATATGTATTCGTGGTTTTCATTGGATATTAAAATAGACGCTAATGTTGGCGCGTTTTATTAGCCAATAGTAATTCATTTATAATCTTTAGGCGTATCTGGACGAAGGAGTATAAATAAGCCAAGTCAGAGGTAGATCGCGAGCAGTTCATCAAAATTCTTTGTGCAATACACGTCGTCTTAAGTTCGTCAGTTCGTCAAAATATTTGTATGAGATACGTCGGCTATAGATTCACAAGTTACGAAAATCTAAAGTATTATAAAGTTAATTATACACAAAGTTGAAGTACGTGAATTAAAAGTGATCAGTAAGAAGTATTATAACAGTTTCAGTTTGGCGAGTATACAGATCAATATGTAAAAGTGATAGTGAACGTGTTCGACAATAAAAATTATAAAACAAATTTCTTCATCAGTGTAATTTTTGGATAAAAGATTCCTTTCCGCTTCACAACCTGTATAGAGACACATGTTCGACCCAAGATAAGATAATAGCTAGCCGGAGGACATTTGAAATGAAATCAAACAAAAAAGCTAACACTGATGCAAATTGCTAACACAAGATGGAGCTACGAACCTAACAAAGAATGACGTCACAAGATGGCAACGCGTGAAGTAAACACACATACATAAACATCACAAGCATCAACATTATAAGTAAATACCGCATCAAATTGGCTACCACAACGTGGGGCTACAATAATGTTACATAAATAAAACATATTACGTAAACATTAATGAATACCGCATCAAATTGGCTCCCATACGTGGGGCAGTTAAAAATTATGTAACCAAACAAAACAAAAGCAGCACAACATAAGATCTTCAAGTTCTAATAATTTACGTAAAAACATATTACGTAAGCACTAATGTCACATCAGTATTTGTGTGCTATTTATGGAACTTGAAGATCTTCCTCTTAGCTTATTAACTGCTTCCCATGCTGTTTTATTTTTATTTTTTTGAACATGCAGTAAGTTTGCTATTGTACAGCAATTTTGCTTTTTTAATTACTTCTTTGTACACTTGTCTGTATTTTTAACATAATCTTTAAATTTTTTACATTTAAAGTTCTTTCCATTTCAGTTAACAATCTAAGCCTAGTTTTGGAAATACATATTCCTCTAGTAATCCAGCCTAATTTGTCAATTTGTTGACAGGAGACTTTACATTTTTTGTATGGGAAAACAACATCAATTTAATATCTTTTGGAAATTCGCATATGTGTCATTTACAGATTCTGCTTTTAGTATTTCATCCCATATTTCATTATTTAAATGTGTATTTTAAAGCAGGATACCATGGTTCATCATAAACCTTACAATATTTTACTTTCCAGCTTCACATGACTTTCTGTTCAAAATGTATAATAGCTGACCCTTATGGTCTGAGATGTTTGACCCAATAATGTCTGCTTTTGTTAGAGTAGTAGGAATACCTGTTATATTATCAATACATGTGGCCGAAGTCTGTGTAATCCTTATAGGTACATTTATGTTAAACTTGAAGGTATAATATAAATAAGTATATTAAACTTGATTTCACACAATCACCTTATATTATATTATGTAAACAAATTTATAAGTTTTTTGTACTAGTATATACATTTGTAAATACTTGTTTATAACTGACTGACAAAACCGATTGCTTTTGTAAGCTTAATGGCAAATAAAGAGTATTATCACATCATATCATATATATATATATATATATATATATATATATATATATATATATATATCATGAATGATGGGGGCAAGATTGAAATCATGCAATAGTGAAGTAAAAGTACAAGCATGTTTGTTTTTATTAGGTCCAGATTAAAATCCTTAGCTATAATGGTACTTTTATTTAATGTAGCTATTTGATCAAGCATGCTTTGTAATTTGTCTATAAAAATGTTGAAGTCTGCACCTGGAGGATGATAAATATTTCTAGTGATAAGAGGTCTTCTAGTGATAGAATATAGAAGTCCCTCTTAATGTAACTGTCACAGGCCAGGAGCATGCTAATCACATGTTATTTATTGGCAATACAGTGATGGTGTATACAGTTGCTATGGAAATGTCCTGTCTAATTGGTCCATCTACACACAGCTGTCATGACTATTATGATGCTTCAATCTCCTCCCATCATTTTAAAGCTCTGTTACTTTCTTAATGTGCAATTATAATACTTGTGACTATTAAGGCATCTAACCAATTTTCATGTTTTAATATAGGTAACAAATAATTCATATGATCCTTGCCATAAGGCCTATGAAATATGGTAATGTTCTACTGATGGGCTTCCTTCCCAAGCTAATTCATTATTTTCCTTAACAAGTTGGAAAGCAATTTACATTTATGATTTGGTTTAGGCATGTCTTACTTGTGTTATTATCAGGGTTTGGATTTTTAGGTGCAAATTTCAGATGAAAAAAGGAAGGGAAAAGGTGCTCAAATAAGGTGAAAAAAGGGACAATAAGGGGCTGGTTTATTTAAGGGGATGCACAACTGAAATTGCTATTTTCTAAACTATCCATTCAATTGGGCTGAAATTTTAACCACATGTCAGCCTTCTTTAGATATAATTGTTTTGTGAATTTCAATCCAAAATCTTAATTAGTTTTCAAGTTATTCGTTTTCAATATATAAAATTATGGGTATATGCAAAATGCAACACATGATGCATTTTTCAAAAAAAAAAAAATCTTATGTTTTTCCTATGTCAAGGAACTAGAAATCTGTCATATAATTTTTTTCCTACCATTCTTAATTTAAGAGAAAAAACTTTGCAGTTTTGTATTTGCTTTTTTTTTTTGTATACATTGTTATCTTCAAAAATTAGTAGCGCAAAAACTATTCATTACACAGAAAAATTATAATGACAGTTTTATTTATTTGGGTTTTTGAAATAAGCATAAAAAATGTCAATATGAATGGATGAAAACTACATCGTGTGGAACATTTTGAATATGTAGAAATGCTGAAAATAAGAAATGCCTTAAAATGAAGTTTTAAAAATATAAACAGCTAGCAACCAAATGTGCAAGGGTATTTAAAAAGTCTCGTAACGATCCTAAAGCGTTCGCTAGGTCAAAAATAAAAGTGGGTTTTAAAACTACAAGCAATGGAGAATTTTTTGGGAACATAGTTTTTTTTTTTTTTTTTTAGATTTTGGGTTAATTTCAGTTGTGCATTCCCTTATTAACTAATTCAACGATTTCTGTTTCCTCTATTCTAATATATTGAACTACAAACAAGTACATCAAATTATCACTCGTCAAAAGAAGGAAAAAACATGAAGCTGTTGCACTTCAAGACATTAAGCAACTCCACATTTATAAAAGTAAGTCTGTTTCTATTAGGAGATAGAATGTCTTTGTAGATGCTAAAGCTTCTTTCAACATCCACAGAAACCAGTAGGGCAAACCTTGTATTCACTCGGAAAGGCAACTCTACAGATGTGGCGAATTCCTCAATGTCTGGATTCTTCTGAAGACTAAATTCAAGTTCGTCTTTGGCAAAGCCATCTAACTGCTCCCTCACGGAAGTAAAAATATCCCATTGTTTTTCCTTTTCCAGACCTTGTTCTTCCAATCTTTTAATAGCTGCAGGCAGGTACTTGTAACTATGGACTCAATATAGTTCTGACTGCAAATTATGTATTTTCTCCGGTAACAGAAGTTGCTGTGCCTTGGAAATTGCACGTGCGTCGGATGGATCCAAAGAAAGCACAAACTCTTTAATTTTGTCAAAATTCTCACACAACATAGCAGCACACTCAATCCAAGATCCCCAGCAAGTAATGGCCAGGAAATTTGGAAGGGGCAGGCCAGTGATTTCCCTGTAGTAAACAACATGGCTCGGAGCTTTCAGTGGAATCTTCTTCAGGGCAGAGATGAATTGATTTGCGATTTTGTATTCGTTCCTTATGGATTCATAAACCCTGTGAAGGGCATGAGCCAAGCATGTCACATGCTTCAAGTTAGGAAATAAAGTTTTCAATTGCTTAACAGCTGAAACCATGTATGGAGCCTGGTCCATAACCACAAGAAGTTTTTCAAACTCAATACCAGTAGGCCAGAGTTTTTGGCAGAAGTCCATAATGGATTGCATTACTGTACTGGCTCGTACATTTTTAACAACATGGGGTTAACTTTCTCCCCTGCTAAGGGAAAAACTAAAATTTTCAAAACATATCATTCCATTGAGTCTATGGTTTCATCCATAATGATTCCCACATCGCAATCAGACACTTTCTCCTTGATTCTTTCTATGGTTTCTTGGTAAACAGGCTCCATGTAGTTTTTTCTTAAAGTACTCTCATCGGGCATTGACATCTTTGTGTATTTTTCAAGAAATCCCTTGAAGGCTGGATGGTTCACCTTATTGAGATGAATTCCTGTTTGTGTAAGAGCTGCACACAAATCAATGTTTAATCCCTTCAAATTTTGGCTTTTTGAAGAACTCTGTTGAAATGCATTTCGTAATAGAGGTTGCTGTGATTTGTTTGCTTGAAGAGTCTTGTTCATTTGATGCTTAGAGCTGGAAATGTGTTGTTTGATGCGATCTCGCTGGTGTTTTTCATCTAACAAAATTCTTGATTCACAAATAGTACATCTCATAACAGTTCCATCAGTGTCTCTATGAAATCTTGTTTGAATTCCTCAGTCAGAACAATAAATTGAGCACTGGACACCTTTGGCATGGTAAAATCTAGTACTAGTACACTCGTTTGGAGAGCTAACACTAGTTTACTTGCTAACACAATGCGACTGTCACACAACTCACCCTTGCACCCGTTTGCTGTCCACATTCTCTTATAACACTGCGACAATTACCAGAATGTTCTCATTCATGCTGGAACTTCAGTCTCAGCGATTTCTAGTAGTTTCGAGCAGAACCCAGTCTTAATAATTCTTGGAACTGTGCGGGTGAGGTTACTGCTGTCTCTGCGTGCCCAGCCTTCGCCTCCACACAAACAGATGATGTCTCTCACAGTATAACAAACTCACATTCATGAACAGCAGGCTACTGATTCTGGTGGGATAGAATCACTCATTGTCAATTGCATCATTGCGGGCTACTTTATAGCAGTAAAGCGAGAGGAAGAGGTTTTTGTCGAACACACAATTATTTTCCATTGTTGCGGGTGTGCTTTAAATTCCCACGCAGTGTTTACTGAAAGAGGTAGGCTTACTATTCACATGTACACAGTAAGCTGAGGAGACATTAATTGAAAGTTAAAGAATAAATTGGAATGAAACTTAAAAGAAAAAAGGGGAAAAAAGGGGATTATGGGCATGGTTGGGGAAAATGGGATAAAGGTGCCAAAAAGGGGTAAAGGTCCCAAAAAAAGGGAAAAAGGTGCGAGAAAAAATGCCTCTTTTTGCAACTAGAAACAAAATTTCACACTGTGATATCTTTTCGCACAGCTTTAACTTACCCTAAGAAAAAAGGTGCGCACCTAAAAATCCTAACCCTGGTTATTATACATGTCAGGTTATTAATGATGGTTTGCATGTTGTGAGATTGAATTATTGATAGGAATTCCAATATCTCATCATTAGCTGCTAGAAAGTTAAGTTCCCTGCAGATTATTAAATATTTACTTTACCTATTTAGAACAAGCGGGATGGCTCAGGCAGCAACGTCTGTGGCTTGCATTTGGCAGGTCCTGTGTTCAATCCCTGGCGATCACCCATGCTGGCCTATGGGTTTTTTGGGGGGGATTTTTCTGGGTGGGATTTTTCTGGGTTGTCAGTGAATGCTGGAGCGATTTCTTTCAACTCCCAAATTTCCTGTCCCTCCATTTTGTTCCATTCATCCTTCATTCCATTGGTCTCTTTCAGGGTCAGAAGTGTCAGCATGACATGGGAAAAGGATGCTCTCTGTAAACTCAACAGTCTCTTGGCTTTTGGCTGGCTGCCGAGGTATCTGAACCCCCTTGAGGGGCATTGGAACCCTCTCTATGTGGGACAGGGTCTCTGGTCTGCTGGAGTGTTTACTTCTGGAAACTTAGGGACCCTGTCATTGCTATACCATCGCTCCTGGATTTGGCCGCCTGGTGTCTCCTCTTGCCTCATCCTTCCTCCTGAGGATGACCCCTCCCATGGGGCATAGGTACAATATCCACACTGGATTGATGCTAAGTCCCCTCCATTCAGGAATATACGATAAGATTCCATAGTTAGTGCACTTAAAAGGGATTCATATTTTTCTAAAAATATTTCTAGTGTGTCACTAGATGACTTACATGTGCTGCATGCAGTGAATATTTTATGATTAGATATGCAGATTCTTAACAGCATGTCTTCATAGTGAATTTCTAAGTTTAAATGATCTGTATGGCTTCTGGTATTGCACTCATGCTGTTTTTTTACATAAATAGCACCCCCCATTTTGTATGCTGATACAAAAAATGCTAGATAGATAAAGATATTCTCTAACATGTATGTGTTAGCTTCATCTTTACTTAGCCAATGCTTGGTTAAACACAGAACATCCAGTCGTCCTTGTGGTCTAGGATTACCATGCTAGCCTCTAGTTCCTGAGGTCGTGGGTTCAAACCCAGTGGAGGGTGATCTATTTTTTCGGGTGTAAAAATCCTTAGTATGGCTTCCTTCGGAAGAGAAGTAAAGCTGGTGGTTCTGTGTCACAGATTTACAGCACATAAAAGAACCTCAAGTCTTATAAAGAGGCCTCTGAGCAAAATTTCTGGTCTTTCATGCCCCACATATAGAATGGGAAGCTAAGAACCATAGTAGTTAAGCTCTTAACATAAAATCCCGAGCATATTCAGGTTTTTAATTTTGGCCAAACAACAAAATCCTGAGTACAATCAGGCATATCATTTCTGAGCAGTATTTTATAATGCCAAATTTACCCATTTTATCTCGTTTTTTGATACTTCCTTGAGTATTTCTAGAATTCGCTGTAATCTCATTTCACATGCATATTTCTGCTAACAGGAGTCTGTAAATTAGCCAGTTTAGTTTAATTTTCTTTCTGCATGTTATATTGACACTAGGGGGGTGTGTTTCAACTGGCATCCAGAGTTTTTTGTATGTTTCTTCTTCACGCATTATGAAAATGGAGAGTAAGAAAGGGCTCATTATTGAATTTAGTATTTAGTAGTGGTAGTGGGGCTTTAGATGCACAACCGCTGAGGACGTGGTCGCTCTGAGTACTTAGTGCTGCAGTTCATTTCTTGTTAATTTCCTAGTGTTTCCATGCCCATATTCGTCATTTTATCCGATAAGTTAAGAAAGAAACAAAGTTTTAAGTATATGACATGTACACTCTGTATTTTAATCTAGGGGATATTCAGAGACTAAAATGTCCATTGTTAAGTTCTTAAAACTGAGTTTAATTGTTACTATCATTATTATACCTAACTGAACATTTCATTTTGACAATACAAAAGATCGGTGAAAAAGCAAATGTCACTTTGTAAATAATTTGTATGCCAAGAGGTTAAAGAGCATCCATAAATAAAACTCAGTTTTTGTTCTCTCCAGAACATCCAAAACTTTTAAAAATTGAAATTGAGTTTTATTTATGGACGCTCTTTAACTGCTATAGTCCTTAGCATCCCATTCTATATTGGGCGTGAAAGACTGGTAATTTTGCTCAGAGGCCTCTTTACCAGGCTTGAGGTTCTTTTACGTGCCGTAAATCTACAACACGGGACCACCGGCTTTACTTCCCTTCTGAAGGAAACCATGCTAGGATTTTTATGCCCGAAAAAATCCATCACTATCCGCCGGGTTTGAACCTGCAACCTTGGGAACTAAGGCTAGCATGGTAACCACTACACCACGAAAGACATAATCATGTTTAAGCATCTCTTAGATAATACATTTTGTTTCTAATATACTGTATATTTTGATGAGCAAGGGAAAATTGATTTTTCCCTACAGTCAGCTCAACATTGTATTGCTTTCATGTTTTCCATTAGTATAGCATTTACTTGGAACTGAGTGAACGTCTATTAGTTTGAGGTGTTGAATTCTGAGGGATGAGTGGTTTTTTGCTTTGTGGACTGTGAATGGCTATCATCTGCCTATTTTAGTAGTTTCTCTTATCCAGTGACCATGTAATACTGTATAATAGTTTATCAATTTGTAAGAGCCTTGACGGTTTAGATGCATACCATCTCTGGGGAAATATTGGTTCTGTTTCCATAAATTACCATCCACAAACCTACACGGCTGATTTCCATGCAACCAATTGAGTTTACAATTTATGTTACACTTTTCTGTTGGTATGCTTCATTTTCTCAGTACACTACTGGCTTTAGCACTTGGCACAGCAGATCACTGGTGATGAGAACCTCAGAATCTCTTCCTCAAACATGCCACTCGTCATTTGCTCCAACATGTAGCAAAATGGCTGAATTATATCTAATTCTTCCACCTCATGTTTAATTTTGCCAAATTTTAATCCTTGGAAGTAGTAAATCTTATGCCCCTGCTGACTGCATGCTTCTCCAGAAAACTTCAGCATGGAATCTCCTAGCACTACCCCTTTATCTTTTATTATGTTGCTCATTCTTCTTAGGGATTTACATATGTTGCAACTCCACTCATCGTTATTTCCTTCATCTTCCTGCAGTAGTACAAAACTGTTTTTGTTTGTAAAATCAACACCATCTCCTTTTGTAAGTGGTTTGTACTGATTGTGTATAGTCATGTTATCTGAGAAACTATGTTGTATTTGAGATTTAGAAAATTTTAAAAACTGTTGATTTTCCAATCAAATCTATCTCTCTTTTTTCCTCCTTTCTTTTCTTTCTTGCTAATTAATGGGGCTGCAATCATGTTTTTTGTAATATTTTTTTTTTTTTTTTTTTTAAGACTTCCTTCTTTTTGTTAAGCAGATTTATGATCAACTGAAGTGATGACAAAACTTCAGCTTAGCTATGCTTTCTCTGACAAGCAGCAGAGGCATTTTCTGTCTGATATATTTCTCATCTCTACCATGAGCAAAAACTCTACCTTCACTTTCAGATCTTTCCTTGTCCTTTGTGAGCACATATTTAGCCTCTTTGCTTAATTTGTAGGCACCATTTCTGTTGTTTTTTGTTGATTCTCTACAACATGATATGTGTCACTACAGCATTTACTGCCATGTTTAACTACTGATAAATAATATTAAGGTAGTCATGTCCACAGCTGATGAGGAAATTAGTAACTTCTTAACCAGTTGAGATGCAAAATACCATAAGTTACTGTAAGATATTCCTCATAGATATCTGTATGTAATAGCTATTTATAAAACCATTCTTTTCATACAGGGGGAGTAGGTTGTGCTGCTACGCAGTTAGCAAAAACAATACCAGATGTAACAATATACGGAACTTGTTCTGCAGCTAAGAAGGAGGCTGCCCTGTCCCATGGAGTTACACATGTTCTTGACAGGGATTCCTATGAGTCTCAACTCTGTCGGGATGGAACAAAATTTGATATTATAATTGACAGTGTTGGAGGAGCACATTTTGCTAGAAATCAAAACTTTCTCAACCCTCTAGGACGCATCATATTAATAGGTATGTATGTAGTTTATTGTACATATTTCAGGTTACAAAATTACAAATTTTCTTACATTTATTTTCATGCTTCTACTTTACTATGTACATGCCTGGTACCCTATTTTGTGTTGCACAGCCAGTACAGCTCCCTGGCCTTCAGCGCTGCTGTGCAACATTTACTTCTCTTTACTACAGCCTCATTACAATTTATTTCATTTTGTCTTACCTCCCCTCCCTCTTTCTCCCTCCTCTTTTCTTTGACTTTTCTCATCCATTTCTTTTTCATTTTTATTAAAAAATCCCCTACTTTCCTATTTCTTTCTTCCTGCTTGCTTGTTAGCATTTTTCATACGACTAAATCACCCTCCATATTATTCAATTTCTTGTCCCAGATTTTCTCTCTCCATTTTTTTAAATCTTCACATTCAGTTAGATAATGTTCTACACTTTCGTCACCATCACAAGCCACTTAAAAATATCGTTCCTGTTCTCATCCAGGCTAACCCTTCTTTTTCCCTTTTATTACACTGCTCTATATACCTTTCTCTACCCCATTCCTTTTTTATTTTCCTGTAAAATTGCAAGGATTTTTTGTTTTCTATGTTCCCCCATATCTCCTTCCTTTCAATATCCTCTACCCTTTCCCTTACTTGGATCCAAAAACCTGGACTGTTCCTTTCCCCCTGTAACCATATATCTTTTATTCCTATTTCTTCCAATGCTTTCTTCAATCCTGCTCCCCAACTGTTCTCATTTTTTATACTCTCCTGTTGAACCATACAACTTCTTAATATATCCTATTCTTTCCTTGTCAAGCATTTATACCCACTTTTTGTCATTCTCTCTAGCACTATACCTTTTCTTCTTGTTTTCCCTAATTCTAGTAAAGCAATTTACTGCGGGGCTGATCACCGCAAACCTAATAGTTCTTTATAAAATAACCTGTAATTCTGGTCCACCTTAATTGTTAAATCTGATCCCCCCCATATTTCTGCTCCATGCAATATTCTTGCTTCCACCATAGCTGCATATATCCTCTCCATTTTAATTCATAATAAAGTTGCTTTAGTGGACTTTGTGACAGTGATGTGTCTGTAATTAGTAATTATTGAGTTGATTGTAACACTCCATCACTTACTTGTTTTTATAACGAATACATGTTTCAGGAGCTAATTGCTCCCATCCTCAGTTCGCTGTCGACTACCCGCATCCTTCGTCATAGTTGTTAGCTTGATCTCTGGTGGCAGTTGGAAGAACTTCTTCAAAAGTAAATCTCCTGGCGGGGTTTCAAAATTATAAGTGCGGTTTCTGTTCTTCCAAATATAAATGTTTTCCCAAGTTATAAGTTCTGCTTTTCCTGAGATGTTTTTTAGTATTTTTGGTTTTCTGTCTATGGTGTGTTTGTCTCTCCAAAAGTGCCAAGCTACTGCTGATTTATCCTCCTGTTTTTGCTTTATGCAATTGAAGTGTTCTTTTACTCTTGTTTTTATATTTCTTTTGGTTTTCCCAATGTACATTTTTTTCACAGTCATTGCAGCTGATCTGGTATATTCCTGGTTTGTTCTCCTGTGGGATGTCATCTTTTAGTTTGGAGTTTAGTAGGTTTTTGATGGTGTAATTGTTTTTTGGGGCCAAAGAGATGTGTTGCTTGATGATTCTCTGGAATTTGTAGAAAGCTGTTGGGTGGTATGTGAATTTTTTGAAGATCATCTTTTCTTTTTCAGTAGGGATGAATGTGGTAACTTCTTTTGTTTTCTTTTTGCTCATGGCTCGGTTTATTTTCTTATGTATTGTTTCTGGACTGAATCCGTTTTCTGTAGCTATGTCCAATATGTTGTTTAGCTCAAATGCGTATTCCTCTTTCTTTATAGGGGCATTGACCAGTCAGTGTGTCAGACTGTTGAGTGCTATATGCTGGTGGGGAACAGGATTGAAACTGTTTTGTTTTATGTAGCTATTTGTGTATGTGGGTTTCTTGTAGATGCTAAATGTTAGGTGGTTTTTGTTCTTGATGATTTTAAGGTCAAGGAAGGTGAGTTGTCCATTCTGTTCTTTTTCCATTGTTAAATTTATGGATTTTTCCTGAAGATACAATAAGTTTAGCATGTCTTCCAAGTGTTTTTCTGGGACTATTGCAAGAATATCAACATAGCGGTACCATCGTTTGAAGGCTTTCCCCTGGATATTCAAACGATGGTACCGCTATGTTGATATTCTTGCAATAGTCCCAGAAAAACACTTGGAAGACATGCTAAACTTATTGTATCTTCAGGAAAAATCCATAAATTTAACAATGGAAAAAGAACAGAATGGACAACTCCCCTTCCTTGACCTTAAAATCATCAAGAACAAAAACCACCTAACATTCAGCATCTACAAGAAACCCACATACACAAATAGCTACATAAAACAAAACAGTTTCAATCCTGTTCCCCACCAGCATATAGCACTCAACAGTCTGACACACTGACTGGTCAATGCCCCTATAAAGAAAGAGGAATACGCATTTGAGCTAAACAACATATTGGACATAGCTACAGAAAACGGATTCAGTCCAGAAACAATACATAAGAAAATAAACCGAGCCATGAGCAAAAAGAAAACAAAAGAAGTTACCACATTCATCCCTACTGAAAAAGAAAAGATGATCTTCAAAAAATTCACATACCACCCAACAGCTTTCTACAAATTCCAGAGAATCATCAAGCAACACATCTCTTTGGCCCCAAAAAACAATTACACCATCAAAAACCTACTAAACTCCAAACTAAAAGATGACATCCCACAGGAGAACAAACCAGGAATATACCAGATCAGCTGCAATGACTGTGAAAAAAATGTACATTGGGAAAACCAAAAGAAATATAAAAACAAGAGTAAAAGAACACTTCAATTGCATAAAGCAAAAACAGGAGGATAAATCAGCAGTAGCTTGGCACTTTTGGAGAGACAAACACACCATAGACAGAAAACTAAAAATACTAAAAAACGTCTCAGGAAAAGCAGAACTTATAACTTGGGAAAACATTTATATTTGGAAGAACAGAAACCGCACTTATAATTTTGAAACCCCGCCAGGAGATTTACTTTTGAAGAAGTTCTTCCAACTGCCACCAGAGATCAAGCTAACAACTATGACGAAGGATGCGGGTAGTCGACAGCGAACTGAGGATGGGAGCAATTAGCTCCTGAAACATGTATTCGTTATAAAAACAAGTAAGTGATGTAGTGTTACAATCGACTCAATAATTACTAATTAAATTTACATGTTCTTACATTTATCATAGCCGCTTTGCTTTTTGCCACTATCTTTCTACTGCGAGCCTCCCAATTTCTATTACTACATAGTTGCAATATTAATAGGTAAACATTAGGTTTTACTTCTGAGGTGGATGGGAACATTTACTGCTGGGTGATGCAACACATTTGGAAGCATAGCTGGCTGTGACAGCACTGACCTTTGTGATTTTTTAAGCAGCAATCTCGGCAACAAGTAAACCATACAAAGTTCCTGATTTAGTTTTCCTATATTCTGAAATATGTTCATAATTCCTCCCAAATCTGTTGCATGGTGTCTTACTTGTTACTGTTGTTAATGTTGAGTGTATGTTATATTATGAGCAACAAAATATTGCTTAAAAGACACTTGATGAAAGTGAAATCAACCTAAAGATCCTACTAGCTTCACTCACCTACTTATTTTGCAGAACATGTATTGTGAGCATGAGCTCACATCATTAGCTGTCTGTTAGGTGAGTGAAGCTAGTAAGTATTTAAGTTGACTCCACTTTCATTAAGTGTCTTTTTCAATTGCTTCACCGTGTGATTCCACTACAATTTGATAAAATATTGCTTATTAGAAACAGATCTTGTATAACATTTGCAACTTCAAAAATGATGGAAAACATGCTTATTGAGGTACAATTTATTTGTTAGTAATCAAGGCAGAAGTTGTACGCAGTGAATAGAATAATAAATTTAAAATGTTTCTTACTTGTTTTGGGTATAATCATTATTTCGAACTGAAGCTGTTTGTTAGCTATCATTGATTTACCCTGTAGCTTCGGACCTCCTGTTTAAAACATAATGAGTTGGAAATTGAAACACTTTTACATCTCACTCACTTGTTTTAGTCAGAACATGTTTCAAGAGCATTTTTATCTTATCTTCAGCTGTCGACTGACTGATGGACAAACTGGAAGGAGCTTCCTTTAATGTGACAACATGTGGTATTGAAAGTTTGCTCCACACAGAAGGTGGGGTGATGAATTTACTTAGCTGATCTGGAGGGGAGGACATCAAAGTTCCTTCTTCATCAGAATTCATCTTGAAGAACAAAGGCCGCATAATGAACTTCGATGACCCCACTCCAAGTGAGCTAAGTAAACTCATCAGCAAATTCTCAACACCAGATGGCACCACATCAAGGGAAGCTCCTTACAGTTTGCCATCAGTCAGTCCACAGCTGAGGATAAGAGCAAATGCTCTTGAAACATGTTTTAATCAAAACAAGTGAGTGAATTGTTAAAGTGTTTCAGTTTCAGCTCATTATGTTTTAAACATTTTAAATAATTGACTTGTGTCTTGATCCACTAACATTTGTAAATTTTTGCAACTTTGTCTTTGTAAATAAATGTCTGATTTACTAAAAAAAAATTTAATACAATTTAGGAAAAAATAATAAATTAATGTCATTATCTAGGTTCACATTTCCTGTCCAGATCTGTACTCTGAACAAATTAGTGTGCTGAAGATACCTGAGAACACCCAAACAAGCAGCAGTTCACACTTCTTGTTCACTTTTGGAAGTGTTGGGGTCAAACGCTCATAAGACTCTACATGTCCCTCTTCCTTGTACATATTTCCAGTATTTTACTTGTTTTTGATATAAGAATGCAATTAGCCTATTTGAACCATGAAAGATTATTACTTTTGTCTAATATTGGTAATTTTTATGGAATGACAGTTTCTTTTTATTATCTATGTAGACATTTCATCTGGTTAGTTCTCTCATGTTCAAACTGACTTTCACTTTGCTTTTAGAAGTTGCATGACAATTTTATTTAGTTTTAAACATGGGTAGAGTCAGACATCAAGCAAAACTAGCTGGGAAGGGAAAATATATACATGCAGAAAATAAATTGTGGCAATAAAACTGCATTTATGTATTGATATTTATTACTGTTCAACTTCAGCTTACTACAGGTGGGAAGAACTAACCCTTGCTGGATGGATGAACATTGAAGGTATATTTGGAGGTGATTTACTGTATTGGCCTGATAATAAGATGGCCTCACATGTAAGATGACCCTGAATTTTTGGAAAGTTTTCACTATAAAAATTACGTCATTAATAACTGTCATCAGAAAATATTTAGGACATATTGGAAACCCCTGGTTTTTACCAAACTTCATTCCAGCCAGCACATTATTAGTATGTCTTGTAACCTACTTCCACGATGTGGGGGTAGCGTGTCTGCCATACAATCAAGAGATTTTGAATCTTAACCCAATGGCGTCATATTTAAATGCCTACTCAACTAACCAAGAAATCAGATTTAAATCTCGCAGCAGTGAGGGCTGTAACAGCTTAATGCTTAAAAAATAATTAAAAATCAACCAATAAGTTTTTTTTGCTGAAAATTTGTGTGCACAATATTAAAAGCATAAACTTGCCAGAACTGTTGTCCTAGTACTGTTGTTGTGTGTGATAGACCTCAAAACAATCCTCAAAATGAAGAGCAACATCATCTTTTTTTCTTACAATTGGTGGCAAGGCATTGGTTTTGCCCCAGTACAACTGAATATGCGATTTTTGCACTTGAGTCATCAAAATAACAATATAGGCCCTTGTGCCATAGTTCTAGACCATTTTTCATCGTCTTTCAACATTTTTCTGTCGGATTGTTCAACTGCCTTTTGTGTAAGCATTAGTGTCATAACACGTTTTGTCAAACAATAGTTTCATGTATTCCGAAACATTGAAAGCGCAGATGGCATCCGTGATGCATGCTTGTTCAGTAAGTCTTTAATTTGCAGTAAAAGGATAGAGAATGGGATTATTGTCAGTTTTAGTCCAATTCCAGTCACACTGTTTTTTCTGTATCATCATACGAATGTGTTTTGAAGGGCCTGGCAAGTCATCATTGGTTTCATAATTATTTTCCTCGCCGTTTTCTGCACTAGATTCATTATCACTGTTCACTATTACTTTCTTCAGTCTCTGTTTCATGTTAGAAAATTCACCACTTTCACACTCTAATACACTTGGTATCAGTTTTCTGAAACCCTCCTAGTCGTCCATACAGATTCTTTTCGCAGCCATGATGGCCACTGACGCAAGTGCAGGAAGAATAAAATTATTTTTCTTTGGTTGAAACACAGTTTGTGAGGTCATACTGGGAGAATTATAAACATTACATGTCAGCACTTCATTCGAAACGTATACAAATGACATCTGTGAGAAGGAATCTAAACTACATGTAATTATGTAGAGCAATGCAGCATTTTGCGCTGAGGACATCATATGATTCATATGCCAGAAAAGTGTGTGTGAGCCCTGGTCGTCAAATGATGCAAATGGATTAATTAGGGTGAGTTAACTGGATAAGGCTTTTTTTCCCCATATTATCAGAGGGGAAGGTACTGCTCCAGTGAGGATATTGTACCTATGCCCCACAAGGAGGCACCCCAGGGAGGGAGGAGGAATCATTGGGTGGCTGGAACCAGGAGTGATGGCACAACAATGACAGGGTCCCTACAGTTTCCAGATTGACATGCCCCGACAGTCAGGCGGGCAGATTAGGAACCCCCACCCTACGCAGAGGGTCCAGCACCCTGCTCCAAAGGGGCTGTCCATTTATCCCTGGCAACCAGCCAAAAGTTGAGGGATGGAGAAAGTTCCACAGAGAGCATTCTTTTCCCTGAAACAGACCTAACAGGGTGAAGGATGAATGAAATGATGAATGAAACAAATTGGAGGGACGGGAAGTTTATGGGCTGAAAGAAACCACTCCAGCATTTGTCTGATGACCTGGAAAAACCCCCGAAAAAAATCCATGGATCAGAGTTGGCGATTGCTGGGAATCGATCCTGGGACCTCTTGAATGTGAGTTATGCAGCGCCACCTCGCTTCTTTTTTCCAGGTTTTTCGCTTGTCCTGAAAAGATGAATGTCAGGTAACTAAGCTCTATGGACCCTGAGCTCATTTGAGCATTATTTTATTTTATTTTATTCATTGCCCAATACAACCTACCTGGTTAAAGGATGTTAAACTTAAAAATAAAAAAAAGGATATCTTGTCTCATGCAAAATCCATAATTTGAAGTACATATAACTTCCTCTCTCTCCTTTATTCAACTGATGCAACAAAGGAGCTCTCCTTTCAACACTATCTGCCATGTCTAGAACAATGACCAAAACTGAATGTATTAACACACAAGCATCATGCCAAGCAACAATATATCACATCTGAAGTAATCATCAAAGCTCAAGAAATTCTAGTTTATTTGTGATCTTGAGCTCAGCTGTGATGCATGTGTTGGCTCCCACTGCTCAAGCCAGTACAGTCTTTCATGAAAATGAGTCTCTTTAAATACAGAGTGAGCCAAAAGACTCCGAACCGCATGCGCGGTGTTTTTCCTGTCTGCGTCCTCGGCACTCATTGCCGTCTGCCACTATCATAGAAAGGCGCGGATGAAACCATACAACATTTTTAAAACTACTTTTAAAGGCTTTACTTACCAACTTTACGAAAGGAGATGCTGAAACTGGCCACCGTTGTTGTCCATACATTTTTGGCACCTCTTTAGGAAACTATCCATCACTCGCCATAGTTCATGTTGAGAAATTTCCTGGCAGATATTTTGTTATAATTCTTCCAGGGTGTGTGGGTTTGTCTTATACATTTTATGTTTTAAGTTACCCCAGAGGGGTATTTTATGAACAATATTACCGTATGCGCAGTGTTTTTCCACTGGGCGTGTGGAAATATGATAAAAACATAACGCACTGCTGCTATAAACAAAGTTTATATTATATACACAGCATGTATTTATTTATGGTTCATGTGTGTTAACTCGGTCAGCTCGCCAAGTGAAAGTACGATTTGCAGAAAGATTTCCAGGTGTAAAAGTTCCAGGCCGTACAACAATCCATGAACTTTACAGTAAATTTCAGGCCACTGGAAGTGTTCAGGCTAAGAAATGTAAAAGACGGCGTTCGGTTCTTACCGAAGAAACATTAGACGACATCGGTCATCGTTTGGAAAATTTCTCCCAAAAATTACATGATGGATAGTTTCCTAAAGAGGTGCCAAAAATGTATGGACAACGACAGAGGCCAGTTTCAGCATTTCTTTTCATCAAATTGGTAAGTAAAGCCTTTAAAAGTAGTTTTAAAAATGTTGTATGGTTTCATCTGCACCTTTCTATGATAGTGGCAGACGGCAACGAGCGCTGAGAGTGCGGACAGGAAAAACACCGCACAGGCAGTTCGGAGTCTTTTGGCTCACCCTGTATTAGGCTGCACATAAGACAACCACAGTTTTTAAAAGCACATTTTAAGGTGGTCTTATATTCGGGCCTATATGGTAATTTGATATGGCTCTTTGTACACTCTTGGAATAGTTACCTGACAAATTCTAAATCATTACATTGCATTTCTACATGCCAGGCAATTATTTCTGTATGTAAGTATTTTACATCACCTAGCTTTATTCAGACATGGAAATATATAGGATGCAGTGCTAAAGGTTTTGGATTTATCTGCTATAATGGTCCATCATGGCAGCTGTAGCTATTGGGACTATTCCTTTTTGTGGAATATGTTTTCTTTTACAGAAGTATTACACTTTGCTGTAATTGAAATAGTGAAGGTGTTAAAAGAAATAGCTATGACAGTTTCTCTCTCTGCACACAGCTGCTTAACACTGAGTATGCAAATACTAGAAGTGCTGTCATAATGATTGACATTGAGTTCTGTATCCTGAAAATGAATATGCAGAAAATTTTGTTGTATTTCCTTATTCAAGACTTTTCTTTTCAGTTTTTTATGATTTTACATCAGGCAGGTCTTTAAATTCCTGAAAGGTTTAAGAAATATTTTCATTATGTGTCTGGTGGCAATTTAGATGAATGAAAAGTAAATATATATACCAAGAGAAGCATTACATTGATATTTCTAGAAATTCCACCAAGGGCCATTCAGCCATAGGGGTTAAAACCAGAAACTCTGACAGTTGATAAGGAGCTGAGAGTGAGGATAAGTGCTCCTGAAATATGTACAGCATTAACTGAAGTATTGTCTGTTCAGAGTCTTTTGAGCCAGTGGAGAGGGAAAGGTAACAACCACTGGCATGCAGCCAGCTCAGCTTCGTGTGCCTGTTCTTTGTTCTAGCTACTGTTCTGACTGCACAAATTCCTATCTCCCCCTTCCACTGGCTCAAAAGTCTCTGAACAGACAATACCTATACTACCGCTGTATTATCTCCGGCTCTGACATTTAGTGCGATCGAGAGAGACAGTGTTGCCAATTCTTTCCCCTACTGTGAACATGTGTGTATACATGCACCATCCCTCTGTAAAATGCAAACAGTGAAATAGTTGCCTATGTTAGAGTATTTAAAGTATGGATATAGGATATAGTATTTACAGGAAACTTAAACAAGGACAATGCAGCAAATTGCACGTGCAGAAATTCACTTACAAGAGAGTTGGCAACACAGCCCAAACTGCAGTGGACGCACACGGAGAGGGAGCCTGTAATTGATCCTAGCAGACAACTTCCACCCTTTACTGTGCGAGTCAACCCAGCACTGCAAACCTTACCGGATTTTTTATTCTTTTCTTTTGTGTTGTGTTTTGTGTGTAACAGAGTGCTAAGCAGCAACACTAAACTATATTTATTACAAAACTTACAAGAAATCAAATTACAGTCCAATTTGTCTGTTGAAATGAATCAGAATAGCTTCCTTTACTTTGGAAATTCACAGCACTAGTATTGCTAAAGGTGGGCATTCTGATATATACCTATCTCTTTCTTTACCCTCATGAAACGTCAGGGCCAGAGATACAGCGGCGTAGGTATATGTGAAGCAATAAGACAATTAAGTCAACTTAAAATTACTCTAAGGGCCGGTTTCACCAACCAATGTTAAAAATACTCTAACATTTTGTTTGTTAACAAGGTGTTCAAAGTTTAACATAAGGTTAAAACGTTTGCGTTTCATCAAGCTTTTACAGCAAATTGTTAGCTAATGTTTTGTTAACGTCAAAGACAACTGCGAACACTAGCTTTCGAGAAGGTGGTGACCGAACTACATTGCTTCTGAACGTACTCCGATGCACTTTTGTCTACGTATCGCCGCGCTCTCTGTGTCAGTAGCCGACAACTATTTACATTCATGGCAATGGCCATATGATGTTCCCGATTGTTTGAGGTTAGAATTGCAATGTCAACTGAAATAAATGTTTTACCGTTTGAAATGCATTAATTAACATCTAGTTAATAACTATAAACGTATTATCAAGTGTGAAAAAGCTGACGGCCTTACATTAAAGGATAAGATTGCAGCTTGGGACAAAATCCACGAATAATTTAATTGGAATGAACGCGTTTCTCTTAAGTCCGGTAAGCAATTACGACAATTTTATGCTAACATAAAGTGCTGCACCAGAAACGTTAGGTGCGAAGAGCATTTAAGACGGTTTAAAGCTTGTGGTGGAAACTGCATTGAAACTAAAGCGGACGAAAAAGTGTTATTGCTGATTAATCAAACAGACCCAAAATAAATAGTTTGCTTCTTGAAGCAATTGCTTTGAAAACCTTCCGGATAAACCCACAAACGATAGTTTTGGAAATACCAACATTATCACAAGTAAATGAAAACTGTTAGTAGCATAATATCTAAGTACCTAATTAATACTTAGGAAAAAGAGGTATGCTTCTGTTGATAGTATTCTATCCTCTCGTATTTCCCATAAAACCATGCTCATGGCACCTTGTTTTAAAACTTCCTCCTTTTGCATGGTTTCAAATTTATTATGACATACAACTACTCTTCTATTAGGAATGACATTAAAAATGCCAATTGTAGCAAACTCGCATCAACAGCTTGGTTTGCAGCAGCCATTTTCCAATTTCTAGCATTTGTTAAACGCCTTAACGCAGGGGTATGGGGATGTTAACTTAACACCGACTTTAACACATTGTTAATGTTAACATTGTGTGATGAAACAGAATTTGTGTTAACTTCAGTGTTAAATCAGTTTAACATTGTGTTAAAATTTAGCATCTGTTGGTGAAACCGGCCCTAATAGTTATTACTTCACTTCATAGTGTAAATTTCAAATCATAAAGTGTGACCTCAGTCTTCAATAATAGAAATATTACATAGATCAAGAGAGAGAGAAGAGAGAGAGATCGGGTTTCAGCCTGAAGGGTTTAAATACTTCCCCTGTGAGTCACCTTGTCTCTTTTGAGGTGGTATTGATAATTGATTTTCATGTTTACATGGGGTATTGATATGTTTGATGTACATTAGTAAATTAATTTTAATGCTTTACTTTTGTTCTCCCTTAGGTTCAAGTGCTTTGATAACTAACGAGAAGAAGCTAGGCCTCTGGAACTTACTGTGGGTTTGGTGGGAAACAAGTAATGTGAAGCCCATTGATTTAATAGTAAATAACAGGGTTGTGGCTGGTCTACATCTTGGGTTGCTATTGGAACAGCAACCACAAAAGGTGCAAGCAGCACTGAAACACCTTTTCCAGCTTCTACAAAGCAATAAAATCAAACCAACTATTGATTCTACTTGGAATTTTGACCAGGTATATTAGTATAAGATTCCTGAGTTTGATTTTCAGCATTCAGACATCCAATTTGGAAATGATTTTGATATATTAGGTATAGTTAAATCTAGTGCTGGACTTTCCAATGTCACAGAGGATCTGGTAGAACTAACTTTTGATTTTACTAAGAGGGATCATGTAATTATATTGGGTGGGCCAGGGAACAGCCTGGATAGAGATTGTAATTATATAATTGAAAAATATTTATATGACATCAGCAAGACCAGTAACCATACAAATATGGGGTTTGTTGGACTGTTTCATAGGCATGACAGGCCACAGATTCATAGGAGGGTGAGGGATATGAATCTGCGACTTGAGAGTGCCTTGTTGAATCCTAACACATCTCACCTGGGTATGATAGATGTTAGTGGTATAGGACGAGATGGTTACACATCTCATGGTTTGCACCTTAATTCTAGAGGCAATAAATTTCGCAGCTAATTGCTAACAGAATTAGGAATAGAATTCCTGTTAATTGATCTGCATCATTTTCCCTCTGGCTTCCCAATATAAAGTCTGTAAGTTATCACTTTTAAGGCCTTTGCATTTGGCGAGATGTTGTTTGTTCAGGATGACATCATCTTCACAGAGAGTGTACTTGGGTGTAGGTAGGCATCCTATCTTTTAGAGGTGTTCTGCGAGGCAAATGTGGGCAGTTGCCATCGTAAATAAAGCCACTGCAGTCTTCCTTGGCATTTTTTGTATATCAACTCTTATCTTTAATATTCTTATAATCTTTATCCTTTAATTTATCTTCTTCATCAAGTGTTTTGAAATGTTGTTTAATGTTATTTAATTGTTTATTTATTTCTATTTGTTCTACAGGTTTTATTTGTTGTATTGCGCCTTTCTTTGCTGATTGATCCGCATGTTCATTGCCCAAAAGTCCAACATGAGCTGGGATCTATTGTAGAGTGACATGATTTCTAGTTTCAACTGCTTTAATTAGGCTTCTTATTTCTTTAATATTTCTTGTTGTTTTATTATTGTAATTTACTATCCCGTCTATGGCTGATTTTGAGTCTGATAAGATGATTATTTTTTGTTTTATGTATGATCTATATAAAATGTTCTGCAATGCTGCTTTTATAGCTGCTAATTCTCCATCATAGTGGTTTGATGTTTCATCTAATGTTAGATACTGTGCAAAATGTTTACAGTATACTCCTACACTGGCATTTTTTTTATTGATGAGGGATCCATCTGTATATTTCATTTCATTTATTATCAGTCGTTGAAAATTACATAGCCATTCTTTTTCTGGGTATCTTTCATTTTCCGTAGCTATTGCTATGGCTCTCATTTTATCTAGTATATTGTTTTGTTTGAGTATTGTTGGCTTGGGAAGCATGCCTGTGTTTTAGTCCAAAAAACTGTGGCCACATGTATTGTGCTTATCTGAACATCATTTGACAGAGCAGGAATTCTTACCAATCTCATTACAAGGGCACTCTTTAGGAGCAACATTTTCCAGACAAAATTTACATAAAGGGGGGGGGATCTGTATATCTATAAGAGATGATGTTCCTTATAAAGGTATTAATCTTTCTAAGTTTTGCATTGAACAGGACATAGAAATATGTGTGATTCAATTAGCTATACATGAGGTAAATTTAATAATAGTAACTCTATATTGATCACAAAGGGTAATTACAAGGTGTTCAAGAAGCAAGTTGAAAGCACCTTAAAATTTCTGTTCAAACCTAAAAGAGAATTAATAATTTGCGGTGACATAAATATTATCTGATTCCTAGTCTTAGGGTGGCGTGCACCAACCTGGAGTAAGCTCTACTTTCGTAGTAAACTACTATTCAAGTCAACACTCGGCAACTTCCATGCAAGAGTAAACTTACTTCCGAAGAATTTTACTCCTTTCAGATACTCCCAGATTAAATTACCGCAGAAGTAAATGTCGTAGAGCACCATCATGTAGTATGTTACTACGGAATTAAATAGAGCACAAATATAGGTTAGAATTTACTCTTGTGACCTGGATGGAGTAACTAACCTGTCGGTTGAACTAGAATACCGTATCGTATTTGGAGGAAGATATTTTTGACGCGCTCATGGATTACTTAGATTACATTGATGATCTCGATGAAGAAAACAGCGATTACTTAGGCTACATTGATGATCTCGACGGAAAAAAAAAACAACGGGAATGCGATAGTGCTATGCGAGAACTATATGATACTTATACAGAGAGAGAGTTCAATGAACATTTCGGTATTTGGAAAGAATCTTATACACACCTTTTGAACTTGCTTGGAGAACATTTCAACAAAACTTGAGACAAATTTAGTTCTATAACCCAAACTGCAATTATTGTTATGCATCCAATGAGTGTTTCGTACCGGAATATTTCAAAAGCTTGAGCCGGCATTGCAATGAATTTAATGTAGTATAACAGTCTTATACTGTATTAAATGCAGATATTTAGAATTGACTTAACGTGATGTAACTTAAAAGTTTGGCAAAGTCAAACTTTTCCTTTCCGTTACGTCAAGTTTGATTTCACATGGTAATTAGAATCAATCGGTACTAGCTCGAAGTAATGAAAGAACTATGAATCAAGAGTCATTCCCATTACGTTAAGTGCATGCCAATTATACCTTTAGTTTACCAGCATTTTCATGTCACCTTAAGTAAAGTTCATCGTAATCCCGGTATTACAGACGATCTTATAAATAAACGTTCACCACACGTCTGTTGGCCATGTATTTCATTGCGTTGTTAGAGCACTTTTGAGGTTAAGAGCAAGGTACCTACACAAATAAATATACACGAGTGTTCAGAAAATAAAAGGCAATTCTTCTTCACTTTCACAGATTTCCCACACACTGTGTGGAATTGACTGCACGCATGTTACTATTTTGTACCCATCCGTGAATATGGTCAACTTTTCCGAAATCAGAAAGGGTATTTCTCTATCAACATGCAAGTGATCTGCGATGCAAAATGAAGATTAGAAACATTGTTTCCAGAATTTTAAGCTGCTATTCAGTATGTTTCCCGTCACTAAAATCATTAAACTCATCAATCCTAACTTACCAGCATTTCTCTTCCAGCATCTTTATAACACGTTTTGGCTTTTTCTGCATTACTTGGGCCTTCATTGAAAAGGTTAATAAACGTAACCTCCTGCGAATCAGAAACCTAAGCTTATATAAAAAAAAAAACCTAACCCTAAACCTAAAAATAAGAAACGTAAAAATTAATAAACCTAAAATAAAAAGTAATTAGGAACACATGCTGCGAGCGTTGGTGGTATCTAACTGACTTTGAAGACCAATGTAATGCAGGTTACCGCACGTTTTTTACTCTCATATTGTTTAAATGGAATTTCTTTATTTCTACCAATAAACATTTATGTCTTTTGCTGACGTTTCTCCCCTTTTCCTATCACACATAACCTTATTCATGATTGCATCAAGTAAATCGCGCAAACAAAACAATACGTTCGGGAGTAATGAGCTCATACTTCCGTAGGCGTAACTAAAAGAGTAAATTGTAATTGAGCTCTCCAACATTACTTTCGAAGTAAATTGCTCTCATAGTAACCTACTTCCGTAGTGGGGACTTCTTTAGTAAACGTTGCTTCCGAAGCAATTCACTCCAACATGGTGCATGCCACCCTTAGAAAGGATCAAGTTAGTTCTATATTTGCAAGGTACAATATGTCCCACACAGTAAACTTCCCTACAAGAATTCAAAATACCTCATCTACTGCAATAGACAATGTATTTATAAGCATAGACAGATTCCAATCATATATCATTATCCAATTTGCAACTGGCCTATCAGATCATGAGGCACAAGTACTACATACTAAAGAAATAAATTTGAACTAAAGCCAAAGCATAACTATCGGAAATCTAGAGCAATAGACAAAAGTAATCTAAAAAGTTTTAAGCAATCAATCCAACAAGAATCTTGGAATGAAATGTTTGAAATTAAGGGAGTAAACGACAAGTTTAATAGTTTTTTACAACTTTTCAAAACTGATTTTGAAGCATGTTTTTCAGTTAAATATACCAAAGTGCATATCAACAAGAGGAATAATTCCTGGATTACGTTAGGTATTAAAACTTCTTGTAAAAGAGAATTATATCAAGAAATTCAATATAACAACAACTCAAACAATGTTACTATAAGAAATATTGCAAATTCCTCAAAGAAACAATAAAAGATGCTAAAATATTGCATGATAATAAACAGAATATGTAAGTCAGATAATAAAATAAAAACCATTTGGAACGTAATAAAGAGAGAAACAAATAGGCACTCTCAAGAGAGCCCCCAATAATACTAAATACTGGCACTCAAGTAATTAGTGAACCTCAGAAGGCTGTGGAGATTTTTAACAATTTCTTTCTGGACATAGCAGAAAAGTTAAACATAAAATATGGAAACAAGGAATCAGCATTAAATTTCTTAAGAACCTCCATAATAGATAAAATCCCTGAATTTAAAATAAATATGACAACATCATCCGAAATTAATAGTATAATAAATTCTTTAAAGATCAAAAATTCTTCTGATTACAATGAAGTAACAAGCAAAGTCCTAAAAGCATGTTCAAGCCAAATAAGCACTCCTCTTAACTATTTATGCAATAAATCATTAAAGGCTGGAATATTGCCTGATAAAATGAAATACTCAACTGTCAAACCCCTCTTCAAAAAAGGCAAACAGGACAATATTTTAAATTACAGACCAATATCTCTCGTCAGTATTCGAGAAAGTAATGTTTAACAGACTGTATAATTACATGGAAAATAACAATCTACTTGTCAGTGAACAGTTCAGGTTTAGGAAAGGAATATCAATAAATGATGCAACTTGCAAACTTACGCATGAAGTGTTAACAGCATTAATTTAAAATTTACATGCGGCAGGCATTTTTTGTGACCTAACAAAGGTGCTTGACTGCGTAAATCACGAGATTTTGATAGCAAAACTACACTACTGTGGAATAAAAAATGAAAATTTAAATTGGTTTATCTCTTATCTAAAAGATAGAAAACTGTTGTATATTAAACACATTACTAGTGTATATCTGTTTGCAGATGACACCAGTGTTCTTGTAACAAGTAAACATTTAAGTGAGTATGTTATAAAATTAAATTATCTCCTAAATTGCATGTCAGACTGTCAAAGCAAACAAACTTTCATTAAACCTTGAAAAAACAAAGGTAGTCAAATTCATAACTAGCTCACCACAAATCCGAGTAGAAATAGAATTAATGATTTATTATTGGCACAACCTAACGAAGTCAAATTTCTAGGTCTTTTAGTAGACAAGCACTTAGATTGGAAGTCACATATTAACTACATACACCTAAGCTTAATGCAGCATGTTATACCACTCGAACTCTGGAAAACTGTCTGTCATTCAACTGATACACTTAAGTTAGTTTACTTTGCTTATTTTAATTCCATCATGGAATACAGAATAATTTACTGGGGCAACTCAGTGGATAGTAAACGCATACTTCTAATACAAAAGAAGGTTATACAAATAATTTGCAACACTCATAACAGGCAGTCATGCAAAGAACTATTTCGGAAACTAGGTATACTAACCTTACCTTGTGTTTATATATTCTCCATCTTAAAATTTTATGCAAATAATCAACATAACTTTATTACAAACATGGAAGTACATAGCTTTAACACCGGGTAAAAGGGAAATATTCATTGTCCAAATACAAAACTATCTTGCTTCCAGAAAGGTGTTTACTGTGAAACAATTAAGATATATAATGCTTTCCTTAGTAATCTCAAGGAAAAAATTAGCAATTTCAAAGTTTTTAAAACCTCCCTAAAAGAGTACCTCTGTGATAAATCTTTTTACTCTGTAGAAGAATATTTAAACCACAATTCAAAATTGAGTTTCATTTATGGACACTCTTTAACTGCTATGGTTCTTAGCGTCCCATTCTATATTGGGCGTGAAAGACCAGAAATTTTGCTCAGAGGCCTCTTTATCAGGCTTGAGGTTCTTTTACGTGCTGTAAACGTGTAACATGGGACCACAGGCTTTACTTCCCTTCCGAAGGAAGCCATGCTAAGGATTTTTAGGTCCAAAAAAATCCATCGCCCTCTGCCGGGTTTGAACCTGCGACCTCGGCATGGTAACCACTACACCACGGAGGACATTTTTTTTTCCCCCGACAATTAAGTTCTAGTATACCACATATTCCTATAATGTAAGTTGCTGTATTAAGCCAAATAAGAAATACTTTTAATATATTTAGTATTTTTATCTTAATACTGAATTTTGACCATCTTTTCATATAAGTAAAGATGTAAATTTTGAGCAGTGACACAGGCTGTAAAGGCTAAGCAAAGTGCATTTTATACTCAGTACCTAACCATGCTAACTTTCAAAGTAGTAGAAATTTGATATTTACTGTATATTTTTAACACCATAATCTGAAACATTGTGCAATTTATATATGTATTTTATATGCAATGTTGTTTTATTGTACATATTTAATATTTTGTAAATGTATATCTTAAAATTTTGACACTCTTTACATATAAGCAAAGGTTTAAGCATTAAAGGGAAGAAATTTTGTATTCAGTAGACGTGACAATTTTTTAATGTAATAGAAATTTGATGCTTGCTGTTTACATCTTAGCATCATAACTATAAATGTTGTACACTTTATGTGTGCAAAAAGAATAAGTTTATTGTACATAATTGACAATTTTGTAAAATCCTGACACTCCTTGCATGCAAGTAAGGATGTAATGCCTTGTGCAGTGACACAGGCTGTAAAAGCCCAGTTTTATTAAGTTCAATACAATAAACATATAAAAGCTTTTGACATGTTCTATGTTCAAGGCCCTTTGGCCATCAAAGAACCTACAGAACGCACCCTAATCTAATCTAATCATCAATTGAAGTCGTTGAAATTCTTTCAGAAGTCACGAAGTATACTTGTTTTAGTTTTTATTATGTTTATACCTTATAGTGCACATAGCATTTTCAGTTTAATTTCTGCTGTAATTGAAAGCCCATGCAGCTATTTAAATATTCCTATATTTAGCAATGAAGTCCATACTTGGCTCTTAAGCCTCATTTTTCTGCATACTTTTACAATGGTTTTCCCCACTTAGTATTATCCATGTGCTACTCGACATATATCTCTAACATTGTTTACTTGCAGCCAATGCAGCAACTATCCCTGTTATGTTTAGCGAGTAGTTACTTGCATGTAAACATGATAACAGTGCCTTGCCAAGGTCCTGAATTTGCTGAAGGTCCTGAATAATACCATAGCTCTCAATCACTTCCCTTGAAATTTTCAGAAGTTTCAGATAGCACATACTAAAACACTTGTATGAAATAATTTTAAAATACTCAGAGGAGTTAACTTTTTATTGAATATTTCCCAATCTGACATCCATGGAACTGAAGGAATTAATGACATAAACTGAAAGCATTTTCCTGCTCATGAACCAGGAACCCGTTGAAGTTTCACAAAAGCTGTATTATGACTAATTTATTTTAATATTGCTCTTCTTAACAGCAAAGTTTTCTCAGAGATGCATTTAAGGTGCTGCATAAATTTTGGTAGCTGTCTTTTCCATTACATTCATTGTAACTAACAGACTAATACAGAAGATTCACAACATTCTCTGTCAATCAGTAGCAAATGGGCCGGACATCAACACTTGTCATTCCCAGTGAATGGGGTTTGCTATAGTCGCTAGAGCCTGATATTAACCTCTTTTGCGATATGGATGTGTATAAACATCCAATTAAAAATGTTGTTGTTCACCAATGGCACTGGGGATTAATTAATCTGCATCATTTTCCCTCTGGCTTTCCAATATAAAGTTAGTAAGTTATCACTTTTAAGGCCTTTGCATTTGGCGAGATGTTGTTTGTTCAGGATGACATCCTCTTCACAGAGAGTGCACTTGGGTGTAGGTAGGCATTGTATCTTATAGAGTTATTCTGCAAGGTAATTGTGGCCAGTTGCCATCCTAAATAAGGCCACTGCATTTTTCCTTAGCATTTTATTGTATATCAACTCTTATCTTTAATATTCTTATAATCTTTATCTTTTAATTTATCTTCTTCATCAAGTCTCTGCTGTCTTTTGAAATGTTGTTTAATGTTATTTAATTGTTTATTTATTTCTATTTGTCCTGCATGTTTTATTTGTTGTATTGCACCTTTCTTTGCTAATTGGTCCGCATGTTCATTGCCCAAAAGTCCGACATGAACTGGGATCCGTTGTAGAGTGACAGGATTTCTAGTTTCAACTGCTTTAATTAGGCTTCTTATTTCTTTAATATTTCTTGTTGTTTTATTATTGTAATTTACTATCCCATCTATGGCTGATTTTGAGTCTGATAAGATGACTATTTTTTGTTTTATGTATGGTCTATATAGAATGTTCTGTAATGCTGCTTTTATAGCTGTTAATTCTCCATCATAGTAGTTTGATGTTTCATCTAATGTTAGATACTGTGCAAAATGTTTACAGTATACTCCTGAACTGGTATTTTTTTATTGATGAGGGATCCATCTGTATATATTTGGAGCCATTCTTTTTCTGGATATCTTTCATTTTCCGTAGCTATTGCTATGGCTCTTATTTCATCTGGTATATTGTTTTGTTTGTGTATTGTATATATCAGGTCATTCTGATATTGTATATCAATATATATATATATGGGCCCAAGCAATATGGAAGTATATAGACATCCAGCAACAGCTGCAGATCTAACGATTTTCAGCTCTTAATTATTTTAAGACTTCTTTAAAAAATAAACTTAAATAAATTCAGTAAAATAGTGCAACATTGCCTTTAAAAGTGGTGTTTTGAATGGTACACCTCAGAGCATGGGTAGTGACATAAGGACACATCTCCACAATCAACATAAATCATGTTGGCTTCCTTGCACATACTGCTTTTGCAGCATACCTCACACTTCTAAAATGGATGAAAGTTTTTTCCTGTAGACAGTACCCTTTTAGAGAAGTGTTTTTCCACTAACCTAAGGGTGGCAGTTGTTTTAGACTTTCTGCCCCTGTGTCTACATGCCTCTGAATTTGATATCTTGCAATTTGGCTTGAGCAGTGAAGTGCAGATTTCCTAATGTTATTTTTTGTGGGTTTTGAGCTCTCCAAATTATCAAGTAATTCTATATGGTGATATGGAACATGTGAAAAAATTGTCTTTTGTAGCATTTTACAGTTTTTTGTAAAGAGGGATATACCTGCAGTATATGATCCGTTAAATTGATATCACTCATATGCATATTGTATTCGTGTATAGTATGAGGCTTGAAATTTGCCATTTTGGTTTTGTTATCTAGCCCTCCTGTGTCATTCATCAACATTTTGGAACTGCCTCTATACCCCCGCCGTTGAATCTTTGCACTTGACAGTTCATGTGGCTTTGTGTAATGTTGGCTATATTGTGGTTGCGATGTTGCCAGAGTGGCTAGTAAACAACAGCTGATTGTTCTCCTTTCTATCGTGTCTAAGCCGCATACAAAAAGCGTACGTAAGTAGCGAATGTCAATCAATAATAACTATTTTGTATTATTATTGTTAATTGAAAATAACTCAGCATAATCATTGCAACATATGTAGAATAAATTACACACTTTTCACAATATAGAAACAAAATAATGCAAACTTGCCTGCTACAATGAGGAGAAATAAAACAAATTAGAAGCATGCGACAACAAAGTTATTTTCACTCACTAATTAAAAAACTGCAATGGCTCAATTCCATCCAAATCTCCGTTGTCATCATCATCATCCTCCTCTTGGAGTTTCATTCCCTTGTAAATAACAGTTCTCGTGCTTAGTCCAAGAGCTGCTGCAGTTCATTGTACAGCTTTATAAGCAGTAACAGAGGGATGTCCATGAACCTTCATGTACTCCTCCTACTGTTCAAAGAATTCCCGGGTCCTTAACAGTTCCAATGCCTGACTGTTAAGTGGCACGCCTCGATGCAAATGATTTTCACTGGGTGATCGGCATTGTTTTTGAGACATTGTCGCACTTCAAATCTTGTATAAATAATATGAATGAAATATATATCTATATAAATAGAGAAATATATATGTGTAAACAAATACCAACAATAACGATAACAAAACTATCAAACAATGACCACAAATATAAATAACAATGAACAATGTGTAGCTTGCAAAGAACAACTCAATGCATGTGCTAGAGATTCACAAACTGAAGCACGTGGTTAGAAATAGCTACATCCGGCAACAGAGCCACTTCCAGTTCTGCTTACGCTTTGTCATTGACCACCCGGAATGCTGTCTTGTGATTGGTTTAGGAAGTCTAATGGTTAAAGCTTTTGATCTGTTTTTTATGAGTGTACCAACTTAATCGCTAGCTGTCAAGTGCAACGTTTCAATGGTGGGGGTATAGATAAAGCTGCAACTACCCTTGTAACATGCCAAGCAATGTAGGTCAAAGGTGGAAGCTGATGCACCTTTATTTCTCCTCTCTGTACAGCCTATACATTCATAGCCTTTGGCAATCCAATATGATTTAATGTAGTGTTCCTATGGCATTTGTTGTTCTTTGATATTGTTATTTATTTCACTCTTGTGACTATTCAGTTTCAGTCTCTTCATTTTGCTTTCCATGTAGCAGTGTAATGAATCACATGTGAAGCAGCTAATATCGAACATTGGACACTAATCGCACTCTGAGCAACACTTGCTCTCCATCACAGCTGTAGCACACTATGTTGTATCAACATCAAAGTGCACTAATTCACTCACTGAGCCATTGTCATGAGCACCTCGCTTATAAATGGCTGCAGAGTTTTCTGTAAAGTCATGCTGAATTTTCTGGAAAATCCGAGAGAGATGGAAGCATCCAGCACTCTCTTCTTGCAGCTTGAAAGTTTTCTTGGAATTTACATCAGCTGGAGCTCTCCCTTTTTCCCTTTCCTACTAATGGGCTGGGTAGCATTGAAGGTCATGACGTCCAGTGGCTGACTTTGACACATAGCTCCCTCCTCAGAGCCGGTCATTCCAAGCAATCCATAATATGGAGCAAGGCAGTCAAGGTAGACCACCATCAGCCTCCCTTGGTGTTGATGTTGAATGCAGTATACCACATCATTGATGTGGGTGATTGCCTTAAATGGGCCATCTCAGGAATGTTTCAACTCCAGCAACTTCCTTTTAGTCCACGTGGGACAATAGAGCCACTCGTGGTCACCCTCCTGGAATTCGGCACTGTTCAACAGATGGTCATAGCGTGCCTTCATTTGGTCACTTGTTAGCTCCCTGGCAAGATGGCGGGTATCTCCCAACCTTTTGGTTGGCATCCCGACATTATACCATTGCATTTGGCCCCAAAGCCTGAGCAGGCCCCATAACTTGACGTGCAGATGTCACTATGTTGGCACTATCTCTCCATGTTGCTTCGAAGATGTAACATAGCTTCTTCAAGGTCTTATTTACACCAGTGCCTTCTGATAGTCTTGTCTTGTCTTATTTGATGCAGATTTCCATCATTGCTCCGGATGCACGTCAGCCTTGGGCTTATTGTGCTACCTGTATTGTTTTAAAGCCAATTCATTATGCTTGCGCCCTCGACCAAGGAATACAGTTGCATAACAGATATGGTTTCACATTCTTCTGGTTCTAAAAGCATTTTCTCAAAAGAATTGTATCTCCTGTAAGCCAAGGCCTCACAGGAGCATATAATGTGCTGGACTGTTTTAGTTTCTGTCTTGCACAATCTGCAAACTAAGTTATCCTGAAACACTCCCATCATGTTAAGATGCAGTCCTGTGAAAATGCAGTAATTGTTCTCAGCTGAGGTTTGTTATATTTAAGTAAGCTTTTAGCTCTTTTCTTACATGGTTTTTGAATAAATAGTTTACCATGTTTGTTTCCTAGAGTTTTAAGCCAGGTTTTATGATGTTCTACATTGGACCAGTTCTTAATAGCCTCTCTTATTAAACATCAAGATGTTCCTAGAGCTGGCTCTGGCCCAATAAAGTGTGAAACTGCTCCTTGTCTTGCAAGTTCATCAGCTGTTTCATTTCCCTCTATGCCACTATGACCCGGCATCCAGATGAATTGAACTTCATTCTGTTCTACCAAGCTTGTGAGCATAAATATGGCAATCTAAAACCGGTCTTGACATTATCTTATGACTACTTAGAGCCTTAAGTGCAGCCTGGCTTTCTGCAATTCAAGCAAGTGTAGCCCCCACTTCTGTGTCAGTTAAGCTGCTGCTGTTGGCACCTGCTATCTTCATTCATGGCTGTTAAAGCTCTGACCGGCACCAGGGTGGCTCTTCCAGCTGTCATCTTTGCCACTTCAATGGGAAGGGCAGCTGCCTGGGTCATTGGTGTTACAGTGTTTTGCCAGAAGAAGCTATTGTTTCACCTCCCAGCGTCTTACCCCATTGATGATTGTATGGGCTGCCTCTTTGGAAATAAAGCCTGATGATAATATCCGTCAGACCTCATTGTGCCAGCCACTCTACCTCCATGGTGAATTTTTGTAAGGTCTCACTCTGCTGCACCCTTGCCTTCAGCAAGGGTCTGGTAAGTGGTGGCCAGGCAGTGTTCTACATAGCGCCCCTCCAACGGTTTAATTAAGTTGTCAGCAGAGCCTCTGGCAGAGAAGGTGTGAATAGTTTTGGCTGTTTGCCTCTACAGGGCAGCCAAAAGCTATGTCGTCTTTTCTGTCAGCTTCTGTCTATTGTGGGTAGCAATAGCCTCAAACTGCCATTTAAATACTATCCACGACAATGTGTCACCGAATTTTGGAGGCTTCACTGTTTTTGTGTTAGCCAGTCTCGTAATCATGGGACCTTACAATTTTGGCATGGATCTTGGTTTCTGCATCTCCTCCATTGTGGCCTCCACCATTCTCATGCTTTTCTTTACCAGCTGCTTTAACTGTTTTTCCTGCTGATCTAGACACTCCTCCATCACATCTTGCATGTCATTTAATTTCTTCTAACTTTTTTACAATGCCGTCTTTTGAGTCTTTCACTGAAGCATTTATCTCAGATTTTACAGTGTTGTGTCAAAACCCAATTTGGGTTTAATTTTCTCTATTTTATTCATTTCTTCCTTTTCAGTTTTTATTTCCTTCCCCATCTTCTCCATTCCAGTTTTCACTTGAATCTCCACCTTCTCATTTCAGATTTCATGGTCTTCATTTCACTTACAATGTTGAAGTATTTCCTGCATTCTGGCGTTTAAATCTCATTATGACACAAGTGTGACTTATTTCAGTTTTAACTGTCATTTCACTATTGTGATTGTTCAATTTCAGTCACTTAATTTAGCTTTGCATGTAGCAGAGGAATGAATCAACCATGAATCAGCCTGTTCTTCTTTCCACTTCACTTGCTGGAGTATCGAGCACTGGACCTCACTAATTGCATGCTGAGCAGCACTTGCTGACCATCATAGCTGTAGTACTTTGTCACATCAACACAAACTCACTCATTGTCACGAGCACACTCACTTCTATTTTGCTTCAGAGTTTTCTGGAAAGTCATGTTGAATTTTCTGGGAAATCCAAGAGAGACAGAAGCACCCAGAACTCTCTCCTTGTACCTTGAAGGCTTTTCTGGAATTTATATCAGCTGGGAGCTCTCCCTTTCTCCCTCAAGGAACAGAAAATTGGAGAAGAGAATTTTTTATAAAGAAATGGTTGAAGGGGGATAGAAATACGCTTATAATTGAAATGATGTGCAAGGATGCTAGGAGTATTGAACAGTTTTTGTGTAAAGTCAAAAATAAATGGCTTCGGACAGTGGGTAGAGAAAAGTAAGAGGTAGTGTGTCTTACTTTGAATGGAAGACTATGGTGAATGTGTGATGGTAAAGTAATCAATAAGTGACAAGTGAAAAACAAGTGAAAATGGTTGGAAAGGTAGAATCAGATGACTGAAAAATTCAATGACATAGCCGGGATTTGAACCACAGATCTCCCGGTCTCTGTCTGGTTGCTCTAACCACTGAGCTACCATGGCAACATGCCGACACGACATTCAGTTCTTCAACTATTCGCATTTTTCCCGGTAAACCACAAGGAGATCTCAAGTGTATTGAGATGTAAGTCGCCATAGGGGTATAGACATTCTTTGTAAGTACTTAAGTCCTGGGCTTTAAAGTTTCAACCACTATTAGGTCAATTAATGGAATTAAATGTTCTTCACACAAGCCGTGTGTTGGAAGGGGCTGGAAAGGTAGAATCAGATGACTGAAAAATTCAATGCCATAGCCGGGATTTGAACCAGGGATCTCCCGGTCTCCATCCAGTTGCTCTAACCACTGAGCTACCATGGCAACATGCCAACATGACATTAAATTCTCCAACTGATTCACATTTTTCCTGGTAAACCACAAGGAGATCTCCAGTTGTATTGAGATGAAACCAGATAACCCCAAGTCTTTTGCTCCTGTGTCATCATTCCCTTTGCCAGTGTAAATGCAGCTATTGTACACATATCCTGATTTACTTTCACAAAGATCAAAACTCTTTATGCCAAATCTGGTCCTTTTTCATTTTGTTATATTGCTTCCAACCCAAGTGGCCCTTCCAGAGCATCAAGCTTTCATCAACCTTGACCTTTTCACCAGGAATGTGATTTTCTTTAAATTTTGAAATAAGGTAATCAATAATAGGCCTAAGTTTATGTAATTTATCACTTATGTTTTCTGTGATGTTGAAATGAAGAAACCACAATATAGACAAAAACCTGTTATTTGACATGCATTTTCCAAAAAGTGGAGTTGATAACATGTCATCTGTAGACCAGTACATGTCCAATGTGGGTTTTTCTAATAACACCCATGAGAATAATTATGCAAAGTAGTCTGTCAATCTCATTCAGTGTTACATCTGACCACTTCCGAATCCTAATTTGCCTTTTGAGGTCAAATCTCTATACACTTTATGCTTATATACATTTGTGTCAGTAGATCTCAGAGGTACTAAGTCTGCAGTAAAAAACTTTGTGAAAAAAATCAGTTGGTTGACTATCAGTGTTAGGCTGTAACCCACCATTTGTACTCTGAAAACTCCATTACCCTCTCTGTGCACTAACACCTGCAGCAAAATAGTCACTTTCATCCTCACTGCTGCCCACATCCTCAACATCAGCTTCAAAATTCCGCATCAATATCCAAATCACTGTCATATATAAAAAGTTCTTTAATGCTCTCTGAAGTTATTTCAGAGGCTCCAATACTTAATACACAAGCTAATTTAGAAGCTGTACCATTAGTAGAAGCCATGATTTGAACTGAGAGTAACAAGCTTGTAATTCCTACCCAAGAGAATCTTGTCTCATTAGTATTTAGCTGAAGTGGAAATATTCTCAAATACACGAAAAAACAAAAACCATATGGTACCTAGAACAGATTCTAGTATCAATTTGCATATTTATCAATTTCATCAGCTGAAAATTGCATAGCTTAGCATAACTAGCTAAGCTAATTGTGACATGCAAACACAATCTTCACAAAAACATAATTAGTTTCAATCTTGTCTAAAGCCTGTATTTATACAAACCTACTCTCTCATCACGGGTTGAATGACATGAAGGTATGTGACTGATTTGCATAACAAAATGAAACACTTCTCTCCCCTTACAAGATTTATTGCATGCTGTGTGCTATGTCAGCTATAAACAGAGTGCAGGAAAAGGAGAATTGAATTGCCACTAATAGCTATTTGCTTCCAAAGCAAAACAAGAGTGTTGAATCATGGTAGCATTCGAGAGGAAAAAGTGAGAAGTCTTTAGCTCCATAAATTTGAATCAAAGACATGTAAAATGCACTCCAATAGTGAAACATCTTTTTTGGGGATTTGTAAACAAATACAGTATTACTTAAATGATGAGAAATGAATCAATGATATTAATTTAAAGTGGAGTAATATGAGTGCTAAATGTCAATTCATCTTCCATCATTTAATTATTTTAATATCCTTTAATTCAGGTTTTATTTAATTAAAATATCATAAAAAATAAGCAAAATATAAAGGTTTATCTGGTAAGCAGAAATTTAGCTTGTGGCCAGCTTAAATACCTAGATCTGTTTATTGGGTATCCAGGAACTGCCAGTGCAGGGTTTAAATAGCCATCGAGCAAGTGGTTAAAATTATAGTTCTCCTGTTGTGTACCAACCTTGACTACAGAAGCTGTTGAAAAACATGTCCCTCGGCTGCAATGCATTCCTGGTATCTCTGAAGGAAATTGGCATTTACATGTGCAAGTTTGTGTACTGTAATTCTCCTGATTTCTCATACAATACTGTATTTTAACTGGAGGATCATGTGCAGATTGTCTTTATACCTACTTGATTTTTTTAGATATCACTGTAAATAGAAGTCTCAGGCTGACAAATCCAGTGATCAATCCTCTACTAACAACACTGTCCTAATATTTCTTTTATCAAATTCAATGTTTTGTCTGCTGAATCCTGTTGGAAATAAGCACTCTGACTCTGGATACCAGTTAACTGTTCAAATATGGTTTGAGTATTTGTGTTCTGTATCTTTCACTGTTGATTGTATAATCAAAAGTATAGGGTCTATAATCCTATGTGCAGTAATAGCACACCATACACCAACCTTATCATCATGTAAAGGAGTTTCATGAATGAGATGAGGATTTTTTGTACTCCAGTATCGTTTTGTGCTAAAACGTGGCCATGTAAGTGAAACCTCATTTCATCAATAAAAATTCACAACACCATCGGCAACACTTTGTAAATCCCAATTACAAAAATTCACACAACCTACATCTCTAGGCTGTAAATCATATACTATTATCCCTCTGTAGGCTTAAACTTAAGCATTTTTTATGAGAGGCAGTGGAGAGATTTCCGAGGAGAATGTTCTAATCTTTCTCCTATCTTATTGAGTATTTCCTTGGTAGTATATGTGGGTTTCCCTTCCCACATTTATTCAGCACTGATACCATTTCTCTATGAGATTTAATATAGTTGTCTTATGTGGAACAGAAACACCAGGAAATTTTATTGCAAAACACTGTTGCACTTTTTCATAGTTCCTCTTTCTGAAGTAATACTGAACAAGACAAATACTTTGTTATAATGTAAACTTCTGTGGTGCCATATTAAGCCACACTCTTCAAAGACGTACATCAATACACACATCAGCCGAGCTCATAGGCAACTGAGCAGCAGCTATCAGTTGAAATGTGACTCTGTGCTGTGTCCTTGAAGGTAGAGAAAGAGAAAGACTAACTGTAGCAGACTCTGTGCACTGGGGATGACAGGAGCTGGTGTTGGGCTCACTTGCCACCGAGTGGTTTAGAAAATGTCATGGACCACTCTGTAAATAAGATATTGGTGAAATGACTTTAGTTTCACTTAGTGTTTGTCATTTTACATCAACTCATCATCGGCTACATGTAGACAGTTGTCTGAAGAGGAAGGTACTAATGTAATCATAGTTATGCTGCCATCTGGTTCCCTTGTGGAGAATTTTACTGTCATCAAACAGCAGCATTTCAAAATTCATAACTTTATGAGCATTTTTCTGTGATGTGGATTTTCTCTAATATTGGTAGTTCTTTGCTGTTTTTAGCATTAGTATTTCCTGTCTTATGTTCTGCTGAGTTGACCAAAAATGAATTACTGCTGATTGGATCATCTTTATTTTTTAAATTTCTTATGCTTTAGTTTGGTTTGTAGGTTCTTCTTTATTTTACGGATGTGTATTGTAGGATAGTCTTCACAGTTCATCTGTTAAACTCCTGTTTTGTTTATATTCAATAAGTGTATTTAAAGGATAATTCAGTAAATTCTTGAGGCTATATTTATTACAGTGCCAGTTTTATGTTATGTACTGAAAATGCTTATTGAATATACTGTGAAGTCCATGGAATATGAATCTACTATATTATGTTTGTTGTGAGTTGTCTCCATTCTTGACTTTTTCAGGGTGCTAATGACCTCAGCAGTTGTGCACCATAAAACTTAACTACTACTACTATCCATTATTGACTGTGTTGATTACCTTCTTCTGCTGTGGTACTTTTTGTCAGCTTGTCAACTACAAGGTGTGATCAAAAAGTTTCCGGAATGGCTTCACAACAATGCTGACACTGAGATTTCTTTAATTCTTACCCAGACTGTACATGCAGCGTTCCTTCCCGGTAAAAATGAGAGGTCACGTGACTTCCTGTGACCATGCAGTGATGAGGTAGATACTCTGAAGTGAACACGTGTTTTGCATGTGCTGCGATTTTTCTGCATAGCAAAAATGTCAGATTACGAAGAACAAAGAACAAACATCAAATTTTATTTAAATTCGGTAAAACTGCAACAGAAGCCTATGGAATGTTAAGAACAGCTTATGGGGAGGAAGTTATGGGCAAAACTCAAGCATTTGAGTGGTTTTCGAAATTTAAAAGTGGTGTGACATCAGTTAAAGATGCAGATCATTCGGGGCGACCCTGTTCCAGCAAAACTGATGAAAATATCAATCAGGTTTGAGGGAAATGGTCTTAAATGATAGGCGCATTACAATAAGAGAACTTTCTGACTCATTAGGACTCTCCTTTGGAAGCAAAGCATTTTGAAAGACAATTTGGACATGAGAAGAATTGCCACCAAGTTCGTGCCCCGCCTGCTTTCAAATGGCCAAAAGGAAAGCCATGTGATTGCCTGCATAGATCTTAAAGAACAGCTACAAAATGACCCACAGTTTATGGAGAAAATTATTACTGGTGATGAAACATGGATTTATGGGTACGATCCAGAAATGAAGCAACAATCTTCACAATGGAAGAGTCCTTCACCTCCACGCCCAAAAAATGCCAGACAAGTTTGATCCAAAGTGAAGTCAGTGCTGCTTTTTGACATTAAAGGCATTGTACATACGGAATTTGTGCCACAGGGTCAAACAGCGAATCAAGTGTTCTACAAACAAGTGCTGCAAAGATTAAGGGAGAATGTGCGACACAAACGGCCAGAGGAATGGAGGAGTGGTGACTGGTTCCTGCATGATGACAATGCGCCCGCCATTTTTTCTGTTTGCCAATTTTTGGATAAAAATAGGATGAATACTGTTCCCCATCCCGCCTGTTCTCCAGATTTGGCACCAGCAGACTTTTTTCTTTTCCCACGACTTAAAATGCGGCTCCAAGGACACCGTTTTGAGGACATTGATGTCATCCATCGTGAATTGCAGAAGGCTCTGAACATGTTGAAAGAAGAGGACTTCCAGAAGTGCTTTCAACAGTGCTAGAAGTGCTGGGACAAGTGTATCAACTCCCAAGGAGACTACTTCGAGGTTGACAGTGCAGATTAGACAAAACAAACTGTTGTGTAGTATTTATGACGTCATTCCAGAAACTTTTTGATCACACCTCGTATGTATGTGTCAAAACCATTGTGCCGTAACTTTCCATATATACTTTTAATCAGTATTATATCCTTGAGTGGTACATTTGGCAGTCTATGGATCAAACTGTGGCATATGGCATGCTGAGATATTAAGGTATGTCATTAGTTTTCTATATAGAAACTATTAATGTGAGTAGGTTTACTGTACACTCCAAATTCTATTTTTATTGTGATCTCTCATAATTTTAAAGTCTAAAAACGCTAACCACTATATTTTTCAGTTTCCAAAGTAAATTTAATGGATTGGCCTTGTAGGTGTGACAGTTTGGGAGTGTTGCCGATCTGTTGCCACAGCAAGGATGTATGAACATATCCAACTCAAATTCTGAACAAGAGTAGGAAAGCTTTCGTCAAGTATATCTTCAAGATCTCGTGTAAAAATATACCTAAAGTGATGATAAGGAGTTATCCATTCAAAGAGAGTTGAACTTACTAACCATCTAATTAATTCACTGTTGGTGCATCAGTATTATTTATGATCAATTGCATGTTGCTGTCCTGTTTATGGGCTTTTGGTAGGCAGTACACTCTTGGTAAGTTGGGGTTACTTGGTTTCAGTTTTGTGTTGTTGTTGCTGTTCACCAATGGCACTGGGGATTAATTGATCTGCATCATTTTCCCTCTGGCTTCCCAATATAAAGTCTGTAAGTTATAACTTTTAAGGCCTTTGCATTTGGTGAGATGTTGTTGTTCAGGATGACATCATCTTCACAGAGAGTGCACTTGGGTGTAGGTAGGCATCTTATCTTGTAGAGGTGTTCTGCGAGGCAATCGTGGCCAGTTGCCATCCTAAATAAGGCCACTGCAGTTTTCCTTGGCATTTTTTGTATATCAACTCTATCTTTAATATTCTTATAATCTTTATCTTTTAATTTATCTTCTTCATCAAGTCTCTGCTGTCTTTTGAAATGTTGTTTAATGTTATTTAATTGTTTATTTATTTCTATTTGTCCTACAGGTTTTATTTGTTGTATTGCACCTTTCTTTGCTAATTGATCCGCATGTTCATTGCCCAAAAGTCCAACATGAGCTGGGATCCATTGTAGAGTGACATGATTTCTAGTTTCAACTGCTTTAATTAGGCTTCTTATTTCTTTAATATTTCTTGTTGTTTTATTATTGTAATTTACTATCCCGTCTATGGCTGATTTTGAGTCTGATAAGATGATTATTTTTTGTTTTATGTATGATCTATATAAAATGTTCTGCAATGCTGCTTTTATAGCTGTTAATTCTCCATCATAGTGGTTTGATGTTTCATCTAATGTTAGATACTGTGCAAAATGTTTACAGTATACTCCTGCACTGGCATTTTTTTTATTGATGAGGGATCCATCTGTATATATTCGGAGCCATTCTTTTTCTGGATATCTTTCATTTTCCGTAGCTATTGCTATGGCTCTCATTTCATCTGGTATATTGTTTTGTTTGTGTATTGTATATATCACATCATTCTGATATTGTATATCAATGTATTCTATTGGACTTGTTACCTCTGTTGCAATTATATTTGTTGTAATTATATTCTTGGGAAGCATGCCTGTGTTGTCCGTTTAGCGTTACCCAGGGAACACCACGTGGAGGAGGACTACGTTGTTCCCTAGTTTCAGTTTTGCTTATGCCAGCACTTTGTTAACTTTGGTTACACAAGATTTCAAAGGGTTGTGTGGTACCTTCTTTTATAAATTCATCTTTAAGAATCAATTTCTCTACCCCATTACTGTAATCATTCTTGTCTAGAATTATAATTTTGTTCAATTGGTCAGCTTTATTCATCACAGTTGATGCTATTTCTTTCAAAAGTTGCTCACATTTACTTTTAACTACTTTTGTTTGTTAACTTCATCACTGTTTCAGTGTCCCCAACGAAGTCATTCTGAATTTAGCTTAGGCAAGTTTTCAGACCTTTGTTTTGTTCTTCTCTGATGTTAAGTTTCTTCTGTAATCTGCCTGTAAACCTAAGAAAGGTTCTTTTATAGTATTCCATGCAGAAGAGAAAGCAAAACCTTGGAGAATCAGTTAAAATAGTGAATTACACTCCCAGTTTTTGTACAGAAGCAAGTTTTCTGCTTGAAGGTCATGCAGGTAGTGAGCATAGCTAGGAGGGGAACAAGGGTTAGCCAGTATAAGAAATACAAGTGTGGCTTACTGCCTCTGCTTGAGTGGTCAGATGATCTCTTCTAACCCAGAGATCCCAGTTATTCCAGCTGAAGGGTAACTACTTTTTTCAGCTTAAGACCACTTTGTATCTTCCCTAGGCTCTGGAAAGTATGGATATGAGAGTGCATGTGGTTGCAGCATTAATTAATACAGTGAGTGAATCTGTTCTTTTTTGTTTTAATTTGTTTATTTCAGTGCTATGTACATATTATTGGTGTCTACCTTGTTTGGCCCTGGCCATTTCAGTACTCCTCCATTTTTTCATTTAGCATACATTCTTATCACTAGAGGAGTAATACATTATCTTAAATTACATTATCTACTCTTTCTCTATTTTCTTTGTCACACAAGCTAATTACCAAGTGAGATGGCTCCATGGTAACGTGTGAGTCTCGCATTCAGAGGGTTCCTGGATTGTATTTCTGGGTGCAGACACTCCAAGCATGGGTTTTTTGTGGTGTTCCCTGGTTGGCTAGGCAAATGCTGGCATGGTTTCTCTTCTGCCATGAATTTCCTTTCCCTCATTTTCTATCCTTTCTCTTACCCTTTCATGTTTCAGGTAGGCTTAGGGGCTGTGCAGTGTCAGTTGGTGTTGTACAGATGGCGCAGATTCTTGCTCATTGGAAAGCTCTTCCCAACCCTGCCAACTGGCAGTCTTCTCTGAACTGCCTCAGGTGGGTTGAGTTCTTCCAGTTCCACCACAGGGAAGCCTCTGTGTAGCCCACCGGTGTGACTGGGTCATCAAGCTTGGAATCATTAGGCACCTCTGCATATCTCTGTCAGCCAGCCTGCCTGCCTACCTGCTTGCAGTTCCTTCACCTTATCCGTTCCTTCTGGGGTTTTTAAGCACAAGAGATCCACATTGGGTGAGTTGCGAGTTTCCCCTGCATTCACTGGTCAGTACAAGCTAATTGAAACAGCGGGCAGCAGTAAGAGTTAGTACCTTGGCTATTATGTTTATAGTGAATGTTTCAGTAAAGCTCTGAGTATCACTGGACAATGCAGTAGATCTTCATAAAATGTTAGCGCAATTCCTGTTGTGCATATGTATTTCACAAGCTTTTGTGTACCCATCATTTCCTTTTTCTGAAGGTGCCCTGTGACTTGTGGATACAGTGGGTGCATTCAGTAGGCCAAGCGCTGCAGCAGTTCATTCAGAGGGCCTGCTGGAGCAGTGAATGAAGCGAAGAAATACTTTGCTGCACTGATAGCAGAAAGAATAAAAATGGCAGAGTGTTTGCAGATGATATTTAATAGGGGGTACATCCTACAATATCTTTGGCAGCAAGGAACTGCATAAAAGGATAGAACAAGACAGGGCTTTGTTTTAATCTTAGGACTATTTAATAGATTATTATTAAACCTCTTCCTCTATAGTAATTATGCAGCAATAACAATGTAAACAGTTGTTTCCGAGAGCACATATAGGTACTACATGCCGTAATAGCAACCAGGTTTAAGCATTTATATCTAGAAATACAATGATATATTTTAGTATTTAAACTCATGTTCATTAATAATATCCTACAGAATACAAATATTTTACCCGTTTGCACTTTTATGTTCTGAATTCTTTAATACGTTTCTAAATAGATGTGTTGCTTTGGCTTCCATTAACTGCAAGTAAACAAAATTGTTGTGTTATGTTCACATGACTTTCTCAATCCTCTATGGTTTATTGGTGAGTTTATAAACTGTTGTAAAGAACGCTTATTTTTCTATCTGCTTCATTTTAATTGAGATAAAACTTTCTGGAAATAGCCATATTCACATTTCGTTATAAATACAAAGGGAACAACGATAGTTAAATGTTAAGAACTGGACGCTATATGCTGGCCTTAAAATTCCATACTGTTTCTATGTAATCACGAGAAACAACTGAATGCTGACAGGGCTTTAAAAGAATAACAAAGTATTCAATAGTTCGAATCAATAATGATGGATATCCTGGAAATGGCTTATGCTACAAAAAGGTTATTTTAAATAAATTGTGTGTTTTAAGGAGATCTGCATTTTTTTGTGTAGCACGTATTTGCCCATCCAGTTGTACAAAATTATACAAAATTCCTTCCGGGTGAAGAGGACTTCATAGGCTATTCCCCAAAAAATCAACATATACACTTTGTTATGCAAGTATCCTTAATATATGCTAAATATGCTAAATTGTTAGTTTGCTTTTTAGAAAATAAAAAATGTCCATGTAAAGGGTAGTTTGGATTTAGGGAATTTTCTTGAAAATCTTCGTATCGCATTTTTGGAGGATGCTGAATTTAATTACCAAAGTTTGGTATTCACACTTTTCGCTTTTGAGTTATGATGTTCACACACATGAACCTTTTTCTAATTTTTACTTTCTCTACTACGTATAGTAAGTAGAGGAAGTATTGTATTCCACCCAAAAATTCGATACCGAGATTTCACCGGAAATATATGTTTTGAGACCCCCTGAATCCAAAAAAAGCATTTTTGGAAACATGTCTGTGTGTGTGTGTGTCTTTGTGTCTGTGAACAGCATAACTTGGAAACGAACAGTCGGATAAACACCAAATTTGGTATTTAGGTTCAGTATCTTCCAGAGATGCGACACGAAGGTTTTCAAGAAAATCCCCCCATCCCAGATTACCCTTTACATGGAACATTTTTTGAAAATTTTAATTTTCTCAAAAATGGCTCTAACGATTTTGATTAAAATATCATAGGGTCCTAGTGCTGCTTAAAGTAGTGCCAAACAATTATCCCAGAAAGTGTCGAGTGACAATGAATTTAATTGTCACAGGTGTCGCACAACTCACAAAGCTAGGGCATGTCCAGCATTCGGTAAAAAGTGTACTAAACGTGGAATCCTTAATCATTTTGCTGTGGCTTGTAAAGTGAGAGAAGTAAGAACTGTACAAGGTTCAGAATTATTTTGCAGCATCCAAAGCCCATTAATATATATATATATATATGATAAGCCTGTCCTGGTACAAACTGATCACAAGTCACTTGTGAGTGTAATGTAACACCAGATCACCAGATTGCTTCAGTGCGCCTTCAGCACTTGAGGTTAAAGTTGCTAAAGTACCACTTAATGTAACTTATATCCCAGGCAAGCTTATGCATTTTGTAGATCATCTGTCAAGATCATATCTTTTAGAACAAGTAAAGGATGATCCTGAAATTACAGAAATTGTACACTCAGTTCTCATCTTCCCATGACATATGAGTGCTTATCTCAGTTTCAGAAAGCAACAGCTAGTGATCTAGATCTGTCGCAAACCTTATCTTTGTGTAAGCATGGTTGGCCTGACTTTAAATCACTACCTGGTAACTGTAAAATTTTTCATAAATTCAAGACTACTATTCCTTAAGGATAAGATAATTGTACCTGTAAGCCTTAGGCCTTATGTGTTGTCTCTATTACATGAAGATCATGCAGGTGAAACTAAAACTAAAGCCAAAGCAAGACAGCTCTTCTATTGACCATCTATATCATCACAAATAGTGGAGTATATTAAGAAATGTGAAATCTGAAAAGTTTTGCCCTGCCAATTTCAAGCAACCTCCACATCCACTTCCACAACTTCCATATGAAAAAGCAAGTGTAGATATACTTGATTTCTCTGGCAAAAGCCATCTTGTTATCATAGACAAGTATTCTGAGTGGATTGAATTATGTGCACTCAGAAGTAAGACTGCATCTGCTGTAACTGATGTATTCCAGAATGTTTTCAACACTGATGGTTTTCCCAGAGTGTTGCTTGCAGACTAATATGCCATTCAGTTCCTTTGAATGCCACAAATATTTCAAGGATAATGGTTGAATTGTGGACTAGCAGTCCCCATTACTCTCGATCAAACGGTCTGCTGAAATGGGAGTAAAGATTTGTAAACTAATTCTCAAAAAGGGAGTTGAGTCTAAAACAGACTATAGAACGCAACCGAAAAAGAAACCTTTTTAACCTCTATTCACCAAGTCTCTGAGAAAATCACAAACTATTTTACATTGAATAATCTGATTATAAATACAAATAAAACTGTAGCAATGGATATACACACAAATATCAACAAAAATTTTCTTGCCCCTCAAATACAACTCTCTAATCAGAAACTTAAAAAAGTAGAATCTATAAAATTCCTTGGGGTCTGTGTACAAAGCAATCTGAAATGGGACGCGCACACTAGCCTCATAAATAATAAACTCAGCTCTCTATGTTATATGCTAAGAATATTGGCAACATGCAGAAGTAAAGAAACAGTTAGAGCAGCATATTTTGCACATGTGCACTCACTCCTAAGTTATGGAGTAGTCTTCTGGGGTGAGTCTCCAGCAAGCAAGTCAATCTTTATTGCACAGAAAAAAATTATCAGAACTATTGAAGGAGTTAGCCCAAAGTCGTCATGTAAACCTCTCTTTAAAAAACTGAGAATCCTCCCACTTCCCTGCATTTACATATATGCAGTTATTCTGTTTATAGTCAAGAACATTAATGCTTCTGATTTACTATTCATAACTAATAATACGGTGCATGAACACAATACTAGGTTAAAATACACAAATACATGTGACCAGCTGCAACACCTCGCTCTACCAAAAAAGCATTTTATACTCTGGCATTAAACTCTACAATAATTTACCAAGTAATATCAAGGCAATTAAAAAAAGTAAACCAGCTGAAATCCAGTCTCAAGGCGCATCTAATTAACCACTCCTTTTATTCTATCAATGATTACCTTGAACACAAATGTATGTCATGAACCATAGTATTTAGCATGTAAAGACCTATTGTATATATTGCAAAAACCTATTATTGTTTATGTTTATAGCTTGACGTGTCCAATAGTGAATGTACATTGTACCAAACCACTTTAACGGATGAATAAAACTAACTAAGAAATCTTCTTCAAGAATACAGAAATACTCTCCCCCAGGACTAGATTGGTTATGCATCAAAGTACCTATTACATACAACTTACTCAAACCTAAAGTAATCAGCCCAGCTGTAGTTGTTAAAGCATTGATGACTAAAAATCAACACATGAAAGACTTATGACACAAAGCGTCAAGCAGTCAAATTCTCAAAAGGGGAGGTGGTAGTTCTACGAACAAAGTATGGTGAATTATGGGAGAAAGGGCTGATCATTGGCCCTCATCCCAGCCCCTGATCTTACTGGGTAAAAAACTGAGCTAGTGTGTCATAATGTAATACACCTCAAGAAAACCAAAGGTGCTCCTCAGCTTACCAATGATAACCTTTTGCTTGATGATGATCCTCCAGTGTTAGATGCTCAAATTGTCAATGTTAACCAACCAGTATGTGTTTCAAGAAGTGGTCGCCCTATCAAAGTGCCACAAAGGCTCAATTTGTAATGTTAGATTTAATTGGCTTGAGTAATGTGTAATCAGTGTGTTTTGCTCCTTAATGGGGAGGTGTTGTAGAGTTGTGTTGAAAACATGGATTGCTGCCAAATCAGCAGTTGTAACGGTTCTCTAGAATGGCTGTGTAACAGTATATAGTTGCAAGTGGCAATTAAACAGTAACATTCACAAAAGTATGTTTTATTTCAACCCACAAACCACAACTACACCAGCATCAGGTTGATGATGGGAGCAATTGAGCTCTTGAAACATGTCCCATTTTATAAAAAGTAAGAGATGTAGTGTTAATAAATGACTCTCAATAGTGTTATTAAATTGTTTAATACATCACTCTGTAAACTTCCGTTCAAGAAAGTAGAAAAGATTGTTTTTTCAAACCTGGACAAAACAAAATGCAATTTCCATATCCTGAATAATCTAAACCAGAGGTGGCGAAAAAGTGCTTTGCGAGTTATTTTGACTCGTAGGCGCCGTCCCCTCTCTGCAACCGTCCCTTTGTTTTTCACGTGCTGTGAGTGATACAGTGCGTGTTGCATATTTGGTGACTCGCGGAAGGAAGTCGTTTTCGCCACCCTTGATGTAAACAATTCATAATTAAGGAAAATTGGAGAAAATGCTTGTTTTGCAGGTAAACTTGATTTTTAAAACCGTGGTTCAGGAAAACCACCTAAAGAGTCTAGACGGGTGTTACTTATGATTAATATGGGACTGCCTATGTATTGTTTCTTAAGGGGGAGGGGACCATTTTTATTGAAAAATCCTGACCACCATATATCGAAATTCTTTCAGCTTGATCACTACTTCAAGTTATTCCACATATATTATTAGTTATTATCTCTATATAATCTTTAAGGGTGTAAACTGTGCATTTTGAAATTTTTATTCTTACTATTTGATCATATGAAAGGTATAAGTGGCATCCTGCTTGTTATCTTTAAATAATGTTAATCATATTGTGTAGTTGTGTCAATGAAATACACATATGGCTTAATGTAGGATTTTTGTTTTGTCCTGGTATGCCATCAAAGAAAAGTGATAGTTCTGTGGCGCAGAGTTCACATAGAGGCAATTCATACATTCTTATATGCTTTACTTTTTACCTTATGTGTTTTTTCTGGAATCTCTTTTGTGTAGATGTCTTGTTCTCTTCTAACTGATTTAAGCACTTCTAAAGAGTAAAGAAAGGTAGAGCTGTTCTCAGAAATGAGTAAGCACTGAAATGTTTTCTGCTGCCTGTTTAATGCTGTGACTAAAGAAATCTGTGTATAAGGAAAAAATAACTGTTTGTTTGTTTCAGGTGGTTGAGGCAACAAAGATCTTAGCTGAGCGCAGGAATATTGGTAAAGTGCTGCTGAGAGTCTGTCCACAACAAAAGCAACAGGAAGACTGATTTAAATGCTCCACGTCTTTGTAATGACAAGAACTTTCCTGAAAGCTAAAACACAATATGAATATTCACAGTCACACTCTAGTGCAATCTAAGGTGTTTTGTATCAAGTCTGAATTTCAAATGATTTTATGTTTCTTGTAGAATAAATTCAGAGGACCATAGTATCTTAATATGTGTTTACTTAAAACATTGACCTCTGAAAAAATCTGGAATGGTAATGTGATTCCTTTAGTGCAAGATGGGACAAGAGTGCTTGCTTTTGCTCGTATGTATGTTAAAACATATCTTAGACTTTCGCAGCTAGAGTTAATAACAGAGTTCTTAATTTCAAAGTTTTACTATGTCAGTGAAATTTATTCTTTCTCACTGAGATTGCATATAAATAGTTTTGTTTCCTCATAGCTGTAACTGCATAGATAGCATATGTCATGTGGGTTTTGTACATAAAATGTGACACAAATAAATTAAAAACAAAATTTACATTTGGAAACAATGTGTTGAAGATAAAAAAGATTAATAACATAGCTTCATGTTTCATTTCTCTTTTTTGTTTCCTTTCCATTTTGTTGATTCCAAGTGAAATGTCAGTGTTGTGAACAATGGACTAAGCAGTGGTATTGAAGGTTAGTACAAGTTTGATCATAAGGCAGGATTTTGTGTTTTAGAGGCAGGTCAGATTTAAAGGGAACTCCAACATGGGTAGCTGAGGTTGTTAAGGCACACACTCACAAACAGGAGGTCTGTGGTTCAAATTCTGCCAGGACGGCCCTCCCTGATGGAAGCTTTTACTAGGTTTTCCTCAGTCCTCATAACTGGCAAATGATAGGAAGGTACCCTAAACCTAGCCTTGGAACGTTTCCTTCCCAAATTTCCTTTCCCAACTACCATTACATTTCATGTATTACCAGTGTCACTGCCTGTAGTGCTGTATGAAGTAAGAGCAAGTGGTAAACACTATTTAAAAAAATAGGGATTAAAAGGGCAAGTCATTGTCCATATACTGTGTGCTGTAACAAACATCTCAGTCCCTTGTAAGATCTACTTCCAAAGTAAAGCTGCTTATGCAGTCAACATTTGAGAGCTCATGAAGTTCTCCAAAGTGTTGGCCTAGAATGTCACCCCTCAGCCAAACGAGACTTTTCTTTCACACAAGTGCATGATTGTGTCATTACTGTTCAGGAACTTCAAACAGCAGGGATTTATATCCTCTGCTATCTTGTTCAGATGGTCTTTAAAGTCGTAATCTTCAGTGAGTGACACAGCAATAATGCAAAACCAGTTCCTGCTGATTTTTAACAACCCCATGGATCTGGCTGTGCCATTAGTGTTTTAGAGTGACAACAGGCTTTAATTATTTTTTCTTTCTTAATTTCTTTAGCTTCCTTTAATTGCTATGGTCGCATTGGGGGTTTTCATTGAAAAATTTGATTGTTTTTACCCCTTGAATTTTTTGGTTAGGTATTTTGGTTTTCTTAATTTTTTAACTTATTTTAATGCACACATTCACTCTCACATCCAAACTTCCAGAGAGAATCCTAATTAAAGAAAAATTGCCACCCCCCAGGCGGGAATCAAACCTGAGACCTCCAGGTTGAGAAGTCAGCTCGCTGACCACTCCACCATGAAGGCAGTCTAGTTTTAACATTCTTCCAGGACTCCGTTTTTGCTGGTATTACTCTAGAGTAACAGACTGGTGGTGTTATGTGTGTAGGAACATGTTTAATGACTAAGTTCTAACACTAGCATAGGTTAGATGAGAAAGTACTGTATAATTATAGTTATATTTTGATATTAAAATTAATTATTCTAAAGGTTGGTGTTGAAATAAATTCCTACTTTTCTTTAATTGAAAAGGACTATGCAACAGAATCATTACAAAATTCTGATATGTCTATCCATAGTGATAGAACCATCATACAAACAAAACCAATGGCAGTCATATTAGCGCACAATTTTTAAATAGTAATCTGTGGTGTGTTTTACATGTACAAATTAAGATTTTTATTACTCCAGCTTCACTTTCTCACCAAATTTATTGGAACATGCTTTAGAGACTTGTCTCCATCAGCCTAGACCCACTGCCGTGCTTCATTCTGTGACTTATAGATGGTGTTTTCTGACTGGACATACTGTACAATGAGATCCTTTTCATTCCAGCCAGAAACACCATCTACAAGACACAGGGGGAAGTGTTGCATTGAGTCTAGGCAGATGATGGAGGCAGCAAGTCTCCAAAACATGTTCCAATAAATTCTGGTTGAGTAATAAAAATCTCTATTTATGCATGTAAAAGTTAGACAATTTCACTGTTTTCCCAAAAAAGAAATGCTGTTTGTATTTGTCTGCAACACTTTCAGGAGAATGTAAGTTTTTACAGGTTTCACCAGAGGGGTACAAATATGTTTTAAAAAAAATTAACTGTGATGCCTTTGCAGCTCAAAAAAGTTACTAATATGTTCTGTACACTTCTGAAGAAATCTTTGAAGTGTGTATAACTATTTGAAACCATGAACTGCCTAGGCATTTTAAAGCAATTTCTCTTGGTACAAAAATCTGCAATGGGAGGAGGGAGAGAAAAAGAAAAGTTTAAGGGATCAGGAATCAAAGAAACAAGCAAACATGTGAAAGAAAACAGTCCATGAAGCTGTAGAACTCACTGAATGTGGAACTAGTTTTCATTGTTGTGAAGTAATTTATGAAAACTTTATAGAGGATGTTCATTAGGTAAAATCTGAGGAGAAACTTTGAAAAAGGGAAGAAATGGCAATCTGTGCTGAAGCTTTTTAGATAGAATTAATTATGAAGTGGGGTAAAAAATGTTTATACGAGGGTAGATTGATGTCTGCTAAGAAGCACAGTAAATCATGTTTTTCTACAAAAATAAACATGTATTTCTCAACATCATCTCCTTTGAGCTCAATATATTTGCTACAGTGAAATTCTAATGCTTATTTCCTCAGGGGGAAAAAAAATTCTGTCTTAACTGTGCATAATACTCGTTTATAGCACAAATGGCATGCTCATTCAATGAAAGTTTCTATCCTCAAGCCAGGTCACCTACTGTGTGACAGTCTCAGGGGTCAACAAAGTGCTGTACTGTATTCATAGTGGTTGCAAGTGTGACGGGTCGTAAAATTCAGGTCATTTTGTGAAATGTGTGTAGCCACTGGCTGTGGTGTGAGGTGGCCATTAAAGGGAGGGAATATTAACACAGCTTTATGGGCAAATTAACTGGTTCCAAGGAAAATGACTATTTATTGAGGTGACTGCTAAGTAAAGGTGGCCATTCAAGCAGGTTTGACTGTATATTTTTTCCACAAATAAGACACAAATCTAATGCCCAGCTCATGGCAAAATCATTGTTTGAAAAGGTAACAGAGGTAGAGAATAATGGAGGATGGAATGGAAGTCGGTATATATATTTTATATACATGAGGTGATTTTTAAATATGGTTAATGATAGGTGAAAGTTAACAGTTACCAGCTTTCCAGGTATTCCTGTATGCTATAGAAACAGTATTCATGCATGAATTTATTTAATTTTTGCTTAAAAGACTTCAAAGATGTAATCTGTTTAATTGATTATGGCAGTTTGTTGTACAGCATTATTCCTTTATACTTGAAGCTTTCCTCATATAAACTAGTGCGGTGAGACATAATTGACAGTTTATTCTTATTCCGGGTGTAGTGTGAGTGTACAAGTGAATTGGTTTGAAATTCATGTATCTTTGTCTTAATGCAGAGTTGTTTTTATTCACCAATGGCACTGGGGATTAATTGATCTGCATCATTTTCCCTCTGGCTTCCCAATACAACTCTGTAAGTTATCACTTTTAAGGCCTTTGGATTTGGCAAGATGCTGTTTGTTCAGGATATCTTCTTCACAGAGAGTGTACTTGGGTGTAGGTAGGCATCTTATCTTGTAGAGATGTTCTGCGAGGCAATCATGGCCAGTTGCCATCCTAAATAAAGCCACTGCAGTCTTCCTTGGCATTTTTTGTATATCAACTCTATCTTTAATATTCTTATAATCTTTATCTTTTAATTTATCTTCTTCATTAAGTCTCTGCTGTCTTTTGAAATGTTGTTTAATGTTATTCAATTGTTTATTTATTTCTATTTGTCCTGCAGGTTTTATTTGTTGTATTGCACCCTTCTTTGCTAATTGATCCACATGTTCATTGCCCAAAAGTCCGACATGAGCTGGGATCCGTTGTAGAGTGACATGATTTCTAGTTTCAACTGCTTTAATTAGACTTCTTATTTCTTTAATATTTCTTGTTGTTTTATTATTGTAATTTACTATCCCATCTATGGCTGATTTTGAGTCTGATAAGATGACTATTTTTTGTTTTATGTATGGTCTATATAAAATGTTCTGTAATGCTGCTTTTATAGCTGTTAATTCTCCATCATAGTGGTTTGACGTTTCATCTAATGTTAGATACTGTGCAAAATGTTTACAGTATACTCCTGCACTGGCATTTTTTTTATTGATGAGGGATCCATCTGTATATATTCGGAGCCATTCTTTTTCTGGATATCTTTCATTTTCCTTAGCTATTGCTCTGGTTCTCATTTCATCTGGTATATGCAGAGTAATACCTCTTATATGTACAATGATGGTAGGGGCAACATCCTCATTTTTTTGAATTAGTGGCCTACAGCTACTTGTTGATGATCTTTTTCCCATAAGTCTTACCACCCTTTTCTGAATTTTAAATATTTCTTTGCTGTGTAATGAATTACCCCAGAAAATGATGCCATATAAGAGAAGGGAATGAAAGTATGAGTAGTAAAGTGTTTTAAAGCACCTTTTGCTTAAAACGTATGTTGCAGTTTTTATAGCAAAGCAGCACTTACTTAGTTTTCGTATTAGAAAACTTATGTGTTTAAGTCTTTTCTAGTTTTCATCTACATATACTGCCAGAAATTTTTTGATGTCAAACACATTACTGGTTTATCCCTAAGTTTTAGTATTTGGTTGTCCAAGGAATATTAGCTGAAATTTCAGTGGGTGAGTGTCAGGTACTCCAAACCTATCAATAAATGAGTTATAGTAGTTGTCTGTACAAAAAAAAAAAACAACTCACAATTGTGCTATTAATAATCCTGTTTTTATTAATGAATGATGTACAAAAAGGAAAATGCCACAAATGAAATGGAGGATGCATATGGCTCTGATGTTCCCAGGTGATGTAGTTCCTGTTCCCTACTCTGAAGAATTGACATGCCATTGGTTAGCAAATTTCAAGAACTATTAAGTTTTGTCTTATCTTCTGTAGATTACATTTAAAATTTTCATCTTATATGGTGTTAAGTACATGTAGTAATACATGAAGGGTGCAGTAAAATAAGAAGCTCCAATGTGTCAGTATTTTTAGTGTTGTATACAATTTTTTACATCATTGAAGGTTCTTCATTTTGTAGTATAAGTGCATTTGAAACTACAGGGCTAAGTTCAGAAATACAGCTAATAATGAAACACAGTTACATTCACATATATTAGTGTTTTAAATCTTTAAATGTGGTTCACAAAAATATGACTAGCCTGGACTTTTAGAGATACATTTTTACATTTAATAATAGGCTAAGAGTGAACAATTTCATGTGCAAGCTTAAAAATGAAGACTACTTGCAGCTTTCAGTTAAAATATGCAGTGTCTTGGCTGGCTATTGCTTGAAAATTTACTTGCTTTTGGATATATTCCTGTAATTTTATTTACAATGCAGGTCTTTTTTCTGACCTGAAGTTTTCCAAAAAAACTTAAATGAGAGCAGTAATCTCACTACTCCTTTAATTTTATTTCTTATTAATTTAATCCTCAACTTGGTGCACATTATTGTTTTATAGCTATCTGCACGAGTAATGTTTAAATTTTAAATATTTAATATGCTCTCAACCTTTTAAACTTGAAATTTTATAATAAATTGTGGTTGTAATTTTTTATCCTGTTTTTTATTTCTATGTGTATAAAGTTCTATTTTATCTTTTCCTTATTTAGATCAATTAGTACACCAATAATGCTAAATTAAGGGAGTCAGAAACAGCAGAATAGGTTAACTGCAAGGTTTAAATCTTATTATATTACATACTAATTAATCAACATTATCAGAAGCTGGAACAGGAGCTGGTGTACAGTGTAATTTTTTTGGCCACTGTATAAAAGTTAGGGAAAGTGTGGGATTGAAATCTGTATTGGCAAAACAACCAGGCTTTTGAAAAGCAGTCACACATATTGACTCCAGATCTATAATATGTGTTGTATCAAAATCAACTTTGTGCATTCATTTCAGATATTATCGGAAGGATGGCTCTTGGTAGGAGTAGGAGGAGAGAATACTCAACAGGACATTTATTTTTAAGAATATCCAAAAGATAATTCTTAGAAGCAATGATTTCCTGAAAAAAACTAAGAAAAACTAAATCCCTGACAGGCTCTGTTTAACCTTGAATTCTCTGCTGAGCAGAATGTTTATCATTTATCTGGTAACTATGGATATTCATTTCATTTGAAATAGGGCCTGTTCCTTAGTCACACCCATCACTTATCTATACCCATTAACTGAAGAGGGATGTAAATCGTAGTGGAGCATTGATTTTTGATAAGAGCAGCATATATCAACATATGGCAGATGGACAACACTGTCACCAGAATCAAAGCAAATGTTACCTGACACAAAGTGAGGAAACTCCATAGCTTTGCACATTCCCTATTAAGTAGGTACCTATCTGAGCTGTTAGTAATGAAGGAAGACATGCCAGTAGTGGGACTTTGTCAATATATTGGCTTATTTTGCAAAAAAATATTATGGTACTAATACTGTAACATCCTGTATGCTTTTTAAGGCAATGCATCAGTTAAATTTGGTAAAACTGTGAACTTTTTTTAGTTTTATTATACTTATAGCTTGTACTTTCATACTACACACTTTTTAATATCAACTTCAAAGCCACAAATGGATATTTAATTGGTCCTTTACCATTTAAGTAAAACACTGCATTGAACTTTAAACTCCATTTTTCTCAATTTATTTTTTTTTCCCAGCATATTTTGCTATTCAAGATGCTCATTGGACCACAGTTTATGACTTATGAGCTTGAAATTTTCAGGAGAGCTTCAGGAGATACAGGTTTTAAAATTGTGCTCTAGTTAGAAATATTAAATAGTTCAGCTGATATTAATTATTTTTCTTAACTCACATTGAAAAAAGGTTGAAAAATTCAATAGCATTTATACTTGTTTTTTCTCTCTAAACTAATTAAAATTAAGAAATGCCTGCAGAAGAATTTCTTTATGTTTGTTTACTAAGTTCAAGTAAAAAATTTGGGAGAGTTACAATAAACTGTAGGGTCCAAGGAGCATTTCATATTACCATATCAAAGAGTGATTAATTATGAATAAAAAACTAATACCTTAACAGTTTGACACACCTCATTAAAATTTTGTGTGCACTACAATATGTTTTATTTTCTGAGTATATGCTAAAAAAGTCAAAGCAGTTGGAAGAAAACGGCAGATTTTTGGATTTTCACAGATGCATTGCCTTAAACACATCAGGATTAATGTTATAATTATAGGGGGATTTTTGGGCTAAAATGAACTAAATGACTGTCTCTGGGCTTATCTGTATCTTTAAGTTGTGAATATTGGAGGATCTAACAGCTTCAGAACATACATCTTTGTTCAGATAAGTATTCTGCAACTAAATCCATCAAGAACGCAAGTATTTACAATGATAACCATTGTTTAGACATCACAAAGAGGATGTGCTATTATAGTATTCAGAAATTCTGCTTAAATTGCTAAAACAAGTTTGTGTGATTTAATGTAACAGCGATGACATATGTACAATCACTATCTACAGGTTGGCCTAAAGCAATCAATGATAAATATAAATAACATCTTTAATGCATGAACTTAGACATTTGTTAAACAGTGGAATACATGGCTATCTAACATGGGTTCAAAAATACACTGAAATTATAAAGACAATGAAAGAGCTCATCCATTGACAAAATGGACTAAATCTGCCTCTTGCATACCAACTAAATATAATATGCTTCTTCAAAAATGTTTTGAAACAATGTACTATCAATAAATGAGTATTAAATGCTGACCATGTGATAAAACTTTCATAACTTAAAACCTTGTTCTTCCCTGCTTTTATGGTCAATTAAAATTCTCACTTGCATAACTTTTAACTGGTCATTTAAAATTTGGACTACACTTTTTTACGTTTCACATTTTAATTGCAGAAGAGAGCCAAGCAATGCACTATCTATTATAGGACCATCCATTATTTTGGTGAAAAAGATGCACATTAGATATTATATACAAGAAATATTACAAGCTTCCATCCTTGAACCATATAATGAGCAAATGCAACTAAAATTGCATTAGTCTAAACTTAGACTGTAGATTAACTAAATTACAAATAGGTAATTAACTAATTTCGTTTTACACAGAATGAAATAGATTATGACTTTCAGGATAGCCCTTTCTAAGAAAAAGGCCATTATTTCAATCTGTTTGTTAGCATTATTTATAAGAAACTTTTATTTAATTTCTTTGTCAATGTTGTTTGTTATTGATGTGTTACCTAAATTCTGAAATAAATATCTTCTTTGTATCTACTTATAATCACTTGAAGAGCATCGTGTAACAGATGCTTTCAAGTCCTCCCACTCATAGTTAAAGTTATATCAATTATTAGCCTTGAGTGGAATCTCAAACAGAATGACACTGATAAGGACCTTCATCCTGGGAGAGGCGGAAGAGTTGTTGCAACCTGTTCCTCTGTAGTCATCCTCATTAAGCAGCTCATGTCATATTGGGATGGAAACAAGAGGAAAATCCTCCCTTTATAGCGTGGCTGAAAACAAAGGAATGCGACGGTTTAAGGCCAATGCAAGGGAGAGGCATAGAATGCATGGGCTCAATGCTGCATTAGATCGGCTACGTAGGTAAGAACTTCCAATGTTATTTTGTTTGAAAATGTGTGTCGTTATTGAGCAAAACCTATTAACTAATTTTCTCTATAGGAATATGTCCCAATATGATTTCAAGATCCAATTAAATGTATTTCTTCCTTAGAAATATTTTTAATGACTTATTGCTTTAAATATATTGCTGTATAAAATTGTTAGTGGAATTTATTGTACACAAAGATATACATGCACAGTTTATAAAGGCACAATTTTGTGTTAGGAAATGGATTAATCATTGTTGGAGCGATTTTCACTTTCATTACATTATCACTGTGAGGAGTCAGGAGAATAATACAGTTGATGAAAATGATACTTTTTAGACTCATATGTGTTAATAATTAGCCCGAAATTTGAAACACTAAACATACCTTGAACATGTTTATAGCACTAATTGCATCCATCCTCAGCAAATTTTCAACTGGTTCCCAATGCATGAATTTGTTGTTGAGCTATCTGGTGTTGACATCTGTTGCTGACATGATGGGCTTACCAAAGCTGTTCAGGGAGGGCAAATAAAAATTCATTAGGTGATCTGTGTTATGTATTTTTTTTTTTTTTCCACTTATCAAATTCAGCTGGATAAGTGGCAGCCTTTAGAAGTGTTGTGGTGGGTGTGATCTCAAGATTGGTTTATCAGAATTAAAGGGCTGCATCAGATTTATCTCTTTGTATTTTATGGCACTCATGTGCTCTTAGTCTTGTGTTCAGATCTTGTTTTGTTTGTCCATTGTAGATTTGGCTGCAACGGTTTATTTTGTATATACTAGATTTATTGATGTTAGGAACTGTGTCTTTTAGATGCATAGTAATTTTCGTATACTAAATTTATTTGCAGTGCTAAGGTTATGTTGTACCTGTGAAAATTCTGCTGAATTTGTGTTGAGCTATGAGATGATATGTGAATTCTCTATACTGTTTACATTCTTTTTGGTTGCTCAATTTTGTCATGTTCCATATCTGATTTTGACATTTGAATTTTGCTACCTTTTATCTATTTTCCGCAAACATTGAAGCTGCTATGGATAGAATGTGCTCTTACTCTTCTTTGTGGTCTTCCAATTTCATGGGGATGTTCACAGAACAATAAGCTGTTGAAGGCTGCCTGTTCATGTGATGTGTTTCAACTGTCCAGCTCATTATCAAATAATAATCCCGTGGTGCTACAGCCCATGAAGGGACTTGACCTGCCAATCCGACTGCTGGCCTCACACCTATGCATGTACGGTGATCATCCAACCAATATGGGGAGGTGATGCGGCCAGCATCACACATCTCCCAGCTAGAATGTTGACCTCCATGGCTTATTGCAGCTCCTCGCAATTCTGAGTGGGCACTGGTCCTATACCTGGGACTTAAAATCTGCACCCCCATGGGTGGGATCGAACCCGGACACAATCCATGGCAGCGCACCAGAGCAACACACTCTAACTCACAGCGCCATGGCTCAGAATGTCCAGCTTATTAGTCCCATAATATTATATTAGTAACACATCACTGTTTATAAGATTCTACTTAATTAATATTCTTAGATTGGGTTTATAAAATGGAGCAGATATGCATTTGTTTCCCAGCATTAGTTTTGGTTTGTAATGATCTCATTACGTACTTCAATCTAAATCAAAGCATTTTGTTTTTGAAAGACACTCAGGATTATTATTATTTATTTATTTATTTCATTTTATTTTTGCTTAGTGAGAAATCTTTATGCTAAAATGTACAAATAATGAGCATGGGTCAGAATTCTGAGTGTCTTTCGGAAACAAAAACGAAATAATAATAATAAAATAATAGTAATAATAATAATTTATTTATTTTAATTTTATTGCAGTCAACAGACTCTTATAAGAGTATCTGACACTGTCATTACATCTATATAATCCAAATACAATATAAGTTATTTACAAAATAATTATTTTATAATAAAACGACATCATAAGTTATTTACAAAATAATCAAAGCAACACACATTTGCCAACCATAAATAACAGATACCAAGGTGTGCTTTTTGCAGATGATTTCAGTTTCAGTTTCAGTTTTATTCTGCCATTTGCAACATTTTTACAAAGCATCGTCAAGTTTATAAAAGATAGAAAACATATTTACCTTATCTATTTACCAAGTAATTTTACACAAGTTAGGAACATATATGTACATTATTGATTAAACAAGTAGTATTTGGTACAAAGCTGAACAGATATAGATACATTGAATTGATTAAATATCTAAAATTAATTAAACACAAATTTCAGAAGATTAATGTTATAAGACCAAGTTACGGCTCACAGATTTTGTTTCATTTTGTATTCCTCAATTGAGTAGAAAGCATTTTTAATCAGGTAAGTCTTTATTGCATTAATTTTCTTCACTTCTTCATGTAGTTCTTTGATTAGGTGAGGTAAATGATTGTATAGGTCTTTTTTAATCAGGTAAGTCTTTATTGCATTAATTTTCTTCACTTCTTCATGTAGTTCTTTGATTGGGTGAGGTAAATGATTGTATAGGTCTTTTGCAACACTAGTTACAGGTGCTATAACAAGTGTAGGATTAAAACAATCACTAGAAGTAATAGGCACATTCTGTAAAGAATGGGGACTCAAGATAAATAAAACAAAATCCAAGATGATGGTAGTGAAGAAAGGCTACGAATTAAAAAAGCAAGAGAAGTGGTGGTGGGAAGGCTCAGAAATTAAGATTGCCAGGAAAATTGATTACCTCTGGGTTAGATTGTCAAGTAATGGAAAATGGAGCAATTAAAAAAGGAAAGCATTAGCAGAAGGAAAAATGACTATGAATGTAATTAGATCTTGTGTGAACAAAATACCAAACATGTAAGTAAAATGATTGGAAACAGTGTACGGTTCAGTAGAATGCTGTATGGAGTAGAAATTTGGGGGCCAGATGAGGGCTGGAAAACAATAAATGTGATAGACTATTTTGTAGACTTGCGCTAGGATTACCTAGATCTTTGTCAAATGAGGTTGCTCTAATGGAATTAGGAAGATTAGGCTATAAAAGTAAGGTAGTGGAAAGGGTACTAAAGTATTGGTATAAAATATGGAAGTTAGAAGAGGAGAACATTCTTAAACAGTGTTTGGTAACTCAATCGAGAATTAGGGGAAAAAAACATGGGCATATAAAATCCAAAATATCCTAAAGAAAGTTGGCTTGGGAGCAATGTGGTTTGGTATAGAGAGAATGGAAAAGGGATTTTGGAAAGAGATAAAAACCAGAATAGAAGATATTGGAAAACAGGTATTATGGGCTAATCTTATTAACAAAAGATCTTTAAAACTATACAGATAATTGAAAATTTATTGGGAAAGAGAAAAATATATCAAAATTTGGGACAAAGCAAGAAGGGAAGGGTTGGCATGGTTCAGAACAGGGGTAATGTACTTCAGTGGGATAAGGAATGTATATATCAAGGGAAAATGTCCAATGTGTGAAAAAGAAGTTAACACATGGCATTGTATTCTGGAATGTAAACAAACTAAAATGTGTAGGGATAAGTTCCTTTACCAAAGTGGGAAAACTTACCAAATGAAATAAGAGGCAAAAGATTTTTAAATTTAAGATAAGAGAAAAGCATAAAGAAACTGTGAAAGTACATAGATAAAGTGAGACAAAAATGGCTATGGAAGGTAGGTAACATTAAGGAAAGGATAATGGAGACAATCTTGATTGAGGTATACAAGAAAACTAGCTTTTTAATGACTGATATAATATGTAATCCCATTATATATATATAACCTGGTGTTATATATAAGAAAAGAATTTTTTAATAAGAAGTGGTTGAAGGGGGATAGAAATACACTTATAATTGAAGTGATATGCAAGGACGCTAGAAGCATTGGACAGTTTTTGTGTAAAGTAAAAAATAAATGGCTTTGGACAGTGGAAAGAGAAAAGTAAGAGGTAGTGCATCTTACTTTGAATGGAAAACTATAGTGAATGTGTGATGGTTAAGTAATCAATAAATGGAAAGTGAAAAAAAAAAAAAAAAAGTGGAAATGGGACATGAAAAAAAAAACTGAAAAAAAAAGAGCAAGATAATGTAGCGACAAGAGATTGTAAAATGTAAATAAACTGTAGTGATTGTCTACTGAATAAGTGACCAGGGTCAAAATGCAGTAGACAATCAAATTTGTAAAACTCTTAGCACAATATATAATGGAATGGAAGTAATGCAACTCCATAAATTGGAGAATTTTAAATTACAAAATATAATTGTAATTGTAGTAATAGGTCTATAGTAACACTGTACTAATGAAAAAATAATCTATGTATGGAAAGTCTGTGAATAAACTCATTCATTCATTCATACAAAGTAATCATTTTATAATAATGTTTACATACACATATCCATTATAATTCAGTAATGTTATACAAGCATTCCTATATTAGGAATGATTTTAGAACAGATTTATATTTTGAGCCTATGGTATTCTTAATTGCTCATGGTAATTTATTATACAATATAGCTCCTATTTATATGGGTCCTTATTGGTTTGAGTTTTATTTATGCTCACCCTTGGTAATCATTTGCCCTTCTTGTATCATATGTATGACAGTCTTTATTGAGTACGTTAAATTGCCTTTTATCTTTAACAAAAATAATAATAAGATTTTGAACACATACAGTGAAACTACAGTAGGATGTTTTATGTTAGGAGTGTTTCCTGACAAGATTGGCGAAACTGAAGGTTGTGCATGCTTCTTATGCACTTTTCTTGTATTTTTAATAACCTGTCCATTTTGGTTATACTTGTCCCCCCCCTAATTTCAATTCCATATGCTAAGTGTGGGTAAATAATGCCATATGCTGTTTTAAGAATAAATGTCTCCATAGTTTGCTAATTGTCTCAATAGGTACAGTCCTGAGTTCAGTTTTTTTACAGTCCATTTCTATATGTGTGTTGTAAGTCAAAATTTACAGTTTCTTACCTGTTTCTAAAGCAATATTGTTAATGGAATTAATTGTTCTTCCACATAAGCCGCCGTTGTCCTCTGTGGTGTAGTGGTTAACATGCTAGCCTCTAGTTCCCGAAGTTGTGGCTTCAAACCCACAGAGGCTTCCTTCGGAAGGGAAGTAAAGTGGATGGTCCCATGACGTAGATGTCTATCATGCCCAATATAGAATGGGACACTAAGGACCACAGCAGTTAAAGAGCATCCATAAATAAAACTTAATTTAATTTAATTTCCACACAAGCCATGTGTTGGACAAAGTTGTCTGATTCCACCTTTCCAATGTTGTTAATGTTTATATTTAAATTATTACTTTCAAATGTCATGAATTTTGTTTTTCCTATATTTAACTTTAGTCCATTGTTTAGAAAATACTGTGATATTTCACCATTTGCACTTGTCACTTTTTCTTCTAAGCTTTCTCTACCTTCACTCCAACATATTATAGATGTATCGTCTGCATAAGAGATCATATTTTTTGGCTCAGGTAAATTATTTATATAGATAAAAAATAGTGTAGGGTCCAGTACTTATCCCTGTGGTACCCCCAACTTTACTATGTTATAGTCTGATTTAATGGTGTGTATAATATCACCTTTTTCCAAGTTATTTCTGTACATTGCGCATGGTATTTAGGGTATGTTACTAGTAGTTATTAATTTTCTTCTAAAACCATAGTATTCTAATTTTGAGATTAGGTGATCATGAGAAATAGAGTCAAAAGCTTTGGAGAGGTCTAAGTAAATTCCTGCTGTGTTTTTATGGGTATTTTTCAATTCTAACAGTTTATGTACATATTCCGCTACAACTGTGACGGTCATTAATTTATTTCTAAATTTGTGATTAAGGATATTATTAAATTTTAAAAAACTATTTATTCTAGCTATAAATACATTCTCGTACACTTTGCTGAACACTAAGTTTAGAGTTATTGGTCTGTAATTACCAACATTTGTATTTTAACCTTTTTTGTAAATTGGTCATACCACGCTAATCTTTAATACTTCTGGGAATGTGACATCATTTATTGAGTAATTTATTAAATACACCAGTATATTCAGCAATTGTTGTTTGCAATGTTTTAGTACTATAGGTGACATGCCATCCCACCCAGAGGATTATTTTGTATATTTCTTCAGCATTTGTCTCATGCAAATACATGCTAACAGTTTTGTCCTTAGTTTTTATAGGATTATCATTAGTATTTAGAAAGAAGCTGTTAAATAATTTGCAGATTTCAGAAGGTTCATGTAGTATTTATCCATCTTGGTTCAGACTTATATTTGAGTGTTCACCTATTTGGGGTTTAATTTGCTTATTTATAATATTCTGCACCATTTTTGTAGTATTATTGGAGTTTGTTATTTTTTTTTCCTATTTGTTCTGCCTCTAGATTAAGCAATGCTTTACTGTATTGTTTTTTTATGCTTATTATAACTATTAATGTAAGCATTCAATCTGGTGGTTTGAATGAGTTCATACATAGTTTTCATTTTACTTTTTAAATATGAAAGTTCAGGTGGCAAAGTTAATTTGTCAATCGTTTCATGTTTAACTGATCTTTTCGACTGAGAGCAAGTTTCATTGAAGTGGTGGAAAGTAAATTTTTGCATAAAGGTCTTCCATTTTTCATGTGTATTACATGTATTGTACACCTCTGCTCATTTCTCTTTAGTAAGCACATCTTTTTCATGTGTCCCTAACGTATCTATATGTACTGTCTTTCATTTGGTTAAAACAATTGTAAATATCTATAATTTGACCCCTATGGTCTGACATGAAATTCACTATTTATTTTGGAAAATTGATCTTCTTTTAGATTGTTATTTTGTGATTTATTGTGCTGGTTGAGTGATCTGTGATTCTGGTGGGCCCTTGAGAAACAATTTTTAAATTGAAGCTATCAAGGATATCCTGAAGATCTATATTATCCACATTAAAGTCACCTAGGATTATTATATGCTGTTTAAATGTAATTCTGTCCAGCATATTTTCCAAATGAATTATAAATTCTTGTATACTTGAGTTAGGTGATCTATAAATGTCAATAATGAATAGTTGCCCCAATTCTGTGCTTAGTTTTACTGCAGCTACCTCAAAGATCATCTCTGCACTTATGTTTCTACCCGCTCTACCTTATTTACAATAATATCATTCCTGGCATACAATAAGACTCCTCCACTTCTGTGCATTGTGTGACAATACTGGGAAGCTAATTCATGATATATAAAGTTTACAAAATGTAACTGTTCCTTTCTTAAGCGATGTTCTGAAAGTAATATGACCTGTTTCTAAAATTTCAACTTTATTGGAGACATACTGTGTGTTTTGGTGGTCTACTCTAAGGGTAAAGTTGCTGTGCATGCTGCTTTTATCATCTAGGATGAACATGAATTTACAGTTTGCCATTGTACATTATCTACTTTCCCAGTTGAATTAAGCACAAGAGGTTTTTTTTACTGACAATGAAGGATTATTGCATTTTATAACACTAGCTTGAAAGCATCTCAGCAGTGAATGGAATGGGTGACTAATGGTGATCACCTAAACTCACAATTGGTGCCTAGACTTTTTGATATTCATCTTTTTAAGGTAAGGAAAAGCTAAAGAAAAAACTCTTAATCAGGAAATGCCTCTTATGGAGACTATATTTTCACACAGCATGAAGGCAAATACTTCAACCAACCACACCATTGCAGTGGAAAAAATTGTATGTTGCATGTGCAAGTGTGTGAATGTTTAAGGAAGAAATCTTGGTCATTAGTTTTAGTAGTTTTCTTGTCTGGAACTATCTGGTTTATATTACCATAACGTTTTATAATCTTTGGATATTACAGCCATGTTCCACTTCAAATGCAGCATCATGCTGGCCGCACTAGTCAACCACAGAAACTTTCAAAAATTGAGACTCTTCGTCTTGCTCACAACTATATTCTCGCTCTGACACATATTTTGGCAGAAGGACATCCAATGGAAGATAAAAGACTACTTCATGTGCTGAGCCGTGGGCTTAGTCAGCCCACAACCAACCTTCTGGCTTCCTCTCTTGGGTTACAAGCACCTTCTGCTACTTCCATGGTTAATGTAGAGTATGAGGTAAGCTTCCTATTTATCATTGTCACAGTTAATACTCATTAATCATTTAGTCCATGCAGCTGATAGCAATAAATATTTTTGTGCCAGTCAGAGCAGAAGTCCATTTAAAACAAATTTGCAGTTTCTACAGAAAACAAGTTATTTGCAAACTTTACTTTCATAAAACTGTGTATTTTAAATTTAGTACTTAAGATTTTTCCTTGTTATTACATATGAGGGTGGATTGATAAGTCAGTGACTTTTTAAAGAAAATAATAATTTTTTCCAAAAAATCAATTTTATTTCTCAACATAGTCTCCTTTTAATTCAATACACGTTGTCCAACATTTCTCCAATTTTTTAACCCTTCCAAAAAATATGATTTTTCGAAGTCTGCAAAATATGAGGTTGTTTCTGCCATGATGTGTTCACTGGACGTGAATTTCTTCCCAGCGAGCCAATTTTTCAGGTTTGCAAAGAGGAAGAAGCCACTTGGAGCCAAATCTGGAGCATATGGTGGGTGAGGTAGCAGTTCGTAGCCCAGTTCCATAAATTTTGTGATGGAAATGGCTAACTTGTGTGCGGGTGCATTATCCTGGTGAAAGAGATGCTTTTTCTTCATCAAATGGGGTCATTTCTTTAACAATTCCTTGTGAAACTGATCTAGCATTGCAGCATAATATGAACCTGTGATCGTTTTACCCTTTTCAGGTAGTGGATGTCTATCACCCCTTGTGAATCCCAAAAGACAGCTGCCATGATTTTTCCTGCCGACGGATGGTTTTCACTTTCTCTAGAGCAGGTTCGCTGAAGGAAATCCACTGCTTTGATTGTTGTTTGGTTTCAGGTTGATAGTAATGGTTCCAAGTTTCATCAACCATGATATAACACCACAAAAACTCATTTGGGTTGCGCTGGAACATGTTCAAACATCCCTGTGAAATGGTCACACGATTCTGCTTGTTCTCAACTGTGAGCAGTCACGGCACCCATTTTGCTGACAGCTTTCTCATACCCAAAAATTCGTGCAGAATGTTATACATCCATTCACTCGAGATGTTTGCAGTCTTTGCTATCTCACGGATTTTCACTCAGCGGTCTTTCAACACAATATCGTGAACTTTGTTCACCATTTCTTCCATTGTGACTTCAACTAGCCATCCTGTGCGCACGGCATCTCTTGTGCTTGAACGGCCACATCAAAATTCTGTGAACCATGCTATGTGATGGAGCAAAGTCCCCATAATACTTGTTCAGCTTTTTTCCCATTTCCTTCACTGTCATACCACACAAATAGTGCTTTATCAGAACTCGAAATTAACTTTTCTCCATTTTCTATGAAGCAACACACATCTGCTCATTTTAGACGTTCTCATCAATGTTCTAAGGAACAAATGATGATGAATTTCTGTGATTATACCCAGAATAGATGTAAGACTTGGTGCAAACAAGAAACCTGTGATTAGAGCGCTATCTCTCGTCAAAGTCATGGACTTATCAATCTGCCCTCGTAGCTTTAAGCTTTACAAATCTAATATTATTGCTCAAAAATAATTTAATACACAGTTGCTTTCTTCTAAGCATGTTTTCTTATAGTATATATTTATGATTTATTGCATTTTAATGTTATAATAAACCATCCAGAACTTACAATGCACATTTTTCATGCAAATATGACATTTAAACTTCAGGGAAGAACTGACTAACAGAGAAAAAGGAACTTTACTGATATGTAGCTTAGTTTATTTATTTTGCTGAACAAAATCAAAGTGCAACTGATAAATTACTATTGTCAAAGGCCAAAAAGCTTTTCTGTCTCAATATTACTTAAAGTTACAATTCAGTATTGTTACCATTATTTGTCCTGAAGATAACCTTGTAGTTTTGAATATTGAAATATTTTAATTTCATTGCTGCTGTGTGTTAGATTTGCTGCAGTTTTAGGTATAAACTTTTCTTTGTAATAATTTGTTTTAGAGCAATCATTCATTCTAAAATGCTGATGATATTTCTATGAAACTTTCTTTTTTTGTCTGGGGGACATTGTGAATTGACCGTTTCATTGAAAACGATAAACTTGCTTGTTGTCTGATAGGTACCACATATGTGAAGGTATTTTCCCACCAGTTTCCATTGTTATGATGGGTCTTCAGATTTATTCAGCCTTTACTGCCAGTTGGTTTAAATGAATCACATCATTATTAGTTCAATGAATCCCATGTCTCAAAGGGGAGGTGTGGAATTGAACCTTGGACTGCATGCATTTCCGACTTCGTAAACAGGTTGATGTACTCAATGGTGCAGAATGTTTTTCACTAGGACATTTTGTGCATTCTTTGCACGCAAGATGGAGGTGACCACTGATCGCAGAATTTGCATGATTGAGTGCTACTTCTTAACTTGAAGGATATAAGAAGGAGTCTATTGTTATAATATTGGCCGCTGTGTGAATGATTTTCTCCATTCTTGTCCAGAATTTCATCAAGTCCTGATACAAAACATGATAAAAAGCAAGAAATGCTTATTTTTTATTAACAAAAAAAGGTGAAACAACTAAAATAGTTTAAAATGTTTAAAAATATTTCAAATATTTATAAAGTTTACTTCAGCTGTTTTTTATTAAACAACTTAAAGTTGGTGCCATTAAAGCCGATACACACCATGCTACAAAAGTCATCCAATTATTTGAACTACCTATCAGTATACATCCTGAGATTGCAAATTTACGAGACACAAGCGAAAGAAGTTCCAAATGTAAATCCTGCAAAGGCACAATACAAGTCCCATTTCACTAAGGTAACCTCGAAACTGTTGACATTCACCCCTACACTCATCTTTCACTAGTCCCTTGCCAATGGCACTGCTGATAAACTCACTTACTTCAAAGTATTGATGTCATGTGCAGACAATCAACTGGTGGCAATGTCCGAATAAATCTGAAGAACCTGTATAAACATTTATCACATCATGGGATAATTTTTTGTAGGCTCTCACCACAGAAATCAATTCTGAATTTTTAACAAATATTACTGTTTCTGATAAAACAATTTTCTCTGCAGAAAATTAACTGTTTTATCCAATTATCAGATGTCATCTTCTGACATATTATTTATGTTGCTAACCTTCACATAAATGTGAGGGGCATTCTAAAAGTTCTCAGTCTGACCAGGATAACATAAATTTGAGAGAAATGCTTCCTTTTTTATCATAGTCACCTTGTAAATCAAAACATTTTGTCCAACAACTTTCCAACATTTTAATACCCTCAGTAAAATGAAGTTAGTCAAACTGTGCAAAATAAGCATCTGTCTCAGTTTAACCTCATCAATTGACATGAATCTTCATTCAGCCAGCCATTTTTTAGGTTTAGATACAAAAAGCAATTGTGGCAGATATGGAAGCACATGGAAGCAAAGGTTATACAGTTTTGCAGCAACATGCCAGGTGTGTAAAGGCGCATTATTGTGATGAAAGAGACTTTTTTTTTCCACAAGATGTGGACGTTTAGCCTGAATAGCATCCTTTAGTTGCTCCAGTAGTGAAGCATATCACTCCCTGGTGATGGTCCTGTGACTTTGGAGGTAGTCTATGAGCACCACAAAATAAATAAATAAAAGTCTGAAATACTCCACCCAGGTACCTAGTTTCCTAAACCGGGTCATACATTCCAAATCTCTATTCCTTTATTTCTATTATAAATTATAAACAAATTACACATACTTAAATAATTATTCAGCCATAATAAGAGGTAGTGCATCTTACTTTGAATGGAAGACTATAGTGAATGTGTGATGGTTAAGTAATCAATAAATGAAAAGTGAAAAACAAGTGGAAATGGGACATGAAAAAAAAACTGAAAAAAAACAAGATAATTCATTGACAAGAAATTGTAAAATGTAAATAATCTGTAGTGATTGTCTACTGCACTTTAACCCTGGTCACTCTACTGAATGAGTGACCAGGGTCAAAGTGCAGTAGACAATCAAATTGTAAAACTCTTAGCACAATAAATAAATAAATAAAATAAATAAGCTACGTCAAAACACCTTATTTTAGTTTTATGTATATTACCATTTAGATTGAGTGTTTCAAAATATTTCATTATGCAATTTGCATTTTCTTTAACTTGCTGTTCAAGTCCAATGATGCTATTTTCCCAACATATAACAGTGGTATCGTCAGCATATGATAAACATTTAGAATTTTGCAAGTTTGGCACATCATTAGTGTACAATGAAAATAGTAGTGGGCCTAGCACAGAACCCTGTGGTATCCCATATCTCACTTTTTCAATATCTGATTGATAGTTTTCCCTAGATTTATTGGATTCAAAATAAATTTCTGTTTTTTGGATCCTGCCTTTCAGAAAAGTGGATATTAATTGATTTGCTATGCCCCTAATCCCATAGTACTGCAATTTCTCGAGTAATTTACCATGGTCTATGCAGTCAAATGCATTTGAAAGGTCTAGAAATATACCTGCAACTTTATTATTAAAATCCAATTTTGTTGACCACATCTGCTATAAATTCTGATATTGCAGTAATAGTTGAGTAGTTTTTCCTAAAGCCATGTTGAGTTTTCCTTAGAAGGTTATTTTTTTCTATGAATTTTTCTAATCTAATTAGAATGACTTTTTCAAAGAGTTTAGCTATAGTTGAATGTTAAAGCAATATGTCTGTAATTTGTTAGATCTGTTTTTTCACCCTTTTTGAAAATTGGTCGTACAGTGCTGGTTTTTAAACATCGTGGGAATGTTCCATTTACCAGAGAATATTTATTAGGTGTTCCAAAGGTGAAGCAAGGACTTCCTTACACTGATTCAGTAATTTTGGAGTTACTCCATCCCACCCACTTGATTGCTTGTTACTGTACAAGTTAATGATATAGATAATTTCTTTTATTGATGTAGGATATTAATAAATGGAATATCTGTTATGAGAGATATTTTTGTCACTGCGTGGCAATTTGCTAGGCTGCGTTGATTGAGCAACATTTAGAAAATATTTATTAGATACATTACTTATTGTCTTTGGATTAGTTTCTATGTTACCTCCTAAGTTTATTTTAATGTTTTCAAATGTATCTCTTGGATTTCTAACTTTATTATGTTCCACGCATTTTTAGTTACATTTTTTGGGTCCTCCAATTTGTGTTTGTAATCCAATGCTTCTTGTTCAGCTAAGTAAGACTGAAAATACTTTTTGAGATGTTTATATTGATTCTTATAATATACCCACCAAGCTGACTTATAGAATTCAAATGCATCTTTCATCTTATTTCTAAGATTAATTCCATCTGCATTTAGTTTTATTTTATCAGTCGTACTTTTAGATTAAAATGGTTAAATACTACATGAATCTTCTGAAATCTGCAAATTATTTAACAGCTTCTTTCTAAATACTAATGATAATCCTATATAAACTAAGAACAAAACTGTTAGCATGTATTTGCATGAGACAAATGCTGAAGAAATATATAAAATAATATTCAACAATCCTTTGGGTGGGATGGCATGTCACCTATAGTACTAAAACATTGCAAACAACAATTGCTGAGTATACTGGTGTATTTAATAAATTACTCAATGAATGATGTCACATTCCCAGAAGTATTAAATATTAGCATGGTATGACCAATTCACAAAAGTGAGTGAACTTAAGTGATGTTAGTGTAACAATTTCCGACTCACCTTTAAATAAATTCAATACACATCACTTTTTCTAGCTTCTTTTCAAATATCAAAGAAATACATTATTATTAATTTATTTTTATTTACTTATTTATTTGTTGCATCCAGCAAATCATCTACATGATATAGGGCAAGTCAAGTTAAAATACTATATAAGCACATGTGCAATATTGGAAATAATACAAGGGAAAATACAATATAAGCATGTGTACAATACAAGATATAATAACAAGGGATATAGTTGCAAACATTGCTACTTATTTTCTAGGCAGTAGTCATAATATTCAGTAATTGAGTAAAATTGCTTTTTGAGACGGTAATTTGTATCACAAATTACTTTAATGTAAATAATTATTTTTATATGAATATGTATTTTTATGTAACATTGATTTCAGGGGTTTAATAATTGTAATTATTATTGGTAAATAATAATATATGGCTCTACTGAAACTGTTAACAATAACACAATACTTTAGCAAGGGAGTGAGTTGTTTATCGTTACCGGGAACCAGGAAGTTACGTCATGTTTCGCGCCTTTTCAGTAAAAAAAGCTTCCAGAACATTCTATAAAAGTAATTTGTATTAGTGGTTTTCATTGGATAGTAAAATAGACGCTAATGTTGGCGCGTTTTATTAGCCAATGGTAATTCATTTATAATCTTTAGGTGTATCTTGAGGTAAGCCTATAAATAGTGTAGATTCAAAGCGAGCGTCCTCCAGTTCGGCAAGATTCTCGACACAGTACACAGCGTCCTCCAGTTCGGCAAGATTCACGAAGCACTACACATCGTCTCCCGCAGCTATACAAAATTCTCCGTACATTACACGTTGGCCGCTTAGTTCACCAAGTTACGCGCAGTGAAAATCATTAAAAATCTAAAATATTACAAAGTCACTTATATACAAAAATTGAAGTACGTGAGTTAAAAGTGAGAAGTTATTATAAACAGTTTCAGTATGGCGATTATCTAGACAAATCTGTGAAAGTGTTAGTGCACGTGTTCGATAATAAAACAGTATAAAAAACATTTCTTCACTAGTAATTTTTGGATAAAAGATTCCTTTTCCGCTTCACACCCTGCAAGAATTAAATGCCTACCTAAATAGCTGGCCGGAAGACAATATACATAACCTTAAAACTAATTTATATAGATTGCTACGCCAGATGGAGTTAGCAGGCGACCGACGAATGACGTCACACAATATGGCTGCACGCGTGAGGTAAACGACATTACGTGAGAAACATTATCCACCACGTGTGGACACAAACACACAAATACTACTCGCATTTTATAGTAGAAATTTGTTTACTTCTTTCTTAAATTTATTTGGATTTGAAATATTTGTTAGGTATTGAAATCATACAATTATACAGTTTTAATCCATTGTATTTAGAACAATTTTCAAACAATTTAGTTCTGTGACTGTTAATCTGCAGCTTATTTTTCCTTCTTGTTTCACAGGAGTGAATTTTTGAATTATTATTATTATTGTTTCATAATTTTTATAGGATTATATGTATGCAGCAGACAACTGGAGGAAGCAAGGTGTAAAAAGTGCTCGCAGGATGTGTCAAAATAGTCAGCATTATGTGGACGAAAGAAAATTATTAAATGTTGAATCAACATATCACCAAGAGAAAAATAAGAAAACTTCAACTCACTGCGGATGTAAACAGAGAATTTCCTCACCTTCATCTTCATTCTCAAATGAGTATTGTTATTATTCTCAATCTAACCATGCAATGATAACTAATATATCTTGTCTATGGGAGGACAGCAATGAAAATTTCAATTCCTCTGAAGGAAATCATGGGAAAATGTATTATTAATTTTTTGTAATCTGATGAACATTATTGCCATCTAAGGTATTCAGAGCAACATTAAGTTTGGCAGGGATTAGCATGAAAGAGAAATAGTTTCATGAATATGTATAAATAAATCTGGCTAAATTATACCTTGAAGCAATATCACATAAAATTACCACTTTGAATACTTCTAAACCAAGAGGCATTTGATGTGATGTTTTCACAAGTTTAGGGAAGTGCTCATAAAGGTAGCCCATACCAACATAACCATTACCAGAAAATATATTTCAGCAAAGTGTTACATATATTCAAATGGAACAATCCTGTGTTTTCAAGGAAATATAATTGGACAAGATTAAATGTCAGTGTTACTATTAATAAGACTGTAAATGTATTTTCTCAGGCTTCCAACCATGTTAAAGATTAGCAGACATTCAAGCTTTCTGGAAACTGCATTGTACCCATCATTTTTGTTTATTTGACTACTGCTGGAATGTATTGATTTGTTGAACGTCATCCAATTCAGAGTCTCTTCTGTACATGTGTGTCATATTGCACCACGTTGGGCAAGAGGGACCATCCAGGTGGAACTAAGCTGTAATACATAATGTTTATTAGGTTAATTTCTTTTAACAATATTATTATCCTTTTTTTCTAGAATACCTGTTCATATTATTGAAGCTAAGATTGGCCTCCATTAATGTTTTATTTGGCCATTGCAGATTTTTTTGAGAGGTGAAGATTCTCTTACTGTCCAACTTTTTGTAATCAGCTTACCTCACTGTATTTTTATGATCTCTTCTTTATTTAGTTCCTTACCCAGAAAAGATAGAGCCAAGTACTTTCTGGTGGAACACACAGTGCTTGTTTGTTTTTGTTCTGGATCCCAATGAGAGCAATGCTCAAGCATATACACATCGTGTTATTCATAACCAACATTGCCAATCAAACTTGCATGACAACATTAAGGTTGTTAACTTCTGTGCTTTCTAAATACATCACTAATTAGGTATCTACTACAGAAATAAAGCAACAGTCAAGTTCTATAAACCATTAAAATACAATACTGCTCAATAATATTGTATTAAACAGCTTAGATATCTCTCATACCCATTGCTATAGGGTAGTTAAATTATACTTGAACCCACTTGCGGCCTCTCTCTACTGCGTGAGACAGCTGGCAGTCGCCAGGGAAATTACGCCGGCAGAGGCAGACTAAAATCCTTACCTTATAATAGATGTTGGAAATGTTGACCTTCTGCTCTCAAACAGGCAGCATATCTCATGTAAATATTCTCGCTCACTCTCCGAAGCTCAGCAGCAGGAATTCTTGTGATTTCTTGCACAATGTTTTCTCTAAGTTCCTGTAGTGCGCGAGGATTGGAACAATACACTTTGTCTTTTAAAGAACCCCATAAATAAAACTCACAACTCATTAGGTCAGGAGAAGGAGGGGGCCACAAATCAGCACTAATTATTCTGTCATCAAACACCTCTCTTATTGCATGTAATGATTTGGCAGCCGTATGTGCTGTTGCAGAATCTTGCTGGAACCAACCATACGATTTCTCTTCTTCTGTCAAGCAATTGCAAAAGAGCCTCAGAATTAACCTCTGATATCGCTCTATATTTATTGTTTCATCAAGGAATATAGGCTCCATTGTGCAAGAAATCACAAGAATTCTTGCTGCTGAGCTTCGGAGAGTGAGCAGGAATATTTACACGAGATATGCTGCCCGTTTGAGAGCTGAAGGTCAACATTTCCAGCATCTATTATAAGGTAAGGATTTTAGTCCGCCTCAGCTGGTGTAATTTCCCCGCCGACTGCCGGCTGTCTCACACAGTAGAGAGGGGTCGCGAGTGGGTTCGAATATAATTTAACTACCCTATATAAATTACATTACATGTTTCAGTAACAGGTATGCAGTTACATAAGCCTTAAAATATCAGACAACTCAAGAGCATGATATGCAAAAGCAATAACCACCACCACTACCACAATGCACAACTTAAGTACCTACCTATTGTATTGTTTTGTATTTATTTCATCCATTGAAACATCATACATGTTATAGGACATTTCAGTTCAGAGTGTGCAAAGATATAAACTCAGTGAACAAAATTAAATTTACAAAATTATTAATTACAAATAAACAATTTATCTTATTTCTCATTGTAAGACTTCCTCAACACTATAAAGGTGGTAGTTCATTAGAAATTTATATAGAAACTTTTTAATTTTCTGCTGGGATTCAATATCCTTAATATACTGGGGTAGTTTGTTGAACAGATGCAGACCATTACTTGTGAAGCTATTTTCTTAGAGTTTAAACCTGTGGGAATTTACAAATAAATTATTCTTACTTCTGGTATTACATGAATGAACTTCAGCATTATTTTTGAAGATACAGTTAAGTGTTTCATATATAAAGATGCTTGGTAAAGATAGAATATCTAATTATTTAAAATATGGTTTGTAGCTACTTGTATTTGAGAGATTTGCATTAATTCTTATTATTTTATTTTGAATCCTGAAGACTTTAATGCTATTTTTGGAAACACCGCAGAAGATAATACCATATATTAATACACAGTGAATGTATGCTGAATAAATATATAAATTTTATGCACCCATAGCTCATCACCACCTATTCCAACATATGGTAAAGGTGTACCATGCAATAAAGAAATAAAATTGTAACAGAACACTCATTTCACTTAATTGCAGTAGACATTCACTGTTCATCCATAAACTTTTGTACAGACCAATTGGCCTTTATGCACAGGAACTTGGTATGTCTAGATATGCATTTTTTTCTATTGCTGGATGATAGTAATTTTAAATTGCTTGAGAGTGGATTAAATACTATGGCACATTCATAATAAACTCCTTTTTGATAAGAAGTTAAGCTAATGCTGGGTTTATGAAGATTCATTTTATTTGCTTAGTATTAGTGTTATCTGAATTCACATTTCTGGCAGGAGGGCATTTAAATTTCATGAGATGGTCTTTATTCTTTGTGATGAATATATTTCTCCAAATGCTTAGGGGTACTGGTTTGTTGTTGGGTTTCAGAAGCTAAATTTCCTCTTCTATTTCATGGTCGGCACTCTAAAAATGTCCAGCCACTACAGACTTTTTGTTTGCTTCTGTTTTATGCACTTGAAATGCACTTTACTATGGAATTCTAAGTTTCTTCTTGTTTGATATACATACATTAGGTTGCAGTCATGATAGTTGATTTGGTGGATGTCTGATCTATTGTTTCTTTATATGGAGTCTTTGATAGTTGCTTTCGGTAAGGTGCTTTCCCCCCCCCCCCTTTCTTTCTTCTTCGCTGAACAGTTTGCTTGAGTTTAATTGATGTTGTATTTTCTAAATATCTTTATGGTTTCTCTCTCTGCTATGGGGTGGTAAGGGAATTTCTTGAATTTGAGTTTTGGCTTTTAGGAGGTGAGGGTGTTTGTTTGTAGTGCTTGTAGCTTTTGTGCTTGATGACCTTCTTGTCAACCATATCACAATTGAATCTAATATGCTTTATGTGATATCTCTTGGCATGCTATATTGCTCTCTTGTAATGTTAGCAATTTACCTACCAGATATTGAGATGGCATGTTTATGAGATTCTGGGTTATAACTGTTGCTCTTTAATTATGGTGCCTGGCCATAATATTACATGCATATGGTCTACTTTACAATTCACTGAATTCTGAGCACTAGCTTAACCCTTGCTCAATAACCATTTAAACCCCTCACTGGTGTTCCTGTACACCCAATAAACAGGTCTAGGTATTTAAATTGGCCTGCAATTTAAAATTCTGCTTTGCAAAACAAATCTTTTATTTTGAATTTTCTTATGATAGTTTAATGAAATAAAAACTGAATTAGATGATATTAAATACAGTATGCACCAACTACAACAAGTAATACTGTATTTATTTACAAAATGTAAAAAAAGCATGTCTTTTACTTCGATTTGTGGAGGTAAAAGGGTTCTTAATTTTTCTTCTCGAATGCTACCATAATTCAACACTTGTTTTGCATTGCAAGCAATCAACTGTTAGTAGCAAGTCAGTTTTCCTTTTCAAGCTGTCTGTTTGTAGCTGATCTAATACATAGAATGTTATAAATCTTGTAAGGGAAGAGGAGTATTTGACACTGTTACCCAAACCAGCTACCCATGCATACACTCACACACATATGCATATGTTTATCATTCTTCCTGTACCAAGAGACTGGGTTTATATGTATATACATGCCTACGGCTTTAGGCGAGGGTGGAACTAAACATGATTTCGGCTGCATGTCATAATTACCTTGGCTTGTTATGCTCAGGTCAGCTATACAATTTTTCAGCTGCTGAGATAGACAAAATAATAATAATAATAATAATAATAATAATAATAATAATAATAATAATAATAATAATAATAATAATAATAATAATAATAATAATAATAATAACAACAACAACAACTTTATTGCAGTCAATAGACTCTTACAAGAGCATCTGACACTGTCAATTATAGCTATACAATACAATTTACTTTATGAATATATACATATGTACATATATCCATTATAATTCATAATAGCATTTCTCTATCGGAATGATTAATACAGTTGACTTGATAATATTTACATAAGTACACATATCCATTATAATTCAGTAATATTATACAAGCATTGCTCTATCAGGAATGATTTTAGGACAGTTTTAAATTTTGAATCCCTGGTATTCTTAATTGCAGATGGTAATTTATCATATAGTATAGCTCCCATTTTATATGGGTCCTTATTTGTTTGACTTTTATTCGTGCTCACCCTATGGTAATCATTTGCTCTTCTCGTATCGTATGAATGACAGTCTTTATTGAGTATATTAAATTGCTTTCTATTTTTAATAAGTATAATGGTTTTAAACACATACAGTGAAACTACAGTTAGGATGTTTTGTGTTATAAATGTTTCACGGCAGGATTGCCGAAACCAAAGGTTGAACACAGTTCTTAAGCACCTTTTTGTATTTTTAATAATCTGTCCATATTGGTTTTACTTGTTCCCCCCCCCCCCAAATTTCAATACCATATATGTAACTTGATACTAGAATCTGTCCTAGGCACCACATGGTGTTTGTTTTCGTGTATCTGAGAATATTTATGTTTCTGGTAAATACTAATGAGGCCGTTTCAGCTAAATGCTAATGTGGCAAAATTCTCTTTGGTAGAAATTACAAACTTTCATTCCCAGCTCGAATGCTGGCTTAAATTAGTGGTATAGCTTTTAAATTAGCTGATGTAGGAAGTATTGGAGCTTGTGAAATAACTTCAGAGAACACTGAAGAACTTTTGATGTGTGACAATGATTTGGACACTGACAGGGAGTTTTCCGGTTTTGAAGTTGGCATTGAGCATGTAGGCAGCAATAAAGGTACAGGTATTAGTGCAGAGACAGCATTATGGAGTTCCAAAAGTTCCAAAAACTATTGAGCACAAAACGGTTTTTTTTGGAGTAAAACCTGTGGTGTACAGTCTGTACACAGTTTACAAGTGATAGCCAACGAATTTATTTTTTCAAAAAGTTTTTTATTGCAGATTTAGTAGATCTGAGTTACTGACACAAATATCTATAAGCATAAAGCACATAAAGATCTGACTTCAAAAAGCAAAAGGATCTAAAAGTATGATTCAGAAGTGGTCAGATGTAACACAGAATGAGATTTACAGGCTATTTGGCATGATTGTTCTCATGGGTGTTATTCAAAAGCCTACACTAGACAGGTATTGGTACATAGATGACATGCTATCAACTCCATTTTTTGGAAAATAGATTCCAAACAACAGGTTTTCATCCATATTGCAGTTTCTTGCTGGATATCTATAGATAGATAGATTTATTTATTCACCATTAATATTACAAGAATACATGGTTTCGTCAATTACTTAATAACATAATACATACTTAATCAAATACCATAATACAAAATACAATTTTAATTAATTACTAATTGAGTCAATAAACTCATCTACAGAGTAAAAAACCCCTTTCAATAGTAAGCTCTTCAAATCCCTTTTGAAGCAGCACATGGATCGTTCTTTTAACTGTACAGGTAGTTTATTGTAAAATACAGAACCATAATATTTAACTCCTTTGGCAAATAAGGTGGTTTTATGTTCAACACTTTTAAGTTTGCCTTATTCCTAGTATTATGAGAATGAACATCTTCATTTGTTATGAAATTATTAATATTTTGTTTGATGTAACATAGTATAACATATAAGTACAGGCAGAGGCAAAGTTAATTCTTTAAAAACTGGCCTGCATGAATCAAACCTGCCTATACTAGCAATGCTCCTGATTATTTTTTGGGGGTTTTGAAGACTAAATGACTGTCTTTGCCATTTCCCCAAAACATTATCCTATATGTCAATATACTTTCTGCATATGCAAAGTATAGAACCTTTTTAGTATGAAAGTCTATTTCTTTGTTTATTACCCTAAATGGAAAATAAAATTTATTTAACTTTGTTATTAAATGTGCAATATGAAACCCCCAATCAAGATGCTGATCTAACCATATTCCTAATAATGTAGTACGATCAACCTGTAACATTTTTGTATTATAAATCTGAAGGTTGATATTTTCCTCTTGCTTATTCTTTTTATGACCAAATGGAATAACTACTGTTTTTAATGGATTTAAAAGCAATTTATTAATATCGAACCAATTTTCCATTCTAGTTATTATGCCTTCTTTGTCCTCTAAAGCTTCCATGATTATATTAGTATCACCTGCAAACATATTAACATAGGCATTGAGGTGTTTTGGAAAATCATTGATGAAAATTAGAAGTAGAATTGGCCCTAATATAGAATGCTGGGGTACTCCATGCTTAATATTTTGAATTTTTGAGTTGTAACTTCTTAGGACATTTGAATGATCTGTTTTAGTTATTTCAACCATTTGTCTACAATTACTTAAATAAGACTGGAACCATTTCTGCCCTTTTCCCCTTATTCCATACATTTGTAATTTCTCCAGTAAAATTTCTTGTCGAATGCCTTAGTTAAGTCATGAATAACCCAGTACATTTCTTTCCATTATCAATAATGTCTAAAATCTTTCCAATAAAACTGTAAACTGAGGTCATAGTTGACTTACCCTTGGAAAATCCATTTTGACTAGAATGGATGACTTTATTTTTCTCAAGGAATGAATTTAGTCTCTTTAACATGGCTTTTTCAAGTATTTTAGATAATGAGGGAAGTATCAAAATGGACCTGTAATTTTCTGCCTCTTCCTTATCACCTTTTTTTAAAATTGGTTTGATTTTCGCTAATTTTAGCATATCTGGAAACTGACCTAATTGGAAGGATTTATTTACCAAATGACATAAAGGTACACATAAAACCTTCCTGCAATATTTATAAACTATATCTGGTACTCCATCATAACCAGTAGTTACTTTGTTTTTAAATGACTTCAATATATCAAACATTTCTCCTTCCCTTATGGGTGCTATGAACATTGAGTTACTAATGGTACTATAAAATTCTGTAATTGTTGTTTTAGGAAATTTGTTCGCAAGTTGGTCTATGACCTGAGTAAAATAATTTTGAAATATTTCTGCTACTCTTTGTGGATCCTTTACTAATTCATTTATTGTTGATTTAATGAAAATCTCATTCCCTCCAAGAAGCTGCTTCATTAATGACCACATTGCTTTCTGTTTATTATTTGCCTGTGTAATATACCGTAAATTATTACTCCTCTTTGCCTGCCATAAGACTTCATTATATATACTTTTATATTTTCTTACATAATCCTGAAATGCAGGGGATTCTACATGCTTTTTAATTGAATTTAAAAATCTGAGCCTTCTGCCTGAAATAATGATTCCCTTAGTTACATAGTTCTTGGGCCTTTTGCCACCACCTGTCAGCCTTTCAGGAATAATTATATCCATGTGATGCTTCAAGATAAGAAAGGCTTTACAAATTTCATTAACATCATCCAATTCTAGTAACGAGCCCCACATTTCCATACTTAAACTTTGTTTTAAGGCTAATAAGTTACTTTTACTAAAGTCCCTACTATATTTTTTAAAGTGTAGTATTTTATCTTTTGGTATCCTACTCTTACAATTACCTAATGAAAGTGAGATGGCATGATGATCCGAGAAACCGGTATTGATCACCTCAACCTCGTAATTTACAACTTGTTTTGGTACTAGGATTTGATCTAATATTGTAGCAGTATGCTTAGTTACTCTTGTAGGTATAGACACAATAGCTTTTAAATTACATGCTGATAATAAATTCACTATTCCATAATCCAATTTCTTACTAAAATCAAAATTAAAATTCCCAATTATTACAACATTTTTACCTATTTTTACTTCCTCCACTATTTTGTCTAGGTTTTGAACAAAGTAATCAATATCTCCAGAAGGTGGGTGATATACACAGATTATTACACAGTTGAGTTGGGTTAACTCCACTATACTAGCCTCAAAGTGGCAATCATAATTTAAATACTTAAATCTAGTGATTTCCTTAGTTTTAAAGCTATTCTTAACAAAAAATGCAAGATCCACCATGTAATTTATTTTGCCTACAATAACTAGCACTTAATACACATCCTTCAAGTTTTATACTTTCTATTTCCTGCTCTGATAACCAATGTTCACAAAAGCAAACAACATGTGCTTTTTTAAGAATTATGTCCCCAGAAGCTTCAAAGTTTATTAGCTTATTTCTAAGACACTGCGCATTTTGATGAAATATACTCAATACATTTCCCTTATTTATTTCTTTATCAAGTTTACCCTCATTTCTTATTGAATTCGTAACTGAATCAATACCCATGGTTGAGCTACAACACCAGTTACTGAGTTCCTGGCTTTCCCTAGCCTATACGACCCTTTATAATTTAGATGCAATCCATCCCTTGCTATACATGATATATCCAATCTTTTATCTACATCTACAAATATTGCATTTAGTTGCTCACATGCCCATCTTAGGTTAGAATTAACAGCATTTACATAGTTCATAGGAACATCATGCCTTTTTACAATACTGTTAAGGGCCACTACTGCTAGTGGAAATTTTGATTTAGTCACTCATTAAATTATAAATTTCCCCCATAACATCATTTGGGGAAACTGAGCATTTCAAATTATTTGTACCTACATGAAGTACAACCATTTTCATGTTTCTTTCGGCCATGTCACTAACACTTTGATCTTTTACCATTTTACACATTTGCTGCACATTAATTCCTCTATACACCTTAGGATTTACACCACTTATTTTCACATGTTTTAACATAGAATCACCCATCACTATCACCTCCGGCTGTATTTCTTCATCAGTGGTTTTTCTGGAGAATGTTTCAAGGTTAGGTCGTCGCCCTGAATATTTGAAGGATCTTTGTACTTCCTTATTTACAGAATTCTGTTGCTCATTCCATGCATCCTTAGTTGCCGACTTGTGTTGATCATTCTCATTCTGATCAACAGCAAAGATCTCAAACCTATTATTCATTTGAATTATGGTCTTGTCTTGTTTGGATGTTGAGTCATACTTAACTGCGGTTCTATGTCTAACCCGTGTCAATTTCTGGTTTCCCTGCTCTTCTTCCTTCAAAATCATTATATGAGTTCTAAGTTGCTCATTTTCCGTGCAATTACTTCTTCTCTTGCAGTAATTAGGTCCTTATTCATAATACTAATTACCAGTTGAAGTGACGCTATTACTTCTTTATCTTTTAAACTACTTACCATGTGTTCGCCAACCATTAAAGCGTCTGTTTCTTTTTCTACCATCGTTATGGTTTTCCCTTCATTTCTCATATTATTTCCAGTACTTATATGCACTTCACCAGTTATTTGTCCCATTTCAACTTTCTCTTTATTATTATTCTTGCCTAAATATATAGCCCTACTTCGCGTTAGCACAGCAGTCGCCGCCTTCTTGAATATATGTATATACATATATACACATCCATCAGTTTTCATTGGACTCTATATATGTTTTTATCAAGAAAGAGGTTAATAATAATAATAATAATAATAATAATAATAATAATAATAATAATAATGATAATGATGATGCACATATATCATTGTTAAACTCAATGAAGAATGTTAGGGGACATTTTTGTTTACAGTAGAAGGTCTTTAATGCTATTTCCTTTGTTGTAAGAGTTGAAATTGCTGCTTTACAAACATAAGTTGTATTAGTACTAATAACAACAGAAAATGCTTTCCAAGCTTATGCTACCAATACTTAACTTTGTTATTTTATTTATTATTTGATAGAAGAAAATTAGGATTTTGTGTTTTCTTCTATCAGTCTGAATGAAAAATAGTAATTGTTCATAAACATAATGTGCAAATAATGTGATTTGGCACCTCAAAAACTTGCAGAGGTAAAAACACTGATTAAAACTGATATCTTTTCAAATTGAGATATTTTTTCAAAGATTAGGGTGTCATGAATCATCTGTGAGGTGAATTAAAAAGAAAATTGAATCTAGTGTGGAACTAGCCCCAAAAAGGAAGAATAGATGTGGGCAGAAACAAATGTTGACACCAATAGAATATTGCTTGAAAAGAATTTCTTAAAGATTCAGGTTTGCTGGTATAAAAGAAATTAAATTCAGGTTTGAGGTTGGTGACATTGTTTTATCTGAAAAGATTGTTAGGCTCAAACTTTCATAAATGAATCTAAAAGCCCACAAACCTGTCAAGAAGCTCAAATTAACTGCTGATATGACTGCAAAATAATTCAGCTGTGCAAAGGATTTGAACTTCTGGAAATTGGTAAATATGTAAATCTTCATTCTAAAAATTATCTAATGAGTTAAAGTTCACATTTTAAACAAATTTGTATAGACATCTTTTGTTTCAGGTTTGTTTTAGTGATGAAAGTACTTTTGAAATTCTTGCATTTGTGTGAATGTGTCCTGGAGAAATGTATCATGCAGATTGTGCATGTATATTGTAAAATATATCAGCACGGTCATGATATGGCCAGTCATCAGTGGCAAATGCACTGGATATTTATATGTTGTTCAAGGGACAATGCAGCAGGATCAGTACAAGCAAGAGTGTTGAGAAATAAGCTGCTGCCTGAAATAAGAGATTGACTCCAAAATGGAGAACCATTTATTTTTATGCAAGATGTCATACTGCAAAATCAGTGTTACCTTTGTTGCTCTGGCTGGGGAATCTGCCTAGTATTAACCCTATTAAAAATGCCTGGAAGCTAGCGAAGAAAAAAAGTTAAAGGGAGTGATTACTGTGGAAGCTACATTTATTGAAAAGATAATAAAAGTCTGGAATCATCATCCATTATATATGAAACAATACAGGTATGTATTAATAGCGTGCCAAGGTGAATCAAAGCATTAAAGTGGACTAAATTCTAAAACCTTTACCAAAGTATCAGCATTTGACAAAAATTAATGTTTTTATTAATAACACAATTGTGTATATTATACTTTTAATTTTTCATCAATGTATAAAGCAATGTAGTGTGTTTCATTAGGCTAGTAAGACTAAAATTAATTGCAGATTCTGCCTCCTAACTTTATATTATTTTGAAAAATCAGGTGCAACTAGTAATGTGGCCAGATACTGTAACACAGAGAAAGGAGAGGGAGGAACGGAGGTAGAGGTAGGGACAGAGAGTTCTTTTTCATTAATCACTGTTTCAAATAGCCAGTTATTGCTGTGAGGAACATATTAATAGGGATGCTGGTAAAAATTAAATGAGTCATAAAGTAACCATCCAATGGGTTAAATAGCTCCAGATATGCACCAGTTCCTTCAAGTTTTTATGGAGAGTTTCCTGAAACTTTGGAAAGCTTTTGGATATTCTGAATGTTGGGGAATCCTTGGCTATTGGTCTCATGGTCATTTCTGGTTTTGGATCTTAGAATGTTTAATAATAATAATAATAATAATAATAATAATAATAATAATAATAATAATGCTTATAAAAAAGAATTAAATTGAATTTTATGTATGGACACTCTTTAACTGCTTTGGTTCTTAGCATCCCATTCAATATTGGGCGTGAAAGACCGGTAATTTTGCTCAGAGGCCTCTTTATCAGGTTCTTTTATGTGCTGTAAATCTACAACATGGGACCACCGGCTTTACTTCCCTTCCGAAGGAAGCCATGCTAAGGATTTTTACAACCGAAAAAAATCCATCCCCCTCCGCCGGGTTTGAACCTGCGACCTCGGGAACTAGAGGCTAGCATGGTAACCACTACAACCACGTAGGACAACTGTGATGATGATGATGATGATGATGATGATGATAATAATAATAATAATTTAATCATGATTGTGCTGGATTCATAGGTTTCAGTTTGAATTTATCAGTAATGGATAGGATTTCTACTTTGTCCATGGTTTGTATACAAGACTTACCTATGTAGACAGAGGAACAGGAATTGAATGGATTTGATGGGATTTCTAAGTATTGTTTATTTTCGAGCAAAGTTTCAGTTCTTGAAGTGTAGTCCTGTTTGTGTATTATTAGTGTGGTATTCCCCTTGTCAGCTTTGACATACCCTATCACTTTATGATTAAGAACTGTGATGTTGTTGGTGGTTTTTTCTCTCATTTTTTAAAATGTTGATCTGTTTTATTACTGGTTCATATTCTTTATAGCTATTTTGTGTGCAGTATTTAGGTCTTTTGTGTTCATTTCTATGTCTGCTTTCCTGATTCTTGTATATCTGTTTCGGAAAATGGTTGTTAGACTGAACTGAACTTAACAATATTGCATGAATTAAGTAGGAGCTATAGAATAAAAATGGAATTTGACAGTTACTTTAGCAACAATAAACATATACTATACAAAGTAATACAAGACAAGACAAACAGAATAATAATGACAATTGTATAAAAAGTTCTAACAATAAGTCTAAAGCTGTATAGCAAATAGTAAACAAAATAACTAATAAAAGATGTCATTCACAATACAACATATCAGTGCATAACAGTAAAAAATTGCTGATGCAACTTAAGTGGCTACATGCTATTGCAGAAATAATTAAAGAACTGTTTCAACAAAATAATAGGTGTGACACAGATTCAAATTATACTGTCAGCTATATAAATTCAATGTATTAATACAAAGTTACTTATGAGAAAATAATTGACATAATAATTGGAATGAATAATACACATTTTGTAGGTATTGTTGCCATACCAGATATAATTATAAAAGATTGCCCTGAGTGCATAATTACATCTCTAGTTCATCTGAGTAATGCACCCATTACTAGTAGGACCTTCCCAGAAACATTAGAGACTTCTAAGATTATACCCCTGCATAAAAAAGGGGAAACACTGATGTGTCTAATTACCATCCAATTTCCTTCCATTCATATTTTCAAAGATACTGGAAAAAATAATGTACAGAAGTCTTATTTCATTTATTTAAAGAAACAATATCATAAATAACTAAGAGCATGGTTCTAAACATAAGAAATCAATGAAGACTAAAATATACTCATACTTAAACAGTGTTGTAACTGCCCTAGATAATAAAGTTAAAGTTATTGGCATATTCTTGGGTTTAATAAAGTATTTGATACAGTAGACCATCAACTTTTGCTAAAGAAATTTTTTAACTTTCACATCAAAAGTAAGTATAGCTTACAATTGGTTTGAATCTTATCTCACAAACTGAAAACAAATAACAGAGATAACATTCATAAATCCTAATACTATACTTGGCGCCAATCAAGAAGGTGATTGGCAGTTACTAACCACGTGGCAGAAAGCTTTAAATGAATGGGAGAGGATGGATACGTCATAGCAACCATTAGAAGGACCAATTAGAACTAAGACGTTTCTATAGCAACGATAGATGCAAATGCCTTGTTGCCGATATTGTAACACGTGATTGGCATGACATGCCGGGCGAGCGACCATTGTAGTAAATATGAACTGCAGTCTTATCTTCTGCTGTCACTGCAGTTATAAAAAATGTCCTCCTTTTAGCCCCAGCTTGCTTATGTTTTTGTATCAGTTTAGAGATTGCTTGCGTACTGAAAGTTCTTTTGTGTCGTCCTATTTGTATGGTATTTGCCTTGTGTTACGTGTATTTGTGTCCATGTATTTGTGCGTGCATGTGTTGTGTGAGCATTTATAATTGTGTTAACATGTTTAATGGATATTTAACAATGTCCAAAAATAATGACAAAGATAGTGCAGCCAAACAAAAAACTGAGCGCACTCGGGAACACAATAAAACTGTATTTGGTAAAGGTATCCCAATTAAAGGACAGGCGCAAGAAATAATATGCTCTGTGAGAAAATATTTTGAAGAGGAGAAATTGAGCAGGGGACCTCTTATCCATTCTCTAATGTACTTGATAGTGACGCAGTAATTTGTATCACAAATTATTTAAATGTAAAGAGTGATTATAGTATGAATATGCATTATTATGTGACATTGATTTGAGATGTTTGTTGATTGTAATTATTGTTGGGAAGTAAGTTTATACTGCCTTACTGAAACTGACAATAATAGCGTGCAATAATGCAGCGAGGGGGTGAGCTGTTTATCATTATTAGAGACGAGGAAGTTACGTAATGTTGGCGCGTTTTTCTGTAGAATTTGCTGGAACATTATACCTAGAGCATATGTATTCATAATTTTCATTGGATATGAAAATAGACGCTAATGTTGGCGCGTTTTATTAGCCAATAGCAACTCAGTTATAATCTTTAGGCATATCGGGGTGTAGGAGTATAAAAAGGGCTAGGTTAGAGATAGACCCCGTCAGTTCACCAAAAATATTTGTATGCTACACGTCGCCTTCAGTCCGTCAGTTCACCGAAAATATTTGTAGGCTACACGTCGCCTTCAGTCCAGCAGAAATATTATACGTCGGCTATCGATTCGCAAGTTACGCGTATCAGAGTTATGAAAAATCTCAAGTATTGTAAAGTTAATGATACAAAAAGTTGAAGTACGTGAATTAAGAATGATCAGTAAATAAGTTATTATAACAGTTTCAGTTTGGCGAGTGTCTAGATCAATGTGTAAATGTGATAGTGAATGTGTTCGACAATAAAAGTGTAAAACAAATTCTTTCATCAGTGTTATCTTTGGATAAAAGACTCCTTTCCATTTACACAACCTGTATAAAGAGATGTGCTCGACCAAAAAGATCATAGCTAGCCGGAGGACAGTAAACAAAAATTAAATAAAATAACAGTCGCATTCTTTCAAACAAACACTAATACTACCGCAAATTGCTAACACCAGATGGAGCTACAAACCTAACAAAGAATCACATCACAAAATGGCTTCACCACGTGAAATAAACACACATACACAAACATTATAAGTATACCGCCGCAAATTGGCTCCCAAACGTGGGGCTCAACAAATTATAAATATTACAAGTAAACCACTTCAATAGGACCTTGCATGCTGTAGTAATCAGTAAGAATACTGTGATTAAGATTGGGAAAGAAAAATGTTATAAAGAAGAAAATCAGGCATCAGGGTCTAAATTAGAAATTCCTGGAAAGAAAAGGATGTAAACATGTCACCAACTTAGATCCTTTCCAGCAGGATGCAATACCCAGACACATTTATTCCTATTATAGGCAGAAAACTGTTAATGGAAAAACCTGACATCTGTGCTTGGCACTGTAGGTTCCTTTGGGAGATTCTTACACATGATTTTGAGAACATTGTTTGGCTCGATGAGACGTGGTAAATGCCAATCATTCTATCAGCAAAGGCTGGATGGACAATACGTTGGAAGGAACAATGATTGTGCCGTTAGGTAAAGGAGGCAGAATAATACTTCTCCATGATGGAACTGCATCGGGTTTTGTTCCCAATTGTTGTCTTCTTTTTAAATAAAAAAAGACAATGGATTATCATGAGGAAATGAATCATAACACTTTTCTTAAATGGTTCAAAGAACAACTTCTTCCAAATTTACCAAGACTATCTGTAATAGTAAAGGACAATGCCAAATACCACTAATTTCTGATAGAGCACCAACATTGGGAACAAGAAAAAGTGAAATAATGCAATGGCTTGTTTGCCGCAATATACCGGTGAAGGAGGGACTGAAGAAAAGTGAGCTACTGGAACTTGTGAAAGCAAACAAACCACGGTTTCAAAGTTATGTAGTCGATAACATTGCTGCAGAACATGGTCACAAAATAGTTAGGCTTCCTCCTTATCATTGTCATTTTAACCCGATTGAATTTATTTGGCCAAAATAAAGGGTTATGTTGGGCGAAACAATAAAGGTTTCACTGTGTCATCAGTAATAAAGCTTACAGAAGAGGCACTAACAGTAGTAAAAGCTGAAAACTGGAAAAAGCAGTGACTCATACAAAGGGCGTAATAAGTGCAGCTTGGGAAAATGAAGGAGTTTTGGAAGAAACTATAGAACAGCTTGCCATTTCCATGGGGAATTCTAGCAACTCTTCAGATAATGATGATGACAATGGTGGCGGTGGCAACATTGTCTATCAAGCGAGCAGCAGCAGCAGCAGCAGCAGCAGCAGCAGCAACAACAGTGATGCAAGCAATTGGGAAATCAGTGGCATTTTTGCATTAGAATAAGCATCAATATTTCACAACTATGTCTCTTCTGTTAACGCAGATCTTTACACTCATATTCTTGCATGTTCTATCCTCTGTATGTAGATTCATTATTTTACAATGGTCTTCGTATACGAATATAAATAATACCCGCTCTACAATGTAGGCGCAACCCAGTCGCCTTCAACACAGTTCTAACATGCTCTCCACGTGGTCACAGTGAGCAGCAATGTCCCCTCTCTCTCTCCACAAAATGCCAATCACCTTCTTGATTGGTGCTGAGTATAATACCTATTTCATGGTTCACTCAGATATACTTGATATAAAATATCGAGTACTGCAAGGATCTATTTTAAACCCATTTCTGCTTAACTTGTATATAAATGACATTACTGACAGCATTCAATGCATACAAGAATTTACTAACAGTGATGTCCAGATTATACTTTTGTAATTTGTAGAATTGGTTGTAACACTATGTCACTAATTAAAGTGTGACATAGTATTACAACCGACTCCACAATATATAAAAGTATAGATAAAACAGTTTGCCTGAATTTTTATATTTCAGAAAGCATAAAATATTATATCTCTGAAGTAAAATTAGATGACAAAATAATTTCATGCAAAGGAAAAACAAAATTTTTAGGCTTATGGATACAGAATAGTTGAAAATGGAAAACACATATTAAATATTTCTCAAGCAAATTAAGTAAGAACAGAATTTCAGCCTCCAAATAGTTTTAATAGCATACTATGCTAGTGTACATTCCATAATGAAATATGAAATAATATTTTGGGGTAATTCACTGGAAACCAAGAAAGTATTTATTAAACAAAAGCAAGCCATTCTCATATGTAGTGAGCAGAAAATGTGTCCATGTAAGATATTAAAAAAACTAGTATGCTTACATTGGCATGTACAGTTTATATGAAAAGAAAAAATGGATATAAATTTCCAAATCAATGTAAATATTTATGTACATTTTACTAGAAATAATCAGAATATTTATGTAACCTCCACTAGAATGGTGCTATGCAAAAATGGAGTCTTACATTCCCATATTAAGGTGTATAGTTCCCTTCATAATTCTATTGAAAATTTGGAAAAGCATAGTGCATTTAAATCCAGGGTAAAGTGTTTTTCTTTTTTTTTTTTTTTTTGCAGGAACACTGCTTTTAGAAAGTAGACAAATACTTAAAATTTAATAAATATTCCTATGTATAAGTTATAGAATGCACAGGGTTTGGCCACAGAATAGAGTGTATACAGAAAGGAAATCAGAGGGTGGTTCTTTTGATTTTCCATGAAATGAAGTGCTGTACTTGATGCCATATTGAAACTGAGTAAATGCAAAATGATAGCTGCTTGCTAGATACAATTTTAACCCAATAAAAATGTTTAAAGTAATAAAGTAAGAAAATATGTAATAAAAACTACAACTTGTTTGCTACTCCTATCTATAACAAAACTAGCCCTAGCAACATGAAATGATGGTTAGGAAAATAGGTAGGAATAAATAAGCAAGTGACTCAGTAGGCTGCTAAGTTTTATTTAACACAAGAATGAAAAAGTTTAACACATTGTATCAGAATGGGCAGTAAATATGATTAGACAGAATTAATAAAGCCTTTCCTTACATAAAACACAACTGAAGAGCTTGATGGAATAACATAAACATCAAACATATAAAATATTCTCTGATCTCCAACCATAAAATATGGTGTTTCAGAGGTTACTTCTTCAGTACCTGCATATTAGAAAGCTTGGAGCCCATATCACTCACAAATAAACAAATTCTTAAATTAATTCTATGCAGTTTTTCAATTATTTCATGAACCACAGCTTTCAGTTCTGGTGCAAAACAACCAGCATTTGTGAAGTAGTAGCTAATTGGTTTTTTACAGTTACCACATATACTTCGGATCATGCAAACTAGCAGATGTTGCAGGTTTCAATTGCAGACCTACTATTTCATCCTTTGCAGTTGAGTAAAAGAGAAATGCTTTCAATGAAGTTTCATCTGCACTTAAGAGACAATATTTCTCCATTTCACATACTTTAACCACCTTCAGCTTAAAGCTAGAAAAAATGAACTCATTTGGGCCAAGAGAGTACTGCCATTTTGCTGTCATAAGCCTTAAGCTCCTAGTTGTGGGCAATTGCAATATATTTTTGCCTAAATTTGTAAGCATTAGGACTAAGAAAATACAGTGTAAGAGCCATGTTTTTTAATTCTTTTGGATATCGCATTCCCTTCTTGCTATGATCCCTTAAATCTATCTGATTTTCACAAGCTGTGATAAATCTTTAGTTAAAAACTTATCACATAAGCTTCTAAATTCATCACTATCACATTTGCAAGCTGTGAATTACCACTGCTTTCAGTATGTGAGAGTCATCAGTTATAATCAAATTAAAAATCTGCTGCTACTTTCAGAGAGAAACAAACATCTATGTTAGCATATAATAATATATCCTCACTTCTCACCTTGCTGTCCTTTGTGGTCTAGTGGTTACCATGCTAGCCTCTAGTTCCCGAGGTCTCTGGTTCAAACCTGGTGGAGGGTAATTGATTTTTTTCGGGCGTAAAATCCTTAGCATGGCTTCCTTCGGAAGGGAAGTAAAACTGGTGGTCCCGTGTCGTAAATTTACGGCACGTAAAAGGACCTCAAGCCTGATAAAGAGGCCTATGAGCAAAATTACTGGTCTTTCGCACCCAATATAGAATGGGACACTAAGGACCACAGCAGTTAAAGAGCGCCCATAAATAAAACTCAGTTTAATTTTTTTACTTCTTACCTTGTATTGGTAAATATGAATAATATTTAGTAGCTTCTCAGTAAATAGGAATTTATAGATTTCAATGTTTATGAAGTCATAGTTTAAATCAAACCAAAAGTAAAAATATGCAGTTTGACTCTTGGCACTAGAATCCATCAATCATTCAAAAATATGATCCTAAAGTGAACTTAACCCAAATTTTTGACCAAGTTACTTGCTTTGTTGTGTTTGAATTATTATTTGCATTTGAATTATTTCTGCAGTTAGATGCTGAGCGTCATCGGCCATCTTTTCTCTTACTACTGCTCATTATAAAAGCAGTAAACCTTTAAGCATCAACAAATGTTCTAACTTTTATAGTGCATAAAACAACTTTTGAGTTGAAGATAACAGCTAAAATGCACAATTAATAAAATAAACAAAACATATTTGTTCATGGTGTTCAGCTTCAACAGCACAGCTGTTTACTCAGTAGTTTCAATATGGCAGATTTTGTGCACGCACACTAAATTTTGGTGCATGGATTACAGCCAAGTTTCCTTTCTGTATACTCTCCAATTTGTTGTCTGGCAGTAGAATATAATGGATTTTAGAATGCACTTATTTCTAGTGGTTGTTTTGAATAAAGAAACCAGGAGTGCTGTTATTGTGTTCCTAACACCATGTAATTGGCTTTTTCAGTGTTGTGAAAGACAATATGGATAACTGGTCGGTGATAAAACATGTGTTTGCAGTAAGAACTTTTTTGACTTGAAATCTATCACTCGTGTGCAGAGAAGATTTAACAATGCATTTAATATTGCATTGTATGGAAGAATTCCATCCTGAAACTCTATCCTAAGCTAGGTGATTATATTTAACAATTCTGCCAAAGATTGTGATAAATTTGTTGCTAGTGCAAAAACATCCACACACCTGAGAACATTGCGAGAGATAGAGAGGCTGTGCAGCAAAGCCCCCAATTCACTCTGCTAGGCACCAGTCAATTGGCTTTGAAACTGTCAGAAAAGTTTTTTTTTTTCATTTCATTTCATTTCATTTCATCTTTATGTTTGAATATACAGGATATGTCACAAAGTTCAAAAGTACATTATACACATATACAGAGTGGACCATTTAAGTTGAGACAGTACAATATCTCCAAAACTAAGTGTTGTAGAAAGAAATATCTTGAATAAAAGTTGCTTGAAATTATGGGGGAAAGTAAATGCCATTAGTCGTGTTTTATGTGGAACATTGTGATGATCATTTTAAGCTCAATTTAATTTGATCCTAATTGTAGGTTGCCATTTAAAAAAATTAAATTAATCCTAAAATGACAAAACATGACTAATGGCATTTACTTTCCCTCATAATATCAAGCAACTTTTATTAAAGACATTTCTTTCTACAACACTTAGTTTTGGAGATATTGTACAGTCTCAACTTAAATGGTCCACCCTGTATAACCATGTAAAATAAATACTAATACTATAACAATGTTTGCTTATAAATGCATTTCATACAACCTTCATATAAAATATCTTAAGAATTAGATTTCCTACTACAAACAGTACCATTCTTTCTACACTACATTTTCTAGTATCAACACATTCTTACAACATTTATACACTCTGATTACTTTTGGTATTAGACATAAATCCTTCAATGCTGCAGAATGCATTTTTATTAACTATTTCTTGATGTGTTTATGTGCATTTCTGTTTGTTCTATATCTTTTATTTCTTTAACCAATGCATTATAATATTTTCCCTATATTTATGGTGAATGATTATTTAATATTCTCCTAATTGCGATTCAATATAATCATATTTATTTCTTACATTATAAATATGCATATGACTACTTTTGTCTATTTTTTCATTAAATAGTACATACTTGATGCTTTCACATATACACTGCCAGTCAAACTTTTTTGGGCACCCGGTGAAAGTAATGCAATTAAGCATTTAGCTTGAATTGTTATTTATTCCACATAAGTAAAGAACCCAAAAATCACTGTTTAGAATGCAATATTAATTTAAAAAGTGAGTATAGTAACACGTTTTGAAAATTTACAAAACAGGTCTTACAGTGGATACTTCTACCTGCCCTGTCATCATCCAGGCATGCCATACCACCGGTTATTTAACCTGAGCCGACCTCATCCTAATCCACAGGCGAGATTAGAGCACCCAGCGGTCTAGCCACACTCCACCAACAGCATATTTTGGGCCGTGAAATAGAGGCTGCTTAATGGCAGAGAGCAGTTCGACTTGTGCCAAATGACTTGCAGTTTTCAGCTGGTATATACACTACACTCTGTTTTACACTTAAGTACATCCAAATTTAAAAGTATTCTTTTAATATCTTTATGGTATCATTTACCTTATTTTCTGCACCTTGTAGTGTGATCCACTAATTATTATTGTTGCATCACCTGCAACTTAAAAATTCACCCATACAAATTTCAGTTTGTGCATCATGTTAAAGCCCTGATAAACTTTTTAATGCAGTTGTTTAGACAGTTTGCTGACATTTTAATTGCTAATCCGGATATTCTGAAGAGAATGTTTATGTCGGGTGAGCCACATTTCCATCTTTCTGGTGATTTAAATAAACAGAATTTCCACTACTGGAGTGATGAACAACACTCCAAGTGTGGGAAAAACCACTGCACAGTCCAAGTGATGGTCTGGTGTGATGTCTTTGCCTTTGGAATTATCAACCTGTCCTTTTTCAAAAAAGTTGGTTGTGCTGTGACCATCAACTAGGAATAGTACCAAAAAATGGGCAAAATATTAAAAATTCCTGACAAAATTAACTTTGATGGTGGATTATGGTTTCAGCAAGATGGTGTCACAGTGCACACTTCTTGTAGTTCAATGAACTTTCTGAAAACATGTTTCCAGGATGCATAACTTCACAATTTGGAACACTGCCTGGCCACCAAGATCTTCTGGTATGACTGCAGCTGATTACTTCCTATGGGATCATTTGAAAAGTAGGGTGTATCACAACAAGCCTTGCATCATCATCCAGCTGAAAGAAAACATAAGAAATGAAATTAGTGATCCTGTTTGGTTGTGGTGAGTTATGCAGAACTTTCATAGCAGATTGCAGGAATGTATTCATTGCCATGGGGACTGCTTACAAAATGTAGTTTTTTAAAAAGTAATCAGACATTAACAAATTGCATTGTACTAGATTGCTTCCAGTTTATGTTTTTTATAATTCATCCTGAGTGTCCCACACCAGGATTTTAAAAACCATCACTACTGCACTCTACATATTAACTTGACTCATTCTTTCTTTCTGATCTTGATTTATCTATACATTTTATATTAACTGTTGAATGTAAGTACATATTGTAAAAATAACATATATATATATATATAAATAATATAGTATTGACATTGTATCTATATCAATGCATTAGGTATAGAATTTGATTTAAAAGGATCAACATTTTATTGAACATAAAAACAGGGAGTAAAGAAGCCAAAATGGTTCACTCATTACTCTGGAACAGGCTTTTGGTCTTCCTTAGTGGCACTTTCATCACATCCTTTTCTTTCTCTACTGCTTATGTAGAGTACCTAGAGGAAGTATTGCATTCTACCCAAAAATTCAATACAAAATTTCATTGGAAATACATGTTTTGAGGTTCCCCAAATCTAAAAAAAAATCATTTTTAGAAAAAGGTCCATATTTCCGTGAACAGCATAACTCAAAAACAAAAGGTATGTTAAATACCAAAGTTGGCATTTAAGTTCAGTGTCCTCCAAGGATGCGACACAAACATTTTCAAGAAAATCTTCCCACCTCAAACTACCTTTCACATGGAAAAATGTTCATTATTTTTTATTTTCTCAGAAATGGCTGCACATTTAAAATATTTGCATGGCAAATAAAATGTATATCTTGAATTTACTGGAATAACCTGCAAAGTTGCCTTCATTCCGAATAAATTTTTTTATAACTTGCAAACTGTAATAGACAAAAGTTACCACACAAAAGATTTAGATCTTGTTTGTGGCATTAACCATTTCTGAGATATTCTTTATTATAGATTTATAGTTTTGAATTGTTAAATACTTTATAGTTTTTCAATTGCAAAATTGCTAATTGTTTTTTTTTCTTGTGATCATGCATAGAGAACTGAATTTCAAAGCCACCACATAGCAGGACGTTTTTAAAAGATTTGACTATCACCTAAGTCAAAATAGATCTCCCCTCGTATCTTGGTTAACATGAAGCAAACAGAAGAATAAGCTTTTGTAAAAATAGTTTGTTGAAGAATGGATAGAGAAAGTCATGCAAATGTAACACATTAGAAGTTTCTTTTTTTTTACTTTCTCTACTACTATAGTATGTAAGTAAGTAAGTAAGTAATTTTATTGTTAACACAGTTAATTGTACAAATTTTTACTAAAAATAACAATAAAATAAAATATAAAAAAAACTAACCTCTTAACTACTGGTATCCAGCAGTATGGAATACTGGTAGCCAGCATTCCTCCTAATCTAAAAGTACAATTATCAATTTATTTAATCTCCCATACTAACTCTAACTCTACCTTGAGTTGCTTTACCTTGGACCCCAACAAACTCAAACCTTGAGGTTGTCGAGTTGTTGGGTCCTACTTGCAACATATCAAATAAAAACTACTGTAATTTAATACTCATTTGCCTCTTCCTTGCTGATTTTCCTCATCCATTTTGCTCTTACTCTGCCCAAAGAGTTTCCTACTTCTGTTATATTTTTCCTAGATTTTACATTTACTAACTTTTTAGCTTGAATTTCTATACTACTATAGTAAGTAGGCAAAATATTATATTCCACCCAAAAATTTTATGTCAAGATTTCACCGGAAACATATATTTTGAGGTCCCCTGAAACCAAACAAAGCATTTTTAGAAAAATGTTGACGTGTCTATGTATCTCTGTGAACAGCATAACTCAAAGACGAAAAGTATGTTAAATACCAAACTTGGCATTTAAATTCATGTCCTCTGAGGATGCAACACAAGGGTTTTCAACAAAATCCCTTTCTTCAGACTACCTTGTACATGGAAAAATGTTCATTATTTTTTATTTTCTCAAAAATGACTAAGGATTTTTAATAAAATACAATATGTTTAAGATATTTGATTGAAAAATAAAAATGTATATCTTCAATTTTCAGGAATAGCCTGTGAAGTTGTCTTCATTCTGAATGAATTTTTTTATAACTTGCAAAGTGTAATAGATAGACAAAAAGTTACTGCAAAAAAGATGTAGAACTTGCTAAATAACATAATTTATGTTGAATAAAAGTTTTTGTGGTGTTAACCATTTCCGAGTTATTTTTTATTTTAGGTTTGAATTGTAAAATACTTTTTCAACTGTAAAATTGCTTTTTTTTTCCCCTCATGATCATGCAAAGAGAATGGAATTTCAAAGCCATCATGAGATTTGACCATCGCTTAATTCTACTCTGTTCCGTTGTTCCCTCTAGTATATACAGAGCCGTCCCTGAGCCATCTGGTTGGTAGTCGCGATGCGTGTTCTGTGCGCGATCCCTCAGCCATCTGGCCGGTAGTTGCGATGCATGTTCCGCACGCTATATTCAGTGTATCTGTTTATTATTCTCATTATTGATACTGATTCCATATTATTACTGATTTTATGATGATTATTACAATATATTGATTACCTATTGAACAAACATAATTACTTTTTACTTTATTAGTACTAACCTTTTTCACAGTCGGTGTTGAAAGTGGTGTCCTTTGGCAGATAAACATTCTTGGCACCTTCTGATGTAATTACCATTTACACGCATAAATTCTTGTTGCGTAATTTCCCTAATTTCTGTTCTTATATTGTTTTTAAGATCGTCTATGGTGCGAGGATTATTTCTATAGACTCCATATTTGAGAGTTCCCCACAGATAAAAGTCTTACACAGTAAGATCCGGTGATCAAGCCGGCCATAACCCTTTAGAGATTATTCTGTCATCAAAAACATTTTCTTCCGTTAGAACCCTTCGTTTCCTTTTACAACTTACAACATTAAATGATCCCATTCTCTTCACTTTATTCACTAGATATCTAACTGTTTCTCTACTCGGAATTGGAACACTAGGAAATTTATCGTGAAATTGCCTACACACCTGTCTTCATGAATCAGTTTTCACATATGTGTCATACATAAAAAGTCTTTGTTCAAGCAAAAATTTGAGTACCATTTCTGGGTTGTAATAATCCGATAATTCAATCGCACACAAATACACACGTGTCTATACACAAGAAGCAATAACAGCTGACTGAAGCCCGCTGCCACATATCTGATAAGTGGAAGAGCCTGTGGCCTTGAGTTCATTCAGACATGTCATACAAGACTGCTGAAAATTCCTGGCCAGAGTGCTGAGAGACTGCTCTATATTCAGAATGAAGAGTATTTCACAGGTTATTCCCAGAAAATTCAACATATACAGTTTGTCATACCAACTATTTAAACATATGGTGTTTTAATCAGTCATTAAAAGCCATTTTTGAGAAAATAAAAAAATAATGAAATATTTTCCATATAAAGGATATTTTGGGATGGGGGATTTTCTTGAAAATCTTTGAATTGCATTCTTGGAAGACACCAAACTGAAATACCAAGTTTGATATTTAACCAGCTTTTCATTTTTTGCTATACGGCACACACACACATGCACAGGCTCAAACAGAGACCTTTTTCTAAAAATTCCTTTTTTTCTGGATTCAGGGGAACTTACTCAATGTGTTTCTGGTGGAATCTCAACATTAAATTTCTAGGTGGAGTACAATTCTTCCACTTATGTACTATAGGAAGGTAGTGGAGAAAGTAAAAATGCAGCAACTGTTGCAAATTACTGCTAATAGCACTTCTCTTGTTTCAGAAATGGCAAATGCATGATAAACTTCCTCATGCCTCTAGTGGCCGTCTATGAGATCTGGTTTCTGAAGAAATTGCAGAAGCTATAATTAGCAGCAATGGAAACAGCCAAGGACTTTGAAGCATCCAAGCAATTATGGTAGGCATGTTGCAGTGATAGTGTGACAATTAGTTTACTTTATGAGAGTGCTGAACTTTAAAGATGTTAAACAGCTGCCAGATCATAAGACTCAGTTTTTCTACACAACCCATCAGATATCATTTGAGGCTTATATTTATGCAAGTGTAATGAGCTGCAAGCATTCTGAGCCAGGATTGAACCCACAGCCTTTGGCTTAATCAGTGCTTGAAAAACTTTGCTGCAGAGTACACTGCTCTTAATTTAAACTCATCTTTATACTATTGTTTTCAGTAACACATTTGCACCAGTAACTTAAACATTTTGAAAGTGTTTTTCTACAAACTCAAGAGTTAAAAATCTGATGTGTTACACTCACATGAGTTTCTATACTCTTGTACAAACTATTTTTACAAATGCTTATTCTCCATCTATAGGGTAGTTAAATTATATTCGAACTCACTCGCGGCCTCTCTCTACTGTGCGAGACAGCCGGCAGAGGCGGATTAAAATCCTTACCTTATAATAGATGCTGTCAAACAGGCAGCATATCTCGTGTAAATATTCTCGCTCACTCTCCGAAGCTCAGCAGCAGGAGTTCTTGTGATTTTTTGCACAATGTTTTCTCTAAGTTCCTGTAGTGTGCGAGGATTGGAACAATACACTTTGTCTTTTAAAGAACCCCATAAATAAAAATCACAACTCGTTAGGTCAGGAGAACGAGGGAGCCACAAATCAACAGTAATTATTCTGTCATCAAACACCTCTCTTATTGCATGAATTATTACATTGTGCAAGAAATCTCAAGAATTCCTGCTGCTGAGCTTTGGAGAGTGAGTGAGAATATTTACACGAGATATGCTGCCTGTTTGACAGCAGAAAGTCAACATTTTCAGCATCTATTATAAGGTAAGGATTTTAGTCCACCTCTGCTGGTGTAATTTCCCTGGCGACTGCCAGCTGTCTCGCGCAGTAGAGAGAGGCCGCGAGTGGTTCAGATATAATTTAACTACCCTATACTTCCTGTTAATCAAGATAAACATATGCAGAAACTTATTACTAATTTTCTTGTAGGTACAAGGGAACTATTGTAGGCTTTAAGCGATAGTCAAATCTTTTAACAGCTGGTTGCTATGTGGAGCATTTCATTCTGTTTGCATGTCCAGGACATAAAAAAATGAATTCCCATTTGAGAAAAAAGTATGTGTTGGAAAATTCAAACAAGTAACAAGGAATATCTCAGAAATGGTTCACTCCACAAAAAAAAAAAAAAAAAAAAAAAAATGTATAAGACATAAATTGTGTGTTTTAACAAGCTCTACATTTTTTGTGTAGAAAAAGTTTGTCTATCTCTCACAGTTTACAGTTGTGCAAAAGCCATTCAGAAGGAAGAGGACTTTTGGGGACATTCCCAGAAAATTCAAGATATATGTTTTATTCATCATGAAAATATCCTAAATATATGATATTTTAATCAAAATTGTTAAGAGCCATTTTTGAGAAAATAAAAGTTTTCGAAAAAAGTTCCATGTAAAGGGTAGTCTAGGGTGGGGGTATTTTCTTGAAAATCTTGTGTCACATCTTTGAAAGATACTGAAAACCTAACCAAGTTTGATATTTATGCGACTTTTCGTTATGCTGTTAACAAACACACACACGGAACTGTTTTCTAAAAGTGCTTTTTTTTGGATTCAGGGGCCCTCAAAACATGTATTTCTGGTGAAATCTTGGTATCAGATTTTTGGGTGGAATGCAATACTTCCCCTACTTTCTCTATGTAGTAGAGAAAGTAAAAAGGGCTCAAAACATTGAATGTGCTTGTCAAGATATGTCTGCTTTAAATACTTAGAAAGTATACCTGCTTCATGAGTTTATTGCATAAATATGATTACTTTACAGACTTGTATTATGGTTTAAAAGAATCTTAAAAGTTTAACTAAATGTACCTATTAGCCTCTGTTAAAAATCATTCACCACTAAGTTTATAAATTAATTACAAACCAACTATCAATATAAATTTTAAGATTCTCTTAACAAAAATCATTACAAAGGGCAGTGCTTTGGTAATTATATATAAATGTAAAACATGCTCTACTTATTTTTCACATAGGTAAGTTTTAACACTTAATGAATGCAATATTAAATCAAAATGACCATTAACCATGAGCACTGCAAGTAATTGCACTTTTGTGTTTGGTTTTGATTTGACAGCTAAGGGGGGGGGGCGCACAGATGAGAGCCAAACCAAACAAATCAATATTACAATATAATTAACATGCATATGTGATATATCTGTACTGATATATAAAGGTTCCAGTGTTCTCTCTTTAAATGCTGTGAATTGCTCATACTTTCTTATTAAAATCTGGGATGTAATGAGTAGGGTTGCGGCACTGGAGTTGTTACATTTGTTTATAGGCATCCTGTAGTCAACTGTTTACAACGAGAGGGTTACCTGTACAGTTGAGTCAAGTGTATCACCGCACAGTGTTCACATAGAAGAAATGCCAAAGGAAAGGGTATGAGAGTTCACAACATTGTAAAACTATATGTTGAAGTACAGGGGAAATGTTTTCTCTATGATTAATGAAAACCTTTTTGCAGACTGTGCAATAGCACAATTGAGAGTACATAGGCTTTCACGGCCAATGTCGAAATTACAAGATGAAGAATCTGTTGGAAATTGGGGTTCCAGACATTTCATCTACTGCTATGGTAGACATCCTCAGTGGTGCTGTCGAAGTTGAAGTCTCCTTGAAGCTTTTGCTGCATCTGATGCGTCAGCTGTTGGTGTCGCAGTATTTATACCATGAGCGCTCTCTGTTGATTGGTCCAGAGTGGGCAGAGGCACGGCGGCCGGTGGGTGGGGTTCTGTCTCTCTAATGCTGTTGCTGTTTTCTGATTGGCGCACTGTGTTTTCCTATCTTATATGATTTTTTTCTGTTTTCGATGACTGGGTGCCAGTTACTGTTTAGTTTTAAGGCCTCTTCCTATTAAAATTATTAGGGGTTTATAGATTACAATTGCCTCCCGTTGTAGTCGGGCATGATAGTGTAATGTTGAAGTAAGAATGCGAGTGTTCTGGAACTTTATAATGTGTTCACCTTCCGCTTCAATGGCATGTCTGTGACTGCACACTTTTCTGTTTGGCACAGAGAGCAGCTTCTTCTGTGCTCTGTGAGCCTGGTGTTAACGCTGTGCTGAGTAGTACTACTGTAGACTGAGCCATAAGAACACAGAATAGGGTATACTCCGGCTGATGACAGGCTCCCAGGGAACTTTGGCTGATCGTAGTAAACTGCTTAATTGTCTGGTAAGCATGAAGACCATCTTGACGTAATGACACTGTAGTATGTGTTCGATTTGATCAGTGATATTTCTGAAATAAGGTAGGAAGACAGTGCTCTTGTTTTTGGGTTGATCTGGCCTTCTGGTTGGCAGGTTGAGTCTTAGCAGGTCGACAGGCTCTTTTTATTTCTTGGGTTGAATAGCTCATGAGTTGAATTAACTCATTTCATTGTGCAAGTTAATTAAGAAACGTAAACTTTCTAGAATCAAGTGTGTTAAAGCATTAACACTGGTCTTTGTCTACCACATGTCTTCTCCCCCAAACAAAACCCATGGGAAACAAAAGAGCAATACTGTCCTAATTATTTTTCCACAAAGTCTCTATTTGTAGCTTAAATGTTTACTTTGTAAGTACTTCATTTTATTCACTGTGAATATGACTTTTGACCGGAATAAGTAATAAATACTAACATTTTATTAGACACCACCCTGCATTTACTTTTGCAGCTACAATGCGGATTACAATGGCAAGTTTGCAGCCTTTAATCTGCTGTTTAATGTATGTTAGAATTTGCAATCCTGCCCTCTGCTACAGAGCTGTCAGCCTTGCAGAATTTGTGATGGAGGCTCTTGTAATTTTTGCAGTACCTATTCTAACGTATCATTGTGCCCAGGTTTCTTTACACGTTTTTTGTTTGGTCACTGAGGGGTTGTGACTGGTTGCTGCATTTAGCATTAGGAATTCCCAAATAGATGCATATTATACACATAACTGGCTGAAGACATGATAACAGCTTAATTGTGATTATTTTCTAATTTTTCTTTCTAGTACCTGAAAAGGGGTGCATATGAATCTGTGATCCTAATGTGGCTGCCTCAGAGTCTAGATTAATAAACACACATGGTGTCACAGACATCATTTAATTTTGGGCTATCATATTGTCAGCTTTTATATTGAGTGACCCAACACAGAATGAAGTGATACATCTTTTTTGCAATTCTTGAATGTAAAATTTATGGCAAATATACAGTGAAACTGAACATATTTATAGTTGAACTAAATTAAGGTTATTAAAAAGCTTTCAACATGGTGTTTAGTTAAAAATATTAAGTTATGAGGCTCTGAAATTTGAACAGTAATGAAATACTTCTGCTTTTAACCAGTATATAAAATTGTTTTTGGGTTTTCTAATGTTTATAATTGTTGCCTTGCAGAGTGCAAGACAGAAAAGGTTTTCGAATGGTGTTTCTAAATGTCTTGCTGTTATTGATTTAAGATGTTTTACACCAGAAATATCTAATCATGTTTTTGAAATGTACTACTAAGTTATTTAGATCATAAATTCACAGAAACCTTTAAAAAACAAACAAATGCACTAAAACTGAATTTAATCTTAATTCCTGTAAGTAAGGTGTAACCTTGTGTTTTGAAGTGCTCTAATTAGTATAGGGTCTTTCAACAAGAGTGTCCTATCTTTGAACTTAAATAAAACATGTTCTATAAATGATAGAGGTTTATTTCTTTTTTTATTTTGGAACATAATTGTCATTATGTGTGGAAGAGAACATTAGTTAAGTGACCGCCGCAACTTTGTTGGGTTGCGCGTATACGGTTGACCCAATTTTCAATGACAGAAGAACGTAAATTAGGTCCAACTTCATGAATAACATGTGTGATGTTATTCATAAGATCATTTACTGTTTCTGGCTTGTTGACATAAACTCGAGATTTAACATAACCCCACAAGAAATTATCCAATGGCGTTAAATCACATGACCAGTTAACATCACCACCATGGGAAATGATGAAACCTCTGAACTTCTCCTTCAAAAGATCAATTGTTTTGAGAGCAGTATGACATGTGGCACCACCTTGCTGGAACCATATGTTGCTGAGATCCATACCATCCAATTGAGGCCAAAAATAGTCCCTTATAAGAGCCCGGTATCTTTCTCCATTGACAGTTACAGCTTCTCCATCTTCATCTTGGAAAAAATATGGACCAATGATTCTACCATACCAAAATCCACACCACACAGTAACCTTTTGGGGATGAAGTGGTTGTTCTTGAATCTGCATTGGATTGTGATTGCTCCAATAGCGGCAATTTTGTTTGTTAACACAACCATCCATCCATCCAAAAGTGGGCTTTGTCGCTGAAGATGATTTTTCGACAAAAATCCGGGACAGCTTCCAATTGCTCCATAGCCCAGTCAGCGAATACATGGCGCAACCTATGGTCGTTGGACTTTAGTTCTTGAGTTAACACCATTTTGTAAGCATGAAACTTCAAGTCCAGATGCAGAATTTGCCAAGTTGTGGTCAGCAAAAGCCCCAATTCTTGTGCTTGGCGAGCAATTGATTTGTTTCTGTTCTCGCGTACACTCTCACGAACGGCGCCTATGTTTTTGTTGGAGCACTTACGTCGATTACATACAGGCATTCTTTGATCGCTGGCAGAACCACTTCTTTCAAATTTATCGATCAAACGCCGAATCGTTCTCTCGCAGGGACAATTATGTACACCGTAAACTTCACGCAATATACGGAAGGTTTGGCGAACAGATGATCATTTTGATAATAAATTTTCACAATTTCTACGCGTTGCTGAATGCTGTAACATTCCACGGCTATTTTTCAATAACAACTGTAACCACATGAAAAAAAATGACTGCTGTAACTCAATAACAACAGCAGCTATCACATGTTAAAGATAGGACGCTCTTGTTGAAAGACCCTTTATGTAAAGCAATAAAGTTAAAAGCGTACCTTATCTTGACAACCATGAGAGATGTTTTGCTGAAATTCTGAACTATTTTCCTCTTATAATTTATTGTAATCCTTAAATTCCAGTTGCAAGTTTCAGCAGAGGCAGTCATAAAATAATATGGATAGCATCCCAATAAAGATAGAATGCAAAACACTGTGTGGTACTGGAAATAATTACATTAAAGTACGTGTACTTATATTTACAACAATCTATGCTACAAAGAAATTTAGGAAATTTAGCTTTTTAAAGACATACCAATTATCAAGAGTTGAACAGCTCTTACTTTACTTAAGAATATTCCTAAAAGTAGAGTAGTATAATACTTGAAGAGCAGATGGGGACAACGTTATAAGTGACAAAGATGTACAAATTCGTGCCTATGCAGTAGTACTGGATATAAGTCCAAAATGTTTGAGAGAGAGACTTTTTCAAAGCTACTGCAATTTTTATACAAACTTATTGTGAATGTGAAGGTTAAAATATGTAATTTAAAGTGCACTTGAGGTGCTTATTGGATTCTGTACTTTTACACCAAGGCAAGGCATTCAAGGCTTGTTTTAATTGTACTCTAAAAGGTTTTCCTTGCTTTTCTCAAAATCTTAGTTTAGACCCGTCTCTCCATCTGCTCTTCAATTATTTCTGAGGAAAATACATCGCTTGTAATTCTATCATTGCATTCTGTAATGTGTTTTAATGCAAAAGATGTTCCTCTCTACTGGAAAATTGTTTCTGAAAGAAGCTAATTGCCTGCATATAAGTAAATTTAGGTAATGTTGATTAACATGCAAATATAGTGCTGATCAAACTGTCTGAAATTTTCTATTGTTACCTGCAATCACTTTCAAACAAATAATCCTAAAGTGAATGTAACTCAGTGTCATTCAAAAGTGCAGAAACCCCCTTGATCTGTTCATAGACCTTCAACTTTGATTTCTATTCTTTTCATTCATTAGTTTTGTGCAATTTTTATACTAAACCTTCCTTTATGATTCTAGCTAACAATACACGTTGCTGTTAGTTTTTATGGATATTTCCTAATTTGGTCCTGTCTTTAATACAGCTAATCTGTTTTAATTTGGTGGAAGTTGGCATATCTTTTAACTGTTTGATGTTTATTGTAGATAACTCATCTCATACCTACTGGGTCTTGCTATACCTGATTAGATGAAGCAGTTGACAACTTCACATGATGGTTCTGAATTTACCAAGTGACAACAGGTGAACTACTGTGTGATGTTGAGTGATGAACTTTTGGACTTTGGAGGATAGTGTTAGGCAATTCAATGAGCACAACATTCCCTACAATAAATGCTGGAAAACTTGTAGTGTGTTCCTAGATAAAATTCATAAACTTGCATCTCTGTTTATGAGTATGCAGAAGTTAGATTATAATAAACAGAAGTATTTTTGATTGTGATGTTATCATATGACGTTAGAAGTTAACAGTTTTCAAATACATTTTAAATTGCATAACAACTTATACTGTAATGATAGCAACGTGAATGTCTTGGTTCTGAAACATAGTTGCACATATCTCCAGTCATTTCAATAGTACTTCTTTTTAAGCTGATGTATTTAACAGATAATTCACTGTGCTCTGCTATAAAATACTAGTAGTAAAATCTTGCAAAACTCTCAGGTGGTGTCATCTATTATGAATTGAATATGATTTTTTTCCCATTCTCCTCTAAGCCAGGAACCCAGAACCAAGAGCTCAAAGCCCAGAGTCCAGAGCCCACATCCAAACCCTAAGCCTGAAGTTCAATGTCCATAGAATGACGCCCAAAATTCTAAGCCCAAAGCCACGAGCACCAAATCACAGGGCACTAACCCCAGCCTGGAGCCCCAGGACCCAAGCCTCTGGCTGGAGTCCAAAACTGAATCCCAGGCCCAAAGGCTGAGGCCCCAAGCCAAAGTTTGAAACCTGAAGCATGAAGCCCCAAGTTCCAAACCTGAAGACCGAAGCTCAGTGCGCTAATCCTGAATACCAAATCCACAAACATGAAGGCCTGAACCCCAGGACCCAACCACCAGCTCCAATCCCCAGGAACCAAGCCCCAAGCTCCAGGCCCAAAGCCTTAAACACAAAACCTAAAGCCTTATGCTCCAGGCCACAAACCCAAGGCCCGAAGGCTGAGACCCCAAGCCAGAAGACCCAGGCAACAAGCCCAAGGATCCAAGTCTGAACCCAGGCCCAAAGCCCTAGGCTCCAGGCCCTTAACTGGAAGCCCGATGCCCTAAGCCCAAATTATTAGGCCGGAAGCTTGAGGTTCTAAGTCCCAAAGCTCTAAACCCTAGCTCAGAGCACCAACTTCAAAATCACAGGTCCCAAGTTCAAGCCCTGAGGCCCCAAGCAAAGTTCTGAGCCCAAAGCCCCGAGTTCTAAACCCAAAGCCCACACCTCACAGTCCCAGGTCCAAGGTTCAAGGTCGAAAGCCCTAGCCAAATCCCAAGGCTGGAAGCCTGAGTTCCAAGCCCCAGGCTGCATGCCTAAAGCCCGAGGTACCAAGCCAGAACTCAGACCACAGGCCCAAGCCCCAGTCCCGAAGCCCTAGGTTCCAGATCCGAGGCCCAAATTCCAAGGCCTGAGGCCCTTAGCCAGATTCCTGAGGCCCTAAGCCCAAATCCCTAGGCCAGAACCTGAGGCCCTAAACCCAAAGCCCTGAAACCTAACCCAAAACACCAACCCCGAAATCCCAGCCCCAAAACCCAAGGTCCCAAGCCAGAAGCACAAAGAACAAAGGCCCTAAACTAAAGCCCTTAGGCCCAAACATTGAGTCCAGAGGCCTTAGCCCAAAGCCCTGAACTCAGAGCCCTAAGCCTAGGGTCCTGAGCCCAATGCCAAAAGCCCTAAGTCCAACAACCAAAGCCCCAAGCTTTGTAAGACCGAGGCCCCAAACCAGAAGCCTTAAGCCAAGAGCCCCTAACTCCAAATCCCTGAGCCCTGAGCTCTAAGACCTGAGTGTAGAACCCAGAGCTATAAGCCCAAAGCTCTAAGCCCCAGCTCCAAATGCCCAAGGTTCCAAAACCAGAGCCCCTAATCCCAAAGCCCTGAGCTCAGAGCCTTAAGTTTTGACCCCAGAGCTGAAATGATATCTGACATGTCTAGCCACATAAGGTATATGGAACTACATGTAAAGAAGCATGCCATCACATAAGAATTTGTGAAAGCTTATCGGACAAGATTGAGAAAATTAAGAGCTAAAAAGGAATTTGGAAATGGACTTGGTATAATAAAATTCAAATTGTATCAAAGATTAATAGTAATCAAAATTAGATTTAGGTGACCATGACTTTAATAACGTTTTGTTGGTCCTACATACAACACAAAATTATATGTGCATAGAGATAGACTCGTCTATCAATAGGATTACAGAAAACCAGGTTACAACAGTAATATGTGATGTAAATGCACAAAACCTGGAGGTGACGCAAAGCCATAAACTCATTCTTTTGGTGGCCTCCAAAGGGCAAAGTTGCATTTGCCAACAAAAGAAAAATTGTTACACCAATATTAGTTTAAATATTTATATATGTTTAAGAATACATATGTTTAAGAATAATACTTTGTATAGAAGCAGTGAAAAGTATATTTTGTTTATGAAAGTTGTCTTTTATATATAAATAAAAAAAAAAGTGAAATCTGTTCTAGGAATCAAAGTCTTTTTATTCTCTTCTGAGACCACGACCCGAGATACATACATAGAAATAAATATATGTATACAGGAGTCAAGCTACAGCTGATCTATCCAAGCCAAGGTACATCAAAGTAATGAATCTACAAGATGCCCTGTACTACAATGCCAGGTAGGTTACACACACAACCCAGCTCACTTCCATTGTTACAAAGTGGTGCCCAGTGTGGGGCATGAATAGGAAGAGAAGCATTGAATGGAAAAAGATAAAACATCGATACAGAATAATTTCTACAAGAAATAAAAGTACACTAACGAAAGAAGGTAACACAATGACAGATTACTTTGAGAAAGAAGAAAGCAAATTCAGAGATGAAGAAAAGAAGAAGACTGAAAAATGAAGTCAACATGATGACAAATTCCAAAAGAAGAATGAACAGAGAAGAAAAGAAGAAGAAGGCAACCTAATCTACATCCACCCTTCCAAGAAATAAGTTACAATCTGATAACAACACGACTCCAAAACCAAAGGACTGCAAAGGTCATGCCAACTGCACAAGAACAAAAAAGTAAGACTGTTCCATAAAGAAAAAGTATATCAGTAGAAGAAGAAGTAGTAAACAAATTGATAAAGTAGAAAATCCAAAGAAAACTACAAAAATGGAAGTAGGAAAACAAATAGAAGTACGAGAGAAAGCAACTATAGAGAATTCCAAGTTAAGAAAACAGTACAGTTTAAAATAGAGAGAGTTAAAGGTTGTTACACTACATCACTGAAATGTTCTTATTTGAACGTGTTTCGGGAGAATGGTTTGCTCCCATCATCAGCATGTTTTCAACTGATTTTGCTGGTTATTGTCTGGGGAATTGGTTAGTGGTATTCTCTGGTGCTGGGCTGATGAACCTCCAAAGGCTGCTGTGTGGTGGTAGCTCGAAATTCATTAGGTGATTCCTGTGTTTGACAATATTTATTTTTTCCCAGATGTCCAATTCATTGCTTCTGTTGATCGGTTTTAAGAGTTTTATGTTTGGAGTGATTTCATGGTTTGAATACATCTTGGGGTCATCTTGCATTTGCTATATATACTTTTGGAATAATGCGTGGAAAAGAATAAGCTTCAAACTTTGCAGATTAGAGTGGAGCAGAATGAGATGCAACTAGAATTACTGAAGATTACAGGAAAGGTCACATCATACCAGCCATTTTCTGTATTTTTCATGTCGCATCAGTAAGTTATGCAATTTACCAACAAGCCTAGCAGATTTCAGACAATATTTGAGGTTTATATGTATTCTATTGGCACAAAACTATGAGTACCCACCTCTATGGTGTAGGGATAGCATGCTTGCCTCAAATTTGAGAGGTCCTGATTTCGAATCTCGATTAGGATGAGCTATCTGGATAAGGCTTTTTCTAGGGTTTTCCCTTATTCTGAAAAGATTAATGTCAGGTAACTTTAAGCTCTAAGGACTCCAGGCTCATCTGAGCATCATTTCACCCACTTCATTCATTGTCCAATATGACCTAACTGGTTAAAGGAAGAGTCAACAGAAAATACAAGATACACTTTTCCAATAAGTTGCTTTGGCAGCCAAAGGTAGCACAGAAAGAGGTAGATGGATATAGATTTCCCTCCCTTCTCTGTCCACTTCATACATATCATGACATATTCATTATTATCTGCACGATTTTTATACTTATTTGCATGGCCATATTTAAAGGGGGGGTTTTAGGGTTCAAACCCCTCGAAACTTCTGACAGCTTTATTTATTTAAATTCATATCAAACAAATAAGGGAAAAGTCATTAGATAATAGTAGGTCTACTGCTTGTAGCATATTTAAAAGAAAAAGGGAAACTTAATGGTGACCCTACATCCTGGTTTTCGAAGCAGTCTCAATGTTTTGTGCTGTAAGGTAGAATATCTTCATTCTGGTGAGATTTTCCTGTCTCTATAATGTCTCCAAGCAATTTTCTTATTTACGTAACATCTATTTACTATGGAGTAGGTACATGGTAACTGTGTGGGGTACTGTTAAGTTTAGATCTAGTTATGGAAAGCCCTCCCCGAAATTTTTTTCTGGGTATGGGCATGGACCAGTGGTATGAAGTTGTGGAAAATGCCAGAGTCAAACTGAAAACTAGAGATTTCAGTGATTTTCAGCAACTAAACAGTAAAATAGTAAAGAGTGGAATTGCAGTAACTGGTGCTAGTTTTGTTTTCGGATTATGAATGAACTTATGAAATTGGTGAAATGAACCTCACATTAGCCCAGGGTCCATACAGTTTATAGTTGCCCAACATTCTTATTCTCAGGATAAGGGTAAACCCCGGAAGAATCCTTATCAGGGTAACTCACCATAACAAGTTCGAACTCCGGACCTCTTGAATGTGAGGCAGACACGCTACCACCACACCAGGCGGGCTTAAGGAACTAGCTTTAGTATCAGGAAAATAACTGCTGTGAAATTTGATAAGCAGCCAGGCATGTTCTTTCTGATGTAGAACAAGGGCATAGATTGGAACTCTTCAAGAAGATGCCAGGTCGTCGCTAAAAAACCAGAAGAGACCCCATGCTTGATCATCCTTACATGGTCAAACTTCTTGAAGAATTTCCATTACTCTACCCATACAGTCAGCCCATATAAACCCAGAAGTTAAGATCTCATGGCAATAAGCCATACATTCCTCCAGTTTTTCATGGTGTTTACCAAAAACTAAAATCCACAGCAACATTAGACAATAAAGATATACCAGAGGAGATATGAATTCGTTTTTATGTATTTTATATGTAAGCCTGTTAACATGATTTACAATCAGAAAATAGTATTTAAGCCAGTGTAAAGCTCTTTGATATGCCAGCATAAAATGTTTGTTTTTCCATACAAAAATTATACCATATATATTCATAACATATCCTTTCTACATTGACATTTATATTTTTCCTCTTGCATAATTTACCTAATAATAATTTAAGAAGTAAAAAGTTAACCTTAAAGTTGTGCCTCAACACAATGATTTAGAAGACTCAATTTACTTCCATTTCTTGTCAAAGAGGCATAGTTCCCTCTCTCACTAGACCATTCAAATGTTGGACATAAACATCCATGGCTGAAGCGGAACTTGAACCCAGAGTCCCCACGCTACGGAACACCAAAGCAAAATGCTGCAACTTTACTCTATTGCATACTTTCATGGTAATGCATATGCTCACAATCCCTTCGTCGACACCCTTAAAGAAATATCTGTTATCCTATGATAATTTTGCTTAGCTTATTCATATTTGCGGCTCAGACTCATAGGATATGCATCCTACTGTAGCTATTGAAATAAAAGACGTGTTATTCATGTTCTTAAAATACTGTAGTAACCAAGAATGCATTCATTGCACCACTGCTATTGACGATGGCAAGCAGTCATGAATCCGGTGAAGTCATTGCCATGGAAGGCGAGATCTATAAACACTTTTAACAAGACATATCGTTGTGAGCTGTGGTTTTCTTTCTGGTAAATGTCATAATGACTTCTAAAAATAATGAATAGAGTAAAATGTGACTTAAACGAAATAGTAACGATGCAGGACATTTTTCCTCATAACACAGAAGCTGCACTAAAAGATTGAACCAGAGACATGCGCGTAACTGAGATAAAGTATTTGCTGTACTCATTTATTTATTTATTCATGCTATAATTGAACACATGTAAACATTACACTGAACAGAAAACAGTTATTCAGTTTTCTCAACTTTTATTTTCTCCACTACCTTCCTATTGTAGGTATGCGGAAGTATTGAATTCGAAACAAAATCCAATATTGAGATTTCACCGGAAATACACTTTTTGGTATATCCTGAGCCACCAAAACAAAGAATTTTTAGAAAAAAACATTCGCGCGCGTGCGTGCATGCGTGTGTGTGTGTGTGTGTGTGTAACTCAAAAATGAAATTCGGATAATTGCTTAACTTGGTGTTTAAGTTCAGTATCTTTCAAAGATGCAAAATGAAGGTTTACAAGAAAATTCCCTCACCAAAAACAACCCTTTCCTTGTAAAGTTTGTTATTTTTTATGTTCTCAAAAAAGAGCTTTAATGATTTGATTAAAACACAATTTATTTAAGAGATTTACATCACAAGTGTATCTTCAATTTTCTTTAATAACTTGGGAAGTGCTGTTCATTGGAGGGAAATCCTTCAGGAACTTATTCAGAACCTTTTTGATTCAATGCCACGGCGTATAGCAGCTCTAATTGCAGCGCATGGAGGCCACACCAAATACTGAATATTAGGGCTCAAAAGTCATGTATAGATTTGAAAAGTTTATCATTTGTTACTTGTCATGGACCTAACCTGTGGTATTAAATTCATTGAATTCATGCGTTTCCTTCTTGGTGTTGCAATTTTCACAAACGGCAGTGTATATTGTATGTGAAAGACCAGAGATTTTACCCAGAGTTCTCTTATGAGGCTTGAGGGTCTTTTACGTACCGTAAATCTACGACACGGGACTACCAGCTTTACTTCCCTTCCAAAGGAAGCCATGCTAAGGATTTTACACACGAAAAAAAAATCCATTGCCCTCCGGCGGGTTTGAACCCGAATGTCCAAAGTTGTCTCCACCTCATTTGGAATTCAGGAATGCATCTTTGTTTTCCTTCCGATAACTATTGCCGTTGTCCATACACATTTATCATAAGGTAATGCATTCTGTGAAATTAAGAAATGTGTGAGATATCTCTGTTGAAATGTATGTCAGTTATTACACAGTGTAACACAAACGTTTTAGCCACGTTTCAAAATTCTAGCTTACAAGCTAGTTATTTAAATATTAAATGTTTATTGTGTAAATTCATTATTCTAATAAAAATGCTACACACGCGCATTTTTAAAAGTCTGATGTGTTACATTCACATAACTTTCTTGTACCCCATATCGTTTAATATTGGGTATACAAACTATTCTTACAAGTTTATTTTTCTATCTACTTCATTTTAATTGAGATAAACCTTTGCAGAAATAGATACATTTCTTACAGATACAAAGGGAATAGCGATAGTCTAATTTTTAAAACTGGGCACTATACGCTGGCCTTAACTGAGTGGGATGGCTCATGCGTCAACGTTTGTGGCCAGCATTTGGGAGGTGGTGGATTCGATTCCCATGGTCGACCTTCCTGATCCATGGTTTTTTTTCAGGGGTACTCCGGGTCGCTAGGCGAATGCTTATTACATCCCCAGAATTTCCTGTCCCTGAATTTCACCTCCATTCTCATTTCACTTCACCTTTCATCGCTTGGCTGTTTCAGGGTTGCATGGCAGGGGAAAAGGATGTTCTATGTAACACTTCGTCCCCGGAATGGGGGCGGTCTCCGAGTCCCGGACCCACAGTGGGAAGTCGGCAGGGGGGAGGGGAACCGGTTGTACCAGCTGCCATCTGGGGAGTTTCAATCTGAAAAAGATAGGAACCCTGTCCTCTGCCCTGTCGTGCCTCCTGGTCCGGCCGTCCTCTGCCTCCTCTCACCTCACCCCACCCCCCCTCCCTCGGGCATAGGCACAAAGGATGTTCGTAATTCGAGGTGCTAAGTCCCTAATCTTAGTCCTTACGCTGGCCTTAAAAAGTATCTGCGTGCAATCGCGAGAAACAGCTGATTATCGAAAGGACTTGAAAAGAATGACGAAAGTATTGAACAACTCCAACTATTAATAACGGATATCTCGGAAATGACTTACGGCACAAAAAAGTAATTAAAAATTCTGTGTTACACTCACATGACTTTCTCTACTCTTGTACAAACTATTTTTACAAACGCTTATTCTCCATATGCTTCATGCTACTCGAGATGTTAATCCTATCGCTAATTTCCTTGTAGATGCAAGGGGAATTGGTAGGCTTTAAGCGATAGTCAAATATTTTAAGAGCTGGTTGCTATGTGGAGTATTCCATTCTCTTTGCATTACCAGGACAAAAAAATGAATAACGAACTATAGGTAAGCAGTAGAGGAAGTAAAAATATGCACATCAAAAACTCAGGTTTTACAGTAAATGAGTTTACAAAGAAGTCTGTAATATCTGATTTTTTAATATTAACCCCTAATTATTTTTGAAAAGTTGCAACTTTTTGTAATCGCCAAATTCTTGATTTTTCATAAGTTAATAATTTATTCTCAAAATTTGAGCATTATTTTAAACAAGTATGTGGTCATTTTCTTTATCGAACTTTTGAAATCCACTACAAAAACGTTGAAACAAATTATTAAGAAATTACTCGTGTGGTAGTTTGGAGAAATGCTGAAAAAAGTTTGCAAGTAAACAAGTTTTAAAGTTGGGCGTGCCTATTAATAAATATGCGCCTCTCTATTAATAGCTTCAGTGAATACTTAATTAGTAGTTTAAATGTTTCATTTTATAGCCAATGGAATCTTCCACAGAACATTCTAGAACTATCTGGAGGCAGGGGAAAGAAACTTCCAGAAGATTCTGTTATCTGCCGACGGCGCTTCTGGTGTTTACTCCGGGCGAGAGCGCGACTTATATTTGCTTATCGACAACCTCCCGACTTCGCTTCGAGCTCTCATCGAGTTAAGATGGGTCGGAAGAAGACAGCCGCAGCCACCAAGCTTCCTCCTCGTGAGGAAGCCACCACCATCGCCGCCTCCGACGAAGAAAAACAGCTTCCAGCCTCTCCAACGCCGCCGCCAGTCGAAGCGCCCAGCACCATCTCCCCAGCCAGCGCAGCCAGTCACACGCCGCTGAACAGCGTGCCTGCACGCTACTCCGCTGTTGTTCGGGGAGTGCGCCGTCAGCTCCCTGACACGCTATTGTTCACCGCCGCTCAGCGCTTTTGGCCGTCTGCGGCCAAGGCGACTAGAATTCGAAACAACAGAGGTCCGACTAACCTTCATGGACGAGGACTACTCGGCGGCCCTGAGCGCAGGACTGCCCTTATTAGGGCAAACCCTGTTGCTTGAGGCCAGCCGCAGTTTGCGACCAACTCCATGCCGCCGCCGCTGCTGCCTTTACGGGCACACCGACGCGTCCTGTGACGCCGCTCCTCGCTGCCACGATTGTGGTAACAAGTCTCTCACTGCTGACTGCAGGGCACACGATTTGACTCACCGCCGCCGCTTCTGCGCCTCCTGTGGGAGCAAGGGGCACTTCACCGGCCATGCCGTCTGCCCATTCTACCCACGTAGAGCATCGCCGACCGCCAACAACTTCAGGACACCACAGACCATCAATCCACCACCGCAGATCGACACCTCTCAACTAGACACCTCAACTCTAGTTGAGCAGAACGCGGCCAGCAACAGCAGCATCCTCGAAGCGATTCAGGACCTTCACGCTGAGTTGCTGGACCTAGCCAGCCGTCTCACCGCACTTCAAGACCATTTCGACACGCAGCTCGCCTCCATCCAAGGCACCATAAAAACACAACACGGCATGGCCATGACGACCATCGATTCTGACCACCGCACCACCATCCGACACGGGGATGAATGCCTTCGGCACCACATCGCAGACCATGCAACAAGAGTGATCACGCCTCCAGACGACCTAGGACCACCGCACCACCTCACACGTCAACGCTGTCCAGATCGCCCTGGACATACACCGAATGCCTGGAGGTAACAGGCCCGGGTTCGGAGAACACATGATCATCAAAGTCACCACTGTTCTTAGGTCCCTGTCAGGGCTTAGGCCATGGCAGCTACCTAACAAACTACCGCGGAGAACTCCGCCATCTTAACATTTACCCACAATCTGCCGGGTTGCTTCGGCGGTACCGGCCACCATTATCGCCAACATGCCCTAATAAATAGCGACACCACAGAACAAAACCCTTTCTATTCCTCTTCCTTTTTCCTTCCAAATACCTTATTATCTCTGTTTTATCCTTATACCTTTATTTCTGTCCCCCCCCAAATAAAAAAAAAATCCCAATAACCTTGGACCATAGCAGCTGCGTCACCACCACCACCACAACAATAATAGAGGTATTTGAATGATTTATATGACACTACCGTCCTTCGACTGTGTCGTGGAGTGATTGATTGGTGATTATGTATAATATGTTCCGTATCCCTGAGTATTGCTTTCAATGGTTCCAAAAATACAAAAACAAACATACCTCTTTCCCTATTCTTTCCTCAGAAAATCTTGTCCTATACTGATTCTAATTAATTCCTCCGTATAGAGATCACTTAGGAGACTTCTCTCTTTCCAATTCACGCCAAATTTATACATAAAGTTCCAGTCTGATTTGTCAAATGCACACAAATTCCTTAGTTCCGGAGTCATAATAGCGGAACTAGCTGAAAACGTTTTCTGCGCAGCTAGGTAGAGGAGCTCACCGGACCAATTAATGTAAGGTAATGAGTTAGGGTCTGGAAGAGATAGGGCTGAATTTGCTGTTGATAGGGAAGTGAAAGGTACAAGGGAATATAATTTTCGCTAGAAGCTGCCTATGCCTTCCCCATTAGTCTACTACTGAGTGTGTCAATTTGCTCTCAAGATAGTGGACACTGTATATATTTCTTTTTTTCTAAGCAACGTTTGGCGGTTTTTGTAGCAGTCCAGTTGCAACACTCGTGTACTTTTCTCTTCCTGCAACCATAAATACTTACTGACAGGGGTAGCTGAGGTCACTAAGGTGCAGACTTGTGAATGGGAGGTCTGCAGCTCAAATTCCGCCAGGACCGTCCTCCCTGACTGAGGTTTACCTCAGTCCTCATAACTGGAAATTGCTAGGGAGGTACCTAACTTCAAACTTAAGCTTTATAAGGGTGGTACTTTCTACCATAGTAATTTGTTTGAAATGACAACCGCTATACATACGTACTTCTGGGACAGCCCTCGTAGTTGGGTCACATCTTGAAATTCTTAGGTGGCGCATTCATAAATACTTTCTCCACATAGAAAGCATTCACATCTTTATAGTTGGGTCTAACAATTTCAATGACATAACAAGTAAGGCACGGCTGATGGGTTAACATAAGATAAACAACATTTATACCATCTTCCCCTTTAAGTATATAGGGTAGACGGGTGAAGGCTGGTTCACAATAACTGGGAACGGGAACCGGAACAAGAACCACAAAGTTAAAAATCATGTATTACAATGCCAGTGTCCACAATTAATGGGAAGTTTGAATGTGTTCCGGGAACGGGAAAGAAGACTTGGTCAGGTTTAAAGTTTTTTGATTCCCATTTTTAGGAATGGCATGTTAGATTGTAGCGTTTCCTCCCCGCTACTTCGTTGTGGGTATCTTACCTGCGTTGTTATCGTCTCTGCGTTGTAGGTGTAGTCTTTAGGACTCGAGATCGCCGATGTCAGTCAGGAAGCACTTATCGTCGCATCTCAGGGTCAACTGTCAGCGGATCGGTCTGAAATTCCCTACAGTTGTTGTCAGGGTAGGATTTCAGGAGTGGTGACACTGGGATATTATTCATCACAAACACACGTTTTCACTTCCTCACTAAGGCGCATATTCCTGCCAGAAATACTGCAAGATTTTTGTTTTTCCTATCCCGTGCGGTTCTTATATAAGAATATCTCCCCCCTTTGGTGATTTTGTTGACCCAAACCAAACTGGGACACAATTTTGCCCTATGTTATGTTCTCATACAACTCCTCTGTCCAGGAAACTACTAAATTCTCTCCCTTTTTCCTAATTTATGGCCGAGAACCTACTTTACCTCACCAGATACAACTCCAGTCATCTTCAAATAACTTGTTTGTCCGTAATACCCTTCAGGATATACAAAAGGCTAGGGAAGCTGCCATTGCCAATATTAACCAATCTCAAATAAAGCAAAAGCAATGATATGACATGACGCATCGTGACGTGAAATTTCAAGTGGGTCAAATTGTTAAAATTTTCACTCCCTTTAGGAAAAAAGGAAAACTTACCAAACTTCTCCATCGATACCTTGGTCCCTTTGAAATTGTTAAGCAATTCACACCTGTTACCTTTGCACTCTGTTGCCCTAATGCCCCCAGGACCATAACCCAGCCAGTACATGTTTCTCGCATCTTCCCTTACTATGATCCTGTAGGACCATATAGATTATAAACTGGCAATTGCTCTCTCTTACAGATAACAATTTTTCTTGCTTATTTTTCTATGTACTTTGTTGTGACACTACATTTTGTTTTGGGTGATAAATGTAACATGTTACTACCAGGATTCTTTAATATGATTCTTTCCAGCTTTGTGAGGGTATTTTAATGTTGTGAGATCAAAGGGTGATAATGTTTTTTGTTTGATGTGCTCTTGCTGATGTGCCGTTGAGTATTTAGCAAGGTGAGATAGTTATGGTGTTTGCTGTATGTCCACAGTAATGTCGGATTGTTCTTGATGCACTGTTTGAGCTTGCTTACAGTCACTGTGCTGGATATCACCCCCCCTTTTTGTGAGGTCTCACAGGAACGAGGGAAATGGTCACAGAGTCATCCTTCTGTCCAGCAACAATGCTATGCCCATTTGCTACAATTTTGTGTATCTGGGTGAGTATGTGGCTCCAAAATTTGCAGGTCGTGTAATCCGTTATGTGTCACAACATTTACCTACAATAATTTCTTTCTTTTGGTCAGTACTATTTTCATTCTTTTTGTCTGTTTTATGAATGTGGGACTTGGTCCACACTCCAACCATGACAGAATATATGGGGCTATATATAAAAAGTTCGAGCCAGCCACTTGCAAACTGTGCATAGAGCGTTGCTTGGGAGTAGCATAGTTGCTGATGGTTCCCCTACCTATATTTGATCCTGTAGTTAGTATGTCTGTAGCTATATTGTAGTTTGCTAGTAGATTGATTTAACAAATTGTTTTTCTGAGGATGGCATTTTTAAATTCTTAGTACCAATTACTCAATGTATTTTGGTCCTCACTTGTATTAATTCTCACAGTAATACCATTTCTATGTTCAGTTTTCATTGTAAGGCATCAAGAGCCTTAAATTTCATTGTCAAATTTTTGTCATTAAATGTTTGTCTGGGTGTCCCTACTTTAAATATACTGATGAATAGTTGTTAGTCATATCCAATAATTGAGTGCTCAATCAATGTAGTTTTTTTTTGCAAGGCCTTGCTTTAGATTTAAGTTTTATTAGTTTTGTGTATCCCCTGCTTTTGTTTTTGTAATATTTGTTTTGTGTATCTTTTCTTGTCTATTGTGGCCCTGATGCTTCCCCAAATCTTGTTCCAGTTTGTCGGTAGCCCCAGGAAACACTCCCCTCCACAGAAGAGGACAGCCCCAGATCGTCCGGAGAATGGTTGTTCTTCCCCCGGTTGCACCCGCACAGGTATTTTAGCTGCACATCACCATTTTCGACCATCTCACCACGGCAGGCTACGAGGGTGTACTCCCTTTTGGTTTTGTCTGTGCTGACAGGGCCCGTCGGTCACAGACCAACTCTGCAGATATCCAGCTACTTCACTGTGTTTCACCATGGTGATTGATTGGTACAGACTATGCGTGCCATAAGTTTCTTCCATCTTTACTTCGGCGGGTGTGGTTAAGTGGTGGGAAAATTTACCGAACAAAGCAGCATTCTTGCATCATTCCCAAACCGTACTTCCTCCATCATAAACTGTGTTTGTGCAGAAGAGGATTTACGAGCTGAAGGGAGGTTCCTATGGGACTACTTCATCGTTAATACAGGATTATTATCCGTGTGGGGATTCATCAGGGCTTTTTGTAATGTTTGTATATTCAACAACTTTGTATATTCATATTTTTTTTTGTTTTTTTGTTTTTCCTTTTCTTTCTCTTTTTGGCGGGGATGCCTTATTATTATAAGTTGGGGAGATGAGGCATGTATGTGTGTGTATTGTCACGCCAGACACATTATTGCATCATTGGTGACAGTATTGTTGGGGTAATTCTTTCGGCTTTGGGTTTGAAGTTCGTCTGGCATGGCGACTCGCCACCTTGGCTGGCGATCCTAGGCAGAGGTGGAAAGAGTGGGGGAAGTGAGCGTTACTTCTTGTGTGTTGTGTGTTGAGCGTCACTTTTGGTCGAGTGTTGATTCTGAAAGTTGTATGTGAAGTTGTGTGAATGTAACCTCGTGTGTGTAGCATCTCCCCCTCAATTTCTTCCTTTATCTTTTGTGTGTGATGTGGGGCACCATGCTTATACCGAATAAACCACAGGTAATGTGATTAATGTGAAATTCTGTGTATTTTGTTATAATTATCCCACACCTGCTCTGGAATGTGTTGTTTAAGATTCTGGTCCTCTTGCTGTCTCTGCAGCTATGCCTCCCAATGTATATGCTGGGGTAGCTAAAATTTAATATCTAGCTGTAAACTTTTGGCCTCGCCCCAGTACGTAACACTATGTTCATAATATAATTTGCTGTTTGCTTCTGAGATTTCCTTGATTGTTAACTTTTTCACAAATGAACATAGAGGTAATATGCAAATATTTAAACTAAGAGTTCCCTGAGAGATTATTGAGTCAGTTATTGACACTAACTTCGCTTACTTAAAATTTGGATTCAGAACATGCTTCAGAAGCAATTGCTTCCATCTTCAGCCTTGGTCTGACTGGCAACACTGGAGACATTGTTGCTGCTGTTGGTTGTAGAGAATGTGTCATCTAGTTTCCTTATTCACCATAATAATTCATTTATCAATGATCCAATGTAGGCAGTTGGACCAAGGCTGAAGATGGAAGCAATTGCTTCTGAAACATGTTCCAAATCCAAATTTTAAGTGAGGTTAGTGTCACCAAACAACTCAACAATCTCCCAAGTTATTGTTTCACTTCACTGTTCTCAACTTCTATGCTTCCAAATTAATAAGAGTTTATTTGTTACATTAAAAAAAAAACTGTGTAAAAAGATCTCTCTTCTTGTAGACATTCAGCAGCAGCTATGTTGTTCAACAGTCAGTACCATATGTAAGAAACCTAGTTATAAAAGGGTTTAACTGCTAAAAGTAGGGAATCCAAAGAATAGAACCTTTAGTATTTTCCATTTCTTCTTCTCAGCAATAAAATGCCTGCCTCTTCCATTCACTTCCCTATTTTCTTTTTAACCCTTTCACTGTTACATGCTTTGTGCATCAATCGACCATGTGGTGTTGACTTGGGGGTTGCACGATGCATGTTCTCTTTTTTTCTGGACTGCATTCACAGAAATTCAATGGAGTCATGTTGAAATTCAGCAGCACTAGGAAATTTAGCGACAAACTTAAAAGAGACAACAAGTGTGTGAGTATATATACAGGGAGAGCCAAAAGACTATGAACTGGCTGTGCAGTGTTTTTCCTGTCCGCATTCTCGATGCTTGTTGCTATCTGCCGCTATCATAGAAAGGCGCGGATGAAACCATACAACATTTTTAAAACTACTTTTAAAGGCTTTACTTAACGTTATGAAAGTGTGTTTGAGGAGAGAATTATTAGTACAGATTTGTGGCCCCCTCAGTCCCCCGATCTAACCCCTTGCGATTTCTATCTCTGAGGTAACTTAAAACAAAGTTTACAAGACAAACCCACACACCCTGGAAGAATTAAAACAAAATATCCACCAGGAAATTGCCAGCATTTCTCAACGTGAACTACGGCGAGTGATGGATAGTTTCCTAAAGAGGTGCCAAAAATGTATGGACAACGACGGTGGCCAGTTTCAGCATCTCCTTTCATAAAGTTGGTAAGTAAAGCCTTTAAAAGTAGTTTTAAAAATGTTGTATGGTTTCATCCACGTCTTTCTATGATGGCGGCAGACAGTGAGCGCCGAGGACATGGACAGGAAAAACACTGTGCAGCTGGTTCGTAGTTTTTTGGCTCATCCTGTATTATGATACAGCAGCTATGACCAAGGTTATCAGGAGGTCAGTGCCAGGCAGTCAGAGATAAACAAAGATAGGTCATGTTCTTGCCTGGTGTAAACATCGGAAGCCCTATTGGCTATCCCAGTGAAAGTTGTACCAGATGAAAACAGTGACAGTGAGAACTGTGGAGCACACAGATGTCATCACAAGGGTAAACTTAATTGCAGATTAAGACCATTAAAGAAGACTTGCTCAGAAGGATATAACATTGTTAGCAGTGAAAGGGTTAATTGTTTTGCAATTTATTTTAGAAAATATCACTTGCTTTAATGAAGGCAGGCATCATGTTTTATTATTTCTATTTAACCATTTTCCTACTGTTACTACTTTCAGTTGGTGATGGTCACTGCTACAACCAACTTTGATGTTACCTTTTTAAACTGAGTTACAATAATGCTGGTGTCTGAAATCTCTCTCTCTCTCTCTCCAAATCCTATTGGTGGCAAATGAATATTGGTGTGTAAGGCAGAAATTATTTCACAAAAATGGAAGTGATGGCTGTTATTGTTCAGTGTTGCCAACCCTAGGGATTTTATCCACAGATATACAGAACTGCCAGTATCTGAAAATAAACCATATTTTGTAGGGATTAAACTATGAATTTTTAAAATTGATATGTTCATTCGTTTAGCATTCCATATTATTACATGTATTTAGAGAAAGCTTGATTTACATGTGCTGTCTATCTCACACTCCCTCCCCACAAATGGCCATCTGCTATTCTCACATACTCCATTCTTGTAATATGGTATACTACACAAGAAAGTCTCAAAAAAAATAGAATTATATAACTTCTAGCTACTGCATGTGGGTATTATACAGCATTGAAACCAAATTGTAAGCACTAATGGCAATTTTATTTCCTCAAAAGTATCCTTTATTTCAAAATTCAACATGCTATAGCCAAGAGTTACCCGATACTAGGCTATCAAAACTTCCGAAAGTTCACATGTCATTTAAGGAATTCTTCCACATAAACATCCAGAGGGTCAGCAACACTGTTATTGTTATTATGTTATGACAATACAGATTGTCATGATGGTGTTAAGGTGACAGCACTGCTGCCTTGTTTTTATATTTCTCTTATGCGTCTTTTCCTTCAGCTTGCATAGTCATAAGCTCATTTCTGCCGTTTGTTTTAATTATTTTTAACAACATAGCTTTCTTAAAATGTTATATTGTAATCAAATATTTCAAACATACATTGGATACATTTGTGGAGGAACTTGGGTTGGAAAGGAAGCTGATGAAAAATCAATAAAAAGAAAACAAGTGCATGAAAAACTGATTTCCATTAAAGTGACAAAACACTGAGCATATATCCATTCAGGTGAACAATAAAACAATAATAATCTGAATGTAAAAGGGAGACCAGCATTGTTCCAAGGATTTAGAAAGGCGAAACATTCAAGTTTTTTGAACAATTACTAAGGATCAAACATTGTCTGTAACATTTCATTGCCATGTCACATTGCAGAGAACAAGATGGCCTCCCTTGGCAATATGATATCCTTGATGTACTATATTCAAACAAGATCCAGTCTTAAGAAATGTTCTCTTCAATTTTAGTGTGGCTCATTGGAAACTCATGACAGAATTTTCCTGAGTTGTTACACACCATTTCGTTAGATCTCCATCGACTTGACGCATCGGGGGTCGATGTAAATCAAACGGGACGAAAACCATCGCTGTGAGCAATCCGGCCGCTCACAACGACAGGTCGGGAAAATTGCATGGAGAAGTGATTGCTTGGTCCTCATTTAAAAATGGTTACCGGTTAGATTATCCTCACGCCACACCACGCCACACCAACACACATATCAGCCACAGAACGAGTCTTAAAGTACCACTGAGATAGTGTGCAGTACGCATGTGCATCTTTACTTGAAACAAAAACAGCCTCACACTGACATCTAAAACAGACACACGGCTACACTAGTTGAATGGCAAGTCCGAGCAGCAATGGATCCGAGGATACCGTTGGGAGAACTTCAAGCATCCTGTGCTGATTTGGCATTGAAACTCGGTGCAAGAAGGGAACATGGAAGACATTTAAAATTATCAACATACACTTTGAAAGAAACGAAACAGAATGGCATTAAATCACTGCGCAGAAGAAACCCAAGCAACTGGAAAATTGCATCAAAATTTACGAACAAATTGGAGAAGAGTTCACGCAGGTCGTTCCTCGGTTCACACCAGCTCCACATTTCCCCAGCCAGGGCATGCTCCACTAGAGGCACTTCATTCCTCCTTGCCCACTTGTGTGCATGCCAATCGTTGAGCAAAGAACAAACTGTTGCGGGGAACTTGTGCATGCCTTGCTCGCTCGGTTTTTGGATGGATATCTCAGGTCACTGGCCAAGTGTCCTCCCTGCCTGTGAAGCTGCAGTCACATGCACACGCAAACATTCACACGGTTGCACTCCTCTCCCACATGCAGTTTAACACCGGACCTCGAACGTTGGGTTCGCGTCAGGTCCGGCGGACCGCCATCACGGATTCGACTCTGCAGCCATTATGTTGTGGACTTGCTCCAATTTGTAGGCCAGTCTTTGCTTCTGGGAGAATTCATCTTCTTCTAAAGTGACAGTCAATTGTTCATTGTACTTCATTGCATAGGTGTAAAGCTCATGGAGAGCACAGTTGGTGTTGAATTCTGTTGTATGTAGCTGTAAAGGACAAAAACAAATGTTTTAGCTATAAAGTAACAACTAGAGATTCATGTACAGTTGAACCTCACTTATACGTTATTTACTTTCTCATTTTTTGTAGATATTAAATTTTTTAGGCACTGGACTTTGCCCGTTAATACGAGGTATGATCAAAATGTTTCTGGAATGGCTTCACAACAATGCTGATGGTGAGATTTCTTTAATTCTTACCCAGACTGTACATGCAGCGTTCCTTCCCGATAAAATTGAGAGGTCACATGACTTCCTGTGACCATGTAGATGCTCTGAAGTGAACACGAGTTTTGCATGTGCTGCGATTTTTCCATGTAGCAAAAATGTCAGATTACAAAGAACGTACATCAAATTTTGCTTTAAACTCGGTAAAACTTCAACAGAAGCCTATGAAATGTTAGGAACAGCTTATGAGGAGGATGTTATGGGCAAAACTCAATCATTTGAGTGGTTTTCGAAATTTAAAAATGGTGTGACATTAGATAAAAATGCAGATCGTTCGGGGCGAGCCTGTTCCAGCAAAACTGATGAAAATATCAACCAGGTGAGGGAAATGGTCTTAAATGATAGGTGCATTACAATAAGAGAACTTTCTGACTCATTAGGACTCTCCTTTGGAAGTGTTCAAAGCATTTTGAAAGACAATTTGGACATGAGAAGAATTGCCGCCAAGTTCGTGCCCCGCCTGCTTTCAAATGACCAGAAGGAAAGCCGTGTGATTGCCTGCACGGATCTTAAAGAACAGCTACAAAATGACCCACAGTTTATGGAGAAAATTATTACTGGTGATGAAACATGGATTTATGGGTACGATCCAGAAACGAAGCAACAATCTTCACAATGAAAGAGTCCTTCATCTCCATGCTCGAAAAAGGCCAGACAAGTTCGACCCAAACTGAAGTCAATGATGATTGTGTTTTTTGACATTAAAGGCATTGTACATAAGGAATTTGTGCCACAGAGTCAAACAGTGAATCAAGTGTTCTACAAACAAGTGCTGCAAAGTTTAAGGGGGAATGTGCGATGCAAACAGCCGGAGAAATGGAGGAGTGGTGACTGGTTCCTGCATCATGACAATGCGCTTGCGCACAAAGCCCTTTCTGTTTGTCAATTTTTGGATAAAAATAGGGTGAATACTATTCCCCATCCCGCCAATTCTCCAGATTTGGCACCAGCGGACTTTTTTCTTTTCCCTCGACTTAAAATGTGGCTCCAAGGACACCGTTTTGAGGACATTGATGTCATACATCGCAAATCCCAGAAGGCTCTGAACATGTTGAAAGAAGAGGACTTCCAGAGGTGCTTCCAGCAGTGGCAGAAGCGCTGGGACAAATGTATGAACTCCCAAGGAGACTACTTTGAGGGTGACAGTGCAGATTAGACAAAACAAACTGTTGTGTAGTATTTATGATGTCATTCCGGAAACTTTTTGATCACACCTCATATTTAGCTCAATTATATGTTTTTCGGTTATATGTTATCTCATTAATACATCACATTTATCTGATCCCTGTGTCTGAAATATATTCATTTACTTACTCATTTATGCATTATGTTTATGCTGCATTAAGATATGCTATGCATGGTTTCTGTATACTGTGTTGTTGCTGTTGCAGCACAAAACATTAGCATGTTGCCTAGGCATCAATATTTTTGGAATGCACTATTGCTACAAACATGTTAATAATGCGGTTGGGCAAGGTTATTCTTCCCCAGAATGAATTTGATGATACTGATGAACAAGTAGGCCTAAATAATGAATATTCCCAGTAGGATGAGGCAATTCAAGCTCTAGAAATTACACAATTTCTATCATCGCAAAGCTTAAATAATGGCAGCATTTCTGTGATTAGTGCATGTCTGTGAGGAAAAATCAAAGAAAAAACTGAGTTTTATTAAATATGTAAAGCACCAGTACTCAATCTTTTCTTCTTCTTTCTTTTAGTTTGAATAATGAATAACAGTACTACCATGCATATAAATGCTATAATTAATGTATTATGTTTATTATGCATTTGTTTCAATTATTGCCTTCTTATATTACATAAAACATAATTACTTTGAGCAATAATCTAATACAACAGTTTCAGTTCCATAGGAAAATTTACTTTTATGTTTTCTCATTTATACATAATTCTAGCCATCTTCCTTTGAAAACATATAACTGAGGTTATACTGTACTAGTAAATGCTAGTTTGTCACTTATAACTGAGGTTATACTGTACTAGTAAATGCTAGTTTGTCACATATAACTGAGGTTATACTGTACTGGTAAATGCTAGTTTGTCACATATAACTGAGGTTATACTGTACTAGTAAATGCTAGTTTGTCACATATAACTGAGGTTATACTGTACTAGTAAATGCTAGTTTGTCACATATAACTGATGTTATACTGTACTAGTAAATGCTAGTTTGTCACATATAACTGAGGTTATACTGTACTAGTAAATGCTAGTTTGTCACTTATAACTGAGGTTATACTGTACTAGTAAATGCTAGTTTGTCACTTATAACTGAGGTTATACTGTACTAGTAAATGCTAGTTTGTCACTTATCACAAATTACAAAAACTAATACAAGCAATTAATGTACTTAAAAAACTTAATATCTTACCCGTGATTCTTCAGCCAACATGGCATTCATGTCTTGGTCGGAGATAGCAGGCATCATTTTGATATCTGAATAGTAACGTTCAACCCATTCTTTGTACACTGGAATGTCCTTAGCATAAAGCAACTTAGAGCTAGGAGAGTCCTTACCTGCAACAGAAATTTTACATTATTAATAAACTTAAAAGTAATTAAAGCATATGTTTGATAATTGCTCTTTCACACTTGCCACGACACTAGGCATTAAGCTGGAAAGTTGAATCAGACCTGAAAAACTCCAATGCCATGGCCTGAACTTGAACCATAAATCCTTCCCTTCCCATGCCAATGCTCTACTGCTACCATGTAACATGACCAGAACCCCATAAGCACATTTAACTTACTTATCTGTTTCAAGTATTTAGTGCACGTAAGGGCATCGTGTCAACGTAGTTAAGCATTGGCACAGAAAGCCAGTGATCCATGGTTTGAGTTTCGGTTGCGGAATTACATCTTTTCAAGTCTGATTCAACTTTCCAAATTAAATCATATTTATTGGTTGTTTCCATCTTCCCACAGCTTTATGTGGATGGATTAATCAATCATCATATTTATACCTATGAAATTTCTCTAAAGCAGAAGAGGTGAAAATGCATTCTTTCCCAATGTCCCAAGAACAGGTAACCTGTATGACACTATCTAGCAGCATATACTGGAAAAATGGAAATTGAAAGACTGCCACTCTTGAGACAAATGGCTAGTACAAATGGCTCATGGGTTCTGTTTTTGCCACCCCTGCTCTAAAGAATGCAAATTAACACATATTCATACTTTGGAATAAACACTTACGCACATGCAAGATTTACTTTTCTAGAGCTTAGGTTGTCCAGGAAAGTTTTACCCCAACCAATTAAAACAGGTCCTTGTAAGGATGCTGGGATGGCACAGCCAGCTTTCTATGTTCTAGGCTATAGCTCCTATTCTATCCTAGAACAATGGCATTTAGTGTGCTTACAGGCATTAGCATCATGTCAGTAAATTTGCTGAGACATAAAAGAACTCCCGTGGGACAAAATTCAGTGCTATTTATACCCTGACATTTGTTAGTGTCTTTAAGAACTCTAATCATGACTTGTCTATTTTGGGGGGGAGTGGGATATTCCTTCTCATCCACCCTCTTCAATTTCTACTTGGAGAATTTGGTGCAGAATTGCTTTCTGAACATGAAACAAGCGGTGGTAGGCTAGAAGAACAAGATATATTAAATTCACTAGTCAAAGAGGAAAATATTCTAAAAAATATGTTAATGGAGGTAAGTGACATTAGCAAGTAAGTAAAATGGGATAAAGTAAATTCAGAAAACACAATGACTATGGTGCCAAAGGGAAAGAAAAGATAGACTTGTGAATTGAATACTGTAATTATCCTGCACCAAGATCCAAACCAGCAGTCAGGAAGTTGTGCAACATGCCAAAAAAGGGTTGAAACTACAGCAGGTAGGGAATCGGTTACAGTAGAATGCTGATGTGTTTGTAGTCAACACCCAAAAGCAATATAAGCCACCCCTAAATGGTCACAGTCTCTCTATTACTGTAGGCCATGTTGCTGTAGTGTGCAATATTTATTTTGTGAGCACCAAGACCAACTTGAACTCTCACAGGTATGTGCATTTGTTGAAGTGGCTAGGAGTAAACCCTTAGGGCTGATGGCAGATAGAATAAATCTCTTGGGCATAATGTCAAATGGACATTTATTCTGCCCCTCTAGCTCATCTTCCTTCAGCCCTAAATGCCTATGCCCTGAGGTACTCCTACTGTGTAAGATTTGGACTTAAACAACCCGGGTTGCTACAACACTTAGTTTTACATTTATGAATTCTATTTTCAATTATGGTGAGTTTATTAGTTAAAACAAAGTTAGCACATTACACTTTTCTGGCTGCTCTTACCTTTATAACAAATGTTTGCAACCAAACGATGTGCCAGCTGTACACAAAAATAGTCTCAATGCCTTATGTGCAGTAATCCTGTCATGATTCCAGCATAATGTTCCCTGCTGCCACTCTATTTAAATTAATTTACACTCCATATATAAAGGAAAGTAAAATAAATAATAATGAACCACATACACATGCAGAAACTTGATAAAGTGAAGTGATTGTAATGAAGAGATTAATCTATGCATGCAGAGAATTGAGAGAACAGTTCAGTGATATAAAAGCTAGTATGGATTGACAATTGGGAAAGTGAACCATGGCATACAAGGTTATTTAAATTTCTAACCACAACAAGTGGTCAAATGAGCAATAAATATAGTCTGGTTTGTTTATAATGTTTTGGGAGTTACTTATATAATCATAACTTTCTTTTGAATGGCTAAGTTTTTGTGCAAAACTGTGTTATTTATTATGACCCTTATATACATCAGCAACATAACATATTTTTCATGATTGGAACACTACTAATTATCGGTGGAGTTGAGGTGAACCGGACCTACAAGAGATCAAGTACTAGGACGAGAACTCTTGACTGAATGGAGAAAATGGAAGAAAGGCTGGAGAAAAAAATGGGAGAAAATGTTAAAACGGAAATTAAAGCTGACATGAGAAGTATATAAACAGAAATTGTATTAAAAGAAGAATAGAAATGTTGGAAGAAAGGCAATGCAAGTCTAATTTGGTAATATCCGGAGTGGAGGAAAGAAGAGACATGTGGCCCATCTGGGAAGTGTGCGAGATCCTGGAAAGAGGATGGAAAATCGCAAACGCCTATCATGTAGGAAAAAAAGAAGGAAGACGGATCATCATAATGAGATTTACAACATTACAAATTATCCATGAAATATTGAAAAGAGCTAAGAAACTGCAAGGAACAAGAATATACATCAATAAAGGTCTGTCAGTGGAACAGAGAAAAAAAGCAAGATTGGAGGGACATCTAGCATTCATACGAAGCCTGAAGCTGTGGATAGCTGGGAGACCAGTGGACAATATTGAAAGTGACTTAAGGGACATTAGTAGAAAATATGGGGAAATGAGTCGGCAAAATACAACACAGACAATAGGAAACATGATGACAGCAGAGGCGACGGGACAAACTATTTGCAAAATCAAGGAGGGGGAGGCATCTACCATCATGTGCAATGGGAGTGGAGGGGCATGCCCATCTGAGGAGAGAGGGGAGGACAGCCAGCAACATGTGATGCCACCCAGGACAGATGACGACGAATTAAACCAGAGGAGTGACATCTCAAGGTGGACTTATGACATACGAAGTGGGAAAATCAGTGAGGGCAACAAGGCCAGTCGAAGAGAAGGGGAACCAGCTGCATGAAGTAGAGGAAGTGTACCAGTGCAGGAAGCCAATATATTATCTTCCCCACAGGGAAGTATATTAGTGTTAGATGGAAACAAACCATCAACATCTAAGGGTAGCATGAGGGATCCATACTTACTTAGGTGGGGAGTCAGAGAAATGAGAAGAAGGGGTTTCATGTATAAATATTTGAAAGAGTTGAATAGGGCGAGAAGCAGCTCACATTAGGGAAGTAAATGATATAAGTGTCGTGATAGCAGTAGGGATAGAAAGCAGAGAGTAATTATAGGTTCTTAAAGAGGTTATAGTAAAATAAAGGAAATTTATAAGTAAACTGGGCAAAACTGGGAACTGAAGTATTGGAATGTACCAAAGTGGGCATAACCTAATGAGAATGTTAATATAAAGGAATTAGAGAGTTTACAGATAAAATCTGAATCATATTTAATGAGTATATTCAACAATATGGTAAGTAGCAAGATGATAAGGTGGACAATAACAGAATCTGTGAAAAGCAAACCCAATGCTAATGATTGTTAAATATTGTAAGCTTGGGTATGATCAGCAAAGGAGCCAGGGTTCGACACTGATCATGCCCAAATGAATTGTTAAAGCTCAACACTCAACAAAGAATTACTGAATATTACTGAATTGAATGTAAAATTATTATACTTTATGAAATAGTATTCAACACCTCTTATTTGTTATACTATTGTCTCATAATATATATAACAGTTTTATTTTATATTTTCACGAAATTGCACTTGTCTTTTGCAGCTATTCACCTAAGTTGCTGCGTGTCCTTAAATAGTGCTGTCTTTTGCACATTATCACTCTTTCACTCACAGTAATGCTGTCTACCAAATGAAGGTGAACAAGTTAAAAAAGAAACACAAATCTGCATGCTCTGCTTAGCCTAGGTTGAGAGTTTTCATATCTGATCAACCTGAGATTTGTCATTAGGCATGTAAGTTACCATAACCATTTTGTGAACCCAAAGGTAAAGCCATAAAGCAGCAACTAAAGTGCACAACCACAGATTTTAAAACAATAAATAAACTACGAAATGCATTAAAACTTCCATGATCCTTTTAGTATATGCTAATCACGTCATTAGAAGCAGTATCTTGACAATAGACTAAGAAGAATGCCTTCCTTTGCTTGGGTTTTTCTTCTTGCAGCAATGAGCAATATAAGGACTTACCCAGTCTATGGTCTGATGTTGAACAGGAATCCATAAAAGTTTGTGCTACTACAGAAAGGCAGGAATCCACGATATTGGACTTGTGGATATCAAATACAAAATTTGGATTCTTTATTAAGTTGACCCAGAATCGAAGAGGCAGGCTGTAACAGAAAACAAAACGGTTGAACTTCTCCTTATTGTAAGTGGATAGATATTTATTCCTTCAAGTTGCTATATACCACAGCTCAGAAAGAATGAAAACAATGGATTATGATAAATGTGAAACATCACTCTCATATAAAGGGAACCTGCAGCTCAGTAATCTGCATGCAAACTCTCAACACTGCTGCAGTCTCCACAATAGCTTCTTAAAACTCTGTGCTCTGTATATAAATGTTAAATGGTTTACTGTATGCCTATAACTGCAAAATATACCTGAGTGAGTAAAAAGTTTGATGAAGTAAGTGCTCCATTTAAAATGTTGACCTAACTTTTAACACTAATTAAACATAATGCCTTTTATTCCCTAGTAATGAATTTTTGTATTTTATGCAACGCACACTTAGCACAAAAATTTACATCAAAGCCATGTGCTATGTTCTGGAATATTGATTTTTTTTTCTTTCTTCTTTTTTTTTTCTCTTTTTTTATTTGTTAAAAAGTTAAATCATGCTTGATTCTACATCTGTTTGATCCACTTTACTAAGGAATTAAAGAAAACAAACTCAAAATCCCAAAACATAATCCAAGATGCAATAAGTTTTATTTTAAATTAAAGAACATTTTATCTTGTTTTGTTGTCCTTTTTTGTTTACACAAGTTAAAGGAAATATTAAGTATAAGTATTATAGCTTATAGGAAATGATGTTTTATGTGTGCATGCAAGTAATGAATTTTAATTATTTGGGAGTATCAGTTGGCCTTAATACAGGTGGAATTAATAAAAAAACTGTGTTTATTTCAACAGATATGTGGGACAATTAAAAGGCCATTAACAAGAAAAGTAAGAAGAGAAACTTAAAACTTGACTAAATCTTCTTTTCTTGGACCAGAGAAAGCTGATGGGTAACTCAAATAATTGGATGGTTTCTATAGTATAGTGTGTCTTGACTTTAATGGCACAACTTTTCCATTACAAAAAAGCTGTTCTTACTCTTTACAGCAGTAAATGAAATACTTGGGACTTAATGAAATTCTAGGCAAGAATGGAGAAAATCATTCACAAGGTGGCAAATATTATAACAATAGACTCCCCTTCGTATCCTTCCAGTTCAGAAGAAGCACTCAACCATGCAAATTGTGTGAATGATGCACTTCCATCTCACGTGCAAAGAATGCACAAAATATCCTAGTGAAAAACAGTTCTGCGCTGCCACAGTACATCAAACTGTTTACGAAGTTGGAAATGCAATGCAGTCCGAGGTTCAATTTTGCACCTCCCCTTTGAGACAAGGAACTCACTGAACTACTAATGACATCATTCATTTAAACTGACTGGCAATAAAAGCCGAATAAATCTGGAAACCCATTATAACCTAAAACAGTTCACACATTTCTAATATCAGTAAAAAGAAAGAAGAAACATGTATATGTACCTATTACTTTTCCAAGTATGAACCACCTCTGGGTCAGATATTCCATGTTGGAGGGCCTGATCATCAAGGAAATCAAACATGTATTTGATTGCCAATGGCAATGCACTCCCTCGATGAGCAGTGCTAAAGATGGTTTCAAATAAGTCATCCACAAACTTTTGCAGGGTACCCTGAAGGAAAATACATTAATATATTAAAAATAAGTCCACGTAATAATAATAATAATAATAATAATAATAATAATAATAATAATAATAAAAATTTATTGCTTTGGTAATTGCATCAATGTGATAACTTAGAACTCTTGAGAAAATATACATATTAGATTAAATGTGATAAGAAACAAAATTTAAAATACACTTTCTTTCATTACATTTTCATTCAAGCATTATGTGAATTAGCATTTAATTCAACTCCAAATATGACACAAGACTTCTTTACCTTAGTTGCAAGCAGCCTGGTGAGGTAAATCTCTGACACCATTTTATTGCCTCGTTCCCCTTCCTTTTGGTTGTCATTGTCATGATGCTTCACCAGATGCCACACCTGTATTAAATGTATATACATTGCAGTTATCTCATACATGCTATGAATTGTACATATAAAGCAATTTGAGGAAAATTAAAATATTTGGTAAGTAGTTAACAGGTACGAACGATACATTTTAAGGGTCAGATTAAGAAGACAATTTTATTTTTGTAAAGTCTATAATTCTAATTTTCTATTATCAGACAAATGTAACGCAGGCCTGAGATATTTTGTTTTTAGATATATAAGTTAACATAAATTACATCATAAATTCAAAATATCATTTATAACAATCTAATATAGAGGAAACCAGATAATCCCTTTAAGACCAAAAATATAATGAATATAATATTTTGGCAATTAATGATATAGATAAACTGCATGATTCATTAAAGTTTAACTTAATAAGAGAAATTAAACAATGCCTTTTGTATGAATTCTTTACATTTCACATAAGTTGAAGATAACTTTCAGAATACACATCTCAAAACAATATCCTTCTAGAAATATTCCTTTATTTAATTTAAATTCACTTTACTGAATTGATTTGTTTCTCTATAAAGATAAAAACAGTGTAAGTAAATCTGTACCACAGTGAATGGGTTACTCTAAGCAACCATCTAATGATTCAGTTTCATTACATGTTGCAATACCATTAAGGGGAGATTAAAACCCCTTTCCTGCCAATGTAAATATGCTAATTTCATTACCCATTATCAAGGAAACTAGTTCAGATATTAGACTGAAATTTTTACATGATAAAAATGAATGTCTTCTAAGTTTACTGATCTATTCTTATCCATAATTTTGTTTATTAATGAAAAAAGGAGTTGTTTCTCAATTATACCATCTTTTGATTAAAATTTATCAACAATTTTTTTTAAAAAAAATAACCATCTTATTAAAACTAAAGCAGATCCACAACACCACTTAGAGGTTGCTTTTATCATCCTAAAATTAAATTTAGCTACCTTCAATTGTTCCTAAGAAAACAGGTCACACTTATGCCAGAAACTGTCATTTCCAGAAAAGGTGTTCAAAGTAAAAATGTAGAAAAGGAACCATATATGTATTGCAAAGAAAGAAACCACATGAGTTGAGCTTACAGAAGCTTCATACTTAACATTAGTACCAATTTTAGGGCAAAATTTCCCTAAAGTCTACCTCTCTACTCCAAGGTGTCTAGGAGTTATGCTTTTTATTTCCTGTGAAGTGGTGAAGAATTCACAGTACAAAATGGCAGATGCAGTAGCATCTTTAAAAATAAATTTAAAATATAAGTATTGTGCCTAAAATTGTATAATGTATATCAAATTAAAGAGAAAACTTCAACTTATAAGACTGCATAAAAAACTAAAAATGTTTTTTTGGCAATTTTCTGTCATTCAGTCTCCTCTACCTAATTCAAAATGCGAACTTTCCTCACTTAAGTGTTAATGGTAAACAGGCTCTCTATAAAGTTCAACATGGAAACAATGGATCATATACTCCACAAACAAATGTTATTTCTCAGGGGATCATAACATAGAATGAAGGTACATAACGTTTTCCTTCCAGAAAGAATATCTTTAATAAACTTGGTCAATAATGTTAAGTAAGCCTAAAGCAAACATACCTTATACCCTCCATCATGGTCATGGTTGAGGGGTGAAGTGGCACGACTCAATGGTGGACTTGCTGAACTGAATTTGGATAGATTCAGTGTCTCATACTTGTGAGATTTATCTGTCTTTTCTGGGAGGATAGACAAATTATAGAAGGACGATTGTTTTGAGACTAGATTGAGTGATCCTCCATCTGGTACCTGCAATGATAACAATAAAATGAAAAAGGTTGTTCATAACACATCTAGCTAAGGCTATCTGAAAGTACCCTAATTGTAAATATAGCTACTCTGGGAAAAAGGTTAATTTACTTCTGGTTTTCTAGTGATTCATGTACACACTTTGTACACCAATGTAAACCTTATCCTGTGCAAGTATCACATTGAAAAATTATACAGCGTATGGCATCTTGTTTTGGGGTAACAGCTCTCATGTTTCCAAAATTCTTCTACTACAGAAAAAGGTCATTCACATTATGTGCAATGAACTAAGGCTAGCTCATTGTAAACCACTATTTATTAAACTAAGGATACTGACAGTAATCAATCTACATATATACAACGTTTTATTGTATATCAAAAGTCATATATCTGAATTACAAAACAGACAAGATGTTCATTCACATATTACTAGATCAAGCCAACACATGTCCCATATTGTAGATTGACTGCAACTCAAAAGAGTTTTGAAAATACTTAATTCCAAAATGTACAATAAACTACCTTCAGACTTAAAACAATGTGCTTTAACAGCTTTCAAGCATAAATTATTTGACTGGCTCATTGTGATGCCTTTTTACTCTTTACAAGAACTTTTTGCAAATTAAAAAGTACACAGTACCAATGCCAGTGAGTGATGCGCAAAAACATATTCTTCAAAACATTGAGAAAAGTCAATGATAGGTAAAAGAAAGTATAGTCAAATCTGATTTGAGTATTTTATAAAGAAGCTGAGGGGAAAATAATTACAGAGGATGTAAATTAATAATGCCACACAAATTTTACTGGCAGTAGATGTTTCCTAGACAGTAAATTTGAGAAAAAAACTAATGGTTTATGAAGTCAAGTTGCTGAATTATATGTAAATAGTCTTTATTAGAACTGAAGTACAGCTTGCTAGGCACTGTGTAAAAACTACCTTTTTTTTTTTTCTTCTCTCAATTATCATTTCCAAATTTTACTGTTTTCAAAATTGCTTAAAGTGTGGACTGAACATATGGATAAACACCACTGCAATGGATTACAGATTGTGGTGAAACACTAAACAAATGTAGAAGATTCTGATAGCTATACTTGAGCTGAATGGTTAGACTGTCACAATCTGAGTTAATCATGTGAGTGAAATTCAAATCTGGACACGGATAAAATTATTTTCTCTTTGTTTTTTCTTTTCCCTTCATTGGAACAATGTTATACTCATCCATCAAACTGGAAAATCACCATCACCATGTGCATTGCTTACTGCTGCATCTTCTTACATCTTATGGCTAAGGCTAGAGGGTTGTGTACTGATATGTTGGCTTAAATTTTTTGGTAGGTGAGATTTGTGTATGATGTCCGTAAGGACAAATTGAATTTAACAGTTAACCAGCTGGAACAAATCTACTCAAATTTGAACCAAGCACTATGACTCCCTAAAAGAGGCATTGAAAATGTGGTAGCATCATGTGTGGTACTGCACCAATGCGTGACCTTGGCACCCCTCGCAGGACACTAACATACCATAGGGTAATAGTGGTTGTTTCTTACCCCAGTCATAGGTAACTGCTGTTTTACCTGTTTACCTTCAGCGCACAATGGCACTGTGTTGCAGCAGCTAAATACCTATTCAGGAACCTTGGAGCAACATTACGCTTTTTCAGAACTCGTTGATATGCACCTTGTGTATGGCAAAGCAGGAGGTTGTGCTTCAATAGCTGCATAGATTTACAGTTAAAGGTACCCCAATAGATGGCATTCCCATTGGAGTACTTTCAAGTCTGCAGATCAGCATTTGTGAGAACATGGTTCGGTGGTGCCAAATAAAACAGATTGCATTGCAAGACATACCCATTGCACCCTGGGGTTTGAAGAAAACATACTGTATGCACTGGAAGAGGAGCTGTAAACTAGCACCCTACTATTTCACGTGAAATGGGCACCAGCCTCACCAGTATATGGCAAGTCTTCCATGAGTAGCAGCTCTATCCCCCCATCTGTAAAAGGTGCAAGCCTTAACTCCAGAAGATTTTAATTTATGCTTGCAGTTTTGTGAATGGGCCTTAAGGTAGCCACCAGAATTATTTTCATTGGTGTTGTTCACCCATTGGGCCATGTTTACCAGGGATGGGCCGATTCTATACTCCAAGAACAATCGCATATGGGTGTACCAAAATCCCTGTGTAGAACAGCCATGAACAGCAGTTTATGGTGAACATTGGGTTGACATTATTTCTCCATGTCACACACCTTCTTCCTCTTCAACTGCATGGCAATACTTATGAAACATTTCTGGAGTATGTATTACCAGCTCTTTTGGAAGAAGTGTGCTTGATATTCATGCTCAACTGTATTTCCAACATGATGGACCTTCTCTGCATTATGCTATAAATGCATGGGAGCATCTAAATTGAGTCTTCTCCAACTACTGGATCAGAAGACGCAGTCCTACTGTGCCCTGGCCATCTCGTTCTCCAGACCTCAATCCCATGGATTTCTTCATCTAGGGTCATCTTCAGATTATGGTATATTCATCATTGACTGATTCTGAAGAGGCACTGGTTGCCCACATCATTGCTGCCAGTGACGAGATTCAAAATTCACCAGGAATGCTCAAGAATCATTTTGCACCAATGTCACATATGCATTGACATTGGAGGGTGACATTTTGAGCAATTCTTTTGAAACTAGTGTGTTTTCTTCATTTTGTTGCTTACTCTTTTCTGACTGTACCTACCTATAATATTTATTGTATTGTTAGTACCAATATAACTTATTTTTTAGTAACTTAGCCAAGCTTAGATCTTTTAAGTATCTATCAATTTACATTATCATAAGTCATTATTTGTGTAGACTTGTACCAGTTCATTGAACATTATTATAAGCATTTAGTTTTCAGTGCACACTATTTAGGTCATGAGAGTGTGAATGACAATTAAAAGAATTAGAAACGCATAACTTGAGAATTACAACAAATAATTATAATGAATATTTTTAATAATTCACCAGAAAAGATTATTGAAAAGTATCATCACCTAAGGTCACACATATTCATTATATGCTTGCTACTAACTCCATATATTGCACCAATTGCTATTAACATGAGGTGTATGTTACTGGTGCTGCAGTGGTGAGAAAGGTAACCATAGAGAGCTTAAATGTGGCTGGCAGCAGTTATATAGCAATGACGTTATTACATAAAATTTGTACTTTACAAATAATAAACTTTAATCCATTTTTATACTCACTCTATAATGGTTCAAAGTATTTCTTTTCTTCCATTCACCTTCCGTCTTGGTTGTGCTATCTTCATCATACAGTATCAGTCTTCCAGATGTACCAGTCCTCCATTCTGTCAGACATTAAATACAATGTAGATATCCTTACAGTACTGAAAGTAGCACACAAAAACAGTGATTCATAAACCTACATCAGAGCTTTATTTAAATTATGCCATAGCTGACTGATAACCATTGCTAGATTCGGCACTGGAGAATCTGAAAGATCTTTCTATGGTTAGTATACAACCTTGTTGATAGAGGCACTGCTTGCTCATGAGCCAGAACAAATTATGAATGCAATACATTCTTACAAAAAGGACTGCTTCACTCCACGGATGCTGGAAAGCACTTGAATAAAAGAACAAGAAAGTATGGAAATAAATGGTGGACATGGAAAACAAACTATTTTTAGTAAAGGTAATGTTCCTTCCAACAGATACACTTTTCTTTACTGTTTTCAAGTGAATCCTTTTATTTATTAAAAGTTACTAATCAACATTTAAGTATCTTTAAGGCTCTCAGACTGAATGTTTCTGAAAATACACTTATAATAAGACAAAGCAACTTTTTCACTGGACTGATAAGGTTCTCCTGCCACCCTTCCTCATCAAAACTTCAACATCGCAGTTGAAGATCACAGTTATTCACAGTCGGGAAGCTGAATGTTTGGCACATAGGGTCCTGAACACAAATACCACACAATGTTCATAATTTAGCTAGATGACAGCATTACATTCAAATGGATGCCCATGTCAGTCGAGGTACCACACTGGCCCTACATACAACACGATGCAGAATTTTTGGAAGTTTTTGCAAGAAAAGTACCTAAATAATGAATGCAACTAGAAGTTACACAATATATTGGAAATTTCATTTCATTTCTCCTGCTCAAATTGAGTGACAGGCATATCAATTTCCTGAGATTTCCCTGTCTTTGGTTCTCTGAATGCTTTCCTTGACATGCCTTGACATCTTTCCATCAATGTCGTACATTACACTCGGAAACATCAAAGTTCACTGGAGCTGCATATTATTTGTACATTTCACCTCATATGTAATTTGAAGTTCATATCCTAACACTCCTTTATTCAACTGATGTGATCAAGATGCTTTCCTTTGTACACTATCTAAATTAAAATTAAACTGAGTTTTATTCATGGACGCTGTTTATCTGCTATGGTCTTTCATGCCCATTCTATATTGGGCATGAAAGACCGGAAATTTTGCTCCGAGGCCTCTTTATCAGGCTTGAGGTTCTTTTACATGCCGTAAATCTATGACACAGGACCACCAGCTTTACTTTCCATTCGAAGGAAGCCATGCTAAGGCCCAAAAAAGATCCATCATCCTCTGCGGGTTTGAACCTGCGACCTCTGGAACTAGAAGCTAGCATGGTACCCTTATGCACACTATCTGCCATGACTGGAATGCTGACCAAAGCTGAATGTATTAATGTAATGGTACCAAGCCAAGCAACAACAGATCATGTCAGGAATAATCGTCAAAGTTCGAGAAATTCTGTTTTATTCACGACCTTCAGCTCAGCTGTGATGCTTTTATGCAAACTTGAACATTATGGTATTGGGGGGCAGCTTAAACTTTATAAAATCTTATCTAGAAAACAGGCCACAGCTGGTCACTATTGCAGACAAATGTTATAATGTTAGGAATATAAACAATGGGGTCCCTTAAGGGTCTATATTGGGTCCTTTTCTTTTTCTTTTAATGATATATAATCTGGTATATAATCTTCCTCAAGATCTTAGCATCTATTCTGATGACACTACCTTAATAACATCACACTAGATTATAGTCAATTAAATGGCTTGGAACTAAATAACTTTACTATTGCAAAAAAGCTGGTTTTCAGTGAGTAAGTTATTGCTAAATGAGAAGAAAATTCAGGAAAATAAATTTAGTTTATCAGACAAAATTACAAATGAATTGCCTTTTATTAAACTCTTAGGGCGGTATTCATAGTCGATTTTGGTCCGGACCAACTTGCTACTTCCGATGGATTTACAGCGCACCATCGATTTTCTTATTCATAGACTGGGACTTGCATTGGTTTGGGGATTAAACGCCTTGGTCAAGACCAAATTTTGGTTTACCTCAGAGGGATAGATTAAAGGCAGACCATCTTTACAAAATGGATGACTTTGTACTGATGGGCATGGCTGCTTGCATAGAATTTGCGAAATGAGACGGTGGAGTAAAACTATCTATCAAAATTAGACATAATTGGAAAGTATGGCAGCCTAAACTTCAAAACAAATACAGGTTTAGTAAAGCAAAGGTTAGAAGGCTGATAAAACGGATTCATCCTAACCTATATGACAGAGACGATAACCGTGGCTTGAGTATCTCAATTGATACGATGCTAATAGCCACATTATGCAAGAAAAGGTTATTAAGAAAACACTACTGACCTTAGTAAGGTGTCAGTAAGCCACATTATGACTGTGTCATGTGCTATTGCTAGATTTACCTTTGTTAAACCGGGATTACGATGCACTTTACGTGACATGACGGAATGTAATGCGAAGCTAAGATATTCTGCTAAAGTGTCTAATTAGGATACACCTAACGTAATGGGAATGAATCTTGATTGATTGTTCTGTTACTATTTCATGCTACTGCTTCACGCCGATTCGTTCTAATTGCCATGCAACATTAAACTTGACATAACGGGAAGGAAAAGTTTGACACTGTCAAATTCTTAAGTTACGTTGTTAAAGTAAACCACGTTAAGGCAACCCTAAATAGCTCCATTTAATACAACTCCATTTACAATTCCCGGAAGGTTTATGGTATATCAGAGTTTCCTCAAGCAATTATTTCTGTATAATTACTATCACAAAATATTTAATTATTTGGTTAAGATCCAGGATGAGATTTCAATAACAGCAAATGTTCCTTCCTATTTAAATAAGATTTCATTCTGTAATTTTAAGGTTAAAAATTAATATTCCAGCAAGTTAAATTCTTATAAATGATTAAAAATGCCATGAAACTGTGTATCTGGTGAATAAGAACGTTTCCAAAAAGGGAGGGGTGGCAATAGGTTAGAATCATGCACAAAACTGCCTGTATATGTATTATCTCTCTCCATGCCTCCTCGTTTTATGTGTTTGCATTTGTTGAAACCGATTTGTTTTCAATAATATCCATCATTTTTTCTATTAAGGAAAACAGGCATTTTCCTCTGATGGTTTTAATGCAAGCTTCTTGGTTATCTCCATTTTTGCTGAGGGCAAGAAGTGAGCACTGAATCAATAAAAAACAGCTGTGAAACGACCATCGAAAGTTAAAAACTAGGGAGTAACAGTGGTTAATTTACTACTCTCTGGAAGTCGCGCATGCGCAGAACTACCTTTCTTTGTCGTGTAATATTTTCTCCTTGCTGATCCATGGCCTTTCTTGGTCCAAGACTTTTTATCGTCTATGAATATCAAAAACTTGGTCGGCCTTTGGTCCGAACCAAATGAATCTGGAGATAGTCAAGACCAATGTAAAATCTATGAATACGGCCCTTAAGATCCTACCTTGATTCCAAAGCAAGATGGAAAAAATGTGCACTTAATTATCTAGAGTAATCTTTCTCTTTAGAAATTTAAAATCACTTATATCATTAGATATACTCTATTTGAAAGACACATTAATTACCATTAATGGAATACATTTATGGGGGGCATTCAACTGATGCCCATAAAATCTACAGAAAAAAGCACTGAGAATACCTTTAAATAAGAACAACAAAGAAAACTGTAAACCACTATTCACAAAATTAAAAGTAACGACTGTGTACAATCTTTTTATATACCAATCACTAATCTACATTAAAACCAATATTTTCCAGGGGCTGAATTTCATAACTTTAGCACAAGAAATAAATATAAATTAGATTATTCGAGATGCAGATTATCTCCTAGCTTAAACATCTGCTTTTACAATGGGACCAATATGTTCAAACTACCTGATGCAGCTAAATATTTTTCTGTCAATAGACTAATAGAATTTATTCATAACTGGCTAATAAACAGATCATTCTATTCAAATGATGAATTTGGAAATAGTGATGTAAATATAATACCGTAAGTTAATATGTGTAAATACATATGTAATATATAGTTAAGTTCTTTGATGATGTTATTTACGGATATATGCTGGTCTCTGACAAAATTATTATTATTATTATTATTGTTGTTGTTGTTGTTGTTGTTGTTCCCATTGCTCAAGCAAGTACAGCCCTCCATGAAAATGAGTCTGTTTAAATATTAGGCTATGTATATAAGACAACTATGGTTTTTATAAATACAGTTTAAGGCAAAACATACTGCATTTTATTCAGGCCAATATGATATAAATAATACCTGGTATTAGTAATATCTACTGTCCATTCCAAACCAGAGTTTCCTCTGGTGTAAACAGAAGCACGTGCTTCTGCTTGTCACGAACCCAAGAACACACTTTGCGCCAAGGTATATAGTTCCTTAATACATGCATTATATTATGAAATATTAGAGCAGGAAAGGTATAGAACTGCACATTTTATTACAGTTATCATAAGAACTCATTGTTAAAGGTAATGGATATATACTAGCTGTTAAGAGATTACAAAATATGATTTTCATCTGCTGTTGCGCTAACGCCAAGAGCATCTTGCTTGTTAATACCAACCGTATGCATGACTGCCACTCTCTTACACATACAAGAAATGCAGCAATGAATTCCCAGAGGTGCTATCTGAGTACTGAATAAACACTTTGAGTAACCCAGGAAATATGATAAGCGAACAGTCATTCATAATACGCTAACACACGTATGCTCAGCTCAGGTCAAATCTTGTGATTTATTCAGTTGGTATTTGAGTTCACATGGCAGAGGAAGGTGCGTGTGGTGCAAATAAACTGTTCAAACACAAAAGCGGGAAACAGTTAAAAAGTGGCTAAAAAGAAACAATACTTCATATATTCAACTCACTATTACAAAAATACCCGACACTTGCATTAGTGCATATTACAAAACTAATATCTGATTTTACAGGTGTTTCAGTGAGAAGTGTAACCAAAGCGAGCAGGGAATATAAACAGACATAATACAACATAGAAGAGGATTAAATGTGGGAACTTGTTTTAAGTGTGACAGTGCTGTGGAATTGTGGATAAGCTTGTCATTATTTTGGAAAGTAGTTCTGATTCCGATGTGGCAGCTGAGTCATCTTCGGAGGATTCGGATTGCCCGAGGATTGTGATTAACATAATTAAAATGTTCATTGCCGCAGACTTATAAAATCGATTGTTACCTCAGGTTGCATTTTGAACTATGATTCTCACGCAGGACACGTTTTTATAGATTTAAATAGTGTTCAACAAGTACGTGAGAGAGGAACAAGCAGCCATTAGGGGCGGGGATTGCGAACTACTTTCGCGCAGATAATACAAAGAGTTGGTTTTCAGTGAAAGGCACTCTGGTTTGGAATGGACAGTAGTAATGTTATCCATCTAAGAATTTAAGTCATTCATTTATTAATATGTGAAGACTATTTGGGCCCTCATGTTAATTAACAGTTATGAGGATAAGAAAAGAGCGATCTTTTATTACTTTGTGAGGCTGTACATAAGTAATGCAACTGTGCAACATTTATCTTCCACAGAAACAACAATTAAATCTATTATTCATACAAGATTCAAACATATCCAGTTGGCTTATAGACTTGAACTATGAAAAACTTCAACAAAATATAAAGTGATATACCTAGATCCAAGTCATCCTTGCGTGGTCGTTGACTGTATGGAGTGGCACGATATATTGTGTCTAGTGCTTTCTCCTTCACCTGTGATATTGTATCACAATCCAGCACCTTCACTGGGACATTCTCTGTGTTGGGATCCAACCCACTCACAAAAACAGCTTGCTGTGATATTGATACATACACCGTCTGCAACAAAATACAGATCAATATAGCATTGACGTAATATAATATTACACTCTATGCTAAGGATTCAAGAATATTTTAAGCTATGGGTGAGGTGATGGGAGCTGTACCGCAACAAAATTTAATGAAGGAAAGCTGTATCTCGTGATACACTATTCCTGTTATAATTATTTTCCCATACTTACTGTTCACCAATTTTATCCTGACAATAAATAGCCTAAAAACTTTTCAGCACTTCTATCCTATTTCAATCTTTTGTTAAACTGATTGTTCCTGGTCCTAAAATCTTACCCCATTTTTTTTTGGGGGGGGAAGGATACCTTACTGTTTGTTCGTCACTTCTTCAGATTAAATCACCATGTTACCAAGAAGTATGCAACAACATGGGCATCCAAGGTCGTTACAGCACTTACTCCTGAACAGGAGGTCTGTGGTTGAAATCTCACTAAAACCATATTCCCTGACTGAGGCTTTTTCCAGGTTTTCCTTAGTCCTCATAATGGCAAATGCCAGGGAGGTAGCCTAAACTTAGGCCTGAAATGTTTCCTTTTTGATTATCATTTCATTTCATGTATCATCAGTGTCCACTGCCTATGGTGCCATATGTAGTAAGTATGCTTCACTTACTAATTTGAGTATATTTGTGTAAATTCCAGAGAGCGTCAATTTCAATTATCCACATTACAACACTCTGCCATGCAAATGCATCATTTCTTTTACTACTTCATCCATTTAATTTGGCACTGCTCAATTTTGATTACCAGTACTTCTCCCTCCGACTATTCACTTCTACAGTACATGCAACTTCCAACTTAATACACAGCAAACTATGTATACAATTGTAATGTTACTTTAGCAGACCAGAGGTGCAAAAAATGATTATTTTTCAATAACTGTTCGGACAGTTACAGTTGCCCCCCCCCAAAAAAAAACACTTGGTTCCAACACTTGGGATTAAAAATTAGAATCTCACTGGACTAATTTATTGAACTCAAAGGAGATTATGTTGAGAAATAAATGTTTGGTTTTGCAAAAAACAACCGTTATTTGTTATGCTTTTCACCAGACTTATCAATCCAACTTCATACATACTCGTAATTGTAGCAATGCAATGTACCCTGTATATAAGAGTATTACTTTTGGAATCAATTATACTGATCAATGATTGTGTTAGTGATAAGTTAGGGAAGTGTTATTTTGAAACTGTATAACCAGACCTATGTCCATTTTTTTTGGGGGGGGGATGGTTCCATTCTTCAAATCATTCCAAAATAATTGTTACATTATTTTTTTCCTACCTCTAGAGCAGACAATTCATCTTTACTGCAATCAACGGAATAACAACCCAGTTTGTGATTAGTGACTTGAAGGTTTCTCAGCATTGGCTCTTAATTATGGCATCACAGGAGTGTGTAGCTATGTGACAGTATAAACAATACATATACGATGTTGGGTATCGTCCTCAGCAGCTTTCATCTTCTTCTTTTCTAGACATTCTTGATGACCTATCATTGCCTAGCTACTCTTATCTCACATTGGGTATGAGAGCAAACTAATGAGCCACATGTTTGGTATTTAAGCTGCATTTATTCCAGTTGCAATAATGATTACATCAATGAAAGCAGCTGGGCAGGTACACCTTACCTTTCAACTGAACCTGTATCTAATTCCCCCAGTTCTATGCTGTACTTACTGTTAACACCTACTACTTAAGAATTTTAATGAGCGACAACTAAATTCGTGAGACACATCCCCTCCCTTCACAGACCATCATGAAGTAAGTCTCTCGATGATTGCAAATAGAGATACATAATCAAACAGATGCATACTTTTGTGTCTACAGTTGTTACACATATTCTGATTGGTTATTTACAAGTGTCATATAAGAATAAAACCACTGATTTTCTCATGCTATGCCAAGCTTAACATATCTGGTAGTTAGTTAGTTAGTTAGTTAGTTAGTTTATTCATCTGTTAAAGTGGTTTGGTACAATGTACATTCACTATTGGACACGTCAAGCTATAAACATAAACAATAATAGGTTTTTGCAATATATACAATATGTTTTTACATTATATACAATAGGTATTTACATGCTAAATACTATGGTTCATGATATACATTTGTGTTCAAGGAAATCATTAATAGAATAAAAGGAGTGGTTAACTAGATGTGCCTTGAGACTGGATTTCAGCTGGTTTACATTTTTAATTGCCTTAATATTACTTGGTAAATTATTATAAAGTTTAATGCCAGAGAATAAGATACTTTTTTGGTAGAGCGAGGTGTTGCAGCTGGTCACATGTATTTGTGTATTTTCCCTAGTATTGTGTTCATGCACCATATTATTAGTTATGAATAGTGAATCAGAAGCATTAATGTTCTTGACTATAAGCAGAATAACTGCATATATGTAAATGCAGGGAAGTGGGAGGATCCCCAGTTTTTTAAAGAGAGGTTTACATGACGACTTTGGGCTGACTCCTTCAATAGTTCTGATAATTTCAAAGGTATACTGTCTCTGTTTAACATTGCCTCTCTTATACCCACACATACTGTCAAGTTTGCCAATCTGCTGTGCTTCTCAGTCAGATTTTGTTTAATTTCGCTATAGGACTTTTCTGCGCTACCTGCTGAATTCCGATTGTTAATTACTTTGTCCAGCTAGCATGCTTCTCTCTAGAAACACTTTTCTTAAAGTGTTCCTTTTTTTTAACATACATGTACAATATTTTCTCACATGACATGCTATATGTTTGCACTCTTGCACATATCTTTTTAGAAGACTGAAGATATTAACCCTACCTTGCATGTACATATTTTCAATCTTAAAATTCTACGTATGCAATTGAACCACATTTATTACAAACATGGAAATTCATGAGATAAACACTAGACAAAAGGGTAACATCCATCATCCCAGTGCAAAGCTTTCTTGCTTCCAGAAAGGTGTATATTATCAGACCATAAAAATATTTAATACTCTCCCTAATGATCTTAAGAGAAAAGTTGACAATTTCAATGTCTTTAAAACTGCTGTTAAAGAGTACCTATGCTCAAAAGCATATTATTCTGTACAAGATTATCTGAATGACAAACTATCCTGATGATAATACATATATAGCTCTCTTAAGTAATATTAGTAAATATTAATGACAATGCCAGTTTTTCAATTGCCTGCTCTTTCTTTCTTTTATTTTCATCCTTTTAAGTACAATTAAAGGGACACGTCAATATTTAAATATAGCCTATTTACATAATATAACCTTATATAATCTAACCTTATAAACTATTTACAGTAAAGCATTACATACATCCATGTTTAAATTCCTCTATACTATAGAATGCATTTTCAGACAAGTATTTTTTTATAGTTTTCAACATTACTTGTATTTGGTTTATGTTTTTTATTTCATTTGGTAGTTTGTTAAATAATTCTTTTCCTATAATTTCTACCTCACGGTTATTCAATGTTCCCCTCAATGTTGTCCTATAGTAGTCGTCATTATTTCTCAAGTTATAGGTGTGTACATTACTATTTTTTTTGTGTCCTTTATTTACAGTAAGTTTTATACTTTCATATATATATATGCATGGAACAGTTAGAATTTTTAGGTTTATGAACAAGTTTCTACATGTTTGTCTATTATTTATCTTACCTATTATTCTGATGGCTCTTTTCTGCAGTTTAAAGACTGTTTCCATTTCTTTTTGTGTAATATCCCCCCATAGTGTAATACCATAGCTTATGTGTGAAAATATGAAGGCATAATAAACCTGTATCATTGTTTTGTTATCCATTGTCTTTCTAACCTGCCGCATAATATAGATGCCTTTGTTTATCTTTTTTGTAATGTGCATTACATGGGATTTCCAGTTTAGATTTTTATCGATTATCATTCCGAGGAAGTTTGTACAATTTAGTTCACATATACTCTCACCCTCTATGTTTAAATTGATGTTACCTAAATTGTGATTCCTTATCTCAAAGTGCATGCATGATGTCTTTTTTACGTTTATTACCATATCTAAGTTGGAGTAGAATTGCTTTATGGATTCTAAAATTGAGTTTGCCCTATTTTCTACATCTTTAATTGCCTGCCCCCTAATTATAACTGTCATGTCATCAGCGTACCCAATTGCTATGCCACCCTTTGTTTCTATCAATTCAAATATTTCATTTATATATATTAAAAATAGAAAGGGTCCTATTTTTGAGCCTTGCGGAACTCCTTGGTGTACAGTTTTGAAGTCTGACTTTATTTTTTCTATCATACCATTTGTATTTATATAATTTATTTCTACACATTGTGTTCGGTTTTTTAAGTAACTCAACAACCATTTTAGTGCGAGGCCCCTAATTCCACATTTTTCTAATTTGTTAACGAGTGTTTGTATATTCATACAGTCAAATGCTTTTGATAAATCTATAAAGATAGCAATTACGAATTCATGGTCATTTAGTGCTTTTAATATAATACTATTGGCATTTTGTATTGCTTTTATTGTAGATTTCTGCTTTTGGAAGCCATATTGCCATTTTGATAAAATATTTAGTTTTTTTATATAATTTTCCAATTGCTTTAAATATAGCCCTTCCATTACTTTTGAAAAAGTGGAGCACAGAGTAATTGGCCTATAGTTCTCGACTTCTTTCTTACTTCCCTTTTGTTTAAATATTGGTCTGACAACAACTTTTTTTAATGTATCTGGAAAAGTCCCTTGCATTAGTGATGCGTTTATAATGTGTGTTAGAATTTCAGCAGTTTCGTGTTTAATCAATTTTAATAATTCATTTGAAACTTCATCTAAACCACACGATTTCTTTGTTTTTAGCTTACTTATTTCATTTATTACACTTTCTTCCGTGACTTCCAGAACTGCCATACTATTTGGTTGACCTACTTGTTTTATTAAGTTAGCCTTTTTGTTTAATGATGGTTTGTTTAGGTTTAGTAGTGTTGCTATATTTAAATAGTGATCATTAAACATTCTGCAAATATTATTTGGCTCTTTAATTTCTTTATTACTGTTTTGTATCACTATGTTTTCGGTATTTTTACTTCTGCCTTGTTTATGAATTGTATTCACAATATTCCAAATTGTTTTTGTTTTATTATCTGTTTTCTGTATAAGTTCCCTATTATATTTCATTTTTGCATTTTCTATTACCTCTCTAAAAATATTATTATAATTTTTTATATATTCTAGAGATCGTTCATTCATGTTTGGATGTTTTATTGAGTTCAGAAACTTCATCCGTTTCCAAGAAATCTTTATCCCCTTTGTCATCCAGTCTGTGCACATGGCCCCTTTGCCATTTTTTACTTTAAATTTTTTTACAGGTATAGTACTATTCATTCCCTTTTGTAAAATTTTTGTAAAACTATCATACTTTTCATTTATAGTTTCCCTTTCATAAACCTCTTTCCAGCTTTGCTGTTTCAGGACGCATCTTAGTTTTTCTAAATTATTGTAATTTATTGACCTTTTGTATTCAAATATATTTGGAATTGCAATTTTGTTTACATTTACTTTTATAACCTGTCCAAGGTGGTCTCCTATCCCTGCTTTAATTACAGTTGATTTCCATTTGTTTTTTTCTAAGTTAATAAAAACATTATCTATGCAAGTTCTAGATCGCTTTGTAATTCTAGTGGGTTCTTCTATACCTACTTTTAGGTTATGCCTATCTAGTAATTCCATTAATGCATGTTTGGCTGCACTATCAGTCAACAGGTTAATATTTAAATCTCCCATTAAAATTTTGATTTTGTTTCCCTGTATCGAATCTAACAATTTTTCTATGTTCTCGAAAAATATTTTTTTATCCCCAGATGGCGCTCTGTACACTCCAATAAGTATTATACTTTTGCTTTTTAGGTTAATTTCTAGTGCTGCAAGCTCACATGCCATCTCTACTATGAAATTGCTGCAGTCTATTTCTCTGAAATTCAATTCATTTCCTACGTATATGGCAACTCCCCCACTAACATGTTCTTGCCTGCAGTAGTATGCTCCTAGAGTAAAACCCTGGTAATTATTGGCCACTATTTCCTCATTTTTTAAACTATGTTCTGTAAATATCATTATGTCTGGTTCTAGGTCCTTTATATTTAGCTCTATTAACATTCTTTTATTACCTATGGATTGGACATTTTGGTGAAATAGATTTAATTCCCTCACAACTTTACCCATTTTGAGCCCTATTTTTGTTTCATTTTCTATTTTTCCACCTTCTGAATTTATTTTTCGTTTTTCTGTTCCATGCATACGTTTATTACTCTATTAATCATCTGCCCTAAGAGTGACGAGCCTTTCCGATTTAAATGAAGGCCATCCCTGCCCAAGCAACTTACATCTAGAAATTTATTTGTGTTTACATAAACTGCATGCAAGGCGTTACAAGCCCATTCTATTTCTTCATTTAGGTCTTTTATATAGTTTTCACTTACGTCTCTTCTTCTCATTACACTGTTCACAACGATTACTGCATGTTTGTAATGTTCCTTTGCACTACGGATTGCACTATATACTTCGGCCATAACCTCATTTGGTCCCTGTGCCTGTTTTATATCATTTGTACCTACGTGTAGCACAACTGTTTTAACCTCACTTTTGTTACTTTCCCTACCAAGATGATTTGGGAGATATTCTGCCTTTATTCCTCTAAGCACGTTCATTTTCACATCTGCCCTGTTTAGCACTACATTTTTTATAATTGAATCACCAAAAATGAGTACACTTTTTGTGTCTCCCTTCTTCGTCTGTTTGCTTCCTTGTATAGCTACTTCCTTGTCCTCCGCGATGTTTAATTGGGGGTTTATCCATTTGTAAGCTGACTTCTTTGTGGTTATTCTTTCTTGAACCGCCCTATATTGTCTGTTTTGATCTGTTTTTTCAGTCTCTCCTTCTTTTAGGTGCCCATTTAACACCTGAAATCTGTTTGTTGTAGCGATTTCGGCTTCCTTGATTTCACCACGTGTTGTCCGTCTTTTTGCAACTGTTATGTAGAACTCCTTTTCCTCTATTTGCGTGTGGAGTTTTCTTTCCAGACTTTCTTTTTCCTCTTTCAGCGTCTTGATCTCTTCTTGCGCTTTTTTTAAGTCCTTATTTAGAATGTCTATTATGAGTTGCAATGATGCTATTACCTCGGCTTCCCGCGATCCGGTTCCCTTCGTTTGGTTCTTCGTTTTTCCTACTTCCAATCGTTGGCCAGTGTTATCTTCATTTCCGCACTTTTCTTCATTAATTTGCTTCTGGCTATTTCCATTTACAATACATTTAATTGCCTCGTTCTGTTCTTTTTCACCCAATTTCTGCACTTTACTACGGGTGATGACACTACATGCCGCCATCTTGTACACTAGAATTAATGAAGCTATTTAAATGTATGTATATTAAGAAATGACAGTAAATGCTATGCATTGCAAACCAAATAGAACAAAATGATGAGATGAACAAAAGTACAAGCCTAGTGAAAGTTAAAATAACTGTTCCTGTCTATAAATATAATGTTAACCTTATATCGGTAGGGAGTTATTAGATTTTGTACAAAATTACACCTGCTTTGTTTCATTTTGTATATAATGTCTTTATTTTATTTTAAATGTTCTGTATTCTATGTAATATTTATGTATATATGTAACTATATTGTACATTTCCTTGACACGCGTATAGTATGACTCTATTTTACTTCAAATATTCTATATTCTGTGCAATATTTATGTTTATATGTAACTTTTTTACATTTCCTTGACATATTCTATATTCACAAGCCTTTATGGCTGCTAGTGAACTCACAGAATGCAGTCCAATCTAATCTAATCTAACACACATGAAATATTTACATTATTTATATTTGATTTTAATCACCATTTTTTCCTAATCATTCCCTTTTTAGTCATTATGAGGTAGGTAACAGCAGACAAGTGATACAGGTTTTCATGACCAATCTTTTGGCCCTTTAAACTCAAGGCCTTCTCCAGGATAATAATTACATCACTTGGCTGCAATACCATGAGGTCATAATAACTAATCCAGTTTCTGACTGCGTGATTTTATTTCATTTATTTATCTGCTAATTATGTTGCATTTGAATAATGACCCATGAATGACCATTCCTAAGGTTTTTACTTTTAATTGTTTGTATGAATGGTTCATATTTTAGGTTTCCAAGTATTATCCTTTTGCTGTTTATATCAGTTTTTTCTCTATTTCATTGAAAATGATGAACTAAGGCTATACTGTAATAAGTAGGGCCCAGATTTTTAGGTTTTAAACTATATTTTTCCTCACTATTTAATTAACACATTTCAAGATATATACTCGTTTCACACTTCCTGGGGCAAATATGCGAATTTCATTACATCTAAAAAACCTAAATGAGGCATCGAGACCTAAAATAACCTAAATAGCTGTTTTTTTCCTTTTTCAAAATGAAGAATGTTATTTTCGGATTGAAACTCTTTGTAAAATTATTTCCACCACTTATAGCCAGTAGATAGTTCAAATTACTACAGTTAAACGTAGCACATGTGACACCTGAACGCAGCTAACAGAAGGTCAGGAGGAGCGTACTTGGCTGTCTGCTGCCATTTACTATGCCGAGCACTTAAAAGATGTTAAAAATGTTGTCAATGAATTGGATGAAACAGAAGCTTCCTGCATTGGCAAACCTAAGAAATCACTCGAGTGCCTCACTCTTGCCGCTCCCTTGCATACATTAAGACACATTTTTGTTTTATACCAGAAGCTACTCTCCGGTTGGAAAGTACAACTTTGCCACTGAAAGATGCTCTAGATATCATTGGCAATGTTTCCAGTACAGAAATACCTGGACCAGTGGGAGTTGCATGTTCTTCGAAGTTGCAGAAGATTCTTCAACGAAAACCTTATTTTGAAGATATGAAAATCATCAATTCAGTATTGCAGGGAGAAAAGTAGACAGGAGAACTACCCCTAGAACCTGCTGCACTGGCATCTATGTTCTGTGCTCCAGTGACGTCATGTTCCGTTGAAAGAACCTTTTCTTCATACAAGAATATGTTACGTGATAATAAAAAATTGTTTACGCCAGAATATTTGAGAATGTATGTATCTACTGCAATGCCAAAAAATAAATCTTACAGCTAAGTACCAGAAAAACAAAATTATTGATACCTGTATTGATCTACGAAGCAAAACATAAAAAAAAAAACTATTTTAAGCTTATAAGAAAACTTAAAATGAAAGTTTATTGCACCTAAAAATCCGGGCCCTAGTAATAAGTAACCTAATATGCAAATGAATATTTCACCTCTTATAATTCAATTACAAAAAATTATAAATGTCTATAATGAGTGTTACAGTAACTCACCATTGGTTTGAAGTCAATGGACTGTCGAATGAGTTTTTCTTCACTGAGGGAATATCGTGCTTCTGAAGTTATGGCATCAACTGGCCCTTTGTCCACTTGCTGCTTCATGGCACGGAACAACATGAAAAGTGGCTCACCAGCACACTCACGCAGGAACTTATATAGCAGGAATGTAAACCATGCAGACAGCATTTTTTCTGCCACACTCTCAGTCCTAAGTACATACAAGTTGTTGTTACGTAGGTGATGAACAAATTAAAATGCGACAAGAAAAGAACATTTCCTTTTAAAGGAAATGCACACTAAATCTACGTTTCATTAAATTGTTAATTAACAATTTGAGTGATACAAGACTTTGTCTATTAACAGTAATTTAGTTATGCCAATTTTTCCAGGCTGCATGTTTCTACACAAAATACTTTCTATGTTCTCTTAGCTCAGTGGTTAAATAAATACTAGTGATGAGCCTCACTCTGGATGCCCTGTGGAAGTCAAAACTCCAGAGATGATAGAAAAAATTCATCGTTTAGTACTGGAAGACCGCAGATTAAAGTTGTTTGAGATAGCAGAGGCTGTAAACATATCAAAAGAACGTGCAGGTAATATTTTGGGCTTTCACAAGGTCTGTGCAAGGTGGGTGCTGTGTTTGTTGACACCTGATCAAAAGTTGCATAGAAAAACTGTTTCTGTTAAGAATGTGGAGCTCTATCGTAAAAATCTCAATAAATTTTTGAGACGGCTTATTACCATGGATGAAACTTGGATACATCACTACACTCCAGAAAGTAAATCACAGTCAAAACAGTGGATTGTGCCAGGTGAACCAACTCCAAAAAAGGCAGAGTCAATTTTGTCAGCTAACAAGGTTATGGTGAGTGTTTTCTGGGATGCACAGGGAATTATTTTTATTGATTACTTGGAAAAGGGTAGAAGTATCACTAGTGACTACTACACAAGCTTACTGCAATGTTTGAGTGATGAGGTGAAAAGACAAAGACCTCATTTGGCAAAAAAAAAATCTTGTTTTATCACGACAATGCTCCGGCCCATCGTTCAGTCATTGCAATGGGGAAAATTTGTGAATTAAAGTTCGAATTGCTTGAACATCCACCTTATTCGCCAGATCTAGCACCCAGTGACTACCACCTGTTCCCTAATCTCAAACAATTTCTTGGAGGATGAAGATTTCACAGCAATGAGGAGGCCATTGATGCGGTAAACAGCTATTTTGAGGACCTTGATAAATCTCACTACAGAGATGGTTTAATTAAATTAGAACACCGGTATGACAAATGTATTAACCTTTCTGGAGATTATGTTTAGAAATAAAAAAAATAAAAAAAAATGTTGTTTTCATTGAGAGGCCCGGGACTTATCAGTCGACCCTTGTATACTACCTCTAACAATAAAGCATGAACTACAAAATAATTCATATTCTATAGCATACCTACAATATTACAATATAAATGTAAATGTCTTCACTCTCTTTTACTGCATTTAGTAACACACAAGTGACACAGCAAGTTCATATATCTGTTAATTGAATTTGAATATTTTGGAAACTAACCTCCTCAGCAGCAGCTTTGGATGACTTTTCCCTTCCATGCACTTCTCTATCAACTCTGCTACAAGCGTTTTGAGAATATCTGTGCAATATTCCATCTTGCTTTGAAGTGTCACCATTATTAATGATGCCACATTAACCCTGTAATTAAGTTTTACTATAATTACTAGTAGCTCCATATATATATATATATACTGGGTGCAGAAAATTGAGGAGTAGAAAGGCAGTACCAAAACAAGCCTTTTGAGGTTGGGAAGAAGCTTTTTTTACTGTGCCACGTGTGTCAACATTAAATTCATCACATTAGTGTCTCCAATTGTGAAATCTTTTTGTGGCAGCTCAGATGCAAACAGAATGCGCTCTTGGATGGTACAGTAATACTGAATGCTCATCTTGTCCTGTACAGCATGCGGTACACTATGCTCATATAAGGATTAGCTTCTCGTTGAGTACCAGCAATCATTAGTTGACACACATTTAATTTTGACTTGCAAATGAAGATGTTTCATAAGTCAGATTTCAATTATGTTCATGCAATGCTCTTGTTATCATACTGCATCTGCAACCTCAAAATGCTTAGTTTGGTACCCTACAAGTTTCTGCATATACCTTAAAGAGAATCAGACACCAGTTGAAGATTGATTAAGTCTTTGAGACAATCTCCCAAACAGTGTGATATAACATTGTTGTTGCAATTAAAAGCCAGATTCAGTTTATAAAACGTTATTTTATAAAATACCAGGAATAATGAAAGGATGCTTTGAAAAATGTGGATGGATTGTACTCTTATTGTAGTTAAACTGATCAATTTTAATATAGCCATTTTGCAACAATGACATCGACAACATTAAAGTTACAGAGGTTATCTGTGATCCATGACAGCAAGCTCCAAAGCATACAGTGTTGCTGCACTCCAACAGACAGAAGCAAATCTAAGGTCTGCAACGTGAGTGCTGGTAGTGTTTAATGTCCATTCTTACTACATATGGCACCACAGGTGTTGAACACTGATGACACATGAAATGAAATGAAATGATAGCTGGGAAAGGAAATTTCGGAAAGAAACATTCTAGGCCTAAGTTTAGGGTACAACTCCAGCAGTTGCCAGCTATGAGGACTGAGGAAAACCTGGAATAAACCTCAGCCAGGGAGGATGGTCCTAACATGATTTGAACTGCAAACCTCCCATTCAGGAATCCATGGCCAACCGTGTTGGTGCAATATAAGTGATGTGTACAGTAGTGTGCTCTCTTGCCTACATATAAAATGGTGCCAAAAAAAGAATCATTCTGAGAAGGATACATTACAACACTCTCTTATTTTGAGACAGTGAAGCAATGTAAGATATGTGGTTTCATCATCTTCAAGAAGGGCATCTCAAGTGTGCCCAATGAACTAATTATAGAGGGCAAAAAACAGCCAAATCCATGACTAGCCTCTACCATACATCAGAATTGATTTGAAATGTTGTGGTCCTCCTTGAACTTGGGCCCAAATCCAACAACACACCAGGCCATTTCATTGAAATCAGGATCTTGGTTATAACTGTGAACACCATTATCAACCAAGATTTGAACCTAAAAAAGTGGTACAAAAATGTGTTCATAAGCAGCAGTCCATACTACTAACAGCAGAAAACCTACGAACGCTGCCTTGCTGGTGAAAAGTGGGGCCATTATTCGGTATACTGGGACAAGCCCAAATCACTACACACATATCCACATGCTTGTTTTATTGCTTCAGAGTAACAAAATGCACCCAAGTCAGCACATAAGCCATTTACATAACATAGCACACTTGAACATTTATGTTCATTAGTGCCACTTTTATTACTTAAACACCAGTTACACAAAACCCATCACACCTGAGGCATTATGGGAACATTGCTGGTGCTGTTCCTTCTGCTGCCAACATTCCCAATTGGAAAACAGCTGAAGGTGTGGGCTATTGCCATAACTGGGTGGCCTAAGCCACAAAGCATAGCTCAACATTGAGGACCCTAAGCCGCAAAGCGTGGCTGAGGGATATTTTTTTTATAAGTAGAGGAGCGACAACAGGGCACTGTAGGATATGTGAGGCTAAACCCGAATGATCCAGCTACATTTTCATATGTTGGCGGCACCAGCAACTTTTACCTTGTTTGGTTGGCAACACATCACTCAAAATGTCACCAGTTTGACTACTTAAGAAGGATCACAAAAGAGGGAGAGTGGGTGGGCAAAATGACTTCATCGAGGGAACATCTCCTGCCTAATTAATCCCTCCTTTATTTCTGATGGGACTACATGCAAAAAAACATCAATTCTGTGATATTTTACTACTAAAAAACCCTTGTCACAGTATACCAAATAGGAACCAAAGTGGATATTTGTTGTCACTTTAGATTAAGTATATGCTCAGGGCAATATATTATCAACCAAGGGAAGAAAAACAGTGTAAAGAAACTAAGGAAAGTTTATCTAAGGGCTTCATGGTAATAGCAGGATATGGCTAAATGACAAGTTAACTATCTGTCAGATAGCTAAAAATGTGAAAGCCAACTAGGGCATTATCAAACATCCTGATCACAATTTTCTGAATAGAAATCTTAGCTCTCCATGGTGCAGATTCAAATAAGCTCTGGCTGCCATAGGATAAAGCTTCAACCCACCAATTTCTGGAATGTATGGTGAGAGAAATCAGTATTCAGCCTATTCCTTAAGGTGAGTCCACACTGTTTAATGTATCAACAGTTAACAAAACATTTCATTCCACATGTTAAATATCTTCAACATGTTGTAACTGGGAGCTTTTAATGTTCCATTCACACTGGCTGACTTGCTGGAACACTTTCAACTAAAAGCAAAATGGACTCCAGTGATGAGGATTTGGCTACTGCTATGTAAGGGAAAAGAAAAATAATGTGGATGAGGCTCTATCAGGTTAATCAGCAAAGGAGTGAAAATATTTTGAATGAGCTTAAAACTGAGGGCAATTTTGGCTTCAAAAATGTCTTGAGAATGACTGAAAGTGACTTCAATTTTGTTTTGAGCAAGATAGAACCTATAGTTCAAAAAAAGGATACACATTTGAGAGCAGCCATTCCAGCTGCTAGACTTTAGGCTTTTTTATATTTTTGCAGTTCTCTACTGTGTTTTGAGAGGAGTCAGGCTTTGCTTTTTTATTTTGTTTTTTGTTTTTTTTGTTGCTGCCTCTGGAACAACAATAAATTGCACACAGCTCTGTATCATTCCACAATGATACTCTCAACATAATATCATTGATTAATGAAAGTGTCTTTATTTTCATCCATTCCCTAGGTCATGGGTTCAAACCCAGTGGAGGGCGATGGACTTTTTCGGGCATAAAAATCCTTAGCATGGCTTCCTTCAGAAGGGAAGTAAAGCCGGTGGTCCCGTGCCATAGATTTGCAGCACGTAAAAGAACCTCAAGCCTGATAAAGAGGCCTCTGAGCAAAATTACCGGCCTTTCACGCCCAATATAGAATGGGATGCTAAGGACCACAGCAGTCAAAGAGCGTCCATAAATAAAACTCAATTTAATTTAATTTTTTATCCATTCCATAACGTCACATGGAGCAAACTAAATCGAAGATATGAGCAGAGAACAATACAGCTACTACTGAGCACATGATGAGAATAATGTGAAGGAAACGGAAGTATGCCATTGCCATGGTTACAGTCTGGAAACTTCCAAAGCTTGCCTGATCATATTCAAAGAGCAAATTGACCTAAGAAGTTTTCCATCGAAAGCAAAAAACATCCAATATGTTAAAAGTCAAGTGCAACACTTTCGGTTGCTCAGTAACATGTGAAGTCAATCCTGCAATTGAAATTTGGCCAACATGCAAAATGTTAACACATTGCACTTAACAAATTTTTCAAATGTTAATTGGTGTAGACATGGCTTTCTAACAACAGCCTTGTCGAATTACCTGATGCATTACCACTGGATTTCTGTGCATCTGGGTTAATGAAAAGGGCCCTTGGAAGCATAAGACCTCAAACTGTGGATGGTCTCTGGAAAGTTTGCCAGCAGGAGTGGAACAAATTAGACATGACTACTTTGCACCAGTTACTGTGGTGGAAACTATGATGTAGTGATAGCTTATGCTCAAAAATTAAATTAAATTTAGTTTTATTTATGGACGCTCTTTAACTACTATAGTCCTTAGCGTCCCATTCTGTATTGGGCGTAAAAGACTGGAAATTTTGCTTAGAGCCTCTTTATCAGGCTTGAGGTTCTTTAACGTGCCATAAATCTATGACACAGGACCACCAGCTTTACTTCCCTTCCAAAGGAAGCCATGCTAAAGATTTTTGCACTGAAAAAAAATCCATCGCCCTCTGCTGTGTTTGAACCTGCGACCTCGGGAACTAGAAGCTAGAGTGGTACCCCTAGACCACAGAGGATGACACTTATGCTCAAGGCTACCAAACTGAACATCATTGCTGCTGAAGGCATGGTATTTCATAATCAACAAGATATTTTAATTTGTTACCATAGATCACAAACAAGCTCAGTAAAGTTGCTAATTAAATGTAGCAAGTGAACAAGAATTTATGGATAACCAAGCATATAAATTTTAATTGTTTAAAACCTTCATCATCATGGATGCAATCATTTCACCAACTCATAGTGTCCTCTACATACTATCAGAAGGATGGTACTACCATCCTCCACATACAGTTAGAAGCTCTATGCAGATTTACATAACATCAATGTATTGCTATAAACAAGTAATATTCCCCAATTGGTAGCATACCTGTCTCTCATAGAGAAGTAGCGATTGCTCTCCAGTGTTCGAATGAAAAGAAGCAGGAATGTCTTGTTCATAATGAGCTGACCAAAGAGGCGAAGTCCTTTCTCCTTACGCAGAAGCTCTGGACGTTCCCACTGTAGTACCACATGGTCATCCATGTTAGGAAATAGGATCTTCATCGCATATGTGCGGTAATCTAGGAATGGTATACCTCCTGAGGTGAGATCTCCAGTAAGATCTGTCATTTCTGTCTGCAGTTCAGCAAATGCTATAAAAGAAAGTATTTATATTTAAAAGCTGGATAGAGAAACTTAAATACTCAAAAGTGCATCATTTGTAACTAAATATAACAATTACAAAAAAGAAAGCACCTTCAGGCAACATGAATATTTTCTTTTATTGAAAAAGCTCAATTGTCCATGACAGGGATTTTCATGATAGTGAAAGGAATGCATGAAGTAAAGTCACAAAGAGCCTAGAGTAGTCTATTATACTCGGGTACTTGATTTTATCATTTTTTTTCCCCTGCTACCAGCTAATATAATGGTTGCATAGAGCGCATGTCCTAGCTACCAACAACCAGCATGTTAGTCAGAGAATTCTGTACCCTCAGTAGTAATAACTGACATATCAGCTAGAGCTCTCTTGTTTTCCTTTGCTGTCATCAGTGATGGTTTGATTTCTTCTTTTCTTGTGTAGACATCTGTGTGCCCAGGGATGTACTGCATAACCTCTATATGATATGCATTTACCATAAATTTCATTAGTGATAGTGAAGTTGTAGGTTATGTGAAACCAAGTGCAAAATTCGAGGATGCTTCCACAAATATATCTAGCAGAAGTGAGAAAAGTAAAAAAAAAGCAGTGAAAATTGTTGTGGCTGGTGCAAATGATGTCTATAAAGGATAAAGCACACTGCTATAAATGCTCTAAATCAAGTTCTGCAAAGAGAGGAAATGAGGAAGACAGATGTAATAGTGGTGAACATTCCTAACAGGTACGATTTGAACTATAATTCATGTGTTAACAAAGAAATCCAGAAAACAAATAAAAAGGTGAAATTAAGTGCTCAGTGTACCCAAATGTAAATGTAGTGGACATTAGTAACCTTAAGCATGAGACCATATCAGGCATGGCTTACATTTGAAAAATAAGGGAAATCCACTCAGAGAAAATTGTCAGTAAAAACCCCTTGTAGTTAATTCAACTGGAAAAGTAGATAGTGTCCAATGACAAATTGTAAATTTGCATTCACCCTATGATGATAAAAACAGCATGCACAGTAACTTTACCCTTAGAGTATACCATCAAAACACACATGTGTCTCCAATAAAATGGAAATTTTATAAACAGTTTTAAATGAAATAATCCTCAGGTTATAGTACTTTCGGAACATGGCTTAAGGAAGGAACAGTTACATTTTGTAAACTTTATAAATTATGAATTAGTACGATGCACAGAAGTGGTAGAGTCTTATTGTATGCCAGGAATAGAGTGGGTAGAAATATGTGTAAAGATGATCTTTGAGGTAGCTACAGTAAAACTAAGCACAGAATTAGGGAAAGTATTCATTATTGGCATTTACAGATCCCCTAACTCAAATATACAAGAAATTTAATTCATTTGGAAAATATGCTGTACAAAATTATGTTTAACCAACACATCATAATCCTCAGTAGCTTTATGTGGACGTGGATAATACGGATCTTTGGGATATCATCGATAGCTTCAATTTAAAACTTGTTTCTCAAGGGCCTATTACAATCACAGATTACTCAACCAGCACAATAGATCACATAATAATGAATCTAAATGAAGCCAGATTTTGCACAATAACAATGAATTTCATGTGTCAGACCATAGGGTTCAAATTATAGATATTTATAACTGTTTTAGCCAAATGAAAGACAATATATTAGGGACACACGAAAATGTATCCTAAATAATCTAAAATATATGCTTGCTAAAGAGGAATGGGCAGAAGTATATAATGTATGCGATACGCATGAAAAATGCAAATTTATGCAAAAATTTACTTTCCACTTAAATAAAACTTGCCCTCAATCGAAAAGATCAGTTAAGCATGATTCAGTGCTTACATTAATACCTACAATTAGAATAAAAAACAACATAGGAAAGTGTGCACAAAAAGTAGACTGCATTAAAGCACACAATTTATATCAAATTAAATTTGTTGTCTTGAAAATGGTTAACACCACATTCTTTGTTATTGATTTGAATTTTCAAATACTTACACTCCTTGCAAGTGATAAGTCGCTGTTTGTTTTTTCTCATGGTCATGCAAGGAGCATGGAATTTCAAAGCCATTGCATAGCATTCTGCTTTTAAAAAATTTGACTATCGCCTTAGCTTACTGTAATCTTCTTATACTTTCAATGAAAATTTATCTTGCAAGAAGTAAACAGAAAAATAAGCCTTTGTAAGAAGAGTTAGTAGAGGAAGTCATGTGAATCCAACACATCAGATTGTTTTTTGTGCACCAATTCTTTGGAAAAAGCATTCCTTTGAACTGTTTCTATGATGTTTTTTCATTTCATTTTTATTGATCCAGTTAATTGTTACGTACAGAAGTACAGTCAATGTTGGACATGTCAAAGTAAGATAACAAAATATTTACGAGATATTACAAAAATTAATAAACCAAAATATGTATATGTTTACAAAAAAATAAATTATGATTACATATGTACAAAAGGTGCAATCAATACTGGACACGTCAAGGTAAGATTACAAAATTTATCAAATCAAAATATGTATAAGTTTCCAAGAATAAATTATAATTACATGTTAAAGTGCTTATAAATTCTCTTTAGTTAAGAATTCTTGAATAGAGTAAAAACAGTGGTTAATCAGATATGCCTTTAAAAAGTGTTTGAGAGTATTTTCTTGCTTAATTCCTTTCATAGATTTTGGTAGACAGTTGTATATCTTTAGTCCAGAATGTAATATACTTTTTTGGCACAGAGAGGTATTATGTTGAGAAATATGTAGATTATTGGTTCGCCTTGTATTATGCTGGTGCATTGTTTCGTTCCTCATGAAGGGGGAATCTGTATTGTTTGTAGTTTTGTGGATGAACATTATTGTTTCAAATATATAGATGCAAGGGAGTGGAAGTATGTTTAATGATTTAAACATGGGTTTACATGATGATCTTGAACTTGCTCCAGTCATGGCTCATGTATTATATCATTCTCCTTCTTGGGCAGTTCACCAATCTGAAGGCTGGGCTTTTGAAGACTGCAAGTTTATGTGAGCTCAGGTTGTGTTTGCTCCCTGAAAATCTCATATTCTAGCTTTTTATGGTCTTGATGATTTTTTATGTCTAAGTTGGTTGTTGGTTCTGATCTCCATTGTAAATTTAACTGAGCTATCTGGTAGGTTTAGTAGTTTACTCAGTGATATAGCAAGTTACACTATTTTATTAACTAATTCACTTCACTGTGATCATCCAAAAAAGTTATTTGTGAATAGTTTAAGGTGTTGTGTTATGACACTTATTACAGAAGCTAAGAAACAAAACAGGTCCTACCTTCTTTACACTCTGCTGCCACTCGCAGCTCCAGAATGTCCATCTGCTCCTGCATATTTTTAAGAACTCGATTGCTTTCTGTTGATTTACGTCTATATGCAATGAGGAATGCAATGAATATCACAAGAAGTAGGACAATGCCAGCTATGACACCAATCAGAGCGGGTTTAGAAAGTGGTCCATTCAACCCAGCTGGAGATGCATAACTCAGCTTTCCAATAATATAATGCAGATTGCCCATTCCCACTTCAACCTGTAACAAATAAAAATAAATTGTTAACCTCAATGTTTTTGAACAAAAGATAATGTTTTAATTTGAAGATTGAGAAGCTAGTAACAGTGATGAGTCATAATTTAAAATAAAGAGAGTCGGAGGTTGTTACATTATGCCCACTTACAAATTGAGTTTTATTTATGGACGCTCTTTAACTACTATGGTTCTTAGCGTCCCATTCTATATGGGCGTGAAACACCGATAATTTTGCTCAGAGGCCTCTTTATCAGGCTTGAGGTTCTTTTACGTGCCGTAAATCTACGACACGGGACCACCGGCTTTACTTCCCTTCCGAAGGAAGCCGTGCTAACGATTTTTACGCCCGAAAAAATCCATCGCCCTCCGCCGGGTTTGAACCCGCGACCTTGGGAACTAGAGGCTAGCACGGTACCACTAGTCCACGGAGGACGACTGTGCCCACTTACAGTACTTAGACCTTAGGATCCATGAATCACACATAAGGTTACCGGAAGTTTTAGGACAACCCCTATGGGAAAATTTATGGTCAAATTTCCTTATGATACTAAGCAAGAAAATGAGCACCAAAACAAAGAAACTAAACCACCTAATATTCAAATAAAAAAATTCCCCTAGACATAATCATAAACAGAAGACAGTACATAAACACAACCAGAACAATGAACCCACAACAAGCCAATATGTAGTTAACCTCTCAAAAGAATCATTCACTAGCACTGAATTATCTGTCTTGAACAATGGCCTAAAAATCTGTAAAACATTCACTAAAACTACAGAAAACTTTATTGCTGATATTGAAATAGCCTCCAATCACCTAGCAGAGAATGATAAAAGAATAATAAAATCACAATGTGAACCAATATTGGACCAGATACAAGCCCAAAAACACTACATACCACACAGTTGAATCCATTAGCACAACTCGGATCTCATAAGGAGCATGATAAACAAGAAGAAGAAACTCAAGGCAATTTCACATACCACCACTCTAACACCGCTCTCAAACACAAATTGGAAATACAAGAAATTCACATACCACCCTTGGGCCTTTAGAAAATTTCAATGAAACTTCAACAAATTTAACATAAGACTAGCTCCACAGAACAAATTCATCCTGAAGAACTTGCTAAACACACCTCTCAAAAATACCATCCCAAACACATTAAAATCCGGAATTTACCAGATTAGTTGTGATGAATGTGAGAAATACTACATAGGAAAAACTAAAAGAAACTTGGAAACCAGACTTAAGGAACACCAAAGGAACATAAAACTAAAACAAATAGAGAAATCCGCTGCATCACACCATTTTGGACAAAAATCCACAACATTGGTCAAAGTATAAAATTGTTAAAACCCCTCACCACACCAATAGAATTGAACACCTGGGAAAAAATACACATCATCAAAAACGGCAACAACGTCATTAATTTTGAAATCCCGCCTGTGAACAATGTGTTAAAACTTTGTGCCCCCAACACCAGATGGCAACAGGTTCAGAATCTGCAGGAAGAGGAAGAGAGGATACGGGAGAAAGCGACCTTTAGTCACCCAGTCGTTGATGATGAGTATGAATGCCCTCGAAAACGTTTCTGTTTTATACAACTTTTAATTAGTGAAGGTGAGTGTAAAAACGTGTGACTCAATCTACCATCATGATGAATACTTCACTGTTGATAGTGATCTGTTTTTAATCTTTGATGAATTCAGGTTTTATTTACATAAGTTATAATGTATAGCAGCCACGGTCATACAAATTGAATGAAGAATGCAGGAAAATGATACAGCCAGAAATGATAGAGCGAGGTTCAACTTTTGTAAGACATTTTCCAGAATATTCCTCTATTCTAAGACAAAGGTGCATAAGTAGTACATGAGTTCTGTACCTTTTTGCATGAAACAATACAATAAGATGTTGGTCTACCATTTTCAATGAGAAGAGGAAAGGAAAATAACTGTGGAACTTAATCATAAATACATTGTTCTTTCATACAAGCCATGTATAGGCCAAGGTTGGAAAGTAGAATCAGACTAATGCCAGTTATGGTACTGATTTTCAGTCTGATTCTACCTTTTCAACTTGTATTGTTTTGGCCCCTGTAAATATGAATCGACCAATCTAGTAGGAGTAATTGTGGTTATGTAGTTGGAACTATGTTTAGTTATACAAGGCAAGTGTATTCAGAAAGTCTTTACAGGAGAAACAAATGCTGCACTGCCAGTTTGGTTCAGTGAAGTTGTATAATGAAAAAAGGAAAGAAGATACAAATAGAGTTATCTGTGATTACTCTTAGTAATATGTAAATTTCTATTTAAAATCCTTTTAGCCTTCAGCTGGAGATTTTTAAACTTTGAAATGTAATATTTTGAAATTTGGGGTAGAACACATAAAAATGACATCTAAGAGTTGAAGCTTTCCTAGCAATGTATGTACATTAGAAACCAAGAGCATCTAGACTATGTAAGACTTGCATCTACTTCGACAAGTATGCAGAAAGGAGGTATTATAAAATTTAAAAAATCTGCATAACAATTGTTGAAGACTTTTCTTAAACACTCTTGTAGTATAAAGAACACTTTACTTTAGATTTATTTTAGTGAAAAATTATTTTGATAAACAATGAATGATTCCCAGAAACTAAATTTCTTTCGAAAAACAATGAATTTATCGTTACTGCAAGCATTTAGAATATACAAATTTTGCTCTGTAATTTTTTTATCAGCATTTTTCCTCCCATTATGATTAATTACTATTAGTAAAGCTGTTGCTTTAACTTTACAAAGAAGTTAATTATAATTTTATGCAGATTTCTATGTAATGTAGACTAACCACAACTTGAGGCAATTCTTGAAGATTGGGGCGGCCATCCTCATCTATTCCAGGAGGTTGCTGGATTGGAGGACGGCATGTAAGTTGCTGACGTGAGAGTGAAGTTACATTGCACAAACTGTTCCCAATCTTAACAGTTACATCAGATTCCTGACAAGCTCTGTCCAGATGTTGGCCCTGTAGTATCAGAAAATAAGAATCGACATTCATTTGATACATTCATAACATAAACTTTGATTATTTTGTAACAGATTCCATAGTTGTGCTGATGTATTAAAATGAAAATATGCCAGCATGCAGTCCCATAATACCAATTGAGTCAAAAAACAAACCAAACATACACAGAAACTTTTATTACAGAAGAAGCCAAACATATTATTGCCAACTTCAAGTCACACACTTCTGCCAACATCTGTACCACTTTTTGAAACAGTCCTGCATTTTTACAATTTCCACAGAGTGCACATCACATATGTCCACCTCTTTGACCAAAATGAACCTCCTATACTTGAGGATTTAATATAACCATGTCGGCAAGGTACAGAAGTTGTCCCAACAACTTCAGTCTGTCATGTGTGTTTGGGAACTTATGCTATGCTGCATAGAAGCAAGGCAAAGAAGTTGCCTAAATAGAATGGCAGAGCTGTTTAAGTTTGGTTAATTTTTTACTCTAACAGTACTTATCGAAGCCTCAATTTTATCACAGATTTCAGCTCAAATAAATTGTAATTAATAGTAACTTACTTCATAAATTCTATTTTTAGTGCTACTTAGGGCTTGAAAAACGATCTCCAGTTAAAAGCAGTGGTTTGCTAACCTGTGGTTATTGCCAATCTGCTGGTTAAATGAAGTGCACCATATTACAAATGCTAGTTAACTGTAGGTTAATTAACCTAGAGCTTGTTAACAATTGGTATGTGCAACATTTTTGTGCCACCTAGGTGTAAACTTGTAGCATTAGATCTTCTAAATAAACTTTCTATTGTCATATTCTTGAGCCTGCCATCTGATTTATGTTTACAATAAAATCTAAACTATTTATTAAATTAGTGTATTGGGCTTTTGTGATTAATACAGATTGTTTCAGATAGCTTGATAATAGGCTGGATGCATTCAGAAATGTAATAAAGCATACTTGCTCTTAATATTATTATTTGTATAGGTTAGGTAGTGGCACATTCCTAAACATTAAGCTATAAGCCTATATACAGTGAGCCAAAAGACCCCGAACCTGCTGCGCAGTGTTTTTCCTGTCTGCATCCTCGGCGCTCGTTGCTGTCTGCCGCTATCATAGAAAGGCGCGGATAAAACCATACAACATTTTTAAAACTATTTTTAAAGGCTTTACTTACCAACTTTACGAAAGGAGATGCTGAAACTGGCTGCCGTTGTTGTCCATACATTTTTGGCACCTCTTTAAGAAACTATCCATCACTCGCTGTAGTACACGAGAAATTTCCTGGCAGATATTTTGTTTTAATTCTTCCAGGGTGTGTGGGTTTGTCTTGTACACTTTATATTTTAAGTTAGCCCGGAGGGGTATTTTATGAACAATATTACCGACTGCGCGTGTTTTTCCACTGGGCGTGTGGAAATATGATAAAAACATGATAATGCACTGCTGCTATAAACAAAGTTTATATTATACACTCAATGTGTATTTATTTATGATTCGTATGTGTTAACTCGGTCAGCTCGCCAAGTGAAAGTACGATTTGCAGAAAGATTTCCAGGTGTAAAAGTTCCAGGCCATACAACAATCCATGAACTTTACAGTAAATTTCAGGCCACAGAAAGTGTTCAGGCTAAGAAATCTAAAAGACGGCATTCGGTTCTTACCAAAGAAACATTAGACGACATCGGTCATGATGGATAGTTTCCTAAAGAGGTGCCAAAAATGTATGGACAATGACGGTGGCCAGTTTAAGCATCTCCTTTCATAAAGTTGGTAAGCAAAGCCTTTAAAAGTAGTTTTAAAAATGTTTTGTGGTTTCATCTGTGCCTTTCTATGATAGTAGCAGATGGCAACGAGCACCAAGGACACGGACAGGAAAAACACCACGCAGGTGGTTCAGAGTCTTTTGGCTCACTCTGAATAAGGGATATGCCATTAGTTTAGTTTAGTTTGATAATGAGTTTGGACTAGATTAGTTGCATTTTGGTTTCTCCATGAGCCAAATCCTAATACTATTGAGAAACTAAAGCGTAACATTAAAAATAGCATTCACACTATCGCCACTGAGGAATAGACATATGTATATTTGAATCATTTAAGATGGGCACAGATGGGTTTGGATGCAGCTGGAGGGTATTTATTATATTTATTATGAAGGTTAACAAGGACATTTTGGTTATTCATTTCATTGCGCTTCTTTTGAAAAGGGTTTGCTTTCGAATTAAGAAAGATAATCAAGGTAGATGAGACAGGCAAGTTATTCAAGCCTAGCCCTTTACCTGTCCTGTACTGCATATTACTGACAGAGAAATAAATATTTTCATTTTAACACAATGATGCAATATTTGATGAAAATTTATTTTAAAAACTAAAGAAAATTGTTAGCATCAGTAGTATAATTTCCTTAGTAAACTTGTACAAATTTCTATTTTGTGCACATACCATTTAAAGCAGTACTTTCTTATTGGCCTGAAAAATGTTAAATACGATTTTTTCTCTGGTTAGCTGAAACACTGACAAAAACTTTGACACTGTTTTTGAAATTCAGAAGTATGTACACAAAGCTTTCATTTTTCTTTCATTTTAGCACTTAGAATCATTTTAAAAAAATTAACATAATTTCATCTAATTGTGCTTCATTTTTCTGGAGTACCTCTTAAGTGAATACATAAATTTTGGGACTAAGCAGTAAAAAGTTGTACTTACATTAATAGTTAAGTAATCACTTTTATAATATTTTACTTCTTCATCAAAAGGCTCATATACTGGATTGGGATACAGTAGAAAGGAATTATATCCCTCCTTCACTGAAAGATTCTGGACTCCAGTAACATTATCCATTCGAAAACCATATTCCAGATGCAGAGGATGCTCTGCGTCAAGGGGTTCTTGAACCTCAATGCTGGGAGATGGACATGCCATGTTGGAGTTGCTCAGCACCACACATTGCTACACAAAGTTAAGCATATTTTAAATCACATATATTCATGTGAAAGAATAAAGCAATTAAAATAGTATAATTCTTTTTGATCTTCTAAAAATAAATTTATGTCAAAAGAAAGCTGCTACTGCCAAAGGATCTCAAATCCCACTTAGTACTATGGATTTGAGCCCAAGTCATTATTGTGGAAGGTCAATGTTCTAAGCTTTCATAAAAATGAAATATTACTTATGTTTGAATAGCCAACTGGCTTGAATTTTGTGGCATTACTTGTTAAACACTTCAAGGGCCTTTGCTCTCCTCTTTATCTTGTTCTTTGAAACATGCCTTAAGTATATAACAAGAAAGTGGAGTTAGTATTATAAAAATCAAGTCAGTTTAACTCTTCCACTTTACTGTTACTAACTTCAAAATCCCTCATCAATTAAAAAAAAAAAAATGGTGCAGGAGTATTCTGTAAACATTTTGCACAGTATCTAACGTTAGATGAAACATCAAACCACTATGATGGAGAATTAACAGCTATAAAAGCAACATTACAGAACATTTTATATAGACCATACATAAAACAAAAAAAAATCATCTTATCAGGTTCAAAATCAGCCATAGATGGGATAGTAAATTACAATAATAAAACAACAAGAAATATTAAAGAAATAAGAAGCCTAATTAAAGCAGTTGAAACTGGAAATCATGTCACTCTACAATGGATCCCAGCTCATGTCGGACTTTTGGGCAATGAACATGCGGATCAATTAGCAAAGAAAGGTGCAATACAACAAATAAAACTTGTAGGACAAATAAAAATAAATAAACAATTAAACAACATTTTAAAAGACAGCAGAGACTTGATGAAGAAGATAAATTAAAAGATAAAGATTATAAGAACATTAAAGATAGAGTTGATATACAAAAATTGCCAAGGAAGACTGCAGTGACCTTATTTAAGATGGCAACTGGCCATGATTGCCTCGCAGAACACCTCTACAAGATACGATATACCTACCTACACCCAAGTGCACTCTCTGTGAAGAAGATGTCATCCTGAACAAACAGCATCTCGCCAAATGCAAAGGCCTTAAAAGTGATAGCTTACAGACTTTATATTGGGAAGCCAGAGGGAAAATTATGCAGATCAATTAATTCCCAGTGCCATTGGTGAACAGCAACAACTTCAAATCAGAATTTTGTCATTTCAAAATTAATTTTCTTTGTTTCTTTCTTTTTTTAACTATGAAGTTATGAAACATGCTCTGGAGACCGTTCATCACCATCATCATCTGTCATGTCAAGGAATTTCACTGTGTTTTCCCAAATACTATTTGTGTATATATGAACATTTACAACTTGTGAGTTCCTATTTTGATTAACTTGGAATATCTTTTATTTAATCTCAGAGTTTTGCTCTGAGCTAAAGAAGGTAATTATCAAAATCTTGTACTGAAAATAGATTACACACCACACTTTATGCTAGTTAAGAAATACATAATTACATACACCTGCCTTTGAGAGAGAAAGTGGAGAGGCATAATACACTTCTAAATGATACTTACACTTCCAAACATCTTGTCCTTATAGTAGACGTACATCTGGGGATTTTGAATATAGGCCAAATTCTTCCCAGAGACAGAAATTCTTATGCCTCCTGATGGAATTCCTTTAGGAATCTTTATCTATAAAATAAAACACAGTTAACATTAATATTTACTTGTTTATGCATTTTCTTTACTGAATTAAGCAATTTTATAACTACAAACCATTACATATACATATCTCTAGTTAATGTAAAAGAAAATGTAACAGTCAGTTTTATTTGGAGGTTTCTCAAACCACTCATTTAATTTGAATGATGTTTCAATGGTTGGTTGGTTTACAATGCTCCCCATATGGTTGATGACTTCCAGGGAAACCTCATTCTACCAAGTGATGTATTGGCTTTATTTATTAATTGAAGGCACCCAGAGGGTGGAGTCTATTACCTCCAGTGAGGGGGTGATAATGGTAAATGGCAATGGAACAAGAGGATCTACAGCTTTTACTGTGGACTCTGAACCACGTTGGGCCTTGGGGATACTTCGCATGAGCTAGTCAGAGGCGAAGGTTAAGATAGGGCCAACTTAAAATCACATCCCAGAGCCGGGAATCGAACTACAGACCCTCAGCATGAGAGCCCAAACAAAATCACTGAGCTATCCTAGTGCTCCCTGATGTTTCTGTGACCGACATTACTACATCTTGTAAGCACATTTTATTCTTTAAAAACAAATTTTACTACTAAACTGATACTTTACAGCCTCCATGTGTGTTCTAAGTGCTGATGTTACATGGCTGTCTTGATCTTACCGAGTTGTTTAGCACTGAACACTTTATCTCAATGTCCTAGGAATTGACTGATTGGTATTCAGATGTAAGAATGCCTTAATAAAATTAAACATTACAACTGGAGAGAGTAGCCCTTGGTTATTGTTCACTGAAGAATGCAGCAACATGATGTCCACTAACGATATGACCACAGCATATTATTGTTCTTCCACACATCTGTGCATATGCTAAAGTTGGAGAGGTAGAATCTGATTGAAAACATCAATGCCATAGCTGGAATTTGAACCAAGGAACTTTGGCTTATCATGCAGCTGCACAATGACAACATGCCTGCGTGACATTAAATTCTCCAACTGATTCACATTTTTCCTGGTGAACCACAAGGCATTCTTAAATTCATTTTGAGATAATATATCCCAATGGTGACTTATGTTTCTGCAATCTTGTGCTGACGAGTTGCCATGGTATAAGAATGATCCTGTCGTAAACAATAAGATGGAGTGGACTTAACCCGCCACATGTTTGACGTACATGTATGAACATAAGTTTGGCAACACTAGCTGTAGCAGTACTAACTTCTTGACAATAAATTGAGTAAGACATTGCCAATAACTTATTAAATCTCTGTGTTAAAGAATTACTATTATCATGTAGAAGCATAAAGTTACGCTTCAGGATTACTTTCTTAAGCATTGGGAAACAATGCGTGATCATTTGCCTCTCGGTACATCTTAAAATTTGCCTCAGCTGTGTTTTATTTCAGCAGATTGACAGTCCTGCTCCATGATGATAAGCTGACAGCTTTTAAATTGCATATATGCAAGTGTTCTGGGCTTGTGAAGTTGTGAGAAGTGTAAGAAATGCAGTCTTAAATATCAAAAGTGACTCTACACATTAAACAATAGCAGCTGAATCAGCATTCACCTCGAGACCTACTTTGTTCCAAGAGGGCCGTATGGTATAGGAATACAACATATGTATTATACAACTGTTTCATAAGTAATACAAAGTTAGGCTGAATATTATTTAACAGTAACAAGTTAATATTGTATAACTGTGCCTGTCTTCGGTTTAATCTATGTCTGTATGCTTATGTATATTTCTGTTGTTAACATTCCTTTCAGAATTTAGAAGCCCAGAACATATCTGTGGTGTATGTGCAGGATACAGAGAAATGAATTTAAACATTTCTAGTTTGTTCTCTCCCTGAAACTAGTTCACACCGAGCAGTGATTAGAAAAATACTTTACTTCTTAGAGGGGATTATTGTGTGAAAGCAAATAAAAGAAAACACCCATGAACTTCCCTCCACCAATCAACGGCCTAGGTGTGTTCTATCTCAGTCTCCATCTCTCTCCCATTTGTTTACAAGAGGATCATTCTTGGGTGAGACAGATATAGCTTTTGGTTAGAGCAGCAGCATGGTAAACTAGAGAGCTGTGGTTCAAATCCTGGCTATGGCATTGCATTTTTCAGTCTGATTCTACCTTTCCAGCTTTGGCCTACACATGGCTTATGTGGAAGAACAATTAATTAACATTGACCTAATAGTGCTTAACTGTGAAGCCTGGGACTTAAAGTACTTATGAGATTGTAAGTCGCCATTGGGGCATGTTATCTCAAAATGAATTTTCAGAATGCCATTTGGTTTATTGTGAAAAATGTGTCATTGGGGAATATAATGTTGTGCCGGCACGTTACCATGGTAGCTCAGTTGGTTAGAGCATCAGTACAGTAAGATGAAGATCCGTGGCTCAAATCCCAGTAAATGGCACTGAATTTTTCGGTCTCATTCTACCTTTCCAACTTTAGCCTACACAAGGCAATGTGGAAGAACAATTAATTAACAGCGACACAATAGTGGTTATAACTTGGGACATTTAACAATAGCACTGACTTGGTGGGGCACTGTTATCATGCTTACATGAAGTAGCCTGTATTCGCTATACACAACAGGGATAGTTGCCACATTGGCCACAAATAAACAATCCTAAATGTCCCGAGTAATGCTCACAGGCTTTTGAGTTGCCATAGGGGGTATGTTATCTCAAAATAAATTTCAGAATGCCTTGTGAGTCACTTGGAGAATTTAATGTTGTGCCAGCATGTTGCCATTGTAACACAGTTGGTTACAGCAGCAGCATCATTGGTTACAGCAGCAGCATCATAAGCCAAACATGCATAGTTAAAATTCTGGCTATGGCATTAAATTTTTCAGTCTGATGCTACCATATTATGGTGCTTCAGTGCAGAACTTGGGGGAATGTATATGCAACAAAACAGCTAAATATTGGAATTATCAAGTGCATCTTCATTGGATAAGATGCCTTTGGAAATAACAAAAAAACCCTCATGCAGCATTTATACACACATTAAACTTTCTACAAGTATGGTAATATATATAATGGCATTTTCATATTAAGCTTTTCACTTATGTGTACCCATTTACAACCACTCCAAAACCATGTCTTTGCTTAAGTACGTATGTTTATTATTGCTTTTCACAGCTGTAATAAAGAAACATGCTTGCTTTCCATATTGCAAGCTTGGACAAGATTCTTGGTTGGGATGTGTTAACTGGGTGGGTTTTTTAATCTTTTTTTTAATCCTTAAAAAAGATAGATGCCAGGTAACTTCAGCACCAAGGACCCTAAGTTTATCTGTGCCAAAACCCACTCCATTCATCTCTTGCAAAGTCTTAGTGACAAAATCTAGCATTAAACACAAAAAAGAATGGAAAGTGAGAGATAAAAGAAATAAAAATATGTTTTATACTCACATGACTTTCTTCACCCAATATAACTTATTTTTATGTAGCCTCTACAGATTAGGGATGTGACAAACAGTTATTTTTGAGTAATGGCTATAACTGTGGCAGTTACAGTGTGTTAGCGGTTACATGTAACGGTTACCAGTAATGGTTAAATTATTTGTTTTCATGGATGCGCGTGCACATGCACACACACACACACACACCAAGATTTATTTCTCTATGTTGCCTTTTCCCTATTGGCTAGGCTATTTGCGCTGTAAGTGTGCCTCTGTTAGCACGTGCAGATGGGAACAGCCGTGAGTAAATGAAAAAATCATCACATTTATGCAAATCGAGGTTCAAAGCATGCAGATGTACAGTATTAATAAACAATATTCAACTTACAATTATGGTGAGTTTGGTAATGAGGCAGCCCTTTTAACTTTGAAGTTTGATTCGGGAAATACTGATTTAACCCTGTCGTATATCTGTCGGTTCTTCATTGTTCTTTGCCATGCAAGGTTAAAGGCATAAATATCCATAATAACAAGTCCAAAAGAGTGGAAACACACATCTTTGCAGTGCTTTTCGAATTCGAAAGCGGGAGAAATTTCACATTTCTTTAAGAAATCTTAGAGTATATTCATTCATTCATTCATTCATTATCTGTTTACCCTCCGCTTATGTAGGACTTACGCCCCCCAGGACTTACAGGCGGGTGCCTGGGGTCAGAGGCCCGTCGAGGAGCAGACACTCATGGATCAGACAGAACAGCCAGGATGGGTGATCAGCCCGATGCCTGGTATGGGATGAAGGAAGTAGATGAAACGAAATGTTGGTGAAATGGATGAAAGGAAAGGTGATGATGGAGCAGTTGGTGGAATGAATGGCGGGGGAAACCGGAGAACCTGGAGAAAACCTGCCCAGACGCCGCTTCGTCCACCACAAATCCCACATGCAAGTCCCTGGAATTGAACCTGGGCCGCCTCGGTGGGAGGCGAGCGGTCTAACCACTCAGCCACGGCGCCGCCCAATCTTAGAGTAAAGACTTGCTGAAATTGTGCAACTCTGGATCTTGATTCACCACTGTTAAAATTTATGTATACTGTTGTTTGAGCTTAATGGCCTCCGCATATTTTGCTACTAAACAGCATTAATTCTTTATTCATACCCATCTACTCGTGATGTATAAAAACTTGTGCACCTATAATCATATGTAAATAACCATCTTAATGCAATGCATGCAGCTCTGCTGTCCAAGTGCTGACTGACCTGTCATCTGTGGTCTGTGATCTATATTCGAAGTGATAAATAATGCACTTTAATAAACAAATATGTACTTACAACCCCATTTGAGGATGACTTTGAGAAGTTGAGGTAACTAGCTCCCGTAAACGATTCCAACTCAATGATGTCACCCAAGCTCAGTAAGCATTTCTAGTAACCATTAATGCGACAACAAGTTGTCTTCGTTACTTTGGTAACCATTAATGGGTTATTAGTTTACTTTGTATTCATTACTTTGGTAACCATTAATGGGTTATTAGTTTACTTTGTATTCATTACTTTGGTAACCATTATTGGGTAACTAGTTACTTTGCATTCATTACTTTGGTAACCGCTTCTGGGTAACCAGTTACTTTGTATTTGTTACTTTTGTAACCGTTACATTACTTTCTGCACATCCCTACTACAAACTACTCTTATGAAACCTTATTTTTCTATCTACTTCGTTTTAATTGAGATAAACATTTGCAGTTGTGCTTCATTATACAATTTGTTGTATGTACAAGGGGAGAGAAAATGGCATCAATAGTTCATAAAAGCTAGTCAGTATATACTGACAACTGACTAGTGACAGCACTTTAAGAAAACCATGGTTTTGGAATATTCAAACCAATAAAAATGGATATCTTGAAAAGGCTGATGCCACAGAAAAAGTTACTTGAAATAAATTGTGTGTTTTAAAATGGTTTACATTTTTGTGGAGTATGTTTTCGTCTGTTTCTTATGGTTCACTCATTTTACAAAATTATACAAAATTCCTTCCGAATGAAGACTTAACCCACTTCCCAGAATATTCAAGATATACATTTCATTTATCATGTAAATATCTTAAATATATGGCATATTAATCAAAATCATTAAGAGCCAATTTTGAGAAAATAAAAAATGAACATTTTTCATGTAAAGCATAGTTTGGAGTGGGGGGATTTTCTTGCAAATCTTCATGTTGCCTTTGGAAGATACTAAACTTGAATACAAAGTTTGGTATTCACTCTTTTCATTTTTGAAATCCACACACTTGCATTAATACATGTGTGCAAAAATACATTTTTGGGGGCGGGGGGTTCATGAGGGTTCAAAATGTTATTTCTGATAAAATTCAACATTAAACTTTTGGTGGGATACATTACTTCCTCTACTTAGAGTAAGCACTTAGCAGAGAAAGTGAAAATTGCTGTAGGAAAAACATTTACACATGTGCGCAGAGTATTTTCTTCACAGGAAATCCAATGGTTCAACAGAAGATATCTTCTTGTCAATTGTAAGAACATTTTTATAGGCCATGCTAAAGGAGACTATGACAGAAAAATTGTCTAGTTCTTACCTGTCCTGCAACTCCAGATTCTGCTGATTCTATGGTAGGATCCTCAACATATTCAAATAGTTCTTTATCAAACATCCTGTCACCTTTGTCAAATTTCATCCGCAGTTTCCCACTTCTTTGTCGATCAGAAGCACTTGTTACGCACAATGCCTCTTCAGGTTTTGTCCTGAAAGCAAACAACATTTTTCTAAATTATCCCACTTGCTATATTTTTTCAGTAAATCACATTGTTATTTAGGAAGATCATTTGCACTTCACTGTGTACCACTTGCAGTGTTTTATTTTTTAATCTTTAAATATTTTATTCAACTACGGAATCTATGTGAGATTAATAACCTTCATTATTGAAGCTAGCAACTCTGAGCATTAATTCTGTATTAAAAATGCTGAATACTCACTTTAAAATTATAACTTTGAACCCAATATAATTAACCTTTAGCAGACTATTTTTTAATTTTGTATTTATTTTTATTTTTACTGCTGTGCAATACAGTGTCAGAGCATAAATGAACAATTTCAATGTAAATAAGTGTCATGCATGCATGCGCACGCGCACACACACACACACACACACATGCATAAAAACCATGACCAAAGAACACTTCAGGAATGTTAAGTTAGAAGAAGAAGAAATTAAAACCATAACCTAGATGCAAATTCAAAATTACTAAAAAACGTGACAGGATGCAACAAAATTCACAACATGGGAAAAAATTTTAATATGGTAGACAAAAGACTGTGTGACAAATTCTGAAATCCCACCAGTTGACATTCTAGTGAAGAAGTTCATTGTTCCACCACCAGAGAGAAGGTGCAGTCAACTACAACCAGCAATGGCAATCGGACTCCCAAGGATGAAAATGGAAGCAATGGCTCCCAAATTAATTAAAGTGTAAGTGACGTAGACTTACAAAACCGATTCCACAACTATACAAGTATGTCAAGTGAAGACTTCGAGCAGATGTTAAAAACACTAACCATATGCTTGAATATAAATCTGCAGTCCTCTCTGGGTCATTCTTCGTTTGTTGGAAGGCAATCTGATGCGGCAATTCTTCAGGTGGAGTGACATCTATTGTATAAACTAAGCTTTTTGCATAACCTCATACATAAAAATCTAAATGCTTTAAATCTGGTGATATGGCAAGCCCTGTACAGGTCCTCCTAACCAGCATTCACTATAATATCATCTGTTTAGATTATTGTCTCATACATAAAAGAATGTGCTGGTGCAACATCATGCATCAACTACATCTGATGGCATTCTTGCAGTCAATTTGGAAGATCATTCCACAAAAAGTACAAATACCGCTCTCCAATTAGCTTGTTTGGGAGAAAATAAGGTCCAGTTATATGGCCACCAATTATTCCTGCCCAGACATTGAACATGAAATGTTTTTGATGCCATGCCTCTTGCAATGTGTGATGACCAACATTGGGCATGTGACAGTTGCGCAAATTAAAAATACCATCACAGATAAACCTAGCTTCATCTGTAAACAAAATGCTGTTTAAAAGCTGAGGTTTCTGGCACTCTATTGCTCCATCTGCTGACAGAAGGTTGCTACGAGAATGAAGCTGTATTTTTGAGACTTGATATGCGCTGAATATGGGGGAACAGTAATTCCCTATGTAAAATTTGCTACACACTGCTCCAGCTTACTCACTTATTCTTGCAAAGGAACCTTCCTAGTGGAAGTTTCTGAATTTACATCCATACATTCCAACATCCTTTCTTCTACATCAGGTGCTTTGGATCTCGGGCATCACACTGACAAGAGCATCCCAAAAATATCACATTCTGAAGAACTAAAGGTGATCAAAGCTGCCATAGCCTACATTGAGCAGCAAAAGAGTCTATGTTGCTTGATCTAATGCCCCTACAGTATTGACATAATACCGCAGTGTCCAAGAAAGGCAGAGATTAGCCTAATTAACTATGGAATATTTTTTTCAAAAGTAAACTCATTTAATATTGTAATCTGTTTATTGTTTAATTCAGCTGCATAAAGTATTCAATGTAAATTTTGAGCTTTGTGTTGTAATAAACAATTACCACACAGAAGGCTGGTATTCCCAGGTGACCATTAATCAAATTGTAAATATGCAGGTAAGATTCTAATAAACATGATTGCAGTATAAACTAACTAACTAAACTTTTCCCTAATATCTTTATATCCAACTTTAGGTTTCCTGTATCCTCTTGGCAGCTATGCGAGTATGACCCCTGAGCAACACATACCTAATATGTTTCCTTGCAGGATTCTGAGAGGAATATTTCCAAATTATTGCTTATTTCAAATTCAACACTAAGCCTAATTTGCAAGTGTGGTAAAAATACCCACAGATTGCCACATATGGAGTCGGCTTTCACATTGTAGATGCTACAATGTTACATTTTACTTACTTCTTTGCCCACTTCCTTCATTCCATGCAAATTGATAAGAACAAATGCATTATACATCATCTCTATATAATTCTAACAGTTCTTGATCTCTTAATGCATCTTAAAGAAATTCACATCCATTATCACCATCTACTCCTGATTCCAATAATTTGAAACAATTTCGAAAGAGAATTGAAAGGGAACAATCACAACTGTATCACATGAACTAAACTTGTGATCAAGCCAAAGAATTCTGATGGGTGTTACTAAAATATCACTGTCACTGTGCATCCAAGACCACTGATAAATTGAAACCTATTTAAATAATAATAATAATAATAATAATAATAATAATAATAATAATAATAATAATAATAATAATAATAATAATAATAATAATAATAATAATAAACCATTTGTTTCAATATATTTTATGAAAGTCATGGGCAATGCTGTTTTAAATTTTGTTTTAAAAATTAAGCAATTTTGTCCTTTCTTCTTTTCTTTTTATAAAATGCTAAATTCCTAAATCAGTTCAAGATTTGCATCTGAGTCATCTTTTCAGAGAAATACAGTACATTCTCCAGAAAAAAAAAACACAAGCAACAATAAAACACACTTAAATACTCCATCTTTTCAGAATAAAATGGTTTGCTGAAGAAGAATATAGTAAATGTTCATTGATAACGTTCATATACTCACTCAATAATGTCACATGGAAGGTCATCTATGAAGGCCTGTATACGACTTCCTGCATTCATGTAGCGGCCTGTTATCTTCAATGAGGTTCCACCAGATCTTGGCCCATACTTTGGAGATATGCCTTCAATAAGAGGATCCACAAATTCATAGTTCTGCTTTGATTCCCCACGGAAATCTTCAACCCTCACCAGAACTGGCCCACGCCTGATTTCATTTGTTCCAGGTCCATCAACACGACATACGATCTGCTTTGTTTTGATGTAGAGATGTTCATATGGTTCACACTGAATTCCAGCAACACTTACACCTCCGTATATATCAGCAAAAGTCTTGCCCAAATTTATGCCCTGGAAGCAAATAATATACCAGCTTAGCCAAGAATATAAAGCTTACAGCACTATCAACAACAAAAAGCAAACAACACATTCCAATGAAAGCCCATATGTTTCAGTCCCCAAAAGTTAACAAGGCACACAGAAATTTATGCACTATCTATACAATTACTGTTTGTAAATGTATGAGAATTGTATCAACAGATAAATTTAAAAAAATGGCAATACATAGCTTGAGTGCAAAACATATGCTATTTTTTCCCTTTGTTTGTTTATTTCTTTCTTTTAGAAATGCTTCATTAACTAATATTGTGCATGCCAAAGTTTGAACTGTATAAAACCCTTATTGTTATTTACAAATGGAGAGTGGATTCATTTAAACGTTTAAGATGTACAGTGGAAACTCGTTAGCACATTCCTCATTAATAGTTTTCCCGTGTATTACGTTGAATTATAAAGTTTCGGCACCAAATGTGCCAAATATAATAAATAATGTTTGTTTAGTAGGTTTTCTCACTCCCGCTTACTAAGTTCGAAGTTTGACGTCCTCATTTGCTATTTTGGCCAATCCTTGGTTAGTCCAGTGGGAGTAGGTGCTTACTACGTTCAAAGTTTGTCGTCCTCATTCGCTACTTTGGTCAATCCAGTTGGGGTGGTCTGCTGCCAATGACATGCCTGTATTTGTATGATGCATTTGTATGGGAGGATAGAAATGCTTTAGCTTGGCATAGTTAGTTGTGTGTTGATCAAACATACGTGGATAGTATTTTAACTTTTTGTTCGCAATGGAGAAAAAGAAAGTACAGCAAATAACCAACAGTGGAAAACTGAAAATCCTTGAAGAAGTAAATTGCAATCCAAATATGAAATGTGTGGATAAAGCGCGGAAGTTAAACATTCCGTCAACCTTAAACACAATTGTTAGCAAATGTAAACTGATTGAAACTGCGTCTGAAGAATGAAAAAGTGCTAAAAGAAAACGTAATCACCCTGGCCAGTTTCCTGAATTAGAAGATGTTCTGCTAAAGTGGTTTACATAAGCAAGAGCTTCAAATGTGCCAATAGACAGTACTGTGGTTCGAGCTCAGGTGACACATTTAACACAGAAGATGGGACTGAATGATTTCAAAGCGTCCAATGGCTGGATTGAAAGATTCAAGAACTGGCATGGTTTAGTTTACAGATGTGTGCGAGGTGAGGCTGATGCCCTAGATAATGATGCTACACTGTGTGAAAATATAGAAATGTGGAAAAATACAATGCTCCCGTCAATTTTGAAAGACTATAGCCCTGACGATGTTTATAATGCAGATGAAACAGGACTATTTTTCCATCTTTTGCCAGACAAAACCCTGGATTTTAAGGGCACTAAGTGTCACGGCAGGAATCTTAACAAGGAGAGGATTACAGTTTTGTTGTGCTGTAACAAAAGCAGAAAGGAGAAATTTGTACCACAGGTTATTGGAAAAGCATGCAGTCCACGAGCTTTAAGAATGTGCTATCTTTTCCATGTAAGTACACTTACAACACAAAAGCCTGGATAATTTCTGTGGTATTTGAAAATTTCTTACTGTCATGGAACACAAGACTGGGCATAAGAAGCAGGAAAATTGCACTCTTCATTGATTAGTGTGCCACTCATCCACCAACTGTTTCAAATTTAAGAAACATAAAGACCATTTCCTCCCAGCAAACTGCACAAGTAAGCTACAACCTTTACATCATCAAGGCATAATTTGGTGCATGAAGCAAACATATCAGAAGAGGCTGATACAGAGAAGGTTGGCTGCACTGAATTCGACAAAGAAAAATCACTTAGATGCCATGCATTTCATTAGGATTGCCTGGGATTCTGTGGCGCAAGATACCATTAGGAACTGCTTTAATAAAGCTGGGTTTTGACGGGTTCTTGATGACATCACGCTGGAAGATGAGTTTTCTGAGAGTGAAGAATGGCGCCAAATAGCAGACATGCCAGCGTGTCTTTTGAAACATATGTAAACATTGACAATGAAATTCCAGTGTTATGTGAAACAGTGACAAAAAATGAAACACTTGAAGAACAAATGAAAGAAGCATCATTGGGAGAAGAAAGTGATGATGAGCCAGATCCTGAACTAATTGCTATAGTGTCGGAAGCAATGGACATAGTGAAGCGATATGTGTGCAGTTTCAAAGTTGATGACAATATAATGACTTCACTTAACAAGATGGACAGTAAAATTTTGGCATTAAAACCAACAAAGCAATCAATAGATATATTTTTCAAACCAATGTAAATAGTGTACATATTTCACATTCGCTTGGGAAAATGTATTATTAGATTTTTTTATATAATTATGTTCCTAAATTGCACATTCGGTGTTTTCGTTAAAACTTTTTCCTGTTTATGACGTCCAAATCCTTGAGTCCCTGCAAAATGTACTAACGAGATTCTACTGTATTTGCAAATTATAAGCTAGCAAGTCAGAATGATCCCTTTATTTAATTGTAATATGCATTTCATTCATAAAGATTTAAATTTTACTCATTAGCAGCAAAGTAAAATAATGTAACATGTAGTAACAAAGCTAAGCTAGGGTTTGCAACCCTTGAAAAGTCAACACTGAGAGAATGTAAAATTTGCAGTTAAGTTATTGATCCTAAGCATTTTTAGCAGCAAATTCTTCCAAATATTTTACATCACCTGAAAAATGAGGACAGTGCTTGTTATAATTTCTGAAATGTTCTGACCTTCAACTGAAAGTGAGACAAACTTCTTCCTAGCCCATGAATTACTAAACAGAAGCCTATTTCTAATTTTCAAAAATCAACTAAACCTACATTTTTAACCCTGCACTAGTCACATGCAGACTCATAGTTGGCATGAAAGTATTTTTTTTCGTTTCCTTTAAGCTCTTTAAACTTAGGAATCCATGACCCGAGTACCTTCCTGTAATCAGACATAGACTTGTGCAGTGGTTATGGAATGTTTAGCAATTGTGGACTGACAGTGCTGCGTAAGCAACGATGTTGAAAATTATCTGCATTGTCGCCGTTAGCAGAAACAGAAAAGTGAGCTATTGTAGTCATAGTTTATTCGCAAGGGTTTCTTATTATTCAAGTTTCACTTACTCATGTTGTTTTGTTACATTCAGCTAAGTGAATTTTTTTATTTAACTATTTTTGTGCACAATGGATCCTTATGAAATAGATTCTGAAGGAATCAGGAATACTGTTGTTGAGGCTTTGGCAGGGAGTGACCATGAAAGTTGAAGACTGTGACTTAAATGTATAATATGAAGTACTGCAGTAACCAATGCGTATATTTCATCCTGTTTATGACAATATGATACAAATTTGCTCGTGAATTTGAAGCACGTGTAAGGTATTAAGAAACTTAAAATTTCAATAGAATTGGAGAGCATTTATTGTTTTTAAAATGTATGTACTTAGTAAATTAAAATTCAAACACAGTAAATTGTATTTTCTGTGTTACTTTGTTGTTATTTAGTTATGAATCCATATTTTTCCCCATGTGGACTGAGTACTAAAGGTATAAAACATTCTGTGATTACTGCAGGGTTAATTTATAATTTCAGATATTTAAAAAGTGCATAAGACATGTCTAAACAATGGCGAAAGTTCCCTCTCACAACTTAAAATTTCGTTAATGGGCCTTGCTTTTCACCAGTGGTACCGTGCTAGCCTCTAGTTCCCAAGGTCGTGAGTTCAAACCCGGCGGAGGGTGCTGGATTTTTTTGGGCGTAAAAATCCTTGGCATGGCTTCCTTTGGAAGGGAAGTAAAGCCGGTGGTCCCGTGTCATAGATTTACGGCACATAAAAGAACCTCAAACCTGATAAAGAGGCCTCTGAGCAAAATTACCAGTCTTTCACACCCAATATAGAATGGGACACTAAGAACCACAGCAGTTAAAGAGCGTCCATAAATAAAACTCAAAATAAATAAATAAGTGACAGAGAAGATATATAATATTCTATCATAAAATAAACAAGAAAAATATCTGCACATCAATTACATAGAATGTACTTCAAGTTTTAATTCTGAAGTAGTAACACATATAAATTCAGTTTCAGGATTACGGATCATCTAAAACTTAACAGGTGAAAGAAGCTTGAGGATGGTACTGCAGAGTCATGATGAGGAAGAAAAGCCAAAGAATGTAGATACAATAATGCTACAAAATGTCTGGTAGGGATAAAAATGAGATGTGTAACAGTCAACAACTCTCTCTACCCTTGCTAACTCACAGACACTGCATATATGTCATTCATAAAAAAATACTTTTTTTTTCTTTCCACTTAATGTTAATTATAATAAATATCTGCATATAAAAGGTTTTACATAAGGCAATATGGGCTTTATATGCAAAATTTGGAGGCAACAATCAACTGTGGATATTACAAATCAAGTTTTGTTTCTCAGGAGCTAATACAGGAAAAATAAATCCCTCATTTCATAGATGGCAAACCAAAGTAGACTTCAACCTGGAAAAATTTAAATGCTTATCAGGAAATATTTTGAAAGTTATTTGAGATACATAAAGTACTATTTTAATGGGTCTACATCTTTCTTGCAGAAAGTCTAGTTCTATCTCTTGTTTTACAGTTATATAATATTCAGTGAGAATGAAGGTTTCATCATACGCCATTTATAGAAAATTAAGATATATATTGCATTCCTGATGACAATATTTCAAATTTATGACATTTTAATCAATATCTTCAAGAGACATTTTGGAGCATGTAATGAATTTCTTACATTGTTCCATGTGAAAGGTTGTTTGGGTTGAGGGAAAATTCTATGAAAACTTTTGCCTTGCATCCTTACAAAATTTGGGATTCACTCAAATTTTCATTTCTGAGGTGCCTGCACACACACAGAGAGACCATTTTCTAAAAATGTATTACTTTCTCTACCACGTACCTAGTAGATAAAGTATTGCACTCCACTTAAAAATGTTATATCAAGATTTCAAGATTACATGTTTTAAGTCCCCCCTGAATCCAACAAAAAGCATTTTTAGAAAATGTCTGTATGTGTGTCTGTGAACACTATAACTCAAAAAAGAAATGTTCAATAAATACCACACTTGGTATTTTAAGTTCAGTGCCTTCCACAGATGTGACAGACATTTTCAAGAAAATTCCCTCATCCCAAACTACCTCTAACATGGAAATTTCTTTTTTATTTTTTGTTTGCTCAAAAACTGCTCTAATGATATGGATTAAAATATGATATATTTAATATTTTTATATGAGTAATAAAATGTATACCTTGAATTTTCTGGGAATAGCCTGTGAAGTCTTCATTATACAATAATTTTGTAAAACTGGACAACCATAGATATATAAACACTTATTACACAGAAAATGTAGATCAATAAAACACATAATTTATTTAAAATAACTTTTTTGTGACATCAGCGATTTCCAAGATATGTGTTATTGGTTTGAATTTTAAAATACATTTGTCATTTCTTTTAACATGGTCATCATTCAATTGTTTCTCATGATGTCATGGAAAGAGTATGGAATTTCTAGGCAAGCAAATAGCAACTCTGTTTTAAACATTTGACTCCCTTCAGCATCTTGTATCTATAACTAAATGTGTAATGCCAACTAATGCTGCAAAAGTTTATTTAATAAGTTTCGTAATAATAGTTTGTAGATGCTATACAAAAACAAAGGATAGGGGTAGAGAAAGTCATATGAATGTAACCATCAGATGATTTGGATAATGTACGGTATATGAATAGGAGCTACATTCACTATACACATGGCACACACGCATTTACAGGATTATCTTTTCTACTTTCATAATTTATTTTACATAAGGAACACTACTGGACGTTTGGTTGGCATATTTAGTTATATTTTGTCACTTTTGTTCCATTTTAACATATTACACAACTCCCATCACATGCATCCCACTGAGGCATTATGGGAGAGTTGTCCTGCTGCCAACATTGAGGGCCCTTAGCTGCAAGGCATAGCCCAGTATTGTGGGCCCTAAACCACAAAGTTTAGCTGAGGTATGCTTTTTATAAGTAGAAGAGCGGAGCAGTTGTGGCCCAACAGGGCATAGCCATATGATCTGTGAGGCTAAATCCCAATGAACCTTTTACAACGACAAACCTTTAGCCACTTTGATTTCTTCGGTTGGCAACTCTTCATCACAAAATGTTGCCAGTAGCTGTTATATGAGAACGGCTGCTAAAAAGGGAGGTTGAGTGGGTAATGTGACCTTGTTCCAACAACAATTCCTGCATAAAACAAATCCCCATTCCTAATGGACACCTTTGGATATCAAAACATCTCATTCTTATGAGTATTTACACTGCATTATGTTCCTACTCACATACCGTACTAGTGTTGATTTTTTGTTTCTTTCTTTTTTAAATTCACAGGTTCTCAGAATTAAAACATATATTCTTGGTGAAATCTCTAATATCAGGCTTTTGTTTGAACACAATATTTCCTCCACCCTGGGTAAGCTGTAGAGAAGATTAAAATGGAAAGGGGAAGACTACTGTTAGTCAAGTAAAAACTCATTTTGGAAATAAATTGACGAGAATGCAAGTCACTAATATGAACTGATGTATGAAATTACAAGCGTTAATGAAAATCTAAATGGGTAGGTAACATTTTCTTACAAATGTAAGATTAATGTTGTTCTATTCCTTTACATGATACATCGTTCATATGGCAAAGCAGCAGTACCATGCTCAAAATTCAAATTGTAAGCAAAAAGTGTCAGTGTTTTCACAAATGCTCTAAATGAAGGACAAGCAATAGTTAATCAGAGCCCCAGCTGAGTCGATGACAACATGTCAATGCTAGTTTACTATGCAGAAGGACACCTAACAATGGGTTACAGACAATGATGAATTAAGTACAATATTGGATTTTATACATACTTGCATATTATTTATGTTTGAAGTCTCACTTTCACTTGAAGTGCCCAGATATTAAATCTGAAGAACAGTATCAATGTCTCTTGTGACAGATAAGTGTTAAACATTTTGTCACATTAATGGTGTTCAGGATACCAAAAGCCAAAATACAAAATAGAGGAGAAAGCAGAGGGAATATATAACACAGGAAAACTCCCCAGCAGGCTCAATTAGTCAATACATTTGCATATTGCTTATGCGGGACAAGAATAATTGCATATGGGAAGGAAGCCATAATGTTAGATAGGGCCTTAAACATAAATGATGATCATATTTTCAGACATTCTGACACACATTCAGCATCTTCAAAGGCTTCAATTCATTGTAACAAATATTTGCAGTGCTTGAAACAGGATGTACTAAAGATGTATTTACTATGTAAAAATAGCTGTAAACAAGTCAGAAAGTCATGAATGTTAATGACAGTGCTTATTAGTCAGCACATTTAGTCAGAAAATGAGATGGACAAGTTTCTGCTACTGCTCTGAAATGCCACAGAGGAATGTTTGGCATTCCAAATTGTATTTAAGACCATGATGCATGCAGTGTACTAGATGTACCTTATTGTTTTTGCGTGCTATGAGCATAGTTTTGAAAGCCATCCCTTAAAATCTCCATACATCAGAAAACTCAGAAAATATGATGCATCAAATGTGTTAAATGTGACAAGAAGGAAAATAAATAGATAAATTTATCATTTGCTGACAGGATTTATCCTTCATGCTGTTATTGTTAAATTGTACTAATGACCAACACAATATAATGAGGTCTGTAATTACAGACAAAGGTCCATGGTAAAGAAAGAAATGTCATGCATTAAAATTAGCACCCCAAAGTTAGTGCAACCAGATTGAAACATGAAAAGAAAAAAGTTTACTCACCAAGACATTGTTTCCAAACTTGGAAATACTGAGGCATTTATTATAAGGGATATTTGGAAAATAAGAAATGGTAGAGGAGTTTTCCATTAAAAAGTTACAAGAGTGAAGTTAAGCTTTTATGTGTAAATTTGAGTGGTAAGACTATGGAAAGGCATTAAATATTGGAGCGTTTCTCAGAAAAACTTGAGAGGTAAGGGCCAAAGCCCTAGAAACAATGCAGATGTCTGCCTAAGAACAATAGATGATACTGTTTTGGTACAATTACACCATTAATTTTTGTTATTGTTGTAACATTTTATATGCCCTATGGAATGCTATTACGAAATCTAACAAGACCATAAATTCCGAGCATAAGATAAAAATAACAGTCTGTGGTATACTGTTTAATCATTTCTAAGACTAATTCTGCACACATGCATATCTGTGCCCTTTACAATGAATATTGTAAAAATTACAGAATTCAATGGCAGCATAATAGCAAAGAAAGTAGAAGGAACCACATTGCCACTTTCTACATCTTTTGCACTTTTATTAATAGGAAAGCTTGTATTATAATTCAAGACATGGGTTTGGACAAATAATAATTGCACAATAAATGGTGCACCAAGTTTATTTAAAAGAACAAATAAAATAACAATGACTTGTTATGTGCAAATATTTCAGAATGTACTATATAATAAACCCTCACAATAAGCAAAATTAAATCAAACCATTAAGATCTCACACTACATTACTCATAGTTACTTATTGTATATTTTCTTATACAGGGTGTTCCTTTATTTTCAGACTTTCATAAGCAGGAGTTTGAAGTAATGATGTAATTGGGAGAGAAAATTTCATAGAGCTGGACATTAAGGAGGGTACTGATGACCCATGATGTTTAGCGCCCTTAAACCCCATTTCATCATCATCATGGACATTAAGGTAGTGGTACTGATTAAAATTATGAAGAACGTTGCAGGACTTCCAAGTGTAACATCCTAATTGCACTATATCGCTACTGAGTTGCACAATTCCCCCTAGCAGTGCTGTAAAGTCCCAGTACAGCTGGAAAGGGTGTGAAGGGGTCTTGGTTCAACTGCTTCTTTTATTACCTCTGTGAAGTGTCATGTTTATAAAATGTGGTGCCTGGGTGAAGATAATGGAACTCATTTGAAAGATGATCCCAATAGCAAGGTTATGTTCTAACTGTAGAAAGCTATTTCAGCTCCCTCTCCCTGCCTAGCATCTAATAAAGGATGCTATGGATGAGGGTAAAATATTACTTTGGCTCATCTCCTTTCCTCGCCAACTAGTTATGACACCATTTTATTTAAATGTATTCTAGGGAAAGCCTGGAAATAAATGAACACCCTGCATCTGTGACCTATCTACTAAATTGGACTACTCAAAAACTATCTAAGTATATGTTTTACGCAGATATATTCAAGTTTGAAAAATGATGATGACATCATTCCAACTTTAACTCTACAAAGTCATCAATTTCATCATTGACTGAATCACTGGTGGTAGAAAGCAAGTTATTCTCTGTTTGTTCCTCCGAGTTTCCAATTATTTTATTTGATATTTCATAGTGTTCCCATTCTTGAATTAAGATATTTTGTAGCTTTCTTTGAATTTCTAATGCTTTATCATAAGGGAAGCGTTTTAATGTAGAAGCAACAAATTTTGCAAATGCATCAAAGGATTCATTATCCTGATCTAGAGAAGTATTAAATGGACACTTTACAGAATCAAATCCCATTTCAGGATTAAAACTACAATTTATATTTTGGGATTCAACAATGAATTCAGTCGTCGTAATCTCTGTGTCCACTTCATTTTCACTTTCCTAAAACAAAGGAAAAAAGAAAAGAAAATGAGTTAATTTTGATTTTCTTAATCAAATGAGATTCAGGCTATTGAAGTGATCAACATAAAATAGCCTTTTCTTTTTTAATTTATGCTTCTTTAAAGGTTGATTTCCTATGGTTTTAGCACTATTATGTAATTAGGGGTTATTACACAAATCTATATGTAGATGAATATTTAACTCCTATTCATATTTTCAGAACAGAATATTAAGCCATAAATAAAATTCTTAGGATCTCTTCAGCATAATGCTTCATTATCTGTTTACAATATATACACAAACTTTAGAAATAGGCGCTGCTGCAGACTCTTCAAAGAGAGAGAACAGGCCATGAAGCAGTGGTTACCGAGTGCTGCTAGGGAGGTTAAAAACTTTACAGTATTTTGTTTGATATGTGACTCTGCAAAATCTTTTCTGTCACTTGCAAAAGTGGTTTACTGTGGTTTACAAATGCATAAGTGTATTCAGGATGTCTTTTGGATGGAGGTGATTTTTTGTAGAAATTTAATTAGTTATATGTACTAGTGCATATGAATGGACTTGCTAACTTCAATGTTTGTTTTTGTTTTGTTAGCTTAGTGGAAGGGATAAGAATCATGAATACTTTGAGAATGAATATAGACTTTGTTAGACATTTACTTTCCACTTCCAATATGTGAGAAACAACAATGACAGCAACTGGAATGTCTAGGATTGGAAATGGAAATATTTTAAGCCAGAAAAGGACAAAGGAAAATTGGGAAGCTTAGCTAAAAAATCTAAGAGAGCAAAATAAAGAGACAATATAAGCCTTATCATGAATCACTGCGATGAATTGTGTTTCGTTTGTTTAAGGCCTAGTCAACACCTGCATACAACTGCCCACAAGCCAGCAAGCAAATGTATACAAACTATTTTTAAAACCTGTTTAAATCTGTTTGTGAACGGTAATCTGATGTTTACAAACAATTTTTTTGTATTCCATCCAGGTTGGAAAAAAGTGCAATAGCAATCGCAAACACACAGGTCCGGATGTGTTTGTGGGCAGTTGCATACAGCACCAACAGTACTGCATTCATTTCATAAAATGAAATATGCATAATAATATTTACCTTTACAAAACCTTTCAAAGCTTCTATGAGAGCTTCACAAAACCTACATAGACTGTTTTGAAATTTGAAATGTGTACATAAGGCCAGTGTACAAATTGCCACTTGCCAAGAATCTGAGAATTACTTCTAATCAGTGTGTTACCGGCATAGACATTCTATATTTTATGTCAATTTTGCAGAGTTTGAGGACCTATCATTTGAATTAATACTTCAAAATAACTTGCTGTCACTCTTAACGAAATTTTGAAACCTAGCACCATCATTGAATTTCAAGTCCTTTAAAATATTTTCAGTATATTCTGGAATATGTTGGATCAACGTCTTTTACTTGTCTTTTTCTTGAATGAGAAACATATCTAAGCAGTACTAATGCCCACAGCTATTTCACACAAAAATATGTTTGCAACTAGGTGTGGATACACTTTTAAACATTCATGCAAATGTAGTAAGGTTCCACAAACTGTTCACAAACATTCAATGCATATGTTTGTCTATTCACAGACATTCAGTGCATTTGGATGAAAACACTTGATATTTTTGTTTGTGGCCAAATCCATTCAGGTGTGGACTAAGCTTAAGGGCTTATTCCTAGTTTAAATAGTATTCTTATATCTGGTAAGGAATTAATCGAGTTCTTCAGCTTGGATAGTCAAATAAAAGCATCTCATTGTCATTGCAACAAAAAATTAACTTTTGCTTAAGATAAAAGAGGTGTGAAAAACAGGAGGGCCCCTTACATTTCTAAACAGAACTAAAGTAAATGTAACTGAAGGTTCACACTGATGAAAAAGGTTTTATACCACATGTACTACTTGCTTTTCTGTCAAAATTACCACAAATTACTATGAGGAAACAGATAGTGATACAATTCCAAAAGGGTTTAGGAATGATACTAAAATTAAAACTAATAAAACTGAATCACACACACTCTTATGTTCCATAAAAAAATTATCTTAAAATATGTTTCACACATCCCTTATCAGTTTTTTTGGCTGTCCTGCTTTTGTAGACACTTGGGGCTCCTCTATCAGTAGTTTGACAAACATCAAATTGGAGCTCTCATCCAACAGAACATCAAAGCTTCTTACTAGGTAAACTTTTTCTCAATATTGTGTTATTCTTCCCAAAAATGGAACACTAATGCCAATTTATCTTTGTTTCTGATATTTTGAAAATATTCTGTAAACCTAATTCCTACAATCCTTTGGTTTTCCTGACAAATTTTTGTACAACACCCACAGGAAATTCTATAAATGCCAGCTTTATTTTCCATTGGTTTCTGTCTACTCTATTTGAGTTTAGTAAATTTCCTCTATTTTGTGGTACCTACCAGAGTAATATCATCTTTTAGTATCTTTTGAAATTGCTGTGTTGCTCTCAGATGTGTGAGCTTCATATAGGTGGATTTGTTATTTTCCAGAGAAAGTGTGGTTACTGTCTGTGATTATGATTTTTCTCAAAAATTTCTTTCTTTTGCATGAACTGAAGCTGTAATATTCTGGATGTGTTATTAGGAAGTCAGAATCACTCAATTAATGAGTGGATTCCTCTACCAGTGTCCTCTTCCTTCTTTGGCTGGCTAGCATTGAGCAATGTTGACTCTGTAAGCTCTACGGTGGCCGGGTAAATTATCTCTGGCTACAGTGAAACATTGGCTGTGATTGGTTCTAACTTTATTATCCAGTTTTTCTACACATTCTGAAATGCGCATTACCATTCCACTAGTCATTCAAGACAAATAACTCAATTGCCACAAAATTCGTACTACTGTACATTTACTTGTGGCTAACATAGCGGTGATTTCTGAGGCGGCAAACTCTCTAAGTACTGAAGCCTTTAACAGAGGGCATAGCCACAGCTCTTCCATACAAGAAAAGAACTCAGGGAAGTGCAGTTACTTGTGATTTGTAAATCTTGCAATGTCCAATTTCATCCCTACTCCCTATGTCACATGATTAATTTGCTAACTTTTTAATCATGTGGCTGTTTCCTGATTTTCTATTCGCCGATTCACATTCCAAACTTGAAAATTATTGGCTAACATTTGTGCTTTTTGTTCAGTTCTCAACTTTCTCTTTCCCATGGCTCTAATTAAAAATGAGTTGAATCTAAGCTATGTTATGTACTTTTATGACTATAATCCTCTTACTTGTTGTAGAGGGCATGCATTTCTAACTTTGAAAGGAATCGCAAAATTCCAAGCAGTTTGTTCATAAACCTTTGATGTCACTTTGTTGCTTTTATGTTTAACTGTCGCCTATCCCAAGGGTTGCAGGTAGCCTCACAGTTTCTTTCTGCTACACAAATTACAATATTATATATAAGATTTCTCCTATATGAATTAAATACGCCATTTCGTATCTTCATTAGTGCCATTGCATGGTTACAATCATGTATTTCGTTAAATTCCGTCATTTATATTATAATAGTATCACTTCATATCTGGTTATCTTATTTAAATAATTGTCAAGCTGTGTTGGACCATATCAAAACCAATTCCTTCGTCTAGCCATTATACTTTGCTACATTGATTATATGTGTTATTCTTTCTGAGAATAATGGCTATTATATACTACTATTTACTATTATACTTACTGTTTTATATCATATTATACTTACAATGAATCTCACTTATACATTATTTGCTTCTGCATTTTTCACAAATATATACTAAGATTTTTAGGCACACTGTCCATTAATATTTAGCTCAATGATAAGTTTTTCTGTTTTATGTTTTCTCATTAATACATAGCATTTTTCTGATTCCCATGTACAAAATATATTAGAGTTGAACCTCACTTACACGTCTTTTGCAGATATACGTTACATTTTTTTAGGCACCGAGCTTTGTCCATTAATATTTAGCTCAATTATACATTCTCTGATTATACACCACATTTTTCTAGTCGCCATGTATGAAATATATTAATTTACCTACTCATTTATACATGTTTATGCTATGTTAAGATACATTATGCAAGGTTTCTTGTACTGTATCCTTGCTGTTGCAGCGCAAAACAGTAGGCATGTTGGGCAAAGTATCAAATTTTTCGGAATGCATTATTGCTGCGCACATGTGAACAATACGGTCGGGCAAGATTCCTCAGGTTGCATCCGATGATGGTGAAAAAAAAAAAAAGTAGATCTAAATAATTAGTGTTCCTAATGTGCAAGAGGCAATTCAAGCTCTAGAAATTACACAACAATTTCTATTATCGCAAAGCCTAAATGTTGAGAGCATTTCTGTGATTAATGCACATTGTGACTATGGCCCAAGGTTATCACAAGGTCAGCTCCGGGCAGTCGGAGATAAAGAAAGATAAGTTGCGCTCTCCCTGGCATAAACACCAGATAACCAGAATGTTCTGAAAGTTTCTTTCTACCAACTCCAGAATGTGCATCCAGATAGTTCTAGAATGTTCTGTGAAATATTCCATTGGCTATATAAGTGAGCGTTCTCACAAGAGAGTTAGCTGAGTTGGTCAGTGAGTTGATGGGCACGTATCTGTTGCAACATCAAGTGCAGTTCTCCAAGTGAGTTGGTGACAACTGCTGTGACACGCAGCGAGCGCTACTGCAGAGCAAGCAATTGTAGAAGTCTTGTGTTCGACTCCCCAGTGAATGAACCATCCAGAAGAAGAGGCTACATCATGAAGCGAAGTTATGGAAAAACTGAACTAGTTCACATTAGTGAAGTGACAGTGTGAACTAAGTAAAGTCCCAATGAAAGTTGAACTGGATGAAAACAGGTACTGTAAGAACTCAGAGCTGAAAAACTGGACAAGCTATAATGGACTAGTGTATGATTGTGTGGAAAAATCAAAGAAGCAAAGAAAAACTTATGATTTTTTTTTAAACCAAGATAAAGCACCAGTAATCTGAATATTTTTTTTAAGTTATCAATAACAGTACTGGCATGCATGCAAGTACTCTGAATAGTGTATTACATTTATTATTTATGTCTTTGTTTCATTTATTGTTTTCTTATATTAAATAATATGTAATCAGTTTCAGTCTCCCTATGAAAATAGGTTTCACTGTGTATAATAATAATAATAATAATAATAATAATAATAATAATAATAATAATAATAATAATAATAATAATAATAATAATAATAAGTTTATGATTATTATAATTATTCTTATGATTATTATTATGGTTATTATTATACTATTATTTATATTGCAAATAATAAACTATAATGCTGCTTATATAATTATTTTAAAATGTTTCAACATATGACCTCATGTAAGGTATGCCTGCATAAAATTGCAAGAGGCATACCACTTCTGTTTTTTTTTCCACTTCATCCACTGCACCAAACTACCAAGAGAAGAGTCTCTACAACAGAACATCCAGCTAGGCAGTCAAAAAACTGATGATGCACGCAATGGATGTGCAAAACATGTTTTAATGTACCTAATAACGTGTTTTATGTAGGTAAAATACGAGAATGTGCAAATGAGCCAAAAAACTACGAACTGCCTGCGCGGTGTTTTTCCTGTCCACATCCTCGGCGCTTGTTGCCATCTGCCGCTATCATAGAAAAGCGCGGATGAAACCATACACATTTTTAAAACTACTTTTAAAGGCTTTACTTACCAACTTTATGAAAGGAGGTGCTGAAACTGGCCACCATCGTTGTCCATACATTTTGGTACCTCTTTAGGAAACTATCCATCACTCACCATAGTTCACGTTGAGAAATGCTGGCAATTTCCTGGTGGATATTTTGTTTTAATTCTTCCAGGGTGTATGGGTTTGTCTTGTATACTTTGTTTTAAGTTACCCCAGAGATAGAAATTGCAGGGGGTTAGGTCGGGGGACCGAGGGGGCCACAAATCTGTAATAATAATTCTGCCCTCAAACACACTTTCAATTTTTCTCATCAAAATATTGGCCGTATGAGCTGTTGCAGAGTCTTGTTGAAAAAAGGCAAAATCACGCTCCCTGGCTGTTAATTAAAAGGGGGCAAAATTGTATTCACATATATACGGGTTTCAACTGTTGACTTGAAAAAAATTGGCGAGTGATAGGTAGTTTCCTAAAGAGGTGCCAAAAGTGTATGCACAACGACGGTGGCCAGTTTCAGCATTTCCTTTCATAAAGTTGGTAAGTAAAGCCTTTAAAAGTAGTTTTAAAAATGTTGCATGGTTTCATCCGCACTTTTCTATGATAGCGACAGATGGCAACAAGCGCCGAGGATGTGGACAGGAAAAACACCGCGCAGGCGGTTGGTAGTTTTTTGGCTCTCCCTGTATATGACCATAAATGAAGACTTTTGTGAGCAAATGGAATACAATGCCATTTGTTGACATCATGCTATTGGTTCAACTATGGTGGAATAATGGAGGGATGCAGTAATATGTGGAAAAAGTTGAGAATTTCTGCTGGAAATAAGATCATCTGATGGACTGAATCACTGATCAGTTGATTACCAATTTTGGAGAAGATTATGACATCATAGGTGAGGAAGGAGGATAGGTAGCCATAATTATGAATTTGTTAGTATGTTCTTAGATCTGAATACAATATTGCACTTATAGTCAATTATACTGCGTGTTCATTTTCAAAAGCAAGGGAATGAAGGTCCTGGAATGTTTCCTTTCCATGGAAAACTTCATTTCATGTATCACTAATGTCACCACCTGGGTTGCCATATGCAGGGAGCATTAAACATTACTCAAAAATAAAGAAAAAGAGACTGAGGTAATGACATGTGATTAGAAGAGTGAATTTCTTAGAGCTTGCATTAAGGCAGAGGTACTAACATTGCTATTATTGCTAAAATTATAGTCACCACATTTGTAAACATAATAATTGCACTAACACACTTCACCCAAAACAGTGCTTGACCTGATAATAATAGAGATGAAAAGAACAGGAAGGGAGAATTGTTATCAATGCCTTGGTTCAACTGCTTCTTTTGTTATGAGCATAATTTCTGATCTGGAAATGTTAACAATCCAGTGAACTTAAATAATAACTAAGGAAATGAATAAATGCAAGGCTTCATTCCAAAGGAAGAAAACACTGGGTATATCAAGCTAATATTTTATTTTCATAAATATGATATTTTTTAGGATGATAAATAAAAATATCAAAACTATGTAAGAAAAAGAAACTGAAGCAGTTTAGATTGCAAATACCTTGCTACATTTTAGGGACGTCAAACTGATGTATTAATGATGCTGATTACAAATGGAATATTCTGTTTTAAGAATTTCATGATACAATAACAGCAGCTACAAAATTTTGCAGTTTGCCTAAGATTCCTGGAAACTCTCAGAGTTCTATCTCATTTTCCCATCTTAAAAAGCAACTTTCCTTAATCAGAAAGAAAACCTACGTGTTGATAAATCATTATTTTAAATCCTTATATAATGTGTAAACACAAAAATGCAAAATGATTCATGCACTAACCTGAATGGTGATGTTGGTCCCTCCTTCCCAAGGACCCAGCTGAGGGTCAAATGCCAACACTTCTGGATTTGGACATGTTTGGTTACGATTTAGCCATACTCCAGCACCTTGATCACACTGTTCTTTCACTTCACAACGGTCAGATACTTGGCACCATCCACAGCCATATTTTTCTGCCAATGCCAGACACATGCCACAGTTGTCTGCCATATCTCTGCATCGGTAGATCACAACTGTAACAATTGTGGGGGCAATCAGCATTGTTCACTGTTCTTTATTTTGTGGAGTTTTTATACTACTCCATGTTCCCGGGGAACTAAAATGCCTATATTCATACAATCTTATAATCAAGAGTTGCTAGAACCTTTACTGTTTATTCCATTAAACTTCCATTTATTAATGAATGAATGAATGAATGAATTTATTGTACGATTTGTTCTATAGTTTGGTTTACAATACATACAATGTATATTCATATATCACTGTACCCCTACATCTATTGTACAATTTGTCTGGTGCTTGTTTTCTTATTGAGCCAGTCAGATTGCTTGGCTCCCTGGCCTTATCGCTTACTGAGCGACCCTTGCTTCTCTTACTTTTCTATACCATTTTTTCCCTTTACCTTCCTTAATATTCTCCCATGTCCTTGTTTTTGTTTCTTAGAACCATTTATTGAGTCAGTCATAACTTTAAGATTTCACCTTCCTTCATTTTCATACATCTAACCAAAAATGTTTTAAATTTCTTTCTACTATTGCCTTTTTCTCCTCGTTCTTCCTAGTTCTACTAATGCAACCTCTCCTGGTGCTGTTCTTATTAGTCTAATTCTTTGTAAGCATTCTATAGTTTTGGTCAATTTTCCTACTTCATCTCTAATTTCCCCGCTATTACTCAACCTTACTCCTAAATAGTCATATTCTTTGACTACCTCCAGTTCTTGGCCACCTAGATACCATTTTTCTTCTTTCCTCCATTTATTACTTAGTACTTATTTATATTTGCCTTAATTCCCCATTTTTCACACATTCTTGAATTTCATTTATTGCTTTTTGTAACCCTATTATCGATATGGTGCCTACCATAAAATCGTCTGCGTATAATGAACCTGAACCTGGAATCTCCTTATCTCTTATTACTGGACAATGCTAATTTCTTATTTTTACTCCTTCTAATATATCATCTATGAATAGGTTACAATATTGAACAAACTTCCATTTATGAATTTTATGAATGATGACTTAAAAACTTGTATACATCACCATAAAATATGAACATTTCATAATAAATACCTTTTTATGTTGGAAATAAATGGTATAAGCTTATTTCAGGAATTATATGAAGTCTATTGTTTTTATAACCTATGTCTAACATTACCAAATATAAATAACATAACTGAACATAAACATAACCAAATAACCTCTTATATAGGAGACGTCCAAAATGTGATGTATTTTCAGGAATTTCTTATTGGGAATAAAATTTCAATTTAAATGATGCAAGCAATTGAGGCATCAAATATAGACAAGCCAAAGCAAAAAAATATATGGTTTGTTCCGTAGTGTATATTACTGTGCTCTTTGGCTAATCAATTCTGGCTCTAATTTTTCTGCTAGTTTCAGACAATTAGTATTGTCTTAAAGTGATACTATCTTTACTATACTTTTTGGCAAAACCTTACAATATGTCCTTCAACTCTTTGTAGTTGGAATGCAGACATAACTGCAAGCATCCAGAGATGAAGTAAGCTTAGTACTAACTGAATAATGGGGCTGGATCTATCTAATCTATGTACAACAGTGTGCAAGGATGCAATTTGTAGGCAGTTAAAACATTAAATTATGAACTGAGTCAGTTTAGTTACACAATACATCACTCACTAAAATAATTTAGTGGGACATGTTTCGAAAGCTGCCGCTTTCATCATCAACCGAATGCCAACAGCTGCTGGAAGAGGTTGAGGTGGTGGTGTCCTCTGGTGGGGATTTGATGAATTGTTTGGTGAGGTTGCCTTGAGCGGGTATTCAGAATTGAACACTTTATGTCTATGTTTCAAAATCAGTATGTTTTCCCAAGTTGCAAGTTTTCTGTAGTGTGTTATTTCCTTGATTAATCAAGTGTACCATTTCGGCTCCCCCAACTCCGAAAGGTTACCATGCATTAATCTACCAGACTGCTAGATGCCGAGAAAGGCGGCATCTCTATCTGTAGCCTGGTCATGTGGTAGCAACTGCCACCCTTCTACGGTGAATATGGCAGCCGAGTGATGTACCTGGCTGCCCTAGCAGCGAAAATTACAAACTGTATTCAGGTCGACTCTCGGTATGTGGACTGCCAACAGGGAGAAGAAAGGAAAAGTGCATCGAGCTGACAGGTCACAACTGGAGAGACGAACGTGTAGGGTACGAATGAGTCAGAACTTCAAAATTCCTTTTCAGCTCTAAATTTGCTATCTACATATTCTGTTGGTGAGTATTTATCTAAATTCTCTTTTAGTAATAATTGTTCAGAAATTCTAGCCAGAGTGACGCATTTTTAGAGAGATCCGTTCAGGAGTTTTAAAACATGTGAGTAATTTCCTTTCCCATGATGTGTTGTCTAACTTTTGCAATTCCTTAAAGTAATGGAAGAAAGAGAACCATTAAAGGTTATGTAAGCTTTATGTTTACGTAACAATGTTATTTGGAAAACTTTCAAGGTTTATCTCACGTTACAATTTTAAGGCTTACCTTTGTTAAAATTTTCAAAGTTTAAATTAACGTTAAATTGATTGAAATTAGCCATGTTGTAAACTTGTTTGTTAAATGGAGTGAACAGATAAATCAGACATAGTGAATGGTCACGTTTGTTAAGTGGAAGCCCAAGCATTCTTAAACTTTATAGTGAACATCATCAGAACAATGAATTAACGCATGCTTTATTTAACTGTTTATCTAGAGACAATTTAGGAAGCCAAACAAGAACTAGGTCACGTTAAAAGAAAAAAATGTGTTTTGACAGTTGAAAGTAAATTGTTGAATCTTGAAACAAGTGCTGTACTTGAATTTCCTTTTCCTTTTCACCTGTGCTCATCTTTCCTATGAAGGTTCCATCCACGGACTTTAAAATTTGCACCATATAGGAAGTAGTTAAGTACCATTACATCCAGTGCACAAGGGAAAACATTGATTTTGGAACATTGACATAAAGTATTAAATTTTGAAATACCTGCTGGAGACAGCATCACCAACGATACATTGAATTCTCAATAGATGACACCACCACCACCTCAACCTCTTCCAACAGCAGTTGGCATTCGGTTGATGATGAAAGCAGTAGCTTTCAAAACATGTCCCACTACATTATTTTAGTAAGTGATGTATTGTGTAACTGAACCAACTCAATTCATAATTTAATGTATTAACTGCATCCTCCATGTCTAAGAATACAGTTAAAACATGTTTAAAGGAGATTCCCAGCCACAAGTTTATGATGTTGTACACATGTGTGTATGAGAGGTTCTGCTTTTTAACAGTTTCTTAAATTATATGCGAAAATAATGTTAAAATGAACACTGACTGACAATTCTTCTTACTTCATGTTATTTGGGTCAGAAGAAGGTGATGTAGAAGCTACTCCGCAGCAAGCTGGATGCAACAATAGTTCAAGTGACTTGGGCGATGACAGTGATGTAGGTGTTGCATGCTGTTACTAATACCATTATTTTAATTGACAAGCCCATTTCCAACCACATAAGTATTTAAAGCTTTATCATACAAAGAAAACCAACTTAGAGAGAACATGTGAGGTGTAATACCAATGTGTGTATAACTTTCTGCACATAAACTCATTTTTGCACCCAGCATCTTAGTGAAGTTTTTTCCGAAAGCAACATAAAGTCACTTATGATCACTTACATTTATTTAATATTAGTTAAAATGTGCATGAATAAGTGTAAAAAGCATAATATTTTTAATTTTTTTTAAATCTGGTCCAAACTAAATGTTTAGTTTTGTAGTTGCCTGCAATCTGTACAACTATATGTGACACAAGTACTTATACCTAAATAGAATCAGCAGCTATTAGCAAAATGGGCTGTGTGAAAATATAATGGATTCTTGGTAATTCAGCATTACTAAATAATGGGATGTCCACTAACACTTTTGTTTTGCATTAAAAATACTGTTTACATTACTGTCTTTATAAAATATTATATTTTATCCTCACATCTAATGATACTGCTGACAATTCTTGCTTGATATTGCTCTGACTGCCTTGGTATTAAGGGATATTTATCTCCATCAATGAGAGTTACCTACATTTAATGTAACATTTTGAACATATTTACATACACATATGTAACATCTGTACAGTATCCTTACTGCAATATTCAGTGATTCTTCTCTGAACTTCTCATTCTCTCAATAATATTGGCAGTCATTTAAATATTACATTGTCGCTGGAGCTATCACATATGTTTTATCATCCCAAGTCTTGATATTTGAGACTGCTTATTAACATAACCTCCTTAGGAAGCATACCTAAGCTTTTATCTAGAAGGTATTGTCTTTTAGTAGTAATACTTATAATTAAGAATAGCTAAACTAAATGTCTATAATTTGAATTTTTGACATTTTTTGGACCATCTAGAATTCAGATCCTATCGAAGTTCTAATATCTTTACATCTGTTGAAGTCCGACATTTTAAATTACAGTCTTTAGTGTTCTTGTTTAAACTAATCAGTAAGCTTTTGAAAGGTAAATACAGTGAAACCTGCACGGACTGGACACTGAATAATTCAGAATTCTGTCTATTTCAGAAAACAGTTTTGGTCCTGGTGAAACTCATACGTTAAGTGTAATTTTCCCCGAATAATACAGAAACTGCCCCACATGGAAACGGAAAATGCTTCCAAATGCTTAAAGCAGAAATATGGAATATTAAAGCACATTTATTTTGGGATATGCTGTGCTTCCAGGGAAACTGCAAATGTTTTATGTATTTTATTTTGGGGCACACTGTACTTTCAAGGAAACTGCAAATGTATATCATTAAGGTAAATGAGCATACCTGAGTGGAGACCACACTAAGGATCAAAAAAGGGGTTACAGCTGCAAATATGTGTTTTTCCTTCAGTGTTCTCCACTTCTTGGAATGGTGTATTGTGAGTAAAGCTGTGCATTTTGTGATAAAGGATGCCATCTAAAACTGTGGCACTTTCATTAAAGGATAAAGTTAAAATGGTCTAACTAAAGGAAAAAGAGAAACACACTAAGAAAGAATAATACTAAAGTTCGAATATGGCAAAATGAAAATCTTAAAAGTTTAAATAATAAAGAGAGCATAATGAGTAGAATGGCTTGATTAGTGCATGGACAAAAATGCTCAAATGTATAGTGTGAAACTACTTAATTAGTGTAGTGATGAATGTGTTTGTGAAAGAACAGAGAGACTGAAATAATATAAGTAACATACATTATATGTACTGGATTATACGGCGAATATAAAACTATGTATGTATTAAGGTGAGCGCTTTTTAATAAAATGCACTATGGGCATGGTGTTTTTGATTAATCTTATAACTATGCATAGGAGAAAAATCCAGAATATCTTAATAATATGGAAACCTTGCCAAAACAGAAAAAAAAAAAAAACCATTAGGATCATGCCACTTCCATCTTGAACAGATTTCACTGTACAATACTCCTTTACAATATGCTTCTATTACAAATAAATGAAGAGCTAGAAAAACTAATATTGCTGTGGCCAAGTTCTTTGTAGGATTACAAAGTTCAACTGTGAAGCAATTTGTTTAAAATCAAAATACTGTAATTGATCCAAAGAACAGAAACTAAAACCTTTAAATAAATTGTTATATGGAGAAGAAACTTCCCGATTTATCATCTCACTAGATCAACTCTGAGACTATTCTATACCTTGTATTCCACATGGTCTTCTAAATGTATTTTCCCAGACTTATAGTATATTCACAAACTTAGAAAAAAACATAGGTACCATGAACACCATTTCAATTCTTACAGGTGCACTGACAGTGTGGCAGCCAGTTCATGATTATTTACTTACACTTCTGCATTATTTTAATTATTGAGATACCACATGAAAGTTATTTAATGTACTCAGTTCTTATAAAAAAGTTACAAAAAATGTTTTAAAAAATCTCTGCAAATTCTGTTAGTACCGTGAACATTGTCAGGATTATCCAGTGGCTTTGAGCCTCCCCAGATGACTGCAAATGTAGCTGTGATGTTAGGTGCACGGGAAGTGTAAGAGAACTCCATAGAATCGCAGTAAATGGTGTCTCCGAGCAACTGGGCATTTACACTTGTCACTCGACCCTCAATGTTGAACTGACACACAAATCTTGTTTGAACGATGAATTGCTGAAAATAAAACAAGAAATCTTATAAACTTGGTGTCACTGTGGGATACAAAAATTCTTTGATTATTCATTTTGCACATTATTTATGCTTAAAAGTTTTATGTGCTGATGTGTTTTGTAGACTGCATACACAAAGTAAGCCAAGAAATAAACTAAATCAGCATGCAGCATTTTGTGTATGAGCAATAGCGGACAAGCCCATTTCCAACCACATAAGTATTTAAAGCTTTATCATACAAAGAAAACCAACTTAGAGAGAACATGTGAGGTGTAATACCAATGTGTGTATAACTTTCTGCACATAAACTCATTTTTGCACCCAGCATCTTAGTGAAGTTTTTTCTGAAAGCAACATAAAGTCACTTATGATCACTTACATTTATTTAATATTAGTTAAAATGTGCATGAATAAGTGTAAAAAGCATAATATTTTTAATTTTTTTTAAATCTGGTCCAAACTAAATGTTTAGTTTTGTAGTTGCCTGCAACTTTCTGCAGGTATCATAGATTGATGCTGATCAACCATACAATGATTTCCTTCTAAAAGGTTTTAGTTATCAACCTTATGAAAGAAGTTGCTATAACTGGCCACAGTTGTCCATAAATTTTTGTCCTATTTAAGAAACTATTGCATTTAGGGGCATCAACTGTTGACTCAAAAGCAACTGGCCCTATAATTCTTTCTCCACTCCTGGTGCACCACACACCAATCTATTTGTCATGGAGGAATATTTCATTAATGATATTGGGGTTTAAAAGCTCCAAAACTGGTTTTGTGTACACACATAACCATAAAGGTGAAACCAAGTCTCGTTTGAGAAAAATAGTAAATATGGGCCATTCAAGATTAGATTATTCAAGACCCCACTCACTAAGTGTGCACCTATGTACAGCATGTGTCAGTTATTTTATATGGTTTTAACTTCAACAATTTAGTAGCTCTTTGCACAGAGGCATTAAGAAATGCCTGCTTTTTTGTGAAAGACATCTGAGAGATATTTTGGGGGAATTCTTCCAAAAAATGGCCGATGTTGTTTATTTTTTCCTGGCAAGAACTCTTACACTGTCTGTTGGATTTTTCTAATACTGAACACGAGCCATGGCCTGAAATTGATTATGAAAGTTTTGGATCATTTTAGGGCCTGAAGCTTTTGCATCAGGTAATCTTTCTGCAAATTGTATTTGAGCTTGACAAGCTGACATGTATGAATCATATGCTGTACAGAAGAAAATATAATAGTAAGCCATAATTCACATTGTAACAAAACTACTGAATTACACTCAAGCAACACTGCAAGTGAGTTTACAGTTCATTGGGTCACTCACTGCATGCATAATGCTAAGGGGACAAACCTGTGAAAATTGTTGAAAAGTTTGTGCAGTATCGAATTTTAATATTGGATTGGTGCATAATGCTGTAGCAGTTTTGCTTCGTGTTTTGTACTCTGACTGCTATGGATTTATTTATCAACTGTCAAAAACTTTTTGTTTTGAAGTTCATTTGTTATGCTTGAGTTTATAAACTGAATTATACATCTTTGCAGATAGTGAGTGAAGCTATGGATGCTAGGAAATGGGAGTGTCAAGTGAAGAATGTGGAGAATTTCTCATGGCCTTTGTACGAGGAGTTGCTTTTTGGTTCAGGCTCAACCTTCTGTTTTCTTCAGTATTTAAGCATTAGGAGTCAAATTTGGGAGACATTTGCTTTGCTTAATCTGTAATTTCATTCCTTTCTTTTCCTTATGTCAGCATATGGACACCATTTCTCATCACCAGTAAAGATGTTGAATTGGAATGATCAATGTTGTTGATGAGCCAATCGATGACGAGCAAAGCTGCACATATGAGGAGGTTGCAGACAAAACCAGTCATTTCCAAAATGGCATTTTCTTCAGGAAGCAAAAAAAATTATAATGAGGCTTCGCTTTACTCGACAGTGACACATGTTTTTATGCTTAAGGGAGGTGATGGGTGAAATTTCTATTCTGCACAATTTTAAAGCTACATACTAAATTTTTTGTACACATATTTGGGTGTTATGTGGAACTATTTGGCAGAGTTTAATTTTTGTACGTTCATTAGTTTTTTAATTACTGAAAATTTTCTTTCAAACAATTTGCAAATTTCAAAATTTCCCTTCACAATTTTTTGAAAAAAAGTTTGAAATTTTTTTACAAAACCGGAAACTCATTTAGAAAAACTTGACTCATGGGTTTTGTAATATCTGAACTGTTAGGGAAATTAAAAAAAAATATGATCTACATGGCAGAAATTTCAAAATTGTTGCAATCACTAAACATATTTTAATTTTTTATCTCAAAAAGTACTAAGTTAATCCTGAATCCCATGCATCAGTTTTTTTGTTATGCTTTATAGAATGTGCAGCAAACATTTCAGCCCTCTAACACCTAATTTGTGGATGTAATTTTGTTTTCAATGAATAAAAGTGTAGCAAAAATTAAAGTGAGGAAAAATGAGTTTAAAAGTTTGAATGCAGTTAACCAGAAATAATGACTTACAGATCTTCCTAGAAGTATCCAGCTTAGATGTGTAATTTGTATTCTTTTATCATTACAAGCACTGCAAATCAGTTCAATTTATGGTGTAAGCCACACACTACCAAGGCCAACTAAAGTTTGGCTACAGAAGCATGTAAAATTGCCTGCTACCAGGGACCCTCCCATCAGTGCAAGTTACACAGTGTTATATTTCTAAGGCAGAGGGACATAATGCTGCACAAATCCATACACTATATACACTGCAGAATGCGTCGTGTGTGTGTGGAGACAACTTTCTGAATGATGGCGTGGTACAGGAACAGTGGTGTTTCATCACCCTTCCTGAGCCCAGACCTAGCACAGGGCGACTTCCATCTCTTTGTGCAGATGAAAAAATAGTTGGGGACAGCATTTTCACTCCAATGAGCATAAGGGCACCATGTAAACCTGGCTTAAGAGACAGGTGGTAACTGTTTTTACAGACGGTATTGAAAAGCTGGTACATAGGAATGAAAAATGTTTGAATATTCATGGTATCTGTGTTGAAAAGTAGCTTACAGGTGTAGTTAACTTTTGTCAATAAAACTATTTTGCTGTTCACATCGGTTTTCATTTCATGTCCTATTGTAGGTTGAAAAACAAAATATCTCTCATATAATGCAAAAAGAAAAAGTACCTTTATCAATAGTGCTGTAGGCTTACAGAAGTGAGATGCCTCTGGATCTGTTTTTCTTTTGGGTGTCAAAAGCATCTTGCACAATTAGAATGTTACAAAGCAGCCTGGGGGTTAATAGTACACATATGCTGCAGTTTCGCCTGCATGTGTGTAGCATTAAACATATGGTCACACCATGCATGAAAATCATCATGTAATTTTGTACCGAATTAAACTGTTGTTTAGTCTATCATTCATTTCTCAGCATAGAGATCTTGATTTGGCAAGAAGTCATGTCATCACACTATTATTGAAATATGTCATATGATTACAGTTATAGAGCAAAACATTCTCTTTGGCTTTGCCTTTAATCCAAAAATCTTAATATGTTGAAACTGCATTAAGAAAACATACTTACCCCAATAATGTGCACTTTGACTCGTATACTTTTCTTCATCCCTGAAGAGACAAGTATTTCTGGGGATCCACCTGCAGTGGCATTGATTGTTGGACAGAATCCAGGCCCACTTCTGTAACTTGGACCGATGCGCTATACAATACAAAGTAAATTATATAACAATCTTTTGTTCCAAAAATTATAGTTTCTTCAATGGCAAGATTATTAATAGCTTTTCAGCTTATAATCCTTGAGATAGTTGCATAAGATAATTATAATTCTTAAGAATAACACTACAGGTGATCCATTTGGTATGGATAAAATGAAAACACTATAAAGCATTTACTGCTGAACTTTATATGTTGAAAGTGTATATATACAACAATGAAAGATGGGAGACTTCTCAGAATGCTACATGGCCCCTATTGCACACTTTGCACAACTCATATTGATAATGGAATTCTGCCCACATCTGCTGTAACAGGGGTAATTTTTCAAATGGTATGTATATATAGTAGAAACAGATATTGTGATGTTATAATTACTGTGCCTGACAAAACCATGAAAATATAAGAAATTTCTAATGGTGAATATAAACATAATACTAGGTTACAAATGAAAACTTTTTTTCTGTGGTGCGATTAAACATAGGTGACTTTTACTAATTTCGGTGTGCAGAATTAAAAAATGCATTCCGTTTTTCCGTAACACATTTGTTTTGGCAATATGACAATGTTAAATGAAAATACAATTGTAACATTTGTAAAAATATTACACACTGATATACAACTTTCAAAGAAAATAAAGAAAAATAATAACATGAAAGCATACCTGAATTTGAGAATGTATATTAGTTATCTTGTGTATCCCTTTTTCCTCTCCCATGGAACTTCAGTACGTGATTTTCTCGAGTGTTCTCTGGTAGGTTTGTCGTGTGCAAGACACCAGCAGTAATTGGCCATTGTATGTACGTCCCAACATCCCAGATAAAATCATCCAATATCTTTCAAGTCCTGGTGAACCCTTTCATCTTGCTCTTCACTGACAGCTCCTAAATTCGACGGGAAGTAGTCAAGATGTGACTTAAAGAAATGAAGCTTCAAACTCATATTGCAGCTGAGCAGTCTGAAATTTTCCAGCATATTTCTGACAATTTCTTTCACATTGCCCAGAAATTTCTTAACAACCTCTCTGAATCCATTCCAGCATCTTTTTCAATTTCATTCATAGAGCTGGTAAAATTAACATCTTTCATTCTTTTCCTTATCTGTGGTCCATCAAATACTGTCTCTCTGATTTTAGCCTGTGACAATGATGGAAACTTTGTGCAGAAGTACTGGAAGCAAGGGCAACTTTTGTCAAGTGCTTTCATGAATTGTTTCATCATGCCAAGTTTTATGTGAAATTTTAAGAAACTTGCGGAATCGGGGTTTTTAATATGCAGAGTTGATTGTGTAGTACCCTAGGTTCTTAAATTGTGTAGGAGTTGTTGCTTTATCGAAAATGTTGGGCCCTTCTTGGTGACCGCTTAGCTTTTGTGGAAATCTTGTCAGAAGTTATTGCGAACATGTTGAAAAAAATTATGGCTAACGGAATGTCACGAAGCAAGGAAAATGTAGCTAAAGTGGATCATTCGAGTTTAGACATGCAGATCCTACGGCTATGCCCTGTTGTCGCTCTGCAGCTGCGGCCTTCTAAAAAAAATCCCTCGGCTACGCTTTGAGGCTGAGGGTCCTCATCCCTCGGCTGCGCCTTGCGGCTTAGGGCCCTCAGTGTTACAATGTTGGCAGCAGAATGCCAAAGACAGCAACGCTAATATGATGCAAGTGCGTGTGTTACATGTTGATAGCAAAAGTGCTCACTACCCACATATGGAATAATGGTCTGAAAGGGTAACGCCAGGTGATAACAAATTCTTCTCCTGTAGTCTTGAGTCCAGTAATTCACCTTTTTGATTTATGAGGCCTAAATTGCTCACTAAATCATTTAATTCAAATCGACTGCTGCGGTGAATTGTCAAATTCTTCTGGATCAGAAACCAACTCATTGTCGGGAGTCACGGAGCTGCTTTCAGATTCACTAAAACTGAAGTCTGCTGGTGGTGTAGGTATGGGTAGTTCGAGTCCATGAAGAATAGGCCGTGTAACCGAGTTCAGATTTGGATATTTAATTCCTGTCCTTTTTTTTTTTTTTTATAGCCAGTAACTTTGCACATGCAAAAGTAAAAATCGTCATGGTGATTCTGCTGCTCTCTCCATATCATTGGTTTGACAAATTGGCATTGCTTCTGTTTTCCTTCATACCACTAATGTAATCCCTCAACACAACTGTTACATGCAATATGAGGCACGAACGATTTATTCTGATCAACTTTCTCTTTGAAATATGAGTAATATAGTTTCTTTTTTTTGTGAGTCTATTTTATGTATCTTCCCATCAAACACGTAACACCCACAAATGTAACAAAAACTTCTGAGGACTTTGTAGACACTGTCTCCTGCGTAATCCTGATGTAGAAGTCATACTCAAACTTTTATTTTAGCACTACACATATAGAAGACTCAGCTCAACTGAAGTTGAGATGTATGATAGCTGTAAATGTAAACATAATTACCTCACAAGAAGACAGGCAAAACTGATAAGTGCTGGAAATATAAACGTAAACCTTGGGTGATGGAAGTGACCTGATTAGGAAGAAAATCAACAACAGATTTAGAATAACATAATGAAATGTAGCAGTAAGCTGTATAAACTGAATGAATTTAGCACCATAGACATACACATATGCACACATCATAAAAACTGGATGTGATAGAAAAAAATGGACTTAATTGTTTAAATCAGGGCACTGATTTCCATTAAAGTCACATATTTTCCTTTATAGCGCAGAATCAATATTGACCAGTGTAATTTTTAATTTCAGATCACCATTGTTCCTGGGTTCCTGTGAATAGAACAGGACTTTTAACAAAGCACCATACAAAGATGTCTGGTGCGGTTAGTTCCGAGGAGTTTGGAGGCCAAGAAATTGGTCCATCATGATCACACCACACACAAGTGAAAGCAGTATTTACAAAATGATGAACCTCCTATGCCCAATAAGAGGGTGCACCATCCTGCTGTAATATAATATTCATATGTCTTCCTCATGTTGTGACAACAGAAACAACTGCAGCATATCCAATAAGATCCAAAGCACACTGTCTTTTCTGCAAAGAAGAATGGTCCATACACTTTATTGTATATGTTAACTTTTGGACTTGGTCATTCAAGCTCGTAGGAGACATGTGGGTTTTTTCTTGCCCAAATAATGCAGTTGTGTTATCGTTCTCGCTGACATAAAAAGTTGCATTGTCTGTAAATTAGCCATTTGTTTAAGAAGTCATCATCATCCTCAATATGTTGGCAAAATTGAAACAAGCTTCATGATCCTCATTGTGTAAGGTTTATAAGTGTTATAAGTGACATGGGTACAGATTCGGGTACTTTTGAACCATATGCTAAAAGGATGTACATGGTAAACTCATCTCTGCTGATAGTTGTCTTCAATCTTTTGTAGGACTCCTTGCCGTGGCTTCAGAGATAGCTGCTGCTTGTACTGGGTTTCGGCTATGACCACTTGCATGTTTTTTTAACACAGAACCTGTTTTTACAAATGTTTGATACCACAACATTATGGAATCATGTTTAGGTACATTATGCACACCATACTCGCATTGAAATTATCTTTGAGCTTGCTTAACACTTTCAAATTTAGCATACAGAAGAACACATTGATTTGCAGTGGCCATTTCAATCAGCTACAATTTTGATCTGTAATTATGCATTGCTGATTTTCATTTTTGCAATGTACGGAAACTCCCATCTTTTAAGCAAAATATTACCAGCAAAAAAAGTCTCCTACAACCATATTAGCTCTTATAATAATATTTAATGTTATCCATACCCAAACGGATCACCCTGTATGTATGGTTTAGAGCAATGGTGTAGTGTTTAGTAGATCTAGGTTTGATTCCTGGCTAGGATAATTGACTGTATAATGCTTCCTCCTAAGTTTTCCTCTATAGTGAAACTGAATGCTATTCAGTGCTGAAGGACTCTGATTCACCCCACCATCATTTCATTTATCGTCTTGAAAGATTCCTGGTAGTTGGCAACATGTTGTATGCTAAAGGGTTCTTTAACTTGCTGTACACATACCAACAGCATTGCCATACCTGCAAACTGAAGGAGGCACACACATGCTGTTTAAGGTTTTTAGAATACTGCAGTTTGCTGAACATTGTTTCAAACTTTATATGCAGTGATTCTTTCTCAGTAATCCATGTGATCATTTCTACAATAATCACTCAAGCTTTGGCCATTATCAAATGTCTGATATGGAGTAAACTTAGACATAACTAAGTAACAAAATGAGGAGCAGTGGAATATTGCAGCCACTAACATGTGTTAATGACGTTAATTCATTACTTAAAACTACTCACTTTATATTTATGTATTAATTTCTACACTAGCCATATAAGTTATTAATTCTAAAAGTGGAAATATTATGATATTCATAACTGCTAACCATTTTTTTATTAAGTGCACATATAAAAAGGAAAAAACATGCTAATATATGCAAGGAATTTGCCCACTTTCTATTTAATTATTTCTACAGAATGTTATCGATCACCCATACTCACTATTTTATACTTTACCATTCCCTTTCACTGAAATTCATTTAGACAATGAATTGGAGTGGCAAAGTGTTACAGTTAATTAATGTGCAAAGTTTAAAAAAGGGGGAGAATGTTTAAGAAACTGTTACTAAAACTTAATTTTAGTTCAAGGCAACATGTTATTTCTAAAAGGACGTTTCCTTATATATTGATCACAGGTGAACCTGGCTATTTTAATCACCCTGATCTGTGCCAATGTCAGATAAAGGTCTAAATGATTTATTCTCCTTTAAATGACATTGAACGAACTACTGTGGGATAAGAAATTTGGAATTATGAGGTCTAATTACTTCTGTACTTTTGCTGTATCATATCACCTACATATTAAGACGATAAAAAATTGAATCAATGTTTACTAAAGAAAACCGATAGGTAAATATACTATACATACAATCACATTTTTCTTTATTCACTAACAGTATAAAGTATTTTTGATACAGAGTATTAAAGTGACATTTTTGGTTATTAGTGTGAAGATAAAGCTCATTTCTCAATGTGATTGTGTCATAAAATGTTTTACCTATGATTTACTGAAATTTACAGAATAAGAAGTATTATTAAATTAATTTTCAAATTATAAGACACTGTTTCCTGACCTTGGTCAAGTAATGAGGTAAAACAACTGAAGTCACAAACCAAACTTATAAAAGCTATGTTATTGCAAACAGAAATTAAATAAATTGAATACATAATACTATTTTTATACTTTAAAAAGTCACTTAATGCAGCTACGAGAGTGTAAAAGACATCATGGACACTTATATTGAAATTAATTTTAATATTAAACAAAAATAAACTTAAAAGCAAGAGGAAACAATACACATTTCCATTGTCACTGTAATACTAGAACTAAAATTTGTGTGTACTTCCTACAAACAATAAATAAATTTGTAATGAGGTAAATATATTTTTAAACAGATTAACTAATACATAAGGCAGGCTTGTTAACAAGAAAGACCAAATGTCACCAATAGCAAAACTGCTAACAAACAGTCAGGAGGAACGATGAGTTCTGGAATTGAGAAGTGTTTGTCACCTTTTACAACTCAACCCCCTTACCCTACTGAGAACATTCTTCTAGCTCCAGTATGAGAACAAGGTGTACACCAGTCGGCTTCTGAGGTAGGAATGAAGAATCTTTTCCACTCAACACTGTCCTCTATAATGCAGCAGTTGTGCATGTTTGGGAAGAAACACTTTCTTGGACCCCTTACTGCATTAACTTGTCAGCAAGGTATCCATATGTTAACACGAGCAACTTTTTTTTAAATTAAAGGTCCCATTTTTCAACAAAAACAGGATATAACATTTAAAAGAAATATTGTTTTATCACAGTACAGCTACTAATGTTTCTGCTACGGCATTCAAAATCATTTAATTATTATTTTTAATGGTTTATATGATAATTTCCATGAAGCTGCTAACCTGACAGCAAAAGGGGTTAATTTCTTAAAGTAAGGGTGAATACTCCACACATTAGATAAAACATAGGATAGTTCGGCACTTCTGCTGGATAGAGAACACTGTTTTACACATTTTCTTCTTTTGTACATTGACTTGCCAATCATATTCAGTTCAATTCAATTTATTTTCATCCATAGTAGCATGTACATGTTGCTGGAAAACATCAAAATATTATTACAAGTGTACACAATTATTTATAATCATAGTTTATCCAGCCTACACATACACTTTTGAATTAGAAAATTTTTTAATTCACTTTTAAATAGTTTGCTTTTAGTTGTCTTTAGAGTATTTGGAGTTTATTAAACAATATTTTGCCCATTATTAAGGGATCTTTATCTGTTATCTTTTTATTTATGTTTATTCTGTGGTAATTATTTTGTGTCCTTGTTTCATAGTTGTGATAGTTCTTATTGAAGTTATAAGGTCCCTCATCACTGGTTATAAACGTAATTACTTTATAGACATATAAAGATACTACAGTTAATATTTTGTTTTCTATAAAGAAATTTCTACACGATTCTCTTCTGTTTACCTTATATATACATCTTATACATTTATTCTGCAAAACCAGTAATCTATTCATGTTAGTTAGACAAGTGCTACCGCATACCTCAATTGCATATTGTAGATGTGGATGCATTATTCTATAATAGGTAAATTTTAGGTGTTCAGCAGTTAAGTATTTTGCTAGATTTCCCATTAGGTAGAGATTCGTGCTTATCTTCTTGCATATGCAATCAATATGATGTCTGAAGGTTAGGTTCTCATCTATGAATCAAGGAGGATAAGCCTGGTGTAACCTTACAGTTCAGCTATCTGCAAGCGACAACCTTAGAGGGAGACACCAAGTGTCATGAAACAACAAGCCTGCCTTAAGGTGAAATGGGATTAATAAAATTGTGTTACTTACGCTGACTCCAGTCACAAGAATGTCATTGCGACAGTTTTCGGCTGTATCGTGTGTACATCGATGTCCATCAACGCACCAGTCACAAGGAAAAGAGGACGATACACATTGTGTACACGAGCTATAGGTGTTACAGTCGAAAAAAGTGAAGTTCGTTGCTACAAAATCTGGTCCAGATGTCATTCTTACTGACAACTTGGCTGTGAAATGATCTGTAACAGAGCAACAAAAATACATTCCTTTATTACCTACTAGCTGGCTTACCCAACACTGCAAAGTTAGCCTTATAAACTCCAATGACAAATTAGTTCATTTCATTTACCTGCTGTAATTTATGAAATTATTGTACAATGACCTACATGACTTTTATGGTTAATCCTCCCCTCTGCCCCTTATAATTGTAATTTTGAACAGACCCAGATAATAATGGATGAAAAATCCCAATAATCACGCAAGAGAATCTGAAACATTGGCAGAACGTCTAACTTCCTTAACTTCCCCCTAACAGTCTTCAAGTTCTGGTGGTGAAATAATCATCAGTCACAATGGTCATCATTTTTTAGTTAATTAAAGCAGACAAATTTTTAAAGTTTTTAACCTTCTCTTTGGTCCCATAATTATTTAATAAAATACAAGGTATACAGTTTTAACATGATTCAGAAACCCTAAACATATACAATGAAATGGAGGTGAAATTGGTCACCAAGTTAACCTCTTTGGAAAAACCATAGGGTCTGCAACCATCCAGAAGAATAATCTTCTCAAAGATGTTAATTATAAAATATGAGTTCACCGATTTTTAGTGTTAGTAATTTTCTCTCTTTATACAATTTATTTAGCATGCCCTACTACAGAACTTGATTACAACATAAATACACAAGGAAATAAAGCAAAACTTTCTAACATGAGGGTTGTTAGAAAGTTTTGAAGTAAAAATACTTCAGTACATACATCTACAGAATTATAATAAAGGTTATTCAGAGGTTTTGACACTCTTTCATTACACACATATCTGCAGTATTTGATAAATGGCAGTTAAAGAAATAAATATAACATACAATTCATGCAATTATAAACAGAATCATTTGTCACTTTTTAAGCTATCTTCTGTTTGCTTAAGTGTTGCATCATGGCCATCTATGTATACTGTCTGGAATAAAATGTAACAGCCTTTTGTTTTTACATGCATTCTCTGTGGAGCACAGCAACTATTTTCTGCTCCATGGAATTCTCAACAAGGGTTGGTCTTCTAGTAATTTGTGAATTGAAAGTAGGTGTTTTATAGCCCATGTACATCAGAAAGAATAGGGCTTTTCAAGAGTTAAAGAATTATCAAAATTGGTTATTTTTCATCTCCATTTCTATCTCTCCTGAACACATATTTTCTCTCTCTATAAAATAATATAGATTTAATGAGCTATACTTATGCGTGGAGATGTATGCAAAATTACTGAGACAACATTTAGTGAACGTAAAAGTACTTAAAAAACAGATGTGATGACTTTACCCTTTCTAATTAAGCACTCTAAAAATTCTTCATACAGAACCTTAAGTGTTATATCTGCTCACTTTAATCAGATCTACAGTTTCTTCTGCAGTTTATGTCTATCTGTTAGGGTGCTATTTACAGAAAACTTACGATAGCACTTTGTTATGCCAATACTTCAACTTTACAATATCTTAAACACAGTCATTAGAAGACTTTTGGCAAAAAGAAAAACGAAGAGAGAAAAAGCATACATATAGATCTTCTCCTAATTCTTTATTTTTATATTTGTATTTCCAATGATATGCAGCAGAGAAGATAACAATGAACTTATTGAATTTAAAATCATTTTAAAGTCAGCTAAGAATGTAAAGATTGAAATTATTACATCATACTAATTTCTGTATAGCCACAAAATTGAATAACATTGTTTGAAAACAAGAAAATATGAAAATCAAACAAATTAATTCACACTTCTCCTACATAACCTAGCTTTTCATTTTAAGACTTGTCCGCATCTCACATTCTTCACACATGCTGGGAAAACTGTCACATACTTTCAGTAACACTTCACTGAACACCTCTATGCTCATCATCTTTCATCGTGAAGGTCGCTAGGCTCTGGAATTCACTGCCACAGGATGTCAGGGGCTGTCAAAATCTAAATGCATTTTGTAATAAGTTGCACATGGTTGTAAAAATTAATTGTTAATTTAGAGTCAATATTCTCATTTTCATTGTATACATATGCTTTTAAAATATATATATTATTTTTAACTTAACTTCTATATATTTTCACTTAAGCTTATTATTCTTCTAATATTTGTGCTACTTCTGTTTTTGTTTCATTTGAATACAATTTATATGCATCATCGTTTTATTCAAGATGTTGTTTTCAGGATTTTTCTGTGAGATTCAGGGAAGAGAGGGCCAAAGGGCCTTAGCTCTGCCACATGAATAAATAATATGCAAAAGAGCAAATGTGTTATGTTTTAAGCATAACTGAATATGCTACCCAGAACATCCTTACCCTTTAGGTTTGAATAGGATAATAATGTTCGCAAAAATTACTAAAGCTTACTGAAAACTACCAGTTTTTTTTTTCCCTCTCTCTTATGTCTGCAAACTTTGTGTTTTCCTAAATGTGAAAACCACTATCAGATGTATCAGAGAAATGTTTAGCATTAGGAAGTTTCATTGAATATACAAGTAATAAGAAGAAAAATATTCATGAAGTCACTTCCATAATGAAATTTAGTATGTTTACGTATAAATAAAATATATTTGATGCAGTACAGATATGTGCAGAGGGCAGAACTGCAAGAAAAGGAAGGAAGAGAGATCAAGAAGAGTAGGGGAAACCTACAGTTGGAACTGATTCAGTGAACACATGGGAACTTCACATTTCATCATCTGAACATGGTGAAATGCATATACAGAGGAAATTTTCTGAACCAATAACTAGCAATCACAATTATCAAACTCGAAGTAATAAAAGGCACACACAAGTAGAAAACTGTCATCAGGATTTACGTTTTCCATAAAAACTATCGTCATCTTTGGTTGGATTTCTTCCCTCATAAAGACATCTGCATGCTATGGGATGTACTGTCTGTTGTCTGGTGACTGTTTTAATGGTTCTAGCTACTGGTTTCGGCTGTTATTTTGTATTTGGACAACTGTTTGGGTGTTGCTATTTACACAAAGTTTATATACAGAGTGCTCCAAAAGCTTCTCACCCATATGGAAATTCTGCTGATTTTTAAAACACACACTTTCATGTTGATCCGATGTATTAAAGTTGGCAAGACTTAACGTAGAACAACTGCTATTTGTGTCATTGTTGCAGTGTGTGAATGTAATTCATTTAATGGTCTTTTGCCTGACTGGCCTAGAAAGTCTTCAGACCTAAATGTCATTGAACATTTGTGGGCTATATTGCAGGACAATGTATTTAGACAACCTAAGAACTCGTTGAAAGGGTCAAGGAAGAATGGGCATCTATTGACCAAATAGCTATTATGGCTTTGGTTTGAAGTTTCTATAAACGAATTCTGAACTGTCACCAAAAGCAGTGAAGGTTATTTAAAGTACTGAAAATCATGGTAGATGTATTTTTTTTCTGATACTTCAAAAATAAATTTGATAATCCTTATTTTATGCTATCTGTGAAAGTTTTGGATAACTCTATACGCGGTCGCTGGTTGCGCGAAGTTTGTAGCTGCGAAAAGCTTGAACGACGCTCTTGAAATACATCCATAGCAACTAATGTTGTGTAAAACAGCTGCAGTGATCCAATACTTTTGTAAAACCGAGCGAGTTGGCTTCGCAGTAACGTGCGAGGCTCGCATACTGTAGGTCCTGGGTTCGATTACTGGGGCCGGCCACTCTGACTATAGGTTTTTCGTGGTTTTCTCTGCTTGGCAAGGCAAATGCTGGGGTGGTTCCTCTTCTATCATGAATTTCATTTCCCTCATTTCCTATCATTCGTTTCCCAAGTAGGCTTAGAGGCTGTGCAATGTGGTCAGCGTCGGACAAATGGTGCAGGTGCTTGATCGCTGGAAAGTTCTTCTCGGCCCTGCCAGATGGCAGCCTCAAGTGGGTCGAGTTCTCGCCCGTTGCGCTAGAGCAAGGGTGGCGAAAATGCCTTTCTCTCTCGAGTCATCAAATATGCAACACGCATTACACCACTCAGCAGCACATGGAAAACAAATGAATAGACGGCTAGAGCTGCGCTGCGCCTGCGAGTCACACAGCCTCGCGAGTCGCGTTTTCGCCACCACTGCGCTAGAGGAAAGCCTTCTCTGAGGTGCTCGCCAGCGTGACCGGGTCATCAAGCTTGGAATCGTTAGGGAGCTGTGCGCGCCTCTGTCGGCCGGCCTTATAGCCCCATGCTTAAAAGACATTCATTGTGTATGATTGTTTGTCACAAGTGGACGGTGTGATGAAACAGGTCACCCAAGTACAATTTCGAAGGAATGCAAGTCAAGATATACATGTCTGTATCACTCAACAAGCAGCTCTTCGTTGTTTTTACTTGCAAAAATGCGTCTGTTACACTCAAAGAGCAACCTCAAACTTCTGCCTGTTGTCTGCAAACAACACAGAGCTATTTATGTATTCGCTGTAGCAAAATCAACCGCTAAGGCGTTCCTAGATGGAACAACAAACCTGAGACCTCAGTAGGTAAACACAGGCAAATAAAGGGGGGAAGAGGTAGAAGCGTCATTTTGGCACACACGTTTTCCATAGCATACTAATAAAGCTATTAAAGCTTGATCTTGATGGGAGTAATAGTTTTTTAGTTATTAACGTTTTTATGTTAAAAATACGCTTTTGCAAAATCTATCTCCTTTAAATGTTGAGCAAAATATTTATAAAAATACCTGCATTACCATTCATTTGTGTGTAAAGCTTTAAAATATTCATATTTTTAATATTTTGCTCCTGAGGTAAATAAAAAAATAATGAATGTACTAAACATTAAAACTGTGAACTTTTTTGGATATCCTATTTTTTATTTCAAGAACCGCATAAGATATAAAAATGCGCTATTCACCTTTTGTAGAACATCGATAAGAAATAACAAGTTCATTATATGCAATTTGTAAGAGATAGATTTTGAATGCAGCAGAATACTTAAAAAATAGACGTGTGGAAAACGTCTAGGAAAAATATTTGCACTTAATTAGAATGGGGCATCCTTTACCGAACGAGATAGCTCCGCGGTAACGTGTAGGCTCGCATTTGGGAGGTTCCGGGTTCGATTTGCGGTGGCCGCCCACTCTGACCATTGGTTCCCCTGGTTGACAAAGGCGAATGATGGAGAGGTGCATTCTACCGCGGCTCTCCTCTCTCCCATTTCCTCTCATTTCATTTCCCTTTTATGTTTCAGGTTGACTCCGGGGCTGTGGTTCGGTCGGTGTCGGGCAGGTGGCGCAGAGGTTTGCGCTTTGGAAATGTTTCCCCGGTACCACTGGAGGGACGCCTCCAAACGGCCCTTCCGTGGCCGGGTGGTCAAGCCTGGAACTGTTAGGGAACTCTGCGTGTCTCTGCTGGCTTCGCTCTGCAACCCGTGTGTCTCCTGCGGTTTCCTCACCTCAACCGTTCCTCCCGCACAATAGATCTCTTGAGGGTCGCAGTGCTAGGCGTCCCCTCCGTTCACTAGACCAGTCCAGGGCATCCTTTAAAAATGATATATTTTCTCAAGGTCCCAATACCTTAGGGCTTTGAAACTCCAGGAATATATCTATCAGGATTGATACACTTTTTTTTTCTCAGAAAAATTGGAAATTTTCACCCATATTCGCCCTCAACAAAAGATTCACGAAATGTTACCCTAAGCTTCTGCTAACGTGGCTCAGTCTCGCTTAATCCGATTGCATTGAATAAGCTGACAGACGATTAGTACTCTGAAATACTAGTAACAATAAATGAGTAGCGGAATATCAAACCTCATTCAAAATTTAGTTAGTAGTGTATTCCGATAGGTTTTTTTCTGTTCTTTTCATTGGTGAAGTTCTTTACTTTAAAAAAAGGACGCAAATATGCTTAATTAAGTGTTGAAGTTCACTGTTTACTTCAAAAGAGCTTGGTTTCAAACTCAGACATTTGCTTAAAGAACCAATGGTAATACTGAATAACATCACGTGATCTTCAAAGCAGAAATGGCGACGGCTTGTGCGGGTGTTAACTTGTTGGTTAAGATTTTATGAATTCTTCAACTGCTACTACGAATAAGTGAAGAGCTACGTGAGTAAACTGGAGCAAAACATTTCACCAGTTACTGAAGGAAATGCCAGGAAGAGATTATGGCAGCCGGAAAAGTGGAAAAGGAATACAGAAAAGAGACTAAGGTATGAATAGCTGGCAAGCTACGCTGCTCTCTTGTTTTATTTATTATATGAAATAATAGATTATTGGAATGAACTTGTATATCAGAAATGATACAAGAGAGTATAGTAAAAATTCTGACGACAGTTTCAACTGGTCATATGTTGAGACATTTTGGAGATATCAAGGCCTGAAAATTTAGTATATGACCATCTTACTAGCTGAGAAAGAGACGAGTTACTAATCATTACTGACTGCCTCTGCCGTTTAAAAACTTTGAGATGTTGACAGGTTGCTCATCAAACACTTTGGGGAAACTGGAGGAATCTGCTCACTCTTGAGTACTAGAGAGACAACCTTGTCTGCCAGATTTGCCCGATGATCAATGAGAATGTGAAACACAGCAGGATGATTTGGATGTCTATTTCAGATTAAATTTACATCTACTTGGACTTTAAATATACAAATATGAGTAAAAGTTTTAATTTCCTCTGGAAATTGTTTGCACGATATAGAAACTGAAGAAAGCTTTGTTACTATACTGTAAATTAACAGAAAATATCATGAGTTATTTAAGGTTACATCTTATTTTATTTCAGGCACTGAAAATATGGTTAGATTATTGTAGTTGGTTTTACATGTATTCAATAATATAAGAAACTTATAAAGTTTAAGATGTAATGTAAAACAGTTTTTTCTCAAAATTTCTACAATTTTCCAGCTGATACTCTTTGGAATAGACTGATATCACTACTAAATGAATTTTGCAACTACATTTGCATCAAAAACGGACACTTACAAGTCTGTTCACATCAAAAATGGACATCTGCACATATTTGTTTCAAAGATGGACATCTGTATTTTTAAAGCTAATTTTATCTCATTTATGTGTATAAATTGATATTGGTTATTTGGCGGTACCATTCCTGCTTAGTGATTCAAAAAGTAGTATGTAAATATGTGAATCCTACATTTCGTTTATCTCATTTGTTTGCAAACGACAGATGTCCATCTTTGATATTAACCTACTCAAATAACTATGGAAGACTTCCTGTGGGCGAGCAGGAACAACGAATTTTCGGAAGGAGAGGCAATGAACATGCGCAGTTTGCAATAGAATCAGTGAAACGCGTGACGCTATGCATCTCGTAGAAAAACAATCACAATGTACACGTGACCAGGAGTCTGAAATGACCAGCTAGCTTCGCATGCTCTCACATTCGGCCTATGTGCTTCAAGAATTTTAATTAAATCTCCGCTCCAGCAGCACAGATGTTGGTCTCAACTTCCACCATAGCGGGCGGCAAACTGCTTCATTTATTTTAAAGGTTGGGTCATAATTTGTATCTAACCACTTCATACTACCAGTGTTACAAAAATAAGATTACAAATGTTCTTCCCTTAAACAAAGATAAATTGGATACCTATGTTATGAGGACCAACCTTGACAATTCTGTCTTCATTTTTACCACATTCTGCTACCACTATACAACTAATTCCCAAAATTTTACACAAACGCATAGAATACCTTTTGAGAGAAAGTTTTTTATTTTTTTGCAATCGCCAAAAAATCTCCTTGCGATACAGTTTTGATACAAAACTACAGAATTACATCCCGAGAATGCCATTTCAAAAAAGTTATCGGATGACTTTTAAATGGAACAAGTATTAGTGTAGAAAAAGATGATAAAATTACTTGCTCACTTTTTTATTTTAGAGGTAAAACAATTTGTTAATAAACATATATACATAATCAATTTTACTGGCTCAAAAATTCCACCGATAATGTTTATTATTATGTCAAGGATCTGCGGTGCAAAAATCTAACTGGTTGGGACTTGCAGCGCAAGGAGAATTTTGAACATCCTCCATGATCAAAATGTTCCTTACAGCGTTTCAGGGATTGTTGAGGAAGTCAAGTGGAACAACTTTTTTATGCCACAAAATTCATGTACATCCATTGTTTTGCCCCTAGAGGCGCTGATGAGGTGGAGCGTATAGGGTCTCAGAGCGCGCATCCACCATTATTAGGTTAGTATTCACTAACGTTACATGTTCCTGATCAGTCTGTTGCTGTTTGCAGACGAGTAACATCGTACGTTTGGCAACAGAATCAACAAAGGTACTACCTGTCTGAGGAGTAAGAGCACCAGGCCGCATTACGTCACCATTCCCGGTGCGTAGCATATACTCATTCGGGCATTCTCCCCTCTGTCTAAACCTAGCAATGACTTCGCCTGAAAACTGTACTCCTTCGTCAGACAGGTAGTAAGTCTTCATGTTGGACTGTCCGATTACGGTAACTTCCGTATCGGAAACAACTGTAAACTATAAGTTGTGTGCTGGGCTCGTAAGCCCCGCGGGATGAGGTGTGGAGAGAGGGGAAAATGGGATCTGAATTACACAGCGAGCTTCTATGTAGCGAACAATAGGACCTTAGTCACATTCACATGGCGTACTTTGCTCAGTGTATTCAAATAGTTCACTACGGAATTAGCACGGCCACTGGTATAAGTAGCTGCATGTTATTTTTCAACACCGTGTCTAACTGTGCGCGACTTTTGATGTGCGCATTCTTTCACGAGTTCGGAACACAACTATAGTAAAACATGGAGTACACTACTACATGAACTACTCTGAGGTAAACCAGGAGTAAATTAAAACCATCGACTGCAGCTTTGTTGACACTGTTTTCCGATACGTAAGTTCCCTTTGCTGGACACTACTGTACTCTGGAGAGTTCGTTGTGTTTACTATATAGCACAATAACATTTTGAATGGCAGACTTAAGTGTCCTCTGACCTTTCGTAGAAGTGATGCTTAGTACCTATGTACTGTGTAGTGATTGTAAGACGGATTTTGGTACATTAAAACATTTTTGTTCATATTGACCTTCTCTGCAGTCCCTTAAATGCTGTAAACGACATTTTGATCATGTAGGATGTATGCTCCTTGATCCCTATCCGCTCCCCTTTACCAATGCCCCTCGATCAAAACAGTGGATGTACATTCTTGACTTCGCCCACCATCCCTGAAACGTTGTAAACCACCTCTTGTATCACCCAGTATGAAATTCCATATCATATTCTGGGGAAAAAGTGTTCCATTTTATAAACTCACACACAGATTTCTCCATTAAAGATAGGAATAAACAACGGACAGTGAAATGCTATATGAACTTTGTGTGTAATTCCAAATTAATGCATGATCGTATGCTTTATTCAAAATGCTGTGTAATTTGGTGAGAAAAGGCGACAGAGCCGTGATATGATACATGGCCTCAGGTGGCGGAATGGAAAGTGACCCACGTGACAACTTACTCAGAAGAGAAATAGATCAATTAATAATCACTGTGATGTATATTTTCTCACACTGACAATGTGCAAATCATTGTTAACTACATTTGAAATACATACGCATATCAAATGAAATTGCAATAAACTCGCGCATATTAACTTTAATTGGCTGCTAGAATGTCTCCTTTTTGGCTTTTAAATATATTTGGGTAGAGGGGATACAACGGAGGGGGACACCTCGCGGCACTGGGACCTACGGGAGATCTATTGCGGATGAACTGAGGGAACCATAGGAGGCACTGGCCGCAGGCAGATAGGCCACAGAGAAGCGCGGAAGTCCTTACCAGTTGCTGGCTCGAAGACCAGTCACCCAAACAGGCCTCTGGTGTACGTGGGGAATACTCTTTCCTTTGAGCGAGTATCCACACCATCTGTATGGCACGACCATACACCACGAAACCTAAAAGCACGCCTGAAACACGAGAAGTATTCAGGATGAACGAGAAACTATGGATAGGAAATCTTAGTAGACGAGGAATCACCCCTATGGAATAGGAAAAGGCACGAAAAATCCAAAACAAACGAGAGATCAACGGGAATCGAACCCGGGACCTCCCGAATAGGAGTCTCACACGTTGCCATGCAGTTATTGTAAAAGGCTTCAATGCAGAAAAATGGCTAGTGTTGTTATTGTGCATTTTACTATTAGATCCTTCATTATATTTTGATAACGGAAAATTATTAAAAATAATAACACAATTGTTTCTATGCATTTGGAACCATTTTGTGTTTAATGTTTTCCACAAATGTACATGATTAATTCGAATAATATTTAAAATTCTCAATCTGGAGCTGTAGCTTCACATTAGTAGTTTAATTATGCTTGCACCACATTCTGCAAGACTCGTTAGAATTACTCATTGTTATTGTTGAGAAAGTTGCACCTGACACTTTACTTTCAAATATAAGCGTTTGCAACAACCACAGGGAGCATGGGAATTGCAAGGCTTATAAAGGGGAGGGGCACATTTGGGAACCACTGCCTTAGGGCAAACGGATCATCCAAACACCCAAAGTTTTATGGTAAATACTGCGATTATTACAGAAATATAAAGATTCTCTCATAACAGTGAAAATAACCACGCGGTAATGTGTGGGGCTCGCATTTAGGAGGTGCCATGTTCGGTTCCCGTTGGGCCGGCCACTCTCACCTTGGTTTATTTGCGATTTTCCCTGGTTGTTAAGTGAATGCTGGGGTGAATTATATAATGATTGAATTTTCTGCCCCGTATTTCCTGTCATTTGATTTCCTTATCATGTTTCAGGGTCGGAAGGATCAGGCGAGTGGACGGCGGGCGAGGATGTGCAGTGGAGTTAGCTTTGTAGAACTGTCTATCCTGGCGTTGGGTGTGTGACGGGCCCTCAGAGACGGCCCTCCGTGGGTAGAGGTAAACCTGTATGGGGTCCCGCCAGCATAGAATATATCTGGAAACATCAGGAACCCCGCCTATGTAAAAGCCTACCGCCCCCAATCTGGTCGCCCTCTGTGTCCTTCGCTTCACCCCTTCCTCTTGGAGGTTTCCAGAAGTATTATAGGTGACTGTGTCCGAGCCTACCGCCCCCAATCTGGTCGCCCTGTGTCCTTCGCTTCACCCCTTCCTCTTGGAGGTTTCCAGAAGCACAATAGGCGACTGTGTCCGAACCTGCCGCCCTCAATCTGGACGCCCCCTGTGTCTTCACCGCTTCCTCCTGGAGGTTTCCAGAAGTACAATACGCGACTGTGTCCGAGCCTGCCGCCCCCAATCTGGACGCCCCCTGTGTCTTTCGCTTCACCGCTTCCTCCTGGAGGTTTCCAGAAGTACAATACGCGACCGTGTCCGAGCCTGCCGCCCCCAATCTGGACGCCCCCTGTGTCTTCACCGCTTCCTCCTGGAGGTTTCCAGAAGTACAATACGCGACCGTGTCCGAGCCTGCCGCCCCCAATCTGGACGCCCCCTGTGTCTTCACCGCTTCCTCCTGGAGGTTTCCAGAAGCACAATACGCGACCGTGTCCGAGCCTGCCGCCCCCAATCTGGACGCCCCCTGTGTCTTTCGCTTCACCGCTTCCTCCTGGAGGTTTCCAGAAGTACAATACGCGACCGTGTCCGAGCCTGCCGCCCCCAATCTGGACGCCCCCTGTGTCTTTCGCTTCACCGCTTCCTCCTGGAGGTTTCCAGAAGTACAATACGCGACCGTGTCCGAGCCTGCCGCCCCCAATCTGGACGCCCCCTGTGTCTTTCTCTTCACCGCTTCCTCCTGGAGGTTTCCAGAAGTACAATACGCGACTGTGTCCGAGCCTGCCGCCCCCAATCTGGACGCCCCCTGTGTCTTCACCGCTTCCTCCTGGAGGTTTCCAGAAGCACAATACGCGACCGTGTCCGAGCCTGCCGCCCCCAATCTGCACGCCCCCTGTGTCTTTCGCTTCACCGCTTCCTCCTGGAGGTTTCCAGAAGTACAATACGCGACCGTGTCCGAGCCTGCCGCCCCCAATCTGGACGCCCCCTGTGTCTTTCGCTTCACCGCTTCCTCCTGGAGGTTTCCAGAAGTACAATACGCGACCGTGTCCGAGCCTGCCACCCCCAATCTGGACGCCCCCTGTGTCTTTCGCTTCACCGCTTCCTCCTGGAGGTTTCCAGAAGTACAATACGCGACTGTGTCCGAGCCTGCCGCCCCCAATCTGGACGCCCCCTGTGTCTTCACCGCTTCCTCCTGGAGGTTTCCAGTAGCACAATACGCGACCGTGTCCGAGCCTGCCGCCCCCAATCTGGTCGCCCTGTGTCTTTCGCTTCACCGCTTCCTCCTGGAGGTTTCCAGAAGCACAATACGCGACTGTGTCCGAGCCTGCCGCCCCCAATCTGGACGCCCCCTGTGGCTTCACCGCTTCCTCCTGGAGGTTTCCAGAAGCACAATACGCGACCGTGTCCGAGCCTGCCGCCCCCAATCTGGTCGCCCTGTGTCTTTCGCTTCACCGCTTCCTCCTGGAGGTTTCCAGAAGCACAATACGCGACCGTGTCTGAGCCTGCCGCCCCCAATCTGGACGCCCCCTGTGTCTTCACCGCTTCCTCCTGGAGGTTTCCAGAAGTACAATACGCGACCGTGTCCGAGCCTGCCGCCCCCAATCTGGACGCCCCCTGTGACTTCACCGCTTCCTCCTGGAGGTTTCCAGAAGTACAATACGCGACTGTGTCCGAGCCGCCCCCAATCTGGACGCCCCCTGTGTCTTTCGCTTCACCGCTTCCTCCTGGAGGTTTCCAGAAGTACAATACGCGACTGTGTCCGAGCCTGCCGCCCCCAATCTGGACGCCCCCTGTGTCTTTCGCTTCACCGCTTCCTCTTGGAGGTTTCCAGAAGCACAATACGCGACTGTGTCTCAGCCTGCCGCCCCGGATCTGGTCGACCTCTGTGTCCTTCGCCTCACCCCTTCCTCCTGGAGGTTTCCAGAAGCAAAACAGACGACGCGTAAGTGCCGAAATCCTCCTCAGTATCCTGATAACCTTAACGGTGAAAATATTTTTATCCGATCTGCAGCAGGTACCTTTCTCGCTATAAAGATTTTGCCCTAAAATTTGTCATCTTTTGGAATTATTGCTATCAAATAACAATTTTCTTTTCTAAATATATTCACGATGTTCCTTGACCGATTTTGTAAATGTTTCGCGAGAGGCAATGCCATCATAAATATTCTGAGGGGGGTTGTACCTTGCTACAGAAAAACAACCAGAACACTTTTCATATATTGCCCCGCAGTACTTTGTACACTTTCGCTTCTTATTTCTCGGAGTAGCCTGCTGTTTATGCCCAAGCAACTTGGAGCTATGTGCAATTTCATGAACCAGAGATGAACAGTGCCATAAAGCCTGTGTGTGACAACATTAGATAACGCTGGTGTACGATCCATTACGTTGTACGTGGCGCCATGTTGCTTGCATTCCTCAGACAAATATATCTCCCCTTGCGGGTAGTGCACAAATTAATGTTCAATCTAAGCTAGAAATTGGGTTTTCGGATAAACTTGGCTACATGCAAATTAAGGCAAATTGTTGCGATTTATCGTCCAGTATAAGGGTAGAGTACAAAAATAAACTTAACATTATATGAAGCCAGTTGCATAAAACCTTTTGGGCATTTTCAATTTCGAATATTTATTCTGAAACCCTTTTATCATTTTCGTTACGTCGGTTTGCTACATGAAAAGAAGTAATGTAGTAGACAAGGAACACACGGGAGTACTGTTCCAGCGCCGTTTCTTCAGGAAACAAATTTATAATATTATATATAAGAAAATCTTTTCAATTTAATTTTTGTTTTAAATTGTATTTGATATAAATAAAAAATGCATTCAATAATACTGTCTTCCTAAGCCAAATGGGCATTTTTTTTTTGGTAATTTGTAGCTCTGAGACCAAAGTTAAAGGTTTCTAAAGAAAAGGGGAATATCTAAATTACAAATGCCTCGCTAAAGAATTCCTGTGATATATTTTTGTATGAGCTATAATAATATCTGAAAGCCTTGTGGTTATTACTGATTGGACACACCGTCCATTGATGTAGGTACCAGAAGCTTGGGTTGGTATTCAATAAAATAAACCTTATAAGATGTTAAGATAGTAAACAATGCACTGCCCTTGTATTAAACATGTGCTGAATTTATTTTGAAAAAGAAAAAGTTAAAACGCTTTTATTTATATCCCAGGTTTTTGCTGAAACCCGTCATTTCACGAAGATTCTAGGCAGATCATGAAAAAAATAGGGATATAGGTAACTCTAAATCTAGCCTAACCCCAAACCCAGCCCAATCCTAACCTAACCTTTCGTTATAGGCTCTTTAGAGGCTCCCTCAGATGGTGTAGTTACTATATAATGAAGGCTTTTCGTGACCTGCCTAGATCTTCGTGAAATGACGGATTTCAGCAAAAGCCTAGGTATATATACTTTTTTGAAAACACAATTTACTTCCATCATTCGTTACACATCCGTTACTGAGAAAATTCAATCGACAGCATCAATACTTCCTCTGAAACCTCCTTAACCTAGATACTGGATCTCAGTTATATGTGCCCTAAAAGGAGAGACGTTTTAAAGAAACTCATACTTAGTGAGATAGCAATTTTATTTTGTTCTTATACTCAAATTATTAGAATGGCTTGCCCTCCATTACGTGTCAAATCATAATAAATATCCTATTTTGCCTTGAAACTGTTAATATCCGTTGCAAATGGAATCACCAAGTAGCTAAGAACTGTTTTCATTGCAAGTGCAATAATATGACAGCTAAAAATAATACACAGTAACCAAATACACTGCCACAATTACCTCGGGAGGCAGATGTAATTTGTTGGGTCACTGCGTGAGAGCTGTTCATGAAGAATGCTCCTTCATGAAACATTTACAGCTATGAGGCATCTTTAACGCACAACACGAATTTTAACGGTCATTAGAATATTAATGAGAAGCATTCAGTAAGACACACGATCAACCATGCCTACTAATGTTTGATGGCAACTCTTCAAGAATAACGTCAATTACATGAGCTGTGCTGCAACCAATCCTCTTCTTTATCAATCCATTCGTGACTCTGTAAACACTTTCTTACTCCACCCTCCTTAAATAGGTCTGCTGAGGGATTCGCCGAATTCAGATCAAATCTCAGTTCTCTTTTATAAATGCTGGAAGAAACCCTTTTGAGAAAGGCAATCACCGTTAAACTGCTTAGCTGATAAGAAATGTTTAAAAAGCTCCTTTTATCTTTGCAGACGACTCGATATTCCCTCTCGAGCCATTGCCTACGGGAAATTCGAAGACAAAAATGTGCTGGCAACGGTACCCATCTCTTTACCACCCTTCAGTCGATTCTTCCCCAAAGATAGGAAAACAATGCACCAGCTTTGTTACAAACAGGGCATTTCCGGTTTATACTCAATACAGTATACGCTCTCCATGCCAACAAAATCCCCCAAGCTTTTACGTCCCTGCGTGGAGATGTGTTTCATTACATCGATTTCGCCAAAGAGTTTTTATTCATTTCAATTTCCCTCTGAATGAAAATTTTATCGCGAAATCCGGTGGCGGTAGTAAAAGACGTAAAACACGTGATGGCAGGAAAAGCGAAGAGTTTAACTCTAACTCTCCAAGTGTAGCTCTACTCTAAGTCTTAATTAAAGTCATAATTTTCCGTCTTAATTTTCGGTTGTGAAGTCAGCTTAAAAGCGCGGAAGCTCCGAAAGCGCGATCATTTTTTTAATTAGATTCACGCAAGCGAGCGGGCATCCAGCAGGACTGCTTTTAGCTCATTCCACATCAAGGGCTATTCCCAGGGGTGCCATAAGCCAAGCCATTAGTCAGCTTGTTGGCCTCTTCGATATTGAATCAAGCTCTTGGAAGCAAGCAAATGGATATTTAAACCTTAGATGCTTCCCCAAGGCTACATGTTCCTCCGCAGCAAATACTAGTCCAAGGAAAAGGGCCTCTATAAGTATTCGGCGGGCTCTGCTATAGATATTCAAGTGCCGAGTAAAACAAATAAGTTGTATCACTAACAATTTTAGAAAAGGAGATGCTGAAGCTCCTCGTCATTGTTTGCTCCTTCTTTCCTATCAACGATTAAGTTTACAAAACTGTCTTGACCAATATTAGCAAACTTTATTTTTTTTTTATTTATGACAGGCAGCCACCATCCAAATGTTGCTTATTTCAGGCAACCCAACAAACCTAATGAAGGAGGGAGGATAAGGGAAGAAGAGCAGCAAACGACCTTCAGATGCTTGCAGGGCATCGTTGTAAACATAAGCACGCGGCTTCACTAACTTCTACACTTTTTATCAGATATGTCTGCAGAATACGATACTGTAGGGATTGTGAGCATCGTATAATGAACAGATCGATTCAATGGCCCTTTATAATTTACTCACTAAAGCATCGCTCCACCAGCTTTCTCGAAGTGGTGGTGGTGGTGGTGGTGGTGGTGGTGGTAATGGCGGTGGCGATAGAAGTGATAGTGTGGTCGTGTTGATGGCGGCGGCAGTGGTGATAGAGGTGGCGGTGATAGTGGTGGTGATAGTAGAGGTAGTGGTGTTGATTGTAGCGGTAGTGGTGTTGATGACGGTAGTGTTGATGTTGACAGTGATAGTGGTGATGGTGATGTTGATGGTAGTGGTGTTGGTGATGGTAGTGTTGATGTTGACAGTGATAGTGGTGGTGGTGGTGATGGTGACAGTGATGGTGGTGATAATAGTGATGGTAGTGGTGTTGAAGTTGATGGTGGTGGCGATAGAGGTGGCGGTGTTGATGTTGGCGATGATGGTGGTGGTGATAGTAGGGGTAGTGGTGTTGATGGTGGTAGTGTGAGTGATGGTGATGGTGGTGGTGTTGGTGATGGTGACAGTGATAGTGGTGGTGATGTTGATGGTAGTGGTGTTGATGGTGGTGATAACAGAGGTGGCGATAGAGGTGGCGGTGTTGATGGTGATGATGGTGGTGATAGTAGCGGTAGTGGTGTTGGTGATGGTAGCAATAGTGGTGTTGATGGTGGTAGTGTTGGTGATGGTGACAGTGATAGTGGTGGTAGTGGTGTAGATGCTGGTAGCGGTATTGGTGATGGTGGTGATAATAGTGATGGTAGTGATGTTGATGGTGGTGGCGATAGAGGTGGCGGTGTTGATGGTGGTGCTGTTGGCGCTGATGGTGGTGGTGATGTTGATGTTAGCAGTAGAGGTGTTGATGATGGTGGTAGTGTTGGTGATGGTGACAGTGATAGTGGTGTTGAGGTGGTGGTGTTGATGATGGTGACAGTGATAGTGGTGGCAGTGGTGTTGATGCTGGTAGTGGTGTTGGTGATGGTGGTGATAATAGCGATGGTAGTGGTGTTGATATTGATGGTGGTGGCAATAGAGGTGGCGGTGTTGATGGTGGTGTTGTTGGCGATGATGGCGGTGGTGGTGTGGATGATGGTAGCATAAGTGGTGTTGATGATGGTGGTAGTGCTAGTGATGGTGACAGTGATAGTGATGGTAGTGGTGTTGATGCTGGTTATGGTGGTGTTGGTGGTGGTAGTGGTGTTGATGCTGGTGATGGTGGTAATGATGTTGATGATAGTGGCGATGGTAGTGGTGGTGAAGGTAGCGGTGGTGGTGTTGATGCTGTAGTGGTGGTGGTATTGATGCTGGTGATGATGGTAATGGTGTTGATGATGGTGGTGATGGTAGTGGTGCCGAAGGTAGCGGTGGTGGTGTTGATTCTGTAGTGGTGGTGGTATTGATGCTGGTGATGATGGTAATGTTGTTGATGATGATGGTGATGGTAGTGGTGGTGAAGGTAGCGGTGGTGGTGGTAGTGGTGACGGTGTCAGTGGTGGTGTTTATGCTGGTGATGGTAATGGTAGCGGTAGTGGCAGTGGTGGTGGGGGGAGGCACGCAACAACAACGGTCATTAGCGCCCTGAACGTCTTAAATGCTCAACACACAATGAAAGATAAAATACTTTGCAACAGACATTGGAAATAAGACTAAAAGCCTAAAACACCATACTTAACAGTGTCAAGTGTAGATCGCGAAGTAACAAGGAAGATGAAAGCAAAACCATACGACATTAACACATTAAAGCTAAAAATAGAACAGATGGTATAAAACAACATATGAACAGCATAAAGACGTCATATATGCATCTAGAACTGCGGCAAACTTAGTTCACTAAAAGCAAAATTCCTGATTTATGAATTAGAAGAGCTCATTTCGTGGTGTGGGAGTAATGTATCTGCCTCTCATTCAAGAGTTTCGGAGTTCGAATCTCGGTTAGGGTGAGTTAACCGGATAAGGGGCTTTCCGGAGTTTTCACTCATTCTAAAAAGATGAATGTTGGATAACTCTAAGCTCTATGGACCCTGGGCTCATTTGAGTATAATTCCATTTCATTCATTGTCTGGTGTGACCTACCCGTTTTGAAGGACGTTAAACGTTAGCCCCCCCCCAAAAAAAACGGTTTAGATGTATCAACCTTAACTGTGATTGTGTTGTGCGCTAATTTTGCCCATTTAGCCTTAACGTTGCGTTAGCTCACTTAGCAACTCAAGGCATAAGTATCGGTAGCAAATACCAGTTGCTTTTCCATGCAAGTTAGTCAGCATAATTAAGAATCCAAATCTTGAAAAACGATTTATTTTGCTTGTTTATGTTTATTAATTTTTTCATGGTACTTTACATAGGCCCTCGCTAACCAAACCAAATCTGACAATGAGTCGAGGCTTAATTATTTCGCGAATGTCCTTTACCGGGTGAAAGAATATAGATGCCATTTAAACCAGAAATAGGTCTCGGTGGTACAGAGAAACAGTTTAAAAACAATATTTTACAGATTTTTAGAAAACTGCTTTGAAATGCAGAGACGTTTGGCAAAAGCGCGCTTTCCTAGGCGGGTGGGAAAACCGCACTTGACGGGTAAGGCCAGACACCCGCCAGTAGAATGCGCGAGGTCGCTGGGGAATTTTCCTGCATTACGATATCAAGCTTTTTATTGGCGTTTAATTCCAAAGACAGGTCTTTCGCGCATTTTACCCAAAATTTTAGTGTTTATTGAACACAACCAAAAACCCAACATACTCGTTTTAAGTTTGAATGAAACAATAAAGAAAATAAATGTTCTATCTTAAAGTTTACTCATCACGCACTTAATTTATCCTAGCAGTGAGAACTAATGTAAAATGGATATTTTTATTTTTTAAAAATAAGTAAATGTAATAAAACAAAATAAATGGTCGTATTTTAACATTTAGAACATGAGAATAACAACTGAAGCTTGTTTTCTTTTACTCAAAGGCGTGCGAGGTGTGTGCATGGTCCATTATTCAGCCGCTACTGCGATGTCACATCGGGTATATTAATACATTTAGCCATTAGTGGGTGCTGTTGAGGAAACCGAAACGGTTTACGATACAGTTGCTAAGCTTCCAAAGAGTCTAAAACATCAACATATGAAAGGTTCCTGCAACTCACAGTTTTTAAGCTTGGAGAGAACCCTTCTTTCCTTTGTAAAATATTTGAAAATGTTCCGAATCCTTCACATTGCGTAATTCACTCATTGTGATCAACGTGGATTGCGTTTGGATTTGGAAACAAGGACGTTCTCCGCTGAAGTTGCGAGGGAGGAAACACGAAACTCTTCTTTTAGCTAACAGATGTCATATAATCTGAAAAGTAATGGTTAAATTGATTGTTGGAATGTCGTTTTTCCTTCCAACTAGGGGCGGACTCGCTGGCCAACAATGGAAGCTATTTCCCAAATGCAACCTGCACGACGAGCTCCTAATGAGTCGCCATCCCCACCCAACTCATCACGGAAGGGAGAGCAAGAAAGGGGGCAGTAACAAACATTGTCACTCTCTCGCTCTCTGCCATTCTACTTTCCTTTTTATTATTTTAATAAAGGAGCATAACATTTTCGCAGTCAAGGCATCTCTATAACGTAAATATTGCGCTGTAAAACTAAAGCACAGGTTTCATACCGTAGCCTTACTTCATAAAGCCTACATTCACATGCGTGGAAATTCTGTTATCGTTTGTTGTAATAGCACGAGGAGTTTCCTGATCGTGGTGACTTAGTGGTTAGGGACCTCGTACACTAAACACATTTACTCGAACACCCAAAAATGGTGAAGAGAATCCGGCGTTCGGTAGTTCAAGCCTAAAGTTTTTTTTCTAATTAAATTAACTGCAAATGTACATTTTGTTCTTAACAGAACGTTTAGTAAAAGGGTTACAAGTAATGTCTGGAACACTAAAGGTAGCTAAAGCGAAATGGTAAATCCAAAATGTTGGCGCTGTAGACGGTCAATCGTGGTACTGTTGTCTAGTAGATTGCTGGCAAAAGAGTTCGGATGGTTACTTAAGCGCTGTTGATACCGAAGACTATGTGAAGTAACTTCTTCTTTTATTGTAGAGATGTGAAGATCGCTATGTAGAGTGGCGTTGGAGACGCACGAGGGCTGTCCCAGAAGTAGTCTCCTTTCAGCTCGATACACTTTTCCCAGCGATGTTCAATAGCTCCGATACCCTGTTTATAGTGAGAACCATCGAGTTCTGCAAAATAGCCATCAACTGCAAACTCCACCTCTTCATTGTTGGCAAATCTTTTACCACCAAGTCATTTCTTCAACTTTGGAAACAGAAAATAATCAGAGGGGGCTAAGTCTGGCGAATAGGGTGCATGAGGAAGCAATTCGAACTTTAACTCATTGATTTTGGACATGGTGATAATGGATGTGAACTGGCGCATTGTCTTGATGAAACAGAACTTTCTTTTTCGCTAAATGCGGCCGTTTTTGCTTGATTTCATCATTCAAACGCTGCGTTAAATTTGCATAATACTCGCCATTGATTGCTTTTCCTTTTTGAAGATAATCAATGAAAATTATCCCACGGGCATCCCAAAAAACTGACGGCATGATCTTGCCTGCAGGTGGAACTGTCTTCGCCTTCTTTGGAGCCGATTCTCCCCTTCAATCCACTGTTTTGATTGTTCCTTCGTCTCAGGTGTGAAGTGATGGACCCATGTTTCATCCATGGTTATGATTCGACGATAAAACTCGGCTTTATTGCAGCGAAACATCGCCAAACACTCGACTGAAACCTCCTCACGACGTTGCTTTTGTTCCATTGTGAGTAAACGCGGCACCCATCTTGCGCACAGCTTTCTCGTGTCTAAATTTTCAGTTAGTGTGCGTACATCACTTTTTGAAATGCCTACGATGTCGTACACTTTCAGTCGACGGTGGTCCAATACCACTTTGTGGATTTTCCTCACTATTTCTGGCGTGGTCACTTCATTTGGCCGCCACTGCGATATTCGTCTTGGCAGCTCGTACGGCCTCGCTTAAACTCTGCCACCCACTATTTTACTGTTGTAAACGAAGGAGCAGACTCCCCCAGAGTAGAATCTAGCTCAGCTTTAGTATTAGTTGGACTAAGACCTTTCAAATGAAAGTATTGTATCACATAACGATGGGCAGTTTTATCCATGTTTACAAATTCGCTGAGAGAGTTCACTATTTGGCTGCCAAACAATTACTAAACAACGTAGCATCGTCAAACTTAAAACTTAAGTTTTATAAAGGTGGTACTTTCTATCATAGTCATTTGTTTGAAACAACAACCGCTATCTATATGTCAGTTCGGGTACTTCTGGGACTGTCCTCGTACCATGGTGCGCTTGTCAGACAACGAAGAGTTCTAGACTCAAATCTTCGTAGAATGTCAATATTGGACTTGCTGGGAGTTCCCCAAAGGTGGACACCATTTGCCCATGCGGATCTAATGATGGTCTTGTAAATTAATATTTTGTTGTAGAGAGACAGATGAGAATACTTGTTCAGTAACCGATATACTTGCTGGAATTTTAGTCTTGCTGCTTTTCTTTTCGTCATAACGTGGTGTTTCCATGTTAGGTGTTCAGTTTAGTGCAATCCAAGATATTCTACAGTTGCTGTTACGGGAATTTCTACATGATTTAGATATATTTTAGGGCATGTTGCGCGACATAAAGAAAATGTGATATGGTGAGATTTACTGGGGTTTGCCTGTATTCTCCATTGTTTAGCCATTGTTGAAGCAGGTCTAGATGGTGTTGGAGATATTCTGAGGCTGTATGAGGATTTTCATGTGAGGCGAGAAGAGATAATGTTTAATTCCAACTTTCTCGTCATTCGCAAAAACTTAGCATTTAAAATATATCTGCAAGCTTCGCATAGTGACATTTTATTCTGAAATACCAAGTCACATATCCAAAGAAATAAACAAAAGAAAATTATATGTCTCCTAGAAGAACTGAACTTAAATAGTCCTTCAGCATAGTAAAAAACGAATGGCCATCCATACAGCTCACTCCAAGCTTGTTACTTAGTGCATTTTAACCCTCCGTCGGTCACAATGAATCCAAAAAGCGTCAGCATTTGCTTTTTGTGCGTGGTTTTTCGTCGCTTGGTTTCGAAAGGCTTTCAACCGCAGTAATTTTCTCTAAAAGTGTAGTGTATGTCAGTTGAGACGATAGATCGGTAAAACTAAAAAGAAACTCCAGTTTATAACACACTGCTTTGCTCTCTTTACCTTGAATGACATATTTATACAATGCTGATATAAACTTTTGGTGTTTGCAAATGAAACGGTTTGCAAAATATAATTCTCAAACAACATTTCAAGGATTTGGTAAAATTGGCGCTTACGATGCAATTTCCAATTTTTTGCCATGAATTTCAAAATGTAAAGTGAATGTTAAGTGACTAAAAAATATAGTAAAAATGAATGTCACACAGGGAACACGTTTTTATACTTTGCTTTCTTTTCGTACGTAATTTCGTATATAATATTACGCAGTAGGTCCCAATTGGCATATATTAGGGAAACATCCTGCACAGTTACACAATAATAACTTTAACATTTCATCGTAACAAGCATTTAAGCGTTTACAGATGTCTAAAAATTGATAGCTGAGAAAATTAAGCTCAAAGTTGGAGGACAAAATTACTGACTTTGCGGTAAAAGATATTTAAATTGCCACATGATGGGCTCCATTTCGCACATATGATACAAGTAGCTATGTACATCAAATTGTTTTGAAAAAAAAGAAGTTTTAAAAAGAGAATCATTATTTTTTAAATTTTTCAAATTCTCCATCATGAGAGTTCTTTCCAAAAGATACCAAGTTTTTCAAATTAACATCTCGAAAAGTTTACCAGACACGGAACGGAAATTTAGATATCTCGCATGTGCCCATCAGATAAAGCAATGACATACATTTAAAGGAAATGCATTGAAGATTGTGGAATTCGGCTTCACTGGATCCATTATACATTTCTTTGATACTTTAATGTCCTTCATAACGAATTTGTCTTTTCACGGCAAGGAACGAAAAAAAAACTTATTCAGGTAACCAACTCAAACCAAGATTCGAACCCGGGTCCTTCGGATTATTAAGCAAACACACTACAATTAAACCACAGAGGTTTTATTTATTCAGCAACATGCCGCATTAAAGTAATATTACATGTTTAAGTTCTCATTTCATGCGATTTACAAGACACACGATATATAAAATTGTAGTTTTCAGAACAATGTTCACAGAATTTATGTAATTTACAATCTTGCGTATACATTACTGCTAATGTTATACATTGCATATTATTATATTGGATATTCCAACATGTCAAGGTGTAATAATATATTCTAGTTACATTTCAGCTTTTGCTGTATAGTCTATTTACATATTTATAGTAACAGCGCATGTAATTTTGCATATTGAAAGTTATAGTATGATTTTACTGCAGTATTACAAAGAATTCGATTAATTCTCTTTTGTTTCTAATTTCCAGGTAAGTTTTATTCTAACCCTGTTGAAGAGAGAATCGTTGAAGTCGATAGAAGTGATGAATTTATAGAATTCTTGTGCATACTTAGCCAGAACCTGCAGCTTTCGATTGGATATGTCTTTTTTTTGCGGGGGGGGGTCATTACTTTACGTTTTAGTGCTCTTCTTTGCCTTTCTAATAATTTGCAGTTGAAGAGAATATGTTCAGGTGTTTGTTCTCCTTCGTTGTAGAGGCACACCGGACTCTCAATTATTTTAAATCTGTGTAAGTATGTTTTTGTAAGGACATGTCCAGCTGAAGTGCTGTAAATTTATATGTTGTGGGGATTTTCAGCTTCAATCTTGCTTCTGTTGGGGAAAAATGATCTGCAAAGTGCTCCATTCTGCGTGTTCTCCCATTGTTGTTGCCATTTTTTGAATCAGTTCTGTTCCTATGAAGAAGCTGTGGTGATGGGTTTCCTTTTGTACATTGTTTCCTTGTTCGTCTGCAGCTGCCTTCTATACCGACGTGTGCTTTCACCCATCCAAAGTGTATAGTCCATTCAATATTAGTTCTGGACGCTCTGCTCGTGTTTGTTCGCACAATGGGATGTGTATACAACTGCTTTTAAGTGAGGCTAACGTCAACTGACTGCGAACACAGCTACCATTCTGTCTTGAAGGATGTCACCTAATGTTTGCAATTACTGTTCCAGTGATATCAAGATTGTTGTTCTGCTTGATTGCTCGAGCAGTAATTTTCTAATCTGTATCTGAACGTTCTCTCCAAAGCTCCATGTTTATAAACCGCCACTCCTTGTTGTCTGTTTTACTGCCATCTGTAAAAACACGAACAGGATACGGTATTTCGTCGCTTACTTCTGTTATGTTTACTTGCAGTGCTGGGCGGCGCCAGTGGTAAATCATACTCAAGCTAGCTGTCAGTAAGGTAGTGCTTGAATCTTCTCCTCTATTGCATTTCCTATTGGTGGTACCCCAGCCATTATGCATGAAGCTTCAAATGAAATTGTCCTATATTTGACAAGTCTCTGTACACTTTGCAGTCCCCCCCCCCCAGATTTCTCTTGTTCTTTATGACCTATGACTATATTGGTGTACCATAGGTTAATAGAAGAATTGTTGTTCCTAAGTAGATAGTTTTTATAGCCTCGTTGTTCCGAGCGGGATGGCTCAGGCGGCAGCGTCTGTGGCCCGCATTCCGGAGGTAGCGAGATCGATCCCCGGCGACCTTCCACTCAGAACCATGGGTTTTTTTCGGGTCTTTTCCCGGGTCGTCGGGCGATTGCTGGAGTGGCCTCTTTCATCCCGTTTGTCTCTTTCAGGGTCGGAAGTGTCGGCGATAGTGTTTTGGTGCAGCGTGGCAGGGGAAAACGATGCTCTTTGTGAACTCTCTCTGTCCCTCGGCTTTCGGCTGGCTGCCGGGGTAGCCGAACCCCCTTGAGGGGCACTGGACCCACTCTGTGTCTATCTGGAATCTTAGGGGCCCTGTCATTGCTCTGCAGTCGCTCCTGGATCCGGCGGACCGGCGTCTTCTCTCGCCTCATCCTTCCTTCCGGGACGCCCCCTCGTCATAGGTACAATATCCACTCTGGATCGGTGACGACTCCATCCTATCCTATACCCCATTGTAGTTTTGCAGATCTGCTCAGCACGTGGATCACTTTGATGGATTTCTGCTATATACTCAATATGTCTGTTGGAGGTTAAGCAGCTGTCGAAATAGATTCCTAAGTATTTGAGTTCTTTGGCGGTTTCCAGATTGAGGAACATGTTGATGTTGCTTTTCCTTGTTATCAGCATAGCTTTGGATTTGTTGTCGTTGAACAGTAGCCTATCCCTCAACTAGCAAACACTTCTGGTGCAGACGTTCAGAACTGGAACACGTCCTGATTCACCACTCGCTTATTTACGTAAAGCACCATGGACACCTACATGTCCCGCAGCTTGTGCCAGTTTGCTTTCCTCACATTTAAATGAGGTTCCATGGTAAATGCTGACAATTAACAAGTTAACAAATGTAACTACGAAAAGTAGCTAGGTGGCGCCGCGGTAACGTGTGCTACTCGCATTCGGGAGGTCCCGGGTTCGGTCCCCGGAACCGCCCACTCTGAGCTATGGGTTTTTCGTGGTTTCCCGGATGCTGGAGTGGTTCATCTTTCACCACGACTTTCCTGTCCCTTATTTCCTGTACCCATCATCTTTCTTGTTCATTTGTTTCAGGGATATAGGTTCAGGCAACGGCTGTGCGCTCCGGAGAGGTTTCTTCCTGACGTTCCAGGGAGGACAGCCCAGTTCGGACCCGTCTCCGAGTGCTCTCGGACAGGCGCTTCTCCGGGGGATCCCCGGAGGTTAGGGGTTTGTGGGTGGACGCGGGCGGCTTCGGATGCATTCAATCTGGAAACATCAAGGACTCCGTCCATGCCTGCGGCCGTCGTCATCCGAATCTGGTCGCTCTTCGGGTCTCTGCCCTTACCTTATCCCTCCCAGGAGTTACAGCAGAAGCACAAGGGGCCGGATGGACGCGTGCGGTGCTCTGCCCCGGTTTCGGGGCCCCCTCCGTTCGTCAGTACATTTACCTTTACTTTTAACAATGTAAAGGGTGGTTCACAATACCTCAGGAACGAGAACTGCAATATATATCGATGATCATATCGATAGCAAAGTTGAACGTACATTTTGCGCGTTGTGACATTTGTTTGTAACTGACAAATGCTTCCAATTCACCAACATAATGCGGGTTACGGAGTGAATTGAGTTTTATTTATGGACGCTCTATAACTACTATGGTCCTTAGTGTCCCATTCTATATTGGGCGTGAAAGACCGGTCATTTTGCTCATAGGCCTCTTTATCTTCCCTTCCGAAGATAGGCATGATAAGGATTTTCATGGCCGAAAAATAACCATCGCCCTCCCCTGGGTTTGAACCCGCGACCTCGGGAACTAGAGGTTAGCATGATACCCCTAGATCACGGAGGACGACATAATGCGGGTTAGACTCGACGGAGTAAACATTTCCTAAATGCAGATCCAATTCTTCTAGCCATGCTAAGCGTCATTCCTTTATTAATAGAATGCATTAAAGTTGTTTGTTGTTAAATTCTAACGGTATTTGCTCTTTTTTTCGGTTTTACTATTGTGTTTTAGACAATAGCCAGTTTTGAATTGCTTACAGCCAAAATACAGATGACGCTTTCGCTAGAGGAACCAACGCTCAACGCATCTAAAGCAGTCAAGATCTGTGGTCAGGACGCACATTTGATAGAATTTCTTCCAGCTTGCGACTAGAGAGAGTTCTGACGGCTGTTTCATGCCTTCATTAATTTCTGAACAATCTAATATGCACAATATTGTGACTTTGTCAAGTTTTTACCGCCACCTCACTAATGTGCTCCAGTTAAATTTTCACTCTCACTTGACTTTTCCTCTCGACTTAGCGCGAAACAGCTTCTTCTTCCTTCCGCTTCAATCGCTGGGGTATCGAACACAGTACCTCTAATCTCTCGCGGTAACAGCACTTACTGTCACAATCGCACTCGTAGAACCAGCACCTTGTCGCATCAGGAATAACAACTCACTAACTGGCTCACACGCGAATACGCTTACTTATATTATAACCCCTGGAGTTTTAGAGAGAGTTCGCGGGAGACGGGGAGAAAGAAGCTTCCAAAAGGATCAGGTTATCTCTTGATAGCGCTTCTGGTGTTTACGCCGGGCGAGAGCGCTACTCCTCCTACTTATCTCTCCTTATCTCTTCAACCGGTCAGTTGGCGCCTTCTACGTGATAATTGAGACCCATATGTGCGTCACAATATGGCCCGAAACGAGAACGCAAAAGTTAAAACTTGACCAAGTGTTGTTTTCTGTTCCCGGGATCCATGAGAACTCTCCGTTATTTCTGAGCGCTCACATCACAATACATACGTACATTTTAACTTTGATGTTGTGGTTGAAATACAGCGACATCACCCTTGCCTGGTCAATGGCAAGAACTCCTCCGCGACCACCTGACGCTACACTTGAAGATATGGATCTATACACAAATGCAAGGCCATTTTCACAGTGTTACTTGGTCAAGGCTATCACTCGCGACTGCTTACTCCTATCCCCTTTAAATGTCCTATTTTACCAGTCTGATTCAGTGTGGCAAGGAAAACATCTAAAAAATTTCGAAAATCACAATTTCAGTTCGATTCATTTAAAATTTTAATACAGCAATCACAGTTAATTCTACCGAATTGCATGCATCTTTTTAAATTAGTTCCCGAAATATTACACTTTATTTTCCTTTTACTGCTTTGAAAAAATGCTCCACATGATGCAATTGTTTTTGAAAAAACTTAATATTTCACAATTAAACTCTTTAATAGCTTATTAATAAATTGTAGAGCTCAATTTTTAATTTTTCCAAGATTTTTTGGAGAAAATCAATGCTAAATATGAGAGTTCAATTTTTTCTTAAACATTTACAGAATAGTATTGTTGTATACTAACATCACAACTAAGCATGTTAACAAAAATTCATCTCGTCATTTTTGGGCTATTATTTATAAGGAGGCATAAAATTTCATTCATTTATACCGAAAAATACATTGTGCGGAACTTGAAAGTGAAACTGTGAAATCCCGGGAACAGACAGTTTAAAAATTATAACCCTAAAATAAGACTGTTTCTCACTTTATGCTGTTTAAAGAGCATTTAGTGCATATACAGACCCTACTGTTCCTTTCCTGCTCCTTGCAACTAATTTAGTACTTGAAGGTTCCTGAGGACTCTCTTCAATGGTTTGTGCATTTAAATGTATGCGAAGCGTATCGTTTTTGCTGAAATTTTATAGGAAACTAGCTTATAGGCAGAAATTTAAATCGCTATATGACATGCTTTAACAAGTCGTAGAGCTATAAAAGCTACAAAGATAGTAATGTTCAATAACACTAAAATCCATATTTATGAATCCTGGCAGTTTTTGGTCATTTTTCACACTTGGCTAACCTTAAAGAAATTGAAGTGCCGTGAGATGGGGTAACTTAGACCCTATGTATGACTTTGATTCAAATGTTTTTTTGGTAAAGATACCCTTCGAGATATAAAGAGAACGCAAGCAATAAATCGAGCGGTCGTTTTGTGGCCCGGCCACGATCGCGTGTATGCGTGATTCGCTTGCAGTAGAGTGACCTCGATATGTTCCGCAAGCAGTGAATGACTCGCTCAAGACTACGCTTTATCGGCTGTGAATGCCAACTGTCTGTTAGTGCTGTAAGGGTAAGAATTTGTTCATTGTGCATCTCAAAAATGAAAGCTTATTCAAACATGTGTTGTGTGTGAATTACTTATTATTGTTGCTGTTCTTGTCTTGTATGGCCCACTAAATGCCTTCCAAAAAATTCCAGCTTGAACAAATAATGTTTATGTACGATGCATACGTAAAAACCGAATCATGCAGACAGGAGTGTAGACAATTTCAGGGGACATCCCCTGGTATTCAAGTGCCCAATAGAGACACTGTCGGATGCCTGGAAAGTTTTGGATAACGGGATAGCTAAACATAAAACATGAAAAATGCAGAAGAAAAAATTGAAATCGGTGCAGTATTATTCGAACGTTATCCAAAGAGGTTTCTAAGACCTGTTCCATAGAAAGTGGGTGTTACAAAATCCTCTGTTCATACAGCTGCTAAAGTTTGAAAAGTGAAACCCTACAGAAAGACTATTGTTCACGAATCACAACCTCGTGACGACGAGGAATGGCAGGAATGTCTCAATGTAGATGAACACCATTTATAACAGGGTTAGTGCTCATTACAGTGCGTGTTACTATTGCTCATGAGCGTAACGCCGCAGTTTTAGAATGGAAAACCCTCGTGTAGCAGACACCGCACGGAGCACGAATACACGCGATCCGGACCGGGGCATAAAACTACCGCTCTGAATTTTGCAAAACTATCTACTACACAAATACGAGGGCGGGTCGAAAAGTAACGCACAATAATGTTTTTCTGCCTTGGTATTGCAGTTGGAATGTTGCAATTTCACACAGGTATAGTTTGACGTTTTCACTACAGAGGGTATTTTTCGTTTCATGTGCAGCTCTAGTGAGAGAAGCGTGAACTACGCAACAAAGATAGCGCGCATGTTACTGTCATCCACGTGTGAAGAGCAGAGAGGTGTGGTTCGATATTTGTGGGCCAAAGGTCATAAACCGAGTGATATTCACAGGGACATGCGTGGCGTGTATGGGGATGATTGTATGGACCGTAGCAATGTCTTCAGGTGGTGTGCATTCTTCCTAGAGTGCCGTGTGAACCTTGGTGATTCGCCACGCTCCGGGAGGCCGGTAACAGCTGCAACCCCGCAGAATGTCAGAGGCATTGAGGGGGCAATTTTGAACGACCGGCGTGTGCAACTGCGAACCTTATTGCAACAGTTCAACATTTCCTATGGTGTAGTGTACGATATTGTTCATGACACGTTGAAATTTCGTAAAGTTGGTGCTCGCTGGGTGCCTAAGAACCTGACAGACAACCACAAGGGCCAGCGAATGATGACGAGCTTGGATCACCTAACGCGGTACACCGCAGAAGGGCATGACTTTCTGAAAGGAATCGTCACTACTGATGAGCCGTGGGCATACCACTACAAGCCCGAAACCGAGCAGGCAAGTATGGAGTGGAAACTTGCTGGTTCCCCAGTGAAGAAATTATTTAAAGTGACTCAATCTGCTAGGAAAGTGCTTGTGACGGTGTTCTGGGATATGCATGGTGTTTTATTGGCGGACTTTGCTGAACACGCGACCACTGTGAATGCTGCAGCCTACATGAAAAATTTGGTGAAGTTGCGTCGTGCCCTTCGTGACGAACACCACAACTGTCAAAATTCTTCATGACAATGCTCGCCTCCATGTTGCTGCTGCTGTTCGTCAGAAAATCACCAAATTTGGTTGGGAGGTGCTCCAGCATCCAATACAGTCCGGAACTTGCACCGTCGGACTTCATCTGTTTGGTCCCATGAAGAAATTCCTGGCCGGCCAACGCTTTGCGACAGATGCGGAAGTGAAATCAGCAGTCCGCAGATGGCTATACACCAAGGAAACGGACTTCTACTAACAGGGCATATTGAAACTGATATCACGATGGGAGAAATGTGTTGAGAAAATTGGAGACTAGTTGAAAAGTAGGTAAAAGGTGTAAGTATTTCTGATTTTTGTTGTTGTTTTAACTATTAAACTTTTTTGTAAAAAAATTATTGTGCGTTACTTTTCGATCCGCCCTCGTATGTAAATGTGTGCAATAATCTGTAACCTTAGGAAAGCAGACCTGCATTTATATTGGCAGCACGTTTGTTCAAGAAAAGGTAGCCATATGAGGCAATTTCACAGCATTTAACGCATTCAATGACTGTGTACATTTAAAATTGGGCAGAAAAGCTTCAACTGAAAAGCTATTCGCGAATGTGTTAGGATCAAGGACATGCGCGATTCTTGCCTCAATTATTTTTCGGTTCTCAGCTAGAAAGGTGCGCCGTAAATCTCAACTGGCAGGTACGGGCAGGCGACCTCGTTTACGCAAGGGACCGACAAATGAAGATGAAGCAGATTCTTTAATCGGCGTTGTCACTTTTCAAGAGAGAGGAAGGAACGCTTTACAGAAAGGTGGCAACAGCCGGAAATGATTCCTGTCACACTGTTGTTACTGGGGGTAAGGCTAGGGCAGTTTTCTACTAGCGAAACGAATAGTGCTGGTCTCGGAACCCTACTTTTAGCCGAGAATTCCTCCTGCATGTCATATAAGTAACCATTGAACGGATGCAAATGCTGATGTCCATGAAAAATTAGCTAATTTTCGCTGTTAACGACGTAAATATAGCTTTTAAAATCTCAACAAAACTTCATAAAGGAATTTCTTTTGTAGCAGCTGCGAAAGCTTGACTATTTTACCTTTAAGAAAATTAAATTAAATTGAGTTTTATTTATGGACGTTCTTTAACTACTCTGGTCCTTAGCGTCCCATTCTATATTGGACGTGAAAGACCGGAAATTTTGCTCAGAGGCCTCTTTATCAGGCTTGAGGCTCTTTTACGTGCCGTAAATCTACGACACGGGACCACCGGCTTTACTTCCCTTCCGAAGAAAGCCATGCTAAGGATTTTTACGCCCGAAAAAAATCCATCGCCCTCCGCCGGGTTTGAACCCGCGACCTCGGGAACTAGAGGCTAGCATGGTAACCACTACACCACGGAGGGCGACTTACCTTTAAGAACAGCACGTTTCATTTTACATGCAACAAACCAGCTTAAACGCATCAGTTCCCAGATTTTATCCTAGCTATTGTCCCGAAATGAGACTTAACATAAAAGAAATATGGCTCTTAGTATTACTCATGCCGAGCGGGATGACTCAGGTGGTAACGTCTGTGGCCCGGGAGGTCGTGGGTTCGATTCCCGTGCCGACCTTCCTGACCCGTGGGTTTTATCGGGGTTTCCCTAGGTCGCCAGGTGAAGCTAGGAAGGATCATTACATCCTCAGAATTTCCTGTCCCTCCATTTCACCTATATTCTCATTTCACTTTACCTTTCATCTCCTTGGTCTCTTTCAGGGTTGCAAGTGTCGGCGGGAGGTCTCGGCGTGTGCATGGCAGGGGAAAAGGATGCTCTGAGTAAACCTTTGTCCCGGAATGGGGTGGTCTCCGGGTCCCGGGCCCCAGGGGATGTGTAAGCCCACAGGGGGGAGGGGAGCCGGCTGCACCAGCTGCCAATCGGGGAGTTTAAATCTGTAAACGGTAGGGACCCTGTCCTCTGTTTCCTCTCACCTCATCCCTCCCTCCCAGGGGCGCCCCGTCAGGGATCTAGGTACAAAAGATCTGCGTAGGCCGAGATGTTCGCTTCTAGTGGTGTTATCCTATCCTTAGATTATTGATTATTTTTATAACTCTTGTGGCATATTTATATAAAGCTGCATACGACTTTTAACATATGTTAAAGCGTAACAATATTCCTGGAAAAGTAGACGTTAAGGTGTGCTTCCTTCATCCGATACATCAATGCTACTCAAAACAGACGATGCTGTGGAGTCTTAACCCCCAAAGGAACTGGGACATTATATCAAATTAAGTGCACTTATTAGTTAACACTCTTATTCCTTATCACGCGACAGGTGTTGAAATTCAAACAAATATTTATTAAAATATTATAAAATAAGGGATTTGAGAATATTTGGCAGAACATCTTTAGCTCCGGTGTGGGGATTACCTCAAAATTGTATACACCATTATATGACACGTACAGCTGAGGCATGATAAAAATAACGTAGGCGTTCTTTTGGAACGGTTCCGAGAATGGAACCATTCCAAAACTAATCACAGGTCAGTTATACGTTCCAAAATAAGTCCTCCAAACTTGCACTAGTGCGATCATTTGAGTATTTTTATAAGCAGTTCCAGAACTAATGCTTCGTTGGTAGACAAGTACATCGTGTTACAACACTACAGTTACAAAAAGTGTGTGACGCGAGACCTTAGAACCATCCTTGCTTCCATGGTGCAACAGAGGTTCATGTGATACACACGTGACAGACCCAGATGTCGTTTTGGGACATATATTCTTCAGCACCATGGAAACTGACACATGACGGTTGCTACGATGATGGACCTGAATCCCTTTAACGGGAACTAGGGAAGTAGTAATTATCACAAGTATTGTTAGAAGAGCGTTACGAATTCCCGTGAGTATGGGGAAGGGAGCGGAACATCGTCTTTTATACCAGAGAGAACAATCATGACTTTGATGCCTAAGATCCCGGATTAGGCACGAAACATAACCGTGGATTAAGAGTACCTTGCTATTACGGTTATGTGAACTATCTGACTGTTATTTTGGAACGGCGGGTTGGAACCTAGTATATTTTTGGAACTGGAAGGGTCACAACAACGAACTAACCCATTTCTAAAGAACAGACCACTAATTATCGACAAAATGTAAATACCTGTTCTGTTATTAAATGATCAGGTACAAGAAAACCAAGGTCTCAATTCCACAGCCTAATAATCCAAAGTTGCATAAACTAACTGAATAATAAAAATAGTTTTTGTTATTTCCTGAAAATTTCCATTAATGGTACTTAAGATGCTCTTAATTTCAGCTATGGATATGTGATCTTCCAAGGCTAAGTACATTTACTGCGATTTGTTTGTAAAAAGAGTTCCTCGGAAGACCAAACTTTTGTTTTATTTAGCAGAGGAAACTTACGTTGTCCCTGTGGAATGGACGGCAACAAATCGGTGCGAGGAGTGGTGCAGTTGACGCCGTAGGACTTGCGCGTCGCGTTGGTTATTAGTGTTTTGTCCAGGGCGGTGAAAGCACACAGAAACTGTCCAGAGAGTGTGGGCAAGTTGTCAATAACCAGCTCCAACTGTAAATAAACAAACACCACAGTAAATGCCTCTTTATTCAATACACATAAAAATGTTATGCATTAAAATCAATGCCCCAAAAATGGAATCCATCTGAAAGCATCTGACTATTTGGTACACAATAAACGAAAGCATGCATGAATATACGTAGACTAAACTCTCCAACACAACAAGGAAATGATAAAATGGGACAAACATGAAGTGAAGTTCATTTTAAAAGTAGTTTTTACTCGTCTGATGTGAACAAACAGAGCACGCTGTTACGCTGCTCAAGTAGCTGATGTGCTGTCTTCCTTATGGAACTACTGGTAACATCCTGTACTAAACAAGGCATGCAAAAAGAATTTTCGTGCATTATTCTGTACTTGACTTGATGTTTTTTTTAATTCAAGAAACTCTGCTCCTAATAACTGTGAAGCACCCGTCATGCTGCATGGAACCTTAACGCAGGAAGATGAGAGAAGCATAAAAAAAGGTTGAAGTTGAAGAAAAGAGGAAAACACATTTCCTTTAGGCAACTAGAGTTGAACATTTACGTCGAAATGGTTTCTTTTCGTATTATGTGTAGTCCTTTCAGAAGAAACCACGTTTTTGTACTTTGTGAAATTCAAGGGGGGCTGTGTTCGGAAGCCAGGGAGAACTGCAGCGTTCATCGCCAAGAGTTGGCAGAACTGAATCACTAGGCGTTTCGCTTGTATTTCCTTGTACATGCAGTTTCTTCCCCTCCCCGCAAGCCCGGTGAGAGAAGGAGGGAAGTAAATGGATGATAAGAGGCTGCGATCAATGGAGCAACTTCATCTTCACAGACTCCCAAGGGTTTGTGATTTGCCTCTTACACCGGAAGAATGATTTTAACTTTTCCAAGTCTCGACTGTCATCATATAAGTTCTGCCATCTCCGCAAATACTGGTCTAAAATGGATATTTCACGCATGTTCACACGCATTCATTTCAATCTCACATTTCGACTACAGCGAAACATCCCTTTAATGCTACGATCTCATCCAACGCACAAGCCACTACAGTGGCTCAGTGGAATGACGGTTTCAATCATTGCTGGGATACAAAATATGGGCCATGGATTCAAACTCTGACTCTGCAGGATAAACTCGGATTAACTGCCGTCGGTTTTAAACTCTGTAATTATGTGTGCCACTATATTAATCTATGTTCTTTCCGAAACACCCTGGCGCTTCCCATCTACTGCACTCTCATTAGCAAAACGCTATAGGTATACGAAGGAGCAGCAAGCGTTTGCGAGCTACTGACCAGGACGCAAAGTTTAATATTTCATGGCTAGTGATGTTTCACACTCACTTCCAATGTAAGACTCCGTTCTGTAAGCCTCTCCAAAAGTTCAACTGTGTGATTTCCTCAATAAATTATCTTTTCTCTGGCTATGATGACTGTTTTGTCTGATTGTGAAGTACCTCCTGACTATTTTGTCTTTGATTGTCAAGTACCTACCTCCAAGTCCACAAGAGACCTTTTTTAGTCATGTTCACACGTGTTGTACACAAATTGCTCTTTCACCACAAGTATCTTGCTGTCTTTTGGCAGGGCTAGTACATAAAATCAGAATCCTAAAGGGTCTTTTTGTTTCAAACCGTACCCCGCTGTGCTGCAATTACTATGTTGTAGATAAGCCACCCATAAGTTGAGAATCTCCTACCGAATGGATTGGATAATAAACTACATTTGCGCACTGGAAAAAATTCAATGACGCCATAGGATTCACAGACATTTCGTCCATTAATCGTTCTTACTCCATCAACCGTAGTACTTAATGCGACTCTCAACACATTCCACGTCTTCTAAAAGAACCTGCGTTAAACAATGTTATTTTACATTTCTAGAAACAAAATTAAGTAATTTTTTCTTCCAAGCAATAGCTATGCAGGGGGTGGTTATTTTGTAGAGTACAACAAAACTCAAGTATTAATTTCATTTTGCGTTGCTATTGTAGTATAGGTATTTGAGAAAACGTTGAGCGTTGGTCTCGTAGTTGGTAACTGATCCAAGGCGTTAAACGTTCTTCGTTTGATCCTGTGGAAGTAAGGTAGATTAATATTTACATAATCCGCCACCACTACAAAACTTCACGTTCACATTGGTTTTCTGTCGTTTGCCACCGAGTCCAGAGTTCACAACTTGCTACCCTACCGGCTGTAGACCCTTGGTCTTCTTAAGTCTGCCCCAAATCCAAGAGATACGAACAGCATTCCCGACTATACATCGTCATTTTGTCGAGTGCGGAGTAATCAACTGGTCCATCGTTAACAGTAGACATGAAAACACACAGCAGCTCACCAGCTCAAGAGTAAGAGCAAATCAATGATGCATATGACGTTGTGGTAAAAAAGAAACAACTGTATATCTGTTGTTATAACTCACAAGATGGTCAGTCCCAAGCGACTGGCGCCGATGTTATGTTGCACTCCTCGGGAGAAATACGCCAGATAACTCATTTTTGAAACAGAAATGCATATCTTCACTCGCTTTCTTTCGCAGAATTGAAAGTGTTCTCTAGGTCACAGTAACTACATCGATTTAAATCGAAACCCTTGGTGTTCCAGATCTTAGACTGAGTCTAACACTACACTTGATAAGAGACACACTAGATGTTGAGATACTCCCCCGAGAGATTACAACAAACACGAAGCACCTTCCTATTTCCCACCATAGGAACAATCATTCCGCATCACTTCAGCTCATCTTTCCCCTTTGCCGATAGTTGTTTTTACAAAAGGCAATTTTTCCCTTCTTCTTTCCGTTGTTGTTTTGTTCTCGTCTTTTTCTTTTATGCTCGTTTCGCGTGGAGATGGTACGAGACAATGGAATGAACTGCGCAAGAACCCTTCTAATTTACACACGTTCGTAGCCTGGTCGCATAACGGCGAGGGGATCCACCCTCCTCACGTAATAACAGCCCCAGCCCAGTCATATGACAAAAGAATTATGGCAACAAAACTTCCCTATAACTCAATTTTCTTTCTGCCATGCTTCAGCCTGGAAATTCTCACTCGCTCTAGGTCTTTAATTACGCTTTTTCACGCCTGGTGGTAGTACACTACCTGCAACCACCCCCCTCCCCGGTCCTTTAAAATTTGATTAGCGGCCTATTGGGCTGGAGGCCGGAGGCAACGTGAAAATTGTATGTAATCGATTTGGTGTCCGTACCGGGTCATGGCTGATCGTTCTACGTTCACTCTCGACTTAAAAGAAAAGAATACAGCTCGATTTTGGAAAATGCACAAAGCCTGTAAGGATGTCGACGAATCAGTGCATACTGCATGAGTTTCTGTGAGTACCTCTAAAAACCACGTTTCATTTAAACCCTTCCAGTTCCCGAAACTAAGTGACAAAGAAGTAATGCTATTCAGCTTATGAAAAATAGCGCAAAGGGCGGCATTCCTTACTTTTCTTTAGATTATTCACGTCAGGGTTTAAACAATAATTTACTCACAAAAACAAATACATTCTGTTCGCGATTAAAAAAGCAGATGGGAGTTGCAAATAAATTCATTGTTATAAATAACACATACACAACGTTTAAACGCGGCTTCTGCTACGTTTCTTTGGAGCAGAGGTGGGCAGAAGCCAGTTTTGCGCCAACACAACACAACGCAACCCTCACAAACACATGGAAGTAAGACATTGCTACGAGGGAAAGGGGGAGTTACGGTTACTAGCAGTTAAGTTCACTACTATATTGTGTTTAAGTTGACTTTCTGCATTTTTTGAAAGGTTTTCCACTCTGCTCGTAATGGTTCGAGATAAATTAATACAATTAAAATTGGGAAATTCTTGAGCTCACATAATTTCCACAGCTTTTGAATAGAAATTCACCCTCTTGTAAAGGCTTTAGGGACCCAGGGATCTCCCAGGTAAGTATGTAACTAACATATTTAGTTTTATATTTTCAGCCATCAATTTTCGGGACTTTCTGTACAACGTTCTTTGCAGTTAACTCCTGCAATAGTTTCCATATTCAGTTCCTAAAACAAATAATAGTAATAATAATAATTAACTACAATAACTTCCCCGTGAAACACATACCTTTAATTTCACCATACGAAGCATGCCTTCTAACATAGTGTATTTGGACGTTGCCTCTGAATACGCCATGTGATGTTTTTTTAGGAAATTAAACTTTTCACACTCTCTCCTTCTTCACAGCAAAAAACGCATCCTCTCATTCTGCACGAAATTTCCGTTTTTCGGAAAACGATGGTTTACTGGACAATGCCATCACGAACTCCACCAATGAAGTGTTTACTTCCAACCACCCTCTCGCCTCTAGCTAGCAACACTGACCCAGGTTGTGTGCTTTCAGTCGCGAGTGCCCACCTCTGCTTTAACTAAAGGGGCGATTTCAAAACGTGATCTTATGAGGCGCGCCCCTGATCCAGTCAAGCATAACACAAACGTCACAGTATACACATTCTTTCCTCTAGATCCATCATAAGTTATATAAAAAAACATTTCTTACAATATACCTATATATAGAGTGAATCACCTAAAACTTGCACCGCAAATATTCCGGAAATGGAAAGTGCTATTGATGTGCATTTTCACAGCATTGATTGGTAGTCTGGGGCTCTTACATTTAGCCTATAAACATATTTAATAATACTGAGAAAGTGTATTTTTTGAGCAAACTTACCATTTTTAAATCAAACAATGCCTAGTTACATCAACAGAATAAAGGTAGGGTAAATTAGAATGTCAGTGGCGTTTGTTGCAAGGTTCTAGTGCAAGTGGTTTACGAGAAATCTTATTTTGAAACTTTTACCACCGACACTTGTACAACTTGTGGTAGCACAAACTAAAGGAAAACAAAAGGGAATTACAATACTTCTGTGGATTCTTACAAGTAAACAGAACATAGCCCTTCAAAGGTTGTGTTCAATACACCCTTCCAGTCTGCTATGGAAAGACTGCATTCTTTCTAGCATTTCAGCGGAAATTTCAGAGCAGGCAGCAGTAATACGTCGTTTCATATCGTCTGCTGTAGTTGGTACATCCTTGTAGACAATGTCTTTCAGCCTTCCCCACAGAAAAAGTCTAAAGTGGTCAGATCCGGTGAACGGGCCGGCCAAGGTACAGGTCCTCTTCGTCCAATCCAACGATTTGGAAACAATCCGTTAAGACAAGCTGTAGTACTTCGTGCACTATGGGCTGGACAGCCATCATGTTGGTACCACAGGTTCCTCCTAATCTGCAAAGGAACGTCTTCTAGCATCTGTGGCAGATGATCTGTCAGGAGGCTGCGATACTTGTGCGAGTTCATTGTTCTATGGCCTATGAGCTGATGGTTCACTATCCCACACCACCCGTTTAAACTTCATGGACACTGACGTTCCACCTGACGAAGCCAACGGGGATTGTCAACAGACCAATAGTGCATGCTTCTGCGGTTTACCTGGCCATGATTAGTAAATGTTGCCTCATCACTAAACAAGATACATGAGGAATCTGAAGTATCATGTCTTAATGCCCATGTACAAAAGTTAACACGATTCTCAAAATCGTTTCTATGCAGCTCTTGATGGAGAGAGATGTGATAGGGATGGAACGTATGTTGATGGAGAATGCGCAGTACACTTGCCTGACGTATGCCACTTCCACGTGCGATTGTGCGGGAACTAATTTGCGGATCTACCGCAACGGCAGCCAAAACATTAATTTCTGCCTCTTCTCCAGTCACTTGTTTGTTTCTGTTACGTTTTCTAGGTGTTACAGTACCACTTTCACGTAATTGTGTGTGTGTGTGTGTGTGTGTGTGTGTGTGTGTGTGTGTGTGTGTGTGTGTGTGTGTACATTTCAGTACACATTAGTCGCAATCCCTTCATTAATCATCCCTGTACATTTGAGATAATATAAGGGACGTTACCCGTGGAAAAAACAAGTATATTTTATTTCAATACACGACTCTGTGCAACAAAATGGCATTCTAAAATGAGTCCATTACACTATTCACATAACTTCATTTACTCCAAACCACAATCGTACTCTAAGTAAATGAGTAAGTCATTTAATTTGGATTAACGGAAATGGGTGCAACGTATCTCCAACAAAACGTCATTTATGTTAAGTGTCTTAAAATTCTTGATGACCAGTGTAGTCACAATAGAAGCTCAGCATTTATCTTGATACAGGAAAGCCATAAGGCGTGACCCTCGACACCATGAGGATGTTTCAGGCAAGCATATTTCCTAAGAATTCTTGTATGTTCATCATCCGGGGAAAAGTTAAAATATGATTATTCATTTCGACATCTCAGTTAATTTTATTATTATATTTAGTCTTAAATCCTCCGTACGTTTTTCATATAGTGAAGAGGTGGGATGAAACGTGGGAAGAAATGAACCAGGTGAATTGTTCTCTGGTATTCGCGTTTTTCAAATGGAAACTATTTCGGACGAGTAATCGAATGGGGCGACTTCATGCACATGCATGTCTTGTTCAGATCCGGATCTTGCTATTCATTAATTAATCAATCCGGAGAGTTTTTATGCATGCTTCCTTAAAATGTGTTACGTGGTACCCCGCCAGCTTTGGCTATATTCTGGGAACGGGTAGCCATTGTAATTACTGCAACGTCTGTTCCACGCGACACTTAGTGAAGGAGTAAATCAAACAAATGAGCCTCTTCCGGCTACAAGTGGATGTTGATTCATCGCAGCTGCGCGTGTCCTCGGTCATCGAGTCCACCGTTCGAATTCCTCCCTCCGTTCCTGCCCCATGACCACATGCTTCTACGGTACAGAGTATCAATTTGCAGGCTCCTGATGGATCGCTTGCCTCGTCAAAAAATGTGTAATTTCCTTCGCGCATTTGTAGCGACTATTCCATAAATCATCTTCTAGTGTTTCACGTGCTCACGCGTGACCATTACGAACGTGAACGTCTGCTAACACCATCACGACAAGAATGGAGGGAGGAGGGGATTGGTCTGACACGAAACATTTTTGACTGCGCGAAGAGAAGCATATGTCAAGGTAAAGCACAGACTTGAGATTCAGCAAAGAGGGCCGAGATGCGAGAAGAATGCGATATGGGGCAAGCTGTATTTTATATTCTATAAACGCCCATCACACCTTGCATGAACAGACATCACCTTTGTTATACTTCTATATAGAGCAAACGTGTGAGCTAGAAGCAAAAAAATTCAAATGACTGCCGCATTTGCTACGGGTACAACCTGATACTAAACACCCGTTCTCCTCTTCCCCACTAAAGCAGGAAAAGCAAACATTCCTATTTCTTTACCAATTTCCTCTTTTAAAACTAACTGGTATATACAGCAGCAGAGTAATTCTCCAAAATCACCCAAACTGGAGGATACACGGTAGTCTATGTGCATTATGAACTCGCCCCATTTCCTGTTACCGTTTGTCGCTCTAATGCCCTACATGTTAGACAAAAATTCAGCAGTGTTACACGTACATGGCCATATCTACCCATTCATATTTATTTTTATATAGCCTCTACAAACCATTCTTATGAAAGCTTATTTTTCTATCTACTTCGGGATAAACCTTTGCAGAAATACTTCCGCTACATATTTCGTTGCAGATATAAGGAGGAAAAAGAAAACCGAATCGATAGTCAGGTGTTTGCACGCCATGTGCTGCCCTTAAAATTCCATGGTCTTTGCATGACATCATGAGAAACAACTGAATAGCGACAACACTTTTAAAAATTCAAAACAATAATAATGGATATCTCAGAAACTATTAATACTACAAAAAACTTATTTGAAACATACTGTTTGTTTTAAAGAGATCTATAATATTCCGTGTAGTACATTTTGTCTATTCTGATTTGCCCGTTATACAAAATTTCTTCCGAATGAAGAGAACCTCACAGAGAAATCCAGATATCCATTTTATTTATCATGTAAATATCTTAAATGTATGCTACTTCAGTCAAAATCGTTAGAGCCATTTTTGAGAAAATTAAAAAATAATCAAACTTTTTTCCATGTAAAGGGTAGTTTAGGGTCAGGGATTCTCTTTAAAATCTTCATGTCACATCTTTGGAAGATACTGAATTTAAATAGCAAGTTTGGTAGTAATCGAGCATTTGGTTTTAGATTTTCTCTAAAAATGCTTTTAAAAAATTCAGGACCCTTCAAAATATGTTTCCGGTGAAGTTTTCAAATAGAATTTTTGATGGAATAGAATAGTTGCTCCCACCTACTATAGATAGGTGGGAGAGAAAGTAAAAACAGCAATGAAACCAATATTTTTCAACTTCAGCTCCCTAGAATTCACAAGATTCATAGGATTGATGTTTGTGTTAATGTTTCCATATGGAACGCAGTAAGGTAAGGAGATGCAATCCCGGGTTTGCAGTCAAACACCACCTTCAGAAATAGTCTTCACTCTTATTGTCCTTGAATGGATTAAATGTTTTACCTTCTTCTCTAAGTAACTAAAGGATAATAGAGAACATTTATGAAATATAAGTTTCATAGCTTTAAGATTTTGGAAGATGAAGGCGATTTTACTGATAAATTAATTTCTATATCAACTTATGTCATTTTTAAGGCCTTAAATGACTATTCCCGTTAGTTTCCCAGTTCACAAACAAACTATATGAAGACTGGCGGAGATATTTTGATTGATGAATACATATTGTAGCGTCCCAGGGCTGGGAACGAACCCCGGGTATCGTCGTGAGGCAACAATGGCGGAAATGTTGAAATCAGAGTACAAGTGTATGTAGAATAGCAGAACGCTGACGTCTCGCAGCGTAGTATATTTAAGCTCACCGAAATGAAGACATAAGGACAGACCACCTCGAACCCGAAACGGAACGTATTACTGTGTTGGTCGAATTCGTGACGAGTCTTTTGTAATCTGTGTATAAGACACCACTTCACCACCAGTTAGGAACAAGCTAAGGTACTTAAAGAATGGGCACCGAACAAACTGGCCACGCGGTAACGTGGGAGGCTCGCATTCGGGAGGTCTTGAGTTCGATTCCTGGAGCAGGCCACCTTTACCATGGGTTTTTCGTGGTTTTCTCTGGTTGGCTAGGCGAATGCAGGGGTAGTTTCTCTTCTCCTACAAATTTGCTAACATTCCACTTCCCCTTTCATGATTCAGGTAGGCTTAAGGGCTGCGCAATGTCGGCCGGTGTCGGCAGATGCTTGCTCGTTGGAAAGATCGGTCCCGCCAGATGGCAGCCTTCTCTGAGCCGCCTCAGGTGGGTCGAGTTCTCCCCGGTTTCGCCAGAGGGAAGCCTTCTCTGAGAAGCCCGCCGGTGCGACCGGGTCATCAAGCTTGTAATCGTTAGGGACCCCTGCGCGTTTCTGTCCGCCGCCTGCCTGCGGTCTGGAGCCTCCTGCGGTTCCTTCACCTCATCCGTTCCTACCGGAGGTGGTAAGCACAAAAGATCCGCGTTGGGTCGAGGTGCGAGTTGTCCCCTCCGTTACGTGGTCATTCATTCAAACAGATTGGGCCGTAGGTTCTTAGGCTATAATAAAACGATCCAAGGTATGGGCAGGAGCGTTGCCCGTCGCCTCCAGCAACTTGTAACGACCAATGCGGGGGACGTAGCTGTGGGCAGAAGCGCTCGGGAAGGAGGTGCGGTGGCAAAGGAAACTCCGAGTAACGCTCCTGCCCATACCTTGGATCCTTTTACGCTACTCTCATGGCCTATGGGTTGGCCTGTAACCACCTCAACTTGTTGCAACCCGGCTGGTAGTAAAGTTGTTTCGTATGCACCAATTACTATAAGACTCGTCGCGAGTTCGACCAGCACAGAGACATTCCGTATTGGGTTTCGAGATCATCTGTCCTTACGAATTCAGCTTAAATATCCTACGCTGTGAGGCGTCAGAGTTCTGTTGATTTAGGTTCACCACGTACTCAACACTTTCACAATGTTGCCTCGCTACGACACCCGGCCCTGAGACGCTACACTATATTAATTAGAAAAGTAAATCACGCATACTTCTCCACGCAGTGTATTTGTATTAGCGCATTCATAGAAGAAAATGTGTCGGTAGACTGTAAGGTTAACCCTTGGTGAACATTAGCCAGTACCTAGCAGTAAAAAAAAAAAAAAAACAGCAATTTATAAACCTTACATTTATGGCGTCGATATTTCAAAAATGTCTCGTGCATCTTCAATTTGAAGTGCCCTTTTGAGAAGTCATTTCTTCATTCCACGCCCTTTTCGATTTCTCACGTTTCAAGTTGCTTGGCTCCAGCAGTAAATTTGTTTTTGCCACTTCTCTTCCGTCATTCTCAGCGTATGACCGAACCAACGACTATTCTATTCAACATGCACTGTTCACGTTCTAATTTCCTGTTTTTTATGTGCTGCGCTCTACAGCCCTTTCCACTCCTCCGTAAATTACCCATTTTCTGTCGTAATATATGCATTAAGTGCCTATGTTTCATAGCCAACCAGAACTGCTTTTTTATCTAGCCGAACACACAAATAGCTCGATACAGTACTGTACTGTGCTGTGTTGACAGAGATACCCGTGTAAAAGTTGAACACAACACACAATATTCAGTTAGCACAAAGGTGGTACGTGAACTTCGCCTCAAGAATTGGTTATATGATCCAGTATTGCTCAACGCTTCCTTTCCTGTTTCTACACAATGTATAGGGTGTTTCAGAATTCAACCAACAAACTTTCAGGGATTACAAAGAAATGGTACAAACCACTCCGGTATAGGATACCCATGGTTTGTGAAGACTAACTCTGGAGTTATGTAATGGTTTTTCATTTGAATATTCGTACTCATAAATGCAAATAAACAAACGAAGACTTAATACGAATGCGGTACTGATTTCCACCCTGAAATGGTTAACTTCTCTTCCAGAAGCGCGAAAAATGCTCCGTAAGGTCCAGTGCACCAAAGATGCCCCTACTTTCACATGGAGAATCATACACACTGTCTCTTCAGCGAAGTTTTAGCTAGAGGTGGGTGGCTTATCTCTTAGGTAAAGCTTTAACTGATGGGAGGGTACACAATATGCTGAAATCGTACCACGCGTGGCGCGTACAGTGAACAACTGTCAACAACTTTACTCAGAGTCCGATGATGAGCCTTCAAAATCTACTGGAACCAGAAAGGAAGTAACATGACCATATTTCAAGGCTAGTTCTTCAACCACGAATACCTTCTTTCCACTGTATAAACGTTTGATGTGCTGCACCAGTTGCAGTTTTGTCTCGGAGACGGTAGTGGAAGCCCAGTACTGTTATCATGTATGAATTTAAGAATATAATCTTTTCTGTACGCCATTGCTGGTACAGGGCTCAGAATTCTGGGATGATAAGAGCCGTTATCAAGTACGCTATTTGAAAGTGCCTCCAAAAGTTTCGAAAATGTATTTTCAAACCACTCCTCAAACAAGGTAGCATCATTGCCCCGTGATAGTCAGCTGGAGCGTCAAACATATCTTTATGGGTAATGTACGGTATCCTGGTATCATTTCTTCCTCCTGCATGGAGAATTACGATGCGTTGACCTTTACCAGTCGAATTGTTATCCCAAGCAGGTGTCCTATCTGACCAGCGCCGAAGCACCATGGTTCGCCTGTATAAACATATTCATACACCATGCGGTAAATAAGTCGTCCACCGTGGTCTAGGGCTAACATGCTAGCCTCTAGTTTCCGAGGTCGCAGGTTCAAACCCGGCGGAGGGCAATGGGTCTTTTCGGGCATAAAAATCCTCAGCAGGGCTTCCTTCGGAAGGAAAGTGAAGCCGGTGGTCCCGTGTTGTAGATTTACGGCACGTAAAAGAACCTCAAGCCTGATAATTGCCGGACTTTCACGCCCAATATAGAATGGGACGCTGAGGAACACAGCAGTTAAAGAGCGTCCATAAATAAAACTCAATTTAATTTCTGCGGTAAATAAGACGAGCGCCAAGTCTGAATTCTTGTTGAATCCAGGACTACTGTATGGCGCCCGTGTGTTATATTTAAACCCCACTGAAACTGAGCAAGGTAGTGCCATGGTAACGCGTGCGACTCGCATTCGGGAGGTCCGGGTTCGATTTCCGGCGACCGCCCATTCTGACGCGTGGTTTTTTTCGGGTTTTTCCTGGGTCCACAGGTGAATGTTGGAGTGGTTTCTTTCAGCCCCCGAATTTCCTGTCGCTCCATTTCGTTCCATTCATCATTACAGTTAGGTCTGTTCCAGGTTTGGAAGTGTCGGCGATGGTGTTTCGGTGCGGTAAGGCAGGGGAAAAGGATGCTCTCTGCGGAACTTTCTCCGACCCTCGGCTTTCGGCTGGTTGCCAGGTAATCGGACCACCCTTCGGAACGGGGTGCTGGACCCTTTCTGTTGGGCGGGGGTCCCCGGTCTGCCTGTCCGCTTCGGGGTGTCTCAATCTGGAAATTGTAGGGACTTGTCACTGTTGTAGCGTCACTTCTGGTTCGCCCTCTTGTGGGACATAGGTACAATATCCTCACTGGAGTAGTGCCGAGTCCCCTCCGATCATCAGGAAAAGAGAACAAAACCCACCGAATGCATATTTTCATTAGAGTTGTTCTCTGGTAAGGAACAGAAGTTTGACTGCGGAGTTCGTTAAGGAGTCCGTCCTGAGTTGGTGCTGACTGCTGCGAAACAGATCCACAGTAAGTGCATCATTTCTGATAAATCCGTTTTGTGCACGCTTTTGCTTTGTTGGTGTAGCATATGTCGTCATTTTCTTTGCTGTGGAGCATGGTACTTTTGTTTTAGCAAGTGTCATTCCCTTCTTTAAAACATGTATACACATTCTCTCGCGTCCAATTGGAGACACACGCTCATTCTCACAATCTCACTCAGCGTTCTGCTTCCCAAGGACGCCTCATTAGTGCACTTGTTGCGTCTTTTAATTTACTTTATATACAACAACACAGAATCTTCAAATTGTACAATTATCGGCAACAGTACTTCCTTCTTTCGCTCTGTCGCGCATATTTACCCCTAGCTTGCTTCAGACCAAGTAAACACCTGCTTGGGAGGGCGCCTCCATCCCTTTGCTAAAACGTCGCTGACAGTATCGGAGAGGCAAGCAACAGTTAGCTGTAGTAATGACGTGGTCATTATCGTGCTCGGCTGTCAATCTGGTGGTGCTGGGTTCAAAACACTGTACACGCGGTTCAACTTCTCCCCAAAACAGATGAATGGCGCACCCGATTTTAATTTCTCGCGTTTCTTTCAAAGTTTAAGTACATATTACGGCGGTAATCACATTGCCACAATTATCAGCAACTCACGAAGGTTTTATCAGTGGCGGATTGGCTCATTACTGATCTTGATCTATTGCAAACAACCATGAACTCAAAGACCATACGTGTACTACAGGGTGAGCCAAAAGACTCCGAACCGCCTGCGCGGTGTTTTTCCTGTCCGCGTCCTCGGCGCTCGTTGCCGTCTATCATAGAAAGGCGCGGATGAAATAATACAACAGTTTTACAACTACTTTTAAATGCTTTACTTACCAGCTTGCCAAAAATGTATGGACAACGACGGTGGCCAGTTTCAGCATCTCCTTTCGTAAAGTTGGTAAGTAAAGCCTTTAATAGTAGTTTTAAAAATGTTGTATGGTTTCATCCGTGCCTTTCTATGATAGCGGCAGACAGCAACGAGCGCCGAGGACGCGGACGCGCAGGCGGTTCGGAGTCTTTTGGCTCACTCTGTATAATAAAGAGCTCGCCTAGCACTCCTTTGTAATCCCTGAAAGTTGTCGGTTGAATTCTGTAACAACCTGTATATCGATGTAAGCGCTGGCGGGCTTTCAGTTGGAGAGTCATCACTGCGCTTTCAGAGCCACTGAAACAAAATATTTAAACGCTGGTTTCAAATTTTATGAAAAGCCATGTTCTGCGTCCGGACAAAACAAAAATACAATATATTTCGCCGTGTTTTATTTTCTGAATGGAAACGCGAGGTAAAAGTTCCACCTACAATGGCAGCAGAAACATATAAGCCTTATCATCATAGATATTATTGTTATTATTGTAGCTATCAGTATATCTCACAGTTAGAGTGAAGTTAGAGTGATACGCTTGCAGCATACAAAGCTCCCACTTCATTTTCAGTTATTGCTTTTCTGAATAAACCTTCTCTCGCGTACTAAAAGTAGGACTAAATGAGGAAAACTGCCAAAAATGACGTTTTTAGTCTTTGTACAGTCTTACTAATTGGAACGTTCCCATACTTATATGGAGCACCATTTTTAAAATATATATATAATATACCATTTCCCATTTTGTACGTGAATTCTGCACCACTCACAGAAAAAAAATCGAAAGTCCTACAAACTTTGAAGTAAAGGCGTAAACTTTAGCCTATATCTTTGGGGATGTTTCGTTCTATAAATTGGTACTACTGTTAAGTATGGCAACTTCTGTGTGCTCAAACCACGTGATTTCTTTCTTTACAAATACACGCCACTTTGTTTTCTCCATTTTTTCTTCGAACAGCTTTTTTGTGAATGACATTTTCTGGTAGAAATGACCCGTTTCCTCAGCAAGTATTGAAGATACTAAATTAAAAAACAATCTCTAAATACTGTTGATAATAAGATTATTTTTAACAAATATAATTTGTGATACATTTTAATCAAACTGAGAAAAATCCTGTCAACCTTAATAAACAAACTTATTGGATAAAAGTAGACAAGTGAACCTGTAAAAATTTCAGTCTGATATCTTATATAGCTTCTGAGACAATGGGGCAGGGATTTAGCACACCTAACATTGACGGGATAGGGCATTTAATCTCCAACTAAAAACTAGTTTTTCACCCATTAATTTTAATTAATAAATCAAACTTTTCTGCCTAATGCACAGCATCGTCCCTCCCCAATTATCCTGCTATTCTGTATCATGTGGCATCTTCTTTAACCCCAATACTTTTCCCTGTCTTCTCAACTAATGACCCAGCCAATGCTCGCCCCTTGCTGATCAGTTTACCTTGCCCAATCTTTCTAAAAATAGCTTACTTACTTATTTTTCTGTCATTTCATACGCATGGTTAAAACTTTTCCCTCAATCTGTCGCAATGTCAAAGTTTCTGCACATTTAATTAATCTTTTCCTTAGTTCCTTCTTCAAGGCTCCACACTATAAAATACTTCCTTTGTCACTGCTCTCCTCAGTTTGACTCTCGACAGTAAGTCATGTTTACGAGACTATCTCAGAACTTTTCAAATATCTAAAGCTGTTCACAGGTTCCAATACGTCATCTACAAATCCAAAATGCATTTGCTTTGAGTTTTTTCCAAAGCAAACTTCTTGTATTTTTTATACGTTTTCATTCTGTATTCCTAGTGGTTTTCATACTTCCTTTAGTATGCTCCTTAAGATATTTTCTGCTAACAGTGTCATATCAATTGCAAATATTTTGTCCTTCTTGCTCCTACTACTTGTCACCGGTTGTGGAAAAAGCTTTTCAAAAGTTTTCTAAGTTTTGAAAATTGCAGTTAAGTGACAAATATGCCGTACAATTTGTCCTACTCTCAAAAAAGTGTTAAAAGAATTAAGTTCCTGCAACATAAACTATACAAAATATATGTAAACTGAAAATGTTATATTTTGAAACTTTGTCACCACACCTCTGCTTTCTACTGGTATTTAACGCCTTCCGGGTTGGTTTTCAAGTGGTTTACAGATGCAAACATTTTGCGCATTTATGGGGTAGTTCTCTGCTATAAAGAATACAAAATATTTTACAGCTGTTTGCTTGCCTTCGCTATCAAAGCGTAACATCTCTCGCAGTGCAGTTCGCTACTCGACCCTTCACAACGGCGTTTTCCATGACAGAAACGAATAACCAGGCCATAACTCCTAACGAACTCAAATGTTCCCATATGGCCATGTCGTTAACGCGATGGGACAAGTACATCAGATAGGCCATTGCGATCCTGGATGGTGAGGAAATGCACGTGATGAAAGCAATCCCATTTCCAAAAGCCCCTACTTGAACGGCCGTGTATATCAAAACTTTTATATGTGACGCTCTATATTTATAGGTATGCCTTTTTTGTTGAAACCAAGGAAAATATTTAGCCAACAATTTTTATTTGCATTTTACAGCTACGTTTAATTATTATTTTTGTGAAATATGCACATTATACAGCTCTCACAAGTATTTTAAAAGCCTTACATCTCATTTCTTACACCGAGAAATCTCTGATTTTCCAGGGTTGCGTTTCAATGGAAAAGAATTACACGTGTCATTAAACAAAAACTATTTAAGAGTTGTAATGAGAGGTTTTGTTCCATATATTCGAAGAGCAGAGCAGTGAGGTGCATAGAAGCCGCTCTCAGTGACTTACATTTAAAATCGAGCGGTTCGTGGTTTGGTCTTTGTTTACTAAACTGATCATTGCCGAGAGGTGGAGTTGTAATCATACTCTTCATGCTGGACTGTAGTCAACAACCACTACCTTAAAGCAACGACAAGAATGCGGATATGCCCGTGTGTTCAAACTATGGAATTAGTGGTGGCTTGTACCATGTATAATGTTTACTGAGACACTACCGTGTGCTTCCAACCTTTTCAGTTTGTATGTAATGACACATTTTACTTATGTTAGGTACTTACAAAACTAGAGAGAAATAATCCAACTAATGCTATTAAGGTCTCTGCGTATATCAACGTAGAGTTATTTGATCTAGTATGTCTAATGCCTGTGTTAAATTCAAGTAATGAAATATGTGCTTTGGTACTTCATAGTACTGAGATATAGGAGATATAATCTGTAATATAGTGAGTCTAGACTTAGAGTACATAGATTGTGATCCATCGAGATGAGCGTTGCCCGACAATAAGGGAAAACCACGCAACTTGCCCCAACCGAGGTCCAAACTCGGGGCTCTAGGTTTAAACACAGAACAGCTACCCCTGCATCACAAGATAGGTGTACGTTTATAAAGGTTTCTGTTTGAATTTTAGTAACTTGCCTACGGTTTACACATAATTCGGAACATGTGCGATAAATGCTGCTCTATCCAAGGACGCTGCGCAGTAGTTTTAGAACAACAGATGTAGAGAATACTGGCTACCTTCCTCGGTTTACTACAGACATTGGCAGACCGTTAAGCATCATATTTTGATATATCGACCATGTATGTCATGGTGCTACAAACTGAGGATAATCCGGCAGCCAAACAATGATCATTTGTGCATTTTAAGCCACACATAAGTATATCTGCACTTTAGAACGAGGAATGTTGTTTTCTATATGAAGACTACAAGGAAAAACACTCAGTCCACTTTTCACAAAAATTGAGTTAAGGAGTATTTTATCATTTTTGACATGGTGTATTACAGGGAGCGCCAAAAAGCTACGAGCTGGATGCGCGGTGTGTTTCCTGTCCGCGTCCTCGGCGCTCGTTGCCGTCTGCCGCTATCATAGAAAGGCGCGGATGAAATCATGCATTTTTAGAACTACTTTTAAAGGCTTTACTTACCAACTTTATGAAAGGAGATGCTGAAACTGGCCACCATCGTTGTCCATACATTTTTGGCACCTCTTTAGGAAACTATCCATCACTCGCCAATTTTTTTCAGTCAACAGTTGACGCCCGTACATATGTGAATACAATTTTGCTCCCTTTTTTTTAGAGAATTAACAGCCAGGGAGCGTGATTTTGCCTTTTTTCAACAAGACTCTGCAACAGCTTATACGGCCAATATTTCGATGAGAAAAATTGAAAGTGTGTTTGAGGACAGAATTATTAGGGAGATTTGTGGCCACCTGGGTCCCCCGACCTAACCCCCTGCGATTTCTATCTCTGGGGTAACTTAAAGCATAAAGTGTACAAGACAAACCCACACACCCTGAAAGAATTAAAACAAAATATACGCCAGGAAATTGCCAGCATTTCTCAACGTGAACTACGGCGAGTGATGGATGGTTTCCTAAAGAGGTGCCAAAAATGTATGGACAACGACGGTGGTCAGTTTCAGCATCTCTTTTCGTAAAGTTGGTAAGTAAGGCGTTTAAAAGTAGTTTTAAAAAACCTGAATTTTAATGCAAAAGGTACGATATGTTGATTTACGAGACAATCCAGTATTGTGTAAAGTTTGATGCTGTAAAACTGGAATAGTGATAATAGTAGAAAACACTAATGTGGTGAACAGTGAAGTACCCCTCCCCCAAAAGGGGGGGGCAAACATGAAAGAATGAAAATATTGAACTTTAAAGAAGAAAATGATGTGGAGTGTGATTGTTCTTTCATACAAAAATCTGCAGATAGTGTTTCCATTGTTGTTTTCATCAACTATTTTTCACAGGGCGACACAAATAACCATGCTATTACAATAATAAGCTATTATACATAAAGAGTTTGTTAGAATTTCATACTCACAATACTTTCTTTGTAAGAGCGTTTTTCATTCTTGTTTTCAATTTACTCAGAATGAGAAGGACTTTGATTGTTTTTCCCTTTTAGTGTTTATATAAAGAATGCGGGATGGAAGTGGGGTAAGCTCCGGTCTATGGGAACCCTTACATGGCTAAATAATACGTAATCTGTTGCAACGCTCAGCATTTTAACTCCTAAGTTTGCCTTATGCAACAAGCTTTGTGGAGTTGACAATAGAGGTGGCGTTCCAGAGCAGTGGCCGAGGAAACAAAACACTCCGTAAAATGTCCCTCTATAAAATAATTTATGTGCTATAAGGAACGAAGCATAGGCATATACCAACATCGATAGTATCACTCGGTTAACACAGTTTTTGAGCTCATTATAAAAAATCATTTCTGGCAAACTTTGGATTAACCTCAAGTGTGCACTAAAACTATAATTAACTGTTTCATTAAAGCCAAAAAGGGAAATGCAAACACGAAATGTAAAGAGAGCGAGAGAGAAATGCTACCTACACGCGACTTTCTCTCCCACTGTCGTTTATTTTATCTATATAACTTCTACAAGCCATTCTTGTAAAAGCTTATTTGTTGAGATAAACGTTTGGATATATAGTTTGACTACAAATTCCGTTATAGGTAAGACAGAAAAGCCACAGTGAAATGTTTAAAATCTGGTCGGGAGAAACAACTGAATAGTGACAGCAATTTAAAATAATGACAAAGTCTTGAAAAATGCAAACCGATAACAACGGATATCTCGGAAATGGCTAATACACAACTCATTCAGAATGAAGAGGATATCTCCAGAAAATTCAAGAGATACATTTTGTCATGTAAATATGTTAAATATGTGGATTTTAATCCAAACCATTGGAGCTCTTTTTGAGAAAATAAAAACTATCGACAACTTTTCTATCTAAAGGGTAATAAGGGGCGGGGGGGATTTTCTTGAAAATCGTGTCGCATCTTTTGGCAACACTAAACTTAGCTACCAAGTTGGTATCTAACGAACTTTTCGTTTTTGAGTTATGCTTTTTATACACACACACGCGCACACAGACCTTTTTCTAAAAATGTATTCTTTTTATTGTAGGAGCCTTAAAATATGTATTTCCAATGAAATCTCGACACCGAAGTTTTGGGTAGAAGCAGCAGAATCTGTAGTAATGGTTAGCTGCATAGGGTACACATTCCTAGACACGAGACAGCCGCCATTTACTTCCCACAAAACGTATTTAGTGAGGGGACCTCGATGTTCGATGGTAACGAAGTATGTTTAATACTTTGAGATAAATCTTCCGTACTTTTTTGATACTTCTACATTTTTTATTTTCGCATTTCTGTTCTAGGCACAATTATTGTCGGTTGTTGCGTTTCATTTTGTGCTAGACAAGCACATTGTTCTGTAGTTGTCTTGATATAATTCAGCATTTGAATTTTCTTTTCGTTCAGTCTTTTATTTTTTGTCTGAGGAATCATAATCAGGCTATTCTGTGCAGACGTAGCCTACTGTGTATCGTACCACCAGTTTCGTTAAACATTTTGTTTCATGTGCTAGATTATGTACAGTAGTGACATTAAATATATGAATGAAATCTGAAACTACTTTCAAGTGGACTCAGATAACAGGGGCGCAAGTGAAATATGTAGAAAAACATTTTCAACTGAAAACAAAGAACAATGTAGGAATTTCCTGCCGCTGCCAGCTATTATTAACATCGAAGTAATCGCCTGATGGACGGAGCTCGGGTTACCATACCTCTACATTTTTTAATACCTGGACAAAGTTGGGATTGAACGACAAAACAAAAGAAATTGTTATAGCTATCGCAATACGAGGTCCAATTGCTCTTCTGCGAAATCCTTTATATACTAATCATTTTAGCGCTTTTTACGGTTTATATTACATTGCTATAAATTATTTACTGTATATCATATTCTATTATCACCTTTTAAGTCCTTTTGCACTATAATATTAAGGGGAAAAAGTTTGAAACGTCGACATTACATTGCTATTCTTTAAAGTAGTGTTTAAATGTTATTAAACTTTCGATGTACAGAATTCATTTAAAATTTGTCTGTTTTCCGGAAATACGGGGAGCTGTTAATTTTTAAATAAATAAAATATTATTACTAGCTGTGGCAATAAAGGATATAATATGATTTGTGGCTTAATGTGGAAACAACTGCTGGCAATTGGAGAATGCAAGGCACAGCAGTGGCATATAAAACGAAATGTTAGAAATTGCTATACCCTAAACACTAAAAGTGATGCCACAATTATTCATTGAACAAGCTATTGCATTTAGATTTTAGCGAGTATCGGTAAACAAAAATTCGTAACGCTATCCAGAAAGGGTATCGACCAATCCTAGGATGTAGGATGGAATTACTGGAGGGGACACCTCGCCACTGCGGCCAACCAGATCTATTGTGGCTACATCCGCAGGAGGTCGTAGCTCCGCAGGCAGACGTGACCACATAGACGCACAGAGGTCCTGTATGAAACACCCGTTCTCGCCAGTAGAGGCGAAGAGATCGAACAACCCTTATAAAGCTGTTTTTAAACTTACCTTTAAAGAGGAAAAATGTTAAAACATTTTCACTTCTTACTCAGATCGAGTAAATATATTAATTACATTTCATTAATATTTGAAAGTTATATTCACGTCCACAAACATGCAGTGTATTTTGGGACAGGTAATACGCCACGTTGGAAGTGCTTCTCCACCCCGCCCCACCCCTATTTACAATTATGTCGACCGTCCCCAGCCATTAGGTCCTGAAATGAATGACCATTGGTAGTTAGCTATTGTTACCGATTGTCAAATGTTTTTACTTATATCCCTTTCACCCCTCAAAAACTAATTTTTGCGATGCCAGAATTTAAAAATCCCGAAAATAATGTCGAAGAAAAACTCCAATACACCATTTGTTGCATCCTCTGTGTTTGTGACGTAACTGGCTTCCTATCTCAAGAAATTACAAGAAAATACGTATCGGTGGAACAACTGTGTAAATTTTTAGATTTATGTCAAAAACTCGCTGAAGAATTTGTAATTTTTCTAAGCATGCAGATAATATTACCTAATTAAGGCATAGCATCTCCTTTTGCGATTCTGTGTCACATTTAGTTCTTATTGAAGAGAATTTATTTTATGCAATCTTAGCTATATCGTGTATAATTAGCTTATTATGGCACGCGCGCCATTCCTATAGCAATGACGTATACCGGTATTCAAAATTGCCGTGGCTTATAGAGACAAGATGGAACCATTTTGTGACATTCTGTTCTCTAAGTAACTAAGATGCAAAAACCTCTGTGCATTATTAAACATAGTATAATTAAGATCTCAATTTATAACTGATTATCATGCAGTGCTGATAATAGGCTAAGCCACAGTCCGTAACACCTGCTCACTTCTCTCCTAGGAAGGGAGAGCATGCAAGTGACTGTCTTGCTTATCGGTTCAACATGCCAGATAATAACCAATGAAATGCAGGGAGAGGTGCTACGGTCTCATTTACGAACATATGAAGATGCTCTCACTCACGTGAGTTAATGGATGCCGAATTAGTTCATTATTTCCTACAATTCATAATGCTAGGATTGCATAAAATGTATCCAACTCATAAATAGTGTTAGTATGACCTCGTGCCACAATCATTCACATTATCCACTTATTAAATAGATTACCATTATTCGCGTTTTAATAACATTCTCTCTCTCTCTCTCTCTCTCTCTCTCTCTCTCTCTCTGAACAGATACTATTCACGTATTCAAACTATGAGGCGGTATTTTTTAACACTTAAATGATTTGTCAAATTATATAATATATAAAATGCATGTAAGTCATTTTATTAATGTTTATATTATTGTATACATGTGTAATAATGTTATATGAATGTATTACGTAATTTAATAATGTAGGAGCTGTGAGAATAATAGGTTAAAAGTTGCTAACAATGAGGTAACCTTGAGGCAATAATGAATTTGAAAGTTTAATAATACTATTGGTAATTCTTGGAAACAATAATGTAATTTTTGTGACAGTTTATAAAATAGCCAATCAACAACCAGAAAAAGCTTTAGTTAAATGAAGGTATTCTATTGGAGTAGGATTAGCCAATCAGAAACTGAAATATAGCAAAACTTACAAATTCAGAAGTTAGTTGCTTGTAGACAGCGCTCATAACCGACGCGAGATGTGTTTTCGAGAAATTTAATACGTATTTTGTGTGAGACAAAAATAGTTTACGTGTTAAAAAGTGCAAGTAATTAATAACAAAATCTCACAGCTCTCTCTCTCTCTCTCTCTCTCTCTCTATATATATATATATATATATATCTATCAGTGAAGTGTTATTTAAATCGTGTCAAGCATTAATAAAAGGAGTGAAGTAAAATTATAATCTGCGTAAGCCGCATCACGCCCTGCTAAGAAATTCATGTCTCTACAAATTAATACTGACGCAGCCGAGGCAAACATAAATATATAATACTTAAAGAAACAGCTCAAATTACAAAGTTATAATTTTTAAACTTGGGGCGAAGGCTACCGGAACCCCCCCTTTTTTTACCATACGTACGGTTGCAACCACTTCAAGTTCGGCTCCCCAACATAAGAACTACAATACAACTCCTACTTCAAATCGGCTTTCCATACGTGAAGCAACAAACTACTTCAAATTGGCGCCCAAAGTGTGGTGGAAACAACATAATAATATTAACCTTACTTCAACTACTGCCGTTGTTTTCAAAATTACATGTTAAATAACTCGAAAGTTTAAGCTAGTTTGAGTTACAGTTCCCATATGAAAACACTCTAGCAGGGAAGCGATCTAAGCAACTGGTAAAAGGTCTTAATGACAAATATCGCGCTGCCTTTGGTCTTCGCTTACAACTACAATTGTTACATTATTCATTTGCCATGAACGGTCTACAAGCTATCTTTCGTGCAATGGACGAATAAAAGGAAGGAAACTACGGGATTTTTTTGTGCCGTACGAGCGAACAGAAGAAGCTGTGACTAACACATACACCATGGCCAAAGAATCCAGTTATCTCGATGGAAGATTGCTTCAATTAATATTTCATGCCCTCTAATGGCTCGCTGCGTAAACAGCCCACGCTAGTAGTCCGCGAATCTCTGGCGCATCATTTATGCAGGATGCAATCATTGCCGAAGTTACTTGATCCCGGAAAATGTAATACATTTACAAAGATGTCGGCAATAAAAAAATACAGGCGTTGCTGTATCGACTCAAAGTAAGATTGGATACAACTGTGCAGATTCTCTCATCATTCCCTAAGGAATTTGCAGCGGCGTGTTGGTCAAATTAGTCGATCGCAAATGAACACCAACGAAAGGCCAAGTTTGCGACGTGACATCACTGAAAGGAATATGGAGATTGTTTAATAAGTAATGGACAATAATATTCTACTGAAATATCAAAACATGCCTGTAGTTATGGAAGCGGAGGAGGATTTCGGCATTTAAGCGCATATCGCCTTCTGGAAACCTCCAGGAGGAAGGGTAAAACTGAACGACACAAAAGGCGACCAGATTCGGGGCGGCAGGCTTGGACACAGAGGGGGTCCCTAACGTCTCCAGATATATCCTGACGCCGGCGAAATCCCCAAAAGGCTTACCTCTCCCCCGCGAACACCAGGGCAGACAGATCTGCAAAACAAACGCCAAACGCCGCGCCCTCCGCCCACTCGCTTAATCCTTCCGACCCTGAAGGATTAGGAAATGAAATGACAGGAAGGCAGAAAAATTTGTGGCATTATATAATCCACCCCAATATTCGCTTACCAACCAGAGTGACCGGCCTAACAGGTAACGAACTTGGGATCTCCCAAATACGAGCCTCACATTTACCACGGAAGCATCTCGCTTGGTAAATATGCCTATTAAGAACATAAATTGTACCGATGTTTGTCAAATAAGTAACTTGGGAATAAAGCGGCTGTGACCTGTTTTTTTTTCCACGCTTACTCCGCATAAAAACACACCCCGCGTTTCCTTCTCTCTGATTGGCTACAGCTGTCCGTGCCTTCGGATAAATGAAGTAAGAAACACCTGTACCTACATTCTTGCAAATGAAGTATCACAAGCATCTGTATAAAACTAATAAACAATATTAAACTTAAAGTTATCGAGCAACGCCTCCGTGAAAGATTAAAGATGCAAATTCACATTCTGTGTGGGCATTACGAATACGAATGTTCCAAATTTTACATTTCCTTAAGCAATATGTGCAGCGTATATCTGCTGAAATTAAGTAACCCTGGATCTTGATTTACGCTGCTAACATTATTTATTGTTGGCACTTAGGGAAGTTTTAACAAAATCGTCACATCCACCAAGAACACGATTCTTTTTCTCAATGTTTGCTGCGATATTTGAATTCGGGGGTACCTGCAAATCTGTCATTTGTAGCAGCTACACACGATATACGAAAAACTCGAGCACTTTTAAGCATATCTGAGTAACATTACTCTTAAAGGATTGTATAGGTCTCGCCAGGGATATTGGCATATGACCTTCAGGGCTAGTCCAGTCAGCCAACCCCCTGATGTTTCAATACCTCCCTTGCAAGTAGCACGTGGTTCCTTCTGTCCAGTTGTGGTCCAGTTCCTTCCACCGTATACAACTCCCGTCTCAACTTGCACCATTCTTCGAGTTGCAGCCCCGTATGTGTCATACATCCATACGGTAAATGACTCGCATCGTAGCTTTCCATTAAAATTTTCACATGCCAAAATCCGTGGCGCGACCTATAGCTGTATGCGTGACTGAGTTTCAAGCGATAAACCACGCACTTACAAAACCATTACGTGCCATTGCCATGATAAGTCAAGTTTAAACACGAGAGATAACCTCCGACGTATTTCAAACCCCATAGCGTTAATGCACAGATGTGAGATAACCCCGACGTATTTCAAACACCATGGCATTAATAGCAGATGACAGGTAATCTCCAACTGCAGTACACACAGATGAAAGCTCATCTCCAACGTTAATACACAGATGAGAGGTAACCCCCGACGTATTTCAAACACGATGGTGTTAATACATAGATAAGGCGTAATCTCCAACGATAATACTCAGACGAGAGGTAACCTCCGGCGTATTTCAAACACGATGGTGTTAAAACATAGATAAGGGGTAATCTCCAACGATAATACACAGATGAGAGGTGTTCTCCAACGTATTTTAAATATCATGGCGATAATACACAAATGAGAAGTGTTCTCCAATGTGAGAGGTAATCTCCAACCTTAATACGTCGATGAGAGGTAATTTCCAACGTTAACACACAGATGAAAGGTGATCTCCAACGTATTTCAAACACCATGGCGATAATACACAGATACCTCAATAATTACATCCATTTTCTTATTTCATGCACGTGCTTCCGAAAAATATCATTTTCTTGACATTCTTCGAGTGTACGAAGGCAAATTATTGTTTTAAATACAATATTTTAATAAAACTTACTCAAAATAAGTACAATATAAAAAAGGTAGAACTTCACAATTTCCGACTATCTGGGTGACACTGGTCCACACTGTCTCTGTTGACACTATACCACCGATTCCATTCTAACCTTGGTGGAATATAATCGAGACATATGAATTGCAAAAGATGGGTTTTACACAATTGTACAAATGTTGTTCTAAAAATGTTGCACATGAATAGCGTAAGAGCAAACCTTGAACCACATTTCTTTAATACCTATTTATAAATAATCAAAATGATGCTCACTAACGTTACCAGTCTATCCTTGGCTATATGAAGCTTACTAGAAAGCCCACAAAAATACTTTATGTTCGTGTATAGTTCTGTAAAGCCAATCAAGTCCGGGTATGATTAAGATTCCTTTGACATTCATAGACAAATATGGTCCTAGTTTGTTTAACTTATTGAACATTCATTTATGCACTTTTTAACCTGTCTACATTTTAAAATTAGGACTGGTATTTTTAACGGTATACGTATATACAAACGAAAGAGATGCACAAATTTGGAAAACTAGAATAACTGAGAGAGAATCTGCTTATGGGGACCAACCTGCGAAAACATATTTTAGGATTTTTGTACGTTAATAAACTTTGCTTTTTGTACATTTTACGCCAAGTTATTTTCATTAGTTAAACGCTTGTCACGTGAGCATTTAAACGGCAGTTTTAAAGGGAAAAAGTCGTACCTCAAACATCAAAATTAGTTTTTCTCATAATGCATTTTTCCAGCGCATTGAATGTTCAAAATGTTCCTTTCGGTGCAAATTTCAACCGGTGATCCTTAAGATCATAATAAAAATTTATTCGTGGATTTTTATTATGATATATATATATATAGGTCAATTTCCAGCATCTATTTAAGGTAAGGATTTTAGTCCGCCTCTGCCGGCGACTGCTGATTGTCTCGCGCAGTAGAAAGAGGCCGCGAGTGGGTTCGAATATAATTTAACTACCCTATATATACATAATGCATGATGATATACTCTACTATATATACTATCAAAATCGTTTAGCTCTAAAATAAAAAAGTATGAATAAGTAATGTATAATTTTTCTACAATAATACTTATTCCATTTAAAAGTAGCCAAATAACTTAAAAGCGGCATTCCTGGGATGTAAATCTGGAGCTTTGTTGCAAACTTTTGAAAATTGAACCGCAAGGAGCTGTTTCTTGTAGGGCAGTTATAAAAAAACAAAAACTTTTTCTCAAAACCTATTTGATGTATTTGGCTAAAAAAAAAGATAATTAGTTTAGTACTTATAATGGTAGTAGAATATGGTGAAACTAATGAAGTTATTTGCTTAAGGAGGGAAATGGATGAAACTTCTATTTTCTATAGTATTTGAGCTAGGAGTTTTATTTCCAGCATACAAATGCTTGTAGTATACTTATATGGTTACTACAGTTTCATTTTGCTGGGATTAATAGTTTTTGTTAAAAAGTATATCTATGCTTTCTCAAAAAACTATCTCCTCCTATAAATGTTTACCAACGTCGTTTTAAAACATCCTACAGTACCATTCCCTTGTGTCTAAAACTTTGAAGTATTCAGATTTTTAATGTTTGGTTCTTAAGGTAAATAAAAAATAATTAATGTACTAAACATTCAAATTGTGAACTTACTGAGAATTGTATCGGATATCTTTTTATTTTAAAAACCACATAAAATATAAAAAATCCCATGCTCTGTTTCACTAATCACCTTTTGTAGAACATCCAGTAAAACTATAAATTATTGTATGCACTTTGTAGGAGAAAACATAACTGTGGATGACATATTCTAAAGTCTGTATTCCAGTTAATTAGAATAGAATATGCTTTTAAAATGATGGTATTTCTTAAGGTTCCACGTACATTAGGCCTTTGAGCATCCAGGAATGGATAAAATAGGGTTGATGCACTTGTTTCTGGCAAACAACCGAAAAAGTTAATTTTTCACAAAAATTGGGAATTTTCGCCCATTTCTCCCCTCAAAAAACATAGAATTTGTAATTTTCACAGGTTGTCCCCCTTAATCATCTAGAATTTCTGGCTATAGACCCCAAAAAGGAAACATTTAAGTATTCGAAACTTACATTTCACATCGACTTAAAAGACTGGAAATTATTGTGAGCCCATGTATGTATACGTGCGAGTGGAATGTCGAATTGATTTTCAGTCCCTTGCTGTTTATCTTGTGACAAGACTTCCCTACCCCCGCCTGCGACGCTGAAAAATGGAGTCCTTGATGAGATATATTCTTGAAATCGCGGGACTTGGAAAGTGCAAATATGTTTGACTGTCATTCTCCCCATCTAGATCAAAATCTTTTGTATGTGTGTGTAGGATTCAATTTGCATATTTTGGCAGCAGCCGTGACGTGCCACCCTCTTTGTGCGGACATCCAAAGGAAGCAAGCAAGCTTAGATGCGGTGCGCGTTTTTTCTCTCCCCCAACTTTTCGCCGCTATAAAAGAAGCTGATGCAGGTTAAGAGAAAATCCTCCTCTTATGGCATGGCACGAGACTCCTGACTGGGTCCCTATGAACAACTGGATAAACTCATGTATGCCTTCTGCCACACCCTAAATGTAAAGCACGCATCGGCCCTTCAACGAAGCTATCATTTCTTCACGCACAGAGGAAACGATTCCTTCGTCTCGCTTGGCAAGTACTTAAGTCGTCGGAAATGCATTTCGGGCACTTCTTTCATCACAGGTAATTAACAGAGCGAGTTGGCTGCGCGGTAACATGCGAGGTCCTGGGTTCCGTTCCTGGGGCGGTAACTCTGACTATGGTTTTCCCTGGAGGCTGGATTGGTTTCTCTTCCACCACGAATTTCCTTTCCTGGTCGGCGTCGGACAATGGCGCAGATGTTTGCTCGTTGGAAGTTCTTCTTGAGATGCAGCCTTCCTTGAGCCACTTCAGGTGGGTCGTGTTATCCCCAGTTCCGCCTGAGGGAAGCCTTCTCTGAGAGGCCCACCGGTGTGATCGGGCCATCAAGCTTGGTATCGTCAGGGACCTCTGCGCGTCCGAGTCGGGTGCTAAGCACAAAAGACCCGCGTTGGGTCCATGTGCGAGATGTTCCCTGGTCACACTCATACAGGTAATTAGTAGCTTTGCAATGCCTCCATTTAGCCAGCACCTTCAATAAAACGCATATATTCTAAATACAAAGTAAACCCATAGTAATAGACCACACATTTAGCTTACATATTTCGGCACTGTTAGCACTGAACCATCCGGCGAAATGAAGGTCAGCTGCCTCACTAGGTACATAAATAATCGATAAGTTTTCTGGTTCAAGCAGGCCCCATTCTAGCTATTTTCCTGTTTTCCTCTTTGTCTCCGCCATTTATCTGTCACATGTCATATTCAACATTATTTGAGGCGATTCCTTTAGCAAGCAGATAATCCCTTTCTAGTGATTGTTCAAAGTTTCAAAGAAAATGCCTATTTTACTATTAGAAGGTTTCTTTACCATTGCTATCCTTGATAACAGCTCATGCACGCAGTACATCCGAGCATATAATGCAGTTCACTTGCCCCTTTATCTCCATTCCAATTAGCAAATTTAGGTACAGCATAGTACAACTATTTTAATGGCGTTCAGCTCATGTAGCTTAATCGAGGCTCGCTTCTAGTTAAAAATTATAAAAATACTTGACGTGAGATAAAATAAATAACTGAATTACAATTTACTTTCCGTCTAACATCGGACAGCAATCTCTCGCTAACTATAAAGCTTATAATCACAACTGTACGCATGTTGCATATCAGGCATATGTATTTAGTTGCAATTAGGAGATTTCTTTGGCATTAAACAGAAAACGTATTGGCAAAGAGGATAAGGTTGAGGAAGCCTGGCAACCCTGAGTCATCTATCCCCAAAATTGGCTTGTGCTTCACACACGTCAAAGGGAATCTCTATACAAAACACTCACGCCGACGCCATCTCACCGCTGAAGCTTCGCTGTATAATTGGCGCAACAGTTCTAGACACGTGAAAATCTTAATGACAGCTATGGAGCGAGTTACTTACCAGATCGGGAGATGACCGGTAGTCTGCATGCTGCAGGAGTGCGTGGGACAGTCATTGTCAAATATCCGCACACCGGTGATGCACTGCACTGCACTGATAAGCTTATAGTTATATACAGTATATCTAAATCCACGCTGTAAAAAGCGCTTAATATAAAAACCTGCCAATCATCTGGTAGGTAGGTGGTTTGTCAATTTGAGTGTTGTGGTAAGAAGCATTGTCGATAACCAGAACGGACCCAGCAGGCATATTAGGTATCAGCATGCTGTTGATTCACTTCATGTAATTTTCTGTATTCATTTCTTGATGAAAATCTCCTGGTTTTTGTTGCGACTTGTAAATGAGAAGGACATTTGGAACGAAGCCGATCTTTCCAGCAGCATGAACGATAATAAGTATTTGCCCTTTGGCAACAGGTGCCTGCAAACCTAATTCGCTATCGTCACTCCAACTTTTAGATGTTGTATGACTGCTGTATATGTATGACTCATCTTCATACACTGTAGTTTGACCCTATAATTTGTAAGGTGCTCTTCCAGCTGAGGTCGTATGTCGTGGTTTTCTACTAGAACTCTTCTATTTGATTTCGTTTTCTTCCACTTGAACCCTAAATCTTTTATAACTTTTCTGAGATTTGTAGCATCACCTTGAAAATGTATGCTGTCTTTTGAAGTAGTATTATTCATTTGTTTGTCGAGCCCCACGTTTGGGAGCCAAATATGGGACAGTATTCTTTGTTATTTAAGTTTGTTAGCTCCACGTTGTGGTAGCCAATTTGTGGCGGTATTAGTGTTTGTTTGAAAGAATGCTACTGTTTATCTGCCGCACGTATTGAATACAATTTATCGCGGTCACTTCGTGTTATCTTTTACTGAGCGCCTGTTATTTTATTTAATTTTGGGTTCACTGTCCTCCGGCTAGCTGTGATCCTTTTGGTCGAGCACTTATCTTATACAGGTGTTTAAACGGAAAGGAGTCTTTTATCCAAAGATAACACTGATGAAGAATTTGTTTTACACTTTTATTGTCGTAACATATTATGCACTTTCACATATTAATCTTGACACTCGCCAAACTGAAACTGTTATAATAACTTATTTACTGCTCATTCTTAATTCGCGTACTTCAACGTTTTGTGTAATTAACTTTACAACACTTGAGATTTTTCATAACATTGTTACGCGTAACCTGCGACTCGATAAACTGTGCGATGTATTCAGCGACGTGTAATGCACAAATATTTCCGATGTACTGGACGAATTTGACTCTGACCTAGCCCTTTTTATACTCCTACACCCCGATATGCCTAAAGATTATAACCGAGCTGCTATTGGTTAATAAAACGCGCCAACATTAGCGTCCATTTTTATATCCAATGAAAATTATGAATACATATGCTCTAGGGAAAATGTTCCAGCAAATTCTAAGAAAAACGCGCCAATATTACGTCATTTGCTCGTCTCTAATAATGATAAACAGCTCACCCCCTCGCTACATTATTGCACGCTATTATTGTCAGTTTCAGTAAGGCCGTATAAACCCACTTCTCAACAATGCTTACAATCAACAAACATCTCAAATTAATGTCACACAATAATGCATATTCACACTATAATCACTCTTTACATTTATATAATTTGTGATACAAATTACTGCGTCACTTTCAGCTTGATGAGCAATCTGCTTATTGTTTGCACAGCTTTTTCTTACGCACAGAAATTGTGAATCCTGCGCCGAATGATGCAATTGTCCAAATCGTCTATTTCTGTAACACATTTAGGCGCCTTAGTAGATATAACCTAGCGACTCCAGCACACAAAGGATTTGCCGCCATCTGATAAGGTTCTTTGATCTATGCCGCTAGCCCCGCCCCCTCCCTTTGTGTGCTACTATTTGCCGCCCCGGTCGCGTGGCGCTAGCTCCGCCCCCTTCCCTTTGTGGCCTCACCTAATGCCGACAGTGTCTGTGCTAACAGGTTCTACCCCCTCCCCCATGCGTTCTACTGTGGCGTCATGACTTGATGGAATTGTTTTCTCGAGTCCTGCTGCCCCTCGGCAAATTAATTAGGTAATGTTCGTCAAACATTTTTTTTATGATTACTAAGGTCTGCAGATTGCATCCTCGAGCAATTAAGTTTTTTGATTAATGAATTGTTGACTGGAGCTTGAGTATAAGTAGTCTGCTCACGGTAACAGTCTGTCATGTAATGAAACACTGCAGCCTTCTTGTATCTGGGGAAATCGCTTGTCCATTAGCTGAACATGTTAGACGCTTTCAACACATTAATAGGCTTTTAAGTTTACATTCCGGATCTGTTTACATACATTAGCGAACGACATACTTCCGCCAGGCGGTAACGGTGACCTCCATTAGCTGACCCGTTAGACGCTTTCACCCCATTAGCGAACAATGTCAGTAATTGTTTTCCTAAGTGCTCTGCCCAACACTCAACACTTTAGATTTTAGCGATGGAAATGATATAAAAAGCAGCAGCTTCTCCAACGAGTTCCAAGTTGACCAGGATGGCCGGGTTCGAATTACAAATTCAGCTTCTAATAACTCAGAGACTAATTACGATAAAGACATCAAATAAAGTTTATTACATTAATGTCATTAGATAGTTTCTTGTGAATGTATATTTGGGTACATGGTGTCCAGGGTTCGAATACCGATAAAATGTAATTTAATTATAAATTTAATAACTCCTAAACTAATTAAGATAAAGACGTCAAATAAACTTTATTGCCTTTATGTTATTAGGTAGTATCTTGTGGAGATGTAATTAGATACCTGACGTTCTGGGTTCGAGCCTGATGCTTAAATCGTCATTATCTCAGAAACTAAGAGAGGTAGAGGAATTGACCAAAGCATGATTGATAGCTCCTATGATGGGTAAATAATACTGTATATAATTTTCAATCAGTTGTCCTTCGAATCCCGATCTTTCAATCACTTACTTATTTTTTCTCTATACTCTAGAATATGTCACTTAGATTGATGCTGTAACTGCATACACAACCTTTAAACATATCAAACTAATATTGTAAATAATTTTGTTTCTGGTGTCCAGGGTTCGAATACCGATAAAATGTAATTTAATTATAAATTTAATAACTTCTAAACTAATTAAGATAAAGACGCCAAATAAACTTTATTGTCTTTATATTATTAGGTACTATCTTGTGGATGTGTAATTAGATACCTGACGTTCTGGGTTCGATCCTAATTTTAAATCGTCATTATCTCAGAAACTAAGAGAGGTAGACGAGTGAACCAAAGCATGATTGATAGCTCCTATAAGGGGTAATTAATACTGTATATAATTTTCAATCAGTTGTCCTTACTTCGAATCCCGATCTTTCAATCACATACTTATTTTTCTCTATACTCTAGAATATATCACTTAGATTGATGCTGTAACTGTATACAGCACCTTTAAACATATCAAACTAATATTGTAAATAATTTTGTTTCTGGTGTCCAGGGTTCGAATACCGATAAAATGTAGTTTAATTATAAATTTAATAACTTCTAAACTAATTAAGATAAAGACGCCAAATAAACTTTATTGCGTTTATGTTACTAGGTAGTATCTTGTGGATGTGTAATTAGATACCTGACGTTCTGGGTTCGAGCCTAATTTTAAATCGTCATTATCTCAGAAACTAAGAGAGGTAGACGAGTGAACCAAAGCATGATTGATAGCTCCTATGAGGGGTAATTAATACTGTATATAATTTTCAATCAGTTGTCCTTACTTCGAATCCCGATCTTTCAATCACTTACTTATTTTTCTCTATACTCTAGAATATATCACTTAGATTGATGCTGTAACTGCATACAGCACCTTTAAACATATCAAACTAATATTGTAAATAATTTTGTTTCTGGTGTCCAGGGTTCGAATACCGATAAAATATAGTTTAATTATAAATTTAATAACTTCTAAACTAATTAAGATAAAGACGCCAAATAAACTTTATTGCCTTTATGTTGTTAGGTATTATCTTGTGGATGTGTAATTAGATACCTGACGTTCTGGGTTCGAGCCTAATTTTAAATCGTCATTATCTCAGAAACTAAGAGAGGTAGACGAGTGAACCAAAGCATGATTGATAGCTCCTATGAGGGGTAATTAATACTGTATATAATTTTCAATCAGTTGTCCTTACTTCGAATCCCGATCTTTCAATCACTTACTTATTTTTCTCTATACTCTAGAATATATCACTTAGATTGATGCTGTAACTGCATACAGCACCTTTAAACATATCAAACTAATATTGTAAATAATTTTGTTTCTGGTGTCCAGGGTTCGAATACCGATAAAATGTAATTTAATTATAAATTTAATAACTCCTAAACTAATTAAGATAAAGACGCCAAATAAACTTTATTGCGTTTATGTTACTAGGTAGTATCTTGTGGATGTGTAATTAGATACCTGACGTTCTGGGTTCGAGCCTAATGTTTAAATCGTCATTATCTCAGAAACTAAGAGAGGTAGAGGAATTGACCAAAGCATGATTGATAGCTCCTATGAGGGGCAATTAATACTGTATATAATTTTCAATCAGCTGTCCTTACTTCGAATCCCGATCTTTCAATCACTTACTTATTTTTCTCTATACTCTAGAATATATCACTTAGATTGATGCTGTAAATGCATACAGCACCCTTAAACATATCAAACTAATATTGTAAATAATATTGGTTCTGGTGTCCAGGGTTCGAATACCGATAAAATGTAATTTAATTATAAATTTAATAACTCCTAAACTAATTAAGATAAAGACGCCAAATAAACTTTATTGCGTTTATGTTACTAGGTAGTATCTTGTGGATGTGTAATTAGATACCTGACGTTCTGGGTTCGAGCCTAATGTTTAAATCGTCATTATCTCAGAAACTAAGAGAGGTAGAGGAATTGACCAAAGCATGATTGATAGCTCCTATGAGGGGCAATTAATACTGTATATAATTTTCAATCAGCTGTCCTTACTTCGAATCCCGATCTTTCAATCACTTACTTATTTTTCTCTATACTCTAGAATATATCACTTAGATTGATGCTGTAAATGCATACAGCACCCTTAAACATATCAAACTAATATTGTAAATAATATTGGTTCTGGTGTCCAGGGTTCGAATACCGATAAAATGTAATTTAATTATAAATTTAATAACTCCTAAACTAATTAAGATAAAGACACCAAATAAACTTTTATAGGGGAAAGGATGCTCTCCTGAAACATTAGGTCTCTAGATAGAAGTATTTATAGGGGAGAGATAGGGAATACCAGGGCTGATGCTAGGCTAGTCAGATGCTAAAGGAGGGAGGGATATGCTTTATACGAGAGAGATAGGGAACACAAGGAAAGATGCTATACTAAACAGGACTTGAAGGGTAGAATATGAGCGATATAGCAAACCGAGGAGAGGTATTAGGATAGGAGTTTTGAATGATGGAGTAGGCGTTTATATGCGAGAGATAGGGAATACGAGGGTCGATGCTAGGCTAGACGGTGTTGAATGAGGGAATGCATCTTATATGAGAGAGGTAGGGGAATATGAGGAGAAGTGCTAGGCTAGTCGGGAAGGTCTGAATGAGAGAGTATACGTCTATATGGGAAAATATAGGGAAAACGAAGGTAGGTGCTAGGTTGAGAGAGTCTTCAAGGAGGAAAATGCATTTATATTGAGAGCCGTAGGGTATACGAGGAGAGGTGCTAGTCTAGACATGGTTTGAGGATTAGAGTATACGTTTATATGGGAGAAATATGGAAAACAGGAGAGATACAAGGATAGACAGAGATTGAAGGAGGAGGAATGTAGGTTTATACTGTAATATAGAGAGTAATTCGATTATAAAACTTTTCTCATCCAGCCTTACAACACTTTTTATATACTTAATTTCTAAACCTTACAAACTTTATATTTGTTAAACAGTAGTGCGCGAGACGGAGAGGGACAAACAGTATATCGGTTTACAGTGAAGTATACGTCCTAACCTATTTCCACCTTGTTTGTTCTGGATCTTCTCATTGTCTGTCATCTAACGTAACCACGTAACAAGACGTAACACAGGAAATCATACATATGGCACATTAAAAAAAAAATAAAGGTATATATAATGAAACATAAACAAGTAGACAGAGGGTCGTCGATACATAGAAAACCAGGAGTTGTATGTACTGAGACCATAGATTAGTATAGGCAAACAACAAAGAAGTGAATTTATAGTGTAAATAGCCTAATATTTTCAAATATTATTATAGTCTAAAAGTATATAACTTAATTATGTATCGAGTATTGAGAAATAAACGTTATTCATTATTCACTAATCTCAGATCACTGCAATTGTATTGAATCAATTCACAATTGCTAATGCCATTCAACTTTCATTTGTCTCTGATACATAAACAAATTGCAAAATGGAGAAGGACGAAAGTAATAAAAAAACTCAGGCAGCAAATTTTAAGAAAGAAGAGAAAGATATATGACCGACATTGTTTTAGAACACAAATTAGTGTTGAAAATAAAATGACTGATAGCTCTGCTAAGCGTAAGGAAGAGACATGGAAATAAATTGCAAATGAATACAATTCTAGGTTAGAAAAAGAAGATAAACAACATTCATGTAAACCAATTTTTAAAAATCAGTTTAACTGAATACATGTAAAAAACATATCACTTTACAAAAAGTAATGCAGACAACATTTATTTTTTATAAACATTATCCTATTACATTCCTTTACAAAAAACCATACATATTTCCTAAAGGCAAAGGTGATAGTCTAGACATTCTAAACACTCAGTTATATAATCATATACATCACACAGAAAGAGACCATCATTATCAGTAAAAAAACTAAACATCTCAACAATGTCTGAATGATGTATTTTATAAGTACAAGTTTTTTGATATTTCAAAGTTCCTGTTAACCATGGCAGTAATTGATTAACACAATTTCTCGATCCTGTCATGCTATAACTTTAGATGCTTTCAGCTTACTTATAAGTTCCTCAATCTCTTGTGGGTGTCTATTATTACCAGCATCCCTCGACGCAATTAGTAACCTCAATATATTTACTAGTCTATGCGGATTTTCAAGCGTTGATATCACTGAATCATCATCATATGAAGATTTCATATTCTCGCAACTTCCGATGTATCCAGATTTTTCACCAACAGTAGTCTCCAGTGAAGGACAGAGGCTTGATACGGTATAACATTCCCCTCTATACATCTTCGGATCTTCAAGTGCAGGTGAGAGAGTCGATTCAGTATAACATGTTGCTCTATGAAACTTAAATCTTGACAAAGAACGATTCTTAAAAATCCGCCCGCATACACAGCATCTAATAACGCGTTTTCCTCCATGTGTAATGTATGAAAAATCGAGTTTCTCATTCGTCAGTTGCACAGATTTTCTCGGGCAGTAGCTCATGCTAAAACTAAAAGAAATTAAATGAATACGTGAATGCTAACGCTCGAAGGAATTAAAAGCGAATGAATGAATTCATAACACGCACCTATGTATATATCCAGGATGAGGACGACGGAGGGAATTGCGATCAATGCATAGCAGGGAGAAAGGATACTCTCTTGAAACATTAGTCATCTAGACAACTATTGTTCACGGAGCCTGTAGACGTCAGGTTGAATGGGACAGACCTCAGGTTCAAATCTTTAAGGGCACGGACCCAGCCTTTTGCCTGTCATGTATACTAAACCATCCTAACAGCGTAACATTACGTTACAACGACACGTAACCAGAACATGGCGAGTGCGAGCATGGAAAAAAGGATGCTCTCTGGGAACATTACTGGAAAAGGATGCTCTCTGGAAACACTAGTCATCCACACAACGGGTTGTCCCTAACATTTCCAGATTTCGGGTCGTTCAACATCGTGACGCGCCCCTGTCATCTACATTTCGACGAAATTTTACCTCCTGAATTAAAGTTTGGTGATCTGTATAGACCTGTACAACATGCATTACGCTATGTAACAGACTCATCACGTTATGTAACAACACGATCACGCTAGGTAACAACATGTTCACGCTATGTAACAACATGATCACGCTATGTAACAACATGATCACGCTATGTAACAACATGATCACGCCATGTAACAACATGATCACGCTATGTAACAACATGATCACGCTATGTAACAACATGATCACGCTATGTAACAACATGACCACGCTATGTAACAAAACGATCAAGCTATGTAACAACTGATCACGCTATGTAACAACATGATCATGCTATGTAACAACCTGAGCACGCTATGTAACAACATGATCACGCTATGTAACAAACTGAGTACGCTATGTAACAACATGATCACGCCATGTAACAACTGATCACGCTATGTAACAACATGCTCAAGCTATGTAACAACTGATCACGCTATGTAACAACATGATCACGCTATGTAACAACCTGAGCACGCTATGTAACAATCTGATCACGTTATGTAACAACTGATCACGCTATGTAACAACATGATCACGCTATGTAACAACATGATCACGCTATGTAACAACATGTTCACGCTATGTAACAACATGACCACGCTATGTAACAAAACGATCACGCTATGTAACAACACGATCACGCTATGTACAACACGATCACGCAATGTAACAACTGATCACGCTATGTAACAACCTGATCAAGCTATGTAACAACTGATCACGCTATGTAACAACATGATCACGCTATGTAACAACCTGAGCACGCTATGTAACAACATGATCACGCTATGTAACAACCTGAGTACGCTATGTAACAACATGATCACGCCATGTAACAACTGATCACGCTATGTAACAACATGCTCAAGCTATGTAACAACTGATCACGCTATGTAACAACACGATCACGCTATGTAACAACCTGATCAAGCTATGTAACAACATGATCACGCTATGTAACAACCTGAGTACGCTATGTAACAACATGATCACGCCATGTAACAACTGATCACGCTATGTAACAACATGCTCAAGCTATGTAACAACATGTTCACGCTATGTAACAACATGATCACGCTATGTAACAACATGTTCACGCTATGTAACAACATGATCACGCTATGTAACAACATGACCACACTATGTAACAACATGATCACGCTATGTAACAAAACGATCAAGCTATGTAACAACACGATCACGCTATGTAACAACCTGATCAAGCTATGTAACAACTGATCACGCTTTGTAACAACCTGAGCACGCTATGTAACAACCTGATCACGCTATGTAACAACTGATCACGCTATGTAACAACATGCTCAAGCTATGTAACAACATGATCACGCTATGTAACAACATGTTCACGCTATGTAACAACATGTTCACGCTATGTAACAACATGATCACGCTATGTAACAACATGACCACACTATGTAACAACATGATCATGCTATGTAACAAAACGATCAAGCTATGTAACAACATGATCACGCTATGTAACAAAACGATCAAGCTATGTAACAACCTGAGCACGCTATGTAACAACATGTTCACGCTATGTAACAACATGATCACGTTATGTAACAACATGATCACGCTATGTAACAACATGATCACGCTATGTAACAAAACGATCAAGCTATGTAACAACCTGAGCACGCTATGTAACAACATGTTCACGCTATGTAACAACATGAACACGCTATGTAACAATACGATCACGCTATGTAACAATCTGATTACGCTATGTAACAACTGATCACGCTATGTAACAACATGATCACGCTATGTAACAACCTGAGCACGTTATGTAACAACATGACTACGCTATGTAACAAAACGATCACGCTATGTAACAACTGATCACGCTATGTAACAACCTGAGCACGCTATGTAACAACATGACCACGCTATGTAACAAAACGATCACGCTATGTAACAACTGATCACGCTATGTAACAACCTGAGCACGCTATGTAACAACCTGAGCACGCTATGTAACAATACGATCATGCTATGTAACAACCTGATCACGCTATGTAACAACCTGATTACGCTATGTAACAACTGATCACGCTATGTAACAACATGATCACGCCATGTAACAACCTGAGCACGCTATGTAACAACATGATCACGCTATGTAACAACATGAACACGCTATGTAACAATACGATCACGCTATGTAACAATCTGATTACTATGTAACAACGGATCACGCTATGTAACATGATCACGCTATGTAACAACCTGAGCACGCTATGTAACATCATGATCACGCTATGTAACAACCTGATCACGCTATGTAACAACATGCTCACGCTATGTAACAACTGATCACGCTATGTAACAACATGATCACGCTATGTAACAACCTGAGCACGCTATGTAACAACATGATCACGCTATGTAACAACATGTTCACGCTATGTAACAACACGATCACGCTATGTAACAACACGATCACGCTATGTAACAACATGGACACGCTATGTAACAACATGAACACGCTATGTAACAATACGATCAAGCTATGCAACAACCTGAGCACGCTATGTAACAACATGATCACGCTATGTAACAACATGAACACTCTATGTAACAACCTGAGCATGCTATGTAACAACATGATCACGCTATGTAACAACCTAATCACGCTGTGTAACATGATCACGCTATGTAACAACATGATCACGCTATGTAAATAGGGTGGACCATTTAAGTTGAGGCTATACAATATATCCAAAACTAAGCGTTGTAGAAAGAAATGTATTTCGTTTGGAGGACGTAGTGAGGGTCATTTCAGGGTCTTTTTAAATGGGACCCTAATTGTAGGTTCCCATTTAAAAAAATAAATTGACCCAAAATGACCCTCATAACGGCCTCCAAACGAAACACGACTAGCAGCATTTACTTTCGCCATAATATCAATCAAGTTTTATTAAAGACATTTCTTTCTACAACGCTTAGTTTTGGATATATTGTATAGCCTCAACTTAAATGGTCCACCCTATTTACATAGCGTGATCATGTTGTTACATAGCGTGATCATGTTACATAGCGTGATTAGGTTGTTACATAGCGTGATCATGTTGTTACATAGCATGCTCAGGTTGTTACATAGAGTGTTCATGTTGTTACATAGCGTGATCATGTTGTTACATAGCGTGCTCAGGTTGTTACATAGCTTGATCGTATTGTTACATAGCGTGTTCATGTTGTTACATAGCGTGTCCATGTTGTTACATAGCGTGATCGTGTTGTTACATAGCGTGATCGTGTTGTTACATAGCGTGAACATGTTGTTACATAGCGTGATCATGTTGTTACATAGCGTGCTCAGGTTGTTACATACCGTGATCATGTTGTTACATAGCGTGATCAGTTGTTACATAGCGTGAGCATGTTGTTACATAGCGTGATCAGGTTGTTACATAGCGTGATCATGATGTTACATAGCGTGCTCAGGTTGTTACATAGCGTGATCATGTTGTTACATAGCGTGATCCGTTGTTACATAGTAATCAGATTGTTACATAGCGTGATCGTATTGTTACATAGCGTGTTCATGTTGTTACATAGCGTGATCATGTTGTTACATAGCGTGCTCAGGTTGTTACATGGCGTGATCATGTTGTTACATAGCGTGATCAGTTGTTACATAGCGTAATCAGGTTGTTACATAGCGTGATCAGGTTGTTACATAGCATGATCGTATTGTTACATAGCGTGCTCAGGTTGTTACATAGCGTGCTCAGGTTGTTACATAGCGTGATCAGTTGTTACATAGCGTGATCGTTTTGTTACATAGCGTGGTCATGTTGTTACATAGCGTGCTCAGGTTGTTACATAGCGTGATCAGTTGTTACATAGCGTGATCGTTTTGTTACATAGCGTAGTCATGTTGTTACATAACGTGCTCAGGTTGTTACATAGCGTGATCATGTTGTTACATAGCGTGATCAGTTGTTACATAGCGTAATCAGATTGTTACATAGCGTGATCGTATTGTTACATAGCGTGTTCATGTTGTTACATAGCGTGAACATGTTGTTACATAGCGTGCTCAGGTTGTTACATAGCTTGATCGTTTTGTTACATAGCGTGATCATGTTGTTACATAGCGTGATCATGTTGTTACATAACGTGATCATGTTGTTACATAGCGTGAACATGTTGTTACATAGCGTGCTCAGGTTGTTACATAGCTTGATCGTTTTGTTACATAGCGTGATCATGTTGTTACATAGCTTGATCGTTTTGTTACATAGCATGATCATGTTGTTACATAGTGTGGTCATGTTGTTACATAGCGTGATCATGTTGTTACATAGCGTGAACATGTTGTTACATAGCGTGAACATGTTGTTACATAGCGTGATCATGTTGTTACATAGCTTGAGCATGTTGTTACATAGCGTGATCAGTTGTTACATAGCGTGATCAGGTTGTTACATAGCGCGCTCAGGTTGTTACATAGCGTGATCAGTTGTTACATAGCTTGATCAGGTTGTTACATAGCGTGATCGTTTTGTTACATAGCGTGATCATGTTGTTACATAGTGTGGTCATGTTGTTACATAGCGTGATCATGTTGTTACATAGCGTGAACATGTTGTTACATAGCGTGATCATGTTGTTACATAGCGTGAACATGTTGTTACATAGCTTGAGCATGTTGTTACATAGCGTGATCAGTTGTTACATGGCGTGATCATGTTGTTACATAGCGTACTCAGGTTGTTACATAGCGTGATCATGTTGTTACATAGCTTGATCAGGTTGTTACATAGCGTGATCGTGTTGTTACATAGCGTGATCAGTTGTTACATAGCTTGAGCATGTTGTTACATAGCGTGATCAGTTGTTACATGGCGTGATCATGTTGTTACATAGCGTACTCAGGTTGTTACATAGCGTGATCATGTTGTTACATAGCGTGCTCAGGTTGTTACATAGCGTGATCATGTTGTTACATAGCGTGATCAGTTGTTACATAGCTTGATCAGGTTGTTACATAGCGTGATCAGTTGTTACATTGCGTGATCGTGTTGTACATAGCGTGATCGTGTTGTTACATAGCGTGATCGTTTTGTTACATAGCGTGGTCATGTTGTTACATAGCGTGAACATGTTGTTACATAGCGTGATCATGTTGTTACATAGCGTGATCATGTTGTTACATAGCGTGATCAGTTGTTACATAACGTGATCAGATTGTTACATAGCGTGCTCAGGTTGTTACATAGCGTGATCATGTTGTTACATAGCGTGATCAGTTGTTACATAGCTTGAGCATGTTGTTACATAGCGTGATCAGTTGTTACATGGCGTGATCATGTTGTTACATAGCGTACTCAGTTTGTTACATAGCGTGATCATGTTGTTACATAGCGTGCTCAGGTTGTTACATAGCATGATCATGTTGTTACATAGCGTGATCAGTTGTTACATAGCTTGATCGTTTTGTTACATAGCGTGGTCATGTTGTTACATAGCGTGATCATGTTGTTACATAGCGTGATCATGTTGTTACATAGCGTGATCATGTTGTTACATGGCGTGATCATGTTGTTACATAGCGTGATCATGTTGTTACATAGCGTGATCATGTTGTTACATAGCGTGAACATGTTGTTACCTAGCGTGATCGTGTTGTTACATAACGTGATGAGTCTGTTACATAGCGTAATGCATGTTGTACAGGTCTATACAGATCACCAAACTTTAATTCAGGAGGTAAAATTTCGTCGAAATGTAGATGACAGGGGCGCGTCACGATGTTGAACGACCCGAAATCTGGAAATGTTAGGGACAACCCGTTGTGTGGATGACTAGTGTTTCCAGAGAGCATCCTTTTCCAGTAATGTTCCCAGAGAGCATCCTTTTTTCCATGCTCGCACTCGCCATGTTCTGGTTACGTGTCGTTGTAACGTAATGTTACGCTGTTAGGATGGTTTAGTATACATGACAGGCAAAAGGCTGGGTCCGTGCCCTTAAAGATTTGAACCTGAGGTCTGTCCCATTCAACCTGACGTCTACAGGCTCCGTGAACAATAGTTGTCTAGATGACTAATGTTTCAAGAGAGTATCCTTTCTCCCTGCTATGCATTGATCGCAATTCCCTCCGTCGTCCTCATCCTGGATATATACATAGGTGCGTGTTATGAATTCATTCATTCGCTTTTAATTCCTTCGAGCGTTAGCATTCACGTATTCATTTAATTTCTTTTAGTTTTAGCATGAGCTACTGCCCGAGAAAATCTGTGCAACTGACGAATGAGAAACTCGATTTTTCATACATTACACATGGAGGAAAACGCGTTATTAGATGCTGTGTATGCGGGCGGATTTTTAAGAATCGTTCTTTGTCAAGATTTAAGTTTCATAGAGCAACATGTTATACTGAATCGACTCTCTCACCTGCACTTGAAGATCCGAAGATGTATAGAGGGGAATGTTATACCGTATCAAGCCTCTGTCCTTCACTGGAGACTACTGTTGGTGAAAAATCTGGATACATCGGAAGTTGCGAGAATATGAAATCTTCATATGATGATGATTCAGTGATATCAACGCTTGAAAATCCGCATAGACTAGTAAATATATTGAGGTTACTAATTGCGTCGAGGGATGCTGGTAATAATAGACACCCACAAGAGATTGAGGAACTTATAAGTAAGCTGAAAGCATCTAAAGTTATAGCATGACAGGATCGAGAAATTGTGTTAATCAATTACTGCCATGGTTAACAGGAACTTTGAAATATCAAAAAACTTGTACTTATAAAATACATCATTCAGACATTGTTGAGATGTTTAGTTTTTTTACTGATAATGATGGTCTCTTTCTGTGTGATGTATATGATTATATAACTGAGTGTTTAGAATGTCTAGACTATCACCTTTGCCTTTAGGAAATATGTATGGTTTTTTGTAAAGGAATGTAATAGGATAATGTTTATAAAAAATAAATGTTGTCTGCATTACTTTTTGTAAAGTGATATGTTTTTTACATGTATTCAGTTAAACTGATTTTTAAAAATTGGTTTACATGAATGTTGTTTATCTTCTTTTTCTAACCTAGAATTGTATTCATTTGCAATTTATTTCCATGTCTCTTCCTTACGCTTAGCAGAGCTATCAGTCATTTTATTTTCAACACTAATTTGTGTTCTAAAACAATGTCGGTCATATATCTTTCTCTTCTTTCTTAAAATTTGCTGCCTGAGTTTTTTTATTACTTTCGTCCTTCTCCATTTTGCAATTTGTTTATGTATCAGAGACAAATGAAAGTTGAATGGCATTAGCAATTGTGAATTGATTCAATACAATTGCAGTGATCTGAGATTAGTGAATAATGAATAACGTTTATTTCTCAATACTCGATACATAATTAAGTTATATACTTTTAGACTATAATAATATTTGAAAATATTAGGCTATTTACACTATAAATTCACTTCTTTGTTGTTTGCCTATACTAATCTATGGTCTCAGTACATACAACTCCTGGTTTTCTATGTATCGACGACCCTCTGTCTACTTGTTTATGTTTCATTATATATACCTTTATTTTTTTTTAATGTGCCATATGTATGATTTCCTGTGTTACGTCTTGTTACGTGGTTACGTTAGATGACAGACAATGAGAAGATCCAGAACAAACAAGGTGGGAATAGGTTAGGACGTATACTTCACTGTAAACCGATATACTGTTTGTCCCTCTCCGTCTCGCGCACTACTGTTTAACAAATATAAAGTTTGTAAGGTTTAGAAATTAAGTATATAAAAAGTGTTGTAAGGCTGGATGAGAAAAGTTTTATAATCGAATTACTCTCTATATTACAGTATAAACCTACATTCCTCCTCCTTCAATCTCTGTCTATCCTTGTATCTCTCCTGTTTTCCATATTTCTCCCATATAAACGTATACTCTAATCCTCAAACCATGTCTAGACTAGCACCTCTCCTCGTATACCCTACGGCTCTCATATAAATGCATTTTCCTCCTTGAAGACTCTCTCAACCTAGCACCTACCTTCGTTTTCCCTATATTTTCCCATATAGACGTATACTCTCTCATTCAGACCTTCCCGACTAGCCTAGCACTTCTCCTCATATTCCCCTACCTCTCTCATATAAGATGCATTCCCTCATTCAACACCGTCTAGCCTAGCATCGACCCTCGTATTCCCTATCTCTCGCATATAAACGCCTACTCCATCATTCAAAACTCCTATCCTAATACCTCTCCTCGGTTTGCTATATCGCTCATATTCTACCCTTCAAGTCCTGTTTAGTATAGCATCTTTCCTTGTGTTCCCTATCTCTCTCGTATAAAGCATATCCCTCCCTCCTTTAGCATCTGACTAGCCTAGCATCAGCCCTGGTATTCCCTATCTCTCCCCTATAAATACTTCTATCTAGAGACCTAATGTTTCAGGAGAGCATCCTTTCCCCTATAAAAGTTTATTTGGTGTCTTTATCTTAATTAGTTTAGGAGTTATTAAATTTATAATTAAATTACATTTTATCGGTATTCGAACCCTGGACACCAGAACCAATATTATTTACAATATTAGTTTGATATGTTTAAGGGTGCTGTATGCATTTACAGCATCAATCTAAGTGATATATTCTAGAGTATAGAGAAAAATAAGTAAGTGATTGAAAGATCGGGATTCGAAGTAAGGACAGCTGATTGAAAATTATATACAGTATTAATTGCCCCTCATAGGAGCTATCAATCATGCTTTGGTCAATTCCTCTACCTCTCTTAGTTTCTGAGATAATGACGATTTAAACATTAGGCTCGAACCCAGAACGTCAGGTATCTAATTACACATCCACAAGATACTACCTAGTAACATAAACGCAATAAAGTTTATTTGGCGTCTTTATCTTAATTAGTTTAGGAGTTATTAAATTTATAATTAAATTACATTTTATCGGTATTCGAACCCTGGACACCAGAACCAATATTATTTACAATATTAGTTTGATATGTTTAAGGGTGCTGTATGCATTTACAGCATCAATCTAAGTGATATATTCTAGAGTATAGAGAAAAATAAGTAAGTGATTGAAAGATCGGGATTCGAAGTAAGGACAGCTGATTGAAAATTATATACAGTATTAATTGCCCCTCATAGGAGCTATCAATCATGCTTTGGTCAATTCCTCTACCTCTCTTAGTTTCTGAGATAATGACGATTTAAACATTAGGCTCGAACCCAGAACGTCAGGTATCTAATTACACATCCACAAGATACTACCTAGTAACATAAACGCAATAAAGTTTATTTGGCGTCTTTATCTTAATTAGTTTAGGAGTTATTAAATTTATAATTAAATTACATTTTATCGGTATTCGAACCCTGGACACCAGAAACAAAATTATTTACAATATTAGTTTGATATGTTTAAAGGTGCTGTATGCAGTTACAGCATCAATCTAAGTGATATATTCTAGAGTATAGAGAAAAATAAGTAAGTGATTGAAAGATCGGGATTCGAAGTAAGGACAACTGATTGAAAATTATATACAGTATTAATTACCCCTCATAGGAGCTATCAATCATGCTTTGGTTCACTCGTCTACCTCTCTTAGTTTCTGAGATAATGACGATTTAAAATTAGGCTCGAACCCAGAACGTCAGGTATCTAATTACACATCCACAAGATAATACCTAACAACATAAAGGCAATAAAGTTTATTTGGCGTCTTTATCTTAATTAGTTTAGAAGTTATTAAATTTATAATTAAACTATATTTTATCGGTATTCGAACCCTGGACACCAGAAACAAAATTATTTACAATATTAGTTTGATATGTTTAAAGGTGCTGTATGCAGTTACAGCATCAATCTAAGTGATATATTCTAGAGTATAGAGAAAAATAAGTAAGTGATTGAAAGATCGGGATTCGAAGTAAGGACAACTGATTGAAAATTATATACAGTATTAATTACCCCTCATAGGAGCTATCAATCATGCTTTGGTTCACTCGTCTACCTCTCTTAGTTTCTGAGATAATGACGATTTAAAATTAGGCTCGAACCCAGAACGTCAGGTATCTAATTACACATCCACAAGATACTACCTAGTAACATAAACGCAATAAAGTTTATTTGGCGTCTTTATCTTAATTAGTTTAGAAGTTATTAAATTTATAATTAAACTACATTTTATCGGTATTCGAACCCTGGACACCAGAAACAAAATTATTTACAATATTAGTTTGATATGTTTAAAGGTGCTGTATACAGTTACAGCATCAATCTAAGTGATATATTCTAGAGTATAGAGAAAAATAAGTATGTGATTGAAAGATCGGGATTCGAAGTAAGGACAACTGATTGAAAATTATATACAGTATTAATTACCCCTTATAGGAGCTATCAATCATGCTTTGGTTCACTCGTCTACCTCTCTTAGTTTCTGAGATAATGACGATTTAAAATTAGGATCGAACCCAGAACGTCAGGTATCTAATTACACATCCACAAGATAGTACCTAATAATATAAAGACAATAAAGTTTATTTGGCGTCTTTATCTTAATTAGTTTAGAAGTTATTAAATTTATAATTAAATTACATTTTATCGGTATTCGAACCCTGGACACCAGAAACAAAATTATTTACAATATTAGTTTGATATGTTTAAAGGTTGTGTATGCAGTTACAGCATCAATCTAAGTGACATATTCTAGAGTATAGAGAAAAAATAAGTAAGTGATTGAAAGATCGGGATTCGAAGGACAACTGATTGAAAATTATATACAGTATTATTTACCCATCATAGGAGCTATCAATCATGCTTTGGTCAATTCCTCTACCTCTCTTAGTTTCTGAGATAATGACGATTTAAGCATCAGGCTCGAACCCAGAACGTCAGGTATCTAATTACATCTCCACAAGATACTACCTAATAACATAAAGGCAATAAAGTTTATTTGACGTCTTTATCTTAATTAGTTTAGGAGTTATTAAATTTATAATTAAATTACATTTTATCGGTATTCGAACCCTGGACACCATGTACCCAAATATACATTCACAAGAAACTATCTAATGACATTAATGTAATAAACTTTATTTGATGTCTTTATCGTAATTAGTCTCTGAGTTATTAGAAGCTGAATTTGTAATTCGAACCCGGCCATCCTGGTCAACTTGGAACTCGTTGGAGAAGCTGCTGCTTTTTATATCATTTCCATCGCTAAAATCTAAAGTGTTGAGTGTTGGGCAGAGCACTTAGGAAAACAATTACTGACATTGTTCGCTAATGGGGTGAAAGCGTCTAACGGGTCAGCTAATGGAGGTCACCGTTACCGCCTGGCGGAAGTATGTCGTTCGCTAATGTATGTAAACAGATCCGGAATGTAAACTTAAAAGCCTATTAATGTGTTGAAAGCGTCTAACATGTTCAGCTAATGGACAAGCGATTTCCCCAGATACAAGAAGGCTGCAGTGTTTCATTACATGACAGACTGTTACCGTGAGCAGACTACTTATACTCAAGCTCCAGTCAACAATTCATTAATCAAAAAACTTAATTGCTCGAGGATGCAATCTGCAGACCTTAGTAATCATAAAAAAAATGTTTGACGAACATTACCTAATTAATTTGCCGAGGGGCAGCAGGACTCGAGAAAACAATTCCATCAAGTCATGACGCCACAGTAGAACGCATGGGGGAGGGGGTAGAACCTGTTAGCACAGACACTGTCGGCATTAGGTGAGGCCACAAAGGGAAGGGGGCGGAGCTAGCGCCACGCGACCGGGGCGGCAAATAGTAGCACACAAAGGGAGGGGGCGGGGCTAGCGGCATAGATCAAAGAACCTTATCAGATGGCGGCAAATCCTTTGTGTGCTGGAGTCGCTAGGTTATATCTACTCGCCTTATGTTTCTTCCCAGGCGTGTCAAATTGTACTCCTTCATCCATGTGTTTTTTCCTATCTTTGAGAACTCTGGAAACGGAACTCAATGAAACAGCAGATGCTTTGGCTGCTCTTTCTTTCACTCTCTAAGGCTTTTGTGGAACTCGGGTGAACGTAGAGTTTCTTCCTTCATCTCTGCTTCTTGCTTCATGAAGTCGAGGACATTTGCAATTATTTCCCTGCTTTGACTATGTAATACCTTACCGCTTAACTTTGAAAACGTAGGATCCATGGTTATAAATATAACAAATATAAAATAAGCACTATTTAGGTGCTGTTCTCTTTGAAATTACAACCAGATGCGGACACTTTCTATGCAGACTGTATGTGTTACGCACTGTGAGTAAGCAAAGGTATTATATAGCTTTCGTTGATTAAGCTAAACATAAACCATTCCTAGGCTCGGCAGCTGGGCTGGCAATCAGGGCCACGATTCCAGAAGTTTTGTACCAACTATACAGACAAAGCCTCGAAAGCCAAACGGAGGGCAAAGTGATTTGGAAGCGAAATGAGTAAAACGAACGGAAAGGATAATTGACATTTATGGAGTCCTCCCAGCATTCGCCTTAAGTTTTCAAGGAAAACCACACATAATCTTGGGTTGGATTCAAATCGAGAACCACACATGTGAACCAGAAGCGCTATCGCCTGAGACATTTCGCTGGGTTTGGACAGAGGGTAGAATTCCCAAAGGATCTTTTTTCATTTAAAATTTTTATTTTTTATTTTTAGTGGCTGGGTGAAGGTTCTGGGGGAGGGAAGATGGGGAGGGGATGAGGACGGCAATGCACGGCACAGCTCGTGTTCACTAAAAGCATTTTAACGTTTCTCAATAATTGAAGTTCCCTTAGTCTGGATGGGAGAAATAACTGGAACCGCAGATTTCCCCCATCTCGACTCTAATAGGCCTCCTAGGTTATGAAACACTCGTATTTTTATTAATTCCCCCTACGCTACCGTTGGTTTTGGGATAGAGAAAGTCTTGCTCGAGCTCCAGGGGAAACGGATTTGTGCACCGATAGAAATTAAATCAAAGTTGAGGAATGCGGGACAGCATAAACCTCCACTTCAACTGAGGGCCCATACACTAATCGCACTTCACGGATCCTCCTATTAGCAAGCGATAACACTTGCAGCATCCATTCAAATGATTTAGTTATGTTCATAAAGCCATATTATTTTCAATTAAAATGATTAAAGGCCACTTTATCGCTTAAAACATGGAGTGTTGTTATTTTACAGCTATATCTGCTACGGCTAGTGATGGATAAGTATATAATTGACTGCAGTAATATCCATTTGTTTTTATCCAGTATCATCCAAAAGCTTCACTTTTTGCACAAATTATTCATCTTTTATTTAGTTTGCAGCCAGTTATTTGCAAAATTATGTTAAACGCTTTTGGTTTTTGTATTGTAACTATTAAAGTAGGATATATCTACTGTGGATTAACTTAATTAAACAGGGTACATTTTAATCTGTTATTTTTCCACTGCCAACTGCAAATACACGGCTTGTGGTTCTTTGCAACCAAATTAGATCAAATACGGAAATAATAAAAAAGCTTAACAACCATTAAATACCCAGTGTTGCTTTTAGATAGATTGTTTTAGCCATTTAACAAAAACGGATTCTTTTTAATCCTCACTTCTGCAATCACTAGTGGAATAGTAGCATCAACTCACGCGGTGTTTCAAGAATGATTTTAATGGCGTGAGAGCGCAAATAAACATGAGGTCCTTCAGAACATAAAGCCATTTGTTTTCATCTTGGCAGAAACAATTTGCAAAAATAATTACTGGGTCGCAAACAACATTTTATGTTTACATACGTCTAAAGGCATTTATTATAATTGTATAATGTAAAACACGGGGTCCCTAACGTTTCCAGATAGAACTGATCCGACGCCGCATGGTCCCTGCCCACAAGCCACCAACCTCCAGGGTCCCCCGGAGCTGATAGAGCGGTACCGCAGCGATGCCAGGAAAGAAACCTTTACAGAGCGCAAGCCACCGCCCAGCCGCAACGCGCCGAACACCGCCCTACAACCATGAAACAGATGACAAGGAAGATGATGGGTATAGGAAATGAGGGGCAAGAAGTCCTGGTAGAAGATGAACCACCCCAGCATTCGCCTAGCGACCCGGGGAAACCACGAAAGACCCATGGGCCAGAGTGGGCGTTCGCCGGGTATAGAACCCGGGACTTCCCGAATACGGGACCAGAGTAACCGCCTGAGCTATCCTGTCGGTATCCTTGAGGGTAAGAAATGTTGGCAACAAATTTCAAAAGTTTGCATGGATAACAGATTTTGATTTAAACGTGCTAAATTAAATGGAGGATGTATTTGCTTCTGTTTCCTATAAGTACTACCTTTTTATCACAGGACCCATATTTTAGATCTTCATACATATTTCAATTAGCAATTTAAAGCGTAATCAGCAGAGGATTACCAAAGAGATTTTTGCTACTTCACTTCTGAGTACATGCTTTCATAATGTATTTGGGGATTAATGTTATAAGGGCAATAGGTATCTGAAACACGTGCAATTTAAATGAAGAATTACCAAGTACTGAAAGTGTAACCTTAATTGCTATGCATAGTAAACATTAATTGTTCTACGTTCCTCGAAAGCTATTTCAGTTATTAACTATTTGCATACGTGCTACAACGTAATCATAACACCGTAAATGTTGCACCAGTGGCTAAAAGCATGAGAGGCGTTCTGCAGCACGAAACAGAAAACATAAGTTCCTGCCACTCTGTAATTTGAATGAAAGCTTCAGCTAGTGAAACTGGCTTCAACGTGTTTTGCATTTGGTCATCTATTATTCTCTTACGCTACAGAGGAAGGTACATTAAGGTTAGTCAATTTACACGGCCATGATTGGAAACGGTGGACGATCCATAATCGCTCAGTATAATTTGATTAAAGAGAATAAATTACCTAGTCGTCGGAAAATTGTTTTTTGGAGAGGGGCAGCGGGCAAGCTGATGGTAAAATAAAGTTTCCGGCCGGTTAATTCTACAGTGTGATGGCGAATAGGAACTCGACAATAAACTACACTAACTGTTGATGCTAGAGCGAAAAATAAGCTCTAGTTAATAAGCTATAGCGGCGCGAATTGTGTCGTTCTGTTCATAGCAATATCTGGTCGCGTCATCATAGTTTTACTTTGTGAATTGTTACATCTCTTCAAGTAATTCTGCTCGACATGTTCATTTCCTGGATATTCTCAGGTGTTGCGATTGTTGAAAAATCTGATGTGTTGAATCCACATGACTTTCTCGTTTATTTTACACACACTGTCCTTACGAAAGCTTATTTTTCTACCTACTTCATATTAACCGAGATAAATCTTGGCAGAAATAGTTTCATTGTGTACAAGGGGGATAGAGGAAACTGGATCCATAATCACATGTTTAACAGCTGGCCTTGAAACTCCATGCTGTTTTCATGATATCCCAGGAAACATCTGAATAGCGACAGCACTTTAAAAATAGAAAGTTAATCGCAATGGGTATCTGGAAATGTGGGATGCCAGAAAAAGTTATTTGAAAGAAACTGTGTGTTTTTAAGCGATATACACTTTTTGTGTAGTACATTTTAGTCTATCTCGTTTACCACTTAAAGAAAATTATAGAAGTTCCTTCCGAATGATGAGCTCGCAGAACTTTCAAGATCTGCATTTTACTTGAATATTTTAATCACTTTTATCAAAATCATTACAGTAACTTTTGAGAAAGTCAAACATTTCTAAAAATGTTCCATGTAAACCGTAGCATGGGTTGGGGAAGGGGGGTTCCTTGAAAATATTAATGTTGCATCTTTGGAAGATACTAAACTTAAAATACCAAGTTTGGTATTTATCCGAGTTTTCGTTTTTGGTTATGCTGTCAGACGCACATACATACACAAGCGCGCGGATATTAAACATGCTTTTGGAACTCAGTGGACCTCAAAACATGTATTTGTGGTACAATGCCTTCTCTACCTACTAGGTACGTGGCAGAGAAAGTAAAACTGGAGTAGTGTTGTCCTATGATGTATACGGGATAACCCTGCCAAAATCACAAACATTCCAATAAAATGCATCCTCCAGCTTTTAGTGTTGAAACAACTTTGAAATACATGACTATTATAGTACGTACACAGGTTTGAGCTAAGAGGGTTTGGTATCTTTATTAGAAGATTAGAATTATGTGGCTTAACTATACATGATGTATCCTTACTGGTGTCATATATTTGGGGGAGTGTTCCTGACATCAAAACAGTAAAAAAAGTACATATGTACGTGGGTCTGAAAATCAACCGTTTGGTTGTTATAGGTCAAAGAAGATGTATTCCATGAGTGAACAGACGGATATGCACTACACGTATGGCCGTGCAGACTGCAATGCAGCACGAGCACGTGAACTTTATGCAGAAAGGTACCCTGACAAGCAGTTACCGTGTGCAAGAACATTCGCACGAATTCATCAACGCTTGAGAGAGAATGGCGCATTTGAGAGGAGTACTAGGGATGTTGGGAGACCAAGAGCAGTACGAGGCATTGAGCTTGAAGAACGAGTTCTTCGTGCTGTGGATGCAGACCCATCACAAAGCACAAGACGAATGGCTATAAGGGAAAGAGTTAGTCATATGACTATCAGGAGAATTCTGCGTGAAAATCTTCTGTACCCGTATCACCTTCAACGTGTACAAGCATTAAATGAGGCGGACTTTGAGCCAAGATGACGTTTCTGTTAACGCATGTTATAGCAGTGCGCTGTGTTCATCAATTTCCTAGCCTGTATTTTATTCATGGATGAGGCTGGTTTTACTTGCAACGGCATCTTCACTTTTAATAACACCCATAACTGGGCATTTGAAAATCCTAATGAAGTACGACAGGACAACCATCAGCAGAGGTTCTCTCCCAACGTTTGGGGTGGAATCATTTATGATCACCTTATTGGTCCCTACTTCTTCCCTCCGCGTCTGAATGGACAAACCTATCTCCAGTTTCTCAGAGATGAGTTGCATCACATAACTGATAATGTGCCTCTGGGCATCATCCAACGAATGTGGTCTTTACAATGGTGCTCCAGCTCATTTCGGTATGATAGTTCGTAAGCTTTTGAATGATCGATTTCTGCAAAAATGTATTGGTCGAGGGGGACCCATTGCATGGCCTGCTCGATCGCCTGATTTGAATCCAATGGATTTCTTTGTCTAGGGACATTTGAAGTCCTTGGTTTATGCGACTCCTGTACCTGATGTTGACATTTTGAGAGGACGTATCCAAACTGGATTTGACCAAATACGAAACACATAAGAAATTTTCAACAGATTACACCAGAGCATGGTTCGCAGGCTTACTGCATGCATCGAAGCAAGAGGAAGCCACTTCGAGCAATTTTTGTAACTTTGGATTTTGTGTTGTAACTCTGAAATAAATGATTTTCGGACGCATGTTCATATGAACCTTTTTTACTGTTTTGATGTCAGGAACACGTCCCCTAAATATATGACGCCAATAAAGATACATCCTGTATGCTTAATCAAGGTCTCCGAGAGTTTAATACCATTAAGAAGACAGAAAGTTAACCAAGATTTAAAGGGGTTACTGTTGCAATAGAGTGCACTGTACAGAACCTCCAGCTTCAGGAGAGGTCAAGTAGGTATACGGATTACGAGCCAACCACAGCGAAGATGGACAGGAGCGAGTTTATCGTTCAAAACCAACAATGGGGAATACATTTTCCTAGGGGGCATTTCTAGTGGAACTGCAAAAATGAAACATGATCATGAAAATGTCAGAGCAATACAAACCGAGCAAGATGGCTCCGTGGAGGCTCACATTCGGAAGATCGTGGGTTCCATTCGTGGGGCCGGCCACTTTGACCATGGGTTTTTCGTGGATGGCAAGGCGAATACTGTCTCTTCTACAACGAATTTCCTTTACCTCATTTCCTATCATTTACCTTCTCCTTTAATGTTTTAGATAGGCTTAGGGGCTCTGCAGTGTCGGTTGATGTCTGATAGATGGCGCAGATGCTTGCTCGTTTGAAAGTACTTCTCGGCTCTGCCAGATGGTAACCTTCTCTGAGCCGCCTCAGGTGGGTCGAGTTCTTCCCTATTCCACCACAGCTCGCCGGTGTGACCGGATCATCAAGGTTGGAATTGTTGGAGACCTCTGCGCGTCTCTGGCCTGCCTGCGGTTCCTTTCGCCTCATCCGTTCCTTCTGAGGATAGGCACAAAAATTCCGCGTTTGTGGAGGTGCGAGGTGTACCCTCCGTTCCCTGGCCATAGGTCTCAGAGCGATATGATACAGCACATAACCTGCGCTATCCTACATCACTTACTCCACATGTTTGGGTATTATAGGCTACAGGTTTTGTTGGATCTCTCAAACTACTGCTTCATTTACAGCAGTATTTCCCAGACAACACAACACCTTTATAGCTACATTCATTTCTTGCAACTGTAACGTATGACTTAGGGTCAAATGTCACCGAGTTCCAAAGTACCTCTATAAAGCTATGAACTAAGCTTATATGTTAAGTTGTGGCATTAAGGGATTAAATATATATCCGCTCTTAGGTTCTTTTTTATACTGGATATTACTGCGTTACAGGATTCCTCAAGCGGAGAACGTTGTTGACAATAATTTTAGACTGAAAGTAGGTACATTAGGATGCAGTAAGCCAACTTATTTTAATAATTATAAAGTTGTGATCTTAGCCCCTATGCAAACGGTAAGAATTACAGAACTTTTGTAGCATGCACTGAGTAATGTTCGTTTCACGAGTGGAAAACCTTGCCGTAGCCTTACCTAACTCCATTAACCACAAGTGTCAGGCATTCTTTAGGTAAACGTTTTCCGAATGTTGTCACTTTTACTGTACCTCCCTCGCTCTATTCCTCTGTCTTGGAATGACTCCGTCAGCAATTGTTTACAAAGGCTCAAAACTGACAACGGTGAATACTGAAGGATCGGCTTGGTCTTATTTCGTTGGCCCCTTGCTTACACGAGGTCGTGAGCCAGTAAAATATGCGGTCTCTTCCTGGAGACAAGGTTTTCTAGTTGAGAAACGAGGTACAATTAAAATGCAGTGCTAATGTTTGGGGGCTTGAAGATAACATACTGAAAAGGTAACTCACCGTGCGTGCTGTGGTTCTCTGCAGCTCATTGGGGGTAACTGTAGTGATGGTGGTGCACCGACCGCTCTTATAGGATATCCAATATAACGGATCCTTGGCTGCATCCTGGCAGTCGCTTCGAAGGCTACATCTGCAAAAGTAAAGACAATACAGTGTTCTATTTAGTTATTTCTCAGCTCCTTCGTTTCTACTTGAGATACCACATGCCTTCATGTTGATCAAATCTTACAAGAAGGGTTATACAGGGCGCGCCACTGTAACCCGACGATTTTCATAGCTAAATTTCAGATAGGAAACACAAATTAATGATAACTCTAAGCACACCAGTTAAAAACATTTTGTCTTACGTGCATTAAGGAGACATTAAATGGCCTGCCACAACAGTGTTAAGCTGCTAAATTCATTACCTTACTGCACAACAAAAATTATTTGAGATATCACATTGATATTTTTACACGATGCAGATTTAAGCCTGCTAAGTTCGCTAAGCTAATTTTATAATTATATCTTTTGATTAAAATGTATCAGCAATTATGTTTTTTAAAATACGCAGCCATGGTCTTAACACCAAAGTAGATCCACAACAGCGCTTAGAGGTTGTTTTTTTATCATTCTATAATTTAGTTTGGCTATCTTCAATAGCTTCTGATAAAACCGGTTATTAATGACAGAAAAAGCCGTTCAAAGCAAAAATGGAGAGAACAAACTCGCATACATATGCAAAGAAAGAAGCCACATGACTTGAGCACACAGAAGCTGCCATACTTAACAGTAATACCAATTTGTACAGTAAAACTTCCCCTTAATGATGGACCAAGTTTACCTCTATTATTATTATTATTATTATTATTATTATTATTATTATTTTATTACCAGCAGCATTTTATTTTACTGTGAAGTGATACAGAATTCACAGTACAAAATTAGCACGATTTTAAAGGATTTACAGGATGGATCATTTAAGTTGAGACTGTACAATATCTCCAAAACTAAGCGTTGTAGAAAGAAATACCTTTGATAAAAGTTGCTTGAGGTTATGGGGGAAAGTAAATGCCATTAGTCCTGTTTTATTTGGAGGACGTTATGATGGTCATTTTGGGGTCATTTTTTTTAATAGGAACCTACAATTAGGGTCAATTTAAATTGACCCTAAAATGAACATCACAACGTCCTCCAGCAAAATTGCCTTACTTGCACCGACCTATATTAGGTATAAGGAAACGAATTACTTTAGGAGTGAGTTTAGAACATGATGTAGGCTCTTCTATATCTGGCGCTCACCTGCCCGCCTGTTTTAGGTGCTTTACTTATATAGGCAAATGGCGCCAGGAACACAACAAACGTAGCCATTTTTCCGATAAATCACATGCAAAGTGGGTACTGCCAACTTAAATAAAAAGTGAAATGCGCTAAATATGCGACGTGCTGTTGATTCTACGAACGTGAATCATTCGAGTTTTAGACACGTAGATCCCACGGCTACGTCCTGTCGTCGCTTTGCCGCAACTTGCTGCACTCCCTCGGTTACGCCTTGAGGCTGAGTATCTTACCGGCTTCGGTGGCATTATTCATATGTTGGCAGCATTGCGTTAAAGTCTGAGAATGAGATACAGTGCCATCTGTTGGACATCTAAGACTTCAGTCGCTAATTCCGGTGCAAGTAAGGCAATTTACCCCGTCCTCCAAAATAAAACTCTACTAATGACCTTTACTTTCCCTCAAGCAACTTTTATTCAAGCCATTTCTTTCTACAACGCCTAGCTTTGGGGATATTGCACAGTCACAAATTAAATGGTACATCCTGTACAACTGACAAGACTGAACATGTATTTTAGACAATTTTCGCCATTTAGTGTCCCCTTAAATAAACGACCATTTACCATACACAACAGGAGCAGAACGTGTGGCATGTAAATGGAGTGTGAACTGAGGACTCCATTCCAAAACGTGTCTCAATGCCTCGAGTTTTTCTCGTGCTCTGACCGTAATACGATTTCTTTGTTCTTTACAGAAACAGATGCTTGAAAATCGTGTATGCATAACATAGCATTGTTGCTAGGAACCGCACCGACACGTGAAACAAAGTAACAAAAACCGGAGCGATCTTGAAAAAATGCATTATTTGCATTACGAGAGAGCGATGTTCAGCAGTGCATGACTTCATTTTACTGAAACGTTTGACCAGTAGCTACGAACTTAATTGTTAATCTTACAGCGGCCTATCTTTAAGCTTCTGATGGAAAACATGTAAATTAACGAATTAATAAACTCCATGTAAGAGTAGCGTCTACTTGCTCTTCTCGTACGTAGAGAACGACTGGTATGCGCCAAGAAAAAAATGTTACACTCATATGCCTTTCTCTACCCATTCTTCAACAAAGTATTCTTAGAAAAGCTTATTCCTCTCTCTACTTCATGTTAGAGTAGATAAACAATTGTATAAATATTAATATATTAATTATTATTGATTGACGCAACAGAGGTTATCTACAGGGAGAGCCAAAAAACTACGAACCGCGTCCCTGGCGCTTGTTGCTGTCTACCGCTATCATAGAAAGGTGTGGATGAAACCATACAACATTTCTAAAACTACTGTTAAAGGCTTTACTTGCCAACTTTATGAAAGCAGATGCTGAAACTGGCCACCGTCGTTGTCCATACATTTTTGGCACCTCTTTAGGAAACTATCCATCACTCGCCGTAGTTCACGTTGAGAAATGCTGGCAATTTCCTGGCGGATATTTTGTTTTAGTTCTTCCAGGGTGTGTGGGTTTGTCTTGTTACACTTTGTTTTAAGTTACCCCAGAGATAGAAATCGTAGGGGGTTAGGTCGGGGGACCGAGGGGGCCACACATCTCTATTAATAATTCTGTCCTCAAACACACTTTCAACTGTTCTCATCGAAATATTGGCCTATGAGCTGTTGCAGAGTCTTTTTGGAGAACGGCAAAATCACACTCCCTGTCTGTTAATTCTCCAAAAACAGGGGGCAAAATTGTATTCACGTATGCACGATCTTCAACTATTGACTCGAAAACAATTGATGCCAAAATGTATGGACGACAGTGGCCAGTTTCAGCATTTCCTTTCATAAAGTTGGTAAGTAAAGCCTTTAAAAGTAGTTTTAAAAATGTTGTATGGATTCATTCGCGCCTTTCTATGATAGCGGCAGACGGCAACGAGCGCCGAGGACGCGGACGCGGACAGGAAAAACACAGCCGGTTCTTAGTCTTTTGGTTCTCTCTGTTTAAAGCCCGGGGCTTAAAGTACTTATTGTTAAAGAAATTGTAATTCGCCATTGGGGTATGTCATCTCAAATATGATTTGAGATCTCTTTGTGGTTTAGGGAAAAGTGCGAGTCAGCTGGGGAATTTAATGTCCTACCGGCATATTGCCATGGTAACTCAGTTGGTTAGAGCAGCCGGATGGAAACCGGAAGATCTGTGCTTTAAATCCCGGCTATGGCGTTGAATTGTTCGGTCGGATTCAACCTTTCAACCCTTGTCCTACATACAGCCTTGTGTGAAAGTACAAGTAATTATCATCTGTATAAATGGTTTTTTACATATTTCCTTGCAGGTACAATGGGAATAGGGGGATGCAGTAAGCTTAGCACAGTCAAATCTTTTAAGTGCTGGTTGCTAAGTGACGGCTTTCACATTCCGTTCTCACTGCATAATCAGGAGGGGAATAAAAATTAATAATTTCCCATTTGAGAAAATTATAAAGTATTGGAAAATTCAAACGAATAACAAGGAATATCTCGGAAATAGTAAACTCAAAGAAAAATATTTGACATAAATTATGTGCTTTAACGTATCTACATTGCTTGCGTAGTAAGATTTTATCTATCTCCTACAGTTATGCAAAAGTCATTCAGAACGAAGAGGACTTCAGAGGCTATTCCCAAAAAAGTCATTTATCATGAAAATATCTGCGGTACGTCAATCAAAATGTTTCCATGTAAAGGGTAGTTTGGGAGGATCCTTGGAAGATGGAGAACTTAAATACCAAGTTTGATATTTAACAGATTTTCGCTTCTCTGTTGTGCTGCTCACACACACACCTTATTCTAAAAATGTCTTTTTGGGTTCAGGGGACATTAAAACTTATTTCCGGTGAAATCTCATCGACATCGAATTTGTAAACGGAATACAATACTTCTCCTACTTGCTATACATAGCAGAGAAAGTAAAATGTCTGATGTGCTGCATTCACATGACTTTCTCTACTCACTCTTCTGCGAAATATTCTTACAAAAGCTTATTCTCCTATCTGCTTCTTGTTAATACTTCATCACTCATTCAAACGTTTCGTTTTAGGTATAAGATAACATTAAGCTAAAGCGATAGTCGAACATTTACAAACTCGGTCATCTTTGCATAAACAGGAAAGAGAATGGGGGGGGGAGGAATAGGGATTTGCAGTTGAAAAAAAGTGTAAAGGAGGTAACTAAAAGTTCAAACCAATAACAAAGAATATCTCGGAAATGATCAACGCCACAGGAAGATTTTATTTGACAAACTCTGCGCTTCGACGAGATCTAATTTTTTGGGTGGTAAGAATTTTGTGCACATCTTACGGTTTACCAATTATACAAAAGTGGTTAAAAAAAGCAGGACTTCGGAGGCTATTCCCAGAAAATTCAAGATGTACATTTTGTCATGAAAATGGCTTAAACATGTGGTATTTCAATCGAAATCGTTAAAAGCCATTTCTGAGAATAAAAAACGACGAAAAATTGTCCATGTAAAGGGAAGTTTGGGGTGTCGCTCCTTGGAAGGTCCTGAATTTAAATACCACATTTGACCTCAAAACTTTTATTGGCTGTGAAATCTCCACATTGAATTTTTGGATAGAATACAACACTTCCTCTACCTACTGTAAGTACGCAGTAGAGAAAGTGGTGTTATTTACACGAAGCTAAAAGGGATTGCATTAGGATGGAACACTTAACATAATCTAATGACTTGAAATGTTTGCTATTCCTTTTCATTTACATTAAAATCATTATATAATTTCAATGCTTAATTCTGAGAAAGATACTTTTTAACAATTTGTAAATATAAAAATACTATGCAAGTGTTTCTCGCAAGTTATGTTTATGTTAAGGTTTGACGACATATTGAGAAATCTAATTGTTCAATTTGTTCATGTTGTTTTCAACTAAACGTAACCAAATTGTGCATGTCTGTGATCTAAAGCAGGCAAGCCATTTTATGACACTTCGTGTGTTGGGAGAGTTCGGATTTTACGGCGACACAGTGCTAGTAGAACAGAACTTCCTTGGACGGTAGGCAAATCAAAGAACAAAAGTTCAAACATCGTCCCCTCCCCTCCTGATCTAAAGCTTTAACGTAAACGCACATCAGACGTGTATTTCTAAGAAGACGATCCTTGCGATTACACGTGTGATATAAGTTGTGTAGCACTTAGTGACGCGCTTGAGTCAGTAAGATTTAGCGGCTATTGCGAGGAATCTTTCCGAGTAACATTTATGCGTCTTACGGCAACTGATGCTTCGTTTAATTATTGTTATAGAAGTTGAGACAGAATGTGCCCGAATTAATTTTATTATGTGCTAACTTATTCAGTGTATAATTTGATGTATAAAGGATCTATGTGTACAATGTGAAAACCATGTAAATAGTAATTTCTGTATAATGTATTATTTGCCGTGTACATAATGTTCCTGTTTAACTAAGTTTAGAATCTCTTGAACTCTGCAGTTAGGGTAGTGTTAGTCTAGGGTAAGGTTTTATGACTATTTGTTTCCGCTCCGGAAGCATGGAGTGAAGGAAAATAACACAGAACGGCAGTTTACCAAGAGAAGCCCGGGAAAAAGGTCACATGATATATACAAACTCACCAATAAGGAATCCGATACCAAAACTTTAGGTGGGAGATTGTGGTCGTTAAATAGTCGAGATTCACCCCAAAATAAAGCAGTTCAAAACAGTTGACTATTAGATACAGACGTGGAATCCACGACACTCCGTCAAACAAACTTGGCGCGCAAATGTGATAAGTGAACAGGAACATTATGTAGTGTTATATTGAAGAAGTGACAATAAATAGCCATAAACCAAACATTATGGTGAGTAGTAAATTCTCCTCTGAGCTCCTAGTACCACCACTGAGATCGACGAGCTTATTAACAATCATGATGGGCAGAGTCCATGCAAACATCACCGCTGAGAACCAACTAGGCAGGATAACAGCGAGAATCACCGTATAGTTGTATCAACCAGCCAGGACAAGACGAAGCCACGTGGGATGGAGAAAACAGGTATAGTGAATTTTAGCATTACTTCTGTATCTACCACTACACAGCGTTCGACTCCAACTCGAGCGGGCATCGAACCTGGGACTGTCACCAATGGCGCAGTCTTCGAAACATAGGCGCGAGGTCACCGACGCAAAGTATTTATTTCGTAAATTCAACAGTCGGCACCTCTTTTCGTACCTAGTGTTATCCTTTCAAAATACACTCACGCATACCCTGAGATAAACAGCTAGAGGAGCTGGCGCGCGAGACAACACAAAACTCGTCAACAAGGCAGGTAACATTAATCGTTATCTAAATTGAAGCACAAGGTACGGCTTCAAAAGTGCCGCAACGAACAGCCTCAGGGTTGAAACATATGACTCAGATAAAGGAACACAAATCAAAGATTGACGTAATGACTCACTTTTTGAACTTATGTATATCACAATTTCCCGGTATTGTCATTTACCAAGCCCAAAATCCTGGTAGTGAATCCTAGGCTGAGATATGATCGAATGCCTATAAACTCGTAAACGAAAAGTTGTATATTGATGTTATCATCTGTATTTACAGGTATTATTACGATTCCAAACGACATTTTATCCTGATTTTGTTAAAATTGACATTCTTCGTGTATAATGTGGCTTAATTGGGGACGCTTATAGTTTTTATTTTGTGATCTTTCCACATTCTAACGAAGCAACATTTGCTTCACTGATTTAAAACTCCGAGACAATTTCACGATATTTATTTGTTTATTTCACTTAAAACCTTTGATCACGAAGGCTTCTAAATATTCCTCCTCACATTACTGCGAGAGATCAGTGGGGGCCAAATCTGCCGTACGACCGCTGAATTGTCTGCCACAGTCCACACAGGACATTGTGACGAGTGCTCCCCTCTCCAGACACCCCCAAATCTATCCACAATGTTGGAAACCCCAAAACTCACAACTCTTGAATCAAGAACCTTGACTCAGTCATGATAAAAACGAGCTTGTGAAATGTTTGTTTCTTGTGCCTGGTGGTCACTAGGTTTGCCGATGAAGCACACGTTACGTAATCCTCCCTGCACTTTTACTCAACTTTTTTTTTAGAATTTTCGATTTTAGCACGAGCATTTAATTTTGCAACGCTGTGTACACGAATATAAACTTTGCTGGAGCTTGAAGTTTTGTGTTACAATAAAAATACGGCTGCACATCCCTTTTAGAGAGAAAATAGTATATTGTGGAGAAGTAGAAGTTTGAATGAAATGCCAACACGCCACAACTTACAGGTTCAATAAAGCAGGGATATTTCCCTCCGAACAACCCCTAATTACGTTGTGCCCCTACCCTTACAAACTCTTGGAGAGGAAAAAAAGAAACCACCACCATACCGCCGGGTTGGGAATCAAACTACTTTCAATAAGGGTTGCGTTGGGGTGGAACAAACTTGTTTCCTGTTGAAGCCTAGGGGACTTGCACGCATTCCTTGTTAACAGCAAGACTTCAAGAAACCTATACATGCCAAGCAAGACTGTGAAGAGGATGGACATTTATCTCAAAGCGAGGTCGCAGCACCTTTCCTTCCCTCCCCCTACCTTTCTTCTCTTTTGACCCCTGCTCTACAAAATACGGTGGCAAGACACCATTTACATTCTATAAACATCAAGGCACAATTGCTTGTAAAACTACGCACAGGTTGCTGTATTATTTAAAGCATGCGTTTAACAGTGAACTTTTCTATAATTCTTTCCTGAGATCGATTTAACCACTGCAGAATCGAAGGACAGATGGATATCCAAGCCAGAAGAGAGAAGTAATTTGCAAGTACTCTCTGTGTGTGCAAATAATCGATAACGGAATCCAGTACGCAGTCTTCCTTGCTCCTGCAGGAAATAGCACGGCAAAAGCTAAACGAGGATTTGTTTTCCTGTTAATAAATACCTAAATTACACTTTGAATCTGCTACAAAACCGCAAATGCCTCATTTGCCGTAAAGACGTAAAAAGACCTCGGCTTCCGTACATTTTACGGTCAAACCGTTAAAGTTGGCAAGTATGTTAATGTGCATAGGCTTTTATTTATTCCATAGTTCAGTAAGATCATGGAAAGAGGTGTTGGAATGTATCACTGTTATATTCTACAGGTGAGCCATAAGACTACGAACCGGCTGCGCGGCGTTTTTCCTTTCCGCGTCCTCTTCGCTCGTTGCCGTCTGCCGCTGTCATAGAAAGGTGCGGATGAAACCATACATTTTTAAAACTAATTTTAAAGGCTTTACTTAACAACTTTATGAAAGTGTGTTTGAGTACAGAATTATTAGTAGAGATTTGTGGGCCCCTCGGTCCCCCGACCTAATCCCCCTGCGATTTCTATCTCTAGGGTAACTTAAAACAAAGTGTAGGTACAAGACAAACCCACACACCCTGGAAGAACTAAAACAAAATATCCGCCAGGAAATTGCCAGCGTTTCTCAACGTGAACTACGGCGAGTGATGGATAGTTTCCTAAAGAGGTGCCAAAAATGTATGGACAACGACGGTGGCCAGTTTCAGCATCTCCTTTCATAAAGTTGGTAAGTAAAGCCTTTAAAAGTAGTTTTAAAACTGTGTATGGTTTCATCCGCTCCTTTCTATGATAGCGGCAGACGGCAACAGGCGCCGAGACGCGGACTGGAAAAACACTGCGCAGCCGGTTCGTAGTTTTTTGGCTCTCTCCGTAATAAGCAGAAGGTAAATGCAATAGATGTGATTCATATTAGGTGAAGAAAATCCGGTATAGAAGAAGAGTGCAGCAACAGCAGGTTAGCAGGTTGACTTTCTAGAGCAGGCATGCCGTTTAATGTCACTCAAATGCATCCCCCCTTTTCTCCCTCCAACTTCGTGTTTTGCTGGTAGCTGCACTCTACGGCGACACTGTGCTGTAATAGATTAGGCTTCTTGGACGATAGGCAAACCTAGGAATAAAACTGGAGGGAGTTTTTGGGCTATGTCTGAAGATGGCTCCCAAATACGAAATGCTTTTATTTGTAATTAATAACAATGTTTCTCAGTTTAATTTAAATCGAACATGATGTTCCTAATGAAAAAAATTCAATATCGACCACTGTGAAGAATGCTGATTTAAACTGTAATGTTGTGTCATTTAAGCGTGTAATTTTGAAAACTTCTGCAAATACGCACTATATAACAATAGGACTACAGGACACAGTAAGCTACCGGTCACTGTCAGATTTGTTACACACTTTCCAGTTGAGATCCCCTGAATCCACAAAAAATAACTAGTGAAAACAGCCTCTCCCTATCTCTATATCTGTAAGTATGAGTGTGAGAAACCAGAAGAGGAAAAACAGTATAATTTAAAAAGAAAAGTAGCAATTATTCTTTCTCATATTTAACCTGCACTACGGATACCAGAAGATGATTTTGAGGCAGTATTTTTAACACTTAAATGATTTCAGTCAAATTATATAATAAAAAATATAATAACAGTCCGCCTTAAAGCAATATGTGTATGTAACAATATATATAAAAAGTGTATATTACAGTCATTGTATATGTTTATATTATTGTATACATGTAATAATGTTATGTGAATGTATTACGTAATTTAATAATGTAGGAGCTGTGAGAATAATAGGTTAAACGTTGCTAACAATGAGGTAACCTTGAGGCAATAATGAGTAAGAAAGTGTAATAATGCTGCTAGTCATTCTTGGAGCAACAATAATGTAATTTTTGTGACAGTTTATAAAATAGCCAATCAACAACCAGAAAAAGCTTTAGTTAAATGAAGGTATTCTATTGGACTAGGAATAGCCAATCAGAGACTTGAAATACAGAAATTTACAAATTTAAGCGGTAGAAATCAAGTCAGTTGCTTGTAGACAGCGCTCATAACTGGATGCGTTGGTTGCAGACAGTGTTCCTAACCAGACGCGAGACGCGTCCTCGAGAAATTTAATACGTATTCGTGGGAGACGAAAATAGTTTACGTGTTAAAAAGTGCAAGTAATTAATAAAAGAATCTCACAGCTCTCTATATCAGTGAAGTGATATTTAAATCGTATCAAGCATTAATAAGAGGAACGAATACAAAATTAAAATCTGTGTAAGCCTATTCTTCAGTCGCACCACCTCCCTGCTAAGACATTCATGTCTCTAAAAATAAATCCTGACGCAGCCGAGGCAAACATAAATATATAATATTTAAAGAAACAGTCAAACTACAAAGTTAATATTTTTAATTTTGGGACGAAGGCTACCGGGTACCATACGTACGGTTGCAACTACTTCAAGTTCGGCTCCCCAACAGTCGAAATATAATACATCTTCAAACTGACTTTCCATACGTAGCAGCAACAGAACTTCTTCAATTTTCATGGAATTCTCTCTATCCCAAACAAGCACTAGCCTGAAATAATTGTCAATATTTTTTATTTTTTCCAAAATGGCTGTAACGATTTTCATTAAAGTATCTTGGATTTCAGATATCGGCATGGCGGATAATATCTATGTTATATTTGTTTCGTAAATAGATGACGAAGACCTCTATGTAGTTACTGAGTTTTACAGCGCAGTAGATCTATAGAACATTAACAAATCCTAATCACAGAAAGATGTAATTTCGTTAGCCTTTTTCTCGTAGCATTACTAATTGTTTAAATATTCGCTACTTTGTGCTTGAAATTTTGCAGTCTATCCCAGTGTGCCAGCTATAATGCATATTTGAAAAAGATCCATTCTTCTGTATGAGCTTACAAAGATCGAATTTTGATCAAAATAAGTGAGTATTGTGTTGCGCATAAGAAAGTGTTATGAAACTATTTTGGGCATGAATCTACAACAATTAATTCTTTCACTGCTACACATTTCGCGCACCAGCGACCGTGGGATACTTGCTACGTCCCGTCGAGTCTTTGTTGCAAGTTTCATGTTATTTGTCTCGTTTGTTTGCCGATAGGTACGTTAGCTCTGCTGAATGTTGACGCGAGTCCGAGAGATGCACCGCGCAACGTTATAGACCAATTTCCTCACTTGCATAAATGCACCAAAAAAATTATAAGTCAAAACCTTTATTTATACAGAAAAAAACATGTTGAAATTATATTTGTTTATTTATTTATTTGTTTTGTTCTCAAATTCTTTTATCTAGAGTGGCCTCGTTGTAGAGCGAGATGGCGCCGCGATAACGTGTACGACTCGCATTTGGGAGGTCTCGGGTTCGATTCCCGGCTACTGCCCACTCTGACCCGTGGGTGCTTCGTGGTTTACCCGGGGTCGGCTGGCGAATGCTGGGGTGGTTTCTTCTCTACCACGATTCCTTTTCCATCATTTTCCTTTCATTCCGTTTCCTTCTCATCTTTCAGGTGTGCTGCTAGGTTTCGTGGTGTATGGCGGTGCCGGACAGAGTCTTCCCCATGGGCACTAGAGGGCTGCTTGATTGGTGGGTCGTTCATCGCCCTCTCTCGGCGGCTCCAGCAGTGGGACTGGTTTGCGAGCTTGGTAATGTTAGAGACTTCCGCGCCAGTAGCCTCCTGTGGATCCTTCACATTATCCCTTCCTCCTGGGGGTGCAGGTCGCAGCGCGCGAGTTGTCCCCCTCCATTGTCCTTCGTGGTGTAGTGGTTACCATGCTAGCCTCTAGATCCTGGGGTCGCATGTTCAAACCCGGCGGAGGGCGATGGATTTTTTCGGGCATAAAAATCCTTAGCATGGCTTCCTTCGGAAGGGAAGTAAAGCCGGTGGTCCCCGTGTCCTAGATTTGCGGCATGTAAAGGAACCTCAAGCCTGGTAAAGAGGCCTCTGAGCAAAATTTCCGGTCTTTCACGCCCAATATAGAATGGGACACTAAGGACCACAGCAGTTAAAGAGCGTCCATAAATAAAACTCAATTTATTTATTTTTACCACTACCTCTACATGAATTTCCGATGAAATTTGGATATATCGACTTTCTTGATGTAATACAAGCTTCCTCGACTTACTATAATAAAGCACGCGAGAAAGTAATTATTGAATGCATTTCGATAAAGTACTCACGTTTACAACTCTTTTACAGTAGATTAAGTCATTTTTATTAATGTATCACAACAGGTTCATTTCTTTCCGAGCAAAACAAACGCCCCGAATAGCCCTACTACTTCAAAAGCATTGCATTTTGATTTTAGACAGCGCAATGTAGTAAACAAAGATCTTGTTACTTTCACATGATTTTCTCTACCCATTCTTCAACAAACTATTCTTACAAAAGTTTATTCTTCTATCTGCTTCATGTTAATCGAGATAACCATTTGCAGATATTTGTCCTACTTTTATTTCCTTGTAGGTAAAAGGAGATTAGGAGAATACATCAGGCTTGAAGCGATAGTCAAATCTTAATACCGGGTCGATATGTGATGGCTTTGAAATTCCGTTCTCTTTGCATGATGTGTTACACTCACAAGACTTTCCCTACTCTTGTACAAACTCTTATTCTCCATCTACTTCATGTTAATCGATATAAAAGTTTGCGGAAACTATCGTATTGCTATTTTTCTTATAGATGCAAGGGGAATATGGTACGCTTTAAGCGACAGTCAAATCTTTTAAGAGCTGGTTGCTATGTGGAGCATTCCATTCTCTTTGCATGTCCAGGACATAAAAAAAAACGAATAACGAATTCCCATTTGAGAAAAAGTATAAGTATTGGAAAATTCAAACAAATAACAAGGAATATCTCAGAAATGGTCGACTCAATAAAAAAATTGTATATGACATAAATTATGTGTTTTAACCAGATATACATTTTTTGTATAGTAAAATTTTGTCTATCTCTTACAGTTTACCAGTTATGCAAAATTCATTCAGAATGAAAACGACTTTTGGGGACATTCCCAGAAAACTCAAGATATATGTATTTCATTTGCCATGAAATGATCTTAAACATATGATATTTTAATCAAAATCGTTAGAGCAATTTTTGAGAAAATTAAAACTTTCGAAAAATGTTCCATGTAAAGGGTAGTTTGGGGTGGGGGATTTTTCTGAAAATCTTCGTGTCGCATCTTTGAAAGATACTGAACCTAAATGCCAAGTTTGGTATTTATCCAACTTTTCGTTTTTGAATTATGCTGTTCACAGACACACACGAGGACGTTTTCCTAAAAATATTTTGGGCCTCAAAACATGTATTTCTGGTGAAATCTCGATATCGAATTTTTGGGTGGAATGCAATACTTCCCCTACTTACTATACGTAGTAGAGAAAGTAAAAACGAATAGCGATTTTCCTCTTAAGAAAATTATAAGCGTTTGAAGATTCAAACAACAGAGAAAATATCTCGGAAATGGTTAACGCAACAACATTTTATATATCGTAAATTGTGGGGTTTAAGGAGGTCTAATTTTTTATGCTGTAATATTTTGTCTACCTCTTACGGTTTATCACTTATGCAAAAGTCAATCAGAATGAGGACTTCGGAGGCTATCCCCAGAAAATTCAAGACATATATTTCATTTGTCATGCAAATATCTTAAACATATGGTATCTTAATCAATATGGCTACAGCCATTTTAAGAAAGGCAAAATTTTCGAAAAATTGTCCATGTAAAGGGTAGTTTGGGGTGGGGCGATTTTCTTGGAAGATTCTGGACTTAAATCGACTTTTCGTTTGTGAGTTACGCAGTTCACACGCACACGCATTCACACAGCCTTTTTTAAAAAATGCTTTATGATGCAGGGGGCTTCAAAACATGTATTTTCGGTGAAATCAGGTATCGAATTTTTGGAATACAGTACTTCTACTTACTGCAAGTTCGTAGTAGAGAAAGTAAAAGTCTGAGTTAGAATTTCTGCGAGAATGAAGCAAAACAGTGAGAAGCAGGGTAACACCATGCTGCTATCTTCGTGCTATGGCACGTTCTTCATCATCGACATTCAGCTCCTGCTGAACCATTTGTTCTCAAGCCTCTGCCTGCAGCCTGTGGTTAATTCTGCAGTAGTGCACCTCAAGTGTGCACCCAAAAGGCTTTTTACCACCTCTCGGCTTATGCTCACAAAGGGTAGAAAGGGGTGCAACCTTCTGAAGATCATGCGCAAAACGTCCCAAACATTAACGTGCCTGGTCGGGTACGTCTTTACTGTACAAAACTGCTACTGTCTGTCAATTCTTACACTTCGCCACACGTGCTAAAGCTCTTCATGTTTACTGTCTCTACAGCTTGGGAACATAAGGTAGAGGAAACTTACATTCCAACAAACAAATCCTTATTCAGATTTCACCGAAAACGCATGCTTTGTGCCCTTGAATAAGAGAGGCCTTCGTGCGTGAAACGGGTGGCTCTAAGCTAATTGAAAGAAATCTGAATGTTTTACATTCACATGACTTTCTCTGCCTAATATCGTTTATTTTATACCTCCTACAAGCTTATTTTTCTATCTACCTCATGTTAGTCCAGATAAACCTTTAAATAAATGGTTTCATTACCGTTTCGTTGTAAATACGAGGAGGATAGAGGAAACCGAATGCTTTGTCAGATGTTTAAAAGCGAATGGCTACACCATGGCCTTGAAATTCCATACGCTTTCCATGACATCGCAAGAAGCTATTGAATAGCGATAGAAATTATTGAAAAATTCAAACCAATAACAATAGATACCTCGAAAATTGCTGCTGACATAAAAAAAACGTTATTTGAAATAAACGTCGTGTTTTAAAGAGATGTATTACATTTTTTGTGCCATTATGAAACTAAAGTCTCCATTAGTTTACCAATTACTCAAAACCATACAGAATTCCTTCCGAATGAAGTGGGCTTTAGGCTTTTCCCAGAAAATTAAAGATATACAGTTTATAATCATGCAAATATCTTAAATACATAGTATTTTAATCAAAATCGTTAGTATTTTTGAGAAAATACATTTCTCCATGTAAAGGGTAGTGTGGGGTGAGAGAATTTTCTTGAAAATCTCGTGTTGCATTTTGGAAGATCCTGCACGCTGAGACATACACGGATCTATTTCTAAAAATGATTCTTTTCGGTTAAAGGACCTCAAAACATGTATTTCCGGTGAAATGTCTATATAGAATTTTTGGGTGGAATGCAATACCTTCTCTACCTTCACATGACAAATTCTGTGAGAATTCCGATGACAATAAACCCATTTATAAGTAATTGTTTGAAGCTAGAAAATTGAAATTGAGTTTTATTTATGGACGCTCTTTAACTACTATGGTTCTTAGCGTCCCATTCTATATTGGGCGTGAAACACCGGTAATTTTGCTCAGAGGCCTCTTTATCAGGCTTGAGGTTCTTTTACGTACCGTAAATATACGACACGGGACCACCGGCTTTACTTCCCTTCCGAAGGAAGCCGTGCTAACGATTTTTACGCCCGAAAAAATCCATCGCCCTCCGCCGGGTTTTGAAGCTAGAGGCCAACATCTAATGCATGTTAACATAATATGTAAATATGTGAAGCTACTGATGGATTATAACTGAAATATTGTAGTTTGTGAAATGCATCAAGTTTATTAAACCGTAACTGTGTATCTTTAGTCTGAGAAACTTCATCCCCCTCCCCCGAAACTAAGCGTTTTTTTTTTTTTTTTATAAAATCAATTATTATGACTACAGACCTATCTACAGCATAACCAATTTTACCGCCCGTTAAAATTTCATGGAAACATTTTCTGAGAAAACTGTATACATATTTAAAATATACAATTCTGATAAAACCAAGTTTACAGTTTTCAAGCCTGCGCGCGTCAAAGTCCTGTAACTTTTTACTTGGAAAGCAACTGAAGCAGTTTGCACCATCATAGGGTCTTCATCCTGTCACGAGACCAGTGTGCGTATTTCTTTTGTTACCCCTTACCTTCCCAAGCCTTTGCACTGCTCTATTTATTGAATTAGTGATTCCTGTGCTTTTGTCTGATTTTCACTAGCACTTTCTTCAAACACGGGTGCTGATTACAATTAGTAAGTTCTTATCATTATAGAAACACAAAAACACCATTATAAGGAATAGCCCTTTCAAATTTTTCAAAAGAAATTTCGTATTCAGAAATCACAAGTAGTACAATGATTTTCGACGAAGTGCTTTTTGATCCATTTATTATTTATGGTGTCGTGGTGGAAAGTTGAACTTCCTGCATATACTGCTGGTAGTCTAACCTATGTACTGTTTTGTTTATATTAATGCACGTGTGTGCATGAACTATATTAAATCCTCTTAACGTTTTTCCTCCCTCATTGTTTTAGATATGGAATATTGTAGCGTATGTGTGTGCACATTATTAATATGTAGCATGGCATTGTTGTGTATAAGCATTTTGATTGGGAGTTTGAATTTATGTCCGGCGCGGCATTTCCCTCCCCAGCTCCTCAGTCTCCTGGCGTCAGTAGTAGCGTGAGTCTTCAGGGCAAGTGGATGTGTGTGGAACATCTCCCTCTAATGTTTGTCTGTAATCTGTTGTGGACGATGCAGTGGCACCACAGGTCATGTGTTAATGTCTATTTTGTTATGAAAATCCCACGCCTACTTTAGATTTGTGCAGCAAGTTCCTGGTCCTCTGGTTTGCTACGCTCCCCAATGTTTATGCCGGGGTAACTAAATTTAATATTTTTGCTGCAAAACCTTTTGGCCTCACCCCGGTATAAAACAATATGATAATATTTGATAGTTGAATTTTAGCATTAAACCTTACCTGAATATTTCCTTCCTTTTTATTAGTTAATATTTACTTACGATCTAATTCAAGCAGCAGCTAAGTATGAGGTACAAGTTACTGATTTAAGGTCAACAACAAGGCGTGAATAATCGATCGGCACCAATGTTAATGTTGGTGACCTTGCTATTGGAACCACTATGTTCAACAGCTGTTGAAAACATAATATGCAACATACATGCATTGGGGAAAGCATTTGACTTCTTCTGTTTTCAAAAACGTGTTCTCCAATGATGCACTTTCTGCACTTGTTATCACAATATTGTGACTTAGTCTAGTTTTTCAACTGTCACCTCTGTCACTGTTTTGTTGTTTTATCTAGTTCAACTTCACTGGGAGTTCACTTCACTCTGTCTCACTCTGAACTATCCTCCGTCACTTCACTCTCTTCGTGGCGTAGCCTCTTCCGGACGGTTCACTCGCTGGGGAGTCAAACACAAGACTTCAATCCCTCTTGATGTTGCACCAGAGACGCACTCGTTCACGACTGACTCAACAACTCTCACTGCTCTCGCGAGAGCGCTCGCTTACCTATAGCCAATGGACATTTCTACAGGCTTCTTGAACGTTCGAGAAGGAGAAACATCCAGAGGATTCTGATTATCTAGCGATAGCGCTTCTGGTGTTTACGCTGACGAGCTCTATTTATCGTTGTTTATCTCTGACTTCCCGGTAACCATAAAAATATTTAATACTCTCCCTAATGATCTTAAGGGAAAAGTTGACAATTTCAATGTCTTTAAAACTGCTGTTAAAGAGTACCTATGCTCAAAAGCAATATTATTCTGTACAAGATTATCTGAATGAAAAATTATCCTGATGATAATACATATATACCTAGCTCTCTAAGTAATATTAGTAAATATTAATGACAATTGCCAGTTTTCCAATTGCCTGCCATAGAATTAATGAAGCTATTTAAATGTATGTATATTAAGAACTGACAGTAAATGCTATGCATTACAAATCAAATAGAACAAAATGATGGGACGAACAAAGGTACAAGCCTAGTGAAAGTTAAAATAACTGTTCTTGTCTATAAATATAATGTTAACCTTATGACGGTAGGGAGGTATTCGATTTTGTACAAAATTACACCTGGTTTGTTTCATTTTAAATGTTCTGTATTCTATGTAATATGTATATATGTAAATATATTGTACATTTCCTTGACACGCATATAGCATGTCTCTATTTTATTTCAAATGTTCTATATTGTGTGTAATATTTATGTTTATATGTAATTTTTGTACATTTCCTTGACATGTTCTATGTTCACAAGCCTTTATGGCTGCTAGTGAACTCGCAGAATGCAATCCAATCTAATCTAACTCTGGGCCATAACCTCTAAGCCACATTATACTATTTACCCACGGATTGAAAGACACATGAAGGTATTAGGTTATCGGATTTAGGAAATTGCAAGACAACACAATGAATACCCTAACTGCTTAACTGGAATAGAACCACGGATGTACAGTATCTTTTAGTAAATTATTATGTTTATACGTCAAGTATAATAACTTATACAGACATTTTCAGAAAAGAATATATGTTTCGGCTTATCACTTACATAAATGCCAATACTTTCTCCCGAAAGAGGTAATACTCTAGTGACTCAGGGCTGGAAAAGAATCCCAAGTATCGTGGTGAAGCAACACTCGCGGAAATGTTGAAATCAGGGTACAAGTATATGTAGATTAGCAGAACGCTGACGCCTCATTTAAGCTGAACGAAATGAGGTCAGGGGAGAGACCATCTCAGACCAAATACGGGATGTTTCTGCGCTGGTGGAGTTCGCGACGAGTCTTTTTGTAATTGGTGCATGAGGAACAACTTCCCTAGCAGCCAGGCATGTAACAAGCCGAGGTACTTGAGAGACTGTGCCGTAGGCCCTTACGATAGAATAAAAGGGCCCAAGGCATGGCCAGAAACGTTACTCGTCTTTGCCGCCCTTTTCTCGGGAGCAGCACGCGTCCTAGGCAAGCACCTTACACCCGAGTTACGACATTTGTGCAACACCCGGTATTTCCCAGGCCATTACACTATCACCTAAACTAAGTTTACTATAAGAGTAATGTAAAAAACTACAACACATGTAAGAATGTGCCTTCTAGTAAACGTGGAGTTTCACGTATTGCTACGCATAACCGCCTTTTCATCTTATAAAGTGCTTAATAAAACCGAGGATGATGTACTCGGATATTGACAATTCGCGGGAAGAGCGTAAGCATGTAATCAAATGGTTTGTGCTTCTCCCAGTTCATTAGCCATTACCTTCTATGTGATGGTTATGGAGGTTGCCAATACATTACCATGCCCATTGGTTATCTGTAGCGGAAGAGATAATGTCCCCATTTTACTGCGCTGCATATGCTCCCCCATAAAAAGGCGCAATTCATATTCCAGTGGAGACATCGGATGTGTTACATCCGCGGTATTATATTAAATGCCTGTTATGACCGAATTTTGGAGGGGCTGATACGATAAAGTCTTAAAGTTCCATTATTGCCCGAAGCCAAGTACTTTCACTCGGCCCTCGAGGCTTGAGAGATTGTTGTGGCTAAGAAGCAATGTAGATTGTCGAAGGGTTTCGAAAGGATCATAGGAGGAGGAGAGTAAGAAGTTAGCAAGGGCTAGAAAGCGAAATATTCAATGGCTTATAGCTGATGCAACAGGAATTACAGGTTACATTCCACGAGAAATTGCAATAGTTGCAAAATGCCTTAATTTCTCACCACTGAGACGCTTCATATTCTCGTAATCTAGGTTCAAAACGCTTTCTTCGTTATGCCAATTGGTTTGAAACGTATCAAGTAATGAGATATTTCTTCTACTTTCATTGTAAATACATCATTTCTTCGGTATTTTTCTTTAGCTTTATTTCCTTAAACTATCTGTTTACTACTTATGTTAAATGCAGGGATTCTTCTCTTCTATCCCTTTCTCTCCTTCATCTTAGTTTTTCTGTTCCCCTCCCATTTATCCTACCTCTATCCTTCACTCTTACTGTTTCGACTCCCCCCCCATCATCCCCACCCTTACTCTCTCCTTCTCAGTGTAAAACTTAATATGGCGCTTTCGAGACCGGTATTAAAACTGTTTTTTCTAGACTGAAGATAACAATTAAAATCTAAGTAAAATACTTAACAGTGCAGAAACTTGTAACTCTTCCTTATGCTTGCTATGAGCTTGGGACTTCTTGTGGTACAGCAGAAATTGGTGTAACTTCTTAAATATGTATTCCACCGAAAGTTGTCACAAACATTATACTTTTAATCTTTAGTTAGTGACGTTTAAGAAGAAAATAATATGTTTTAGATTTCTTTAGCACTCTGCTAGAAACCTCTTGTTGAAAAAGTATTTAAGATGCCATATTATAGCCTACGTTATAAAAGGGGTATAACGTATGTCATATACCAAGTTTACCGACAAGGGTAGCCGAGGTTATTAAGGCACGAACACGTGAACAGGGACCATCCTCCTTGACTGAGGTTTTTTTCAGTCTCATAACTGGCAAATGCCGGGGAGGTACCCTAAACTTAGGCCTGGAACGTTTCCTTCCCAACTATCCCTTCATTTCGCGTATCTTCAGTGTTCACCGCCTTTTCTTTCTGATGATCGGAGGGGACGCTTCAGTGAGGATACTGTATCTATGCCCCAGCAAAGGGGTGCTCCCGGGAGGGAGAAGGTGAGAGGAGACACCGGGCGGTCGGAACCAGGAGTGATGGCAAAGCAATGAAAGGGTCTCTACAGTTTCCAGACTGAGGCACCCCGACAGTCGGACAGGCAGACCGAGGACCCCACCGCACACAGAGGATCCCAACACCCCGCTCCGCAGGAGTGGTCCGTTAACCACAGCAATCAGCCGAAAGCCAAGGGACGGAGAAAGTTCCTCAGAGAGCATCCTTTTTCCCTGCCATGCCGCACCGAAACACCATAGCCGACACTTACAACCCTGAAACAGGCCTAACGGGTGAAGGATGAATGGAACGAAATGGAGGGACAGAAAATTCCGGGACTAAAAGTAACCACTCCAGCATTCGCCCGAGATGAGCGAAAAAAACTTCATAAAAAACCCATAGGTCAGAATGGAATCGAATCCCGAATGCGAGTCGCACGCGTTACCACGTTACTCAGTGCTCACCGCTTTTGGTGTCATATGTAGTAAGAAGGGGCGATAAACAACAACAACAACAATAATAAGTATGTACACCATGTTTTATTGCGCTGATTAAGCCCGTCTTTGTCAAAAGGTAAGAAAAGAAAAGGCATTTAACAGTCATCATTTTCGCTTTAGGTTAGCCCATTATACAAATTAGTACTTATTTCGAAAAACAAGTCGAAAAATACCAGAAATGTTATTATTATGTTATATATAAAATAATTTTAGTATTTAAGGACAACAAACAAACACAGATCGCTTAACATGAGATTAAACATATAACCATATGTTTAAAATACGTTCACAGAATTCTAACTGGTTTAATTTTTACTCCGGGTAGAGGCTTTATCTTTCACCTACCTGCCAAAAAGTGAACTTCTTCCAAGCTTTTCTTTGCTCAATTTGCATACTCAAAATAAATTAAAAACTCATTTTCCGTCATTTTTATAAAGTTTATGAATTCTCAAATAACTTTCGAAAATAAATTCAAATGTTTTCAACCATTCCTTTTATTCCACGAACTTCCATTGGTGCTTTGGTATTTTAAGTTACAGTCATAATTAGGGGTCCATGCATCCATTTAAATCGCACTGTAATTCATGTTTGAAAATAAAGTCTTATTTTCCTCACAACTTATTTTTTAGCCTTCAGGTTGCATATAATTTAAATGAAGTTTCTGGAATTTTCCAGAAGAGTTCCAGGTTATGATGTAGGTACTCCAATTATGTGCACATTTCATCAAGCACCCGGTTATTGAATTTTGACACCACTGAAAGATTTGGAGAAACTAATTTTGTTCACATAAACTAGTCAACATTTCAGATAACCTGCGGTTAATTTCTTTATGAGGGTGTTATGATAAAATGACATTTTTAATAAAATATATTACACACCTAACATGTGGAGCACTTTAATTAACTAACGGAATTCTGTCTAATTATAAATAAAAATATTACATCTGTAATGAAATCCAGTATCTTACATTTACGCTATGTTCTAATTCATTGGGTGTACAGTTTGCAAATTAGCTTACTCACTTCGTCGCTGAAAAACTATGAACCAAAATAATTTTAAAGGAAACAAGCTTTTGAAATAATAAAATAATATATCTGTTTTTGTGCTTTTCCGGGGGGGGATGTTTGAATCCTTCATTATTATTATTATTATTATTATTATTATTATTATTATTATTATTATTATTATTTCTAGCCTGTCTGCCTGTTTAAATTTCTTCGCGATAATTTATATGACTCCGCATATATAGAGGTTATAATTAAATCTTGATTTTCTTTACTTTTCAATGTTTTAATATGTAAATCGCCCGACTTGTGGAAGTTTTAAATTTTAAAAAAATGAAATTTTTATTATAGCTGAATGAAAGGTAGTCGAATATTCTGTTGTAGCAATTTCTATTAAACGTGTAAACAACTTCTTTTTTGCATGGAAAGAAAAAACTATTTTTCACAAAACTCATGTCTAAGAGGGAAAGTATAATCTTAACAGTGGTTAAAGTTTCGTAAAATTATGTCAATTTGTTCACCTTGTAGAGTATTTTGTAACAACAAAGAATTATATTTCGAAAATGTTTAAATATGTATAAAATGCTTTTACCTTGGATCAAATTTTGTGCGCGAATTACACCTATATATAATGCATACATTTTCACAAGAAGAGCTTTAATTTGGCAAAGCTGAGATTTTCACAGTTGCTTCAGCTTTAAATGCATGATAAATCATAAGGATACGCATGCAGTTTACGTTAGAGGGTATTTAGGAAAAGAGAGGGGGAAAAGGGACTTTCAAATAAGATTTACAACACGGATTAACCTAACATTTGGCATTGAGATTTCTAGACACCTGCATGCAAATTTTAAGACGACACGCGGGATTGTAGGGTACCAGAAAAAAATACTTACTTCAATTACATACTCTCCTGTAAAAGAGAGAACTTTCCTAAATGATCGCCAAGACCACAGTGCAATTTGTTTTTATAATTAGTTCTCGCAGCAAGCAAAGAAATGTTATATTAGCTTGCCCAAGGCCTCCCACTAAGGTTTCTGCACGAAATGCGGGTAACAGTTGTTAAGTGCCGTCAGATGCCACTGCCAGCGGCAATTGTGTAGATAGTCGATGTAGTTATCAGCAATGCAGTCATTTATGATGTTATAAGCACACGTGTTCGTATAAATACATTTTCCCTGAATATAGCGTATACGCAGCTGTGGAATCCTCTGTCACTGTGAAGTTATAATCAATAATTCCCACTGAAACACCTACAATTAAGGCTGGTTTACAACAATCCGTGAACGTGAAGCGATACAGCATACGGCATCTTGGTTCACAATAGCCCGGAAACGAGAAGGGGAATGCATATCGATCACAAAGTCGAAAGTCGATTTTGCGCTTTGGGGTTTCATTTGGTTTTTTTAACTGACGAATTAATATTTTTTCATCTGCTTCCAATTCGGCCAACATAGTGCCCAACGTCAAAATTCGACAGAGTAAGTATTGTTTAAATGCAGGTTCATTACATTTAAATGCATCAGCTTTCAATTATTTATTTAATGGCGTACATTAAGTTCTTTGTTAATTTCTACCGGTTTTTGCTGTTCTTTGTAGCTTTTGAGGTGATAGGCAATTTTGAGTTACATATAAACAAACTAGAGATGACATTTTCACTAACAACCAACGATCAATGGATCTGCGGGTGTCAGATTCTGAGGTTAGGAAGCACATATGCTAGAATTTCTTCCAGTTTTATGTTTGCAGCCTGCGACTAGAGAGCGCAATAGCGGCTGCTTCTTGCCTAGAATAAACCCATTTTCTACATTGAGGAGTTTAATGTGCAAAACGATTCCCGGAGTCCGGGAAAGCTTCCCGTCAATTGTGAATATGTGTATTTCAACTTTGCCGTTCCCGTTCTCGGTTGTTGTGGATCAGCCTCTAGTGTTTATGAAGAACAAGCGAAACAGCAATCCTTCGCTTCTTCGAAAATGTTACGAGGTAAGTCATTCATACACACTCGGAAACCTGGTCTGGTCGTTCTTCACTGTGTACATACATTTTTACTCTTTCTTCCCATAAGTATCTAACCCAAATAAAGTATTTCACTTAACCCCAAAACTGAATAGTGAGATTTCACCGGAAACAGATTCACCTTTAGAAGTCACCAACAAAAAAGAAAAGCACTTAAGGGGACAAGGTACTCTGAAATGGTCAAAAATCACATTTTTTATTTTAAGCACTAATAAAATCTCTATTATTTCCAGTTTCAGAAAAGATATGCTTTTGCGGGGGTTAAGAGTTTTTTAAGACATTTAAATACCATTTAAATGCTAGTCTGCATTCCTTTAAAGCTGTCATGCAACGCCCCTTTTTAGAACATTTTTATATCTTTCAACAAGGAACAACTATATCATGCCCAGCCTCCTCGTCTGACTGTCTCACGCTACGATAATTAGCAGCGTTTCCAACTACTTCCGCTATCAAGACTCCGGAACCGAGAAATAGTTTAATTGCTAAATGTTCTCTGTTTGAGGAGGCAGGAAATTTAATTTCTGAATGTAATTTATAATTTTCTTATTTTCTGATTCTGCTTTTTGTTTCTTGTTCTTTAATTTCATTTAATTTTCCTGCAGCGACCTCGGAGCACAGGTTGGAAAACTGTGACATAGGAATATAGGCCATCCTTGCAACCCTATCGACATGCACTTATAGGACCAATAGATTTTAACGAAGCAATAAATGCGCTCTTACAACACAATTCAATGTCTCTATTTGTTACTATGGGAATTCAGCTGACAGTGAACGGCTCAGCCAATGGACGCTTATGGCTTTTAAAGGTGCACAGGTACAAAACTCCCTCCTGCAGTTACACAGAGATTCTGCCGAGACGTGGAACCTGACGAATTCTTACGCTACGAAGATTACCTTTTCTAAAAGCAATGGTCGGAAAGCAAATGTAGGTTGCTACAATAATTGTCACCCCCAATCGATTCCACTACATAACTCTTCACTGAACAGGAAGAGAGAGGCAACAGCCACATTTCCGCTAGAGGATAGCCCGAGGTAAGGATGCACTACTGGGAAATAAAAAAATGCGGCAGAGGCCATTGCCACAGAGAAAACAGATGACGCCATCTACAGATATGCTAGAAGACATCCTCTTTGGTTTCTTTTTTAATTTCCACAAGAGGGAGTTGAGAAGCGGAGGCTGTCCGTTCTGAAAGAGACGAGGAAAGACATGTAAACTACTGAGGAGGAAGGGAGAGAGAGAGAGAGACAAAAAGAGTATACTTAATTTTACGGTGTGCTTTTAAGTAATGACATCCATAAACGTTATCTACAAGACTTGTGCATACATCCAATGCATACTTCTTGGACGAGAGAGCTGGAGCTTACGTCATAGATGGGCAAAATGTTTGAAGCCCCGAAACATTCAAGATCAAAGCCATTAGACCCAAGCAGTAAGAAAACGGCGGATGAAGATGCAAGCAGTGGCGCATGGCAATCCTTAGTTGTATTATGAGTAGGGCCCGGATTTTTAGGTTTTAACTCGCTATTTAATCAACTCATCTCAAGATATATATTGGTTTCACACTTCCAGGAGCAGAATATGAGAATTTCGTTACACCTAAAAAAACCTAAATGAGGGGTTGACACCTACAATAACGTAAATAGCTGTTTTTGCTTTTTCAAAATGAACAATGTTATTTTCAAATTGAAACTCATTGTAAAATTATTTCCACCACTTTAGCCAGTAGATAATACAAGTTACTACAGCTATGCAGCACATGTGACGTGGATGCAGCTGATAGAAGGTCAGGAGGAGCCTAACCTGCGTAACGGATCGAACTTTTCTAATATAATTGTTGTATAGTGAAACAATGCCTAATCACGTTTGTTGAAAAAGTGGATGGCTGCAGATCCACACTTCACTTTTGTTAGTGACAACGGTGCTGCCAACATGTTGAAGGCCGGGGGGGGGGGGGGGGGTTCTACATTCCTTCGACCCAAGCATGCTAGATGTTATGTGCTTGGCCCACGGCCTGCACCGCCTTGCGGAGGAGATTAGAAGCCACTTCGATGACGTGAACAGCCTGATATCTTCGGTCAAGGTGGTTTTCTTAAAAGCCCCAACACGTATACAATTGTTCAAAGAGACAGTACCGGCAACCCCTCTTCCCCTGAGCCGTACTTACCCACTGGGGAACTTGGCTGTCTGCTGCCATTTACTATACCGAGCACTTAAAAGACATTAAAAATGTCGTCAATGAACTGGATGAAACAGAAGCTTCCTGCATTGCCAAGGCTAAGAAATGACTCGAGTGCCCCACTCTTGCCGCTTCCCTTGCATACATTAAGACACATTTTTGTTTTATACCAGAAGCTACTCTCCGTTGGAAAGTACAACTTTGCCACTGAAAGATGCTCTAGATATCATTGGCAATGTTTCCAGTAAAGAAATACCTGGACCAGTGGGAGTTGCATATTCTTCGAAGTTGCAGAAGATTCAACGAAATCCTGGTTTTGAAGACATGAAAATCATAAATTCAGTATTGCAGAGAGAAAAGTACACAGGAAACCTACCCTAGAACCTGCTCCACTGGCATCTATGGTCTACGCTCCAATGACGTCATGTTCCATTGAAAGAACCTTTTCTTCATACAAGAATGTGTTACGTGATAATAGGAAATAGTTTATGCCAGCAAATTTGGGAATGTATGTATCTACTGCCGTGCCAAAAAAAAAATAAATAAGTACCAGAAAAGCAAAATTATTGATGCCTGTATAGATTCACGAAGCAAAACATAAAAAACTATTTTAATCAAGAAAAACCTAAAAAAAACCTATTTTAAGCATATAAGAAACCCAAAATGAAGATTTATTCCACCTAAAAATCCGGGCCCTAATTATGAGTGAAAGCTACAATAATTTAGAAATGATTTAAATTTCTGTGGGTTTTGCATTTATTTTACGAAAATCAGGAGCTTGTGAATTAATACCCACTTGCAAAACAGTAGCGTCGCTACAGCCAAAACGCTTATTTTGTGGCTTTTGCACAGAGATTCCCTAAGTGTAAAAATACTATTCCTTCCGTGTGTATTTGTCTTTGCAAATACACCAGAGGCTGATAAATGATGGGCGGATGAGCTAGGAGTACCTGACGCCGAAAGCATCGCGGTGGGCAAGATTCGTTGGTGTTTCGGTAAAGATTATATTTCATTTGCATTAGTTATTTTTTCAAGTCCGAGATAATTTAAACATTTTTGGTCGACCACGCTGTAATACGTTGATTACATGTGAGGTATCTGAATTATAATGGCGTCCATTATACTTCAGCGGCACATTATGATACTCGGCGGCGCGTGCAGCTCGCCCATTCCTTTTAACACCTCCAAAGCAGCATTCCCCAGATAAATAATGAAATATGTCTATTTAAAATAAATTGAGTTAATTTTCTTCGCTTTAATTCTGTTCAATATATGTTACCTGCAAAATATCAACAAATATCGCTTGGACTCAAAAGTACTGCCATCTGTTGCAGTACCTACAAACACGCTCAAGGTTCTGCCATCATGATGCCACCCGATCAGCATTTAACTACATACAATTAAGAAGGGAAGATCTTGTTGTAAAAACTCAAAAGTTTCGAAATTATAGTGTGGTCGATCAAAAACAGTCGTATGCAACTTGATTATAATGGTAATTAAGACGCTACCACTCGTTTCATAAACATACTTGCGTCTTAACTTATACCAGTACAGTATTGTTGCATAATATACTATTATGATTCTGGTGTGTTTACTTTCTGCAGAGACATAAACCGCAGTCAGATACTTAAAGTCTTTTACTCTCACAGTTGCCGTAGAAATCTTTTTAGGCACGTTTCTGTAGCATTCAATTTTTTCCAGAATTCGCGATTTGCGAATTTTTGGGGCCTCTACTTTTTACCACTAAAAATAAAAGCAGACTGAAAAGAGAAAAACATGTTTTCACAGTTCTTTCTGGGAAAAAAGTGACGCATTTTTATCATGAGTTAATACTAGCAATGAAAACAAATTAAAACCCTGCACTTCTTCTTATTTCTGTAATTTTGAACTGAACTCAGGTCTTGCTGTTCATTTCATGAATGATTCAAGTCAAATACATAGCGTGACACATTTTCAACATCGTTTCACAAACCGATTCAAGAGTTTTTGGAGGTATTTATCCGAAATAAAGCATCTAGTTGATATTATCACGTATGGGGATTGGTCAAGGTATAACAGATTTGGATGCATGGAGGGGGGTGGGTAGACCATTATCAAATAGCATAACAGTAAGTTAGAGTGTATTTATGTACATATTCTTTATTTCCACCGTGGAGGGTGCTCTTCATGTTTCCTTTCCTCCACTTCTGTTGGATGCTTAATATCCTCTACAAAATTCCACGTTTACAGAAACAAAGTATGAATTGATAATTGTTTTGAATACTGAAATGAGCACGACGTCCAAAACAGTGAGCCACCCGACGTTGGTCATTTCCAGGTAAAGCACCAAAAAGTACCTTTTGAAGGTAACTCCAACCCAGATTCGAGCTCCGGCTCTGGATATTACTAGGCAGACATGCTACCATTTGCACAATAGTAGAGGTACAGTAGTAGGTGTGAGAAATGTTCAAACCTTTAAATCCTTTTTTTTCAATAAATAATGCCAAGTATTTTCCATAAATGTTCCTTTAAATGTCTCACAGATTTATACTTAATTTCATAAGGCAAAAGTTAAAACCATGCAATTTAGGAAAGAGGAGTCAGAAAAGATGTATGTCATTGCATAATTTATGAAGGTTATTTTCCATTCCTGGTTCCAAAAACTTTTAGAAAGAGGACAGCCCCCCCCCACACACACACACAAACACACACACACACACACACACACACATACAGACAGAGGGAGCGGGGAGACAAAGGTGCAAATACCTACGAACAAACAAAAATTTCTTTCGTGGAGAAACTTTAAAATTGAATACACAACACATCCTACAGATTTCAAACTGTGTAATTAGTTCTCTAGATATATAATATAAAGAAGCCGTTTACAAATGGAAGAAATAAAATCCTTTATTTTGGTACTAACACCTCCTCACGCAAAAACAGTAAAACATGACTCGCATTAAGCAACAATGTACATTCTATTGTCGTGTATTTCTGTAGACTGATTTACTCGTAGACTAGAAAATAAACAGAACATTACCTGGCCCTGTTGTTCTATTTAGCAAATTCTATACCTTACCTTCACGGAGCATAGAATATGTACTCAAGCGCATATGACATCATGGTTATTTAGGCAACTTCCCTGCCTGGCCTGCGTGGCATATACGGGGTCTTCAGATTTATTCGGCCGTTGCCGTCAGTCGTGCCTCTGGCAGAAGATTAGCGAAAGATGAGTAGATGGGGTAGATGTCAACAGTTTTGAGGTCACTTTAATGAAATGCGACTTGTATCGCACCTTTCCAATATTTACATTTGGAACTTCTTTCGCTTGCGTCGCATAAACTCGCAACCTCAGCATGTATGCTGACAGGTAACTCAAATAATTGGACGATTTTGTAGCGTAGTGTGTCTCGGCTTAGCACTCAACCATGCAAACTCTGTGATCTGAAATGTCCTAGTGAAAAACAGGTCTGCATCGCCGCAGTACCTCAACCTGTTTACGAAGTAGGAAACGCATGCAGTCCGAGGTTCAATTCCGCACCTCCCCTTTGAGACAAGGGGCTCGCTGAACTAATGACGTCATTAATTTAAACCCAATAAATCTAAAGACCCATTATAAATCCTCAGGGGTCGGAGGTTGAGTACAGGAATAGATGGACGTATGCGCTCTGTGGATACTGACACAAAGGGAGTGCAGGGCTGTTTCGAAAAGTGGTATAGACTCTAGCAGAAGAGTGTCACTGCCCTAGAGATTTACTTTGAGTAAAAGTTTCATATTCGTCAGTAGTGAACATTCTGATACATGTTATTTGTATATACTTCAACCATTATCTCATTACCAATTATGGGTGTTCTCTTCCCTCGAAGAAAAACCGTCTTTTGCACTTAATTAACAGAGTTTTCCCGTTTTTTCCCCAACGTTTTCCCAATAATACAAGACATTCTAAGAAACTGGACTTAAAATATAACAATATTTGGCATTTATCCCCCAAAAGAAAATAAGGTAAGCAACTTTAATCCTGCTCCCATAGCGCTTATAAAACCTATAAGGATGCGGTGAATCTTGACCCGTCCTTCACTTTATGCCTGGTAACCTTCAACCTCCATTCTCTTAAATCTTCATCCCCTGTTACAGGAACCACAAGCCCCGCCTTGAAATGTTTAATTTATGATGCTAGACTATAGCTTTTGACAGCGACAATATTTACTGGTGGAAGGCGCGGCGAAGTTGCGAACTTTGTTGAAGACTATATAAAATGTTTAACTTTGGGCTCCCGTACACCATCTTTATATTCGCCCTCCTACGTAAGAATCGCTAGTTAAGGGGCTTATTCGCAACGCCCGGGGTATCAACCTGACAACATTATAGGCGGACTTCAGGCACTCTCCCGTTTCTGTCTTTAATGCGGAAATAAAATTTGCAGGATAGCCTTTTTAATTTTCGAGTTCACTGTTATCTCGCAGAGCTTCTGAATGAAGGCCAAAGTCTTATTTTTATGAGCACATTGTTAAATAAGGATCCTACAAAAACACTAAACTTTTGAAGAGGTTGTTTTTAAGATCGTTTCTTCTTGGTTTAAGGGAAGATTGAAAGTCTTATGCCACCAATGTTAAATCTGCCAAACTCACGACCAAATATCTCCCAAACTAGTTGAGATATACGGCTAAAATTTTTACAGGATGTAGATGAATGCCTTCTAAGTTCCTCACCTGTTATGCAATACGTTTGTTTATTAAGGAATATTTTTTCTCAATTTATTAACCATCTTAACACCAAGTTTTATCCACAACAGCACTTAAAGGTTGTCTTTATCATCCTAAAATTTAATTTATCTCTTTTCAATAGTTTCCGAGTAAACGGATCATTTATACCAGAAAATATTCACAGAAAAAGTTCTTCAAAGTGAAAACGGACAAAACAAACTGGTATATATTTGCAAAGAAAGTAAACCACAATGCTTGAGCTACACGTTTAGTGCAAAAATTCCCCTAAAGTTTACCTCTCTACTCCAAAGCGTCAGAATTTGTGATGTTTTCTGTAAAATGGTGCACAATTCACAGTCAAAATGGCAGATACGGACCTTACCATTTTTAAACATATATTTAAAGTATTTTGTCTGCAATGCTAAAATGTGTATCACACTAAAGAGGAGATTACAATTAATAAGACTGCAAAAAACTAAAAATCTCATTTTTGGCATTCAGTCTCTCCTTAAGCTTTTGCCCCACTGTTCTCTGTTGTATTTAAGCGTGTGTTAAACGTTTAGAGGGGAATTCACAGTTTTAAGAGATTTTTCGAATTTTCACTGCAAGAGTGTGCAGCGAAACTAAGCGAAATAAACTCAGGGGGCTTCAGAATTGCTAAAAATATAATATTTATAAAAATGTTCGCTTAATTTTTGCTTTTAAGTGATTTTTGTGAAAACTTCTGAATACCGCGATGACGAGTTTTGCAATTCACTTTTTCTTAGAGTTAAACACATTTATTATGATAATGCATTTAGCAGTTAGTGGAAATTATATATTACATTAAAGTTTATTTTTAAGCTTCAGCCGGTAATATTTACTTTGTAGCTCAAATAAAGTGTTTTTCTTTTCTGTTTTGAAGACTGCACTGATTTCAGTGCTGGCATCATTACACACTCATTCCTGTTACAAGCACCAAAATGTATTAATACACATAATCTATACTTTTCAGAAGGTTCGACTACTTTCACAGTATGAACTTACTTGTTTTCGAGGGAACACCAGCCACAGTAGGGATCCTTTGCACCTAGGCAATCCCAGCAAGTCTTGTATACACTACATTCTTGAACCTTCACTTTCGACACCTGCAACAAAAACAAACATGGTTAACATAATTCGAATTATGTATTAGAAGAACTAAAATCCTTAACAATTTATTTTGTATTCGGGGAATTAAAGTCTGAATTCTTTTACTGCAAATTTGTCTTAAAATCCTCAACGACAGTATACAATTTAAAGTGGGCTAAATCTGAGAGCATGTATAAGGGCGTTGAGAATAAAATAGGTACGCAAATTCTACAGAATTGAATGTTTTAACAAAAAAGACTAGTATTTTCATTTGCATAGTTTTCTTAGACACCGTTTGCTGTAAAGTTGTAACACAAGATAAGCAAAGTTTATTTTTTTATCTCAATAAACCTACTTAATATACGTACAGCATTTTGAGCAGATCAAGGTATCTAAAAGGTTAAATGCATTGCTCTAATATTATTCCAGAGTTCCTCGAGCTACACACACAAATTTCACGAAATAGAATAGGACTCCTTTACGTTATGATGGTGAATTTTGTTAGCTGCTAGAGATCTCCAATAGTCTGTGGAACGATGAAGAAGCGTATTATAGCTTGTCGCTTCGTCAGCAACAAGGCAGCAAGAATTTCTGTTACCCTCATTACAGCTCCCGATGTGTTCGCAGATTTTTTATATCAAGAGCAGACGATGAGTCAAATCCCTTGAGTGGGGACGGAGGAAGTCAGCAATCTAGCAAGAACAGCAACAATCAGGACTTGTCTTTTGTGGTCATGTTGCAGTAACCGCATTATTTCCTGTTTCAGGACGTTATTCATGGAGAAGATGGGCTACAAAACTATGTACTTGTGTGGGTGGCTGTGTACAAAGAAATCCAGTCAAGTATCAGATGTTACGAGCACCATATTACTTCATCACCTAGGAATTGTTCAAAGTCCTCAGATGAATAAGCTGAATCAAATTGAGGATAACGAATCGCGTCAGCTACTGTACGAAAGTGCACTTGCACCTGACTGGAGCTAACTCATTTGTAGAGCAGAAATAACTTGTAGCTGCTCACTACAAATGGTGTTTCTTGGTTCTACATACTAAATACCGTAAAGTGATTACGATGTTTAGGGACGATAGTAATGGCGGTACCATTTTTCACATCCCTACCGTTCACACACTAACACAATGGAAGGATTGTGGTGAAACTGAAGTGTAGATGGACCGAGAGTCTGGAGCACTTCAACCTTTCAGACTAACGGGGAAAACTCATTTCCAAGTCAGAAACGCTCACCAGAAATTATTACAGAGCATGGAAAATGTGCTTAAAGTGCCATTGGAGTCACTGTAACGATGTGCCACTAACTCACACAATTAATTCCCAAGGCCTCAAGAACTTCACTCAGAAACGCTCACCAAGATATTACAAAGAAATAATTTACTCCAGTGTAGGGTAAAGTGCTTTAAGTTCTTAACGTGCCTTGGAGACATCGTGAAAGAGACTGGTTGAGAAACATACCCTCAATAATAATGGATCAGTTGTTCGAATGGACGCAGAGAATAAGACATCACCATTATCTTCCTGCTCGATCAGGCTTAACTCTTGTTTGTGTGGCAAAAATGAAATTTCCAAATGGACTGCATGTGTAAATCTGTAGGACAGCATATTTAGAGAACATTATTGCAAGGAATACAGATCTGTGGACTTGGCAACTGTATCACTCAGCACGGTTGCTTGGGAAGAGCAAAGGTACCTCCAACAATGTCCATCTCTATGGTCCTAACCCGATCAGGAAAGCTTTCCTCTCCTTACGAAACAATAGTAGGACATGAAACAATATTTCATAACCTATACTGATTTTAGGAGATGGAAGGAAATTCAGCCCCATCTATACGTTCCCAACACAATTAGTTTCGATCAGATAAAAATATTGAACTTATCAAGCGCTGCTATCTGCGTTACTTCTTAAATAATATAGTTGATAAAACATAAAAAATCATTTTACTGATGGTATCAGCCATTGTTTCCTTTTCAAGGCAAGCACAAACTCCTTACAACTTCAAGGGATGAGAATGTGCCTCCAGAGATAATATGAGGGTTGGATGATGAAGTAGATTCCTTGTAAAGTGTTTATTTGCCAGTTATATTCTTCATTTCTTGAAAATAAATAATTCACCGATCTCCCCCTAGTTGTTTATCGGCTTGGCTAGGATTGCCAGACCTCCGGGAGCCGCCCAGAGTGCCCAGGTTTGGAATGCACTCCTGGCCAACAGGAAACCTTTGGACCGAGGAAATTGCGTTTGAATCGAATAATAATAATAATAATAATAATAATAATAATAATATAATTAGTAGTGTACATAGTGAAAATTGACTGTCCATGAAATAACTTTATAAGAAAGCTTCTGTGGTCGGGTTGAAGTTTCAGCGCGCTTCTCTTTTCGGCAACCGGACACTAGTCTTTCACGGTCACGCTGTCGCTACGCCAACAATGCAACTGCTCTCGTTAATTGTAGCAGTATTTTCAGGAAGCCTGAGGTTCTTACAGCTTTATTGCGCAGTGCAGTCTTATTCGAAGTGCGAGAACTTGTGCTGGTGTCTAGTATTGCGTTCAATATGAATCCGGCAAAACGTGTCTTAGTTCTTTTTGTAATGAATGGTTTACAAATCAAAACTACAAGCACTGGCTAGATAAAGGTGATGATTAACCTTCCTGCAGGTGTAAAGTGTGCAATATTTCATTTACAGTAAAGTATGATGGTGTTAAATTTGTATGCAGTAATAACAACACTTAGGCACACTTTTTTCGAAATGATGATAATGTGACATGTGGTAGCAATTGTAGTGAGTAACGTGCACGTGGAAGGGGTGTTAAGGCGTGTAAAATGTTTTGTGGACAGATGGCAGGAACAGAATGTCAACAGAACTGGTGAAAGCGGAAATTTGTATTAAAATGGACTTGAGTGCAAGCTCTCAGGAACTCTACAAAACAGGCCTGTAAAACAAGAGACTTCTGGAATCTGCAAGGAGCTCCAAGAAACACAAAATTTAAGGTAGGCCTATGTCTATTATTAATACAAAAATATTTAACTATTGCTGAAAAATAGTGGAAATAAAAGTAAGTTTTTCTATTTATATTTTCTGCACAACTGCAGTTGCCGTTTGGTGAAGTGTGTAAGCTAATAATAATAATAATAATAATAATAATAATAATAATAATAATAATAATAATAATGCACAGATTGAGGGGTTTATCTGGCAAGCCTAGGCTGGGCAACCGGAGATTGGCTATTGAGCGCTTCTGAAATGCTGCGCTTTAATCAGCTGAAGAATATGGTGTGTTCTCAGCATGGTTTTAGCAACAGTTTTGAAAAGAGCACAAATTAGCAAGTTTATTTTAGCAATCATTTTTGGATTCTACGCACTCTTTTAAATTTGCCTATTTAAATGCGAAGGCTATTGAGGCCGGAATCAACAGATAAACTTCCGTGTTAAAAGTGTTTGCTGCCTCGAGGCAGTTCTGTTTAGCTGCAGCAAGATCTATACCTCTGAAAGTACCCACAAAAGTGATGTCCGAAACGTCAGATTTTGCACTTTCTCTATCACGTAAATAGTAGGTAGAGAAAGTATTGCATTCCACTGAAAAATTGATACCGAGATTTCACCGGAAATACACGTTTTGAGGCTCCTTCGCCCAAACAAATCATTTTTAGAAAAAGGTCCGCGCGCGCGTCTGTGAACATAACTCAAAAACGAAAAGTCAGATAAACACCAAACTTGGGATTTAGGTACAGTACCTTCCAAAGATGCGACAACAAGATTTTAAAGAAAATCCCCCACCCCAAACTGCCCTTTACATGGAACACTTCGAAGTTTTTGATTTTCTAAAAAATGTCTCTTACGATTTTTATTTAAATACCATAAGCATACTAAAGACACTTACATGGCAAATAAAATATATATCTTGAATTTTCTGGGAATAATATTTGAAGTTAACTTCAATCGGAAAGAATTTTGTATAACTGGTAACGTTAAGCGATAGACGAAAACTACAAAAGAAATGTAGATCTCTTTAAAACACACAATTTTTTTGTTGCATCAGCCATTTCCGAGATATCGGTCATTAATGGTTCCAATTGTTCAATACTTAGCTATTCTTCTACAGTCCTGTCGATTTTCAGCTGTTTCTCGCGATGTCATGGAAACAGTGTAGAATTTTAAGGCCAGCATATAGCGTCCAGTTGTTAAACATTTGACTATCGCTGTTCTCTTTGTATCTATAACGATATGTGTAATGTAGCTATTTCCGGAAAGGTTTATTTCGATTAAAATGAAGTAGATTAGGAAAATAAACTTTCGTGAGAATAATTTGTATACCCACTAATAAGCGATAGAGGGTAGAGATGTAACACATCAGATTTTTAAATTAACTGACATACCACGGATCTCAAGCTCCAAAAATTTTACTAAATAAGTTCACAAGATCCTACTGATGACCACCATGAATTAAATGCTATTATTTCCATTACACTGCTTATTCCGGGGCAGAGTAGTAGTGAAAACAGGAGAAGCTTGGCAATTCAACAGTAACCAAGAATGATTAATAAACCAATACATCCACAGTGTTTGACAACTATGCCCTTGCACAGAATATACATAACATTTTGAGTTGCTGATATATACGTCAACTTGCCAAGCGATTTTGTAGCTCTTTCCCATCTCGAACCTCCTCCTGTGATCGCTGTAAAAGGTCGAGAAAAATATTAACTCCATCTCACAGCAGTACGTATAGGCACTCAGCTCTCAGACGTTCTCTGGTGCGGTATTCACAACACACTAGGACCACGAAACGTGCGATAAATGTACGGCATAACAATAAGAAACACAAAGCTGAAAAAGGACGATGTGTTTTCATTAGCAAATATCAGTATGCTTGTGCTCCCGATCTGTCATTACTTTAGGGGGATGATAATTACACAGGAGCGCCTTTCAGCCGATGTACTGTCTCATTGAGGCCTTATTCACCATTTAGAATCGAACTTGTCGATAGTTTTAAGGCATGGTGCTCAAACACTAATAACTGATGGCTTTGTTTTCTCCTACATTCATATTCCTATAATCTCTGCTTCGGTTCGACTAAGAGTCTAGGAAGCCTTATCATGCATTTTCCCGTTCACTGTTGGCGGTTGCCACAGACTTTAAAAATGAGGCTCTAGTTCCCGAGATCGCGGGTTCAAACCCGGCGGAGGGTGGTGGATTTTTTCGGACGTAAAAATCCTTAGCATGCCTTCCTTCGGAAGGGAAGTAAAGCCGGTGGTCCTTTGTCGTAGATTTACGGCACGTAAAAGAAGCTCAAGCCTGATAAAGAGGCCTCTGAGCAAAATTACCGGTCTTTCACGCCCAATATAGAATGGGACGTTAAGGACCACAGCAGTTAAAGAGCGTCCATAAATAAAACTCAGTTGAATTTTAATTTTTAAAAAATGACGAGATTTGGTGATCTTCGAATCCAAAGTATAAAGGAAGCAGTACAAGCTCTAACCCCGCATAACACAAGAAACAGGCAAGTCACTTCACTGATTATACTGAAAGTACACACAAAAAGGGCAACGTTTTTCAATTGTAATTATCTTGGCGAATCCCCTCGTTTATATATGTTCTTAGGTAATTTAATTGAGCTTTTAAAGTCATGCTTGTAGCCATTAGATAACTATTTAACAAGCATCCGTTAACCTCAATTAAATAACGAAAACTATCAGCACTCTTGCTATTACTGAAGATAATTTACGCATCAATAAAACTACACGCCTTTTATTTAGGAAGTTCTTGCAAAGTCGCGGTGCCATATGCACACATTTATGCTCCTATATCGTTCATATTTATAATGCAACGATAAAAATCCTGGTGAAACAAATGCATGCTATACAACTTCATTAAAAGCATAATACTAACATATTTTGTAGGGCAAACTTGAATAGCACAACCACTGTAAAGTTTTTCTTGTCGGTTCCTTCGGGAACATCTGCGGCGTCACATGATATGAGCCCAGTGGTACTCCAAACAGTTAGGGCGGTAGAAGGCCATGCTCAATTAGAGCATCAAGTTTTGTGAATGGAACGCTTGGGCTTGAGTCAACAGGGAAGTTGACCTATGAACCGAAGCACCACACAATTCCGCTGACGAGCATCCAAGCAGACTCAATTACATAACCTCGAAGTTTCATCACTGGCGTTCACATCCGGCAATCAACACGAATGAGCTTGGCAGACATTGGTTCGATTTCATACTTCCAATTCTCGAGGGATCAATTCCGTTAATTTGCCCAGAAATAAACTGCACGTTTTGCCGAAAGTGCGGATTAAAAGCTCTTTTCATCATACGAGGGCGGATCGAAAAGTAACGCACAATAATTTCTTTTTGCCTTGGTATTGCAGCTGGAATGTTACAATTTCACACAGAAATAGTTTGAAGTTTTCACTGCAGAGGGTATTTTTTGTTTCATGTGCAGCTCTAGCGAGATTAACGAAACTACGCAACAAAGATGACGCGCATGTTACTGTCGTCCACGTGTGAAGAGCAGAGAGGTGTGGTTCGATATTTGTGGGCCAAAAGGCATAAACCGAGTGATATTCACAGGTACATGTGTGGCGTGTATGGGGATGATTGTATGGACCGTAGCAATGGCTCCAGGTGGTGTGCATTCTTCCTAGAGGGCCGTGTGAACCTTGAGACGGCAATTTTGAATGACCGGCGTGTGCAACTGCGAACCTTATTGCAACAGTTCAACATTTCCTATGGTGCAGTGTACGATATTGTTCATTACACGTTGAAATTTCGTAAAGTTGGTGCTCGCTGGTGATAGACAACCACAAGGGCCAGCGAATGATGACGAGCTTGGATCACCTAACGCGGTACACCGCAGAAGGGCATGACCTTCTGAAAGGAATCGTCACCGGTGATGAGTCGTGGGCATACCACTACACGCCCGAAACCAAGCAGGCAAGTATGGAGTGGAAACATGCTGGTTCCCCAGCGAAGAAAAACTTCAAAGTGACTCAATCTGTTAGGAAAGTGCTTGTGACGGTGTTCTGGGATATGCATGGTGTTGTATTGGTGGATTTTGCTGAACATGGGACCACTGTGAATGCTGTAACCTACATGAAAACTTTGGTGAAGTTGCGTCGTGCTCTTCGTGACAAACGCAACATGAATGCTGACGATGTCAAAATTCATGACAATGCTCGCCCCTATGTTGCTGCTGCTGTCCGTCAGAAAATCACCAAATTTGGTTGAGAGGTGCTCCAGCATCCACCATACAGTCTGGACCTTGCACCGGCGGACTTTCATCTGTTTGGTCTCATGAAGAAATTCCTGGCCGGCCAACGCTTTGCGACAGATGTGGAAGTGAAATCAGCAGTCCGCAGATGGCTATACTCCAAGGAAATGGACTTCTACGAACAGGGCATATTGAAACTCACGATCGGAGAAATGTGCTGAGAAACTTGGTGATTATGCCGAAAATTAGGTAAAAGGTGTAGGTTCATTTGTGATTTTTTTATTGCTTTAACCATTAAACTTTTTTGTGAAAAAATTATTGTGCGTTACTTTTCGATCCGCCCTCGTAGATTTCCATTTTCTTTTCTTTTCCTTTAAGCTTCTCTAACATTCATCTATGGCAGGTAGAAGAAATATTGCATTCTAGCAAGAAACTCGGTATTGAGAATTCAGCAGAAATACATCCACCGAGTTCCCTGAACACAAAAGCATGTTTAGAAACTGGTCCGCGCGCACGCGAGCGTGCGTCTAACTGTGAACAGCGTAACTGAAAATGAATAACAAACCTCATATTTAAGTCAATCATCTTTCAAAGGTGCAACACAATATTCTCCGCACCCCAAAACTACCCATTGCAGGAGAAATGTTTCTTCAAAAACGGCTCTAAGATTTTGATTTAATATCAGCTGTTTGAGACACTCACATGAATAAAAGATGTAAAGCTCTCTTCGTTCTCATCGATTTGTGTATAGTTTTGTATAACTGAGAAACCATCAGAGAACACAAAAACGTCTTAAAGTAAAAGTGTAGAACCTATTAAAATACACATCTTATGTACAACCGTCTCCGAAGCATTTTTGGAAATATTCCAGATTGTGTGCTTCTATTTTCCCCAAGTCTAAGTACGCCATGTGATCATTTTTGAAGTTAGTGATTCCTTCTCACCCCCTCCTTGCAATAGTTCACGACTATAATTCAGCTCATTGTTGTTTACGCATGTTCCTACATTGTTTAATTTGAAATCGGTTACAGGCAAACACTTAAGGTGAATAACCGAACGAGATGGCTCCGCGGTAACATGCAAGGCTCCCATTCGGGAGGTCCTGGGCATTTATATTTCATGGTTTACTCTGGTTGCTAAGGCGAATGTTGGGGTAGTTGCTCTTCTACCACGAATTCCCCCCCCATTTCCTATCGTTTCGCTACCCCTTTCATGCTTCAGGTGGACTTAGGGGCTGCAGTGTCGGTCGGTATCGGATAGTTGACGCAGATGTTTGCTCGTTGGAAAGTTCTTCTCGGCCCTGCCAGACGGCAGCCTTCTCTGAGCCGCCTCAAGTAGGTTGAGTTCTCCCCGGTTCCGCCTGAGCAGCCCGCCGGTGTGACGGGTCATGTTTGTCTCTGTAGGCCGGCCAGCCTGCGGTTCCTTCCTACAAAAGACCCGCGTTGTGTCGAGGTGAGAGGTGTTCTCTCCGTTCCTTTATCATAGGTGAATAACGTAACAACGTATAACCTTTTAAATGAATAATACAGTCTACTAGAGCTGCTATACGTGAGTTTGCAATGGGCATATATCTCTTATTCTCACGAGCAAGCAGAAGACAGTAAGGTAAAGTATTACGCAGGGGCGGTTGGTGACTCTGAACTTTGGTGGTTCACAACATTATCCTTGCAATTTGAAATGTTTTAAGTAATAAATACGGAATACGTTTCTCACTATGGGCTGATTAATTTACGCAAATAAACAAGAAATGGGAATTCACAATATATAACACATGTACATTTCATGAAGATGCTACAGATCATTCACGCCATGCTTTGTCCATGTATCTTCACCACCAAACAAAACACAAGGAAAGCAAAACAGGGCGTTTTTAATATCATAACCACACATCCAATCATATTTTTCATATACATCGCTGTTAAAATTCCTGTTAAAACTTCTTGTTTTTGTTTGAACTACCTGAATGATTTTTGGGTATAGTGTGGGCCTGCCAATGCGTTTAATTTCATTCTTTTCCTCCAAGTTTAGCGTTGAAAACGGTTGCATTAAACGAGACTGAATGGAATTCATTGTTTCTCCTTATAGCAACGTTTACCTGTATTTAGCTAAATAAACCACTTTGATTCATAAATTAAAACCCGAAACACACAACACGGCACAAACCACGTGGCATACAGGCAATGTAATTATCAGAGATGCAGTTCAGTAGATAGAAGACCGGAAGTGAGGTAAACTTTTACTGTGAATTCAATAGATGGCTCTGTGTATGGGACGAAACGAAAAGTATTGCTCCTGTTGATCATCCTATTCTATGCTCTCTGACTACTAGGTTAACCAACAACATGCAGCTTATGCCCCTCACTTCCCCCCATACACCTCAGCGCTCCCTTGGTTCGTCATTCCCTATACTTCACCATTATACCAATGTGGGTTGCAGCCGGGAGTGCACTACTTGGCACCTGCAAACAATACAACGCTTGCCAAAGTCCACTCCACAAGATCATGTCAGAATGATAACCGAAATGTATGAATCGTATACGTTATTTACATTAAAGGGAGAGCAAGGACTTTGGTTGTAGCGCAAACGTGCTACCATATTAAGAAGCCGCCCCTGGTATTACGTCATTTTTACAGGGAACATCTGATGTGTTACATTCACTAACTTTCTCCACTTACTCTCCTACTTCTTGTTAATCGATATAAACTTCCATTACACATTTCGTTTTACGTAGAGGAAGGATACAGTAGACTAAAGCGACAGTAATGTTTAAAAAGCGGGTCGCTATGTGATGACTGAAATTTTATGCTCTGCACGACCACGAGAAGAAACAAGAGCACCTTACCACTTGGAAAAAGTATTTGAAAATTAGAACCAGTAATTAAAGAATATCTCGGAAATGGTTAGCGTCATAAAATGTTTAACGAGATCTACAGTTCTTGTGTATAAGATTCTGTCTATCTGTTACAGTTTACTGATTATGCAAAAGTCATTCAGAATGAAGAGGACTTCATAGGCAAATCAAGATATACATTTTATTTGCAATGCAGATATCTTTAACATATGGTCCTGTAATCAAAACCCTTAAGAGGCATTTTCGAGAAAATAAAAAATAACGAAATATTTTCCCGGTACACCCTAATTTGATATGGGAGCATTTTCTTATCGCATCCTTGAAGGATGCTGTTTGGTATTTAACCAGCTTTTCGTTTTTGAGTTATGGCGTTCACAGACACACACACGCCTTTTTTATTTTTTTAATTTTCTCTTGGATTTAGGGGACCTAAAAACGTGGGCTTCCAATTAAACAACCTTCTTGTCGATAGTTTGTGTGGAATACAAAACTTCTGCTTGCTATAGTAAGGTAGTAGGGAAAGCAAGGGAGCAAGTTGATATCAAATGATAAATAACTCTTCGTACCGAACAGAACCCAAAGAGCCCACAAGAATATAAACTTGCCATTATATCTCGTATAAGTGAACAACATATTTTACTCCTTATGGTAAAAGAAAGAAAGAAAAGAATACCTCTTGATGGGATGTTTGACTGGTCGGTACTGGACTGGACTAGTGAACGGAGGAGACACCTAGCAAGTCGACTCTCAAGGGATCTATTGTGCATACACTCTCGGGAGGAAAGGATGAGGTGAGGGAACCGCAGGCGACACACGGGTTGCAGAGCGAATACGGAGCAAGTGGGCAGAGTCGCACAGAGTTCCCTAACAGTTCCAGGCTTCCGGGTACATTTCCAAAGCGAAAAGATCTGCGCTACCGACAGGAATCAGCCTGAAACTAGAAAGGGAAATTAAATGAGAGGAAATGGGAGAGAGAGGAGAGCCGTGGTAGAATACACCACACCAGCATTCGCCTTTGTCAATCAGGGAAAACCCGAAAAACCCATGGTGAGAGTAGGCGGCCATCGGGAATGGAACCCGGAACCTCCAGAATACGAGCCCCACACGTCACCGCAGTACTTGTTGGATGTTTTGACTATACTTTGCGTCCGTTTAAAACTCATCAACACCGAAATAAACTGCATCATAAGTTCAAAAGTCCCCCCCCCCACTAGTTCTTTTAACCACATCGGTCTTATCGGCGGTCTTTCCTTGGAACTTGTTGCTTATTGGCAATGGTGTTAACTCGTGTTCTCTTGTCGTTGGGTTTCTTACACTTTTTGGGGTTTTAATCATTCATACTCCCAGACTCTGGGGAGGATAGGGAATAATCTTGGCTAGAGAAAATATTCCCAACCGGAAATTGAACCCGGGACCCCTGTACAGCAGGCAGGTGCTCTACCGACTGAGCTACGGGGTCAGGCAAGAGGTTTTTGTCAAAACGCCTCAAGTTGAAAAATCTTACTTCGGCACAAATACATTCTTTTGCTACTGTCTGTTGTCGAGAAGGGCTACTTGGCCGATGGCAATAATACCTATTGAACTCAAATTCTTGACGTGATGCTTTATGCTTTGTTTCAAATTATTTTGGTTTTAGCGAAAGCATCAGCAAATTACACTCAAAATTTGCGACGATAAAGGTTTCAAGTTCTGCTAAAGAGAAAAGCAGATAAGAATATGGCATGCCAACCAACCACATGAGAGCTGAAGGAGTAGCGTAACGATCGATAGAAGCTGCAGATCCTATGGGACATGACAGGACTCATCCCTACAGGTGTGCGACTTGTCAGGAGAGTCCTGGGGGACGTGAGTGGAGCTGGGGACAACAAATTCAATGAAACGTTCTCTTGCGGATAGTAGCAGCATTTCATATCGACGTAAGAACCGTTTCAAGTTTTCCGCACTTAACTTCTCTTTCTGGAAGTGGATTTGATTAAACTCGTACGTGAGAAGCTCTCTTGATCAGTTCTGCAGAGCAGCGGGGCAGGTTCAAACCTTATTTTTACTCTCAAGCGATACTCAAACAACGGAGTATGGTAATTAGCTAATTGTCTATCAAATGTTTACACATTACTTCCTGGCATTCTAGCATAGCTTATTTGGCGGTTAAAAAATTTGGGAGTTTAAGCAATGTATCGGTGAAATTTTGTTCATTTTTTATGACATATACATATTTATAAGTTGTTCTTTCATATCACAATTGTTTTTCTTTTAATATCAACAATTTTTAAAGCTATTTAATTGGTCCTTTGCCATTTAGGTTAAGCACCGCATTGAGCTTTAAGCTCCAGCTTTCTCAATTCCTTCTTTTCAGCATTTTTCACCATTCAAAATGCTCCTGGGGTCACGGTTTATAACTTATCAGCTTACAATTTTAAGGATAGCTTCAGAAATTACGGATTTAAAACTTGTGGGGTACAAATTAAAAGTATTAAATATTTTAGTTGAAATTCATTGTTTGGCATAACTCACATTGAAAAAGTTAAAGAAATCAATTAAAATTAAGAAATGCCTACACAAAAATTTGTTCAAGTTTGTATCCTAAGCTCAAATTAAAAATTTGGAAGCGATACATAAACAGAAGATCTAAAGAGCTTTTCATATTACCATATCGAAAAGTTATTAATTACAGATAAAAAATAATATATTCACAACGGATTTAGCTGGTTGAAGTGTGCACTTCTCAGTATATGGTAAAAACGTCAAAGCAATCAGATGAAAACTGTAGATTTTTGGATTTTCACAGATGCATTGCCTTAAACCTATAAGGTGCTATAATAAACCAATATCCCAGCTGAAAATTTGTAAGACTTCCAACGCCAGGACGGGATTCCCGCCGAAGCTCCACCGTGAGCAAAGCACACCGAATGTGTATTAAACTTCTGAGTTAAGATTCAACGTTTCAACACCCTATATAAACCATTGAAATATTCCTAACCTTAATCTACACACGTCTGGTGTTAAAAGACAATTACAACAGCATTTTCCTGTAATTGCATTAGACATACAATTAGTTTTAAATTAATTAAGTTGAAAACTTCGATTTTTCAGTTTGCGAGAAAACCTAAGAAAATATGAAAAAGTCAAGTAGTATTCTCTAGTATTATAATAGGTAGAGGAAAAATTGCATTTCCCGAAAATACTATATCGAGATTTTACTGAAACCTTTTTTATAAAAAGGCCCGCACCCGCGCAAGTGTGAACAGCATAACAGCAAAAAGGGGAAGTAGGATAAATACCAAACTTGGTATTAAAGTCGCAAGGATGTAACACGAGGAGTTTCAAGAAAATACCTTAACTACCCCATAATAGAACATTTTTTGTTATTTTATATATTCTCAAAAAACGGCTCTTAACGATTTGGATTAGAATACTGTGTGTTTAAAATATTTACATGACAGATTAAACGTATATCTTGAATTTTCTGGGAATGCCCCGTGAAGAACTCTTCATTCTGTGTGAATTCCCCACAAGTTTGTATAACAGGGAAAAGCTTACCACAAAAAAGTAAATTTCTTTTAAACACACAATTAATTTCAAATAATGTTTTGGCCTCAGCCATTTTTGAGATATTCATTGTTATTCATTTGAATTGTTCAATACTTTCGTCATTTTCTGAAGTGGTCACCATTCAATTGTTTCTCGTGATGTCATGGAAAGAGCATGGAGCTTCAACGCCAGCTTATGAAGATCTGGCTATCGTTTCAGTCTCCTGTACCTCGCTTCTAAGGATGTAAGATCTCAATAAATAATTATAAAGCAATAGTATAAAATGAAACGTTAACTTCGGTATTCCTACAGCAAAGTCGCATTTTTGTGTTACCTGAGCACATTTCATTTTTTCCAGAAAGCAAACTGTGCTGAACATTTTAGTGTGTATACTTTAGCCCAATGAAATTGTGAGGAAGCCATTAAACCTTCTCCATCCAGTGCAGCGAACACTCATATAATTTCAGTTTTTTACCCAGTGGCTTCACGTAGTCATTATTTTAATTGTTCATCCAATGGGAATTCCAGCCAGCTTTAATTTTTACAGTTCTGAACCTGTTTCAGAAATGTTCTTCCGAAACGTTCCGTCATTCATTTTTTAGGGTTCAGTTGTGTCTATAATGTAGATCGGAAAGTACTTCCAGTATATTGCGCTCTAGCACATTGATGTGTATTGTTGCATAGGGAGGGGGTGGAGTATACGGTCAGAAAAACTTTTAAAAATCCTATGACACGCTTTATCTCTACAGTTGACAACAGCAATACCAATAACAAAATAAACAGACAAAAGCTGTTGGCGAGTACAAGGGCTTCCTTTTATTCGAAGCGCGAGGACCACATCGATTGTTCGTTCGATTCCTATCGCTTTTGCCATTATCGAATTGGTTTATCTGCAGAGCCGCTAGAACGCCTTCTCTGCCTGTCTGTCTACTACGTACTTCTGTTAAGTAGAGGAATTATTGTAATCCACGCACAACATTCTATGTCATATTTCAACTGAAATACATGTTTTGAGGCCCCTGAACCCATATAAAGCATTTTTTTAGGAAAATGTCCGTGTGCATGCCGGTCTGTGAACAGTATCTCCCAAAGATGCGATACGAAGATTTTCAAGAAAGCGCCCCACTCCAAACTGCGCTTTAAATGGAAAAATTACCGATATTTTTTATTTTCTCAAAAATAGGAGTAACATTCTGATTAAAATACAACATACAAAAATATTTACATGACCGTTAAAATTAATGTAGTGGGAATGGCCTGCGAAGTCCTCTTCATTCGGAAACAATTTTGTATGGTTTTGTATAACTGGTAAAAGAAATGCAGAATTCTTTAAAATACACAATTTATTTCAAGTAAATTTTGTCGCATCAGGCTTTCCGGGATATCCCGTTATTATTGTGTCATTTTAAACTGCTGTCCCTATTCAGTTGTCATGGTGCCATATAAAGAGAATGGCATTTCAAGGCCAGCATAAGGCCACTCGCTTTGAAACATCTGCCTATCGATTCGGTTTCCTTTAACCCCCTTGTACCTCCAACGGAATGTGTATGAAACTATTTCTGCAAATGTTTATCTTGGTTGGCAAGAAGCAGAGAGAAAAATAACGTTTTGTAAGAATAGTTTTCAGAAGTTATATAAAAATAAGAAATAGCGGATAGAAAAAGTGATGTGAATGTCACTGTATTATTCCTATGACGTTCCCGGGTCTGTGTTTAGCCGTCGGCAAACGATCATTTGCTTAGATGTTGTATATAAGGAAGTGTTGTGTTGAAATTGCTTCCGAGAAACAGGGGCCTGGTTTTCTTGACTTGTAAGGTCAATGCTCGTCAACAGCTGACAACTTGAACCGTTTAGGAAAGCCTGCCTTAGACTCCACAGCGCTTTTATTACCTGCGGCAATGTCACTTTTAGTAGCATTACAAAAATATAGTTATATGTATATATAAGTTTTCATGGGCAATGTTCCGCAACTTTTAACTTCTTAAATTTCTCGGGCTGTTATGCCGTGGTCTTTACGCAAAGGGGAAAAATCGGGGAAAATTGCGCAAAAATGGCCAACAATTGAATGTTTGACTTTTAACATATTATTAAGTCAATTCTTTAAGAACTTTTTCACGCAAAAGTATTTGCTATCCGTGTGAAACTGAGTGAAGTATGTGACGATTTAAACAACTAATTGTGAACCGGAGAGGATTCGGCACCGATCCAAGAATGAGGATATTGTATCGATGCCCCGGGAGGGAGAGATAAGGTGCAAGGGAGACACCGGGCGGCCGGAACGAGTGACAGCACAGCAATGACAGGGTCCCTATAGTTTCCAGATTGAGACGCCACGGCAGTCGGACAAGCAGAACGGGGACCCCACCCCACACAGGGTACAGCGAACTAGCGAAAGCCGTGGGACGGAAAAAGTGCACAGAGAGCATTCTTTTCCCCTGCCCACGCTGCACCGAAACACCATCGCCCACACTTCCAACTTTGAAACAGACCAAACGGGTGAAGGATAAATGCAATTATTAATGGAATTAAATGGGGGGGCAGGAAATTCGGGGGATGGAAGAAACCACTTCAGCATTCGCCTGGCAACCCGGGAAAACGACCCATGGGTCAGAAAGAGCTGTCGCCGGGAATCGAGCCTGGGACCTCCCGAATGCGGAACACAGACGTTACCGCCTGAGGCATCCCATACAATTTTGAAGTTATTGGAGAGAAATTTTGGAAATAATTTCTGCAATACAACATGTTAACTAAACCTTGCTATGCAGTTATTAATGTATTATATAATCATGCTATCAACGTTTAATTACATCTTTTTTGCAAAAATTAAACCTGATAATTGAACAAAAGTATATTCAAGAACGTGATTAATTTTAAAAGTATAAACATTGCACCGTAATGAGCATTTATTTGTGACATAGCTTCAATCTGTATTTTAAAATGCATAAATCAGAAACGGTTTATCTTGTAAACATGAAAGTTTGCAACAACACTTCTTTATACATGCTTACGCTCAGTCTAGTACTTTAGGGTTTGAACAAATCAGAGATCGGTTCCCTTAAAATATTTTCACTTGACGTTTCGTCGCTGCCTATGGGGGACATCTTCAGAGACGTCACCACCAAGTCGCTTCTCTCTAGACTGAAAACGTGTTTACTTGTGCACTACGCGGCGCACGCCCTGTTTGCCCCACCCTACACTCACAGAAACATATCAACACTCAGCAAGTGTAAACGAGACAAGTAATGTCTGTATAAAATGCATATGAATATGGGCACTACATTTTGTAAATAGTGATACACAAAATTGTATAAAAGCCAAAGAAAGAAGGCCAAAGTCATAAACATAATTATTGAGATATCGCTACGAGGAAATATATCAAACCATACCGTAGACAGCTCTCCGACGGATAAAGCAATAAAAGGACTAGATATCTTACAAAACTTCGATTGTTTTTCAGGAAACAGATACAATATTTCAACCAGAGAACGAAATCCTTATATAATCAATTATAGTTTTCTCTCAGCCACGTTCAAAATGACAAACGAGGAATACATCTTCGCAGAACCAACAGTGACCGGCAGATCGTACCCTGGAAACGCTGGTTTTCTAACAGGACGGCGCCCACTCATTTCCCATGAATCGTTTACGAGTAGCTATATGTCATATTTCTACTCAAAGCGCGTTTGCGTTCCACGTTTTTCGGATTTCTCTCTTTTTCGCGTGGGGATACATTAAGTTTTAGTTAAACAGGCTTAGATCGACTCCATTGGACATCTAAAGGAACGCATCCGGCGAGCAGTGCTCAACACATCTGTAATGCTAGAAAAGGTGTTTTGAGCAGCGCTGCAGTGAAGCTACAGGATGGTTATGTGGAACGTGACTAGGAAAGCGCTGCTTGGGTGGATTATGTTTTACTACAGAGCTTTCACGTAAAAACTCTCCCGCACGCACGTTGTCTTGGTTCTCGGCGGTTGGGCGTGTCGCGGCCGCCCGAGAACCTAAATTATGTATAAAATATTACCTCATACAAATGTCCCCTTCGAGAAAACACATTCAGATTGACACGTTTGATTTCGGTCACTGTAATGTTTCTGATGTAATTTGTAACATTTTCCTCCATTGTGTGAGGGTTTATTTTATAAACGCTATACTTCAGGCAACCCCACAGGTAAAAATCACACACTGTTAAATCTGGTGAGCGAGAGGGCCTACACTGGCACCTTCAAACACTTCCTTAATTTTATTCATCGACTCTGGAGCTGTATAAGCAGTTGCAGAATCCTGTTGAAACCACCTACGATTTCTCTTTTTCTGTAAGCCGCTGAAAAAATGGGGTCAAAATGTCCCTTCTGTGCCTCTCTGCATCTATTGTACCGTAAACACCCCCCCTATAATACGCTTTGCGCGACTTGAAGAAAACAATGGGTAGCGACGCTCGCAGCTGCCGAGAATCAAAACACCACGCATGCGGAATATCTTTTACGTGAAAGCTCCGTATGTGTTAAGGATTTCATTCAATGCATTCCTTTGAAACTAATATATCTTTTTCTCAAAAAAAAAGAAGATCGAAACGTTATAATCGCCCAACAGCAATACGAATTTGCACAATGACAGTAACTGTAAAATAGGGCTGGTACCCACAAGCAGCAAGAGTATACAAACTTGAGTGTTTCTTTACAGTGAAGTTTGTAGTAGTAGTAAAGTAGTAATAGCGGTTTGAGTGGCGCAAAACTGCGGCGGTCATCAGCGCCACCCTCTGGCTATAAATTTATTCAAGTCAGTACATCAATACAATAAAAACAAAACAAGTACAAGTTAAGCAACTCAGATTACAGAAGCAGCTCTGGTTATATAGATAATCACATTCTGGTACAAAACCAATACAGCCAGAGCATTCACAGAGAGAAACACCAGGATTACAAAAATAGAAATAGTAAATCAACAAATACAAAACCTAAGCAATAGAAATCTCACAGATTATGGTAAATAAGAACTAACCCTGAGCAAATGTAAACGTACAATGCAATTCTACACAGTTATAAAAACAATAACACAGCAGAAACTTCCTTCCTTAATAATCCAATTAATTCCAATCACAAACTGTCCATGCAAGGCACCAACCTCGACACCTAGTTCAAGTAACACTTGCCTCCCCGCCACTCCAGCACCAAAATCACCCAAGAACATCAACGTATCCATAAACTCCTTCACCACACTCTCCTTCCAAACTCTCACGAAAACTCTTCCCTGTCAACTTGCCCTTTCCTCCACAGATGCATACACAGAAAGTATAGTCACATTTCGAAATTGGACCTTAAGTCTATTTTACACATCCTTCATTAACTGGGTCCAACTCTATTAGGCTCTTCTTTATTCCCTTTGCGATAGTAAATCCTATCCTGTGTAGTCCAGGCTCAGTTGATCCACAATACAATAATGTGTAATCCTGTTTATCTATTTTTCCTTTTCCACTCCAACTTTTTTCTTGCAACACTACTGTCCAGCCAATACCTTAAAAGTTATTTGCCACTTCTTTCATTTTTCAGGTCATAACATAGCTTGAACATTCCAAGTCGCCAACAACAAACCATCCTTCTTAACAAGGTTTTTATAAGTGGGGTTGAGAGCCCCATGCTTAACCCCCAACCTGGAGGACCAGGTCTCCTTATTTCTGACCCCAGGAGACAGGGTGGACTGGTTATACCCCCAGACACTGGGTGGCTCAGGTACCTCGGGGCCGCCACTCCCGTACTCACCAAGGTGAGCCCCTGAGGGCAGTGAAGTTTGTTTTCTGCACAAGGCATAATGTCAGTTTCCGATGCGCGCATCATTAGGCATATTCGGTTTACGCTCACTGCTGACGAAAATTCAACTTTTCCTTCTAAGTCCCTTTGCGCTTGATGTGAATACAACAAAACATCCCAGCGTGATTATTTAATGAGTGGCAAACAACATAGGACAGTCAACCTTTGACTGTAAGGCTTCTAACATCGAACGTAAGGAAGTTTCTCAAAATAGCGCCAAAGCTACAATTATAACAACAAAAAATTAAACTTTTATTTATGGACGCTCTTTAACTACTATGGTTCTTAAGAGTCCCATTCTATATTGGGCGTGAAAGACCGGTAATTTTGCTCAGAGGCCTCTTTATCGGGCTTGAGGTTCTTTTACGTGCCGTAAATCTACGACACGGGACCACCGGCTTTACTTCCCTTCCGAAGGAACCCATGCTAAGGATTTTTACGCTCGAGAAAATCCATCATCCTCCACCGGGTTTGAACCCGCGACCTCGGGAACTAGGCTACAGTTAAGGATACTTAATTCCTATTAGGTTTCAGAAGCTTTGACACTCAATCCCAGTCCTTCATTAGCCGGTGCTATCAGATCCTCACATTCGATTTTCCGACTAATAGACCTAATGTATTAGCCTCTCAACGAGTTTATTGCCGCGAGGGAGACACAAAGGTAATTAAATAATCTGACAGCAAACGAGAAACTTCAATTAGAAACTCCTACAAAGAAATTAGCAAGAGGCAATTCCGAATCACAAAACGGATAAAAACTGTATATTATTAACTCCAATTTCAGTAGCGTGCCTGAAATAATTTTATTCATGCCGCAATAGAAGAGTTTTCGATAACTTTGAAGACAAATCATTGGATTTAAACTCTACAGTAGATATTTCGCAAGTAAGGAATGGGTTTAACAGTCGAGAAACGAAATCCTTAATCCTTTCTAGTGCAAACGTAAAAAAAAAGCTTATCCCAAAGGAAACCACAGATTTCCTTGAAGAAAGCTCCGTATTTCACAAAATCATAACCATGGAGGTAGGCAACATAAACGCTTATTTTGGATATACCACTTGTCTGAGGAGTAACTAGTCAATTGCAATGAATGCCGCTCTAAACAAATACGTCCAGGCCCTCAGTCGTATCATGAGACAGCCTTAGTGTTTCAGTATCCTACATTTCTGCCTAAAAATACGATTTTCTTCGTACACTCCCTCGCATATCTTTCGTCCGATTAGACTGTGGCTATTCGAGGCGAGTACTGAGCGGATATAAAATAACGTGTAGTGAGAAAAAGTGGTTTACGGGATGCAGTAGTTTAAAACAAAGTTTGTAGTGAGAAAAATCATGCTGTACAACTTAAAATGATAACTAGAATACTTTTATCAGCAGCGCAACAATGAGTCAAGGGATTGTGTACCCTGTATTCGCACTTTGAAAAGATTCGTCGACGTATGTTCATACTTTAAACAATTGCACATCTGAAATTTGCTGAAAATCTCGTAAGAGAGATTACACCTCCTCAAGAAATATTTAAGGGATGTAATTTCAAAGTTTATTTTCCCTTTTTTCAATGTAAATGCTTACCTTTATGAGAAATAACCAACCGAGGAATTAATTTTGCATTCTAAAATTCGAGTTTTTGAAAAAATAAATCCGCACTTCTGTTCATTCAAAATTTACCTTTTGTGCCGTGAAGGGTTTTTCGGTTATTGATCTTTAAAGCAAAAAGGAGTAGGAAAGCAAAAAAGTTACGATAATCTTTTACAAAATTGTTTTCTTTTGCACTAAAACTAGCATAAAACGTTATATGACAAACTTATGTGCTGTGATATGATAAATGACAAGTATATTTAAAATAAAGAGTATTTTTAAACTTTCACGTGTGAAACATTTGGTATAAGACATTAAAATTCATTTTTGAAACCCAGTAACTTGAAAACTAAAAACCAATATATAAAGGAAATTTAAACCGTTCCTTATTTACCTAAAACAATTAAGATTAAATTGTCAGGCAAATGGATTAAAAGCTTTAGAAAATAGCATTCTGCATATGTGGATTTACAGAGTTTATAGATACACAGACCTATCTGTTCAGCGACTTTTAATACAGCTATTTCAATTCAAATATTCAATTACGGGGATAAAAAAGACTATAATTTGAAGAAGTCAATACCAACTTTTTTGGGGGGAGGGGGTTAAAGGCATTTAGGCGGGAAGTAGGTGGGGTTCCGCCTCAGCACCCATTATTTGCGTGCTACTACGGATTGCAGGAGCGCGTAAGGGATATGTACCAGAACCCATTCACGACCAAAGCCCTGGGGGTTAAAAGGTAAACTTTATTGAAAATAATTACTCTACACTTTCGTGTTTGGGGGCGTCAAGAGAGATCATCAGGTCTGTTGGAACAAGTCAGCAGTTTCTATTTTTGTATAAGTTTTTCAGTTTGCAAGGTTGGTGATGAGAATATCGCAACTTCAGACATATTTGCTGGCATTTCTCGAGGATTGTAAACACAGCCTTATCTAAGCTGGACGGTTACTTTGCACTTTAGCCATATTGAATCACCCATATCGACCGCGGCCCCCACCCACGCAACATAAATCAGCTTAGCACCCAAGAAAATGGAAATTTATGGAGAAATTTAATAAGCTTGCAGGTAGCCGGCGCATTACTCGTAATGTTGAAATGCTGGAAGGCCTCTTCGCGCTGAATAACGGAGGATTAATTCCTTTAATCCAAATAAACATGAAACATGGCCCGGGGCTTTCAACCAGCGCTGTGTACACAGAGGGAGGAAAAATCTTAATATCATTATTCTACTTTGTAAGCATGAAGTATTGTTTTAGGAAATAATTTATCGCTGGGATAGCACCACTATTAAACACGTAACTGATACAGCTGATTACCACATTCTTAATCCATAGCAGCACAAGTAACTGGATTCTCTGCAAATACTGAAATTTGTTTATTAATTTCCCAAGCATTAAAGGTCTATAGCTACGGTTTGTACAGTCAGATTGACAGAAAGGGAAAGAAAATTGCAATAACACAGTGAAGACGTTTACTGAATTATTTATAGAAACACTATAAAACATCTGGTTTCAGTTTTTATAACTTATTTGCAGTAACACCTTAGAACTTTACTTGTATACCATGTCTAAATATCTTCTATGCGAGGTAATGTTGATTTTGAGTACGAGAGTGCCTAATAATCTCCTAAACTTAGGCCATTTTCTTTCTAACTGCTGTTGACAATATGTGTGTACTTGATAAGTACTTAATTCACATCCAGCCTGAAGATGGGTATCAACGTGTAGTTTATAGTAAAATAAAACAATAAATCGTTGGCGCTACAGCAAAGGGTCTGGGCCTACCAACTCGGGGAGGTGATGTGGCCAGCATCACGCATCCTTCAGTCGGAAAGTTGGCTTACGAGGCCAGGACTGCTGCCTATTGCAGCTCCTCACTTTCCTCAAGATGCTGCGTGGGCACAGGGTCTACACCGGGACTTAAAATCCGCACCCTCAGGGGTGGGATCGAACCCGGACAGTGTAGTGTATAACATCGGATAGAAAGCTGATGCAGTTCTCAGTGATACGGTAATATCGAGCCATCAAGTATGTGTGTGTGTGTGTGTGTTACATTCACATGACTTCAGTGTCTACTATCGTTTATTTTTATACAGCTTCTATAAGCTATTCTTACAAACGCTTATTTTTCTATGTACCTAATAGAAACGAGATAAACATTTGCAGAAATAGTTTAGGAACACATTTCGTTCTAGGTGCGAGAGGGATAGAGAAAATCGAATCGATAGTCAGAGATTTAAAAGCGAGAGCACCTTAAAGAATTACAAAGTACTGAAAAACTCAAACCAATGATGTCACACAAACGTTATTTGAAATAAACTGTGTTTTTAAAGAGATCTACATGTTTTGAGTAGTCTTATGGCTTACCCGTTATGAAGATTATACAAAATTCCTTCCAACGAAGCGGACTTTGCAGGTTGTTCCCAGAAAACTCAGGATATATATTCTATTTGTTATGTAAACATCTCAAATATATTATATTTTAATAAAAATCGTTAATAGCCATTTTGAGAGAATAAAAAATCGCCAACATTTTTCCATTGAAAGGTAGTTTGGGGTCGGACGATTTTCTGAGAATCTTCGTGTCCCATCTTTGGGTGATGATGAATACACCGGAGTTTGGTATTTATCGAATATTTCGTTATAGAAAATCTCTCTCATACACACACAGATACACGGACGTTTTTATACAAATGCTTTTTATGAACTCAGTGGGCCTCAAAACATATATTTGCGGTGAAATCTAGGCATCGAAGTTTTGGGTGGAATGGAATATTTTCTCTTACCTACTATAGATAGGTAGGAGGAGAGGAGGTAAACATTATCTGCTGCTGTAACCAGAGACAGCTAAGGCATATCTGTCGTTCACTTTGCATAACTTCAAAAATAAAAGGGTGATAATGCACATAGTTAAATATCCGAACGTCAAATTTACGCAATTTAGTGATACGTTTGGTTCTCAACTGAAGTTAGCAAAGGAGTCGTCGCGCTTGCTTTCTTTCTTTGCCGGAGTAATCTCCTCCTTAATGACTTAAACCCGCCAAATACCTTTGCTAGACGCCTGTTAAGCGGCGAAGAAAGGAAATTAAGTGAAGAAATAAATGATAGAAAAACGGTTGACCTGGGATTTGAAACCAGGACTTCCCAAATGTGAACCGAAAGTTCACCTGAGTTAAATTGCTCAGTATTAATTGGTCATTCCAAGGAAGTCTATAATGAAAACGTATCATTGTTCATACGCAGTTTAGATAAAAAAAACGCTTATAGAAGCGCGTAAACTAGTTAAACTATGTTGCAGATATGTTATAGGTTAAAATAAACACAATATCATGTTATCACAATGAGCTATTGCACCGTTGATTAATGTACGAACTTTAATAATGAAAATATCAACTCAAATATTGTTACTTTGAAAACTCAAACGCAGTTACCCAGCGCAGCGAAATAAGATATTTGTAACATACTCATTGTTATACATTTTGGTAGGATTCCTTTGGAGAGCAAACTGTAATCTGAATATGCAAATATTTTGCAACTATATTTAATTTTATACGAAAGGGACAGTTTGCAATAAAGTATTTATAACATGTTATAGTTTCTCGGCGGTGAATTCCTTTGGAGAGCAAAGTGTAATCTGAATATACAAATATTTTGCGACTATATTTAATTTTATACGAAAGGGACAGTTTGCAAACGTTTGTCTTTGTAACAATGTCTACAATTTAAGCGATAAAATTAGACTGTTTCAGTGGAACCACAGTGCTATTTGCTAACAGATGTTTCTCTGTTTTAGCATGCTCATTACATTTCCACTTGGTGACTTTATTATTGAGGGGAACGCAAGAGATTACATTTTTAGCTTGCATAGCTATAAAAAAGGTATATCTCTGACGATGGATGGCAATTTTCCGTTCGGAAGAGCTTCTTTATAGCTTCACATAAAAATATCTGAAAAACATAGGCAGCATCCGCACGACGATTATAGATTATCAGCTGTGACGTTGCGCTTGTGTTTCACCGAAAAACACTTAACATGGTCACGGGAACTGCTATTATGTGAAACAAATGTTCATTGCATATTCAGTTGTGTGTTTTAACATGGGTTCGTCGGTTTCCTATCAATTAATAACTAACGACCGGCGCGCTGTGGAAAGGCTACCGTATGAAATTAACCCGAGTTGTTCACCCACAAACAATTAATGCATTAACTTTATACCACATTGCCGATTTTTGTCATAAATTCCAAAATATTCCTCACATGCCCTCGTTACTTTCCAGTTCCCTCGGTCTGCAATAATACGCGGAGATATTTCTACAGCCTGTCATTTGTAAATGCTTGTTTTCCATACACCGGATATACCATGATTGACAGCTCAAACCGAGAAGAGTTCGATGTACGCGACGATAGAAGCAAAATAGTCCAACAAAACATGGGTCCACAAACGAGAAACATTTCGATACATTTAAATCACAAAACGCAATTTGCTTGTGTTCACATGCACGCTGGTGTAAACATTGTATTTCTGAACATATTGTGTACCTATTGGTTCCTTTAAAATATGTAGTTTTTCAGATTATTTACACAAATCCAAGTTTTTAATGCTCTTAAATATTTTCTGAAAGTATTTATTTTAATATTTTTTTTATTTTATATCCGACAGTTTTACTTTAATGAAGTCTTAGAAGAAACTGGATTCTTTTTACAAGAATTAAGACAATTCTGAGCTATTTTAGCAATAAGATTACTTTTTTATCCTGAATATCAACAGCTTCTATAGATGGAAGTGTTTGAAAACCTAGATATTTCAATAATATACTGACGACGCCGAGGTAAACAAACAAGTAAAGAGAATAACGTTTTTAAAGCATTCTGGTGATTATTAGAGACCACTATGATGTTTCAATCATTCAGACTTCAGAAACTAAAGTGAATTATGAAAGTCCAATATACAAAACTCCATTTTTAGCCGTATTTCAGATTTGAGTCCCGAAGGCACAGTTGTCAAACTTTTGGCACCTGCTTAGCAATATGACATATATCTTAAGGTTTCATCTAAGAATAGCACTAGAACGTGTCAAATGATCAAATTTTAAATGTTCTATTTACGAGGGGTGTCCAATAAGTAAGTATCCCTATGTTATAAAAAACATTACACACAATTTATCATGTTGAAATAATTTTTTTAACATCGAAAAATCCTTCTGCTTCTTTTCTACATAGTCGCCAGCTTTTCCAAGCATTTTTGGTAACGTGACACAAATTTTTCCAAACGACTGTTGTACCAAGACGGGTCCTGTGCTCGTAACCAGCTGTTCACTTCTGATTTCACTTCGTCATCGGTGTTTAAGTGATGACCTTTGAGTTGGGAGAATGTGTGAAAATCACTTGGGGCAAGAGCCTGGTGAATATGGAAGATGCGAGAAAACTGGGATAGTTGAATCTTCCGAGCTCCGACTGGGTCATTCGAGCTGTGTGAGGCCGAGCATTGTTATGAAAGAAGAGAACTTTGCGAGACAAAAGTCCAGGACACTTTCTTTTGATGGCATATGTAGCATTACACCGAAGATGAAGTCAAATCAGAAGTGAACAGCACAGGACCCGATGTGCTACAACACTGCTTTGGAAAAACTTATGTCACGTTAGCAAAAGTTCTTGGAAAAAACATGGTAACAATGTAGTGAAGTAACAGAAGAATTATACAATGTTAAACAAATTATTTCAACATGATAAATTGTGTGTAATGTGTTTTATAAAATAAGGAAACTTACTTATTGGACGCCCCTCGTATGATTAAAATAAATTCTGTGATATTTCAGTTTATCGGGTGCTGAAACATTTAAATGAATAATCTTCTGAACCTGAATTTCAATTGAGATTAACCCGGAATTCAGTTCCCTAAACATATGTGCCCTTTTCTGAAAACCTATCAAAGCTACATAGCTGAAATCTCCATACCTTATAAGATAATTTGTTAAACGCATGAACTGGAATTATGTTTTCAGTATGATAGATTTTAAAATACTGAATATTTTAACTCAAAATTTTAAACAACGATTTAAATTTAATTCCATTAGAGAAAAAAATTACAAAACTGTAATATTATTATTATTATTATTATTATTATTTGGTTCAGTAGGGTGAAAACGCATGTCTTAAAATGCAGTAAAAATCCTAACATTCTGTTTCAAGTCCTGACAAATGTTATTTTTTGGAAGTAAATATCTTTTTCACTAAGAGCATGAATTTTTACAAAGAGACAGCTGCACGAATACTGATACTCTGACCTATCAAGTATAGCCAGAAATATGCATGTCACACACCTGAGATTCCCATTATGGAATTCATTAACTCTGCAGGTCGGCAGTTTCTGTGGCTCGGTGATGAATCGTGAAAGAAAGTGTCTGGACTTGGTTTTGTAGCTGCACGCAAGTTACATACACAATACAATCGTGACAGAGTGTACTGCTATTTCTCTTATGCTAGATAATAAAAACTGGCAGAACTAGAAACCTCTGTCATGTCAATAACCGTAACCTGTTGAATAACAATGGGTCGGACAACGGACAGCATTAGAAAATACACAGAAAGTCTATTATAAAAATTACATTTAGAAAAGGTTTTGACGAGTACACGCTCTAGCTGTGATGGAGCTGAAAATAACTAAAATAAATCATCTTCCGAGTATCTCATAATGAACCTATGGTGATTTAACATGACACAATTTTATAAACAATCCATCATACTCAACTAGATCCATCATACTCTAGATTAATACTTCTCGGTTAAATATAGCTTCAACTCACCTCTATGATCAGTTCCCGGTATGTTTTCAGCTCCATTTTGCGTGCAACAGATCCTAAACATGACCAATTAATGATATAATGAATTAAAAACAGCGTTTTGAACTCCAGTGAATCTCTTGACATGAGACCACGAAATTCAAGCAATTATGTGAACGTCCTGGACAGGGATCGAAACTGTCGCCTTCACGGACAAAGCCAGCACTCAACAACGGAGCCACCCAGGATAACGGAAAGCTCTGAAGTTGAAAGTATCCTAGCAATTTGTCCTTCAGGTAATCGAGCTCGAGTCCTCAGGCTGAGAAGAAAAGTTACCTCACGGCAAAAACAGGTTCGCCGTGTAACCGTTCATGCTGGCCCCAAGTTCATTAAAACTTTTCACTCAGGGCAGGATAATCGGTTTTAATTTTAGTGCCCAAGCCCCTTCCATTGAGCGAAACGCGGCTTTGGGGGGTCAGGACAATGTTAACCTTAGAAACGGTGGATGCTAAAGCACTCCGATATCGCATCACAGACGTATTCACTACTGTGGATTCCTTTCAACGAGGCTTTTACAGCAACGCTCACAGAAGTGAAGCCAAGTTGCTTTAGAAAAACCATCAATTGGACTCGGAATCCGTTAATACCTTTTAAACTCCGCTGTTCAATCACTTGAAGTCTGACTTTCTTGCACATTTAACAACTCAGATGCTGGACGTCTACAAGCACCTCTGTACGACCTAGTTTTACTTATTCATCCATTGCACCAGGCTTTGAGCCCGGGCCCAAAATTACTACTTCTTGAAAACGCTGTTTTCTTGTTTATTCCCCACTGCGACAGCTAGATATTGTGAATGAGCGAAGTAAAGGGCCTAAGCGTTAACCAGAAGGTATTGGTAGTAATTCGCTAGTAAATGTATTCATTTTAAGGCCTATACTGCATTGGGAAGCTTCAACATCGCGCCAAAAGTCTATCCAAAGATTTCGCAAAGATTCTAGGCAGATCATGAGAAATCAGTGTTTAGAGCAACTTCATCCTGTATACCAATTGACGGGGCCTCCAAAATCCAGCAGATAGCGAAAGGTGTCGCAGTTCTCAATGGCTGGTGTTATCTTATTTGTTGGGCGCTTATTGTTTAATTATTATTTTTGAATTTGGGTTCTTTGTCCTCCGGCTAGCTATTATAACTTAGTCGAACACGTGTCTCTAAGCAGGGTGTGTAAACGGAAAGGAGTTGTTGCTAAAAGAGAACACTGATAAAAAAAATCTGAATCTAGACTTTTATTGCCGCCACACTTAATAGTTCACATATTTAATCTTTATACACGCCTGACTGAAACTGTGATATTTCTGAATGTAACTACAGTCGTTATAGTTGCCGCGCACCAATTACTTCGCGTACTTCACATTTCTGTAACTAACTCCGACATCTAAAATCCTGTACATACAATAATATTAATTTACACTACAATCACTCTGGCATTCACAGCATGTTATGATATAAAATATTGCCTCAAAGGTTAGGTTAGTTAGCCTGGAGTTACACTATCGGTATGCCTAACAAGCTCCGTCATGTCAGAAGAACCGCGGCAGAACGTGTGCTTTCTCATTTCTTTCAGTATACGCCGGCTTTTCATGATCCGCCTAAGAAACCTTTTCAGCAAAAGTCTGCGACATACATTAAATGAACAACACACAAAAACATAAGAGATGCATTAGAAATATTTATGTCCTTGCCAGTGTTCAGCATCTAAAAGCTTCGTATTGGAGTTTAGTTCTTCCAAGGATGCAACAAGAATATTTTCAAGTAAATCCCCCCACCCCAAAATATCCTTTACATGGAAAAGGTTTCATTACTTTTTATGTTCTCAAAAATGTCTCTAACGATTTGATTAAAATACCAGATATTAGCATGATAAATAAACTGCATTTTATGAATTTTCTGGAAAAATCCTGTGAAGTCCTGTATAATTGGTAAATTCTAAGAGATAGACAAAATTTCATTACACAAAAAGTGTAGACCTCGTTGAAGGACAGAATTTATGTCAAAACAAAACATTTTGTGGCGTTAATCATTCCCGAGGTATTCTTTGCTACTGGTTTGAATTTATAAATACTTGCTTTTTTCAAGTGAGAAGTCGCTATTCGTTTTTTTAGACATCACGTAGCTATCCGGATTTTAAAACTCTGATTTATATAATATACTCCAGAGGTAGAAGCCTGTGTATTTTGTTAGGCTTTTAAAATATGACCGTTAATTTTTAGTACATAAGAGAACCTTGTATTCTGTGCAGTAAAATTTGTAAGAGCCTACTATGCAAAAGCAAAATAATACCATTCCTTTCGCCATAATTGGTGTTGCTGAAATCCCCATTGTTTAGCTAGAACCTGCTAGTTTATTTGTATGAATTAAGAGGCGGTCGTGTCTTTATGCTTCCCTTTTAGGTATAGCGCTTACGTCAATCTGCTGAATGGTGTCATCACTAAAGAAAGTTCGTTGTAAACACGTGTGTTTTCGAATGGTGACACAAACCAACAGTTGCCTGTACTTTTATTTATCAGTTTTAGTTCTGCATACGAGAATGGATGAATAGAGTGGGTTCTGTGTATTCTAACAAAGTCGTAGCTTGTAAAAATATTATTCCTACATACATAGACAAACCAAATTGTAATATCCCGACTACGAATTGGGCATACCAAACTGACACACTCTTATTTGTTAAATAGAAGTTCTCCACCAATTTGTGAAACATGTAAAACAGCATTAACAGTAGTACATATTATACTAACATGTCCAAAATTTGAAAATCAACGTAGTCAGGTTGGTATGCCCAGAAATACTTCTGCAGCACTCAATGATGCAACTTTCATCAAGAAAGTAAATACTTTTCTTAAATTAATTAATATATATCAATATATTTAACCAAATTGTAACCTGTATGTATACATAATGTGTAAGTATTATACTGTAATCCAATAATGTAAGCAACTGTACGTAAAAGGTCGTGATAAAACCTAGGGAGGTTAAAACGACCCTAAATAAAGCTTTTTGGGAAAAAAAACAAAAACATTTTCCCTCCCATTTAGTACGACTTGGGATTGGGGAACCTTAAAGATTTAAAATTTTATGCTTTTCCATTGTTTAAAACTATAACACTATCAAATAGCTAGTCGAAATGTTATTTAAAATAAATATGTCAAGCTTTTGATATTTTATTTGTGTAGGACACTTTCTTAACGTAATCAAATCTTGTGATGCACCCTCGTAACATTCATTCATTGCCTTTTGTAGAAATTTTCCTTTCTTCACTGTCTTCTTTAGTCGTTTTACGAATGTGTTTGTATTCTCTACAAATCCTCTAAGGATGTGATGATAAAAATTAGCATAAAAATGTCTGCTTGGAAAGATGCACAAGTAGAGTGGAAAAGTACTTTCTACGCTTGCATATGATGGTCAACAATAAAATCACAAAATTCTAATTTTTTATCCTGAGGCTTGACAGACATCGTCATACTTCCATGTTGATGAGGATGTGTACGGGACAGCTGACTATTGACTATGGTCAGTGTGCAGCGAATCTAACCTGTAACGAAGGAGGTCAAATAGGAAAGTGGTTGACGCACTGCTTTAGGTTGCCATTTCTTTATGAAGACGTCATTGAAAACTGAACTTTTGAGCAAGCCTTAATGCCTTGCTGTCTGACAATGTTATAATTTTATACAAAGAGGAAAGATGATATTTTTAACCACAACAATCTGTATTAAGGTTGTTCAGCACCAGCCTACAAAATTGTAGGCACTGACATTTCCCATTTCTCCGATATTATGGGAATTCGCAGATTCCTAATATATATTTATATTTCTATCTGCTCACAGCGACTCAAAGAGAGAAGGAGAAGCACCCAAAAGAGGTCTGACGTTTTTATTCACTTTCTTTACCTCTGTAGAGTTTTATAGTTACGTCACATAACAACGGAGTTAAAGTATGCGTTAAGATATTAGGTTGAAGAGAATAAGTTCACTAGGACAGAAAATACACTCCCGATTCATTGGCAGAGGAATTCATCGTAAGGGTGACATGGTCACGTTAAAGGTATCAGTTTCTGTGTACGTACAAATTCGCCCGAAATAACATACGTTTTCCTTGAGCAATCAGATTAACTTCTCTTTCGTAACTAAACTTGAGGACAAACTTATGAAATTAAGTCTGTTTTCTACAAAAATGAACCAATTTTTATGTTGAAGTTAGGTTTTAAAACGCCTACGCTTCTGCTACACTTTTCTAAAGAAGGTTAAATGTTTTCTTTGCATTTGGACTCAATCGATTTTAACATTTCTAAATCATATTATTGATACAAGAAAATAACTTTTATGGGAAATAATTAACACAAATGTAATAAACAAGTGTCTTTTTTTAAAAAAAAACGTTATAATTTAAAGATAAAAATCTCAACTGGTTATGTTAAACCGGCTTTAAACAAGCTGGATAAAAACTCCATCTAGGTTTCTGAGAAAAGTGTACCAGAATGGAGGAAAAGTAAATGTTTATGTTTCTCATCAACAAATGCACTTGCACAGAAAGCAGACTTAATTGCATATTTTATTTATAATCAATTCAAAAAGGATTGGTTTATTATCAATGAAGTATATATACGCATTTCGTCTTGATCCAGTGCATTAAGGAATTACTGGAACGAGCAGATGCTTTAATAGTTCCAAAATAAACGCCCCTTATACTCATACGTCAAATGTGCGGTGACACTCAGATCTGTAGGGCCCGGGATCATTTGAGCATCATTCCACCCTTTTCCTACATGGTCTCATAGTGCTATCTGAAACAGGCTCATTTCGGATGACACCTACTTATTTTTCTTTGCCGAGCACCTCTATCTTCAAAGTTACTGTTACATACAATATGCATAAACAGAGGAGGATAGAAAAATGGCGTCTGAAAGAGTAAATTAAAATAATTTATACTTTCTTCCTAAATATATTCATAGATATTACGACACAGTAATACTAGAAGCTATAAAAATGTGCTACACGTCTTTCAATGAACAAAAATGAGGGAAAGTTGGACAAGTATTTGTTGCTACTATAGCTATACAGCAAAAGCAACCTTCGAAATAACGGGTTGTGCCTTACGCACAAAGAAATACAAGTTGTATTATGCAGTCGAAGATCAATTTCTCAATGAAGGGAGCGGTATTGTGAACTAAGCTCCAGCAGAAATTACCCCTGGAAGAACTTTGTCAACAAGGCTGGTCCCTGGAGATACCTCATTTTCCGTTTCGCCGACTGTACAAGTACAAACTTTTCCATAACTCTCCGAGCAGCAGTTAGGGAAGACTTTCTTTTACGCTGCTTTGACAAATTTTCATTCCCTCGAGTGCAAATGTTGTGTTGTTCCCGACTCCTACCAATTTCAGACATGAATGGTTTGAGGAATGGCGGTTTCCTGACAAAAAGCGATTTAACCAAGTCTGCGTCCTTCTTCTAAATGACGTTTGGCGACACCAGTTAATTTGGATAACATTATTGGATTTCGCCGACTGCTGAAAGTCAGGAACTTTAATACAGGTCAAAGGGTCACGCTCCATGCTCGGTAAACATCGCGGAGCTGGTCAAGCTTTCCATCTCGTCTTTAATCTAAGAATTTCTAATGGCCGGCTCTGTGCAAACAGCACACAGAAAAGCCCTTTTACAGATCAGGAAAATATGGGGCTTGGTTTTTGAAGACTACTTGAAGAGATATTCCAAAGGAGGAGTTCCATCGTTTGCTCACTGATGATATGATTGTAAAGGTGGAAACGGTATATATAATACCAACACGGGTGGCCGAGATCGTTAAGGCACGGACTCTCCTGAACTGGAGATCCACGAATTTTTTAGGTTTTCTTCACAAAATAAGCATCTCGACTAGATAGTCCCAATTTCCTTATAAATCGGTAATCTACCTAGACTTTGGCTGTAGGCTATATACTGTCACAATAACACTATATATCTTTACGTTAGGACCATGTTTATCACTGGCCTTATCGGTGACAATGTGGTCTGGACACAGGATCCTGCAACAGTACAAACACTTCACACACACACACACACACACACACACACACACACACACACACACACACACACACAATGCCTAACAAGGAGCATTGTTTTGAGGACATTTCCAAAAGTTCGCTCCTGTTTTTCGGTAATGTATCCACACTTTTGCAGTGTTTATCTTTCAAGATGGTGAACCGAACTGGTGGTACACAAAAGAATGCAGTTTCATTAGAAAACCCTATCATGTTTATTCGTGAACACAATACGTCTAGGGGTTGTACAATCTTGCTGGTTTTGGAGGAATAACTTGTGTAACATCCTTATCATTAAAGATGGCATTATCAGCCTCTCCACTCCAACAATACAAAAGGACTGTGTCGTTTGCAACTTCAGCCACCCGTGCCCACTCTGTACGGTTTACAGTTAGCACAATACTGCAATAAGTGCAAGTTTAGAATGACGATATCTCGTGACAGGATTAGCAGAATAATTTTTGTCATGTTATTATCGACCAAAAGTCTATCTATATACCGATTTCGAAAGAAATTCAGCCTGTCAGTTGTCAGACCCCACTACTGGGCCAGAAGCACTTCCTTCCCAAATATTATTTCATTTCATGTGGCGTTGTACGAGTACTGGCGATAAACACTATTGAAAAAAGACAGTATTACAATGTTGAAGTAACACTGAAGTATTTCATTTGCAGGAAACTTCTACACGCATGTTCATATGTATCGTTACAGATAGATCCATCTCCCTCTGGGAAACTACGCATAAAATTACACTCACCGCTGAATCACGTGATTTACAATCGCCACTAAAAATTTATGGAATTATTGGTATTCGCTTCTAAATCTGCTGCCAAATGAGTCATTTAAAATTATATAATATAACTGCTAATACACCAACAGGGAAGTAGTTTTACCTGCACAATTGCTTACAACTTTTACAGTGATTTTGTAGTACCTACATGATGGGATCAGATTGATTAGAACACCAACAGAGGTCAAATTATGCATCAAAGTGTAAAAGAGTTGTAACGAGGTTATAAAACTTGCTGCATCGGCAAGTAGGATATGTTTCTCTACAGTTCGCTAAGAAGTGGAGTAGCACACAAAGCGTCGTCCAGCAACGTGGAAGTGTACTATAATTGCAACACTGTACAGACTTCACCATAAAAAGGACTAGGTGACACGTAAAGAGTGTCCTATCTTTAACACGTGATAGCTGCCGTTTTTATTGAGTTACAGCAGTAATTTGTTTCATGTGGTTACAGTTGTTATTGACAAATAGCCATGGAACGTTATAGCATTCAGCAACGCGTAGAAATTGTGAAAATTTATTATCAAAGTGGATCATCTGTTCGCCAAACCTTCCGTGTATTGCGTGAAGTTTACGGTGTGCATAATCGTCCCTGCGAGAGAACGATTCGGCGTTTGATCGATAAATTTGAAAGAAGTGGTTCTGTCAGCGATCAAAGAACGCCTGTACGTAATCGATGTAAGCGCTCCAACGAAAACATAGGCGCCGTTCGTGAGAGTGTACGCGAGAACGGAAACAAATCAATTGCTCGTCGAGCGCAAGAATTGGGGCTTTCACCGACCACAACTTGGCGAATTCTGCATCTGCACTTGAAGTTTCACGCTTACAAAATGGTGTTAACTCAAGAACTAAATCCCAACGACCATAGGTTGCGCGGTGTATTCGCTGACTGGGCTATGAAGCAATTGAAAGCTGACCCGGATTTTTGTCGAAAAATCATCTTCAGCGAGAAGCCCACTTTTGGATGGATGGCTGGCTGTGTTAACAAACAAAATTACCGCTATTGGAGCAATCACAATCCTATGCAGATTTAAGAACGACCACTTCATCCCCAAAAGGTTACTGTGTGGTGTGGATTTTGGTATGGTGGAATCATTGGTCCATATTTTTTCCATGATGAAGATGGAGAAGCTCTGTCAATGGAGAAAGATACCGGGCTCTTATAAGGGATTATTTTTGGCCTCAATTGGATGGTATAGATCTCAGAAACATCTGGTTCCAGGAAGATGGTGCCACGTGCCATACTGCTCTCGAAACAATCGATCTTTTGAAGGAGAAGTTCAGAGGTTTCATCATTTGGTGATGTTAACTGGCCCCCGAGGTCAGGTGATTTAACGCCGTTGGATTACTTCTTGTGGGCTTATGTTAAATCTCGAGTTTATGTCAACAAGCCAGAAACAGCAAATGATCTTATGAATAACATCACGCGTGTTATTCGTGAAGTTGGACCTAATTTACGTTGTTCTGTCATTTAAAATTGGGTCAACCGTATACGCGCAACCCAACGAAGTCGCGGCGGTCACTTAACTGATGTTCTCTTCCACACGTAATGACATTAATTATGTTCCAAAATAAAAAAAGAAATAAACCTCTATCATTTATAGAACGTGCTTTATTTAAGTTCAAAGATAGGACACTCTTGTTGAAAGACCCTATATTAGAGGAATTCAAGGAATTACTGAGAACGTCATTTCACGAACTGCTAGTTCGTTGGACAGGATTATGCCACAACAATCATACACAGCTACCCAAATCCTTCCTCAATCAGAGACATTAAATAAATCCTCACCTAATGCAGGCCATGTACTTTGATTAACTATTCATCGTGCAAGCTACAGTTCCTGGTATCTGTCATTTCCATTGAATTATTTATTAAATCATTTAAGTGGCTTATTAATGCAATGGGAGAGAGGTTAACTCAGCAAAGATCAAAGGATTTAACGGTTGGTAGCAATGAGGTCGTGCACTTTTCATCGTTAAACTAGTGGAGGCAACTCCCTGGTATTTCTGACTGGACATTAAACTGCGCTTGACGAACCAAGGCATTACGCTGTAAATGTTAACGCCATTCGGATCTGTGTTTGTAACACAACATAAGCATCTTATGTCAAAATCAGTCCCAATCGATACTCGATTATTAGGGTTAACAAAGGCACCGCCGAAGCGCAATTCAGATACTACTTTCGCGCGGAACTCGAATAGTACATGTTACTATAAAAGTGTGGAATGTACCATTGGAAAACGAGGAAGAGTTTGAAAATACGAGATTAAGGCGAGAATTTTCTACTTCTGAGTTTCTCCATTACATTTATCGCATGTGTATTGCATTCTATTCGACGATAGCGATTAACAGAAATATCACTTACGCGAAAACAAAATTAATTACTAACAGCTGTTCAACATTAGCCTTCGTGGCGGTCGATTATGAATGTTCTTGACAATAAAAAGTCAATAACTTGCGGCTTAGACTTAGCTGAAATTAAATTGAGTTTTATTTATGGACGCTCTTTAACCACTATGGTGCTTCACGTCCCATTCTATATTGGGCGTGAAAGACCGGAAATTTTGCTCAGAGGCCTCTTATCAGGCTTGAGGTTCTTTTACGTGCCGTATATCTACGACACGGGACCACCGGCTTTACTTCCCTTCCGAAGGAAGCCATGCTAAGGATTTTTATGCCCGAAAAAAAATCCATCGCCCTCCACCGGGTTTGAACCCGCGACCTTGGAAACTAGAGGCTAGCATGGTACCAGTAGTCCACGGAGGACGACACACTTAGCTGTTGCATGCATTAAATAATAAGTAAATATTAACAAATGAAAAGTAAAGACCTATGTAAAATTTAAATATTCAAATTCAACAATCCAATAGGACAATATGTTTTATTTGTCTGAAAAAAATAAGTATATCCAAAATTATTATAGTTCATGCACATACGTGCATCAAAATAGTCAAAATACGCAGGTAGGTTACCAGCACCGAAAGTTACCTTGACAGCATGAACGGGAAGTGGATAAAAAAAACCTATCGTTGAAAAAACAAAGTTTCTACCTGCTCTTCTGTCACACTACTGCAATTCGTTTTAAGTATTTCACCATTGCACTTTTAGAAAAATGCTTGCGATACACACATAATAACCTAAATAGGGCGATCATTGACATAACCCCATGAAAAATGGTGTTAAATTTGCTCAACGAAGTGGCCAAGACAGAATTATCCGTTCGGCTTCGATCCAATGACTGATTTACTATAAGAATGGCGGTTAAATTAATGAAACAATGTGTGAGATTTTACTTGGAAAGGATTTTGAGAACGAGAAAGGTAGATTCACTTCCTTCTTATTAGTTTAGGTACTTGACGGCAACTGAGAAATACCTTCAAAGAGAAAATGGCGGAATGATCTGTATCTAGCTGTCTTAGCCCGCCGCTAAGACTATGATTGACAGGTAACAGAAGGAAGGGCCAGGCTGCCATTAATGAAAGAGTAATACAGTTGTCAATAGAGAAGGGATGGAAAAAGCCAAGGTCCGAGTAAACGCATCCCCGTTGTCTTCAATTCGTTTCATACGTTATCTCTGTTAAAAGTGTTTCGAATTACAGGGGTTCTACTGTATTTAACGAAATTAGCTCTATATATAAAGCGCTGCCCAATAAACGTTCACAAAACTCCGTCAATTATACTGAACAAGCATTTAATAGAATATCCTGCAGTGCTTACGCTCGTCGTGCTATCCAAAATGCGTGTTCTTGAGTGTACGCGAGTGAATAAATAAATACCAATGCATGGACAATTGCTATCAATAAGTGTAGCCGAAAAGGGGGGAGTAGTCAGGACAGTAATGATCGGGCGAGTTGGCTCCGCGGTAACGTGCGAAGCTCGCAGGTTCGATTTCCGTCAACCGCCCAGACCTTGGGTTTTTCGTGGCCGGTATAGGCGAATGCTGAAATGGTTTCACAGCATTTCCCTTTCATTCCGTTTCCTTCTCATGTTTCAGGTGTGCTTCTAGGTTTCGTGGAGTGAGGCGATGCCGGACAGATGGCGCGGATGCTTGCTCTTCCCCTTGGACTCTGGATGGTCGTTCATCGCCCTCTCTGGGCAGCTCAAGTAGCCTCCTGTGTTTCCTTCACTTCATCACTTTCTCCTGGGGGTGATATCCGCAACAAACCTCACCAGGTCGCACTGCGCCAGGTGTCCGCCCCCTTCTGTTGTATACTCTTGTCGGTAATGTTAATCTATCATCCTACACTTTGCATCGCACAATATAATTCTGACAGAAGAAATAAATTTATAAGATGAAAATGTCCAAATCAGAATTATATCAACAGTGTTTGAATGGATCTGTTATTCTCCTTTCACAACTAACTGAATGTAAAAGGTTTTATATCGTAGTATTTCACATTCTTTGCATGCTTTGCAATCACCAACAGGCGCGGTTGCAAAGTACAGCAGCTTTTCTGGATACGAGATATTTTAAATGTCGCATCATCTACCAGGCAGGATATTTGGAATAGATGACTTCAGGTTCAGTCATTCTTGGAGGTCTGTGGGAAACGTGCTGGTATTAGCATCCACCTGCCATGAGTTGGAACTCAGCCATGAGCAAAATCAGCCATTTCGTGCCTAATCACATCTCCAAAAACTATCAAGCTTCCTTCACTAATTGTATGCGGTGGCCGATGTAGGTAGGTAAGTGTATGGGAGTACACAGCTGCGTCAGTAACCCTCTCGTACTGTGAGAATGCCATTACTAAGAGAAAGAACTTCAGTTGTAAAATTACATATGGAAATGGTTTGTATTTACCTTGCTAATTGTGACAGCAGCAAGCAGAGAAGCAATAGCACAACCATGAGAACTTTTCTTTAATGTGCACCTCTAGCAAACACAATTATTACAACATTAAATAAAAGAATTAACCAAGTACTGCATCATACTTTACTCATATTTCAGCTTGCGCATGCGCAATTCGCCTCGCTACTGGTGCCACACGCAATGGCATGAATATTATTTATTACTTAGTGGAAAGCAACTATGTACTTGCAACTTATACATGTTAAGTTTAATACAGTAAAACCTGCCTTCAACGGACCCCTTGTTAAACGGAAATATTTCATGAATTTTGTTGTGAAAAACATGCTAAATTCCCTTTATTAAGCGGAAACTGTCTTATGCGGACAACGGAAACCAAGGTACGCCTTTTAACGGAAACTTTCCAGTTCCGGAGTGCAGAGTTTAGAAAATTTTCAGGCACTCTGTGAAAGTCTGCGTTATCTGCTCTAAGTACGTGATGTTTAAGTTGAAACATGACCATTTTGCTGCTACCTGACCAGGCTAGGAGAGGGGTGCGCTAATGGCGGTCCGAATATTGAGAAACCTGACTCATCCTTCACTGCATAGTTAAGTTAACAATAAGCACGGCTGATTGTCTTTTATTGTTGTCTCTTTCCTTTCCATTTCCTGCTCTAATGACTTCTCAGCTCTAAGCAGTACACCTCTTAACTTGCATAGGTGGTGATGATCTAGTTCAGCAAGTCACCATGTCTTCGAAAACAAGAGTTGTGCTAGATCTTAACACGAGAGTGAGTGGTGCTAGTGAACGTGATAAATTGAGTGTAAAGCAGATCATGAAGGTGTTCAACGTAGGCAAAACTCAAGTTTATGAGATTCTAAAGAAGAAAATAGAAATTCTGAAGCGGTGGGAAAATTGTGCTAATGGAAAAATAAAAGACAGAACTTAAGAAAACTGAAAACCAGGACATTAATGAAATAGTGTGGGAGTAGTTCGTTAGTGTTAGGGCAAAAAAATCACCGCATATCGGGGCCTATGTTACAGGAATATGCTAAAAAGGTAGCTGAAAAACTGGGTAAGACTGAATTCAAAGCATCTAATGGATGGTTTGAGAGTTTCCGCAAAAGACATCAGATAATTTTTAACGAACCTTGTGGTGAATCGAATGACGTTAATATTGAAACCATCGCTGGTTGGATTGCTAAACTACCTTCAATGATCGAAGTATACAAACCTGAAAACATAGCAAACGACGACGAGATGGGACTATTCTTCCGCAGTTACCGAATAAATCATTGTGTTTAAAACGTGAGAATACGTGTTAATTGTTAATAGCTTCGTTAAACGGAAAGCTATCTTTAACGGAAATGTTCGAGAGCTCCGTTCAACTCCGCTGAAGACAGGTTTTACTGGACCATAATTACGATAACAGATTTACTATACTAAGTAGCAGAACCCTCAGCTGCTTTCGCGTCGTTGTATTACTGTGGGGATTTTTATATTTCTTCCTCCCTTGCCTGTTTTCATTAGCTCAGTCACTCCCTCTTTCTCTTTCCTTTCACTTTCTTTCTGTCTGTAGAACGTACGTCATGTGGTATTTTTAAAAACGTTAATAAAAGTGATTTTTTTAGGTGTTAATAAACATTTCAGCATCAACACAGTGTTTAAAGTACACAAACTTGGCCTGCTTCTTATGCAAGATATGCGAATCGGAACTACACTGTTCCCCATTAAAAACATAAAACAAAATCTGCTTTCACTTCTTACATAGCTGACATTTTGTAAATAAAAAAGCTTACCCGAGATATTCGGCTTAAAAACGTTTTTTATGCGTCATTCTTCAGGAAACTCAATAATCGTATTTCGACGTTTTGAATTCGTGTCCTAATAGAAAGGTGTTTTACAGCATTTTTGGGTGCAGAGGTCCTCTCTCTCTCTCATATGTACAAATAAAATGCTATTTTTGGCTTCAAAGTTAACAGCAGTTATTCGTCCAACAATGAAAATCACCAGAACATTTTCGTTCATAGTAGATTTTGCAAAATATGGCTTCTAAGGGTGTTTAAGTTTTTGTTTTTCAGGAGAATTTTGTGGAAAAAGAATGTGGGAAAACCCGAGCATCAATTCAAGGTTTCCTATGTCAAAGTAATAAGAGTGGTTGAATACGACCACGTACATTGTGGCAGGCACACAGCCCCGTGGCAGTCCACATCTTGTATTGCAACCCCTAGAGACAACGGGGTGGAGGATTTCCCTCCACAAAAATCGATATCACTATCCTACCCCTCTCAAAGCGGAAGAAGGAAGGAAGGAAGGGATAGAGAACTAATATGACAGGTGGCTGGGCGAACACGCGGGACCTTCCTCTGCAAATAAATGTATTTTAAAGGCCCTGGTGTTTAAAACGTAACGTTAAAGAGGCTCAGAGGTCCTTGGTCGAGTCTTAATAATTTATAAGTACGACTCGCGACAAGTTTATGCCTCACAAAACTCTTTGGGGAACATTCCTTTCGCTGGAAGTCACAGATGGGATTTAAAGCATCGTGCCTGCAGGTACACAACCATTGGGATGCTATCATAATATCTCGGCAATATGTGCTTGAAAATAGAAGCAAGACTTAGCTGCTACTCACGTAGATACGGCAAACAAATACCACGGATTTATGAAACTCCCTGTAGCAAGGGAAACACAGACATCTTGCAAAGAATACGATAGAAAAACGAGCTTCTTATAATCACACGCGAGCGCCTTTCAGCCAATGTACGGTTTCATTGAGGCCTTATTCATCAATCACAAAACATCTTAATCGTTAGTTTTAAAGCATGGTGCTGAAAAGTTAATAAACTGATTTTTGTTTTCTCCTAGATTCATTTTTTTGTGTGTTCTATAATCTCTGCTTCGATTCGACGAAGGATCTAGGAAGCCCATTGCCAAGCATTTTCCTGTTCACTATTGGCGGTTGGTACAATCTATAAAACTGGCGAGATTTGGTGATGTAAATTTAAAATGTAGAAGAAGTGATGCATGATCTGACTCCGCATAATACGATGAAACAGGTCGGCTACTTCAATGATTAAAAATGGCATCGTTCTCGCATTGTGAATCCCATCTTGTTTATACTTTTTCTTAGGTAACTTAATTGAGCTTTCAAAGTCATGCTTGTTATCATTAGCGTTTGTTAACCTCAATTAAATTACCGAGAAACACCAGGACTAGTGGTATTACTGAAGCGTTCTTATTTCACTACTTATTTTTGTTTTCATTGGTAACCATGTCCCTGATTTTCTATTCCTGGTGACCATTTATCTCTAAAAAAATTACATATTTGCAGATACACAGAGGCAGGACTCAAACCACAGTCCCGATGACGTTATCACAAGAAAATCTGTTAACAGCAGCACTCAGAAACGAAAAGTCGTTGGTGTTCACGTCTGATTTCTTCCGATACACAAGACGAAGATTTCCAGCATCATTTCTGCATACCACTACATCCTTTACTTATTGTAACCTTTTTTTTTTACCTATTTTTTGTATCTAAAAACAGCTCTGACGATTTTGATTAAAATATAACGAGTATGAAGCAACGAAGTGACCAAATTTATACCTGGAATTATCTGCAAAAAATACAGATGCGCAGAAACAATAAACGGATTTTAAAGTGAAAAATATTTTAATTGCTAATAAATACTATTACTAGGTACAATTACTTTAAAGCATAATTCTTGGAGATTAGAACACTTTTCGTTTTTTGAAGATTCGCCTGACGCGATCCGATATGCGCAAAGCAATGGCATCCTTGCCGACCGACGTGATCTTCGCTGCTTAGAAGCCTGTACTCGCGCAATGTTTGGTTCTGGTACAGAATGAGGTCGCTCAGACCTTCTTGATTCCATTGTTGCATCCAACGATGAACAAGTATCCTTAGACGGTGCGTGTTGCGTTAATTCGGTTCCCTTCGAAATGCTCTTTGGGTTTCTGTGATGGAACTGTACGGCATAAACACGCTCCCTCACTGTCCAGCACTTCATGACTAAGCATCACATTGGAGAGGGAATAAAAACAGATGAACTCATTTCCAAGGTCGACTCTAGAATCCTGCCACACATTCGCAACAAAAAACATCGCCAACATTCAAGACAGCTATCAATTCAAACCCGTTTATAGTTTCTTCCGCAACTGTGTATCTTAAGACCATTTCGTGTTTGTGGGCTTTTAAATAAAAACTACTGAGTCGTAAACAATAGAGGAAAACTTAGTGCACGTAATCTAAATCTCGTTAAAATATACAATTTATACAAAATGATTTACTATGGCATTACACATTTCCAAAATATTCGCTGTTACGTTTAAATTTCCCAAGAGTTACGTACCATGTTTTGGGATGTTAAGTGTCATTCTATTGTTTGTCATCATGTTATAAACAGCTGAATGCTGTCTCAGCCCTTGTGTACAACAAACTGTGCATTACCTAATCGAAATAATGTTCTATGCATATATTAATCATCGAACTGAATGGTGGTAATAATAATAATAATAATAATAATAATAATAATAATAATAATAATAATAATAATTTGTGGCATGACAGAGCTTGTGGGCCTTGTCCTACTAACCCAGCTGTCGATCTCACGCCCACATGCGCATGGTAGAATGGGTGATCATACAGCCGAAACGGGGAAATGATGTGGTCAGCACCAAGCTTCCCCAGCCAGGATGTTACGTTTTCGTGATCTACAAACCGCTACACATCGTAGTCCCTTAAATTCTCCACGATGATAAGTGAGCACTGGTACTATACAGGGGACGAAAAAGTCCACACCCACAAGGATGGGGTCGAGCCCACGGTGCAGGACACTGAATGGCAATAACAAAGAAAACGAATCACATTTGAACCACAGAACTTGGGCTTAAATAATTGTTAGGAATACCCCGGCGAACCTTAATCCTATACCATAAAGGCGACTTGAGATTATGTATACAATTTTATTTCATAGTATGTTTCATAGCATATGAATAAACCATGGCAAAATTAATTGGTAATTTTACATGTAAACAAGGGAATGTAGCAGCAGAAATTACATGAACAAATCCCCTTTATACTTGCAAATTATTACATCACATTTAAAATCTTCGTGCAGTCCGTCTATTAATGTTATAGATGTATGAGTGTAGTGCGTTTATCAGTTGCAAGGATTAATATGTATTTGTTAACAACAATGAAGTCCGACATACTACAAAATAAAATATTCTACGTCACAAGAACTGAAGGTGTTTTACAAATTCGTTTCGAAATTCCTGCCTCAGCTAGGCTTCGAACGAAAACAATGCAATTCATCTACAAAACCTCATTTTAATTCTTGTAACGTAAATTAAATTTCCGGGTTTCTAGGTAATCACTATTAGGTTCAGTGTCAATTTAATAAACTTTCTTCATACTGGTGTAATGGCTGAAGTTGGAAGATTGATGCTAATTTAAAAAATCAAATGCCACGGTGGGACTAGAAACATGGAAATTCGGGTAACTGATTCAACTTTACAAATTTAGCACTGCAAAGTCATTATGAAGAAGCAGTTGTTTGATTGTATTAAGAAGCTAACTGCCATAAATCTCACAGTCAGCAATACAAGCGATGTGATTAGGTTAAACTGAGAAATGTTCATCACCATTCAGCATCTGCGGCTTATTGCATTTAGTTTATGTCAGATGCCCAGAAACAAATTGAAGGGGGTAAACAGCTACTACTGTATGTTTAAATGCCTTAAGAGTAATTTCGGGCGAAACGAAAGGAAGATGAAAACGAAAATTGCTTTCGCGGTGTGACGAGACTCGAAATTGGGCACATTAGTAAGAGAGGTGTCAGTGAAGGTTGGCATAAGAGTGGCAGGCATTGATCGATGGATCATTTAACTTGGTCCGTCAGAAAGCGCTATCTAGACAAGCAATAATGCGACTCCACCAGGTGGGCCCATCATGGCAACACAAACAAATGTCTTGCAGAGTCGAGTCGAAGAGGTCACCGACTCTTGCTGGGATGCTACAAATTCTTCTTCTCACAACAATCGCTTGGGTTTCGAAATTGCCGAGCCAACGCATCAGCTCGAGAATGGCTTCCTCAAAAACCACTACACACTCTCGTTTGTTATTTAGAACCGAGCACTGTCCTTTTTACACTTATGACGACAAAAAACGCCGTTTTTTCCATCGCTTATTGCACAACCAGGAAATCACTTTGTATGCAATGGCTAACGATTCCGTCAGAAAATTCTATCCACTTTTAGCGGAATGTGCACAGTGAAAAATCAGCGAAAAATTAAATTCACAGAAAATTCTTAAATCTAGTTCGGATTGGGAATTTGGCAAGAGGAACTGGCAATACACGAACAATTTTCTAGATGAACTGCGCGAAACCAGACAAAATTCTATGCAGCTAATCAGGGTTAATTTATCTCTATTCTTTCTTTCTTCACATTTAACTTGCATCTTAAATATGCATGTAAGGTCAATGAACCTTGCACTAAGTGTTTGTGTAAAAATATTAAACATTTAACACTAATAAAATAGATGCCCCATCGATATATCTAAAAGGTACATCACTTGTTTTGTCCTGTACCGTAACATGGGATGAAACTGGCCCACTGGAATGATTTTCGCCCAATCGTGAAAACGTTTGTTTTAAATTTCTCACCTATTTGTAAAGCTATCACAAAATTGTATCAGCTTAACAGACTTAAGCCATTAAGCTTTAAACCGAAAAAAAGTTCTTGAACAAAAGTTTCCAAAGCTAAAAGAGACTCCTAGCTTCTATTTAGCACATCCTGACATTTGAACATTCATCGATGTTTTGTGTGGGTTTCAAATGGAGAGTTACCTCAAAATCAACGAATTAACTATCTTGTGTAAAAAATATGCAACCAAAGTGAAGGAACGTAAAATCAGACAGTATGCATTGGAATACACAGAGGCATTCATTATATGATATCAATGCGTGAAGATTTTGTACCTACACAAGCCTGCAGCATTTTAACTGTTAATGACAAGTAGTCGAGTACGTCTGCTAGTATAAATTAAATGTTACATATTAACAAAGAAACAAGTAAAGTTTTTAACCGCCAGGTATTACACAAAAGTTAACTATTTTTATTTCTCGCTTACTCTCTATCACAAAGAGTAGTGTATCCACAAATGTGACTCAAAAGCACAAGCTCATTCAGTGTGTCCCAAAAAGAAAACGGCTCGAAGGTTTGATCTCTGTTAAAAGTCGTGTTCCATGAGGATTTGACTGGCTCGCTTGCTCGTTAACCATTCAGGTGTTTTTCGAGTCAACTGAATGTTCTGTGACGTCAGCAAGCAAGTCTCTTCTTTCTCCCGACTCTCAGGAAGAACTCCGTGACAGGAGTTAGGGAGGTGAGCCCAGGTGAAAGGCAAATTTACTGTTAGCGAAGGACTAGCGGTTTCAGCGAATTTATGCTGCACTTTGTACCTTCGTGGTTCTAAGACGCAAAACCTACCCTGTCTTTCCCTACCCTCCACGCCACTTGCCTTGAATCCCCGAAACCGTGTTAACGTCACACGTAACTGCAGGCTGATTCTGGTTTAGCTGCTACAAGGCTGGACAAACTCGCTCTGGAGCTTTCAGAGTGATCTCGAGGTGGCAGCCAATCCGTGCCAGAAGTAACGCAGGGGAGAAGTTTGAACTCCTCAACTTTAGAGTATGTCCAACCCATCCACATCGTCGCCTTATCTGCAACACTTGGAGCACGCTCCAGATTGCTCAGGAATGAGCAATTACAATTTTTGGATTAACCTAAGAAATTACATTTTTGTTCGCAGTTTATAAAACAAATTCATAAAGGTCCTTCCCTGCTACTTAACGACTGTCTGTACGCATTCAGTATCATGGTTGCAGGAGCCTACGAGTGAATAATAACACCAACAGAAATTCATTCACAGAACTGATGGATATACAATGTGCTCTTATGAAGGAGTATTATTCATCGAGATAATCCGAACAAAAATTATTCTATTATACCCTTTTACTGTATCAAGGACTTGCACGGTCATAAATTGAATAATTTACATATTCTATTACTGTAAAACTCGCAGCAATAAGTCGATTTACTCCTGCTTTGTCTGTTCCAGGATGGCATTAATAAACTCCTTTTTAATTTCTCTATCATATATCTAGTATGTAGAGCAACTCTTGCAAATCCTCCTTGTGAACAGCACAAGCCAAAACTGAAATGTCGGATAAATACCAAACTTTGTATAGAATTTCACGAGAATAACATTTTCAAGAAAATCACTCACACCAAATTACCCTTTACATGGAAAATATTTGGACATTTTTTATTTTCTTAAAAATGGCTCCAATGATTTTAATTAAAATGCTGTATAGTTGAAAAATAAAATGTATATCTTCAATTTTCAAGGAAGAGCTTCTGAAGCCGTAAGGAATGTTGTGTAACTTTGTACCACTTATAAACCAGAAGAGGTAGACAAAAACATACTACACAGAAAATGTGGATATCTTTAAAAGACACAACTTGTTCCAAATAACTTCTTTGTGGCGACAGTCACTTCCAAAGTAGCTGTTGTTATTGGTTTGAATGTTTCAATACTTTGTCCTTTTTAAAAGTGATGTCGCTATTCAGTTGTTTCTCGTGATGTCATGGAAAGATTGTGGAATTTTCAACGCCTACATACAATATTTTATCGGAAACAGCAGTTCGTCGATAAATGATTCCTTAATCCGGCTACAGTCTAAAGACTTCAAATTTTCAGTCTGCCAGAACAACAAGAAAGTGACAACTGTGCTACACTCCTTAATATAACACGAGCTCTTTAGTAGGCCATCATAACAGTTACACGACAACGCAATTCTCAGACATGTGACCGACCAATATTTAGATTAGATAGTTAAACAGCCCGCCACAATGGTGATACTTAAGCCTGTTAAGTAAGAAAAAGAGGGACCACTTAAAACTGACGGAGCATGCTTGATATCGAAAGAGTTTCAGCGCAAAGGAAAGCCATTTTCATTTTATAGTTAAATATTCAGGTAATATTATATTTTATACTCGCAATTGTGTTTTCACGGTTTAATCTTTTCGGTGCTACGTACTGCGCGCATACACTACGTGATCAAAAGTATCCGGACACCTGGCTGAAAATGACGTACAAGTTCCATCGGTAATGCTGGAAGTCAATATGGTGTTGGCCCACCCTTAACCTTGATGACAGCGTTCACTCTCGCAGGCATACTTTCAATCAGGTGCTGGAAGGTTTTTTTGGGGAATGGCAGCCCATTCTTCACGGAGTGCGGAACTGAGGAGAGGTATCGATGTAGGTCGGTGAGGCCTGGCACGAAGTCGGCGTTACAAAACATCCCAAAGGTGTACTGTAGGATTCAAGTCAGGACTCTGTGCAGGCCAGTGCATTACAGGGATGTTATTGTCATGTAACCACTCCGCCACAGCCCGTGCAGTATGAACAGGTGCTCGATCGTGTTGAAAGATGCAATCGCCATTCCCGAATTGCTCTTCAACAGTGGGAAGCAAGCAGGTACTTAAAATATCAAATGTAGGTCTGCGCTGTGATCGTGCCACGCAAAACAACAAGGGGTGCAAGCCCCCTGCAGGAAAAACACGACCACACCATAACACCACCACCTCCGAATTTCACTGTTGGCACTACACACGCTGGCAGATGATGTTCACCGGGCATTCGCCATACCCACACCCTGCCATCGGTGTTTACCTGTTGTTAGAGCGTCGAAATGTTGCCCAGCAAACATTCATGGGTTAGATAGTTTAATGAAGGTCGTGAAAATGTGCGTGGTGACCGTCTGTGATCACGGATGATTTGATGCAACTGTGGAAGAAAACATTGGCACCAAGCGATTTTCATGTGTTTCTTCATCTCAAGAAATTCCTTGGTGACAAGCATTTTAAGGACGATGATGTGAAACTTGGCTTTCATCACAGATGGCATCATTCTTTGACGAAGGCATACAAAGGCTGGTTTCCCGTTACGACGAGTGCCTCAAGAAGAAACAAAATAAAGCCGCGGAAGCCGATCGCGAAAGAAGACGGCGCTCCGATGGATATATTACGCCATTAGCAATTCTTTGGTGGGCTAGTGTTTAATGCCCGTTCTTACTACATGCAGCACCACAGGCGGTGGACGCCGAGGCACTGATGATAGAGGAAATGAAATGATAATTGGGAGAGCAAATGTGGGAAAGAAATGTTCCAGAAAATAAGTTTTGGGTACTTCCCCGGCATTTACCAGTTATGAAAACTAGGGAAAACCTGGAAAACACCTCAGGGAGAACGGTTCTGGCGGGATTTGAACCACGGACGTCCCATAGACGTGTCCGTCCACTAACGATCTCGGTACCAGTGTGGGTATAGTTAGAAAAGAAAGGGTTAATAAAATCGGAGGTACAAAACTATGTGTTTTGGCGGTTTTTCAGATCGTTAATTTTATCAGTTTTATAACTTTTTGAAAAATATGCCAAGCAACTCTTTTGTACGTGGTGTTTTCAAAATTACATTACGTGCACTGAGTAGAGCATTTGTGTGTGTGTGTGTGTGTGTGTGTGTGTGTGTGTGTGTTACTTGATTTTGCGGTGAAAATAAGATTTTATTTGTCGGAGGAATAAAATGCCAAAGTTGGATAATTTCAACGCTTTTGCCTTATTTCCTTATTTTGGCACACTTTTTACGACTTCAGGAATGCATTTCTCCACCAGTTTAAGTCACATGTCGATTAAAGTGTGTGGATGTATGCACAAAAAATGCTCCACCCAATACATGAAAGATAATTTTGAAGACACCAGGTAGGAAAAAGTTGCAATTTTGGCATATTCTTAAAAAAATTATATAACTGGTAACATGAACGGTCTGAAAAACTGCGAAAACACACTTCATCTTTGTGCCCAAAAAATGAGACTTTTCTCTCCATTAATTTGGCTGCTAAAATATTTCAGTAACTATATGTAACCGGGTATCATATATGAACAAAGTTGGATTTTTTTCTCCCTCTGTGAACGAGTCAAAGTAATGTCGGCCGGTAGTATCATATATGATATATTCTGCACTGCATGCTCACATGTTTTTCTATCTCCGTCTGTTGTGTACCGATGGTTGAATTTAAGAAAGGCCATAAAAGCTTAGATGTAGATCCAAGATGTAGACCATCCCTAAAAGCCCCTCTCAAAATAAAATTAAAGCTTGATCTCTTGAGTATCCGTGTTGTTTTGATCATTAGTGATTCAGATTACTCCACTGAATAAAATTTATAGCTGTTTAAATCTCATTTTAGACCCCAAAGAGCCCCCTACATCCCAAATTTTAAAGAAAAACATATATTTTGCAAATATGCTTTACTTCGACCCATAGAAACTCATTAAGCTTAAAAATATAAATACAACTGCCCTAATTTGTGCTCGGGACTCAGGAGGGTATAACATAGCCCTCTTCATGTTCACAAATATAATATGTTTTTGGAATTCTACGAGAGGCGTCCAATAAGTAAGTTTCCTTATTTTATAAAACACATTACACACAATTTATCATGTTGAAATAATTTTTTTTAACATTGTACAGTTCTTCTGTTACTTTTCTACATAGTTACCATGTTTTTCCAAGAACGTTTGGTAACGTGATATAAGTTTTTCCAAAGCAATGTTGTAGCAGATCGGGTCCTGTGCTGTTCACTTCTGATTTGACTTCATCTTCGGTGTAATGCTACATATGCCATCAAAAGAAAGTGCCCTGGACTTTTGTCTTGCAAAGTTCTCTTCTTTCATAACAATGCTCGGCCTCACACAGCTCGAATGATCCAGTCGGAGCTCGGAAGATTCAACTATCCCAGTTTTCTCGCATCTTCCATATTCACCAGGCTCTTGCCCCAAGTGATTGTCACACATTCTTCCAACTCAAAGGTGATCACTTAAACACCGATGACGAAGTCAAATCAGAAGTAAAGATCTGGTTACGAGCACAGGACCCGTCTTGGTAGAACAGTCGTTTGGAAAACTTTGTGTCACGTTACCAAAAATGCTTGGAAAAGCTGGCGACTATGTAGAAAAGAAGCAGAAGGATTTTTCGATGTTAAAAAAATTATTTCAACATGATAAATTGTGTGTAATGCTTTTTATAACATGGGAAACTTACGTATTGGACATCCCCGGTAATGGTCTCCTTGTCACAATGTTTTCACTCTGTTTCACCTTTTCTAAACTATTTTAATGATAAGAGGCTGCAGACGTAGTTAGTTAGTGACACAATTACGGCCGAAAAATGAAGTAGACAAAATATGCAAATAGACTTTTCGTAAACGAATATTTAAAAACTTGCCCTCCACACCCTTCTATTCTATTTGATGCTTTTATCTACGAAGTTTGAGGTGTGCCACGTTCTGAAATCACCAGCAGAATAGGGTGAACGTTGATTAAAAGACAAAGTTGCATGGCAACTGGACTACGGACACAGCATCTACTCCCCTACGGCAGCACGCTTCAGTAAGCCCCCATTAGATTCGTTCCGATTGTTGAACAGACTTTCGGAACAAGGCGACTCCCAGCGGATGGATTTTCATGAAATTTTAACCGGATCTGATAGTCAAATTTATTGATCCATGTCCGTGTTTGTTAAAATCCGACAATCGTAATGGGATGGCTACGGAAGACATGTTTGCTGCTGTTAATAAAGCTGAAAACAGAACCAGGGGGGGAAGTACTCGGTTTTCGCGCACCGACATCAGTAACAATGCTTTAAACTATACTTTAGTACCCATTTGCATAATGAAAGGGCGTCATCGTTAAAACAGAGAAGCGCAACAACCCAACCGGGGAATCGAACCACGGCTTTTACGCTCTTGACAGGTTAATTGCTTCCGCCAATGTCTGAGCTATCAATTCGTAGCCTCTAATTCCCAAGGTCGCCGGCTCAAACCCAGCGGAGGGCTATGGATTTTTTGGGCGTAAAAATCCTTAGCCTGGCTTCCTTCGGAAGGGAAGTAAAGCCGGTGGTCCCGTGTCGTAGATTTACGGCACGTAAAAGAACCTCAAGCCGGATAAAGGTCTCTGAGCAAATTACCGGTCTTTCACGCCCAATATAGAATGGGACGCTAAGGACCACAGCAGTTAAAGAGCGTCCATAAATAAAAAAAACTCAATTTACAATTCGTCTTGGAGGAGAATATGCTTAAAAATCAAAAGCTGCACGAACGTATACATTTTCAATATTTTCACTGATAGTTTTACATTATAATATCTTTACGAGCTAAATAGAAACACGCAAATATCACTGCTTACGTTCACACAATTCTTAATTTTGCTTTATTAGTAGTGGTAGCAGTAAAGGATAGACTTTTAATCCAGGATTAGATGATACAGTTAAGGTTAGGGGCTCCGGCGCTGTAGATGGAGCTGCTACAATTCCTCCCGCAGGACTCTGCTGTCTTCGGCAGCGCTTCAGAACAACAGTTTCCTTAGTACCACAATAACCTTGCTTTTATCTAATACTGCTTAAAGCCAGAGGGGCCTAATGTGGCTGACAGTTCTTGTTTTATTAAACTCAGTGCTGATTGATTCCATTAAAAAGCAAGTTAGGATCACTCTAATGAACGCCAAAGGAAATAACAATTCCTTTAATCTCTATACTGTATTTTATATGATTTTGTAAAAATTATATGTATTCCAAAATTGATATTTCTTTCCAACTGTATGCACTGCTAACATTTATGAACACCTATCAAAATTTCCTTACGTGGAATTGAAGGTTATGTAAAGTTATAAAAGTTTGCAAAATTTCAACAAAATCTAATCATATAGCTTGTGAAATATGGGTGCATACATTTTGAAAAATAATACTTTCGGCTAACAAAGGGCAAAGAATAGGTTCATATAACAACAACAAAGTTGTTCCTGACTTTAGAAAGCTCCATATAAATAATAAAAGTCAACATGACTTTTGTTGATAAAGTTTGTGCAAGTACAAGAAGGTGGTGACAACTGGTAAACCATATAGCTATAACAATAGTGCCTTATATAGCAAGAAATAACTGTCAAAGGTAAAATATCTATGACTAAGGGGGGCGAGACAACTTGGATATTTTATTACATTCTAAGCACTTCCTGATGGAATTTCGAGATAACATTTTGGGACATATTATTTAAACATCAGAGAACAACAATTAGACATTTCAATTGACATCCCCCATAACGAACACAAAATACCTTCAGATTGACAGTGCTCGATGTACTTTATCCCTCTGCCACTAACAACCACCACATTTAATTAGTGGTACAAAGTTAAAAGCTCTTGAAACCTTTAAGTACCCTAAAATGAAATGTAATAATTTTACACAGGATGTATGACATCTGTAAAGTCAGCCAGGGAGTGTACTTTTCCCCAAAATATTCATCACACGGATCCACTACGGATCAGGGTATAATCCTGATCGATCACTTCGAAAAAGGAAGAACCATAACTGGAAACAATTATACTTCATTGTTGGGTCGTTTGAAACATGCACTAAATGAAAAAGGACCACGAATGATACACCATGACACTGCTCCAGGACAGCAGTAGTCACAATTGCCAAAGTGCACGAATTAGGCTTAGAACTGATTCCTCATCCACCCTATTCTACGAATTTAGCCAAATTCCCTTTTCCTATTCCCAAACTTGAAGGTGGGAAGAAATTCTCATCACATGAGGAAGTGATTATTGCCGTCAAAGATTGTTTTCCAGAGTTTATGCTACGAAAAATAAGTTAGCTGCATATTTATCAAATGACCCTCGTATAATATCAATAAAATACATGGAAGTTCGCTCAGGAAGTTCAAGGAACACATCACTGAGGGTCCGTTGAAAGGCAGATGTTACCTCTGGCAGTTTCTGTGACAGACTGACACTTCGCACTAGTTGAGAGCGAAATGCGATATGGCAACACAGATTTCATTAGGACAACGCAATGATTTACGGCCACCAGCAAGGGCCATTAGACACGGTTTGTATTTTACAGTTTTATGGTCGCGTGTTACCCACAGTTGTGTATGCTTGACTTCTGGGTTAGTTACTCCCCTGTGTCCAGATTGAGTCGGACTAAAGCACTGCATATTCAGAATTTCACATTAAACTGCACAGTTCTTTAGTCATTTTTCATTGCCACCTTCCTGTCGAGAGAGAATACTGCAACCGTTGTTTATAGTTCCGCATTACCCGATAGAATCAAGTTAGAAATTACAAGTCAAGTTTGCAACTTAGAGCAACCCCATTGCAACAACTCATGGCGTGCAGTGTGAGGTCGGAGTCCTCATCGAAAACCTCAATATTTTCCATTTTTTTTTTTTTGAGAAAAGCATAACTTTTATTTCTTCTACAACTACGATTTAAACCTGGGCACCAAAGTATTAAGCAAAACTCATCGTACAAGTATTTTAACCACCAACAATGAATTTTCAAGTGGTGAGTGCAGTACTCTTTCACCCCTCCTCCCCTTTAGCCACCATAGTTCTTGTGGCAAGTGTTGCTACCATTTAGTACACAACATAATATCTTTTCAATTAATGGACGATGTCACCGACCGACGTATTCCTATGTTGCAAGAATGAAGAAATAACTGGTCAAGCATTTTTTCTTTTCTTCTTCTTCTTTTGGAATTTTGAAACACAATTGTGTTGACCGAAAGAGAAATAAAATAAATAAATAAAATCTGAATATACTATACCGGCACCTTGGCATACATTCAAACTGTTCAATTATTCTCACAAACACATTTACATCAAATTTTACAAACTACACAATGTATACAAAATAATAATATAATAATAAATAAGGAAAAATAAATAAAAGAAAGAAAAACAGAAGTTATGGGATTAGACTAAAGGCGTAAAACAAAAAATTAATTACAATTCTAAATTCTATATTTATCTACACTTGCTGGAAGCCAGCAAACTTAGCAACTGGTAACCAGTTACTATCTACTCCTATGTAACTATATTCACTGGAAACCAGCGAAAATGCACTGGTAGCTAGTACAGAACCTTCTACTAAACTACTAATCATTTTAATAAGTTTATTTATGTTTATATTTTATTTAAAATTTTCCTTAATTAAAATGTTTTATAAAGTTAAAGTTAACTATTTATAACATTCCATTATTCTCATAGTAATTATTTAATTTATATTAATTCAATATCGTATGTATTTCATTTATATCTTTATTTACAAATGTGTTTATTTTTTATTTAGTTGCCTTATAACGTTTCATTTAATCTCAATATCAATTTTCTATTATCTCCCTTTTAAACTGTTTTTTTATATATCAAGTTTTTAAATTTTATCCCTAAATGTTAAACCTTTACCTCTTTTAAGCAAAACTAAACCGAAAGAGAAAACACGTTTTGTAAAATGAAGATTTAATTACTTTTGAACAACCATGAATTTCGAGTCACTAAGTGTATTTAACTGTCTTTTCAAGCGCCATGGTTAAACATTAGAAATAAATATTATTTTGTATCTTATTAGTAGTTGTGAACCTCCAAATTGCTCTCCACGGCTTTGGAAATCCTATATCAAATTTCTTAATGTTTCGGTCTAGTTAATTTATATTTACGTTTAGCTTTTCTTAATTATAGTTTATCTGCAGTCCATTGTGTGAACAAAGATGGAATTCTCGGTAGTTAGTGCACTTTTATTTAGTTTCACAAGGGTACAAGCGGCTGTTGTACTATTCTCGGGGGAGCAGCAAATTCTGCAAGTGATCCCTCATTGTTGTTGAATCTCGAGAACAATATCGTATCCTGTATAGAGAATGATCCACAGAACATCAACATACAGTGTAACCCGCCCAAACAGTCACTTCCATTTACTCACCTACTGAATGTTATCTTCCATTTGTCACGTGATAATGCTGTTTTACACAATACTCCTGAACAATATGACAAGACGCGCAAGGCTTACAGAAAATTAATATGGTTTTTATGTTCGTACTGAAATTTCACTTAAAATAAATTGTAAACAAATTGCTAATAAATATCTCTACTGCTTATAAGTATAACGGTTATTATAAGTATACCATACCACCCAAAAATTCATATCAAGTTTTCACCGGAAATACATGAATTCGAGACAAGCCTTTTTAGAAAAAGTGCCGTGTCTGTGTGTAAGTGAACAACCAACTCAAAAAGGAATTGTCGAATAAGGGCCTAACTTGGTATTTTAAGTTCAGCATTTACCACGGATGCGACACGAAGATTTTCAATAAACTTCCTCACCTATACTACAAATTACATGGAAAAGCTTTCCTTATATTTTATTCTTTCAAAAACGATTTTGATTATTAAAATATTTGCATGATGAATCAAATGTATATTATACTGACTTATCTGCGAATTGACTGTGTAGTTCTCTTCGTTCTGAATGAATTTTGTATAATTGGTAAACCACAAAAAATTATATGTTGGTGAAACACACAATTTACTATGTCCAATAAATGTTTGTGACATTAACAACTTCCGAGATATTCTTAGTTGTCGGTTTGAATTTTTAAGTGCGTTATACTTTCTTCAAGTGCTATTTCGCTATTGGTTTTTTTTTCTCTCTCTCTCTTGTAGTCATGCAAAGGGTGAAATTTCAAAGTAAATATATAGCGACTCGTTTTTTGACATCTGACTATCGCTATAGTCTCCTGGATCCTCCGTGTACATACAACGAAATGTGTAATCAAATTATTTCTGCAGACGTTTATTTCGATTAACATGAAGTAGAAAAAGCTTTCACCGTTCGCAGAAGAGAGTTAAACATAAACGTAGTGGGTAGAGAAAGTTATATGGATGTAATACGAAGCTACGAGGGCTGTCCCAGAAGTACCCAACCAAAAAATAAAACTAAAACATTTTGGGAAAAAACATCTTTATTTCTCTACATAGTCTCCTTTCAGCTCGATACACTTTTCCCAGGGATGTTCAATAACTTTATAGTGAGAACCGTCGAGTTCTGCAAAAGATCCATCAACTGCAAACTCCGTCTCTTTATTGTTGCAAATCTTTTACCACCAAGCCATTTCTTCAACCTTGGAAACAGAAAATAGTCAGAGGGGGGCTAGGTCTAGCGAATAGGGCGCATGAGGAAGCAATTTGAACTTTAACTCGTTGATTTTGACGATTGCGATAATGGATGTGTGAAATGGTGCATTGTCTTGATGAAACAGAACTTTCTTTTTCGCTAAATGCGGCCGTTTTTGCTTGATTTGATCATTTAAACGCTGCAATAAGTTTGCATAATACTCGCCATTGATTGCTTTTCCTTTTTGAAGATAATCAATGAAAATTATCCCACGCGCATCCCAAAAAACTGACGCCATGACCTTGCCTGCAGATGGAACTGTCTTCGTTTTCTTTGGAGCCGATTCTCCCCTTTCAATCCACTGTTTTGAATGTTCCTTCGTCTCAGGTGTGAAGTGATGGACCCATGTTTCATCCTTGGTTATGAATCGATGCAAAAACTCGGCTTTATTGCCGCGAAACATCGCCAAACACTCGACTGAAATATCCTCAAGACGCTGCTTTTGTTCCATTGTGAGTAAACACGGCAACCACCTTGCGCACAGCTTTCTCATGTCTAAATTTTCAGTTAGTGTGCGATGTACAGCACTTTTTGAAATGCCTACGATGTCTGCTAGCTCGCGCAATTTCAGTCGACAGTCATCCAGTACCACTTTGTGGATTTTCTTCACAATTTCTGGCGTGGTCACCTCATATGGTCGACCACTGCGATGTTCGTCTTGGCATCGAACGAGATGGCTCCACGGTAACGTGTGAGGGTCGCATTCGGGAGATCCCGGGTTCGATTTCCGTTGGGCCGGTCAGTCTAGCCTTGAGTTTCTTCGCGGTCTTTCCTGGTTGGTGAGGGAATGCTGGGGTGGATTATATAATGCTGCGCACTTTCCTGTCCCCCATTTCCTTATCATGCTTCAGGGTTAAAGGATCAGGCGAGTGGAGGGCGAGCGAGGCGTATGACGGTAGTGTTTGCTTTGTGGAACTGTCGAGCATGGCATTCAGAGAGACCTTTTCCATGCAGAGAGGTAGTCCTGAGGTGGGTCCCGCCAGCGTCAGGATGTAATATCTGGAGACGTTAGGGACCCCAAATCTGGTTGCCCTCTTTGTCCCTCGCTTCAGCCCTTCCTCTTGGAGGTTTCTAGAAGCACAACAGACCACTGTGCCCTTAAGTGTAGAAATCCTACTCCGCCTCGTGATAATCATTAAATATGTTTGCGGTCTCAACGGGTCAGCATCACGCGTCGCTGGGTACGCCGAGCGTGGCGCACTGAAGGGTTAGGTCTTATTTATTCATTTGATGTTCGAACACTGCACACTACTAGTTTTGAATAAGTATTTACATTGTAAAACATCCATACACAGTAATAAATTCGTAATAGCTAATTTAAAAATTAAATCCTATTTTGCAATCGCAACTTGTCAGGAATGTTCGTTTCTAAAAATGTAGCTTATTTAATGGACAGTGGTTCAGCACTAACGTTCACTGTATCTGCATATGAACCAGCGTTCGACTGCACCCAAAAAGCTCCACAAAGAGGTCATTTTATCCGACTGTTATTTACGTGCCCTGGACCGAGACGTATGAGCTGGGCTCGGAAAAACAAAGCAATTTTAACGCTCCATTTCACTTCAACATTTCGAGATATTTGTAGCACTTGGTTACGACCGAAGTGCTATTAAAGTAGAGAAGGGTTTCTGCGAGGTGTCATGGCGGCTATAAATTATAAGGAAATAGTAGCCCGAGAGTAATCCCCTACACATGGTGCACTCATCATCATCATCACGCGCTGAACAGTAACACAATCCCAAACTATACCACTTCATTAGACCTTTTCACAACTGATGGAATATACATTTTCTTATAAATTTCATTGTTCTCGTTGTCTTTTTCACTTAGCGCTGTTCTATATCTGTTTAAGGCAGACATCCAATCTTGGAAAATATTACCTACATAGTCATTTGTATATCGAATTAAACAGTGTGTACGAATGATTCTGTATTTTCAAAAAGTGTATAATTCAAATTGTTTTCTCTATCCTCCTTAAATCAAACAAATTACAACTGAATATATTTCTAATGCTTTACTTAATACAACAACAAGCTAATGAACGTTTCTGTGAAGCACCTTATGAAACATACATCGTTAAGAATATATATGACAGAAGCGCTGTAGGAACATCATTGACACGACTTTATAAAACACCTTCATTTGCCGTTCACACGACAAGTGTGTACGTACTGTCTCAACTAATGAGTACTGGTACACAATGAGATACTAACATAACATGCACGTACTGTACTGAACAAGACGAGCGTTCGGTATTACCGTACCATGCAGTAGACTTCACATCAGACACACCTAGTGACAGTGACTAGTACTGTACTGAACAAGACGAGTGTTCGGTATTACCGTACCATGCAGTAGACTTCACATCAGACACAGCTAGTGACAGTGACTAGTACTGTACTGAACAAGACGAGCGTTCGGTATTACCGTACCATGTAGTAGACTTCACATCAGACACACCTAGTGACAGTGACTAGTACTGTACTGAACAAGACGAGCGTTCGGTATTACCGCACCATCCAGTAGACTTCACATCAGACACACCTAGTGACAGTGACAAGTACTCTACTGAACAAGACGAGCGTTCGGTATTACCGTGTCATCCAGTAGACTTCACATCATACACACCTAGTGACCGAGACTAGTACTGTACTAGTCGGCCACGATATGAATGCGTGCGGTGGGAAGAGGAACCAAACAGTTACGAAAGAAGTGGGCGATACAGCCACGTGAAGAAAACATCTGCAGTTGCGAGTTGCATTTACTAGTGTGGCTGAGGCGTGCACAAGTAGTACTGTTTTCATTGTGCGACAGTTCATTTCCCTAAGGTCTTGCCCCTCACTTCCTTCTGATCCCAAGCCTTGATTGTGAACAAAACACCGTGGCGCCTTCCACCAAGCGCATTCGTTTCGTGGCCGATTAGTACAAGAGTGCGTTTTGTTTACATCTGACGCGCCACAAACAGGTTTAACAGGCGGTTTTAATGCCGACGCATGTTGTGCAGTAAAAAGCTTCTGCGACCCCTTGTTCCTATCCTCAAAATGCTTATTTTGGTGTTGCCTTTCCACGCTACACTTTTCTGTACATTGTGAATTGAAGACTTCATTTGAGTAGGCAACGGGAGCCCAAGGCACAGTGGGTGCGTTGCCACTTTGTTCAACCCTGGACTCACAAAAGGCATTAAGCAGTGCTACCAAAACGACAAATCGGAATTTCCCTTTTACTTTTAGAAGTGGACAGCAGTAAATTTTAGGTGCTGTTCATCCTCTTTTCCTTAATTTCTATTCATTGTCTACAAAGCTACAAGCATCTAAACGTATTCGAAGAGAGAGACTGCAGTATATTTTGCACCTCGGTAATACAAATAAATAATTTCTGACATTACACCAATAAGAAAAACGCATAATGACTCAACTGTGAACAGGGCGCAGAGTGAAAGTGTCGATTGTTTACGTGTGATAAGCAAACATTTTCTTAGTAACTTTTATGAGGGGGTGGACGATGGTACAAAATTAAAACACGAATGTAATCTATTGCATTCGCTCCCCTAAAATGCATCTAACCGAAATGAACAGTTTCGGCCACCACAAAAACCAATATGTTGTATTAAAAAACAGAAGAAAAAATGAAATTGGTTTCTGTGGTAAAAACAATGGAGTGCAATCAAATAAAACAGCATAAGGTTGCATTGGGGAACCTGCGACCACTGTGGTTGACATCCACATTATGTGTCACATAGAAACATGTTTAAATTCTCTGAAAGGTGGCCAGTCGACATATAATTAGAAGAATCGCCAATCAACACATTTTAAAAAGTAACCCTCAGTATTGATAGGATACCTCTGTTGAGTGAAAAAAAATTGTTGTAGTCCAACTAATACACCAAACAAAGGATTAAGGGGCAGCGCTACTGAAATTTGGTCACTTTGGTCCTTTTTTCGAGTTTTAGCTTTTCGGTTTCATGAGGAATCGTTTACTGGCAGTTTCACATCAATATCTTAATTCTAAGTGATCTTTAACACGTTTCGAAAAGCTGCTGTAATCCGTTCCGTCATGAATGCCTATCAGGACTTCTGAGGACCTATGAGCCATCGGTTTTAAAGTGTGGTTACTGAGCGTATTACTTTTTATGTCATTAAATATTTGATGTTCTTATTGGTAAATATAGCTTACATTGGATAAAATTCCTATACGGATAAGTTATTTTAAAAGTAAATTTTTGAACGACTCTCTTCTGTACATAAAAACGTACTGAAACTCGGGAAACGCATTCAACGTTGGTGCAGTTTAAGCCTTTTACTTCTGAAGCTTGAGTGTACATGTTAGCTACAAACATCAAAGTGACACTCAATGACCAATAACGGTGCAACTTGTCTATGTTACTATGTTCATTTAAAACACTATTTAACTTAGGCTTTTGTCAAGCTGCGCCTAATGTTCGGATAACTTCAATAGGGACATGTATACCTACGATATCGAGGCACAGTATAGTGCGATAAAGGCATCACTGGAGTACGAGGAAGAGTTTGAAAACAACAAAACAAAGTCGAGTAGGTACTTAAACGCTCGTGAATTGCTTATTAATTTTCGACGATAATGGACAATAGAAACAGCACTTACGCGAAAATAAAATTAATTACTAACAACTGTTGGACAGTTGCAGTAGCAAGATCACATTGGTGGCGAACTGGCGATCGTTAATCCACGCCTGGTTGTTGACCTTTAAAAAATCAATAACTTGCTGCTGCATCAATTAAATCATAACTAAATATTAACAAATGAAAAGGAAGAGAAGATCCAAGTATGTTTTAAACGGTAAAATATCTGCAATAATAAGTATATCAAAAGTTAGCGGATTTAATACAGTTCATGCACATACGTGCAGTAGAATATACAAAACACGCAGGTAGATTACTTTAGCAGGAAATTCAACTTTCCACCATGACAGCATGAACTGGAAGTGGATCAAAAAGCACTATGTCGAAAAAAATAATTCGGACGACTATCTTCCCCGGATATATAGAAATTGGAAAATTACAGTATATATTCAAGAGCTTACAACTAGAAGTTCCTTTTATTTTAAATATACTTGTGTTTCCAGCAGCTCTTTTCACTGTGAGTATGGATCCAGACCACAATGCAGAATTTTACGTATTCTACATTTAGTTCCACCATATTGTATCCAGGATCTCTCCTGATGGGAAGGGAAAATCACCCAAACGAATTGGTCTGAATAACCAACTCATATCATGCGTCCATGTGCATCTCTTACCTGTAAAATTAAGATTTTTGTGAAGGCACTTTCTTTCGTTTTACTTCATGTGAAATCACACAAAATAACAACGTGGTTGTACCTTTATGTAAGTCTACACACATAATTATCATCGCCTTTTATTCTCTACTCTCATACTTATCTAATGTTAAATCTTAGTTTTAAAGCCCGTTGTGATGTAGTATTACAAAAATTTTGTTAAAAATTAAAATCCACGCACAAATAAGAATTATCAATTCTGGAAGAAAAAATGCGTGGTGTAGTGGTTATCATGCTAGCCTCTAGCTCCCGAGGTCGCGGATTCAAATCCATCAGAGGGCGATGGATTTTTTCGGGCCTAAAAATCCTTAGCATGGCGTCCTTCGGAAGGGAAGTAAAGCCGGTGGTCCCGTGTCGTAGATTTACGGCACGTAAAAGAACTTCAAGCCTGATAAAGAGGCCTCTGAGCAAAATTTCCGGTCTTCCACGCCCAGTATAGAATGGGATGCTAAGGACCATAGTAGTTAAAGAGCGTCCATTAATAAAACCCCATTTTTAAGATAAAATTCCCAAGCTCTTCTTGCCTAGACCTGATTAAAGAGTGTCAAAGCATAAAATAGTCAGTTAACATCAGAACTAGCGTTTATTCCCTGTTTAAGAACGCATCTGATATGAGAAACATGAGTCAAAACCCGTTCTCATTTACATACACACACTGGAAAATAATAATAGTAATGCTATTGGAAAGTCTCGAGGGGTTGTACACGCCTTCATCTGACACAGTTTACGGCGTTGGTCAAAATAACTTAAATCTGAAGGAACACGTGTCCAATCCTTCTTTTGTTTAAGTATCTTACTTTTACTCAGAGATGTTCCCACAGTCTAAAGAAAAGATTCGGTGATCCCTTCCATTTAGAACCATCACAAATGCTAGAGCTAACATACTACACTGAGCCCCTAATCTGCTTATTTATAGGTTATGTAACGAATCGATTTCATGCGCTTTAAGCAAGTCTAGCATATCCTGGTGTCGAAAATGTTGCTCTGTTCAGCGCTAGGACATGAGAGCTGTGTTGTAGTCTAAACCCTGTTTCTGACATATGTTTCTATTCTTCCGCGCTCCCTTTCACCTCATTAGCTAACGAATGGAGATGTCCGACAAGCAAGCCCTGTGCACTACAAGGTCAGGCGAAAACGCGACAAAAACACTCAGACACGATAGATGCAGGTGCTTTCGCCATCCTGAGTGGCAGATTTAAACCTAAGGATCCTCCTAACTATTTGTTGATAAGTTTACATGCTTTCCAGATGCACTCTGCTACGTAATATATTGTATTCATGCGGTTATCAAACTGTTAATTCCACAACTCTCTTTGAATACATTAAGATAAATGATTATGTGGGTTGTGCGGCAAAGTTATAGAATAGGACTTTGTGTATCGAGGTAACTATTTAAAAATTGATTCCATCATCCACTTCACTTTACTTAAGTCTTCCAAGAAGGGCTGTTCTTAATGGAAGGAAATATCGCCTTTCCATAGTCCACATTCACACGCGAATTCGTAACGTACTCTTAACAATACGTATGCCGCCATACAGCTAAATGCTCAATTACTCATTAAACTCAGCTTAAAGTAATTCACGGCTATCATTATGATTCTATGATTGTATGCTCCAAAACAGCAACTCGGATAACTACATTTCGTGCGTGTATCACACAATCTCATTGGCATAATTAAATCCGATTGGCCAGAAAAAAAGAATTAGCTACGGGGGCTGTCTCAGAAGTACCCGACCTAACAAAGAAAACAAAACTTTTGGGAAAATACATCTTTACTTCTCTACATAGTCTCCTTTCAGCTTGATACACTTTTCCTAGCGATGTTCAATAGCTTCGATACCCTGTTTATAGTGAGAACCGTCGAGTTCTGCAAAATAGCCATCAACTGCAAACTCCATCTCTTCATTGTTGGCAAATCTTTTACCACCAAGCCATTTCTTCAACTTTGGAAATAGAAAATAATCAGAGGGGGCTAAACTGCCGAATATGGTGCATGAGGAAGAAATTTGAACTTTAACTCATTGATTTTGGCCATGGCGATAATGGATGTGTGAACTGGTGCATTGTCTTGATGAAACAGAACTTTCTTTTTCGCTAAATGCGGCCGTTTTTGCTTCATGTCATCATTCAAATGCTGCAATAATTTTGCATAATACTCGACATTGATTGCTTTTCCTTTTTGAAGATAATCAATGAAAATTATCCCACGCGCATTCCAAAAAAACTAACGCCATGACTTTGCTTGCTGATGAAACTGTCTTCGCCTTCTTTGGAACCGATTCTCCCCTTTCAATCCAGTGTTTTGACTGTTCCTTCGTCTCAGGTGTGAAGTGATGGACCTATATTTCATCCATGGTTATGAATCGATACAAAAAATCGGCTTTATTGCACCGAAACATCGCCAAACACTCGACTGAAACATCCTCATGACGCTGCTTTTGTTCCATTTTCAGTAAACGCGGCATCTATCTTGCGCACAGCTTTCTCATGTCTAAATCTTCAGTTAGTGTGCGATGTACAGCACTTTTTGAAATGCCTGCGATGTCTGCTAGCTCGCGCACCTTCAGTCGATGATCATCCAATACCATTTTGTGAATTTTCTTTACAATTTCTGGCGTGGTCACCTCATTTGTTCGACCACTGCGATGTTCGTTTTGGCAGCTCGTACGGCCTTGCTTAAACTCTACCACCCAATATTTTATGTTGTAAACGAAGGAGCAGACTCCCCCAGAGTAGAATCTAGCTCAGCTTTAATATTAGTTGGACTAAGACCTTCCAAATGAAAGTATTGTATCACATAACGATGGCCAGTTTTATCCATGTTTACAAATTTGCTGAGAGTGTTCACTATTGATGGCTGCCAAAAATTTACTAAACAACGTAGCATCGTCAAACTTCAAACTTAAGCTTTATAAGGTTGGTACTTTCTACCATAGTCATTTGTCTGAAACAACAAACACTATCTATATGTCAGGTCGGGTACTTCTGGGCCTGCCCTCGTAGCGTTTTAACTTGGAAGCAGGGACGGTTCCTAGGTGACGCAAGATACGAGAGTACGTTGTAACGAGTAACGGTTGTATTGTAACGCAACGTACTCTCTACGATCAAAGCGTTACTTTTGGAACCAGCTATAAAAATGCCCATACGATGGTGTTAGTGCTTATTTGGAGGAGTGTTATTTTGGAACTGTATAATTGGACATATTTTTTTTGGAAACCTTCCATCTTCGGAACTTCCCCTCTTCTGAAAAACTTAGGTGCAAGAGTTTCATTTGAACTAGCGTTTGAATAAACTAACGGAATGTATAACTTCCTGGCGTCATTTATTATTCATAGAAGGATCTTGAATCGCCAGGCATTTGAACTGAAGAATGTTAAGAGAGAATTTTCTAAGACAAAACCTGACTGCGGCTTTCATCACCCATGAGTTTAACGGGGTCGCCGTTAGAAATCTGTATTCTCTATATAACTGTGCACGCATTTCCCAGGATTTGGCCGATTACACGAGCTTTTCGGATTTAAGTATGCACTGTATTTTCATAACGTCCATGTTGAAACCTGCGAAAGCCACAGACAAAATTTTGAATTTCAGATCAATGTGCAGCTGAAGAAAAGGCATCAGAAACACCAAGTCTGCAGGAAAACTTGGACTTCTGCAACTATGAGTTAAGAAAGAAACAAAGAAAGAGAAAAAAAAAGCGTCAGGATTCGTCTTGGAAACCCAACCAAAAAGCCTATGATCACATTTTCTTTGTGCAATATGGTGCTTCTGTTACAGAAGCCAGGATTTCAACAACTAGTGGTTCGCATCCTGCACATAATTTCGGGGTTGTAAGGAGATTCTAGCGGTTGATGCACGCCCTCTGACCTACGGGGGCTGTCTCCCTCGGGAAGCAATATATAATAATGGTTCTGCAAACCGAGATTGTACCCATCTGATTCTCCCAGCGTACAGAGATTGCATTACCTTTGTTTCAAGAAGCCCAAAGCCAAATCAGCAGGTTTTTCTTCTGCGTGTTGGAATTTAATTTACATCCTCCAGGTTGAAACAACATACTTCACTCAGCAATTCTTTTGCTGTCCAGAACCAAAATGAAATGGTCATTACGGCGGTAGCGGATTGTGGAAACCCAGGCAGTTCACCGTTTTTCTTCCTTCTCTCTCTCGTTTCTTTTCGTTTTTATTTTTCTGTTGACCTTACGACTACACGAGGATTAGGTATGAATAATGTCTACACACTGCGCGAAAAACATTTCCTGAATTGATTTGTAGTCATGTGAAAACTGTCCGAGTAATAAATTGTTGGCTAATGTTGCGCTTGAACGGCCTCATGTGAAGATGATGTTGGAAGGCATACAGCGTGACCAAGCGGTTGGCACATGTTTAACCTTTACAGTAATTGTTTCCGCTAGGCAGCTTGTGCTACTGTATTCCCATTTGGTGTAACAGGAAGCCCTAGAGAGCAGCTATAGCTCCATTAATGCGATATGGTGTTCTAGACCTCTCCATCTAATACAGAATACTTGCGTGCAACACCTGCAACATCGACATGCTGGCTGCAATGAACCTAGAGTTAAATGCCATCCCAAATCTTTAACTGGACAAGCTATACTATAAAACCCAATACTATGCTTTCAAACAGAGTATGGCTTTTTACCATCATGAATCCACAAGGATTACACCGATCGATATGTTCCGGCTCCTAATTACAGTTGCTGAGTCCATCTTTTCAATTTAACTCATTGAAATCTTCTACCTGAAGGTTTGTATTTCAGTATTTTCGAAGGTAATCTATTCTCGTCCATTCTACATACATGCTCATACCGGTTGCCTGTACTGTTCTATTTTGGTTCCTAATTTACAAATGCTTAGTGCTTCGCGGATATTTTCGTTACTTTTTTATTTAGCATAGTATATCCGGCAACTGCTCTTAAAAGTGTCATCTAGCACTTCAATACATCTTAATAAATATTTTTAAGGTTCCAGCACTCTGAGGCATATAAGAGCATTGGTACTAATAATGTTATACATAATTTTATTAGAGTTTCTTTGCTTACTTTTCTTATTACTACAACCTTTTAACTCTGGCGCTACCTTTCGTCTTACCATTTTCTAGAAAACTCTTAAGTAATTGAAGTACATTACTTATTCTACATCTGTATTATTTAGTATAATCTTTGCTCTTACTAGCTCTTTTCCATGCATTGCTGTTATTTTATTTTATTTGGTGAAATTGTTAATTTATAGTCTGCAGTTACATTACTTAGGTTATAAATAACACTTAGTAGGTCATCTTCTGAGGCTACAATTACAGTCTGATCCTTGGCAGAAAGGAGTGTGCCTAAATTATAACAGTTTAATAAAAGTTACTTTTTAAACTGCATGCCATTTCCTTACGACGTTGTTCAAATATAAAGTAAAATGGCAGATGACAGTAGACACCCTTCCCTTACTCCTTGATTGGTATTTATCCCGGTTACTGTGTTTCTGTTGCCACTTTTACTTTCAAAGTCTGTGTCAGTACCTACGTATGGCTTTGCTTATTTGCTATATTTGTATTTTCAGTGATCATTGTTTAGTTCAGGGGTAAGAAAAATATCATTCTCAGCGTACCAGAGATATGCAACCTATAGGACATCGCATAGCAGAACTTACATTTCAAAGCTGTACGTCAAATTGATGTCGACAGGAGAGGGAGTTGAAATGTAATCGCGAAGCACGTTTTCTCTGTTGCATACCTTCCATGCCTTCTCTCCCAAACTGAAACTTTATCTTTCCACGGTGGAGAGAACCATATGCACGAAAACCTAACCATGGACGTATGAGGAAAAGAGAAACGAAAACTCGAAAAACTATTCCCTGTGACGAGTTGCATAAAAGCAGAAATGAAAAGTTAACAGTACTGAAATACCAATAAAATAATCAACAATCGCATGCTCTCTCTTTAGTTTTTACGGCTATTTCGCCGCAAAAATAAATGAACGTCTGAAATTCATCAATATGCAACAATACGAGTTTATTTGTGGTATTTATAACCAGTAAAACTTCAGCTGAAGTTTTGTATGCTTTTTTAAAATATATTTTAAGACGTTTTCAATGTGCCAGTTAGATTTAAAGGAGAAAAAGTTAAATGCATTTATGACACGCTCTTCATGCAAACGTATCAAGTTGGATCTTTCTAATCATGTTCATGTATTAATCAGAAAATTTAAATAAGAAAACTTCATCAAGAATACTTCCTTGGTTGCAGTTTGTGAATAATGACATGATACTTTTACGTTAACTTGAAGAAACAGGGATAAATAATGCCTAAAGAGATGCTAGCTAAGAAATTTAATGAAGTTTCCATAAAAAGCCCAGATTTGTACCTTTTGCGATTTTATTTACGTTAAAACAGTGAATTCATCAAGAGTAGGTTTGGCTTCAATCGCATTTACCACTGAGTGTTTGGAAGAAAACAGAATGTCAAAACGAATACGTTGCCTATCAGATTTATACAATGCTCCCGGTTTAGACAAAAAATGTGTCTGAAACCCATTTTTAATTTCTTACAAATCACAAAATGTAAATCAGCAGTTTTATGAAAAACAGTTTTTAATTTCTCTACCACATATCTAAAGTAGGTAGAGGAAGAATTTTATTCCACTCTAATTCAATAACGAAATTTCAGCAGAAATGCATGTTTTGAAGGTCCCTGAACCCAAAAGAGCGCTTTTAGAAAAGGGTGCATGCGCGTAACTTCAGCATATTCCAAGAGCAACTAGATTTCAAGAAAAAACCGAAACTATCTTTTATAGGGAAAATATTTCCGATTTTGTCAAAAATAGCCCTTAATATTTTCATTAAAATACCCCATATTTTCCTTTATAACTGGTAAACCATAAGAGATAGAAAAAAGTTTACTTCACGAAAGAACACATAATACATATCAAATCAGCTTCATTGTTGCATTGTACATAAAACGAAATGTTTTGCAAACGTGTGTGTCAAATAATAGGAAGAACAGAGCTTTCCCTCAGCGCTCTGGCCCGGGAATTGCACGGCAGTTTTGTGCGACACGTCTGAATGAACTCATGGCCACGGGCTCTTCCACTTATCGGACATGTGGCAGCGGGCTTCAGTCAGCTGTTATTGCTTCTTGTGTATACACGCGAGACGCGTATGTATTTGTGTGCGATTGAATTATCGGATTATTACAACCCAGAAATGTTACTCAAATTTTCGCTTGAACAAAGACATTTTACGTATGACACGTATGTGAAAACCGACTCATGTAGACAGGTGTGTAGGCAATTTCACGATAAATGTTCTGGTGTTCCAGTTCCGAGTAGGGAAACAGATATCTAGTGAATACAGTTAAGAGAACGGGATCATTTAATGTTGTAAGTTGTAAACAGAAACCAAGGGTTCTAACGGAAGGAAAATTTGATGAAATTGGCGAAGCATTTGAACGGTCTCCGAATAAACCTTTACGACGTGTAGCACAACAGGTCAGTGTTTCAAAAACCTCAGTACATAAACTCAGTACAATTCTCAAAAATAGAGTCTATAGGAATAATCCTCGCACCTTAGACGATCTTAAAAACAATATAAGAACAGAAATTAGGGAAATTACGCAACAAGAACTTATGCATGTGAATGGCAATTTCATCAGAAGGTGCCAAGAATGTTTATCTGCCGAAGGACACCACTTTCAACACCGACTGTGAAAAAGGTTAGTACTTATAAAATAAAAAGTAATTATGTTTGTTCAATAGGTAATCAATATATCGTAATAATCATCATAAAATCAGTAATAGTATGGTATCAGTATCAATAATGAGAATAATAAACAGATACACTGAACATAGCGCGCGGAACACGCATCGCGACTACCGGCCAGATAGCTAAGGATCGCGCGCGGAACACGCATCGCGACTACCGGCCAGAGCGCTGAGGGACCGCTCTGTATATAGAAAGGTGAGCTTTTGTAAAAATAGTATGCAGAAAAGGGATAAAATAAACGCTAACGGGTAGAGAATGCCGGTGAGTGTAAAATCAGACCTTTCATTCACGATGTTCTTTTCAAGTATAAGAATAGTTAGTCTATCTATTAATTCAGTTTCACAGGGAAGTTGTAATGAAATGACACAGTATCTGAAAGTGTTACTGAGATAAGAGAAACCATGAACCTGGCATTGAATGAAAGGATACAACTACTGAATTGTGATGCATCCGTGAACATGTAATTCCTTCAGTTTCAATGCAGCCACGCTCAGGGCATTGTTTCAGGCCGCTTGCTGAGTGAAAAACCGGTGTTTCCCCAGCAATTTTGGACCCAGCAGGGATTCTCAAATTGTTCCCATCAGGGGTGGCTACACACAGCCACACACCGAAGTCATTGATGCCAGGTAAATAGTAATTATAAACAAGTTTTGTTTTCTCTTTATTCCTGCAGCCTTTACGTGTAGTCAGTCTCAGTAGAATAGAAAAAATATGTGTGTGTTACGTTCATATGAATTTCTCTACGCAATGTCGTTTATTTTTACATGGCTTGTAAAACTATTCTCCCAAAAGCTTATTTTTGTATCTACCTCATGTTAGTCGAGATAAACCTTTACGGAAATAGTTTCATAAATTCCTTGTAGATACTAGGGAAATGGAGGAAATCGAATAGATAGTCCGATGTTTAAAAGCGGTCACCATGTGCTAGCCTTGAAATTTCGTAGTGTTTCCATGACCGTGAAAAAACTGAATAGCGACAACAGTTTAAAATGGCTAAGTGCTGAAAAGTGAAACCAAATACAACGGATATCCCGGAAAAGTTAGCTGAAATAAATTGTTTTTTATAAAGATCTCTACATCTTTTGTGCGGTAAGCTTGGTTATACACCATTATAGAAGATTCATTCAAAATGAAGAGGACTTCAAGGTAGAGATGCAACAAACAGTTACTTTCGGGTAACGTTATAACTGTAGCAGTTACATGCAACGGTTATCACGTACATTAATGATTACATGGTAGGCTGAAGTTACAGAATGAGCCAGAAGACTACGAACCGGCTGCGCGGCGTTTTTCCTGTCCGCGTCCTCGGCGCTCGTTGTCGTATGCCGCTATCATAGAAACGCGCGGATGAAACCGTACAACTTTTTTAGAACTACTTTTAAAGGCTTTACTTAACAACTTTATGAAAGTGTGTTTGAGGACAGAATTATTAGTAGAGATTTGTGGTCCCCTCGGTCCCCTGACCTAACCCCCACGATTTCTATCTCAGGGGTAACTTAAAACAAAGTGTACAAGACAAACCCACACACCCTGGAAGAATTAAAACAAAATATCCGCCAGGAAATTGCCAGCATTTCCCAACGTGAACTACGGCGAGTGATGAATAGTTTCCTAAAGAGGTGCCAAAAATGTATGGACAACAACGGTGGCCAGTTTCACCATCTCCTTTCATAAAGTTGGTACGTAAAGCCTTTAAAAGTAGTTTTAAAAATGTTGTATGCTTTCATCCGCGCCTTTCTATGATAGCGGCAGGCGGTTACGAGCGCCGAGAACGCGGACAGGAAAAATAGCGTGCAGCCGGTTCGTAGTTTTTTGGCTCTCTCTATACGTTTCAATATGAACAATGTCGATAGACTTCTTTGTTATTTGATGCAATCTTAAAAAGAAGCTTCTCTACCTGTGTCAACACTTTGATTAGAGCGGTGCTTTGTCGTATAACTCGACCACAATAATATTGCACTTCGCTGGGCTGGCTTCCGCGTGTATTTTAATGCAGGTTCGTGCAATTATATCGTGGTCGACTTATAATCGCAAAAGTCACTCCCATATGCTTCTACATTCCTGCACATATACACAGTTTGTACACGTGAACTGAGTCATATGGGATCCTAAATATATACATCCACGTGATGCAGAAATAGCAAAAGAAAATAAACATAAACATGACCAAAGTTACGTACGTAACAACTGGCGTTTGCTTACATATAATACGTAAGGAGATAATTAAAAGGCATTTTTCTGGCCAGGTGGTATAATAGTCTACAATGCCACTCACGCTCTCTTGCGGAGGAGATTCATACTGCCTAACGAGTTGAAATAAATAGTTCCTGATAAGGGATACCAGTGCACATGCAGTGAATGATGTCACCTAGACTGGGTAACTGTTGTTACTGTCTTCGTTACCTTGGTAACCGTTATTAGGTAACTAGTTACTCTCTCTATTACTTCAGCCGTTACCTTATTTCCTGCCAATCCCCACTTCACAGGCTTATTAAAGAAATCTAAGACATACATGTAATTGTTATGTAAATGTATTATTTATTTCGATCAAAATCATTAGAGCCAGTTTTTTTCCCCCCATAATGTTCCATGTAAAAGGTAGTTTGGAGTGGGGAGAATTACTTTAAAATCTTCGTATTGTATCGCTGGAATATACTGAACTTCAATTGGTAGTTATCCGACTTTTCCTTTTCGAGTTATGCTCTTCTCCCCCCACCCCTCCCTCTCTCTCTCACACACAAACGCGCGCAGTTCTTTTTCTGAAAGTATTGATAATTCCTGACTTTCGCCTCTCCTCCGTCAGATCAAAACCCATTTTCCTCACAATTTCATGAACTGTGGCAAAAAGTTGCTCTAATAAATACGTGTAAAATAATTTTGTGAAGATCACATACAAAAAAGTTGAAAAATCGACACGACACAAGTTTTAAAAAAAAACAATAAAACTAATAAAATAAAAATTAGGGGAAAAGCCATAACATTTGTTATTTACGTATATTAAAATTAGAATTATATTATATATAACTGAATTTGACACACACTATTTCGCCTAGTGCAGCTGTTCTGAGATGACTACTGTTATTGAACGGCTCTACTAATCAGGAATCGCTGCAAGGATGTTCAGCAAATAAACACTCCTGCAATTAAGGATAACCATGATTGAAATTTCTGAAGGCTACGCATTTGAGGATTTCCTTTTTAAGTGACATCAGACATTAAACATACATGCAGTACTTTTAAAAACAGCTCCATTCTATGAACGAGTGTTTATATCAAATAAATTTTACATAAAAACAGAAGAGTTATTATTAATCTATTTTCTGAAGCAGGTCTTGACCACGTAAAAAGAGTTCCTTCTTCAGTAACTTCCAGATATTAATTCGATATAGTAATTAGTATTTAAATAAAACCACAGCACAGTGTGCCAGATTTTTTTTTCTAATTTATAGCAGTAATTTTTCTCTGAACCTCTGAAAATGTACAAGTTACAGTAAATGAAATAACAGGTTTAAAATTGTAAGGCTATTTGCTTCATGTCCAGAGAACTTGAACACTTAAAAGATAGCATTTCTGAGCATAGTGACAATAGAAGCCCCATACCTAAATGTACGCACATAACACGCCACACTTCCTAAAATAAAACACTCGAAAAGTTCATTCCCCTAAATGTCACAATTACCTGTATGATTCGATGCAGTAAACTTATAACCTGATTTTTTATGTGTATGCTTTTCTACCAAAGTCTTGCAAGGTAGGCCTTGAAATCCTAGTCATGATTCTCAAGTAAACAAACCAAAGTCGTTTATTCCTCGGGCTATTACAAGCATTACTTTTACGAGAAAAAAGACAACTAAAAGGAGTTGCCAAAAATTTATAAAACATTTAAACATTTTCCTCCTGTGTTATGGCAACACACTTCATTTCGCCAGCAAAACTTTTTTTCGGGTAATGTGCGTGCACGTTATGCGTGCATGTATTATTTGGTTGAAAACGACTCCAAGTGTACAAAGGACACAGTAAATCCTCAGAGATTATATGCGCTTGTGTACACTTAAATATGGTAGTGCATGGCTAGTCGTCCTGGGAACATATACGGAATATACTACAGCACTTGTTTTTCATTTTGCGTGGTTTTAATATTAATCTTGAGTATTTTAACCTTTCTTAGCAGGCACATTCACCACGCAAATAAATTGATATTACAGGAGTATTAGATATAGTAATCCACAGCCTTTCTGAAAGTGTGAAAACATTACCTCATTTGAATATTTTATAATGTCAGCAGCTTAGAGTGGCGCCGTGGTCAAGTGGTTAGACCGCTCGCCTCGCACCAAGGGTTCAATCCCAAGGACCTGCATTTGGGGATTTGTGGTGGCGTCTGGGCGGGTTTTCTCCGGGTTCTCCGCCATGTTTCATTCCAGCGGTGCTCCATCTTCACCTTTATTATCATTCATCTCTCATTGATCACTCTCTGATCCGTAGATCCTCTGGCCCCGGTAAGGCGTCTGCCCCGCGCGTTGTCATACGTCCTGGGGAGTGTGAGTCCTCGGTTCGGATGGGCGTTAAAGAGAAAATTGAACTAGAGTGAAGTACCATCGAAATCTTTTAGTGTTATTATTTTCTTAATATCGTTAGGTTTTGAAACACCCTTATGCTAATATTTTCTTCAAAATTTCAACACGTTGCATTTATAGTTTTTGTAACTTGTGATGATTTGGAGGTTTTAAATTCATATCCCGATTAGAAACACAGAGTAATAGCATGTCTTTCTGATCTTCTAAGAACGCAACATTCCACATTTTTAGTAACTACATAAAGCGTTTCACGTTATCTATCTTACTGAAATTTTAAAGCTAAGTATAACAAGCCAAAATAGACACCTAGAAATAGGCTGTTTCTTAGTTATGCGACTCCTTGACAAATAATACTGTGCTAATAACAGAAAAAGTGAACATCTGGGAAATGTTTTGCTTACATATATAACAATTTTTTAAAACTAAAAACTCATATGGAACAAAATACCAATTTAGGTATAATTTTAATCTACTCAATGGACAAATTCGATTGTAAAATCTCAAATAATTTGACTCATGGGAAATCTATTACATTTAAAAACTTTTGCAATAAAATAATCAATAGCTGCTAAATTATTTGCAATAACAACATGAAATGTGGAAACCTTCCTAGCATAAGCTTAAAATTTAGAACTATCGGTTAAGAATTTAAGGAATTTCAAAGAATATTGCCTTAAATACGTAAACCAAACAATCATGCAGTGTGGACGTAAACCGCAATACAACTGCACTCCAAAGTCTACAGCTCGATCCTTGAAGGGGTTGTCTGTTCTTCACGTGGCATCGACAATGCAAAGATTTAGATTTATTCTTTATCTTGTAGAGCTTAAAAGCCATAAGATAAGTGATATAAAATTACACCTTAAACTTTGGTTCATGCAAATCATAAGGGCATATTTTAATTAAAATTCGCTTCAGATTACTTTTATAGTACTTAAAATTAGTTGTAGATTTAATATCGACATTTCTAAGAAAGTAATCTCTGTTGATAAATATCAATCCCATTAATTTAAAATATTCATAGGTAGACAATATATTAAAAACCAATAAAACAATCTTTACATTCTATACTTCCTGAATCATGGATCCTGTACAGAGTAAAACAAAGTGTAGCCTTAACTTTAAGAATACGATCTCAAAACCCATAATTGCTAACCACAAACATTTAGATTTTTTAATTAATTCAACACAATGCGGTTGCCAAGACGGATCATCAAAAAATAATTCCTAACAATTTAATGTGCTGAAGACAACGCAGATTCTGACCAAATATATTAATACTTAATTACTCAATATTTCTTAGTTGACATACATGAAAATGCAAAAAGCCAGTTTTATTAATATTCAGATAAAGCATACTATCATTAAACCAGGCATACAACTAGTTGTACCAACTTTCTTCGTACCACTAGGTACTTTAGTTATTCAATTCCCCGTATTTCACGCATAACTCATTTATAAAATGAAAGCAATTAATTCTGATACTTGAAACGTTTCCTATCCACGTGCGCGCAGAGATGGATAACGGCTTTATTCTATTGCACGCACCTGCACAGAACGATTTTTTTGCTCGCGAGGAGCATGTGTACACACTTTAGCTACAACTCTTTAAAAACACATCCTGAGAGTGATATCAACGCAAATACCTTAAGGGTACCGAGTTGCTTTTCGGGTCGAAGGTAGTATTTATATACTGCCACACCAGAAAGCATTCGTCTCCTCTTCTGCGCTCAAATTAATTGAAGGAAATTCCAAAAATGAATATGCAGAAAGAACAAAAGATTTGGCAACTGTCAAGATTGTAAACTTTATTAGCTTTATAACCTTTTGTTTTAACTGAACCGATTTTTCAACGCTATAAAATTATTTTACGTGCATTAGCACGGCACTAATTGTATAATACCTAAAATTGTGTGAAAATGTTTTTTGTACTGAAGGAGGAAAAATGATAAATTCAGAAATTATCAATGCTTTTATTGAATTTCCTTATTAACGTTTTTACTATTCGAAATGTTTTCCTCCGTCAGTTTAAATTATATGCCGGTGACACTATCGGGTAGTATATAACTATTGCTCAACTAAATGTACATAAAATAGTGCTGTAAACGCCGCACATGAAAAAGTAGAGAAATCTATGCATTTTGTAAAAACTAGTAAAGTAATAAAACATAAAACCTGGAAAAACGCCAGAACACCAAACTGTGATATTGTTTGTTCTTTCTGTATATATTCCGTTAATTTGGTTCCTTTAAAACTCTCGAGATTTTAAGTTTTTCAATTATGTATCATAATTTGGATTTTTCTGTTCCCAAGGACTTAAGAAGAATACTTTATATCAGTAAATTGTTTTCTCACATGCACACGTTTAGTTTTAATCCCAGTTTTCTGATACTTTTTTTTCCGTACCCTCTTTTCTGTAAACAAAAGGGAGACGTACGCAAGAAAGTTTTTCTCCCAAGATGTATTATGTAAGCTGTGAAGCTTTCCAGAGCTATATTGTAGTGTTTCGTATTTTTAAATAAATTTTAATCCTTCGTTTTCATTTCGTAAGCCTTTGTTTTCTGTACTGCAATGCCACACGTAAGTGTCAATTCTAGGAGAAAAAAGTTGTAAACCTTCTGGGTTAATTTTCAGTATATTGTAAGAACTTTATTATAAATTTTAATGTAGCGGTTTTCCTTGATTCTTCATGATAATTTAATGCGTTTGGAAATTTCAGTATAGAAACAAACACTATTGTGCCTTCCCAGTAATGACAAAAGATAATGAGCGGTTATATCATAACGTAATTACTCTAAAAATTGCACCTACTTCATATGCAAAAGCTGGCAAGGTTTAATGAACTTAACTTGCATTGTTTTGAATAAAATCGAACCCCAATTCTGAAAAATGCATTTAAAACTAAAGTCCAAAGGTTTTTTTAAAAAACCAGCATAGCACAGGCCATGACGGGTGCTTCTACTTGCAACGATATTATCCACCGCTTATTTAACCTGGGTCCACCCCATCCACACCCACAGTTGTGACAGAGCACCCGGGGGTTTCAGTTTAGGTATATGACACACTGTCTTCCAAAACGAGGGTGTGTGAGAGTTCAAGTTATAAAAGAATTCAAAATTCCCTACTCTTTTGGGGTAGTTAAACTTGTAATTTAGCACTTAATAATGAAAGGAACACGCTGGTGTGCGAAAAACAGGTATTAATATGAGATACGTAACGATTTAACGTAGTGCCATATACGAAGACGCAACGAAAGGCGCAAATATGACATTTGCTGTTGTTTCTTATTCCTTTCACAGATTAAATCCTAGACGTCAAATTGAAATTATTAGGTCATAAATGAAAATCTAATTTTAAAACAATCTGGCTATGTCTTCCTGAATTTATATATGCACGAACCTTCTAATGAATGTTTTATCTCAATTCTGTTCATAAACGAGAAGAACATTTAGCTGGCATTTGTCAAGCAGCACCTTATTAAATACCTTGGAGAGTAAATACAGAGTTTTCAGAGAAATATTCATCTGAATATGATCCTACTTGTATTTATTGACGTCACTTTTGTAAATATAATCATGGGTAAAGAAGTTACTTTCAAAGTTTCATTTAATGTCAAAAAATAAGGATCACAGTAAACCTTCTTGGGCAGGCAGAACCGCCTTAAACCTACCCAGTGTTCTTAAGCTTCTTGAAAAGAAAAAGTATGTATAGTTGAAGGTAACAAATCACATTAAAGGAATGATCAACGACTCTGCAAACTTAATGACGGAATTCAAAGACCACCAAGCACGTCACACCTTTTATATCCTCTTTTTGCATACGATTAGAGTTTAGCATCGCTGAAGTACTTCATTGTTGTTCTAGAAGCAAGGCGTGTTGCTGGCGCAGAGATTAACACCAGCTCACTATCCTTGCCGGCATCTCTGTTTTATTCCAGTTATTAATGATCAAACTTCAAAACATTCTCCTCAATAAATTAGATTGGTACATAAACTACGTGTTTTTCTCGACGGAGCACAAGGTGGAAGTTACCGCAGCCAAGTAAATAAGATAAATAAGGAAGCGGCAAGTAATGAGCGAGTAAGATAATGAAGAGAAACCGCACTTGTCTCTATGCTGCGCCATTCCATTATTCATCTGCTTACGTCGAGAGGGATGGTGACCTGATGCACGAAACCAAAGGATTGCACTTGTGTCATCGTTAATTTCACTGCCAGCGGTTGCACTCGAGAGGAGAAAAGAAACGGAATTCGTCGATCGCGATATTTTCAGCAAGAAAGTGTTTTGTTTTATTATGATGATGTAACCCAGCATGATAAACTCTACAGGAGGTAAAGGTACTGACTTGTGCTTCTTCTTGACCCCTGGGGGTAGGGATGAGGGGAGAGACCCGAAGGGCGACCAGATCAAGATGACGACGGGTGCAAGCACGGACGGGGTCACTAATGTTTCCACGCATCCGACGCTGCCAGAGCCCACCCACAAGCCCCAGGAGGTGGGTCCTAACTGAGGTGTCCCCGGTTCGACATCTGGTAGAAATCTCTACAGAGCGCAAGCCACCGCCCAGCCGCAACCCGCCGAACACCATCGTCTGGTCCTACCACCCTGAAACAGATGACAAGAAAAATGATGGGTACAGCTAATGAGGGACAGGAAAAGTCGTGGTAGAAGATGAACCACCCGAGCATTCGCTTGCCGACCAAGGGAAATCACGAAAAACCCATGGGTCAGAGTGAGCAGTCGCCGAGGATCGAACCCCAACCTCCAGAATACGAGTCGCACACGTCCGCGGCGCCACCTCGTTCGGTAACTACAGGAGGACCCCGCTAGGACCAGCGCCCTAGCAGAACTATCTCAAGATAGACGATGCTATTTCCTCATCACGTAGCTTCTCAAATACTCTATCGGAGGATCCGTCGTCCTCCTCCGTGTTCTAGGGGTACCATACTAGCCTCAAGTACCCGAGGTCGCGGGTTTAAATCCGGCGGAGGGCGATAAACTTTTTCGGGCGTAAAAATCTTTATCATGGCTTCCTTGGGAAGGGAAGTAAAACCGGGGGTCCCGTGGCGTAGATTTACGGCACGCAAAAGAAGCTCAAGCCTGATAAAGAGGCCTCTGAGCAAAATTTCCGGTCTTTCACGCTCAATATAGAATGGGACGCTAAGGACCATAGTAGTTAATAGAGCGTCCAGAAATGCGTCACGGATTTTCTGAGCTAAGTGCGTCCGATGCACTTAAATGTTGACCAAATCTTTTTTAAAAAATCACAGTTTTCTCCCCTTTCATTAAGAGAAACCTCCAAATCTTGTAGATTCATAACCTATATGATTTTTGAACTCCCGCGCATTTACATGCCCTTCAGCGAGACTGAAACACTCGGTATTCAGGAAAGTTGACGGGGAATTTAAGAGTTAATTCCGCTTCTCTGGCGACTACTTTTAGCACTTTTTATGCTTGCAAATGCTCCACACGGTAGAGTTTCTCATCCAATCCAATTTTACAGCATAGATTTTTGAGAAGACACGGAAATCTAAGACCTTTTTGGAGCCTTCAAATACCTCTGTGGTTACGGCTTTATTTTTAAAAATGCATTTGTATTTTGTGTTCACAAATAACACCCTTTATACATTGAAAAGATGAAAATAATCATTAGATTTGAAGCAAGGGTACTTTAAAAATGTATCCTTATATTTATATATTTTTTCTTTAAAATTACCGTGGGAGGCTCTTTACCAAACATTCCAGAAAACGTTTTTGAAACTTAATGCAATAGTAGTTTAAAACATGCTGAACCAACAAACCTTAAATTACATTACATAAAGCAGTGACAATTAAACTCGTTGATAATGGTAGAATTTGGCGTCTTCAAGAGAAAGGTTTCCTTAAATCGACCCAGGCATCTAATGTGTCTGACACTTACCTTAAACCTCACAACATATGCAAAATGCCAAAGTGATGAGAGGATAGCAGTGACGTGATAATAGAATGTTTATTTTGCATTCTTGTTAACTTCAATGAAATGTAAATGAATTCAGAGCAGATTCATCAGCTTTGTTTGATAAACTACGTATGCCACCACAGGATTTCCTGAAATTCCGTAATGTATGCGTATTAACTCGACAATTAACCAAGGAAAGGCGTGCGACTCGCATACGGGAGCTCCCGGTTCGATCCCCAGCGATCACCCACTGTGACTTGGGTTATTTCGTTGTTTTCCCTTGTCGTCGAGCGAATGCTGGGATGGGTTTTCAAATATCACGAATTTTTCTGGCCACTCATTCTACATCATAACGCCTTTCGGGGTACGGGAATAGGCTGGGTAGTTCGCTGGTGCGCGGTGGATATGCGCTCTGTGACTGTTTCCTCAACTGGTACGGAAACAGAGCAGTTCGGACCTGTTTGTCAGGAGGAGCGCTTGAGGGGGGGGGTTCTTGCAAGAGTGTTTCCATCTGTGAATTTTAGGGACCCCGCCATATCCGTACCTGCCGCTACCTGGTCCGGGCAACAACCCTTCGGATCATTCATCTCATCCCTTCGAAAATTAAATTAAATTGAGTTTTCCTTATGGACGCTCTTTAAATGCTGTGGCCCTTAGCGTCCCATTCTGTATTGGGCGTGAAAGACCGGTAATCTTGCTCAGAGGCCTCTTTGGCTTGAGGTTCTTTTACGTGCCGTAAATCTACGACACAGGACCACCTGCTTTACTTCCCTTCCGAAGGAAGCCATGCTAAGGATTTTTACGCCCGAAAAAATCCTTCGTCCTCTGCCGGGTTTGAACCGGCGACCTCAGGAACTAGAGGCTAGCACGGTAACCACTACATCACGGAGGTTGCATACGGCACAATAGGCCTCTGGCCGCAGAGCTTAAATCCTCCAGTGCCCCTTGCGAGAAAGAAAAAAATACTCAAAAATCACCTTCCATCTTTAACGGATTCTTCGAATTCCAGGTCTGTCTCATCTGGAACACCTTCTCCAAATTTCTAGTATTTCTTTGAAAATTATTTCTTTTTCTTATTTTTTCCCACAACTGACGAACATTCAAATTAAGCAACCAAATACGTGTTTGTCCGTAGAATAAAACTATACAAAGTGCAGAAACTAGGGCAGAATGCACAGACTTACTGGTACCAAAAGGTTATGAATACGAAGGCATATTTACGGGTCGCAGCACTTATCTACATAAAACAAAATGTTATAAACAACATACTTAGGTGCAGCATTGTTAAAATTGCTTTGAGAAAGAGCTACTTATCTCGTAGCGGCTACAATTGATGCCACCTTACTGACAGTGCCCTCTTGCTCATTTTCGTTGTGTAGTGCAAGGAAACAAACCAGCTATTAGAAAGTTCTAGAAGAAATTTTGCAACTCTTTTGAGTTGACCAGTATCGTTTGATGTAAGCGATTGGTTAAGAAAGTAATTTCATTGGAGCATTTTTTGCAGCTATCCAAGGTCTACTAGGCAAGCAAGGTCACATGACCCCGCTGATAACACGCAAGAGCTGAACAGCAGAGAGCCACAGCTTGTGACCCCATCCCATGATGAGCTCAATTAAATAATACTTTTATCCTGTAGTTCTTTACATTCTTAAATTAGTAGCTCCCTTCAAATGTCAGAGCAGAGTGAGTAAAACCAGAATAGCCCATACGTCGGGGGGGGGGCATGATCTAAGAGAGGTCGAAAGCTTCTTAAGCCTCAGGAAATGACAACGGTTTCCCCAAACATAGCGATTTTATTTGCTACCCATTTCTGCACCGATGCCATCTTACGAACTTATAAATGAATAATAACTAGGGCCCGGATTTTTAGGTTTTAACCTATATTTTTCCTCGGTATTTAATTAACACATTTCAAGTTCCATTGAAAGAACATTTTCTTCATACAAGAATGTGTTACGTGATAATAGGAAATCGTTTACGCCAGAAAATTTGAAAATATGTGCAACTATCTACTACAAGCCAAAAAATAAATCTTAAAAATAAGTACCAAAGAACAAAATTATTGATACCTGTATTGATTTACAAATCAAAACATTAAAAAAAAACTATTTTAATCAAAGAAAACCTAAAAAACCTATTTTAAGCATATAAGAAACCTAAAATGAAGGTTTATTGCACTAAAAATCCGGGCCCTAATAATAACTTACCCAGCTGATACTGAAAGGCCGCTGGTAGGCCAAGAGACGCGAGGTACAGTGCTAAGGACGACCATCACTCGAGGAGGAAGAATTACGGCGATTACGTTACATGGTTTTGTTCAAAACTGCGTCACGGCAGAGGCGGTTGGATTTCTCTTGCTAAGGAATCGAGTAACGGTTACTAAAATCTAGTTGCCCACCCTTATGATCGCTACAATGCTAATACAATACATTTTCAGGCGAAATAACGACCCACCGCACAAACTCTTCATAGAATGATAATCCCCTTCCTGGGAATGTATCATAGTTACCTCTGAAGGAGCACATTTCACCTCATTATGCTGGGCACATCACGAACTGCGCTCCAGAATAATGGACCAGAAATGTAATTAAAAACAATTACGAGTGAAAACATCGCAGCACGGTAGATTACTTCTGGAGCAGTGTAGTTTGCGAGAGCAAAGAATCGACAGAACCGCAGAGATACAAGATAGTGCGAAACCACGAGGTAGAGGGTAAGTGTGTGTACGTTCAGAAATTAAGTTAAAATGTATTTCCTAGGCTACACGTAAATCCCAGAATACCGGCGTAATCGAATTGCGGAAAAGGGTTGCTTCCCCGCCGTGCTGACCCTCCCTGAAAACAGCCAATCCGATTACATCAAAATAGCTTTACAGTCTTCATGTTAATGGCGCTTCGGTCGATGTTTAATGAAAAAATAACCAAGGACTTACACGTGTGCCACAACACGGGGTAAAGGTGGTGTAATTATCTGCTTTGTGCTAGACAAATCCGTTGCTTAACATTTTTCACTGGATAATTAAGAGGTGCGAGCCGCTAACAAATTGCGAAATCAACCCCTGAAACCTACCTCTGCAAAAACGCTGCGTTATAATTAACATTACAGAAAAACCATTTACTGAGGCATCGCGTTGCATTACAAAGAAAAATGAAGCTTTTAAATGACTCTATACATCCTGAATAAATATTTCCATTTGGAATTGGAATTTGATGCCTTTACGAGAAAATAGCAATGAAACAACTACGTGTTTAATACCAAAAAACATGATTTAATGTTTCCATTAAATAATATACACAACAGGATCATTCTTTTGGCACCATGATCCTTGAACTGGCGAAGTTCGCGTTTTTTGGGGGAGGGGGTTTATGTCATTCGCACAGTGTCTACCGAGGCTTCTTATGTGCCAAAATTAAGACTCCCCCCTTACCCCCTCTCTGACAACTGCCAGAGCCATATCAGAGTAGCCATTGGCTAAATTACTATGCTACGGTATTCAGAATTATTGTACTACAGGGAGAGCCAAAAGACTACGAATCGGCTGCGCGGTATTTTTCCTGTCTGCGTCCTCGGCGTTGGTCGCCGTCTGCCGCAATCATAGAAAGGCGCGGATGAAAGCATTAAACATTTTTAAAACTACTTTTAAAGGTTTTACTTAATAACTTTATGAAAGTGTGTTTGAGGACAGAATTATTAGTAGGGATTTGTGGCCCCCTCGGTCCTCCGATCTAACCCCCTGCGATTTCTATCCCTGGGGTAACTTAAAACAAAGTGCACAAGACAAACCCACACACTCTGGAAGAATTAAAACAAAATATCCGCCAGGAAATTGCCCCAGCATTTCTCAACGTGAACTACGGCGAGTGATGGATAGTTTCCTAAAGAGGTGACAAAAATGTATGGACAACGACGGTGGCCAGTTTCAGCATCTCCTTTCACAAAGTTGGTAAGTAAAGCCTTTAAAAGTAGTTTTAAACATGCTGTATCTTTTCACCCACGCCTTTCTATGATAGCGGCAGACGGCAACGAGCGCCGAGGACGCGGACAGGAAAAACACCGCGCAGCCGCTTCGTAGTGTTATGGCTCTCTCTGTAGGTGCCCACGATATAAGTGCGTTCGGTGGGAAGGGGAACTAAATCAGGATCCCCCAACTCGAGTCAAGGTTGTTTGAGGGCCTGCAGAGCTGTTACAGCCCTCACTGCAGGCAGCACAGTTACACTTCAGTCTATCGGTGGAGGTGGAACGCAACGTTGTATTTCGTAGTTGTGATGGCTGCTATATCAGAGTTGGGAAGCCGATCGTCTACGCCTACAAGTTGTCTAGAAATCTGGGAAGAAAACGTCGTGGCAAAGTGCTTAGTGTCTTACAAAATACTGAAGAAGGCAACTAAATTACCTATTACGTCACTCGATTTTGATAAATACAGACAATGAACGCACTTATGCTGCTGAAAACCTGAAACAAAAAACGCAAAATAATAATGGACATGATTGCCTTACTGTTGTTAAGAGTGACCTAAAAAATAGCATTACACGTTGGCAGGAACATATGAAACCTTTCAGCGAAGGTGAGATGGCATAACAGAATTCTTCAGCTGCATCAATTAAATTTGTCCAGAGCATTTTAAGCAATCATGAATGTGTCGTCAATTTACCGTCCTCCACAATAACACGTCGTGCAAGACCTTTCAGACGATATTCGAGTCAGTTATCTGAAATTGCTCATTCATTGCATTTTCTATTGTGACATAACCGACACTGCACAACTTGCCAATTACACCAGAGGTGTCAATAAAGATCAATTCTGTCGATGAAACATGCTACTACTGGAACCGATATCTCCACCTGCAACGAGGGGACAATGGGTTCAGTTTGAACTTCCATGGCAGAAAATTGTGTCCTTAGCTGCTGGCGGGGCACCGACTACGTGGGGCTGTGGCATTCGTACAACAATACTAGTGCACTGCAGTTTACATCAGGAAAATTTATGTGCCAAAAACATTCGTCTCAACAATGTGATGGATGTTGTGCAAGCAATTAACTTCATTAGATCTAAAGGACTCAATCACAGAGGGTTTCGGTCACTACTTGATATTAACAGTGAGAGTGGGAATTTACTTTACCACACCGAGGTAAGGTGGCTAAGTCGAGGAAGCGTTCTGCAACGTTTTTTCGCGCTTACGAATGACACTGCCTTCTTTATGGATGTTCATTAGGAAACCTGCTGCAGCACTCCAAGATCAGCAATGGGTAAGTAATTTGGCTTTTCTTGTAGATATCTTAATGTACCCATTACCAGACTTCAAGGTACAAATCGCATTATTACCGACTTGTTTCGTAGCATAGAGGCATTTAGACAAAAGTTGCGTCTTTGGGAGCACCAGTTTAGCATTAAGGAGACAGTGTATTTCCCGAACCTGACCTCAGTGATGCAATCTTTGGACATGGAAGAATAGTATATAAGAATAATGCGGCAACTTCGTGAAGACTTCCAACAGAGATTTCAAGACATTACAAAACTTGCAAAACCATTGTCAGTGGATATCCTCGATATTGCTGTTGAACTACAGTTAGAAATAATTGATTTACAAAAGGATATTGAGTTAAAGGATAAATACCAAAACAGGAAAAGCATAACCCATTTCTTCCACAGGAACGGCTTCCTAAATTCCACAATCTCGCTGCAAGAATGTTGTGCATGTTTGGGGACAACCTATGTATGTGAGACAGTTTTCCTTAATGAAGCTTACAAAGTCACGTCATAGAACTCAATTAGGTGATGAACACTTGAAAGCATGTTTGCGATTGGATGGTACACAAACAAACGTATTGAAAACAAGGGCGAAGCGCGGATTTGTATGATGGTTAGGATGAATTTCTTGTAAATGTAGAGTTAACAACAGTTAGTCATATTGTGCCTTCTAAATATGCATAGCTTGTCCTAAAAGTATAATAAAATGCAGCACAAAGGGAACGGAAGTTTTTGAATAGTCGGTTGTTAACGTACTTTTATTGGGCGAGCCACAAAGAACAGCCACAGACTACAGAGACGAGACGACCGAGCTCATTGTGCGAGAAGTGCCTATTCCTAAACAAACAAGAATTGGAGTGTTGAACTATCAGATAACACTGGCGCTCTGACGTCACCGTGTATGTACTCCGATACTGGTGTAACCTATTTCCACGACCTGCCCGACCAAAGTGCGATGTCTAGTTATTAGAACATTTTTTTGTTAATCTCAACCCTTCTATTACGAGTATTTTCGGAGAAATGTGTTATCGCTAAACGTAAGGTATTTCATCTTTGTTTAAGACTACAACTGAAATAACAAAGTTTAATATAATAATAATTTTTTTGTACACGAGTTCAATCCTTTCTGTGAAGACTTCGATCACCTTTTCCACACATTCATAGATCCTTCATATAGATGAAGATTTAACTGTGCTTTTCTGAATTGCTAAAGTTGACAAATTGGACAATCTGGCATTAGTCATTGTGTTTCGAAATGTTTTCACATGCTTCAAAGTACTCATACTTCTTTCGCATGAAGCTGTCGTTGCTGGAATGCTCAAAATCAGAGAAAGTAATTTCGTAATTTCTGGCAGAACTTCTTTTAATCCACTGATTATCAAATACTTAGAGGTCCTTGGACAGTAACCGTTTATCCTCACAACTATATATGTATGTTAACTCTCCTTTCAAGAAGAATGGGTACTTCTTAATCAAGCTTTCAAAACTAATTTCTGGAAAGACCTTTAGATGGCTGTATTGTGCGAACTTTCCTTTGTTCAAAAGTTCAATGAAGTTTATTTCCTGGAAATCTTACTCCCATTTGAACTGTGGTACAAACCAATATTTCAAAAGACAGTCTTCTTAATCTACTTGTATGTTTCTGGGTGAACACAACTTCACCTTTGTCCTGATCTTCCTTTCCATGAGAATTGTTGTTCATAAGATTGACAGAATTTTCTCTGCAGTCAAGAATTACTTCCTCGCATCTGAATTCTCTAAGAGATGAAAGACAATTTTGTATTTCAATTTGGCATCTATTAAAATCTGCACTCTTCTTCTGGAGAGTGTCAAAGCGCTTGAACATACAAATATTCTGTTGAAGAAATGCAGCAAAAATACAAATGGACGGTCATTCAAATTTATAATGATTCCCAATTGGAATTAGAATCCCAGTCTTGAGATTCCATTACATTTTTCAAAGCCGCCTTTAACTGTCATTACACCCCGTGAATGGTAGTTCCATCTTGTTTCACTGGGAGTAGGTAATTTAAAACCCCATTCTCTGAGTAATTCAATTCTTTGAGAAGATCGGCTGAAAAAGTATGTATTCCAGTAAGACTGGCAATGAATAATTTTATTTCTGTAATTTGTTTACAACAAAGAAGCAAGACCAGATTCAGCTGATGAGCATAGCAACGTATAAACAATGCATAGGGGTAGAGTTCTTCCTGCCATTACCATGCAACCATCATATGTTTGTGATATTAGCTTGTTTTTCTCTATTTTCCAAGTGTTTAGCACTTTTAAGAGCACATCTGCTAAACCTTTTGTTGTTCTGTCATAACATCCAACAAAACTTTCTTCTCCTTCACCAGATTGAACATTAGCATAGTGCAAGATGACACTTTGTAGGTACCTTAGTCGTTTCGTCTGCTTCAAGTGATACAAAAATTTGTTTTCAAGTTTGAACAAAATTTGTTCATTAATTATATAAGTAACACTTAAATCAACACATTCTGTATTTCAGAAGGAGTGCCCTTAAATAAAGTACAAGTCCTGTTCAAGTAGCCTCTTAAGTAATTTTCTTCCTTGCTAAGAATTCTTATGTCTCCAAATAATTCCCTTTGTTGATGATTGGGATTCATCATGACCACGCAATGCTAGTTCTTGTCGCACCGAAAAGCAAACTGTCGTATTTACCCTCTTTATTATACATCTGTTGTAATCAACTTTCTCGCTGTGCCTTATGGCATCAAGACGCGCGACTTCTAAAAGTGCATGCTCTGTTCTAGTTTTCCCCAGCTCATTGAATTTAACTGCTGCTGTAATATGTTTTGTGGATGACTTGTTTATTTGTTTTTGCACCAATACTTTTCAAAATCTTCTCCGCTATTCCTAACTCACATCATTCTGAGCTCTCTTTCCCAAAAAGTAAACATAACAATAGAGTCTATTTCGCTTTGAGCTACCAGTTAACCAAGGTTTTGTTGTGTACCATTGCATTTTAAATCGCCTCACATATTTACCATCTTTTTGTTCCATAATTAAATAAGACGTTGGTCTTTTACCTTTTATCTGTAACTTGTTTTCATAACTTAGTCTGGAAAAATAAGTTGCATCCCTTATTAGAAGATTCACAATATCCTCCGGTAAATCCATTCTTGTGAAACTATCACAATACTTCACAATCACAACAAATACACGTGCTACTGTTAATCCTAACGTTTGCTTAGGCTTGCCTTCACGGCAGCAGGCAACGGCTGCGAAACCCTTCACCCCTCTCCTACCTACAAAAGCTTTGAGCACTCGGACGCATGCGTGAACAAGGCAAAGCGTCTTTTGCCTTCGTCTGCCTCGACAAGCTGCCGCTGCCAGCAACTCTTTCCTGTGAATTGCACGGAACCCAGCAATGGATCAGAAATTACAATTGGAGAAAAATTTAGAGCACATTAAAATGAAAGCAAACAAGAAGTGGATTTGATATTTTAGGATAGGCTCAGCCTTACAGCCTTAATGCACGTTTCGCCTCTGATTGAAAAGCTGGTTGAATACAGAAAACTCCAAAAATTGAGGCGAATTTCCGATCTGTAAGAAAATTTAGTTTCATTGGTGAGTTGTATTTAAATAACGTGTGTTACTTAGTTAAATGAAGTGTCTGGCAACAATAAGAAGAAAGTTCTATTTCGTATTATGTTAGATATCCGTATAACGGTGTACAAAATATTGCTCTCGTTATTGTGTAAGTAACAGTGAAAGTGTAATTCAATAAAAAGGTTCAGTTCAGTTATATCCATATCGAAAATTTAAGTTTGCATTCAAATTCTTGGTTCCGACACTGCAGCAGTTGCTTCCCTTGCCCGCAGCCGAACGTCATGGCTTCAGGGCATTTACTTAGGCACGAGAGGGTAGTCAATTAAAGGTGCCTGAACTAAACGGTTACGAACAAGTGGGCGGGGCAACGGAAGATCAGTCAGGTAAATAAAACGTCCGCAGTTGCGAGTTGCATTTACTACTGGGACTGAGGTGTGCAAATGTAGCACTGTTTTCATTTCATGGCGACGTTACACACTGTCAACAAAACAGTGGCGCCCTGCTCCAAACGCACTCATATCGTGGCCGACTATTATTATTCTTACCAGATTCACTACAAACATCGTGTTTGAATACACAAAATACAATTAAAATCGACATATTTAACTTCAAGAGCGCTTGCGGAATTGTGATTCGTGATAAATAGATACAATAAATATTTTAAAAAGAAAGGCACTGACTTGACTATTTACTTTTAGTGCGTTATAGTATTTCCGATCAAGATAGCAGAAAGAAACGTTACATTCTAACAGCCATGGATATGTACTGCTGCCAATTTATCATTCTATGATATCATTTACCTTACTTTTGTCTATACAAAATGAATATCCAAAAACAGTCATAGCATCTATAGTGCTCTCAATAATGTTAAAATGCTGTAAATAGGAATGCAACCTGTGTTAACAACATTGTGGAATAATAAAGCTTTCACAGCCTTCTCCAAAGACATTTTTATTTTCTCTACTACGTATAGTAAGTAGGGGAAGTATTGCATTCCAGCCAAAAATTCGATGTCCAGATTTGACCGGAAATTTATGTTTTGAGGCCCCCTGAATCCAAAATAAGCTTTTTAGAAAAAGGTCCTTGTGTGTGTGTGTGTGTGTGTGTGTGTGTGTGAACTGCATAACTCAAAAGCGAAAAGTGGGATAAATGCCAAAGTTAGTATTTAAGTTCAACATCTTCCAAAGAAGCCACTCGAAGATTTTCAAGAAAGTCCCCCACCCCTACAACTCTTTATATGGAACATTTTTCGAAATTTTTTATTTTCTAAAAAACTGGCTGCAACGATTTAGATTAAAGTACCACATATTAAAGATATTTACATGACAAATAACATGTATATTTTGAATTTTCTGGAAGCAACCTGTCCAGTAGCGTCCAGCTCTTAAACATTTGGCTATCACCATTCCCTTTCTATATCTATCACGAAATAGGTATGTAATGTAACTATTTCTGCAAAACGTTTCTCTTGATTAAAACGAAGTTGATAGAAAAATAAAATAATTTGTATAGGTACCAACTAATAAGCGATAGAGGGTAGAGAAAGTCATGTGGATGTAACATACCAGATTTTTTTCTGGGAAAGAATAATAAAGTACGTAACACTTTTGATTTCCTAAATATCAGTCATGTATTAAATCATTCCAAAATTAATTATTGATATCAAGGTTTTTTTGACTTCTTAATTCACCTTAGAATATCTAAAACTCGGAAAGAAGAGCTGAACATAAAATTGCATATTTTTAAGAAAATAAGATCACGAGAAGACCAAATTTTTAAATTTCACGCACCACTCGCGTACACGCGGGCACCTCCATTTAAATATCGCGTTTGGGTATTTAGATGGTTAGAAGGGCAAAATTTAATTCGGATCATCCGGATTCAATAATGTTTAAGCATTTGTTCTATGAGAACTTTTAAAAAGTGTTTTCTTCCTCGAAACTTTGTCAAAAATTCCAATCTTAAGTAGACTTAAATGCCACAGTCTGGGGGCGGGATAGAAACTCCAACCTTGGACTTTAAAAGCCAATGCTCAACTAACAGCTGCAAGTTACCCTTATAAATTCGGCAGTATAGGAGAGTGGCATTTGGGTCTTCTTTGCAATTTTTAATGTGGATACGAAGTCTGAAAACTCTTATTGCACGACAACAAAAATCACGTTTAAAACTGGGCAAAACCAAGATAACATTTTCAAACTTGAATAACTCCGCGGCAAAGAAAGAAGCTGATAAATTCTGTCTTTGGAAGTGCATACAGAACAAATAAAAATAGAAAATTTATACAATATAGTGTGAATTTAGCACGTTGAAATGATTTTTGGCAACATACCATATGCGTAGGATACTTCTGTACGTATTTATCGTTTGATATACTCGTATGCACAGGATTATTTGGCATGTAAACGTTCACCGATTTAATCAATCGCATACTGTTAAGCACACATTAATGTCATTATTTAATTATCTGCAGGTGTTTTCGTGCACGATGCCTGTGGCTTTGTGCTACGTCTCTTTGAATGCCACAAGGTGGGCGCCACTGACGGAATACAACAGTTTCCTTCCTGATTTTAATTGTTGGAACTCGCAATATATATATATATATATATATATATATATATATATATATATATATATATATGCGTACGAGGGAGTTTAGCCCTGCAGGGGTGGGGAAGTCCCACTGCGCATGCGGCGGTGGCGGTGGCGGCGTCTGGAGGGGTAATAAGTAGCTTAGGCGAGCAAATGGGTTGAGTTTGTGGCAGGTGACGTTTTCCCAGTCCGCAGTCAGGCCACAAGACGGCACGGGACATCCTACACGCTTTTCAATCAAGGAAATTACATCAGGGCTTTGATACCTAATAGGATCCTGCACTTTTCATACAGCGTCTGTTGCACTCCGCAACAGTGGCACGTTTAAAGGTTAAGCTGCTTAGAGGTCGCTTTGATGTGCTCAACGTAGCGATGCCGTATAGCACAGGCAACACACGGAATCTAACTCTTTTTAATCCTAGTTGCAACTTTCTCTTCAGTTACTGTTCATCAGCAATATCTGCGTCTTATACTGCTTTCATTCACATGGCCTTCTCTAGCCACTATCGTTTATTTTTATATAGCTTCTTTAAAAAGCGCATCGCTACGCGATGACTTTGAAATTCCACTCTTTGCATGAACCCGAGAAAAGAAAAACGAATAGCGACTAAGCACTTGAAAATTCAAACCAATAACAAAGAATATCTCGGTAACTGTTAATGCCGCAACATTTAACATAAGATCTAGATTTTGAGTCCAGGAAGTTTTGTTTATCTTATTGTTTACCACTTGTATAAAATTATACAAAATTCATTCTGAGTGAAGTGGACTTCCCAGGCTATTCACAGAAAAGTCAAGATATACATTTATAATTTAATAAAAATTATTAGAGCCATTTTTGGAAAAATCAAAAATAAGGAATCAATTTTAGATGGGGATATCCAACTTCAGGATACCACTTCATATACCAGGAAGAATCTATACGTACCGGTCAGTTAATACTTCGCATTTGAGACATCCACTATTCGATTAATAATTTATGTAAAGTGTGCACTAAAATCTTATACAATTGTAATTATTAATTTATGGAAACCTGAAGTTTGAGGCAGTATTTTTAACACTTAAATGATTTCAGTCTAATTGTATAATATGTAAATTCAATGACAGCCCGCCTTATAGCAAAATGTGAATGTATTACGTAATTTAATAATGTAGGAGCTGTGAGAAATAGGTCAAAAGTTGCTAACAATGAGGTAACAATGAGGTAACCTTGAGGCAATAATGAATGTGAGAGTTTAAATGTTACTTGTGATTCTTGGAAACAATAATGTAATTTTAGTGACAGTTTATAAAATAGCCAATCAACAACCAGGAAAAGCTTTAGTTAAATGAAGGTATTCTATTGGATTAGAAATAGCCAATCAGAGACTTGAAATACAGAAATTTACAAATTTGGGCGCTAGAAATCAGTTCAGTTGCCTGTAAACAGTGTTCCTAACCGGACGCGAGACACGTCCTCGAGAAGTAAAATACGTATTCGTGTGAGACGAAAATAGTGAACGTGTTAAAATGTGCAAGTAATTAATAAAAGAATCTCACAGCTCTCTATCAGTGAAGTGTTATTTAAATCGTGTCAAGCATTAATAAAAGGAGTGAAGAAAAACTTAAACTCTGTGTAAGTCTACATTCTTGTCGCACCACAACCCTGCTAAGACATTCATGTCTCTAAAATTAAATACTGACGCAGCCAAGGCAAATATAAATATATAATATTTAAAGAAACAGTCAAATTACAAAGTTAACATTTTTAAAACATTTTTTGGGGCAAAGGCCACCTGAAAGCACATTTAGGGCGAAGGCTACCGGGTACCATACGTGCGGTTGCAACTACTTCAAGTTCGGCTCCCCAACAGTCGAAATATAATACAACTCCTTCAATACAAACCTACTTCAAAGTTGACGCCCAAAGCGTGGTGCAAATAACGTAAAGATACTATCTTCTTCAAGTTGAGGGAAAATGCACTTTACAACTCTCTTTCAAGGCTAGAGATTTAGAACAAACGATTATGATGTCAAAACAATTTCTTCCATATACGTACTGTCGTTTATTTTTCCCTTTTCGCATATACTGTATTGTTTATATACGTTACCTTCTTAGTGTAAACATTTTTATTTATAACTTTATTACAGCATAGGTCTTATAGGAGGCGCGTGTTTAAAGCAAGTGCCGATAATTCTTTAAAAGAATAACACAACATTATTTTCGAAATACTTTGTTGTCATTCCTTACCTTACGCCTTACACTACTTCTCCACAGAAATCAGTTTTTGTATGCCTTCGTCAAAGAATGATGCCGCCTGTGATCAAAGCCAAGTCTGCGCTTCTTGTTTCACTACATCATCGTCATTGAAATGTTTTCCACCACGGAATTTCTTCAGATGAAAATCGCTTGGTGCCAAATCCGGACTGTAGGGAGGGTGGTCGAACTGTTCCCAACTAAATGATGCGATTAGATCTTGAGTTTGTTTGGCTGTGTGTGGCCGGGCATTGTCACTCATTGTTTTCCCATAAAGCTCACGCCATTAGCGATGAATGTTTGCTGGTGTAACATTTCTCGCATTCAGAAAACGAATCACTGATGTGACTTCACAGTCGGCAGGTCGTTCGATTGCTTTGAACATTTCGAAGCGCCCTAACAACAAGAAAACGCGAAGTGACGATCGCTCACAGCTGTGTCCTTCCTTATGAATGAAGGAAGTGATCGCGCGTGATCAAAATCGCGTCTGCAGCGGCCAAATTCTGCTAAATAGATTATCATGTGTTAATTTGGTGTGCCCCAATTCTTAATCTGGAGAGTAATTTATGCCAGCTGACATTTTTACAGTTATAGAAAATGATGTGCGAGATTTGACTTCATACAAGTTGCTGTTTTGGTTATAAACATTTTACTAATCGTAATCTGCAATGCCCTGGTTAGGCACTGCAGCCTAAGGACGTGATAAGCAGGACATTGCTATGTATGAGACGTAAAAATAATTCTGACATCATTTCATAGGAAGTAGCTGGAATGACAAATTTAGATATCAACTACTTTCCGCGAAGACTTACTAACATCTGACTTGTGAGAGGAGAATTCCGCGTCTTAAACAGACAGTTGGTTATTCGGTTTCTTTCACGTAAGGAAACGTTAATTAATATTCATTCCTGGGGAGTAAACAGTGTAAATGATTCATAGCTGCTGAAAATATTTTTCCTCCAGACTCATTTTTTCACGTCATATAAATGCATCACTGACAGATGAAGACACTGAAATATTGACAGAGAGAGTACAACCAAAGGAGTGTCTTATTACTTGAAAGTCTTTGTAGTTAAGAGTGCTACCACATGAAAATTCTTCAATTCTTCCCAATATCCTTAGGATACAGAAGGGAATAACGTATAAATAGTGTTAAATAATTATGTAAACATTTCGTTCTATCGTGTCCTAGTTTCACAAACGCAGGAATCCGGCAGACAATCCTTAATTTGTGTTCACAAAATTGTAAAACAGCCACTGGGGTACAAACTATCCTAACAGGAGAGCCCCAGCTGTTGATGCAATGCAAATATTGCTCACAACTAAAATATGAGGCCAGAGCCATCATTTCACAAGTGCCTCAACATTGCAGCAACGAGCTGATAAACTGAATTTGACAGCTCTGACCAATGAAAGTGAGAAATAGCGAGAGGTTTGTCCGACATGTATACCTACAATTTCTCTGAAGAATAATTAGTGTGAAATCGAAATACGTCCCCTCTAACCACATGGAATAGACCAGTACGTGCTCAACACAGCGCTTGACATCCAACACTGAAGGGGACGTAATCAAGAGCGGAGTAATGGTCTCTGATTGTGATAGATAACATGAGGCATTCCCAACCTCTCCACGTCGTCACAGGCCACGTACTTTTCAAATTAACGAGCGCATGTGGCAGACTGTTCTATACAATCTTGTACGTTTTTACCTTCAAAGCTGTTTAACTTTTCTTCAAGCGGCACCAAGCATTGTTGCCATCTTTCATTGTCGTACACACCTTCGTCCTTCCTACACCCGCATCCCTGCATCAAGCAAGTAACATGTACTTGAACAAATACAATAGCCATAGGAAATCATTCAAACGACTTTCTCCATTCACTCCTCTACAAAGTATTCTTACCAAAACTTATTTTTCTATCTTTTCTTGTTCATGCAGATAAACTTTCATTACACATTTCTTCGTACGTATAAGAAAGATGCAGTAAGCTGAAGCGACAGTCTCATGACTTTCTCTACCCTCTATCGCTTATTAGCGGGCATACAAATTATTCTTACGAAAGTTCATTTTCGTATCTACTTCACTTTAATCTAGATAAACCTCTCCGGAAATAGCTACATTATACATTTCGTTACACATACAAAGGGAACTGGACGATAGAAAACTCCATGCTCTTTCCATAACATCGCGAGAAACAACTGACAACCGACAGGACTTTACAAGAAAGGCTAAGTATTGAACAATTAATAACGAATATCTCGGAAATGGTTGATGCCACAAAAAAAGGATTTTTTAAAAAAATTGTATGTTTTAAAGAGATATACACTTTTTTGAGTGGTACGTTTTCGTCTCTCGTTTAACGTTCACCAGTTTTATATACGATTATACAAAATTCCTTCCAAATGAAGAGGACTTCACAGGCTATTCCCAGAAAATTCAAGATATAATTTTATACGTCATGTAAATATCTTAAATATATGGTATTTTAATCAAAATGTTGAGCCGTTTTTTTTGAGAAAAAAAAACACCGAACATTTTCCATGCAAAGGGTAGCTTGGAGTGGGGGGATTTTGTTCAGAATCTTCAACATCGCATCTTTGGAGGATATTGAACTTAAACACCAAGTATGGTATTTATCGAGAAATTCTATTTTAGTTATGCTGTTCACAGACAGACAGACGCGCGCACGCGGACCTTTTCTAAAAATGCTTTCTTATTAAGCGGGCTCAAAACATGCATTTCCGGCAAAATCTTGACATCGAACTGGAATGCAATACTTCCTCTTAACTACTAGGGTAGGTGGCAGAGAAAGACAAAGTTACTGAATACTTATACATAAGGAAATCTAATATTATTAGTAAGCTTTATTGTGCCGATCAAGGTGGCGCAGCGGTGTGCGACTCGCATTCAGGAGGTCACGGTTTCGAATCCCGGCGACTGCTCACTCTGACCCATGGTTTTATCGCGAGCTTTCCCGGGTCGTCAGGCGAATGCTGGAGTGGTTTCCCTCAGCTTCCGAATTTCCTGTCCCTCCATACCGTTCCATTAATCATTTCATTCATCCTCATCATTTCAGGATTGGAGGTGCGGCGTGGCAGGGTAAAAGGATGCTCTCTGTGGAACTTTCTCCGTCCCTCGAATGGTTGCCGAGATCCGCCCCTTGGGGGGCGTTGAACCATCTGTATGGGGCGTCTCAACGGAAACTATAGGGATCCAGTCACTCCTGGTTCCGGCCGCCAGGTGTCTCCTTCACCACAATATCTTCAATCACTGGACCGCTGCTGAGTCACATTCCAAGCTTTTATTGCAGTATCTTATATAATGTTAGTTTCACAGTCCCATTCATATTCAGTGATGGATTTTTGTAACTAAGCATACCAACAATTTCTTCCCATACCTAAACGCTCTAATTCGATCATCTATGCATATTACGCTTCATTTAATTGTTATTCGTGGCATGGCCAGATGTTTGCAAAGTAAATTTATGTTGCCCAGTTACTTTTCAAATTTGCAGAAGTCAAGTTCAAATATTTGAAACCAAAATACATATTTTTCAGTACCACACATTTTGCACAAAATTTCAATTATTATTCACCGTTTTAATTCCAAAACGTGCAATTTTATTTTAATTATCGTTTAAGCCCGGGAAGTCAACTACTAGGGACGGATCAAAATGCTAACATTTTTACTCTTGAAAGATTCCGTATTTTCATGAGCAAAATCTCACATACTATGCTTAATGACACTTTTCACTATACAATGACTCAACGGTTATATGGTACTGTATGTAAGTTATAGGTATCTCTTACTTTAAATCCAATTTGTGAAAAGAATTATACATCCATTTAACCATTTTTCTCAGAAACTATTTAAGACCCCGACCTGAAACGTACTATAGTGATCAAATATTTGCAGGTACGAATTAAAGTAGCTGCATCCACATGCACAAAAATAAATTAGAAATGTCTATTTTATTTCTTAGATGTTGAATTTTTTTAAAAACCTTCCGAATTACTATTTGCTAGAAAGCAAGTATTTTACTAGGACTAAAGAAGTAGCTCATCAGTGCTCTGTAAAAATTGCACGTTACAATGTCATAACAGGACTTATTGTTTAATAATAAGAACAATATTGGAATCGTTGACTGTTATTAAAAGTTGAATATTACCCGTCTCAATGTTAATAGACCCTGCTCTCGCTAAATAACATACCAATTACCCCTACAAATTTAAGTTGTATTTTTTTGTAATAATATTTAACATCCGTTCTTATTGCACACGGCACCACAGGCGGTGGACACTGATGATACATGAAATGAAACGATAGTGGGGAAAGGAAATTTGGGAAGGAAACATTCCAGGCCTAAGTTTATAGGGTGCCTGCTCAGCATTTGCCAATTATGAGGACTGAGGAAAACCTGGAAAAACCTCAGTCGGGAAGCACGGTCCTGGCGAGATTTGAACCGCGGACCTCCCGTTCACGAGTCCGTGCCTAAACGACTTCGGCTGCCCGCGTCGGTATGTTTGTAATGGCTGATAACTCAAGGAACATAATCAGACATCAGAACTGCAGTTACAAGAAATCCGAGGTGTGTTATTTTAGGACAGTTTCTCCTACCTTACTCCAAATCCATAAATTTGGCCACAAAGAGACGAAATCACAATTTTTCCAGTAAACTTGAACTTATCATATTTTTGTGGTTGCCTTGTTAAGAGTAATGCTATGTCTAACCTAAAGTTTAGTCAACAAACTACTGTCAGAGAACTGGGAAGATTACGCCATATTTCCTCTGTTTCGTTATTTATGAGCCCAATTATCTTCGTCTAGAATACACTCAATAGGTGTTACATTTGAAATCCGTCTGGAAATTGGTGTAATCCAAATTGATAAGTGAAGAGCAATACCTCCAACAACTGTGTTCCCAAATTTTAAATAGCTTTTTCTCAATATAGCAGTTTATGTTTTCTGAGGTATACTTTTTGCAGTAAATATTGAGGAATCAGGCTGAAATTTTTAGGACATGTAGAATATAACTTAAAGAAAACTGTGCGTTGCTTTGTTGGTTACTCTCATACATGCCTTTTTTCCTTGTATTTATCAGCAATATCTTTTATTTTGTTCTAAATACAAAAAATCATATTTCTAATAAACATTAATATTTTGGAAAACAAATGCACAAGTTAATTGCATAGGAACAGAATAACTAGCATGCCAAATTTCAGCCCTCTATTTTAGTTCTAAATTGGAAAGAGTATACCTTATTACTATTCAATTATTTGCAAACAAATAAAAAAAGTTAATTACAAAACTATTTAATCTAGAACAATAAAACGTACACCCACAATATATCATGGCAGGTGCAATTTAACCTAACAATGCCATTAAAATTGGTTGATTATGGAAGAAAGTCCATTAGGTGGCAGAGTGTCACCTTAATGGTAACAAATGGGATTTCTGAATGCAACCCACTTCAAGCGTGTGCATACACGAACACCCGGTATCCACGTGTGAATGTCCCAACGCGACCTAACTCAACAAGGCACTGCATGCAGAAATGTCATGACCGGGTCAAAAATAGAGGGAAACGAGCTACGTAATATTGATTTCGAGAAAGTCTCGCTCCCATATAGATTTGCTTCCAACTGCGCTCTTCCTTTGCATCTTCGCCAGGTTCTCTTCATAAACATCGAGTCTCAACTTGCAACTGGTGTGCGGGTGTTCGATTTTCTTACTACAGAGCCGAATTTGCTGCAGTGATCTCTCTCTTCCGCCTTGGGTAGAAATGGCCATAAACAACGTAGCCTGAGCTCTGTAATACAGTTTCCTCCGCAAGCGGAAAGTTGTGCTGGAGTTTCCATTAATAGGGAGCTAGCTAGCTAGCTGCCTGCAGGTAGAGGTATCGACGTTTCAAAGCACTTCCAACAAATCTTTTTCACGTATTCGATCAACGTGTGCCCATGTTATGACCGCACAAATTAGAACTAACTAGAAGCAAATCCAGGATGGCTTCCGGTTTATCAGCTTCATGGTAGAGTTTCCAGAATACCCAATAAAGTTTGTGTTTGCACATCTGAATATTGTTGCACGGGAAACTCTGAGTTTCGTATTAGAATCAACACGTGTGCAGGTAGAGATGTAATACCTCAAAAGCTGCTTTTGTTTCTGCACTGATGATACTTTTGAGCCAGCCATCAACCAACAAGAAGCTAATAGTTCAGCTACTAGTATCAATTTCGATATTGGGGCATTTCATAGAATGTACACAACGAAAGCACTAGGTGCTGCTATTAACTACAATTTGTCTATACAGTTTGTGGTTTAGTAACACATATGATACCGTCCTGCAGTGTTTAGTAGTTCGGCCGGACATAAAGAAGGCTATGAGACTATGAAATTTGTAAGTATCAGTGTCAAAGCCGAATTTTTCACTCACTAATGATTTCTCGGCACTCTTACGCCATTGCTGCTGCTTCTTTTTTCTCTTCCTTATGGATATTTGTTCACCACATGCAGAAAATATGGACCAAATTAGAATTCGTACCAAAAAGTTGAGCTGGCGTTCTTCTTCCTGGGATGATTTTGGTGTTTCACTTCTTACTCTTGTTCTCAGTTCAATTGCTGGCAGCATCAATGTTGATAATTTTGGAAACACTGGTCTCCCTTACAGCTCTGCTAAATCGCTTTGGGCCTGCACTGCCCACGTGCATCTCAGCATTCCTCAATAATTCCCACTCAGAGTCCATTTCCTGGATATCTGACTAAGTTGGAAATTTTAATGGCGAGTTTGGCACGGTTGGAATTTCCTTGTTTTCAACACAGCTTTAACAAAGTTCTTCAAGATTTTGCTATATCGACGCGTAACAGTAATTTCTGAAGAAGCTGTTGTGGCAAATATCAACTCTACTGTGCTAGTGAAGATTCCCCAACACAGGAGTTTGTACCGATCCACAATCGAGGATGTATCTCCAGATTTATTTTTACTTTTATCAAACTGAATCTGCAGAAAATTTTAGAATTTCATTAGATATCTTATTTTCAGGAATACCTTCCAAACTTTCGGAAGTGTGTTTAGTGCTTGCGGTGTGGAAGAAGGTAGTCCAGTGAATCCCAACATGTTCTCTTAAGAGAGAAGGTTCAAAGTCCATAATTCACCTCGCCTACTACATTTGAAGGGACTGACAAGTTAAACCAATCGAGTTTCAGTCCTTGGTAGCAAGAGTTGAAATGAGTGGGGAGGGAAACTCCCCTCATCCTTTCACCCTCTCTCTGTAAGGTTGGGCATCCCTGAGGTAGTATATTGAAGGCAGAAAGTATAGTGGACGCGGATGGTCAAAACGCGTTTTTCTATAAGCAGAAATTAAAACAGAACTTGTACTAGTAAACTAATGTGATCGTTCGTGTAACAACACGTGGAATGCGCCGTGAGGGAGAACTTTACAGCCCCATAACGGTCTCTGAACTTGCATTCCTACTCCTCTGAAGATTTCAATATCCCAGTACGATTCGCCAACCGGACGTTCCACATCTCCCAAGAGTTCGAAGCACATTTGTAGCCTCATTTTCTTTTAAAACGTCAAACTTCATAAACGTAATCACTCAGATTTCTTGTATAAAATGCTTAGTGTCGTCCAAGCTGATTTTACCCAATCTGAGAGTTTTGTTTCTCCTGTCTGAATCTATCTGTGAAAGCTTCTATTTTTATAGCTTTCTTCATAGGGTTACGCAGTCCCCCAGATAAGCTTGTAGGCCTCAAAACCTCTGGTCAGTTTTAATATATAAGGAAGGGAATTTAGCGTAACTCAAAGCAAGATTATATAATTTGCGTTATTAAATGCCTATTAATCAAGAAACAGGGTAAAAACCTTAAGCACGATTTATTTCGTGGATGAAATTATAGTATAAGTGCACTATATAGGTGACGAATATGCAGATTACAAAGAAAGTAGAACAAACGGTCTAGTGCATCAATGAATCCAAAGTATACATAGTGTTTAATATGGAGCTACGTCATAATTTTCTTCAAGAAAACGTTTGATTCCAGTGAACTTTCCTAAGCACTATGAGATTTTCTGTCCTCGAAAATTAGGCTTCCAACGCATGTTAACACGATAGTTTCTCTGATTATTCTGGTCCAGATGCCCCTAGCAACAGATGACTGCATGGAGTCGATCGCAGCATCTCCCCAGGGAAGGACCAGACATCTCAGCACGTTCCTCTATTTGTCATAACGGCGTGCCTCTGAATTTCCGATCTCTGCATGTAGGAGGAGGCCGTGATGAATGGGACAGCTGTAGGGATGGGTCCAAGCTTACCTTCATCATCGTAACACCGTGCGTTACAAATTTCTTGAGCGTAAATTTTATGAAAAACCTTTTGATTCTAACGGAGAAGGTTGCTACTGGCTCTTGGTATAATTTTCAAATTTCTTAAGAAAAAGGCTCTTGCAGTCATTTTCCTTGTTCTCTTATACCTCATCTGTGATACGTGGCTCAAATATCGGCCCAAACGTTTAAAATAACGAACTTAATACGGTTAGAAATAAGGGTTACAAAAATATAACAGTTTGCTGGATTTCACGAATCTTCACAATTGCTTCAAAAGACTCTGGGATCAAAACACTGGATTCCTTTTAACAAGATATGGGTGTTGTTCCACAGACCACTGCGGTGTGCAAGCGCTGTTGCCTGTGGTGCGTGGAGATCTGGGTTCAATTCTGATACCAGCATGACATTTTCATCATATAGAAATGCCCGCTACAGGGGACGCTCAACCTCGTGAAGCCTTTGAGGACGAGAAGCTGTGTACTTGATTGAGAAGTAGTGGACCGTATCCGTCTAACTTTGCCCGTGATCTGCCCAGACGGAGGCAGCGGCGATAGAGTTTGGCACTAATGAATTGTTGCGCCAATAAGTGCACAAACGCAGTTTGAAAACAGTGATTACACTTTTTGGAGGTTTTTAATACAGAATAGCAATTAATGTGCACACTATATCCATTTGTGTGCGTGGACAAATTACAGCACTCATCTATACAATGGACCTGCCATAACAGTTGGCTGCAAAATTCAAGCGCATTATTTAAAACTACGTATTCAAATCCCCCATTTCCAATTCCAACAACATTTCCCCCTTTCTTGTTTTCAGCACCTGCAGAAATAGGGAATGTGTTTTATGGCACCGAACTTTTGAATTATTCTGTTTGTAGTGTTTAAAACCGCTTCTAAAGTAATACAGAGATCAAAATATATTGAATAGCTAAAAATACGAGTAATATTATTATTACTTTCTCTGCTGCTTTCCAAAATTGGGGAAGTACAGCATTCCATTCAAAAATCGATACCAATATCGTATTTTCATTCAAAATACATGCTTTAAGATTCCTTAAATAATGAACAAAAGCATATTTGGAAAACGAGTCTCTGGGAGGGAGAGAGAAATGCATAATTCGGAAAAGAGAAGGGGAATAAATACAAAATTTCGTAATGCCAAATTTAAGTCCATCTTAGGGAGATACGAGGTGTAAATTTTCTTGATACTCCCCATATCAAATTGTCCTTTACATGTAGTCTTCATTGGCTTTTATTCCCTCAAAAACAGTTGTAAGGTTTTTATTAAAACATCACTTGTTTGAAATAATCTCATTAAGAATAAAAGTATAGTTTCTATAAACTGCCTATAAAGCAACTACTGTTTATCCTCATTCAATTCTATACTAATGGGAAAACAAAAATTGCAGTTATTTACCGCAAAAAAAATGAATAGTTCATTAAAATATGCAATTTGTGTCGTTTAACTTTACGTAATATGGCTGGCCCCATAGCCCAGTAGGTAGAGCACCTGCTTGCTTTGCGAGGGGTCCCAGGTTCGATTCCTGGCTGGTGGTGGGAATTTTTCTGTAGCCAAGATCATTCCCTCTCCTCCCCAGAGTCTGGAAGTATGAGTGCGTGTGATCTCATGTATAAAACCCAAAGATAGACCCGAAATCCACTGACAACTAACTGTATACGTATTGCCGATAGGTAAAAAGGCGCCGATATGACCATTGCAGTTAGAGGCGAGGCATAAATGAAACAATAATAATAAAAAACGTTACGTAACATTAGTAGATTCCGAAGCATACGCTGCTTTATGTTCGAAGCATCCCTGGGTTTATTTTTAGCGCGCCATAAATGTAATTATGTTGAAAATATGCAATTCTCTCCCATTATTATTATTATTATTATTATTATTATTATTATTATTATTAAACTCCAAACTAAACAAATTGATATGAGTGCTGTTTCAGCATTCTGCATACAACTAGGCCAGCATTGCCTAATTTACCAACACGAGTATCCGGGGTCCATCAGCCATGGACTCGTGAACAGGAGGTCAGCGGTTCAAATCTCTCCATGATCGTCCTCCCCGACTGAAGCTCTTTTTCGGGTTTTCGTCAGTCCTCATAACTGGCAAATGTAGGGGAGGTACATACCCTAAACTTTCCTTCCCAAATTATAATTTATTTTGTGTGCCAACAGTGCCCACCGCCTTTGATGCCGTATGCAGTAAGAATGGGCGTTAATGATTACTACAAATTATTTCATTTGAAACCAACATTTATTATGATTAATGTATAGAGAAGAATTAGTTTTTATAGGAATATTATAATACCTGTGATTCAGTAATGGTTAGAGAAGACATGTGACTGTTACAGAGCTTTTGTTTAACGGACTGTAGTGTTAGATATTAAATTGCAAACGAAATAATAAGGTTCCACGGCTTCAGTAACCTCTCTCTCTCTGATATCTCAAGCATATCCCTGTCGTACACAAAGAACCTCAAATCCAGCACGGGACAGAGATATAAGGTTTCGAACTCGCTTGTAGCCAGCAATACAACACGTGACCAGGCGATACCTGTGACAACCACAAAGTGAGACCCAGCATCGTTGTGAGAAAGGTCATCGGCGAAGTACATCCGAGCGCTATAAAACTTCTTTCGAGCAAGTTAAGCACACTCTTAAGTTTGCATCGTCACGAAAACTCACAAGGGTGTTTCTTCTCCTTTCCCAACTTCTCGCTAAATGATGACCAGTCAAAAAATTGAGTACCCACTTCTTCCTGGCAGTATACCTCCAGTTCGTGTCATTTTTTATGGGTGAAGGCGTTCTACGAACTCGGGAGTAGCATTACAAAATCCTTACCAATTTAAGTTTCCTTAAGCATACAAATGCCTAAACCTTTTTAAATTGAGGGAAAATGGGAGCTTAAGGGACTTCGGATGAAGTTTGAGAAATGCGGACAAAAAATTGAACCTTTTATTTTATTTTTTATATTAAAAATAAATCCTTCCTTCTACTATTATACATTTATACACCTTTACCTGCACGTGATGTTTAAAATTCACGAAGGAGATTTTATAAGGCATGTGCAAAAGATTTATAGGATTGAGCGGAATTTAACTTGCTTTAGCAACTGGCTAAGCTAATGAACAACTTATTATTGTTCATTATCTTGGCTTGCATTTTGACACATTCCATTAACTGACCTAACAGTGGTCGAAACCATGAAGCCCGGGGCTTAAAGTGCTTACAACACTGTAAGTCGCCATTGGGGTATGTCATCTTAATACAATTTGAGATCTCCTTGTTTGGTTTACCGAATCAGTTGGAGAATTTAATGTCGTACCGGCATGTTGTCAAGGTAGCTCAGCGGTTAGAGCAACCGGACGGAAATCGGGAGATCCGTGGTTCAAATTCGCGATGGCATTGGATTTTTCAGTCGTATGATTCTACTTTTTCAACCTTGTGTGGAAGAACAATTAAATCCAAGAATCTTTAGTTTGTTTGAGGAAACTTGTTCAGATATGCCACGAGGAGCATTTCTGCAACCTGTAAGGAAAGTTTGCACTTGCATTTTGATGCAAGGGACTTGATATGCAGACTGAAGACTTAAAATTAATGAATTACTAATTACTTGGGAAGCAGCATTTCTATGTTTTCATATGTCTAGCTTCTGCCAGGTCACTTTAACAGAATCGCGTGACATCATCGCCACTTCGGGACAAACATGGTTTAACAAGTAGTACACCTAAGTACTACAAAAATACTGACCGTAGCCGTTTTGTCCCGCAATGTGAAAATTATCATTACGTATTGAGTACCATCGTATGGTAGCAAGTTTGCTAAACTCACATTCCATTTTTATCCAGATGTATCAGCAGAGGCAGTCACGGTTGCTTTCTGGTAGAGCGTCGGCACGGTAACCCGAGGACCTATGATTTGGGACTTTCAAATTGGATTTAACTTCTATAGCGCGGTTAACGTTGAGAAAATAGTACCGAAATTACTGTACACATTCCTTTGCATGCAAATTTCAATTAATGTATGGTTTTATCTGATAATCACAAACATTTTATATGCCTATGAGTAACAATGGAATTGTAGTATGTACAGGAACAGGAATTTTATGCTCTAATAATCCTTTTAATATGCATGCATTTAAGCATTTAAACATACATAATATGCACATAAATATGAACTAAAATAATTAAGACACAATATTCACATAAAATAAAAATGTTAGAGCGACCTAAGTTTCAACTGGAGAAAGGTTGCGAACCTGCAGCAGTATTTTAGGAATTGAATTTCTAAATCTATTAGCTGTTAAATATTCAGAAATACTTTCCTTTAGGTTATACTTCTACAAATCTTAAGAGATACTAAACAATAAACTTTAAACTGAATTTCATATTATTTGTTACGTATAACCACAAACTTGAACTCAATTCCGAGAACATCTCAACAGCGACCTCCATACCGTAAGGGAACGGCTACGACCAGATAAGGCGGGATTCACCAATGTGATACGTGACCTATTGATTGCGTTGTGTGTGAACCATCAATATTTCCAAGTTTCAACACTGACTTGATGGCACATATTATTTGGAAATATCGTATTTGTAAATCAAATATGAAGATAAAATAAAAATATATTTATAAAATTCATGTGTAAAACAAGCAAATATGTAGCATAGTTTGCAAAAGCTGAAATATTATACTTCTTAACAAAAACATGTAATATATGCAGCTTAAAATGTTTAAATTGCTGGAAATTTAGCAATCAACTCACATAACTAGTGAGCATAGTTTCTGACTGTAAGGGAGCAATATGCGTTTAAATTAAAATTCTGTCCCTAGTTATGCACAGCCCAATCGGTGCTTTGTGATTACGACAGCGTGTGCCAGCACTGACTGCCAAGTCCAGCGTGTACCTTGTACAGGACCCGCCGTGGTGATTGAGTGCAAAGTGAAATAAATTAAAACGAAAAGAGGAAGCAGGGAAGAATAATGAGTAGCAAAGTAGTGCAGAACCTGCACTGATAGCGTTGCAAAATATCGTGTCCCCGCATATAGAAAAAAAGAATGCTACTGTCACCTATCTCCGACATGTTGCAACGCTACTGACAAAAGGCCAGTACTATGTTCTCAAACTGTAATGGGTATTGCTAGCAATGAAAAAATAAAACGCGGATAAGAATAATACATTTCTTTAAGAAATTCACTACTTAAGGCACTCAAAAAGATAAGGGAAACAGTATATTTTCCAGAAGCCATACATCAGGTACTAACAGTCAAACATGTTTGAAATTGTTTGTGCTTTGCATATACACTTTGCAAAAATAAGACAAGACTGGTTGTTATACCTCTCACTGTTTGGTAACAAATAACATACAGTTTTTTTAAGGCTCGTCTAAATATAGCTCCACTTCATTTCATTCCTTTTCCTACATTCCAGTGAAACTTCAGCATTCACTTTTTACAATAAAATGACTGCAAGTTCTATAAAATGGATCTGTCATTCCCTGATAAAAGAATCCTGAAAGCTTCGCTCTATGCCCTAAATTTGACAAACATAATTTTTGGAAAAATGCGTTTAAAGTTAAATCCAACATTTATATAAAAAGCGAGTATAGTAAACAGGTATCAAACCGGTAGCTTAAACAGATTCTACTATCTTCCAGGCAAGCCGTATCACCACTTACTTAACCCGGGGCCAGCCCATCCAAATCCAGAGGCGGGTCAAGCTACACCCACCAGCAGCACATCCCCAGCCCCAAAATGTATGCTATCTAACTTGAGGGAGCATTTGGATCCATAACAAGCTGCTTCCGTCCTTATATGTAACCGTCAGCTCCAAAAAGGGTCCATTAGAGTTCGACTTATAAAATAATGAAATAAGCATGCAGTTCTCATAGAAAAACAGGTGTTCATACGAGATATGTGGCGACTATTGAATGTGATATAGAATGAAAATACAACAAATATATAACTTTGCCATTGTGGTCTTTTTCACAGAATAAAACGTAGATGTCCAATTCAAAATAAGTGAAAATGAAATATTTTTAAGTATCTAGCCAATCATCTCCCTTAACTATAGTCATCTCGGGTGTATCAGTACGCAATCTGTTTCAGACTTCTTCCTTCGGAGTGCAGAGCAAAAGATGAAAAACGATCCACTAAAGAAATCATTTTTCCAGTCCAATTAATAACTTGGTGAAAGTTGAGCTTCAACGACTTTATTCACTGCCTTCCGGCAATGTATCCCTTTTCCATAACCCAGCTTAATTGGACACTTAACAGTAACGTTTATACCCCCGAAAAGCACGGTTATAGTTGCCACGTCACAAAAAATACGCCAATCAGGTGCAACGGTTGTGATTGGCAGAGCCGTATTTAAGTAATTTTAGTGCGGGCGCCATAAAATCTTCAAGTTGTGACATAAAAAGGGTCAGTAATTTACTTCCAATCGGTGCCTGTTTTTAGTGCTGGACCATCGAGTGTTTTTATCCTTTAATGTCGATCCGGAAAACAGCAGAATGCCGTTCATTTATTGACTGTTATAAAGCGCCCAAAATCATCGTCCATTTCCAATATTGCCACCCTGTTCACTAACTTGCTCTGTAGACAAGAGATATGTGCTCTAAAACTTTGCAGTTTCTGTATTAAGAAATTGAGAATCTGAGGCTACATTGAGGTTCAAATGCTTATCGCATCACCTCACTTCAACAAACAAGATAACATTTAATTTACATGAAATTAAACTAGTGCTGGAACAAAATCTTCTACTGTTTTCTTCCCCTACTTCTCATTACGTAGGGTATTTCACCAAAATGAGAGAGACGAAAGTAGCTCATAAAAGGAAAGACCATTTAAACCAAAATTTTATATTGCTTTATTTGGACAAATTACAGAGAGAAATGGCTCAGGTGGTAACCTCTGTGGACGGCATTCAGAAGATTTCCGGGTTCAAATCCCCGGGGCCGAATAATCTGACCGAAGGGTTATTCGAGGTTTTCTTCGGTCACTAGGCGAATGCTGGGTTGGATAATTTGATCCGCGAATTTCCTTATAATTCCTAACAACACTATATTTCATTTCCTTCTTCACCGCCATACCAGCCGGTGGGCTAATCACTCACCCTGGATATGCTATGATCCAGAGTTTCTTACTCCTCGACAGGCTGCTGACCCATCCTGGATATGCTATGATCCAGAGTTTGCTTGCTCCTCGACTGGTTACTGACCCAAGGCATTGGGCTGATCACTCATCCTGGATATACTATGATCTAGAGTTTGCTTGCTCCTCGACAGGCTGTTGACCCGACATTGGGCTGATCACCCTTCCTGGATATGCTATGATCCAGAGTTTGCTTGCTCCTCGACCGGTTACTGACGCAAGGCATTGGGCTGATCACCCATCCTGGATATGCTATGATCCAGAGTTTGCTTGCTCCTCGACAGGCTGTTGACCCGACATTGGGCTGATCACCCAACCTGGATATGCTATGATCTAGAGTTTGCTTGCTCCTCGACAGGCTGTTGACCCGACATTGGGCTGATCACCCATCCTGGATATGCTATGATCCAGAGTTTGCTTGCTCCTCGACAGGCTGTTGACCCGACATTGAGCTGATCACCCATCCTGGATATACTATGATCTAGAGTTTGCTTGCTCCTCGACAGGCTGTTGACCCAAGACATTGAGCTGATCACCCATCCTGGATATGCTATGATCCAGAGTTTGCTTGCTCCTCGACCGGTTACTGACCCAAGGCATTGGGCTGATCACCCATACTGGATATGCTATGATCTAGAGTTTCTTGCTCCACGACAGGCTACTGATCCAAGGCATTCGGCTGATCACCCATCCTGGATATGCTATGATCCAGAGTTTGCTTGCTCCTCGACAGGCTGTTGACCCAAGACATTGAGCTGATCACCCATCCTGGATATGCTATGATCCAGAGTTTGCTTGCTCCTCGACCGGTTACTGACCCAAGGCATTGGGCTGATCACCCATACTGGATATGCTATGATCTAGAGTTTCTTGCTCCACGACAGGCTACTGATCCAAGGCATTCGGCTGATCACCCATCCTGGATATGCTATGATCCAGAGTTTGCTTGCTCCTCGACAGGCTGCTGACCCAAGGCATTGGGCTGATCACCCATCCTGGATATGCTATGATCCAGAGTTTGCTTGCTCCTCGACAGGCTACTGACCCAAGGCATTGGGCTGATAACCCATCCTGGATATGCTATGATCCAGTTTCTTGCTCCACGACAGGCTACTGATCCAAGGCATTGGGCTGATCACCCATCCTGGATATGCTATGATCCAGAGTTTGCTTGCTCCTCGACAGGCTGCTGACCCAAGGCATTGGGCTGATCACCCATCCTGGATATGCTATGATCCAGAGTTTGCTTGCTCCTCGACCGGTTACTGACCCATAGCATTGGGTTGATCACCCATCCTGGATATGCTATGATCTAGAGTTTACTTGCTCCTCGACCGGTTACTGACCCAAAGCATTGGGCTGATCACCCATCCGGGATATGCTATGATCTAGAGTTTCTTGTTCCACGACAGGCTACTGATCCAAGGCATTGGGCTGATCACCCATCCCGGATATGCTATGATCTAGAGTTTTCTTGCTCCTCGATAGGCTGTTGACCCGACATTGGGCTGATCACCCATCCTAGATATGCTGTGATCCAGAGTTTGCTTGCTCTTCGACAGGCTACTGACCCAAGGCATTGGGCTAATCACCCATCCTGGATATGCTATGATCTAGTTTGTTTGCTCCTTGACAGACTGTTGACAATTTCTCCTACGACTTGAAAATATTTTTTTTCAAATACTTTTTTTCAGACTCTTTACAACAAACTTTGTTAAAACGCTTCTACGCCAAGCAACTCTGTCACTGGCCATCTAACGATCACACAAATTGACAATTTATCAGTAAAAATCCTTTTTCTTTCTTTCTTTTCTTTTATCGATTCCACCTTAAGATGGCTTTTTGAACAGCTATCCTTCACCATTTCATCAAAACCACTCTTCCTGACATCTTAATTTCTCTCAAACCCATCCCCACGCAGAAGAATATCTCATTTGTTTGAACGAAATCCGGCTAATCGTTTTAGCAGACCTCAAATATTTCATCATTTTATAGAATCTAATTCTTTCTCCTACACTTTTATACCAACAATCCTTTTTGCCGCATTCCTTCTGTAGGAATGGCCTCTCATTCACAGACGAATTCAGAAACGATGTGTACACAAAGCAAAAGAAAATCATCAGCGAAATTATATTATCTGTTAAACAAATTTTAGATCATTAAAAACTTTTTCAGAGACGCTTATGTGTTTCTTCGTGGTTCTCATCATTTACCCTAATGCTTTAAATGGAATGTACCTGTTTCTTAAACCCGCAATACCAGGATTTCCTTTAAAGGAATACTTCATTATGAATGGTCTATACCTTTTGCTGTATTTCTCTCCAGCTCTTATATGTTTAAAGTAAAGGGTCTTTCAACAAGAGTGTCCTATCTTTAACATGTGATAGCTGCCGTTGTTATTGAGTTACAGCAGTCATTTTTTTCATGTGGTTACAGTTGTTGACAAAATAGCCATGGAACGTTACACATTCAGCAACGCGTAGAAATTGTGAAAATTTATTATCAAAATGGATCATCTGTTCGCCAAACCTTCCGTGTATTGCGCGAAGTTAACGGTGTGCATAATCGTCCCTGTGAGAGAACGATTCGGCGTTTGATCGATAAATTTGAAAGAACTGGTTCTGTCAGCGATCAAAGAACGCCTTACGTAATCAACGTAAGCGCTCCAACGAAAACATAGGCGCGTTCGTGAGAGTGTACGCGAGAACGGAAACAAATCAATTGCTCGTCGAACGCAAGAATTGGGGCTTTCGCCGACCACAACTTGGCGAATTCTGCATCTGGACTTGAAGTTTCACGCTTACAAAATGGTGTTAACTCGAGAACTAAAGCCCAACGACCATACGTTGCGCCGTGTATTCGCTGACTGGCCTATGGAGCAATTGGAAGCTGACCCGGATATTTGTCGAAAAATCATCTTCAGCGAGAAGCTCAGTTTTGGATGGATGGCTGTGTTAACAAACAAAATTGCCGCTATTGGAGCAATCACAATCCAATGCAGATTCAAGAACGACCACTTCATCCCCAGAAGGTTATTGTGTGGTGTGGAATTTGGTATGGTGGGATCATTGGTACATATTTTTTCCAAGATAAAGAAGCTCTAACTGTCAATGGAGAAAGATACCGGGTTCTTATAAGGGACTATTTCTGGCCTCAATTGGATGGTATGGATCTCAGAAACATCTGGTTCCAGCAAGATGGTGCCACATGTCATACTGCTCTCGAAACAATCGATCTTTTGAAGGAGAAGTTCAGAGGTTTCATCGTTTCCCGTGGTGGTGATGTTAACTGGCACCCGAGGTCATGTGATTTAACGCCGTTGGATTACTTCTTGTGGGGTTATGTTAAATCTCGAGTTTATGTCAACAAGCCAGAAACAGCAAATAATCTTATCAATAACATCACGCGTGTTATTCGTGAAGTTGGACCTAATTTACGTTCTTCTGTCATTGCAAATTGGGTCAACCGTATACGCGCAACCCAACGGAGTCGCGACGGTCACTTAACTGATGTTCTCTTCCACACGTAAAGACATTAATTATGTTCCAAAATAAAAAAGAACCTCTATCATATATAGAACGTGGTTTATTTAAGTTCAAAGATAGGGCACTCTTGTTGAAAGACCCTATATTAGGCATTACTGTCGTGGTGTGAATGTTTCACAGTATTTTTACCGCAGAATATGGCGGTGCCCGTGTAACTGATACGCGAATGAACTGTGTAATGAGGTAAGGTGGCGTTGCAACCACTATAAAAAGGAAATGGCAATGTATCGGCGAATCTCGACCAAAAAAGGATGACTATTAAATACTGCTGTTTTAATATCGGTTATACTTAAGCCTCCATTTAAACCAACCCGTGCAATTTACGTAAAACCCAGTGTTAAACTTCTAGTCCCGTTTCTTCACTATTCAAAATACTCTAAGCATGTATCACAGCTTTTAATTCATATGCTACACGTTTTCAGGAGACTTTCCAGTATTAAAGATATTAAGTGGTTCCTTTGCAAACAAATCGGAGTAACTTTGGGACGGGGTTGTATCTTTGGGACAAGCGAAATTTTCAGCTTCCATCAGGAAATATGAAGTGGAAGATTACATGTTTTTACATCCTCCATCCCAAAGTTACCCCGATTTATAGAATACTAATCTAAATCAATTCTTGTACGATTTCTGTATTTTGCTTTGTTTATGACTATTATTAACTTCTAGGTAAGTTTCCCTTAAGCACGTAAGACTTTTTGTGTGCTTCCTGTTTTCTAATCTAAGGATCAATATCTACACTTTTAGTTAGCTCCTTTGCTTTAACTTCAAAACGAAATATTAGCAAATATTCATAAACCGTTTGCTACGTGTAGTATTTTGTATTAGATATTATAAGCGATTAATTATAAACAAAAACCAAATGAGTATCTTAAAAACTGCTTGCCATAACTCATTTAAAGTTCACAGAAGCATTGCCTTCAATTACAATATGTATCACTGCACAGACAACGCACTGTATAGTCAATATATCAGAATGCACATGAATCACCCGCTATATGAATCATGTTTTTGTATTCTATTGTATAACGATTGATGCTGCTATGAATAAATGAAACAAAGATGCATATATCGTGCTTAGGTGCGCTGTCTGTCAATCACGTCAAATTCCGCGAATACCTCGCCTGCTCCATCTCAGATTCTTACCAAAAAACCAACTACAGTGATTCGGTATGCGGCGTGGGGACCGAGAATATTAAATTCCTGGCCCCAGTCACCCTACCAGCTACTCCACTCCAAAAAAACCATCATGACTACACAAGGACGCCCGATCATAATAGGATTCCCACACCACGATAACGCTTTTCTTAGTTCACTCGTAATCTATGTGAAATGCTAAGCTAGTTGTTAAACTATAGGTTGCCTAGACAGAAACCCGACACAACTCCAGCTTTGGAATTTTTGGCGTTGGCGAACATGAAGTAACGTTACTTAGTGTGCGTATGTGTGTGGTGATACCGTAATTATTGACGGGAATGTATAAATAATTAAACAAAGGAATAACAATAAGATAGAGAAATAATTGCAATAAATAATTTCCGTATATTAAATCAATGTATAATGTAACAAGTTTGAGTTGAAATATTTGTCCGGGAAGACAAGGTAATTAGAAACCAAGGTTAGCGAAAGTCATTAGCATCAGCCGAAGTAGCGAACCGTTTAACCATTAGAGTTAAGTTCAATACGTTTGGACAGTCACGTAGGCACAGGGATTCTGAGAAAAGTGAAAGGGCTCATAGCTCAACAAAGTCAGAGACGCTCATGAAGAGAGGTTAATATTCGCAACGTATTTTGGTTGGGAGTAATGAAGCTGGCGGAGCTAAAAGTAATAAAGGCGTGCAATTTTTAATCAGAGAGTTATTCTGGTACCGGCACTGGTACTTACATTGATTGTGCATACACATTCTCTCTTTCTGGTACCGTCAGCGGTACTTGCTCGTGTGATATTTTAAGCGCCCAGTAACGCGGTTGTGTGAGTAGCGGCTATTGAGGGGGATCTTGCCGGTCAACATTTTAGCGACTCAAGGCACGTTACGCTTCTAGTTTCTTTTACTGCGGAAATTTCCAAACGTAATCTTGATACTGCAGAAGTTACCAGGTATAATAATTCAATTGTTTTAGTTGCGAGTGCTACGATTCATAATCAGTTTATTTCCTCATATCAAACGGTCGGCAACTCGCTTTAATACCTTAAATAGTAGTTCACAATAAACTTCTCTGTCAATTTAAACTGGTATTGTCCTTCACAATACATCCACGCATATCCTGAGGGAAAGTACTCATAGCTCTACCACTGTAGCAGCCGGCAGCCGAATCAACAGTAGATATTGGCGACAACGTGGCAACTACATTCGTGTATCAAAATGTCGCACCATCATCGCGGTAAGTTCAAGCTTCAGTGGGCATGCGCGCGTGTGTATATGTGTGCGCACGCGCGCGCGTTTTATTCATTGATGTAGTTTCAACTTTGGAATGTGTTGGCGTTGGTGAACATGAAGTACTGTGCACTGCTGTGTGTGTGAGCGAGTGCGCGCGCTCACCTAAGTTGAAGATTCTAAATACTCTGATACAGAAAAACCGCAAAATATTGCCATCTGACAAAGTGAAGGAAAACATTTAGGAAAGTGTCCAATAATGAAATTATTCCTACCCTCAGAAATACTTCACCATTTGCACATCAGCGGCGATTTCTATTATTTGCAAGTAAGGCTCATGTTTTACTTTCTCTACCAACTACCTATCATAAGTAGGGGAAGTGTTGCATTCCATCTAAATATTCGATATAGAGATTTCACCGGAAATACGCGTTTTGAGGTCTTCGGGATGCAAAAGAAGCAGTTTAGGAAAAGGTCGTGTGTGTAGGTGAGTGTGGACAGCAAAACGCACAAACGAAAGGTTGGTTAAATACCAAACTTGGTATTAAACTTCAGTTCCTTTCAAGAAAACCCCTCCAACCGAAATTACCCTTTACATGCAAAAATCTTTTCTTTTTCTAAAAAATGACTAACGATTTTGATTAAAGCACTACATTTTACAGGATATTTGAATAAGAAACGAAATGTATATGTTGAATTTTCTGGGCATATCCTATGAAGTCCTCTTCATTCTGAATGAGACTTTCGAAAATTTGGTAAACCGTAAGAGAGAGACAAAATCTTACTACACAAAACAGGGTCAATTCTGTTACACACAATTACGTCAAATAATTTTTGTGGCGTTAAATATTTCTACTATATTCTTTGTTATTAGTTTGAATATTCAAATAGTTATACTTTTTCAAAGTGGTTAGTCGCTATTTGTTTTCTCTCGTGGTCGTGCAAAGGGCAAGGAACTTCAAAACCATCGCACGCGGCCCGTTTTAGCTACTGCATCCTGCTTTATCTACAATAAAATACGTACATATCTAATGAAGGTTTATGTCGATTAAGAAGACGTAGATAGAAAAATAGGCTTTTGTAAGAATAGATTGTAGTGTAATGAGTAGGGCCCGGATTTTTAGGTTTTAACCTATATTTTTCCTCGCTATTTAATTAACACATTTCAAGATATATACTCGTTTCACACTTCCTGGGGCAGAATATTCTAATTTCATTACACCTAAATGAGGGGTTGACACCTAAAATAACCTAAATAGCTGTTTTTCCTTTTTCGAAATGAAGAATGTCATTTTCGGATTCAAACTCATTGTAAAATTATTTCCACCACTTATAGCCAATAGATAGTTCAAGTTACTACAGTTAAACGCAGCACATGTGACGTGGTGACACCTGGACGCAGCTGATAGAAGGTCAGGACTTGGCTGTCTGCTGCCATTTACTATGCTGAGAACTTAAAAGACGTTAAAAATGTCGTCAATGGATTGGATGAAACAGAAGCTTCCCGCATTGCCAAGGCTAAGAAATCACTCGAGTGCCCCACTCTTGCCGTTTCCCTTGCATACATTAAGATACATTTTTGTTTTATACCAGAAGCTACTCTCCGGTTGGAAAGTACAACTTTGCCACTGAAAGATGCTCTAGATATCATTGACAATGTTTCCAGTAAAGAAATACCTGGACCAGTGGGAGTTGTGTGTTCTTCGAAGTTGCAGAAGATTCTTCGACGAAATCCTGCTTTTGAAGATATGAAAATCATCAATTCAGTATTGCAGGGAGAAAAGTATACAGGAGAACTACCCCTAGAACCTGCTGTACTGACATCTATGTTCCACGCTCCAATGACGTCATGTTCCGTTGAAAGAACCTTTTCTTCATACAAGAATGTGTTACGTGATAATAGGAAATAGTTTACGCCAGAAAATTTCAAAATGTATATATCTGCTGCAATGCCAAAAAATAAATCTTACAACTAAGTGCTAGAAAATCAAAATTATTGATACTTGTATTGACCCACGAAGCAAAACATACAAAAAAAACTATTGTAATCAAGAAAAACCTAAAAAGGTCTATTTTAAACATATAAGAAACCTAAAATGAAGGTTTATTCCACCTAAAAATCCGGACCCTAGTAATGAGTAGAGAGTTCATGTGAATGCATTACATAGGTTTCTTAATGTTTTTAACTATAGCATCATTTCGCTTACGTTTCAACATAGCTCGTCTTTTATTACTGTCAAACAAATAAGATCTTAAGTAGATACTTTTTATTGAACTTAATTACTTATTGACTAATGAACAAGCACAGAGTATCATGTAAACACAATGCCACATACTCGCTGCCCATGCTACGCCAGCGGTCCCCACGTGGAAGCTGACGTTAAAACTGGCTACACTGTAATCCCCTCTCTTTGATATGTCAAAGGGAGATTAAGAGCCCTATTCCACAAATGTTAAATCTGCTAAATTCATGGTCCATTATCTCATAAATGATTTAGATATCATATTGAACTTTTTACATGATATAACTGCAAGCCTTCTAGTGCACTGGTATACTTTTAACTAGGGATGGGACTTCGATATCGTCGATACCTCGATATTCGGTGGTGCCGAAGTATGTCTAATACTTTGAGATAAAGGATACTTTTTCGATATTTTAAATGTTTAAGTTTTGCATTATTGAACGTTGTTATGTTTAACTTTATGCTAGATAAGGAATGCAAGGAGTCGAGACTCGCACGTGTCAGCAAAGAGTTGCTGGACTATAGTTCTTGATAGACCTTGACAGCGTTTCCTGTGGGTGAACCAATGCAACACTCCATACACGCTTGTGTCGAAGTGAAAACGTGAAAAACAGGGGGGAAAGAGTTAATGCTACATGTTACACGAGTAACTCTACTGCATTGTGAGTAAAGCTAATTTAGCCGACGCACTAACAGGTTTCTGCAATAGCCTGGCCTCGCGATTCACTCTCAGCCATTATATTCACCTTCTCCGGTGACCAAAATCTGTGAATCCAGCAGAAACAAATCAGGACTTAACACGTGAGATGGTACAGCGCATGCAAATATTTGTTATTTTTTAGTTGAGTTTCACGAAAAATATATATTAGTTTATATGTCCAAGATTGCAGAATAAAGAATTGCTAGTATTTGTTTTTTTATAGTTACAAAATCATTTAAAAGAAAGTTTTCAGCCCAAAATATAGTTACATAAAAAGGGACACAAAGAAATTATTATTATTATTATTATTATTATTATTATTATTACTGCTAGCCTTGACTAACGATGGGGATATGTAACCTTTGGAATTATAAAGATAAACTTGCTGCCAATTGGAGAATGTCAAACACAAACAATTTCGGAATTAGCATACTATACCAAACTGGTTACATGCATTTATACACAGAAATCTACAATAACAACATAATTCAGCGGACAAGCTATCGCCTTTAGAGTTTTTTGTACAATGAGTGTCGAGTATCGGCGCTCAAAAATCAGTATCGAGAAATAGAGGTATCGTCCCATCATTACTTTTATCCAGTCATCCTCCGTGGACTAGTGGTACCGTGCTAGCCTCTAGTTCCCGATGTCGCAGGTTCAAACCCGGAGGAGGGCGATGGATGTTTTCGGGCGTAAAAATCTTTATCATGGCTTCCTTCGGAAGGGAAGTAAAGCCGGTGGTCCCGTGTCGTAGATTTACGCAAAAGAACCTCAAACCTGATAAGAGGCTTCTGAGCAAAATTTTCGGTCTTTCACGCCCAATATAGAATGGGACGCTAAGGACCATAGTAGTTAAAGAGCGTCCAGAAACAAAACTTAATGTAATTTAATTTACTACTTTTATCCAATAAGTTTGCTTATTAAGGAAGATAGTATTATTGCCGTAAGCATACCAACCTTTGATTAAAACTTATCACCTTATTAACACCAAAGTAGATCCACAACGGCCTAAGAGATGGCGTTCATCACTCTGAACTTTAATTTAGTATCGTCAATAGTTTCTGACACAACAGGTCATTTATACCAGAAAATGTTGTTCCATTCACGTAAAAATGGAGAAAACAAACTTAATGTTTGCCAATGGCTTGAGCAAACAAAAGCTTCAATATTTTACAGTAGCACCAATTTGTATAGCAAAAGATTGGCTGAAGTTTACCTCTCTACTCCAAAGCGTGTAGGAGTTACGCTTTTCTCTGTAAAGTGTTACAGAATTCACAGTACAAAATGGCAGATGTATTACCATTTTTAAAAATATATTTCAAATAAGGAGTAAAGAACAATATATATCAAATATCAGAGGGATTTTCAATTATTAACACTGCATAAGAAACTAATGTCATACTTTGGCAATTTTGTCCATTCTCAATCACCAAAACTGCGCAAATAGAGATCAAAAAATGATTTAGGACCAGGAAAAAAGTCACTTTATGAGTAATGAAATACACAGGACTTAATGTTTCACCTGACTGCACACATCCCATCAGTATAAACAGGGAGTGACAGGATCTGGTGCAGAGGCCCTTAGAGTCCACTATCTCACCTCTCGAACATGAAATGCGGACTTCCGCATTCCACTTCAACGCCCTCTGCGTGTAAGATTACATAGGGTAAAGCTGACTATTATTCGAAGGAAGAATGACACCCTTCTGGCTTGCAGTATCAGCAGATGGAAGACTACGCGAGGAATGTCGCCAATCAAACCTCACGTTTCTACGCGCCAAAGAACGACTGCGGCAGCCACAAAAACACACGATCCCCTAGGGGCAAATTATTCACGGCAGCTCGCACTTAGCAAGAACTCGTTAACGTTTATCTACGTGTGTACACACTAGATACAAGCTTTGCAGCAAGGTCGTTATTACTACACCTTAGTTCATTCCACACGAGCCAACTTCGCGACAAAAACGTCACAACATTTCGTATTTGCAAATTGCATCCACATCTTGCTGAAAAAGTGATAGGAAACAATTAAAGTAATAACGCACTGCAGTAGAAGTTCAATTATTTCTTCGTAAATACACCATAAGTATGGCAATTTTACTGCGAAACAAAATTCTTTGTCATTTTAAAACGTTCTTTATTGAGCTAAATGTGCTTTGGCAATGAAACTTGAAAAACTATACCTTGTTGCATCTACACATGCCTGACGCAAAGAATATTATTCTAGTTATATACCATCATTAGGGATGGTGATGTTTCGCAAATGCGACATATAAAGGTTTGTACTCTTGTAATTTCATTTTTCATTACCTACCTGTAAACCATTTTAAATGCGTTTTAAAAATTTAATAAACTACGAAAATTATACTAAAATGTGATATACAGGCGAAATCCACGGTTTTCTTTATACAAAAGCCGTATTTGACCACCGTTCAGATTAGTAGTGTGAAAAATGTGATGTGTAACATTCACATGACTTTCTCCATCTCTCTCGCTGGAAATACAAATTATTCTTACGAAATTAATTCTTCTTCCACACAAGCCGTGTGTTGGACAGGGTTGGAAAGCTGCCGGCAAGTTGCCATGATAGCTCATGGTTACAGCAACCGGACGGAGACTGGGAGATCTGTGGTTCAAATCCCGGCTATGTCATTGAATTTTTCAGTCCCCTGATTCTATTCTTACGAAAGTTTACTTTCCGTCTACTTCATTTTATTCCAGATAAACCTTGGCAGAAATAGCTGCTTTAAACATTTCGCTATAGATGCAAACGGAATAGCAGTCATGTGTTTAAGGACTGGACCCTATATGCTAGACTTAAAAATAATGTCTAAGTATTGAACAATTCGAACCGTGCGAGGGGTCCCGGGATCGATTCCAGGCTGGGGGAGTGGGAATTTTCCTCCAACCAAGATTATTCCCTATCCTTCTCAGAGTCTGAAAGTATGAATGAAAGTGTGATCTAATGACTAAAAACCCAAAGACAAGCGAATACGAGTTAACAGCATTGCCTATGGGCAATAATATGTTCCAAAGGAAAGGTCGCAAATAAAACCATTGTAGTTAAAGGAACTTAAAAAGAAATCAAAATCTTAATAACGAATATCTTGGAAATGGCTAATGCCACAAAAAAGTTATTTGAAATAAATCGTGTATTTTAAAACGATCTACATTTTTTGTTTAGTACGTTTTCTCTATCGCTTAATGTTTACAAGTTACACCCGATTATACAACATCCCTTCTGAATAAAGAAGACTTCACAGGCTATACCCAGGAAATTAAATATATACAGTTTATCTTTCATGTAAATATCTTTAATATATGATACTTAAATCAAAATCGTTTAGCCATTTTTTAGAAAATAAAAAATTTTGAAAAATGTTCTATGTAAAGGGTAGTTTGGGGTGGGAGAATTTTCTTAAAAATCTCCGTGTTGGATCTTTGGAAGGTACTGAACCTAAATGCCAAGTTTGGTATTCATCCGACTTTTCGTTTTTGAGTTATATTGTTCACACACACGAACTTTTTTCTAAAATAGCTTATTTTTTGGACCTAAGGGTCTTCAAAACACGTATTTCCGGCAAAATCTCTGTATCTATTTTTTGGGTGGAATTCAATACCTTCTCTATCTACCATGCATGTGGTAGAGGAAGTAAAAAAGGAGCACTTTCCTAAAGGAAATTAGCATAATTAATACATTTTACTTATTCTATTATGACATTTAAAATAAATTAAGTCCGTTTAGAATCTGAATTCTTGGCGTAGGGAAAACAATCACAGCTGTGAACCTAATGACAATGTAATTGTTTTCAAGTATAGTGTCAGGCTAAATTTGTGACTCAGATCTGTCACAGTAAATTGTACCCTGTTGGAGGGCTCTTTTTACCCTTCTGCGCGGAAGATGTGTGATGTGTTGCTAACCTTAGGCACGGTACTAAAACGTATCCTGGAGGATTGTTATGCACATATTGTCGCAGTTCTCAATGGCTTGTGTTATCTTATTTGTTGGGCGCTTATTGTTTAATTATTTTTAAATTTGGGTTCTTTGTCCTCCGGCTAGCTATTATAACTCAGTCGAGCAAGTATCTCTAAGCAGGGTGTGTAAACGGAATGGAGTTGTTGCTAAAAGATAACACTGATAAAAAAAATCTGAATCTAGAATTTTATTGCCGTCACGCTTAATTAATAATTCACATATTTAATTTTTATACACGCCTGACTGAAACTGTGATATTTCCGAATGTAACTACAGTCGTTATAGTTGCCGCGCACCAATTACTTCGCGTACTTCACATTTTTGTAATTAACTCTGCGACGTGCATCTCGTGAGAGATTCTTCAGAACTGTGCGAAACTTGCTTATGGCTCGAGAATGTATACTCCTTCACCTCGAATTGCCTAAACATTATAATATAGCTGCTACTGGTTACCAAATCGCGCCCACTTTAGCGTCTGTTTTGTCAGCCAATCACTACTACTAACATATATACTCTAGGGAAGATATTCCCTCCATTTCTAAAAAAAGGCACGCTACCCTGACGTCATTTGTTTATCTCTTCTTAGTGATAAACAACTCACCCCCTCGGTTTATTGTTACCCACTTCTATTGTCAGTTTCAGTTAGGCCGTGTAAACTTATTTCCTAACAATACTTATGGCTAACAAACATCTAAAATCATGTACATACAATAATATTAATTTACACTACAATCACTTTGGCATTCAGAACATGTTATGATATAAAATATACGTTGCAATTCGTGGACTCTTTCAAATGAAAATGTCAAAAGCAAAATTAAAAATGTTTACTGGAGTTTATGCTTAAGAGCAACAAAACGTACAGCCACATGAAGGAAAATGCTGAGTCTTTTACTCCTGACATTGCTGGCAAGTATGGTCAATACATTAGGTGCATTATTTCGAGTTGTTAAAATTGGTAGTTTTGATGAGGATATGAATATTTTCATTCCCAGCAGTTCTGCATAGACGCTGAAATGCCATATTTCAGTAATCACAATTTCATTATTAGTGACAGGAGAACAGAATGACAGAACAAACGTAGAGCTATGTTCTATGATTTCATTCACGAACTTGCATTTTGTGTATTTTCTTTTTATTGCTCTGGTTCTGCATCAGTATAAATTTCTCTTTTACTGTGTGATGCGTTAGCCTGCATCGGTTTGTCTTATTTTTTCTCTGTGTTGCTCTAACTTATTTTAGTTCAAAATAAATTCAAAGTGTAATTTATGCATTTTATCTCACTATTAACCATTTACAATGTGATCTTAACTTCACATTAATGGTATATATTTCTAAAGACGTAACATGTCTATCACATTAATACAAATTATATAATTTTTCTTTAAAATGCTACATAATGCTAAATTGTAAGTTAAATGCGAAATTTCTGATTTCAAAATGCTAAAAATCATCACCCTAACCATTATTAGTATTTTAAGCTACTTAGGCATATAAATTACCCAAAATCAATTAACATGCATTATAAAAATTAATTTTCCCCCTCTAACACGAACAGTGAAGAGAGGTGTTCATCGAAGCCACTAAATTAAATTAATTTTAATAAGGAATGTGAACATTTTATTAATTCCTACATATTTAAAATGCATTTTATGATCTTTTGAAAATATAAAAGTTCAATTATTATGAAGCACGAAAAATGTAAATAATGGGCATAATTAATGCAAACAAACATTGTAACACCGTATTACCCAAGAACCACCCTCGAGGTTTGATCCAAAGACCGCTCAGCTTTGAGGTAACCTCCTACTGAACTGGATATATATGAATGATCTGTGTTAAAGATTTGAGCCCAATTTTTGGCTTTTGCTCTGGATGTAGCAATTTCCTCAGAAAGTGTTCGTATTTATATGCATTTTATACAAATATCACTTGTTTCAGAATAGAACACATTGACACACACATGAAAAACAAAATCCGTGCATTTCTATTGAATGTATCGTTTCTCTATCCCTGTATTGTGAGAAACTCCTGTATGGCTACTTTGCTGGATATTTATTTGTCTTTCTTGCAATTGCTTTTGGAATTAATGATAGCAACCTCTATCTTGTTCCTCCAATCGCAATTAGAGCTTCAGAGACCAACTTGTCCAGAGAGTACAGAACACAAACACACTGCTATGTTCTGTGATCTACAGAGCGGTCGTTTTATAGCCCGGCCCGGATCGCACGTATACGAGCTCCGCAAGCTGTCTACTACACAAGGGGGCTTCCATTCTAAAACTTCCGCGTTACATACTCATGAGTACATAATAGTAACATGCACTATATTGAATACCATCCTCGTTATAAGTGGTGCTGATCTACATAGGTACATTCCTGTCATCCTCGTCGTCACGAGGTTGGAATTAATGAACAATTGTCAGTATGTAGGCTTTTAATTTTAGCAGCTGTATGAACAGAGATTTTTGAAACGTCTTAGAGAGTGTTCGAATAATGCACCAATTTCGTCAATTTTTTCGTCCGTCTTATTTCGCTTCTTAGGTTTAAGATCCCGTTGTCCTAAACGTATTATCCGGATATATGACGTATCTCTGCTTAGAATTCGAACACCCGGAAATGTTTTCTGAAATTGCCTACACACCTGTCTACCTGATTCGGTTTTTACGTATGTATCGTACACAAAAATTCTTCCTTTAAGAGTGAATTTTGTAGGCATTTCAATGGACTAATAAGACAAGAACAGAAACATTCACAGCCGATAAAGCCTTGAACGGTAGTGAGCTAACGGAACATACCGGGGTACTGCAGTGCAAGTGATGTGGCCGGGCCACAAAACGACCGCTCGGTAGTTAGCGATTCGTTTACCGTTAGTTAGCACCTAGTACAGGCATTGCTTGTACATATAGATGGGGAAAAACAAAAGAGAGTAACACTGCGCAATAGAACGTTTGAAACACGATCCAAGCTCTAACTTGGGTCAGTGTCTATGAGTACAATAATTTCAGAATGACAAGACCGGTCTAACCTAGAGCGGAGAAACACCAGACCAACTGTATAAACATGGACGTAACATGCTCCCCTTCCCTTATCAAAAACAAAACAGTACACTCGTTGCTTGTTGAGATAACATTGTGATGAACGGAAACAAAATCGCAACGCGCTATGTTAAATACTTTTACTGCTATATTGTTATTTTGTCGTGCCTATCGAACATTAAAAGGTGATGTCAATGTTGATCGCAGTGAACCCGTATGTGAATTAAACGATGCTTTACTCTGGTGAAGCGTGGAAACGCTATTTTATATTAAAACCAGGGAACTGAAAATTTGCTGTAAATGAAGTTCGGGCGTCAAAGCTCTAAATGGCTGATGCATATCCTGGCTATATTCACAGCCATCGTTTTAGATGTTCACACCAACGTAACTCGTGGTTAGCCACGCTGCAACAACGATCCTATATGACGAAAAGTAAATAAAATGACGTTCCAAATCGAGAGGGTACATTACTGGTCACTACGACGGAATTGTGGAAACTTATTCCAAAATTATTTAGGTAGATAAATATATTGCTACTTTCCCTACCACGTATCTGGTAGGTAGAGGAAATACTGTATTCCACAGAAAAATTCAGTATCGAGATTTCATCGCAAAAGCGTGTTTTGAGGACCCCTGTGAAACAGCGTTTTTATAATAAGATTCGCGCGCGCGCGCGCGTGTGTGTGTGTGTGTGTGCAGCTTAAGCCAAAATCCAAATGTCGAATAAATAACCAACTTGGTATTTGAGTTTATAAAGATTTGCAAGAATATCCCCCTCATCCTAAACTACCCTTTACTTGGAAAGTTTTTCGTAATTGTTTTATCTACTGTATGCTAATCAAAACAAGCGTCTGTAGAAATATTTTCACCACACACTTTGTTGTAAATACACGGGTGATATAGCAGACCGAAGTCGTTCTCCATGCTAGCCTCTAGTTCCCGAGGTCGCGGGTTCAAACCCGGCAAAGAGTGATAGATTTTTTCGGGCGTAAAAATCCTTAGCATGGCTTCCTTCGGAAGGGAAGTAAAGCCGGTGGTCCCGTGTCGTAGATTTACGGCACATAAAAGAACCTCAAGCCTGATAAAGAGGTCTCTGAGCAAAATTACCGGTCTTTCACGTCCAATATAGAATGGGACGCTAAGGACCACAGCAGTTAAACAGTGTCAATTTAAATTTCATTTTAGCAGACCGAAGAGATACTCAAATGCTTAAAAGCTGGTCGCTATATGCCGAGCTTGAAATTCCATAGTCTTTCCATGACATCGCGAGAAACAACTGAATACTGACAGCATTTCAAAAGTATTGAAAAATTCCAGTAACAACGGATATCTCGAAAATGGCCGAGCCGCAAAAAATTACAAATAAACCGTGTTTTTAAACAGATATCTCTCTCTCTCTCTCTCTCTTATCGTTTATCGGTTAAATAAAATTACGCAAAATTCCTTCTGAATAAAGAGGAACTTTTTTCTGAAGTGTTTCCGGCCCCCAAAACGTGCTTTCGGTGAAATCTCCATGTAGGATTTTCGGAATGCGATACTTCCTCTACCCACTACCACCACGTGGTAGAGAAAGTAAGCTCCCAAAAAAGGGAATAACACGAGCGAAGCTGAACAGTTTTCAGTATTTTAACAGTATCATTAGACGCCGCCAGAATATGTCAGTAATTAAATAAAAGCTTGTCACTTAATATTGTGAACACCGCAGCTGCATTAATACAACCTTCCGTCCACAAATTTATAAACGGAAAATTCGTATTGTCCATATAAACGTATTAGTCAACTTGCACAAAAAGGTTATTAGTTTTCCAGTTCGAATACCCATGAGGTATATACCTACAGCCTCCTTTGGCTATTATTTTAGAAATTGATTCCTTTTGGATGCAAACTCTGCAATTTCGCGATAAGATAACGGTTTGGAGTGCGGAATAAAAACACCAGCTGCGACCTCTACACTACAACAACAACAGATCACGGCCTGATGTCACTCCGGGCAGGGAGGAGGGGGAGCGAATCCCTCGTTCCAAGTTCATTAAACAAAAATAGGTATCGTTTTGGTTACTGTCAAATAATGTTGGGTCCGGAACACGAAACTCGATTGTTGACCGCCCATCCGAGCAAGCTACATTGTTTTGTCAACATAATCACCTTTCCTATCCTGGACTGGCAAGCAATCAATGCTTTGGGCCCACCAACATTTCGCGTGCACCATCGGATATTTCTTAAGGGCGTGTGTTTCGCTTAAAATGCTGCAACAGTCTCGTCAGATTTCTTAGAACAGCAGCAAGGAAAAAGTACTTTCCTGTCTAAGCAAACATTTGAGGGTACACGAGCGCCTTCCAGCCAATGCACGGTCTCATTGATGCCCCATTCACCAATCGAAATCGAAGTTAATGGATAGCTTTGAAACATAGTCTCAAAAACAATAACTCATATTGTTTTTCTGCTGCATTCATTTTGTTTTGCTCCTATAATCTCTGCTCTATTCGACTAGGGATCTAGGAAGGCCATTCCTGCTCACTATTGGCGGTTGGTTCAAACTGTAAAGCAGGCGGGATTTAGTGAGCTGCGAATTTCAAATATAAAAGCGGTACAATATTTTTTTTTTTTTAATTTATGAATGCTCTTTAACTGCTGTGGTCCTTAGCATCCCATTCTGTATTGGGCGTGCAAGACCGGTAATTTTGCTCTGAGGGCCTCTTTATCAAGCTTTAGGTTCCTTTACGTAAATATACGTTACGGGACCACCGGCTTTACAGCACTACACCACGGAGGACGACACGGAACAAGATCTAAAGCCGCATAACACAAAATGAATGTGATATGGATTTAATTCTCTGAGTTTTGAGCCGAATGCATTCTGTCACTTCTGCTTCGATTATCTCACTGCCTCCCAAGAGATCTGATTCCACTTGGAATAAAAACTAATTAATTTTAGTATGACGAAACAGGTAAGTCACCTCATTGATACATAAAAGTACAAAAACATAGCATCGCTCTCGCATTGTAATACTTCAGTGATTATACCAAAAGTACAACAAAATGACATCGTTCTGGAATTGTGATTATCTTAACGAATGCCCCCCCCGGCTTATAATTTTTCTTAGGCAATCTAATAGAAGTTTCAAAGCCATTCTCGTCATTATTAGAGCGAGGTGGCGTCGCGGTAACGCATGCGACTTGCATTCGGAAGGTCCCGGGATCGATTCACGGCGAACGCCCAATATGACCTATGGGTTTTTCCGGGTCGTCAGACAAATGCTGGAGTGGTTACTTTCAGTCCCTAAATTTTCCGCCCCTCTATTTGGTTGCATTCATCATTTTATTCATCCTTCACCCCGTTTCAGCGTTGAAAGTGTTGTCGGCGAAGGTGTTTCGGTACGGCGTGGCAGGTAAAAAGAATAGTTTCTGTGAAACTTTCTCTGTCACTCTGTTTTCGGCTGGTTGCCGGGGTAAACGAACCGCCCCTTCAGAGCAGGCTGCTGGACCCTCCGTGTGGAGCGGAGGTTCCCGGGTCTGCCTGTCCGACTGGAAAACGTAAGGCCCATGCCATTGCTATATCGTCACTCCTGGTTCTGGCCGCCCGGTGTTTCCTCCCTCTCACCTCCTCCTACATCCCGGGGCACCCCCTTGTGAGGGCATAGGTATAATATCGTCACTGGAGCAGTGCCGATCATTAGAAAAACAAAAGTCGTTGATTATACAAAAAGTATACAAAATGGCATCGTTCTCGCAATTAAATTATCTTACTGAATCCCCCCCCTCTTGCTTTTAATTTTTGTTTAGTTCCCTTTATACCAACCACATTGGTCTTATCGGGCCTTTCCTTCGGAACTTATTGCCTATTGGCAATGGTATTGACTCGTATTCTCTTGCTGTTGGATTTCTTGCACTTTTTGGGTTTTCTTTTTTCTTTTTTTAAGCATTAGATGTACACACATTCACACTTCGAGACTCTGGGAGAGGTAGGGAATGGTCCGGGAATCGAACCCGGATCTCACAGCAGGCAGCTGCTCTACCGACTGAGTTAGGGGCCAATTTTATAATTTTTCTTAGGCAATTTAATTGTGGTTTCAAACTCCTGCTTGTTGGCCTTACATAACTATGCCTCGACTTTCGATCTCGAAACAATTATCGTGACTACAAACAGGGCCGTATTTAGAGGGGGGGTTTCTAGGGTTCAACCCCCCCCCCCGAAACTTCTGACAGCTTTATTTATTTAAATTCATAGCAAACCAGTATGGAAAAATGTCGTTAGATAACAGTAGGTCTATTGCTAGTAGCACATTTACAAGAAAAAGGGAAACTTAATATCATCACCTTACTTAGGTAAGGTGACCATACATTCCGGTTTTCGAAGCAGTCGCCATGTTTTGTGCTGTAAGGTGGAATATCCTACGGAGTACTACGGAGTAGTACATGGTAACTGTGTGGGGTACTGTTTAGTTTAGATCTACTTAGAAACTTAATATCATCACCTTACTTAGGTAAGGTGACCATACATTCCGGTTTTCGAAGCAGTCGCCATGTTTTGTGCTGTAAGGTGGAATATCCTACGGAGTACTACGGAGTAGTACATGGTAACTGTGTGGGGTACTGTTTAGTTTAGATCTACTTGTGGAAAACCCTCCCCGAATTTTTTTTCTGGGTACGGGCATGACTACAAGGATTCGTTAACTTCTGTTAAATTACCAAAAACTAACAGCATTTCTGGTATTACTGGAGATATTGTACCACACGTCCTTACGCTTTTACTTTCTCTGCCACCTATCTATGGTAGAGAGGAAGTACTGTAATACGCAAATTCAAGTGTGAATTTTTCGATAGGCACTTCATTTCAGTGGACCAATAAGATAAGAACAGCAATAATAAGAGTACTCTAAAGTAATTCACACACAATACAGATGTTTGAATAAGGTTTCACTTTTGAGATGCACAGTGAACAAATTCTAGTCTTAACAGCACGAACAGAAGGCATCGACTGACAGTTGACATTCACAGCCGATATACGCAGCCTGGAGCGGGACATTCACCGCGGATAGCATGGCACCCGCACGCTGCCCTAATTATGTCACATTTTAGGTCTGCATCAATCATATCTGATTGGCTGAAACATTTCTAGCTGGCGTTGACCTGTAGCTCGAAAACAGTAAAGCAGAGACTGTTCCAGGGTCTGAGACCATACACATAGATACTTCTGTGTGTCAGAGCGTTTCTGTGTTTTGGAACCGGTTATGACAATGTTACTGAATGATCGCGTTTGTGCAAAATTGGAGCAGTGTTATTTTGGAACTATATAATTGCAATTACGGCTATTTATTAGAACAGTTCCATTTTTGTTACCGTTTTAAAATAACGGTTAGGTTATTTTTCTGTCTTTAACCATTAGCCTTTACGTCGTCCTCCGTGGTGTAGTGGTTACCATGCTAGCCTCTAGTTCCCGAGGTCGCGGGCTCAAACCCGGCGGAGGGCGAAGGATGTTTTTCGGGCGTAAAAATCCTTAGCATGGTTTCCTTCGGAAGGGAAGTAAAGACGGTGGTCCCGTGTCGTAGATTTGCGGCGCGCAAAAGAACCTAAAGCGTGATAAAGAGGCCTCTGGGCAAAATTACCGGTCTCTCACGCCCAATATAGAATGGGACGCTAATGACCACAGCAGTTAAAGAGCGTCCATAAATAAAACTCAATTTATTTATTTATTTATTTGGGCCTTTACATGAAAATGCTCTCTCTTCATTAGTCATTCTTCAGATACGCCTGGTGATATTTAACAGGGAGAAAATTGTTCCACAAAGTGTGGACTTTAGCTTCAAAATAATAAACAAAAATTTAATTACGGTTATACCGAACAGAACACCTTAATAAGGTGCAGAACGCTGGTATTTTACACGTTAATTTAAGCTGTGCTTATTTCGAGAATAACAGCTGCAAGTGAAGGCAGAAGGTTGTTTATGCTTTGTTTTTCTTTACCACCAACGCCCGCTTGTTAAGGGCAGTTGTGTGGGTATGATTTAAATAATATTCCCTAATCACTGAGAGTGGCGCTTCTACAGTTCCTGCTGCAGACGGACAAACAGCGAAGCATTATCCCCTGGGTAATTATACAGAACTAAGTCTGCAGGAAAAGCCGATATAGACGGACGGAGAAACGAACGAACGTAGAGGTAGAAGTTAGCTCGTTGGTACAGTGGCACGTCTAGCTCGTTTACCGAGCCTCCCCCAACCATGTATGCGGTCGCTAGGGGCCTACGCCAACTGCCCAGCATCTTCCGCCCGGGTTAACGACTTCCTTCAACTTGGATACGAACAGTAGCCCTACCACTCATAAAAACTTGAATTTATCTAGTCTTCTTACTGCTACCAGGTGTCCTGTACTGCACGGGGCTTCTCGTATTTGAGCTCGCGTAATGAGACAAGATTCCGCTAGCAATAAGTGTTCGATAATAAATATATAAAGTAAATAAGTGTGCAATGATTCATAAAAAATAGCAACATAGAATAATCATATATGTCTGCAGCAATTCAAATACATGTATACTAAAGCCGGTTATCGAGACCCAGGAGGGAAAATAGTAATAATAACAATAATAATAATTAATAATAATAATAATAATAATAATAATAATAATAATAATAATAATAATATACGATCGAAATCAAACATAACGACAAAAATATGCTGAAAAAGAGATAAAGGGTATAAAGAGAATCAATTTATAAAATAAAAAGACGCCCGCTCTGTAAATTCATACTAGAAAGGGGTTTTGTTGAAAAGGCAGAAAAACAATTTTTGTTTTATTCGAAAGGGAAGCAGATGTACCTGCTATCGGCGACAAAAAGTCTACCGGAAGTTTCGCTTTTGTACTTTGGCTCGGACGTGTAGTTTACAATGGTTTCAAAGCTTAGCAGGGTCAGAAAGTATACGTGTCTTATCTACGATCTAAGAATATTCGTGGGAAGATTTTAAAACTCAAAATAAGCTGTAAGAAGCAGACGTGAAAGTTGTCAAGTGGGGGTAGCCAATAATAAAATCATAAAACAAAAATGATAGCCAATCAAAGATCGCGTATACATCACATGATACGTTTGAACTTAAAACGGAACGAAACATAAGAAAGGTGGGGGAAAATTCTAAGTTCGACGAAAGGCGTGAAAAAGGAAAAGAAACGCCGAGACACATTCCGGTACAAACTAACCACGAGGATGGTTGATGAAACAAAATAATAAGAAAATAATCAGAAAGTTTATAGTGTAAAAATGAAGTTGTGAAATCTAGGCAATTCGAGGGCTAGTCGGAGGAACATATAACTAGCGACTTCGAAAGTGACGACAATAATAACAGTGGTTTTGACGACGAAGGTGCCGGGTCGGCCAGATAGGAATCTTCGTAACAAAATGAAGAAATAATATCTCAATCTTCGCCGGCGCATATTTAATATTATCAAGGCAGTGTCACCACCCCTGAAAACCAGAACCTCAGCTCTACCAGAACAAGTTCCTAATCCCTGCCACCCAACAATCGAACCCGGGACTCTGAGTCTCCTGAAGCGACAGCAAGGAACAACACAGATGTGTCAAAGGTCAGCGTCAATACCAATACTTGTTTAAAATGACATTTCATATTGTTTGTAAGAATTACAACTGGGAAAGGGGGAAAAGATGTGTCACTATTAAGAGAGAAAGCCCTAAACGGGAGGCGGAGTAATTGAAAAAAAAACCTGATGCGTTGCATTCACATGACTTTCTCTACTAGCTCTTCTGCAAACTATTCTTACAAAATGTTTTTCTTCTACATACTTGCTACTGGAGATAAACTTTCCTTACACATTTCGTTGCGTGTATAAGAAGAATACAATAGGATAAAGCGATAGTCAGATTTTTAAAATGCGACTTACCATTGGAAAACTCAAACCACTAACGGTTAACGCCACAAAAAACGTTTGACATAAATCGTGTGCTTTAACGAGATCTACATTTTTTTGTGCAGCAAGACTTTGTCTATCTCTTACGATTTACCATCATACAAAGTCATACAGAATGAAGGGGACCTCGCAGCTATTCCCAGAAAATTCAAGATATACGTTTTATTTGTCATCCAAATATTGTGGCGTATTAATAATTTGGGGGAGTTGCATTATTGTTCTACATTGTCATTATCAGACGCATTGTTGTTTACGTCACTCTTGGCTGGTAGCTCTGCTGCCCACGAGTATTGGGTGATAGCGTCACTCTCAGTTAGGATTCCGTGAGAAACGGACCGCGTGTGTAAGCCGGGCTTTGGATTGATGAACATCTCCTCCAACTTCCCATTTTTAATAATATAGGAACCCCAAATGGTTGGGAAATAAATCTAGGAATGTGTGAGTAAATTTGTGTTATGGATTTTGTACAGTAAAAATCCACGCCTTCCTCTTAACCTCCACACCACGTTTCGGTCCTCCGCAGCCAAGTCAGTATAGGCCCCCTCAATGTACGTGCTGGGTACAAAAATTAATTTAATTTTCACCCAGCATGTAACAATATCTTAAAACAGATGGTGTTTTAATCAAAATCGTTAAGAGCCATTTTCGAGAAAATAAAAAATAACGAAAAAAATTTCCATGTAGGTAAAGGGTACTTTGGGATGGAGGGATTTTGTTGAAAATCTCCGTGTCACATATTTGAAAGATGCTGAATTTAAATACTATGTTTAATATTTAATGGACTTTTCGTTTTTGAGTTACACCGTTCATATAGGTAAGTATTAGAGAAAGTAATGAACCTTCGTTGTTTCAGCATTTACTCAGCAATCTCTAAGTCAGAACTTCAAGAACTCAGTCCGCGCCGCTCATGTATTAAACACATTTACTCGTTCTGCTCGTCAGTGCTCAGAGAGTTCGGTGCTGTAAATCGGCATAGGTATTCTTGGATCATGTAGTACCGATATGAAAATAACGTGCGCAATAGGAAAGTGTTTATTTGGGTAACGCTGTAATAGCTTGGCTTGGCGTAACGTGATTTCATAGTTTGTCTCACTGGATTCCGGCAAATACAATAAAAATTGTAGCGGTAAAGAGCAATGAAAGGTTATCATTATTAACCACGTCCACGAGACGAGTTAGCCCAAGAAAATTCACAGCAGAAAGCGCCCTGCGTTCCAGAGCAACCGTTATAGCACTCAGCGTTCAAAATTCCATTGCTATGAAGCAAAGAGAATTACAACTTTTCATGTCCATGTACTTCCCATAATAGTACTACGTAATATATAAAACCAGCTGTCAGAAACCCCTTATACAGGTTGTTTCAGATAGATACTGCGCAAAAGAATAAGTGGCCCACTCGCGTCCGCTGCAGGGAAGCCGAAATAAACTTGGTCTTACTCCGCTCACACCGAGCGAGATGGCACCGCAGTAGCGTGTGAGGCTCGCATCCGGGAGGTCCCGGGTCCGATTCCCGGTAGCCGCCCACTCCGAACATGGGTTTCTGGTTTTCCCTGGTTGACACAGAATGCTGGAGTGATGTACTCTACCACTGATTTACCTCTCTCCTCCCTTTCCTCTTATTTAATTTCCCTTTCATATTTCAGGCTGACTCCGGGGCTGTGGTTCTGTGGGTGTCGGACAGATAGCCCACAGGCTTGCGCTTTAGAATTTCGTCTCGGTCCTCCTAGAGGGAAACCTGTGAGCCTCCACTGCTGGGTCGTGTTTCCCAGGTCCCACTAGAGGGACGTCTCCGAGCGGTCCTGCTACAGGGAAGCTGTGAGCCTCCACTGCTGGGTCGTGTTTCCCTGGTGCCACTAGAGGGACGTCTCCGAGCGGTCCTGCTAGAGGGAAGCTTGTGAGCCTCCACTGCTGGGTCGTGTTTCCCTGGTCCCACTAGAGGGACGTCTCCGAGCGGTCCTGCTACAGGGAAGCTATAAGCCTCCACTGCTGGGTCGTGTTTCCCTGGTCCCACTAGAGGGACGTCTCCGAGCGGTCCTGCTAGAGGGAAGCCTGTGAGTCTCCACTGCTGGGTCGTGTTTCCCAGGTCCCACTAGAGGGACGTCTCCGAGCGGTCCTGCTAGAGGGAAGCCTGTGAGCCTCCACTGCAGGGTCGTGTTTCCCTGGTCCCACTAGAGGGACGTCTCCGAGCGGTCCTGCTACAGGGAAGCCTGTGAGCCTCCACTGCAGGGTCGTGTTTCCCTGGTCCCACTAGAGGGACGTCTCCGAGCGGTCCTGCTGGAGGGAAGCCTGTGAGCCTCCACTGCTGGGTCGTGTTTCCCTGGTCCCACTAGAGGGATGTCTCCGAGCGGTCCTGCTACAGGGAAGCTGTGAGCCTCCAATGCTGGGTCGTGTTTCTCTGGTCCCACTAGAGGGACGTCTCCGAGCGGTACTGCTAGAGGGAAGCTGTGAGCCTCCAATTCTGGGTCGTGTTTCCCTGGTCTCACTAGAGGGACGTCTCCGAGCGGTCCTGCTAGAGGGAAGCTGTGAGCCTCCAATTCTGGGTCGTGTTTCCCTGGTCTCACTAGAGGGACGTCTCCGAGCGGTCCTGCTACAGGGAAGCCTGTGAGCCTCCACTGCTGGGTCGTGTTTCCCTGGTGCCACTAGAGGGACGTCTCCGAGTGGTCCTGCTAGAGGGAAGCCTGTGAGTCTCCACTGCTGGGTCGTGTTTCCCTGGTCCCACTAGAGGGACGTCTCCGAGCGGTCCTGCTGGAAGGAAGCCTGTGAGCCTTCACTGCTGGGTCGTGTTTCCCTGGTCCCACTAGAGGGACGTCTCCGAGCGGTCCTGCTACAGGGAAGCTGTGAGCCTCCACTGCTGGGTCGTGTTTCCCTGGTCCCACTAGAGGGACGTCTCCGAGCGGTCCTGCTAGAGGGAAGCTGTGAGCCTCCAATTCTGGGTCGTGTTTCCCTGGTCTCACTAGAGGGACGTCTCCGAGCGGTCCTGCTAGAGGGAAGCTGTGAGCCTCCAATTCTGGGTCGTGTTTCCCTGGTCTCACTAGAGGGACGTCTCCGAGCGGTCCTGCTAGAGGGAAGCCTGTGAGCCTCCACTGCTGGGTCGTGTTTCCCTGGTCCCACTAGAGGGACGTCTCCGAGTGGTCCTGCTAGAGGGAAGCCTGTGAGTCTCCACTGCTGGGTCGTGTTTCCCAGGTCCCACTAGAGGGACGTCTCCGAGCGGTCCTGCTACAGGGAAGCTGTGAGCCTCCACTGCTGGGTCGTGTTTCCCAGGTCCCACTAGAGGGACGTCTCCGAGCGGTCCTGCTACAGGGAAGCTGTGAGCCTCCACTGCTGGGTCGTGTTTCCCTGGTCCCACTAGAGGGACGTCTCCGAGCGACCCTCCCGAGGCAGGGCGGTCAAACCTGGAACTGTTAGGGAACTTGAGTGTCTGTCGACTTGCGCCGGCCTCGCTCTGTAACCCACACGTATCCTGCGGTTTTTTCGCTCATTCGTTCCTCTCGGGGGTGTGTGCACAAAAGATGCATTTGGGGTCGAGGTGTTAACTCCGTTAACTAGCCCTATCCTCCCTACTCCGCACACAATGCGACTTCTTATTTGACCTTCCTGTGTACGGGTTAGTCAGTCAGCGCTGTCAGTAAATAGGTCATGATAAACGCCCTCTCTTATGTAACGTACAGCAAATAGTTACGGGAAGGTGGGATTACTTACTCCGTGTATTTCCCTACGAATTATAGTTAGCAAAACATGCAAAACCTTTATTTCCAACACAGAGAGAAGTGATTATTAAAACAGCAATGCTAATTAACATGTTACAAAATAATTAGCACACGACCAAGAAATGGGCGAAGTGGTTTGCACTGCAATATATGCCATTCATAGTTTTTTTGCTGTTTACTTTTACTATTCTCTTGATATGGATAAATAAAAATGATTAAAACTCAAAAGAGGGCAAAACACTAGAGTGGCTCAGATCGCTTTCAATTATCCCACTTCAGTCACTCTAATTTGAAAAGTCAGGAGTGGGTAAAAATAGAATAAATTTCGTATAATTTTATTGTGAAAAACAAGCGCCGAAGGTTCAGATTCATTCAGTATACTGTGCTTTGAAATAGACTCAATAAAAGAGCCATAGTATAATTCAGTTCAGTGGATCCTTCTTCCAAAAATGTAGCTAAACTATACCACCTCCCCCCACAGTGTGCACGAGTAGCCAACGCATTCTACGACTCAGTATCTATTTGAGACAGCCTGTATGTTCTCGGCAGTCAGTTCCAGGTTTATACTTCACGCTGTAAAACTGTTAAATTGCAGCATAAAAAGAAAGGAAAAAAAGGCTAATGTTGTAATAACTGCATATATTTAGGGTATTTCCGTGCACATCTACCCTCATTTTCTTACTAACATATTTGCTTATCATGTCTATTACATCCTCTATGTTGATTATGTCTGGTTTACTTCTTTGTATCATTAATTAATAGCATGAAATTCAGAATAAGCAATTTTCCTCCATACCAAGGATAGGATGTCTGTACATTGATACAGTGAGAGTACATCGTTTACATTGATGATAAATTGCTAGTTTGGCTGAATTTTGACATGGCTCCTATTGCCTTTCTGTGAATGCAGGTCGGGACAATTGGTTTTTGGCTATATGGTAATACAGAAATGTTCAGGGAACCTGATTAATTTCAAACACTAAAATTATACTTGACACCAGTGATAGATATAAGCGATATTAAAGTGATAAGAGGAGGAAGTTTCTTGAAAACAAACAAGAAATGTGCTGTGGTTACACGTCTGAAAATAGTCCTAAACGGAACAAGCCTCAGCGGACCGTCATTTTATTCCGCTCTGTGCAGGTTGGCGTTTCCGTGTTACTCCAGTCATCAATAGCTACAATAATAACTATAAAAGAAGCTCCATGCACAGTGCCAACAACTGTATTTTCCTCATCATCTCATTATATACCACATACTGCTGTCAGAGCTAATATACGCGTACTGGTGTGAATGCAGCTATCAATATCATGTGTGTTTCGTCTTCTGCTATTGGTTCCAATGGACGATTGCCAGAATGAGTGAATGCTCAGTGAAGCATTGAACTCCATAACTACAGAACAACCTTGCGTGGAAGAGAAAGCGTTCACTTTCTAACGGCCAGCAACTTCAAAGGATACGCTTCCAATCGATGTAAAATCGAGATGCTAGTTTATTGTGAATTTTCATAATCTCCTCGTGAAACTAATCATTGAAGTAATTAATTATGTACAAAGTTGTTACATTTTAAAGTTAGTTTCTTTAAAGCCTAATAGAAAACATTCAACCCCAAATGTTTTTACATGAATATGCAGCTAAAATGTTATTTAATACGTGTTTTACTGGCCATTTTGCAATATTTCTTCGTTTCACGAGTATAAAAACTTGGCCTAGCATTACCACAGAGTAACTGGAACTTTTAGGTGTACATTTTCGGCTGTTGCTGCTTTTATTGTAAAACTATTCCTCCCTCACTACTTTCTCTTTACTTGCATTGCCTACTTAGCAACCGTTCGCAAAATCAAAAACGAAAAAGAGTGAGTATTGAAGGATCGGCTGGGTCTTCCCTTCCCTACTGAGTTCGCGTGCCAATTACATTTATGTCCTCTAGTCGAGAAACGACGATGTTTGCGAGAACCGAACACCAAATGCATCAGCTTTACGAACTTTTTCGGGGCGTTTTCCGATTTGTTTTAGAAGAGTAGGTATTATTCTAGGCGACACAATAATATGCTGCAGAACTCTGTATAAAGGATGTAAATGATATACCAGCTTTAATTGCACATAAATAGACCAGGCCTATGTTATCCTGGAAGCGCTTTCATTATTCTGCGCCGCTTCCCTTTGTAGAAATGTATGCGTATTGCTTGGTACAATACGATCCGTATAAACGTTTACATTTTGAAGAGGAAGTTAGTATACTTGAAATTGAAAATTATCATCTCTGTGGTTCTAGAAGAATCTATGTTGGCATCCCTGACAAAGCAAGATGACTCCGCGGTAAGGTGTGAGGCTCAAATTCGGGACGCCCCGGGTTCGATTCCCGTTGGGCGGTCTTTATGACCTTGGCCTTTTCGCGATTTTCCCTGGTTGGTGGGCGAATGCAGGGTTGGATTATCAACCGCCGCGAATTTAACTGTCCCCTGTCATTTCATTTTCTTAGCACGTTTCATGGTTGAAGGATCAGGCGAATCGACGGCGGGCGAGGCGTGTGGTGGTTTAATTTGCTTTGAGGAACTGTCTGACCTGGCGTTCGGTGTTAGACGGGCCTTCAGAGAGAGGTAGAATTGTGGGGGCGGTCACGCCGGCGTCAGGATGCATATGTAGACGGTATGGACCCCATCTATGTCCGAGACTGCTGCCCTATGTGTCCTTCGTTTTACCTCTTCCTCCTGGAGGTTTTCAGAAGCACAAGAGATGACCGAATTCCTCCGCTTCCAGATAACCATAACCATTGTCGATTGCTGATATTGGCTGTTACCACAAAACGCGTGCTGTGATATCGAAAATATTCAGTTCTCAACTCGACAGCTGTTGCTTTTCTTTTCATATGCTGAAAGATATACTGGATGAAAAGTTCCTTGGTTATTCGAACAGAGTTCGCTATGCGCAACCTTCCAAACGAATCAACAGTGAGAAGCCTGGACACAACCGGCTCGTCTCTTACAGGGAAAGTGAAGGATATGTAGATCTTCACTGCCTTAAGATTGTGTGAGGGTGTTCCACATTTACTGAACACACCAAAGAACCGCGTATACAACCATTGCAGGGACTAAAGGAACCATGCCTACTTGTAAAATGGCGTGCGTTATTGCAAGCCCAGACTTTCCAGAAACCAAACGACTCAACCGACAAAGGTAGCCGAGGTGGTTAAGCCAAGAACTCGTGAACCCGCCTGCGGTTCAAAAACCGTCCTCCCTGACAGGTTTTTTTTCCATATTTTCCTCATTCTTCATCACTGTCAAAATCTGCTGGGGACGTACCCTAAGCCTAGAGCCTTTCCTTCCCGATTTTTCTTTCCCAATAATCATTCCATTTCTCATCAGTGTCTACCGCCTGCGATACTATTGTAGTAAGAACGGCCCTTAAACACTAATAAAAAAAATCTAAAAGATTCTTAAACAGAGATGTGTAGTTTACAACTTCTGTGTATTGTTTTACATCGATCGCTCTGTAGTTTCGAGACAACTAGCTATTAACTGCACCGATGACGCAGAGCAGTTGAAAGGTCAAGTATGTGCCCCTGGTAAGTAATAAATGTAAATGGACTAACATCGTCGGTTAGGACACTATAGTTTTAATGGGATATTGGTTTTAAGTGAAGATGCTGCAGAAGCCGAGTTTTGTCCCAAGTATATATTTCGCCTTCTACAGCATTTACACTCTCTAGACATAAACTTTCTCGGCACTTACCTTTTTCTCTGTCATCACGTAAAGGTGCATTAACTGGGAATCAAAGTGTAGGTCAGGGTTGACAGGAGAACCTTCATCCACAGCCAAGTCACCATACTCCAGTGCTGAGTTGCCGCTTTCCACGACAACCTGCAACACAGAAAACCGTCTTTGAGATGGCCTGCTTAACTATTTTTGCTTCATATGTTTTCACATTTCACTGAAAATTATCAACTTATGAAGATAAGTTATTAAATTAAGATGTATTCAAATACACCAATATAAGCTATCAAGCGTTACATCGTAGCAATTTCAGTACTGTACAGCTAATCCCTCTGGTATGTTCTATATATACTTCTTACCACTATTCAAAGTCGGTAATTTTCAATATTTTGTGCTTTTAAAGCAGAATTACCACTGCGGTGCAGTGAAGGCAACACGAGGTTCAACTGATCCCACTGTTTTGTCATTTCGGTTTGCAGACAGTCCAAGGAGCTTTAATCTTATAGCACCGTGTCGCCATTCCCAACACACGAAGTTGGAGGGAGAAAGGAGGAGAATGACACCGACTGTCACAAAATGACATGCTGTATCTAAGCCAACCAAAATGATTCAGAGGAAATTGTTCTATATAATCCATAAAGAAACCCACTGAGTAGATTTAACATTACAGTTCCAGGAATTATATTCGATTAGAAGTGTGCGATTAAGTTATGCAGTATCAGGCAATCGAATCAGCATGACCAGGGATCACCTTTTACGTACTTCCACCAAAGACAACACAAGAAAATTTTTGTAAAAGACCTAAATTTGCGGTGAAAATGGGTTTGATGTGTCGGAGGGGAAAAAAGGATAGAAGTCAGGAATTAACAACGTTTTCACTAAGCTTCTTGAAAAACGCTTCAGTTTTTACTTCACAAATGTATTTGTACGTCAGTTTACCTATGTCCTGTGGGTGTCAGATATTCTATCCCAATGTTGATCTACTAAATGTATAGAAGATAATTATGTAAGCACCACACACGAAAAAGTTTAAAAATCAGTGCAATTTCCAAAATTATACAACTAATAACATAACTCCCCTTTTCACTCGGAATAAGTTTTGTATAACTGATAAACGTTAAATCGACAGATATGGGCAAACAAGATTGTTTATCTCTTTAAAAAACAATTTATTTCAAATGTTTTTTCTGTGACATCAGCAATTTCCGAGATCTTCGTTATTGATGTGAATTTTTCGAATATTTGTGGTTTTCTAAGCGCAGCCAGCATTCAGTTTTTTTTTCTCGCGGAATCTCAAGGCCATCCGCTATTAAACGTCTCCTGTATCCCCTTGTATCTACAACGAAACGTGTAATGAAGCTATTTCTGCAAACGTTTATCTGCATTAGCACGAGGTAGATAGAAAAATATGCTTTTGAGTGAAGTTTGCAAGAAGTATATAAAAGTAAACAACAGTGCTGCAAACGTAACATATCGGCTATTTTTCATGACATTTACACATAAAAGTGAAACACTTATAAACTCATTTGATTTCTAAGACCAGTGGTGTAGCGTAAGGGTAGACTTTGAGACTGCCAAGAAACTAAGTAAATTTTTTAACATTTAAATAAAGACAGCCTCAAACAAGTGACGAAAAACTAATTAATACAACCACCTTCACCACTGCTTACCACAACGTCCCAACCCCTACTGCTACTTCGTGACAGGTTGTAGTGCTGCGTTCTTAGGCAGCTCTGAAATCTCATGTTGCGGCAGCAAAGTCGAGTTGAGGCTGGGATGGCTGAGCGAGTGCAAGTCTCATCAACAGTGGAGTTATATAACTTTTCCCACTTAACTTCGACCTCTCGTAGGAAGACATTTTGTTGTGTATTAAGGGCACAAAGGCAGCAGCAGAGACTTATCACGTTTAATGAGGTGTTTAGTCTCTTGTACCAGCTCTCTCCAAGGTCCGGTAACAGGACAATAGGGGTTGGAGACCAGGGTAGGGCAAGGCAGTGTAACAAACATTTCATTCCCCAGTTATTAGCGAACCAGCATTATGTGCGTGTAACCGTGCAAAGCAGTAAAGTGTTAATTTTACGTAAACCTGTGTATTGTTTCAATGTGCGTGTTTTATTTGTGATTTTAGAAATATGGACAATTCCATCGATTTAGTGTTTTACCTACTAATTAAAAACTCGGCAACAAAGGCAATGTTTTAGAATTTATTAGATTAGAGTTACTTGGTGAACAATAATTTGGATAATGTGTACACAGAGACCACTAAATTATCGCTACTAGTGTTAACATTGCCTGTCACTGCAGCCAGCAGTGAACGTAGTATGAGCACGCTGAAAACAATTAACTCTATGACAAACCAAAGACTCTCATGTTTAGCGACATTAACAATTGAAAAACAGTCATTAAGTGAAATGTGTGGTGACCATACTTTTAAAGAACGTGCGATTGACGTATTCGCCGAGAAGAAAAATCGCCGACTGGAGCTTATATAAGAGAAAATCGGAGTACCTAACCTACATTGTTTTCATGATTTACAATCATACAGTGGTTTGTCAGCATTTTGTAAAGTTACATCTAATGACATATTTTATTACATAGTTTAGTTTAAAATGTGTGTTCAGTCAATTTCAGCAATTAGTGGGGATACTAATGATTACTAAAATAATAATAATAATTATAATAACAATAATAATATAACAACAATAATAATCTAATCGATATGGAGAAGTCACGCCATTTTATGGAACACTATGTAGGGAGTTTGTGCATCATTCAAAAAATTCTAAATTCATTTTTTAAAATCTAGTATACCCAGAACACACTGTCAAGCTACGCCACTGTCTAGAAATGCGAATTTGAAAATATTTGCCTTTGGAAAATCATAACAGGACTAATATGGTTAATTTCCTGTATATATTTAAACTATTTGTATTCATTAAAAGCAAAAAATTGGGATAACACATCTGTACGACCTAGCGAAATGAACTCGCGGTAGCTTCTCATTTGGGATGTCGCAGGTTGGATTACCGCTTGGGCCGGCCACCCTAACCTTGGGTTTTCTCACGGTTTGTAGGCGAATGCTGGTGTGAATTATATAATGCCGCAACTATTCCTGTCCCCCTTTTCCTGTCATTTCAGTTTCTTATCATGTTTCAGGGTCGAAGGATCAGGCGAGTGGACGGTGGGCGAGGCATATGCCGGTGGTTTTTGCTTTACGGAAGTTGGCATTCATTATGGGATGGGCCCTCTGAGAGATCTCTCCGTGTAGATAGGTAGGCCTGTAAGGGAGCCCACCGGCGTCAGGATGTAATATCTGGAGGCATTAGGGACCCCGCCAGCCGCCCCGGATCTGGTCGCCCTCTGTGTCCTTCGCTTCACCCCTTCCTCCTGGAGGTTTCCAGAAGTACAATAGGCGACTGTGCAATTAAGTGCCAAAATCCTCCTCCGCTTCCTGATAACCATAACGTATATCTGCCACAAGTTTGTATCAGGAGAGTGGTAACAGAGGAGGTGGTTGATCAACCGAAAGGGTGCGATTATAATCTGGCCATGCTATGCGTTGACCTGCGCAGCTACAGGATACAGTTCTGATAAACGCAACTGAGTGGAAGGAACCGAGACAAGTGTACGTTTACAGGAAAAATCCTGACTTGAAGTACAGCAGCTATTTGTAAATTTAAATATTATGACCCACGTTGAAAAATTAGAACAATTTAAAATGTACAATAACTGATTTTAATACCACATTAACAAAATGCGGACTTTCCGCTTAGTAACTACGTGCTCCAAGCATTTGCTCTTTTCTCCATTTTCCAAAATATGTTTGAAAAGTAGGAAGGGCTAAGCGCAACCATCAAATAAAATCTCTGTTGGAAGATAATGCGACAGAAAAGGAAATCGCTGCATGATGCCCTACGCTGTTCATCTTTAGAGTAACATTTGCGTTATGCTGCCATTCCTCCCACTCGGCCGATGCAATTGAATTCTATAGCTCCTCTCGTCCTCGACGAGCGTTACACTAAAAGATAATGCCTATAACTGCCCTACCTCCCTTTACTTCCATGTGCTTAACAGTAAGAAGAGCGCTCAAACCGCTCAACATTTCTTCCAATTCGCTTCATGCACTTTTATGTGACGTCAGATGTCCAAGAAGGAAGGCAAACTGGATATGCAGACAGCGCTGATTACAGGATATGAATACGACGGCTTTGGGTACGACCATCTTTGGTTTTCTCGCACTACCTTTCTCTTCCACTTCGGTCACAGTTATTCCCTAGCTTTCTTGCATAAGCAGCTATATCTGAGGCAAAATAGTAGCTCTAATAATGAGGCACCTGTCACTTCTGTCACGTTTCTTGTCCATTTACTACAAATACAAACAGGACGATTCTTGCAGAACACAAATTGATGTTTTGCGAATAACTCACAATTAATGTCACTATTGTAACTTATTTGTGTCATACTTTGGTTCATGTGAAACAGCTGTATAAATGCTGAAAGTGACCGCCATTTGAACGCGACGCATCATGTTTTGTTGTAGGGTTTGGGATCTGTTGCGGAAGATGGTCCCACAAGAAGTAGTCAGGACTAGTAAGTTCCGGTATCTCAGTGGTGAACAGAACTGACTTGTGGCATAATCACTCATTTGGCGATTGAGAGGTCGCCTCACCTTGCTGGGAATATTATTTGGATTAATTCCATGCCATCAAGTTGTTTGAAAAATCTGTGAATATCTTTTTATAAGCAGCAATGATATCTCAGAAAAAAAAATTTAACCAGTAATTCTTAAACCAGACATGGCACGTCATACTTCCACTTTCAATACGTGAAGCTGTATTTCGTGTGCCTCAAGTGGTTTTAAACAGGCCAATGTCTCGAATTCTGAGCATTTACATAATATCCCGACAGATAAAACGACGTGATGTCTAGCATTCTTGGATTACTCTGAATGAGACTTAAAGCATCGACAAAATTGAATTCTTTTTTTACTTTATCAGATTGTTTCAGTTACTGCACTGCCGTCATTTTATATTGTTGAAGATGTGCTTTCTTTGCTGCCCTTTGACCTCATGAGTAACTGTAGATTCCGGGGAATCGACGCAAACACTTCTAAGGTGAAGGTTCCGGATCGTCACGCACATTATTTACAATTCTCTTTGGCGTCGGAGAGCCATGTATTTCCAGTTCATTCAAAAGAGATCCTTACCTTTTCGGGTTTCCGGGTTAAATCATGCACTGTCGACGAGAAAGCACGTGTTGCCCCCCCCCCCAAAGTTTGTCCTGAACTGCCGTTGAGCTACAAGAAACGATTTTGTGACCCAACGAGACCAACAACAAACACACGTTCGTCACGAAAATATTCCATGTTTAGTGCATTAAGTTGTTTTAATTGTTGGTAGAATATCTACTATTACAATTATTGACAACTTACATAAGTGAAATTAATGCGCCTCATTTTAGAAGTAGCTTGAAATGAATATTTTACGTTTCCACTTTATAACCAGATTTTTGGGTTCTGTTTATAAGAATCACTGTAGTTTCACTGCCTCTCTGTTGAGTTTTTCATTATCCTTTTTACTTCTGACAAAAAGTTTGACATTAGCCGTGTTCTGAGGTGTTTACTTCTCGTCTTCTGTAGACCCAGGCACGCATTTAGAAACTCTTCATGGTTTTCTTTAACAAGCTACACGTCGTACTGTGGATTTAAACAATTTTACCTTATACGAGAAGCTCGCTTTATCCCATTCTGATTTAATCACACTCCTATGTAAATGGGGCAAGACTGGCTTTGACAAAATTTGGAATCAGAGACGAAGAACAAAATGCAACAGCCATTGATTAAATCCAGTAAATCCTTTGTTCATAGCACCGAACTGTGATTGACCAGCGTTCAGATACTCTTAGAACTTCTAGTAAGAACGATAGTCTCAGAGAAGTTGTCTAGGGAACGGCGAAACTCAAGCCACAAGGAAATTATATTTGGGAAAGCCCATTAACGGTTGATTTTGAAATGGTATGGTATATGCCATCAAAAATACTGCTTCGTCGCCTTCATCTACATTGTTTTTCCTTGAAGAATGCGATGCAGTTTTTAATGAACAACCCCAGGGATTTCACCAGTTACAAATGCTTGAAAGACGTAGGTACCACGGCACATTGAGTATATTCAAGCCAGGTTACGAAGGATGCCCTGAAGCGGATGTCTAATAACTGAGGTAATCCCATTCGAGTATGACCATCTTTTACATGACTCATTTTTAATTGTGCATGAAAATAGACATTCAACAATTTCATTCCATTTTATGTTCAGCATAGAAAAGTTTCCAAGGATTTCGTTTCATTAACAGAAAAAGGGTCAATGTTGCAGTAGTTTGGAGGTATTTATGTGTTTTATTAACCTTCTATTGTAAGCTTTGTTTATGGCACCGAGTTCTCTTTTAAGACAGTTTACAGATAATGCTTATTGGGGCAGCGAGAAATCACGATACTCGTTCTGCCCACTGTTGCTATAGATCCACATATAAAACATGCGATTTATTATGTAATAACAAGTGGGTCATGCGACTTATGTTTGCCAAAGTCAAACGAAGAGGGCAATATTTAAGCTTTCCTAGAGTAACCAACTTCGGTATATCAGACACTTCAATTCTGTGATATCTCGTGTCTTCTCCAAATTACAGTGCGTTTTCAAAATCGCTGTTAATACGGCTAGTTTCTACAGTTTGTGCTGGTGTAAAAACTAAATGGTGGAAGCAAAGTTCCTTCTGTTCTCATACGGTTTCAATTGGTTACAGGACGACTGTTTAACTTAAGACGTGCAACGATCGTTCAGAAGACGGACGGTGGAAGTCCTTGCTGACATAAATTTCTCCTTGCGACGCAATTCCAAAGGACCAATGTCCCGTTACGCTTTATTGCTATTTGAAGGTTTTGAGCCACCAGTAAAGAGAAAATGCTTGACTTTATCTTCCGACCATACAGCGCAAGTCTCATGTGAGGCAATGGCGCGGAAAGTATAATACATGGTTCGGAATGAGGTCCTTTCTATCCGGTCTACGTTTTTCTAATCCAATGCAATGCGGTTTGGGTTCATGTTGTCCGCAACGTATGCATCAAATGGGAACGTGCTGTGTGGCTTCCGCTCGGCAGTGCACCCTAGGGATTTCCCAATCAATATTTTATTTGCAATGCTCCCGTTCGTATGCCAGTAAAGTACCGAGTTCGAGTCATGTCTATTCTAATTGTAGAGTCTTAATTACTCTAACATATACTTACAAAATATTGGAAATTTTGCGTTCCAGCTATTAAATTATATGAGCTGTTGCTGGTTGGTACCTATTGGATACTGTTTACAGATATTTTACAAAGCGGACGCTAACATGCAGATAGTAGGTCAAGGGAGAATTCCATTCCACCTAAAACTCGGATACCAGGTTTTCACCACAAATACATGTTTAGAGCCTCCAGGAATAACAAAACAAAAAAAAAACCTTCAGGAAAAGGGTCTTGCCTGCGTATGAGTGTATCCAAACCTTCGTTGTTTTTATTTAAAAATTGATTAAAATATTTGCATTACAAATAAAATGCATATCTTGACTTTTATGGGAATAGCCTCTGAAGCTCTAGTCAGAAGGAATTTTGTATAATGTTGTACAACTTGTAGAACATACGAGACAGACAAAGGCATATTGCACAAGAAAGTGTAGACATCTTTAAAACATACAATCTATTTCCAATAACTTTTTTGTGGCGTTCAATGTGACATCCATTATCATCAGTCTGAAAGTTTCAATACTTTGTCGTTCTTTGAAATGCTGTCACCCTTCAGCTGATTCTCGCGATGTCATGGAAGGCGTATTGAATTTTAAAGCCAGCATATATCGACCTTCGGTTTCTCTACCCCTTGTACCTACCACGAAATGTGTAATGAATCTATTTCTGCGAACGTTTATCTCGATTAATATGAAGTAGATGCCTTTGTAAGAATAGTTTGTAGAAGCTACATAATAATAAACAGTAGTGGGTAGAGAAAGTCATGCGAATGTAATTTCACAATTTTCCCCCCTTTCACAGTGGAAGAACATGAAGTCAGCCCTATATTGAAGCTCCAAAACTGCATTAAATAATTTCGAGGAAATGGAGCAAACAATTCCATATCTTTTCCATTCAGCCTGGACTCGTTGACAAACGCGTTCGAGGCTATAAGCTTAGTCCTTAATTTGCAGACGTTGTGACACCCTGAGTATCAGTCTAGCTCAATGACTGATACGGCCATCTGTACCGGCGCCGAGAATATAGCTCACAAGTGCACCGGTCCATAACGTACAACTGACTACAATTCATTCCCTACGAATACGCACATGATACACATTTCTTCCTTCACTAAAGGTAGCTGGTAGCGGCATGGCTCCGGAGGTGACATCTGTGGCCCGATTCGGAAGGTCCCGGGTTCGATCCCCGGCGACCGTCCACTGTGGGTTTTTCGTGGTTTCTTCGGGTCGACAGGCGCATGCTAGGATGGTTCATTTTCTACCACGACTTTCCTGCCCCTCATTCCCTGTACCTGTCATCTTCCATATAATGTTTCAGGGTTGTAGGACCAGGCAACGGTGTTCGGTGGGTTGCGGCTGGGCGGTGGCTTGCGCTCTGTAGAGGTTTCTTCCCTGGCTTCGCTGCGAGGACTCTCAGTTAGGTCTCTCCGCCAGAGTAGGCTCCACCCGATGAGAGACTGCCAGGGGTTGATGGCTTATGGGTGGGACCGGGCGCCGGATGTGTTCAATATGGAAACGTTAGGGACCCCATCCATGCTTACGTCCTTCGGGCCTGTCCCCTCATCCCTCCCTCGGGTCACGTTAGAAGCAAAAAGGGCCGAGGTGCTCTGCCCCAGTTCCGGGAGCCTCTCCGTGATATGCATCTTTACGTTCACCCTGCTAATTTTGAACCTTAATTGTCCTTTAAGGCTTTAAGAATTTAGAATAAACGGAACGATGCAAATAATCTGTGTTACATTTCTGAACACACTTCAGGAAACATCTACGTAAAGTAGGCCTCTACAAAGATGAAAGCATTTGTAGCAGAGCAATATCCTCTTTGAGACTGCCCATTCCTGGCAAGAACGAGACGTACTCTTTCTTTAACCGGGAAGATCTAGGAAAGGATGCTGACATTGGAGCCAAGATGCTACAACTTGTTCAGGGAACAGATTTTGGGAAACAATGAAGGCATTCTTTCTAGTGGGGTTGCACAATAAGGCTTTCACGTTGACAAAACTCCAACCCCCGTTATCTATCTGTGTTGGTATTTGCGCAGTTGTGACAAAAAGCTTAAAGTTGCTACTTCATTAAACAGTGTTTTTTTCTGCCAGTGCTCAAATTTTAATGGCGTACAAATTAGTTGCACTTTGAATTTGATACAAACGAGGGAGCAATTAAGTCTGGAAATTGCCGTGTGCCTGTCCTTTAATCTTTAAAGTAATACACGACGCGTAATTTATCCCATCCGGAGCATGAAGCCAGATCTGCCGCAAGCGTAATCAGTTTGATGGACCTGAAAGCAAGAATTAAATTTCGGGAGTGGCTATAGTAAACCGCTGATCCGTGCTAGGTTTGGGCCGGATGATGCAGGGCCTGTAGAAGCAATATCTGCAGAGCTACACCGATCGTTTCTCCAAACATCAAGATGGTCTAATTGCCACACTCCCGTACACAGCCCAATTTAACACAAGGCAGAAGCCACTTAATGAGGTTCTGTTCTGGTGTGCACGTTACTACACTCAATACTGTAACTAGCCACATTACCATTGTAGGCACAGAACTCCAAAATTTCCTAAAGGCTTGTTAGGCATTTGCCGCTTACTCGACGTTCCACGGGTTGCATTTAAACCTCAATTACGATTTAATTAATTTCATCCTACTACCGTATTTTTGACGAAATCATTGATACCGTGACTTTGTCCAGTTTTCACTGTCACCTCGCTAATGTGATCCAGTTTCAATTTTTTCACTGACACTTCACTTCGTTCTCACTATCGCTTCACTTTCTTCATGACGTAGCAGCCTCTTCTTCCGATGATTCACTTGCTGGGGGATCGAACACAAGACGTTCCTAGCAGCACTCACCGTAGGTCGCAATAGTCGTCACAAACTCGCTCGTAGTCGAGTCAGAAACGCACTCACTAACTTCCTGTTTTTTCAGTCGCGAGAATGCTGACTTATATAGCAGCTGATTAGAGTTTCAGAACGTTCCAGAGGCGGAGAGAAGGGAAACTTCCAGAAGATCCTGGTTATCTCTCCAACTGCCCGGCGCCGAGTTCCGAAAGCTTGGGGCATAGCCACTGCTTCACAATATACAAAACTATGAATCCCCCCTATATAATTTCCCCTAGATAACGAAAAATCTTTTACTCTTTCATGGACGTGGATATGTAATATCGGCGAATATTGTATTTCTGATTTCTTAACCTCACCCGACAGTGTTTCAAGTTCTGGAAATGTATAGCCTGTAAGTAAATAATCACCTGAATGGCGGAGTAATTTTTAGATAATCACAGCTGATTAAATGTTAAACTATTATACTTTCCACCTGGTTCCTTAGCTAACATCGTAACGGCCCCAGAGTTTTCACACAATGCAGAAACCTCTGACAGCAGTATTCACAGAATATAAGAATTCCCCACTTCAAGCCCAGCAATTTAAGCATTTTGAAAATGGTGGACAATCTGCAACCTTCGAGGCAAGTAATCTCTGTACGCTGGACACACTTTTCTGTCAATTTATAATTACTTAGCATACACCGGTAACGACATACAGAAAAAACTTTCATACAAAAGGGCCACTAAAAGCACTGGCATTCAGAAAATTCATTATATAATCTGTAGAATCACAATAAAATTTAATGAGATGTTTTAATGTTAAATCTTGCACACATATGCAATATTTCAATAAAATATCAACTAAAGAAATAAGTTTGGCAAACACACATCGCACCAGAATTACTTTGTCTTTAGTTTTACGGTGTTTTCTATTTTCCCATTTGCTAAATCATGACCATGTAAACAATGTAATACATAATGTATACTGCTTGGAATGAAATACCGCGGTTTCTCTCTTCTTTTTACATGCCATTTCTGAGGAGTAACAGCCACTACGTATTTTCTACTCCATGGCATTCTCAACGAAGTGAAAGCCTTCTTCCGCAGTATGTTGACTTATGACTTAAACTCTAATATCCAGTCCTAGTAAATTTGTTTTAGCCTTTTAGTTGTCTAAAAACTGAAATTAGAATGTATACTATAGCATATGTTCGTCGGGAAGTACAGTGCTTTTCTATGGTGAAAAAATAATCCAAATCGGTTTAGTGGTTCTGAAAATAACCAATAGGTTCTCTTCGCTGTCAATCGCTTAATTTTATTACAGTTTCAATCATAAAGCTTAATAATAATGTAGAAACTATGTCTTTGGTTGTGATAGATAAAAGAGTATACCTAGTCCTATTATAAATGCTCACACTCAACTTTCTCGATTGACGAAACTACACAGCGGCTTCCGGAATTTTCCTCTTGAATAAACATCCTTCCTCAGCAGTATTACCTATCGACATTCAATATTTATCTTTGAAGAAAATCATGTAGCTGTAATAGCGTTACATAAGTGTCAGAAGGATCCAAAGGTGATTTTCAATTTGTTAAAAGCACTACGAATTTCACTCAATTTGTTTACCGGACCATTAAAAGATTCGACCATTTTTCTAGTGTTGATGATAAATCCTGTTAGGAAACAAAAAACAATGGCGCAGCAGCTTCAAATGTCAAGAATGGATGTCTCAAGGCTATTAAATCAAGACCTAGGACTTCGGACTTACCGTCGATGTAAAGGACACATACTCAACACCCGTCCTAAGAAGATTAGACTGGAGAGATCAGTAACCTCCTAAGACGACACGCCAAAAACCAACGTCGGAGAATCCTTTTTTCAGAGGAACAAATTTTCTCAATAGAGCAGAAATTCAACAGGGAGAACGACAGAGTGTATGCTCGGAGTTTGAGGAATCCTGCCAGGTTGCTCCTCGGGTTCTTCATGGCCATCATCCAGCATCAGTGATGGTTTGGTTGTGAGTCTCGTACAAAGAGGCTACCGATGTTTATTTCTGCGAAAAGAGGGTCAGGACCAATGCCAATGCGCATGTAGAGAAAGTCCTGAAACCTCTTAACCAGACAACGTACGTCACTGATCACTGGATCTTCCAACAGGACAGTACTCCGGCCCATAAAGCTAGTTCAAGTCACCACAATCTTGAAAGTCTAAAAAAATCCCTGAGGCGAGCAGTGGCGGATGTGGGCATAAACATCATACATGCCACGACTGACCAAGGCTTGTGTGAAAGCTGAAGGTGGGAATTTTGAGTGAAATGATAGTGCAAAGTGGTCATCATAATCTGCTGTATTAAATGGTATATAAAAACTTCAAAAATGTTTGCATTTAGCCCTGAAATTATTCCATAAAGCTATAGCAAAACTTATGGTATTACTAGGTAGACTGAAAATATTTTCTATTACCAACGATACTAGTTCAAGAGCCATTGACAGGATAAGTCCAAGTCACCTGAATTGCACTCAAACATACTTATTCTCAGTTATTACTCTTCCCATTAGCACCCTCTGCACGGTGTCCGGGGCCGTTCTAGGAAACTATGTCAAATTCAGTAGCGCTAGCACGCTTATCGGCAAACATAAACCGGACAGGTAGTGCCTAAACAAAGTGAATTTTCTGTATAAATAAACGAAATTCAAAATCGTCTCCCTCCATATCCAAAATAAAAGCAAAACTGGTGCCGAATTAATAAAAACAGATACCTCAGAGTACAGTCATCACATCCAGAGCACACATATGTCGAAGAAACCGAACTGAACCGCAGAGTTAATCCAACAGAACATAAGAATTGGGATACACCAATATTTAGAATCGAAATTAATAATTGTCCCTTAATTGCCTCTACCACCGAATCTGTGCTTATGAGTTATATTTGGGATCTATGCCGTTCCTACGTTCAATTAGATGGGTAGTAGAGGTACACGAATCATCTGCACAACATATGGGAAGGAGATAGGAATGTTATCTCACAATCATCGCGGCTTAGAGTTAATTACTAACAGGCGTGTTACTCGCGCGCTGCCTGAGGAAATCCACCAGATGTTGCTATGATATTCCTCTCTCCCTCAGAGATTTGGTCTTGTGCAACGTAGAATTCCTAATTTTATAAATTTTAACAAGTATAACTTAAGTTCGAAGCCTCAGGAAGACTTGAAATTTCAGTCTTTCACTCAAGTATAACTTGAGGCCAACATTTAGTTTCAATAGCATTAACTTACAACTACAGCAAATTAAATAAAACCATACAAAGCTCAGAATTTAAAGATTTACCTCTGTTCACCTAGTATAACCGTACGAGAACTGTAATGCAATCGGAACTATGCAGTTTCCCACGTTAAGCTGTTTATGTAATATTTACTTAATTACTGGTCTTCTCACAATTCTTATATAACAAATCTCGTCAGAAACAGAATGCTTAAAAACTTTTGTTATATACACTTTTTCCAAAACCTAAGTAATAAACGAGATATTTAGACTTTTTTATATTTTGCGCCCAATTATACCTCACTTTGAAGTAATTAAATGGTATATATCCTAGATTTAAAGTGAGACCTAGAATGTGTTATATAAAAACATTTATAACAACCGATTTGGTCATTCGTGCGTGAAAATGTAAGCACAATCACACACGTATTCTATTTTTGGGGGCCTTCAGGTTTATCAACTGTTCATACAAAATCGAAATTTGCCCGAAAATTTTCGGTTAGATATTTTCACAAATGCAGTATGTTATATTCTTGAAGCAGATATTTCAATGTTCACACCTCTCTTTATATGCAGCGTAGCAAGTGGCCATAAGCAGATAGTGTTAGTTATTTAAGAAGTCAAGCAGATGAGTTTTCTATGGACCTTTCAAGAATTAACCAGTGAGCAGTGTGTATTGTTGCATGCGGCAACATGAAACTATTGGATGCATTTGAATTAGGGAGAAGAGCGGGGCGTGTGAAGTGAATTGACAAACTGTATAACGAAAGTATTTTAGAAACAGTTGTTGAAGGAAGAACAATTCTCCGACGTATCAACAAGAGGAAAGGAATTTGGTTCTGACACTGTATGAGAACAAACTACCTGCAAGAGCGGCACTGAAACGAATGGTGATGGGGAAAAAGCTTCGAGCAGAGAAGTTTGCCACGTGATAGACAATACTGAGGTAAATGATTCATGTACGGAGATAGAGAAAAGCGGGAAGAGGAAGGGATTGTAATAAAGGTCCCTTGGACAGGAAATTAGAACGGTCTTCCTGTAACGTTTTCGTACCAGATAGATATCGCAATAAGTCGTTGATCAGCCTAGGATTTATGTTTAGGTGTTTTAGTATATTATTCACAAGGATGAAAGCTGAATTAACATCCTTCATCACTATAGAGTTAGTGCATAGGGAGATCTACGGCTGTGGTTATAGGAAGCGGAGGAGGATTTCGGTACTAAAGGGCATAGTCGCCTATAGTGCTTCTGGAAACCTCCACGAGGAAGGGGTAAACGAAGGACACAGAGGGCGACCAGATCCGGAGCGGCAGGCTAGGACAAAGGCGGGTTCTCTAATACATGGTTATTCAAAAAGAAGGAACAGACTTTAAATATTTATTTCTAATGAACGGCAATAGATGGCGACACATGCGAAACCTCAGTGAATAGAGAAAAGTTCATTTTATTTTATGTCTTCAAAATGAGCACCATTTGTTATGCGCGGACGACCAGTGCCTTTCCGTTTGCATACGCAACCATCTTCTACGGATTTATAGTACCAATTGTAATTTTTTATGACGGAGCGGCTCGTTGTTGAACTTACAACGAAATGCGCGCTGCAATGAAACAATGGATTCACTCTTTGCATAATGCAGCACACAAAACGACTTTTCCTGTGGCGTCGCCATTTTCTCGTAAACAAACACAGCGCCGGTGTAGGCACTGAATGGAACTAATAGGTGGCACTTAAAACTTTCAACTTTCCTCTGTTCAATAATGTGTCTATGTGTCGCTATCTACGAAGGCAGTCCAGAAAGTTCCAGACGTTTTGGCCTATCGTGGCAATGAGTAGGGCTACAGCCGCCATCTTGGTGTCAGAACGTTCCTACATTCAGTACGCATCCAGCTGTGGTAGCGTGAGGACTGTGCCTTCCTTACTGTGCTCTCTGTGAGTTGTTAAAATGCGCACTGCAATAGAAAATCCCGTCACTTGTGAAGTGCGGTCTGTGATTAGGTTATTGTTGGCTAAAAAGAACACACCAATTGAAATTTATCGCCAACTGTGTGATGTTGACGGGCAGGGAATAATGAGTGAAAGCCGAGACAGGCAATGGTGCATTGATTTTAAAAATGGCCCTACCAATGTTCACGACGAGGATCGCAGTGGTAGGCCTAGCCTTATGACTGATGAACTGTCAATGCAAATCAATGACAACATTCGTGAAAATCGTCGTTTCACGATTACAGAACTTTCGGAACATTTCCCCCAAATTTCACGGAGTTTGGTGCATCAAATTGTGGTGGAGAAGCTTGGTTACCACAAAATTTTGTGCTAGGTGGGTTCCGAAAATCCTAACGGAAGACCATAAAAAACAGAGACTGGCTGCAGCACTGACCTTCCTCCAAGATTTCAACAAATATGGTAACGCTTTACTCGATCGTATCGTAACCGGGGACGACACTTGGGTGAAGCATGTCAATTGTGAAACAAAACAGCAGTCGATGCAATGGGGACACACACATTCTCCCAAGAAACCAAGAAAGCGTTTGCAAACGCTGTCAGCAAGAAAGGTCATGGCTACTGTGTTTTGGGACTCTAAGGGAGTGCTCGTTGAGTTTCTGGAACGTGGAACAACAATAACCTCAGAGAGGTATTGTGAAACACTCAAGAAAGTTAAGGCGTGCCATACAAAATAAGCGTCGGGGAAAAATTAGCACCAAGGTGTTGTTTCTTCACGACAATGTACGCCCACACACGGCCAATCGTACCAGAACACTCTTGGATGGTTTTGGATGGGAGGTGTTTGACCATCCATCATACAGCCCGGATTTGGCGCCGAGCGACTACCACCTCTTCTCAGCGATGAAGAAATGGCTCGGTACACAACCTTTGATACTGACGCTGAACTGCATGCCGGTGTAAACCAGTGGTTGCAGTCGCAGGCGGCAGATTTCTACAGAGAGGGTATTGAAAAACTTGTGCCACGGTATGATAAATGTCTCAACTTGAATGGCGATTATGTAGAAAAATAGCTTAAGAGTGTACCTTTCAAATGTACATAATAAACGTTGATATTTACATTTTGTTAATTGTTTATTTCAAAACGTCTGGGACTTTCTGGATTACCCTCGCATTATCTTTCATTAAAAATGAATATTTAAAATCTGTTCGTTCTTTTTGAATAACCCTGTATCTCCAGATATTACATCCTGTCGCCGGCGAGATCCCCCAAAGGAGTCTGAGGGCCCGTCATACACCGAACGCTAGGGTAGACAGTTGCACAAAGGAAACTCCACTGCCGTCCACTCGCCCGATCCTTTGATAAGGATATGAAACATGATAAGGAAATGGGTGACGGGAAAATAGGCGGCGTGACATAAATACACCTCAGGATTCACCTATCAACCGCCAAAAACAACCACAGTGAAAAAAAAACAGGGTGAGAGTGGCCGGCCTAACGAATCGAACCGGGGACCTTCAGAATGCGAGCCTCACACGTTACCATGGAGTCATCTCGCTGGTTATGTCGGTTTTCTCCATCAAATTCATTTCCAAAGCTGAATCCGTTCCGCTGGTTCCCAGGATCCCTGACACAACAAATGTTTGCAGAGGTGTCATTAGTGTCCAAGAGACTCGTTCGTTACCAGAATGAAACGCTGAGGACAGCCGTGGCTGCCTGCCATGTAATCTAACAGCACCCGAGTGGCCACATTACTGCAAGGACGACTTGACTCACCCCACTGGGCCAGGATCCTGCTGAGTCTCTTTATCCATAGTCAGGTGATTCATGGGAACTAGAGCAAAGGTATCCCACCACATTCATCTATTACGATTGAGAAACACCTCTATCAGTCTGCTTCTGAAAATGCTCCTAATCATTAACAATAATAAACGATTTTGTTGGCAACTAGAGTGAAATATTTACTTCTTCCAGACCTAAATGTTTATTTTCCTGCCGACTAGGATTGCGTAACATCGATTTTGAGATTCCTGTTAATATTATTTTTTAAATACACTCCTTAACTCCAAGTCCGCGGTTCAAGCTTTTAGTAATGATTACGTTATATTAATCACTTTCTGAAAACCGTTGCTAAACAAAACTCCAGAATTAAAGCGTTTTGTTAATATATGAGTAGGCGAAAGTTTCAATTTGGCAGCAGCAAATTTATGGAAATTTGAGGCCCTTTTGAACAGATAAATATACAAAGGACAAAACCAAAATAATAACTTCGGTATTCTGTATGTATCTTATATTACTTTTATCTTCTGCAGTACGCTTTTCCCCTTTTCTTTCTTTTTAACAGTGCTTAACACCAGCTTTTACTTCACTCGGCACCACAGGCGGTGACATATGAAAGGAAATTTGGGAAGGAAGCGTTTCAGGTCTAAGTTCAGGGTACTTCCAAAGCATTTGTCAGTTATGAGGACAGGAGAGGACAGGGAGGATATTCTTGGCGGGATTTAACTGCAGACTCCCGATCACGAATTCGTGCCATAACGACCTCACCACCCGTGAAAGTGCATATTATGGACACCAATATCTACTGTGCAATTGTTAGACCAATGATGAAACACTGACATTAGCGTAACGTAAATATTTTAAAAGGATATCATTTAAAGCAACTTCATACATCATAGAGGCTTGAAACTTACCATACCTATGCAAACATGAAAGATTTAACTTCTGCAGAAATCTGGAAAACATATTTTCCCCAAAATATGGCAAACGCAGTATATTCTCCCTTTAAAGCAGCTACGAATGTTGGCAACGCTTACCTTTGAACTGGTAATGTAAATTGTAAACGATTACTCAGTACAAGCCATGGGAGCGCCAGAAGATAATGTACAGCTTCTTGTCCTAGAATAAGGTGGCAACTGATTTCTATAGTATCAATTAGGGTAAAAAATACCCCATTCTCTAATTTATATTTGTAATATCAATAATGTTACAAATTTGCAACATTTCACGTAACTTTATGAGCGTCAGAAAATCAACATCATCTACCAGGTTAACCAGGGCTTATGTTAACTAGCAGAAGAACAAAAACAACTAAAATTGTTTCCTTATTCCTGTTTGTTCGAAGTATGAAAATGAATCTAAACAATTTTTCCCTTCACTACTTCATAATACTGCCCATAAGAAGTGAACAACCACATTTCTAAAATGCCACAGCCAAAAATCTGCTGCTGCAAGCGCAAACTGAAAATTAACAGGGTTGCCAATCTATCGTTTTCCTGCCAGATCTTGAGGTTTTGACCACTAATCTTTTATTCCAGAATGCGAGAGCTTTAGCGATGTTTAAATCATAGTTAATATAAAAACCGTTTTAAACAAGTAGCTGCTGAAAATTAAATTGAGTTTTATTTATGGACGCTCTTTATCTAGTATGGTTCTTAGCGTCCCATTCTATATTGGGCGTGAAGGACCGGTAATTTTGCTCAGAGGCCTCTTTTATCAGGCTTGAGGTTCTTTTACGTGCCGTAAATCTACGACACGGGACACCGGCTTTACTTCCCTTCCGAAGGAATTCATGCTAAGGATTTTTACGCCTGAAAAAATCCATCGCCCTCCGCAGGGTTTAAACCCGCGACCTTGGGAACTAGAGGCTAGCACGGAGGACAAGTAGCTGCTGGTAATCATATTTCCAATACATGCATTAGATGATATAATTGAAGAAAATAAAAATAACGTGGTCTCCCGCATGAAATAATGAATGGCGAACGATATGCAGAGCAGGTGTTGAATCGCAGACCATATGGAAAGAGAGCTCTAAAAAGAACAAAAATGAGATGGTCTGACCAAATTTAAGGTACTGGAGTTGACAATTTCAAACAATTTAGCTGAATGTTTTATCACAGATATGTTCAAAATTATGATACCAGAAGATTAATTTCTATGGCCGTAACTACCTAACTTTCTAAGAAATTAATTTAAAAGAATCAAACTCTATTTTTCATTTGAAATGCTCCACGCAATGAAAATTTGAAAATTATTAACTTTTAAGTTCTGTTTATTGTTCCTCGAATACAGTTCCTTATAATCAAAGATTAAAGTCTGAGTAAAATTAGAGCATCCTGAAAGAAATAATAAAGTATACAGAACTTTAAATTTTCTGAAAGTGAATCACATATCAAACGAACCCTACATCCAAAAATATAACGGATGTCAAGGAAAAGCCTTTTAGTCTTTTCACCCACCTTCAAGGAACAATCACTGAAAATTTGAAAGAAAATTATATCATAGGAAACATTTTAAATTAACAAAAATGTAAGAAAACAACATTACGAGAAAATGAAGTTCAGACTTTCACTAGACATTTGCAAACAGGTTCATTTTAACATCGCTTTTGGGGGTTTAAATGGTCATAAAACAGAACTCCAATTGGACCCTGGTTCTAGGGTGCTTGAGAACTTTTTCCATGAAGATTTGAAACAAGTTCTTTCTTTAATTTTGTTTCTCTTTTAATATTCAGAAACGAACACCCTTAACTGGAGTCGGAAGAGGTTTATCAGATCCTAACCGTAAACTAGTGTGATGACAATTGATGATGTGGAAACTTAGAGAAACCAGGTTAATTTTAAAAAGCCTGTAATGTTTATGTTGGAAATTTATGTAGAGGATTCAAATTCCGCTTTATAAAATCAAAAGGAACAATATTTGCTTGTGCATATATATTTTAGGTATTCCTTTGTAGCTGGTAGCCGGAAGAGTACTAGCTTCGAAGCCCAATAGTGGTAGTAGGAAATTTGCGGGTTTTCGCAGGCCATCTTGCGGGATTCCAAAGGCATGTGTTGGCAACCCTGAAAGCCAAGTAATCAAGAATTATTGGAAACTCAAAGTCGAACTTCGTTGTTTCGATTGTTGCTGACTGGGCGTTTGTAGTTCTCGTTACTGACGACAGAAAGAGTTAGCTGTCCAAGAGCCAACGTTTATTGATCATAATACGTGGGCCTGAATTGTTAGGTAGAGTTCTCGTACTGCTTGAAAGCAATCAGACAAAACCAATACTACTTCCAATTTCTCGTTCCAAAACTTAATGGCGTTAACAGTCAAAAGCGGTCTGAGGGACAAAATATGAAGAGCAAGTTGAACTATATTATCGTAGTCCAACTGGATCGAAGTCACTCCTGGTGATCATCCCAACGCCGGAGTAACAACATTCGGAAGAAAACGATATTTCAAACGTGATAATGCCCATGCAGATTCTCTCTATTGTGCTGGCGATTCAAGCAATACCATTATATCCTGGAACGAGTGAATATACTGTCAGCTGTGGCGAATTGTGCCCTCCCTTGCCAGCTCATGAGGCCCTCCCTGGGGGTATTCAACCATATTGTATGTTTGTGTGCGCGCGTTTATGTTTATTTAGTTCTGGACCGCAGGTATATCACACTGCAAATCAAAATTCAAGGCAGTGACGTTATGAAAATACCTTGCAGTCTACCTGGCATGATGGCTAATGCATCTTGTATGGCGTATCACTTGTTATCTTGGGTACGAAAACAAAAGTTGACTGCTCTGCGGTATATAAAGCGACTCACTCCTGCCTACTGGGGTACAAACAAGTGTACTCCGGCAAGGTGATCCGTAACCTGAATGCACTGGACTCCACCCTATCGGTCCCTAGCATTACAAGCCTAAAGGTGCTCGGCCACGATGCAACTTCGAACTGCGCAAGAAAAGTGGAGTTTCAGCGTGGAAACTTCAAGCAAGTAGGAAAATTGCACGCGCAACTTCTAAGTGGCGTTCAACTTCGGAATTTGCTTCGTGTACACAGCGGAAAAAAGAAAGTTGCACCATCTGAAAGTGGCTTGAAAAGTTTAGAACATTTACGGTGACAATTTATTTCTTTATAGGTAACAATGGTCATAACAATAAATGGACGAGGGAAATGACAATGAACTGATTGAGACCAAAGATTGCTTGTGGAGAGTAGACACTGCGGATCACAGAAATAAACTAAAGCGACAAAATGCGTTGCATGATATAGGAATAGAGTGCAACATGTCAGCAGAGGAAATTAAAGCAAAAATCCACAGGTAGAGAACCCAGTTCACCAACGAAAGGAACAAAATGAAGGCAGGGAAATCTGCAAGTGGTGCAAAAGACAAGTTATAAAACAAAATGGGAATTTTGTTGCACTGCAGTTTATGTTTTACCACACCAGCACCAACAATGATGCAGTAGATTCTTTGGTAAGTACCAACACACTCATTTTAAATGTAGCGATATTGCCCAGGAGCCTCTCCTTCACAGCAAAATACTCCTTGAATTCCTCTTTAACGTTTTTTGCTGCAGTATGAGGATTTATACTTACAGTTCTTTGCAACGGCACAAAGTCGTTGTGCCAACTATTGGAAATAAATACATCAGTGACTGATAGCTGTCGCCTAAAATAATCACATTAATTATATAGTTCTAAATAATGACAGGCGAATGTGGTAGACGTACCTTTATTAAACTCGGTAATGTTGCTGCTCCATTATTTTAAACCGATACCTGTGGCTAGAAATTCTGTTGGTGATTTTGATATTATCGTGTCTTGCTTTTGTATTACAGGTGCTACACTTTTTGAAGCAGATAATTAAAATCAACCACTACTATGCATAGCAAATTCCTATAGAAATTTTTATCTTCCTCATAGAGCTCTTGCAGAAAGTTGCTTACAACTCCACAATATTCGCGACTTAGAATCCACACACTTACCCAACATTTTCTTGCCGCCCTTCACGTTTTTGTCTACGTCGACGTAGTAAAATAAGAAACAAACATGCTGCGGACAAAACTGCATTATCCCCACATCAAGAACACAGCTGTCTAGAAAGTGGTATGCACAAATACAGCTTCGTGTAAACGCTCGTGCAACATTTCTGTGGAACACGCCACTTTTCTAGTGGCGCAAAACGAAATCGTGCAACTTTGCGAGCTGTGTGTAAACACATTTGTGGCATGCTATAAAACTGGCATCGTGAACGAGTACCTTAATTGTAACAATGAAACCAAAATACAGAACAAAAGTACGTAACATGAAATATCATTCTTCCTTTTGCATATACGCGTTTCGAAGTATTAAATAGTTATTAGGTACGGAGCAATAAAAGGAATGCTGTATACGTCTAGACATCAATGGATTGCTAAACAAGCACAGGTACATCACGTAGTGGAGTATAGAAAGGACAATTCCCTTCTAACTCGGCTGTGGCAGCAGGGATTACTACCGGCAGGGAAAAAAATTAACATACTTTTATTTTGCAACTGTTACGAGGATGCAGCCGTTCCAAAAATAACCATAGGTCCAGTTATATAGTTCCAAAGTATGATATGCGAAACCTTGGAACAGTTCCCGCTTCCAAATTCAAATAGAGCGCAAAGCCCACCAAAATATTTAACTCTGCTGAGCTCTTACCGTACACATGCAAAAGCAATTAGTTACATGAGATGCCGTTTTCAAACATATAATCAGTAGCATCATTACGACGATAATGGACATGATTTCTTTTAACGTCAGTTAAGTGAACACTTATTACAATAAGTAATTGGATGTAATGCTGCAGTAGGTTAGGAATTCACGTGTGCATGCCGGTAATTTTCATAACAGACCAAGAATCACGACCTGATTCGGAAGAATCAGAGTATGTACAGTAACAGTGGGCCACGAGTGTATTTTGAGCCAAAATACCTGGTTACACTTATGCGTTATACTTGTGGATGCACTTGACTGTTACTTTGCTACAGTCATTTGGAGTCTAGTATTTTTTGGAACTGGAAATGTCGGAACTTTACTGAAAAAAAAAAAAAATTCCCACCTCTAGTGTTTGGATCATGCAGCAGCGTTCCCGCTCCCATCATTTTTACTGGCGTCGTCTATGGACGTGTACAACAAATCTGTTGACTTCTTTCTCGGCTTACCCTCCCCGTTTGGAGGACTTACACCCCCCCAGGACTTACAAGCCATGCCTGGAGTCAGACGCCTGTCGGGGAGCAGCCTTTTAGATCAAATAGAAACACCAGGACGAGTGGTCAGCCCGAAGGCTTTTATGAAAGCGAGGAAGGAAATGATTATTAAATGACGGTGAAACGAATGAAAGGAGATGTGATGATGAAGCAGTTGGTGGATGAATGGGGGGAGGGAACCGGAGAAAACCCACCGAAACGCCGCTTCGTCCACCACGAATCCCACATACGGTTTCCGGGGATCGAACCCGGCCCACTTGGTGGGAGGCAAGCGGTCTAACCCCTCTAAGTATACATTTCATTATATCTTATCTGTAATTTTACTTTTTTGTTGTGGGTAGTAAGATGATCTCATATTTGCATCAATCACAAATCACCATGACCTTTTACTTCCGTAATGACAGATATGTCCATTAATCTATTCGCTCCCAAAGCGGGAGAGAAAACATCTCCTAACAGAGATCGCCATTCATCGATTTATCTCGTTTTAATGTGCAGAACTTCCTGCCCATGCGTTTTATTTCATTTACATTCAGCATCTTTCTGCATTACTGGATTCTGTTCTGGTAAGATGTTTCCTTTTACGTATGCAACATTAGACTTGCACAAGGTGATCGAAAACCGAGCTATAACAATTCAGTCATACATGCGTCTGTTGACATGAGAAAGCTATGAAAAAGATCTGATTGCTACATTCACATGAATTTCTGTAGTCATTATCGTTTATTTTTATACAACTTCTAAACAGTTCTTACGAAAAATTAGTTTATCTGCTTCACGTTAATAGAGATGAGCCTTTGCAGAAATAGCTTCATTACACATTTCGTTTGTAGATACAAGGAGGATAAAAATTTAATTGCGTTTTATTTATGGATGCTCTTTAACTACTATGGTCCTTAGCGTCCCATTCTATATTGGGCGTGAAATACCGGTAATTTTGCTCAGAGGCCTCTTTATCAGGATTAAGGTTCTTTTACGTGCCGTAAATCTACGACATGGGAGCACTGGCTTTACTTCTCTTCCGAAGTAAGCCATGCTAAGGATTTTTACGCCCAAAAAAATCAATCGCCCTCCGCAGGGTTTGAACCCGCGACCTCGGGAACCAGAGGCTAGCATAGCACCCTTATACCACGGAGAACGACAAGGGGGATAACGGAAACATGCTGGTCTTGAAATTCCATACTCTTTATACAACATCACGAGAAGCAATTGAATAGCAACAGCAGTTTATAAACGATAAACTATTGAAAAATTCAAACCAATAGCAACAGATATCTCAGAAAAGGCTGATGTTACAAAAAGAAAGTTATCTGAAAAAACTGTGTGTTTTAAAGAGTTCTACATTTTTATCTATCTTTTAAGGTTTACCGGTTACACAAAATTATACAAAATTATTTCAAAATGAAGAGGGCTTCACAGTCTGTTGCCAGAAAGCTAAAGACGTCATTTTATTTTGTCAGGTAAATATCTTAAATATATTTATTTTAATCAAAATCGTTACAGCCAGTTTTGAGAAAATAAAAAGTTTCAAAACATTTTCCATGTAAAGGTTAGTTTGAGGTGGGAAGAAATTTTGGGTTTAGAAATCTTCGTGTCGCATCTTTGGAAGATCCTGCACTTAAATATTAAGTTTGACATTCATCCGACATTTCGTTTTTACTTTCTCTACTACGTATAGTAAGCAGGGGAAGTATTGCATTCCACCCAAAAATTCGATACCGAGATTTTACAGGAAATACGTGTTTTGAGGTGCACTGAATGCATATAAAGCATCACCAAACTTGGTATTTAGGTTCAGTATCTTCCAGAGATGCGACACGAAAGTTTTCAAGAAAATCCCCCCACCCCAGATTATGCTTTACATGGAACATTTTTCGAAAATTTTAATTTTCTCAAAAATGGCTAACGATTTTGAATAAAATACCATAAGTTTATGACATCTTTATGGCAAATGAATTGCATATCTCGAATTTTCTGGGAATGTCTCCAAAAGTATTCTTCATTGTGAACGACTTTTGCACAACTGGTAAACCATAAGAGATAGACAAAATTTTACTACACAAAAAATGTAGATCGCGTTAAAATACACAATTTATGTCATATACACTTTTTTTGAGTAAACCATTTTCGAGATATTGCTTGTTATTCCCTTAAATTTTCCAATAGTTATACTTTTTCTCAAATGGGAATTCGTCATTCCTTTTTTTTGTCCTGGTAATGCAAAGAGAATGGAATACTCCACATAGCAACCAGCTCTTAAAATATTTGACTATCGCTTAAAGCCTACCAATTCCTCTTGCATCTACAAGAAAATTAGCAATAAGATTAACATCTCGATTAACATGAAGCATATGGAGAATAAGCGTTTGTAAAAATAGTTTTTGTACAAGAGTAGAGAAAGTCATGTGAGTGTAACACATCAGAATTTTTTTATTCAGGAGGAGTGGAAATATGTACGTATTTCTGGTGAAATCTTGATGACTTTTTGGGTGAAATACCAACTTCCCCTACCTGGTACGTACGTGGTAGAGAAAATAATTAACTCAACCAAATTCCAAACGGCTTCTGCTGGATAACAGCCGCACACACATTAACCTATTATCTTATCGATACCCTTTTCGGGTTCAGAGACGTGTATTTAACGTTGAAAATTTCCAGCAGCTGTAGTGGAAATTTCCAGCACTATCCTTAAATAAGTCATTTGGAAGGGTTTTATTGTTGGTGTGAAATGTCGTTTCAGTTGTAGTTCCTGACACATATTTCGCTTGCTGGATGTGATAGCTGCAATTTGTGCATTGTGTTCAAATCATGTAACTGTCACAGCGTTCTGGACGTGAGTCAAGCCTATGTAAAACGCTCGCGGACAGGTTAACAGAGCAGCCAACTTGCAGCAAATAAACAGGCGCACAACAAAAGAAGAAAGGAAAGAAGGAATGGAAGCTTATGGAAACAGTTCCAGCCCGAACACATATAAAAATGATGGGATAAACTTCGCAACACCAGCTGCGCCTCCTATTTCGCTTGGCGTTTCTCCATCCCAGAGCTACTAGAATTTCCTACAAGGACGTGCTGGAAAAATAAAAAGAAAATCCTTTGTCCTTTTATAAGCGACTTGCCTATTCCAAATCCACAATGCATCTAGCCTGCAGCAACTTAACAACTGAATCTGAAACATTAGCCTGATACTCTTCCAGTCGGAAAAAAATGAACAAAAGCAGCTACACGAAATCCAGTTTTTTAAACAATCGATCGACTCTACAAAGGTTAGGTATACATCCGCTTAATCTGAAATTCGATAAAGTCTGTGAATATATGGTTTCAGATATATACAATATAGGTTTCGTAAGCAAAAGGTTCAGACAACACTCAGCAGTTTATAAAATAAGATTTTGACAAGCGACTAGACAGGTAACACTGAAAGAATACTTAACTACGTGAGTATTTCAAAAATAATTATGGTCCAAAAAGAGTCATCTAACAATTAGTGCATGTTATGGGATTTAAATGTTTCGTGCAGCAATTCCTCGAGAACACAAGACTTGAAAGGCATTTGACAGAAAACTCTAATATACTTCTCACTTTCCATGCCATTAACTCGAACAAATATATTTTAATCAGAATTATGTCGAGAAAATTTTATAAAATAAAAACGTAATTTAGTGCTTTTCAATAAAAGGGCCAGTTATGGTGAGAGATTTCCTAAAAAAAAAATTTACCTTGCATCCTCGAAGATGCCCGGCTCAGTGCAAACTTATATGACTTTGAGCTCTCTGGATTCAGGGGTTCTATACCATACATGTCTGGTGAGATATCGAATTCTGGAGAACACAATAATATTTCTAACAAGAAGAGTCGCAGAGAAAGTAATATACTTTTTTCGGACATTTCAGGATCAAATGGTTTCATAATTTGATAGTATTGACATCCAAAGAGCTTGAGGTGCACACTTAACCAGTTCTTTACCTGATGTGAATATCATAGCTTTATTTGCTTTCAAAACATTTCTCCTTACAGCTCTTGTGGATCGTCCATTTTATGGAATCCGTCGTGAAAGCACTGTGCTCATTCAACCGGTCGTTGATGCCTTATAGCAGTTTCATCGATGTTGAAAGATAATTCTCAGAAGTCCTTTTAGAGGGTTGGGAAGTATAAGAACTCGCATGTGGAAGGTCATTATTTTCACGCGCGAAGTGACCAAAAAGACCCACTATCGCTTCTCTGCTGTCGTGGATTCGAGCTCATTCTGTGCGCCGTTTTTCCAAGAGTAGCTTTGAATATAACGTGGTAAATCAATCGCCAACAACCGTTTCACTACACTCCAATGGAGAAGAGATCGCAAGATCGAGCAGCAATATTCTTGCTAGTGCTTCGTTGGGTTTTGTTGGTTTAAATTTCGTCTGGGAAGATTCATTGTCACGATTTTGCTTTAGACGTGAGAATGGTTCGAGCTTTGCTTTGCGGTTAACGTCTTACTCGACAACGGCATCAAAGAAATGAATTCTTTCGTTACGCACCATCACGAGCTTGCACGAGCCTATGAGCCGATTCAACCCCTATCTCCAAAGCTTACACATTGAAGACATTTAAGTTTGCTCCCTTTGTTTATGTTTAACATGTAATACAACTTCTATTATGTATCTTCCAGACTTTTGAAGCACGACAAAAATTACTGAAAAATCATCAGGTAAAAACATTTCCATATAAACTGTGCATTTTAAGGCTAACCTTTCCAAAACTGAAACTTTTAGTGTTTCATTCGTTTTAGAGGTAGTTTTTCTCCCATATATTCCATACTAGATGGAATAGTCTCCGCAAATGAGCGCATATTTTGGCTATATTTAGACATGTTATAGATATTACTCTACACTGAAAATTTAGATTAATGTTCCACTAAAATGTATAGTATGTTTGGTTAAATGTTTCCGCAAAAGCGGTTGCTGTGCACAGAAGTTAATGCAACTTTATTTTTAAATGCAATTTATAACTTTTCATTCGGATCTGAACATTTAAAACAGGAAATAAACATGTAAAAGTAATGTATTCTTACAGGAAACATGCATTTGTGTTCTACATTTATAAGAATTCCCAGTGGTATTTAAACTTGCCTTATATATTCCTTTGTTTCATTGTAAAGGTATGTCCTTGATGATAATTTCATTAATATGAACAATTTCTTTCGTTCATCGTCCTATGTTACGAGAACGTTACACCGGAAGGTAAATACATTATACTTTGGTTGCGATTATATTTTAGTAAAATACCACGATATCCCTACTGTTAGCATATCACAAAATAGTGAGTATAAAGTATGTTTTCAAAAATCAGCAAATCCTGATGGAACGGTATACCAAACAAATGGATTCTTTGCAACCCACTCTTCTACATTCACAATTTACTTTTGAGGATGGGTCAGACCTAATTAAAATTTCGTTCTGTGTAGGATACTAATTCACTATAATTAGTATACCGAATAATGTTAGAACACATGACTAAAAGATTCCAAAAGTCCTCTGTTCACCTCCATACTGGTGTAGTGCAGTTAGTTCAGTCTGATGGAGGAGTTTAAAGGAAAGCTTTCTTCTCTTCGGCTATCAGGTAGTTCCTCACGAGAATTTCTTGGAGCTGAGGGTCTTACATCTCGGAGGTTGTGTCGACCGGCAGCAAATAATTACTCCGTAACTGCCCCTTTATGTATTTGCGCGCTTAGATTGGTTATTTCCCTTCTCCCGAACACAAGACTTCTTCTACACGAGTCTGTCGATGTGAACATCGTCAGAAACTGAGCTCTTACGCTAGACAAATTCTCTATTCCAAGCCCAGTTGTTTTCTTTGCTTTCCTTTCTAGTCACGTGACTCTTAATTACTTCTATTGGTTCACTCAACTTCTATATTTTAAAAAGTTACAAGCATATACCATCTGCAATTATCACATTTCGCTTGATTTCAGTTTCTGTCCGCTTACCTGATTTCAGGCGAGGATTTACCGGGCATTAACCAAGTTCCGGACCCTTAATGTTTTGCTCGCTCTGACTTCTTGTCATTCATCGCCTGATGCTGCCTGCACCTGTTTCCAGCTAAACACAGTCCTTTCCTCAGTACATATAATATTTAATATTTGTTCCCCTTAATGTTATTCTCATTCTTTCGTGTGCTTTCATTTCTTTATTTAACATGTATTACATATCCCGTTATGTTCATTATACTATTAATATTCTCTCTCTTTATATTGTGACGTGTTGGTAGCACTGGGGATGCTAGTGTTGGCAACACGGACAGGATGTGACGTGCCATAAAGGGAGGGGCTAACTTGATAATTGTGGGGTGTGCGAGTGCTCCTTCCTCTTTCTGCAAGGCAACTAGAGAGGTAACACGTGTTAGAACATGGCAGTCCACGTTGAAACAATTAGGTAAAAGTAATCTGTATATTTCTGTTTAATATAGTGGCCACCCAAAGCTAAAATGGATTAATTATTGAAATAGGTGACCTTATCTCATAATCCCATGTAAGTTAAGTGTGAATACGTATATTTCTAATGAATATTTAGGTTCGCCCCTGTCGACCTCGTGGTGATTAGGAAGAAATTTAAAGATACCGGGTTACATCTCGCTCTACCATCTAATATGTGAGGTACGACACCCGTTATGTTCATTATACTATTAATATTCCCTTTCTTTATGCTATCTCCCCTTCCTATGTTTAATTGTTTTATAGTGCTTTGGATATTTCCTATTGGGCGAATGTTTCTACCTCAATACAAGCTCCAGTAGCTATGAACTGGCGAACTATGAAGCAAACTTCTCCAATGTCCTTTGTCCTAAGAGAGCGTCTACCCTGGAGGAATTGACCACGGAGTTCGAGTCGGTTCATAAGCTGATGACGGTTAGCTTCCGTGCAAGCAAAGATACCTGAGCTTAATATCCCAAGCCAGAGAAACAGATAGGTGCATCAAACATTTACAGTGAGGTGGAACCACTTTGGTTGGAAATAAGAAAAAGTTTGTGGCGCGGAAGCCCCATCAATGTCCATCATTCTTCCCCCAACTTCATTCTCTTAAGGTCTCCCCAGGGCCTTTCCTAATACCACATCTCTTCCCCCGACGTGACGCGCCGCCCTTCATGTTCGCGGTTTTCCTTAGGACATGTGAAGCATAACCTCGAACCTCTTCGTTGCGACTATCTGGCCTTCTGTGGCACTGTAATTATCTCACGATACTTTTAGACATTATGGTACAGTGTTTAGAATGGGACAATTCTAACGCTATGGAAAAAAATAAAATAAAATTAACTACTGTGGTCCTTAGCGTCCCATTCTATATTAGGCGTGAAAGACCGGTAATTTTGCTCAGAGGCCTCTTTATCAGGATTAAGGTTCTTTTACGCGCCGTAAATCTACGACACGGGACCACCGGATTTATTTCCCTTCCTAAGGAAGCCATGCAAAGGATATTTACGCCCGAACAAATCCATCGCTCTCCGCCGGGTTTAACCCGCGACCTAGAGAACATGGTAACCACTACACCACGGAGGACGACAACAATATGGAGAAAAACAAATAAAAAATAATTTGACACTCAGATTTTTACGATTATTACAAAAACGTTTACCGAAAACTAATTTTGGAGACCTGAAGCTAGTGATGATAGGCATTGTTTGCATTTGTCTATTTTACAAGAAATAAGTGTTGCAAAATTGGCAAGTCACGCACTTTCACGAGCAAAATTTGATAGGCTTAAGACCACTCGTTAAAAACATAGAACATTTTTGAGGGTATAAGCCCCCCAAAAACTGCACCGAAATCTTTTTTTATTTTAACCATGGAAAATCTAATTATATGGTTGTTGTAGTAGTGTTTAACCGTTCCTACTACATATGGACACTGGTGATATATGCACTGAAACGATATTTGGGAAAGGAAGTTTGGGGAATAAACGTTCCAGGCCTAAGTTTGGGGTGCCTCCGCGACGTTTACAGTTATTAAGACTGAGAAAAACCTGCCAGGCAGAACGGTCCAGCCGGGATTTGAACCACGGACCTCTCGTTAACGAGTCCTTGCCTTAACGACCTCGGCTACACATGCATATGCTTGTAGGAGGAGGAAAACAGGATTTGAGAATTGAAATCAAAAGAAATATTGAATATTCAGACAATTATAAACACTCAGGCACACAATAACACTATGGATGTTGGAAGAAATTTATACAAAAATTAAAGAAGGTGTAAAATAATGAAAACATGCAATATCAACGTTATATGCGATAAAATATTATCAAGTACAAGCATAACATTTATAAATCAATACAGGTGTACATGGATCAGAGGATTGGCAAGTGTAAAATACCTTCAAAATATTTTTTTTAGTAATAGAAGTAAATTACTGTAGACGTTGCATAAGAGTTTCAAGAAGAGAAAGATGAGAAATGAAATAGCTACGCAGAGAATGGAAATAGGGGGAAAAAAGTAGAAGATATACCAACAAGGTAACTAATATGATATGGACATGTGATGAGAATGAATAAAGAAAGAAAGTTGCAACAAGAAGGAAAAGTGGAAAACCAATGACAGCATGGACAAGAGGCATTATGGAGGCAAACGCGATGGAGAGAATACGACAAAGAGAAGAATGACAATGTTTGGACAGAGAATGGTTTTGTGCAGTGAGAGAAATGTATAAATGGCAGTTAATTGATATTTGGCTGTCAGGTGTGAATAAAGTGACTGAATAATAACATTTTTATCTCTAAATGATCTGTGTTTATGGTCTTGAATTCAGGTTTTACTTTTTGTTTTGGATTTCACTATTTACACTATAATATCCGTTTTATACTGGCATTACTTGTCTTACATAAGTTTGATGCTGGCTAGCAGAAAGTTGACGTGACTCTTACTGACTTTCTGTGATTGCAGGGCGGAACAAACAAAGCGTTCCCGTCCTATTTCTCTGCATTCACAGAAATCAGTAAGGGTCACATTAACATTCATTAGAGCTAGTAGACTTATCGGCAAACTTAAAGGAGAAAACTAGTGTGCATTCAGCAGAGTGATAAGGTAGTCGCGGAGGAGCGAAACACGTGACACGGTTAAAGGGAATACCATTTTCGCTTTTTCATAACTCCTGTTAGAATGTAATTCTGACATTTACAACTCGTGACTCGAATGTGGCTTAAATGCGTTGCAAATCACAAAATGCAGATGGCACTTAACACGATAGTGGGGAGTTAAAAAAGTAATAAAGTTGTCTTTCTTCGATTGAAACATCGTTAAAGTTCTTTTTTTACTTTCTTTTCTTTTCTAAACCATTAATAGCAGAAAAAACAATTCCTACGATTTATAACGTAAACACATGTTAAAATGAACGCACAAATACATCTTCTACAGGACCCGTATATTTACTTATTCATTTATCATCCTAGGAATTAAACACAGAATGTCTTCTGAGTTTTAATAGATAAAAACCAGATACACCAACACACAAATAGGAAAACGAAAAGGGGAAAAAAAACAAATATAAAATCCAGTAGCGTAAATACAAAACTATAATACTGAAATGGCAAATACATAGTAACGCTGTAAAGAGTTACTAGTCCTAAAAAAATATAAAAAGGAAAGAAAATTAAAAGAATGAAAGTGATTCTAGTAAAGTCCAATAAGTGAAATTTTAATTTATATTTAATTTGTGTTACAGTCTCACAGACTAACGATACACTGAATTATGATTTAGGGCAACACCCAAGTGTAGGTTGTCCACTAATATCACATTTGTAAGTATTGCAGCTTAATGTTATCTATATCTATACATATTTTCTGAAACACTGGCTATAATGCTTATTTTTCTCCTCTGAGATTGACTCTTAAGATAAAACTACATATTATTAGAGTCAGGAGCACGTAAAAACGAGGGTCGGGAAAGCCAATGCGCAGAGAGGGAGCAGTGCTACTGCGCAACCTGCACTCACCCGCCTTCGTACCTAGTTGCTACAGAAGGTACTGCATTCCACCCAAAATTTGCCATCGGTATTTCACAGGAAATACAAGTTTTGACGACCCCTGAATCCAAAAAAAAGCATTTTGAGAAAAAGCTCCGTCTGTGAGTGTCAGAAAAAGAAAAGTCTGATAAATGCCAAACTTGGTATTTAAGTTCAGTATTTCCCAAAGATGCAACACGAAGATTTTTCAAGCGAATCCTCCCACCACGAACTACCCCTTACATAGAGCATTTTTTCGAAATGTTTGATTTTGTAAAAAACGGCTCTAACGATTTTATTAACATACCATAAATATTTAAGACATTCACATGACAAATAAAGTGTACATCTGGAATTTTCTGGGAAGAGCCTGTGAAGTCCTCTTCATTCGGATGGAATTTTGTATAACTGGTAAACGTTAAGCGATAGACGAAAACGTACTGCACAAAAGATGTAGATCTCTTTAAAACACAAATTTATTTTAAATAAACTTTTTGTGGGGTAAGCATTTTCCGAGACATCCTTTATTAACGGTTCGAATTGTTCAATACTTCAAGTCTTGATATTCATTTGTTTACCGCGATGGATGGAAAGAGTATGGATAGCATTTTAAGGCCAGGATATACCGTCCGGTTCTTAAACTTTTGATTTTCGCTAATCACTTTGTATTATTAACAAAATGTGTAATGTATATATTTCTGCAAAGTTGTATCTCGATTAAAATGAAGTAGATAGAGATATAGGCTTTCGTAGGAACAGTTTTTATACCCACTAATAAACAATAGATGGTAGAGAAAATATGTGAATGTAAGACATCAGGCTCTTTTAAAGTAGTGTTTAACGCCGTTCTTACTACACATATGACATCACAGGCGGTGGACACTGATGCTACATGAAATGAAATAAGTGGAAGGAAATTTGGGAGAAGCGCTCCAGCCCTAAGTTTAGGGTATCTTCCCGACATTTGCCACTTACGAGGACAGAAAAAACCTCAGTCAGGGAGGACGGTGGTGACGGGATTTGAACCGCAGACCTCTCGTTCACGAGTCCGTGATTTCTTCTATGAATGTCGCTTCCAGCAAGCTTAACGCAATAACAGCAGTTTAAGCTTCTTGTGAGCCCAAAATTAAATTGGTGTAGGTTCTTAAAACATTTGAAATAGTAACAATTTAGAAAGGCTCAAATGACCACGTAAAAATATCCATATTCCGTGGGATTACACGGATAAAATAAAGCCAGAGTTGCAACAGTTGGCAAGTTTACTACGGAACAGAATCTCAATTTGCCCACCCCTTAAAAGGTCTTCATGTTGTAACATTCTAAGCTAATGATCTGCCAATCACGCAACTAGGAACCTATTATGTTACGCCAGGAAAATGGCTAGGAAACCTGTGCTCTGGAACCTGCCATTCTGCATCACAATTCCACTAGGTAAAGCTTTCCTTTGCACAGGCAGGTAATTACTATTTCAAGTTTTGAATACAGTAATAATAATAAACAGACCTTCATATAAATACTGCGGACTTAAAACTCAGAGAGGACTGGCGTTACTCAGAAATGGCTGTGATGAAACACTAAATGCCTCAACTATTCACGCTGAACTCAGTATAGGATGAGAAAGAAGACTAGTGTTATGAACAGGCCTAGGAATTCTTAAACAGTTGACTTCAAGTTTTCTACACTCAAACCACTGTGAATACAAATAATGTAAACAACATCGGCCACGAGTCACTGACGGGCAGGTAAACACGGTCAGGCAAATGCTGTCTACAAACGTCAAACGAGGGATAGAAGTATTTTGTATCCCGCGACGTCACTGTGTAAAGTCCGGTAACAGTTGAACTTCATTTCCTTTCGTCCTGGCTTTTAACATTTAGAAATTCCTATGCCTGCTTATGAACGAATGGGTCACCTACATCATATCCGTTTAAATCCAATGACAATGGTATACACCACTGCCGATTGGCAACTGATATGAGCATTGCGGTTAAAGGCGAGGTATAAAAACAATCTGACGTGATACGTTCACACGACTTTGTCTTTATTAGTGGGCATACAAACTATTTCTACTAAAGCTTATTTTTCTATCGACTATATTTTAATCCAAATAATTCTTCGCAGAAATAACTACATTACACATCTTATACATACAAGGGGAATGGCGATAGTCAAATGTTTTAGTACTGGACGCTAACGCTACCTTACATTTCCATATTGTTTCCATGCAATCGCGAGAAACAACTGAATGTTACTTTACGAGAATGGCCAAGTAATGAACAATTCGAACCATTAACATGTAGTGATATTTCCGCCTGATTAAGAATACCTAAAAAGGAACTTGTAATAATTATAGTTTAGGAATTATTAATAATTCATTAACATTCAATTTGATAAATTTCCATAATTTTAAAGCAATAGGATTAAAAACTGTATCAATCGAAAGCCCTTCAGAAGCTGTAAATATGTTTTAAGTTTCAATAATATTGTTACATAAATAAAGGCGTAATTGCATAAGAAAAAACTGCAACATTTAGGCAAAAATAAAAGTAGCTTCGTTTTAGACTGTCCATTATGTTTTCCGAGCGTGCGGCCGTAAAAATCGAAACCTTCTTTTGTACTTCGTGGAAATAAGGCAACAGACGCTATGAGACAATGGGCTTTACTTACAGTTAGGCTTGGAATTTTCAACCAGGGAACCAATAAACGTAGAAAATAAGTGTGAGGACCAATGGAAACATAGGAAGACGCAGTGACGTGTACAAAATTTGGAGATGAGCAGTCGTTATGATATGTGAACGCGAGCGTGGATTTAGGAAAGTTTGTCATGGTTCTTCGTTAAGGTAACACGTAGCACTCCGGGTCAGAAAAGGGCGCTAAGTTCCGAAATTTGCTAAGTGCCGCGCAATTATAAAATAATGTAGGTGAAATATTTATATAATGTGCTAACGGTATTGTTCGATATAAATATATCCAAGCTCATAAACGAGTTAATGTTAGTCAAGGGATTACTTCAACTTTGCGCGAATCTAAAGAACGGTGTTAGAGCACCGAGATATTAAATAACTAGCCGGAGCAAACTTTAGTGTTCTAAGAGACAATAGTGGGAAGACAGTGCTAAAAGAACCGCACGTGTTAGGGAATATCAATGAATCTTGCCGGATTTCTAGCATAAAGAGTGAGAAAAGTGAAAATAGTGTTTCTTTCAAGACAATATCCTGGTGCCACCACTCCCGCAATCAAACCGTGACAATAACAGTAGGGAATTTAAAGGCCGATTCGCCGACAGTTAACCCTGAGATCGACGAGAAGTGCTTCTGACTGATATCGGCGGCTACGAGTCCTGAAGACTACCCATACATGGACGCAGGTGAGATACCCACAACGAAGTAGCTGGCAAAACGCTACAAACAACAGATATATCACAAATTACTTATGTCTCAAAAACACATATTGTAAATAAATTGTGTGTTTTAAAGAGATGTACACATTTTGTAGTTACGTTTTCGTCTACCGGTTAACATTTACCTACTAGTCCTACAGTATTGTACAAAATTCCTTCCGAATGAACAAGACTTCATAGGCTGTTCCCAGAAAGTCAAGATATACATTTTATTCATTATGTAAATATCTTTAATACATGGTATTTTAATCAAAAACGTTCGAACCATTTTTTAGAAAATAAAAAATTTCGAAAAATGTTCCATGTAAAGGATAATTTGGGGTGGGGGATCTTGAAGATCTTCGTGTCCATCTTTGGAAGGTACTGAACCTAAATACCAAGTCTGGTGATGATCCGACTTTTCCTTTTTGAGTTATGCTGTTCACAGACACACACATCGTCCTCCGTGGTGAAGTGGTTACCATGCTAGCCTCTAGTTCCCGAGATCGCGGGTTCAAACCCGGCGGAGGGTGATGGATTTTTTCGGGCGTAAAAATCCTTAGCATGACTTCCTTCGGAAGGGAAGTAAAGGCGGTGGTCCCGTGTCGTAGATTTACGGCACGTAAAAGAACCTCAAGCCTGATAAAGAGGCCTCTGAGCAAAATTACCCGTCTTTCACGCCCAATATAGAATGGGACGCTAAGGACCACAGCAGTTAAAGAGCGTCCATAAATAACAACTCAATTTAATTTTTACACACACACACACACACGGACATTTTTCTAAAAATGCTTTTCTTTTTCTTTTTCTCAGGGAGCTTGAAAACATGTATTTCTGGTGAAATCTCGATATAGAATCTTTGGCTGGAATGCAATACCTTCTCTACCTACTGATACCTGGTGCAGAAAGTAAAACAAAAGAAAATCCGTTTAAGCCAGGAGGAAGTTGGGTCGCCCAGCAATACGTGGTGGCCCAAAAGGAAGAACACAGCAGCCCAACTCGTTAGTCTGATTTGCGGTACAACCGTAATCAATTACTTAGCAAAGTGCTGTGTTCGAATTCCACCCGGGACGCGAGATTTTTCAGTCGCGAAAGCCTTCCGTCCTGGGTTCTAAACTAGCTGTAGTATTGCCTTCTTTAATACGTACTTAATCGATGCCACCCATGGTCTTCGGCAAATTCCGCAGTTTGAGAATAGCACTTTCTCTCTGTTATGGCGTTAAGGTTATATATGTTGTCTCAGTACATGACAATAATGGTCCATTGCACGATTTAATCTCACAAAATCTGTGGGCTTGTAAAATTTGGCTACCCATTATTATCAGAGCAGTAGCAAACTTCCAATAACGAAACAATTGAAAATATGATTGAAAATTTCAAGATTTCTTGAACTTCACTGCATACACTTCAACCCAAAAAAGGTTACGAGTTTGAACATTTTAATGAGTTATAAAATTAGTACAGAATCTACTGTTTCTTTTGTTTATAGTTTAGTGGAGTAAAACATCACCTCTTCCTAATCGCGTCTTTTATTTAGAAAATTATTTTGTCGAATTAGAAGAGCCGTATTTTTGAATGTTTTGAATTATAAAAAGATAAATAATTTGAAATTAATGTGAACTTTCAAGTTTATAGCCTATGGACCCGATACGAGTATGAGGTCGTTAAGACACGGACTCGTGAACGGAAGGTCTGCGGTTCAAATCCCGCCAGGACCGTACTTCCTGCCTTAGATTTTTTGTACAGTTTTTCCTCAGTCCTCATAACTGGCAAACACCGGGGAGGTACCCTAAACTTAGGCCTATGACGTTTCCTTCCCCAATTAATATATCATTTCATTTCATGTATCATCAGTGTCCACCGTCTGTGATTCCGTTTGCAGCTTAACGGGTGTTAAACACAGTTAAAAATGGCCCCAGAAAAATGCACGCCAATTCCCGTGCTGGTATAAAGTAAATAGTGAGTTGCAGATACATTATTTCACAGTTAAAATGCTTCTTAAATCATTGAGGACGGACCGCCAATAAGCTTCTCACAGAGATGTAAAACAACTGCGCTCTGTAACTAGAATGGGGCACAGTATCGAGCCTTCAGGCAACCGTGCCGCGCGAAGGCGATTGTACGCACAGCACACGTAGTCCTGAGGATTCCGTTGTGTCAAAACATGTCTACAGAGCTTATTAAACACGCTGATTCTCCCTCGAAACTGAAAGGGTTATTGCAACATGTGCCAAGCCTCGGGGATGAAGCCTTGGAAAGAGGGCAGGTGAATTATACACGCTTGACAGCAACAACGAACGCACCCTCTACCACGCGCCTGAATGTTTAGCGATCTCGTGAAACGGTATAAACCAAATTCTGCTAGTGCCAGAGGACTATTTTAGGGTTCATAAGGGATGGGGCCATCGAACATGGAAAAGGCTTGCACTTTTTTCGAAAGTAATGCACTTTCTATTTCGCAAGATACCCTGTAGAGCAAAGACAAGATGTGCTCCTAATAAACCTCCGACATTTGAGTACATATTTTCCACAAAAAACAAGCTTTCGTTTATTCTCTCCAGGAGAATATGAGATGCTAGGAGGAACAGTTTTACAATGAGCCCCCTCAGCACTTTGTTGAGCTGGTTTTAGAGATCTGTGCATTTTGTTTTGGATTGCATGTGTGCGTATACCGAGTACTGCCTGCAAGATTTCTATATTCTTTGTGCTTGAAATGTTTTGTTTAAAGCATTTCCTTCACGAAGAACCAACATACCTGCAGAAATATAATTTTTGTTTGGAGTACCAGCAGAACATTGTGTTCAACTTCAGTTATTTCAAGGCACATAACTGTTTTTGCTTTATAAAAGTGAGGTTTTCCTTTTGGTATTTAAAGCGTAATACACATAACTTAGCTAACACATTTTCAAGTGCCCACTCGCATACATTGCGTGTAAGTGTTGCCAATCTAAGCGATATTCCATTAACATTATATGTCAAACTGTTCAAAAAGCGCAATATGTGGGCGTTGGGGCAAGGGAATCACGAAATAACCGCAAGATATTCTGAAAACAAACTATTAACATAAGATGTATGGAGGGAATGAAAGAAATGATGCTTATGTGTCACGGTGCTGAAATGTTTATACGATACGGAATTTCATTTGGACTTAAGGCACTCAACCATGTCAGGATTACCGTTTGAATTTTATCACATTTAGCAAAGGGCCAATGGGGAATGTTTAGTAAGTAACTTAAGTTATGAGGCTTAAGCATTAATGACATACTTCAAACGGTGATGCGACTGTCTGGACACGTTAAAACACCATCTCAACAGTAACCCCTTCGCTTTGTATCTTTAACCACAGAAAATATCTAAGGAAAGAAGAGTCGGAGTTCAACATTGATATAAGGAAATGTTATATTCACAAGGTGAACGAAGTACCGTTGGCTCCCTCCCAGGTTAGACCCAGGATTAGGTCTGTAACATATAACAGAAGTGAGGCCATGGTGAAGAAAAGCTCACCGCTGGTTTTGCAGCAGTATTTCTGCAAGGTCTGTAGAGCTATAAACGTGGAACACTTGTCTTGAAAATTCAAACTAAATGGTAGCAGCTGATTAGTCAGGGGTCAATCCCATCCTAGTGCCAGACTGTTTAACTATGGTTTTTCGGTTTTCATTCTCTTTGGTGTGTTGTATGCTACGGGGGGTGGCTGTGAAACCACGTTTCTTGGCTTCACCCGTGACTTCATACAAGCTAAGGTATGCTGTACATTTGTGTGTCTTTGCCAAGTAGGTGTTTAGACTTTATTCTATTATGCCTTAGTTTGCTCCACTGTTTGAGCCCACCCCTAGCGCCCTTAAGACAGGTTGGCCTGGTTTTGGCCAGTTATAACTCAGAGTAGGCGACCCCTGTGTGTGACAATGCTAAACTCCTCACTCGCTCTACTTATTCGCGATTGTTAGATACCATATTAAACACGGCTGCACTCTATCTCGGATATTTTAAATACGATCTGATCGAAATAAAATTATTTAGTTTCCATTTCTCAGTGTATTATGGAAGTTACTATTATTATCCGATTAAGTCGTAGTTTCTTCATAAGCAAAACAGCAATACCTGCCTATGGGCGCCGGTGTAGCGCAGTGGGCTCGTACTGAGGGTCCGGGTTTCGATTCCGGCTCTGGGGTGGCGATTTTAAGTCGGCCCTACCCACGCCTTCACCTCTGATTTGCTCATGCGAAGTATCCCTAAGGCCCAATGTGGTTCGGAGTCCACGGTAAAAGCTGTAGGTTCTCTCCTTCCACCGCCATCCTCATTACCACCTTACCATCGGACGCTGGGACCTCCACTTCAGAAATGGGTCATCGCTTGGTGGAATGAGGTAAACCCCGAAGGTCATAGGTCATATATGGGAAACGTTATAGACGAAGACTTCTTGTTGCATTGCCCCTGTGCTCTCCATTGACCACGTGAATTACGGAAACGAGAGTGGGAATAAATGACAGCAGCATAACCACCTCATCCAGTTAGACTAGAGGTGAAGCTATACACGAAATAACTTCACAAATGTTAGGAAAATGTAATACTCTCACCTCTATGGAGTCCAGGCTCGTTTTAGTTTTCATCTCGTAGGTTTCACTACCGTGTCCGCTGACTTGAGATAATACAACGCAGATTAAACTCTCCCCTATTCAGAAAAGAGCATTGTTTCAACAGGGCACACACAAATCATAAGACACGCTCTGTAATCCAAAAGTAACCTCTGGATTCTTCCTAAGGAAGGAAAGTTCAACTGAGATTCGAATCAGATACTTCATATGTTGCAACAAGAAAACTCCCCGACGAAAGGGTGAATGACTAAGCTATTACGTCAACATTTTTTTTGCGAATCTTTTTCCTCCCTTCAAAGAGTTTCCGCTGCCAATTACGCATCGAGAAGAGATGTAACCGTGGGGCAGTTGAGTCTTTTCTCTCCTCCCCCTCTTCAGTGACAGCCAATTACTATTCAGCTCCGGTCATTTAAAGAATAACATGAAAACGTGCACGATGCAAAATTACGAGTCCTACCCCTTCGTATCAAAACATCATTGCAGTGGCGGATTTGTGCATCTATTCTAACCGCCACAATCAAGAAGTGATGGGACCGACACGGTTAGCCGAGATGGTTAAGGCAGAGACTCTTGATCTGGAGCTTAGCGGTTTAAATCCCGTCAGGACGGTCCTCCCTGCCTTGAGGATTTTTCTGTTTTCCTCATTCCTCAAAACTGGCAAATGTCGGGAAGAAACCCTAAACTTAGGCCTGGAACGATTGCTTCCCAAATTTCCTTTTCCAATTATCATCTCATTTCATGTACTATCAGTGTCCATCACCTGTGGTGCCGTATACAGTAAGAAAGAGCGTTGAAAACTACTAAAGAACTGATGGTGCTATTTCATTAATAGCATTTGAGGCTCGGGATGATGAAACATTTATAAAACAGCCAAAACAGGGATATTCTTACTTTTACGTATACAGCTTTAGATTTTAAAAAATATAATGTTTAATTTGAAATATGCTAGAGGTGTTCTCGAATACTTAACGGTAAAACAGATGCAATTCTTACGAGTGTGTATGTTTGCGAGCGTTCGTTGTAGATTTTCACTATGATTTGTAGGAAAACATGAACTTCTTAAATAAATTAAAACCTGCAGGGTGGCCTATTATTAGTGTTTTCTCTGAAATGAGCAAAGCGAATTTTAAAAGTATATGTTTAGTTTTTGGAAGGATATATAAGAAAAATGTTACTGCATCTCCATTTGTTAAATGCTTTGTTCATTACATTTATTATTAATATCTTCATTATCATTAATGAGGATGGGTATTCTACTATAAATATTCCTAACCTCCTTAAGCTAGGCCCAGTGGAAGGCACACAACTCCTCCAAGGGAGGCAAGGTCATAACGTAGTGGTTTGCCATTGAAGTGACATCAGTCATGACCGTTATCACTAGTGTTGCGACATCGGAATCGTTACGTTTGTTTAGAGGCGTCTTGTCGAGAGGGTTACCTGTACCTCAACAGCTTCGAGGATACCTTAGTGAAATGGGACTCGTATCGTACCTTTCCAGTATTTACAACTGGAGCTTCTTTCGCCTGCGTCTCGTAAACCCGCAATCTCAGCATGTATGCTGATAGGCAGCTAATATTTGGACGGTTTTTGTAACGTAGTGTGTCTCGGCTTTAATGACATAACTTTAACTTTTTATAAACAAACAGCTGATGTAACTTTTATAAATATTTTAAATATTTTTAATCATTTTAGTTGCTTCTTCTACGTTTTGTTAGTAAAAACAACTGTTCTTTACCATGTTTTGTCTCGGAACATGATGAAATTCTGGGCAAGAACGGAGAAAATCATTCACACAGCGGCCAATATCGTAACGACAGACACCCCTCGTATCCTTCCACTTCGGAAGTAGCACAGTAGCAAAGAACGCACAAAATGTCCTAGTGAGAAACAGTTCTGCACCGCCGCAGTACATCAACCTGTTCATGAAGTCGGAAAGGCATGCAGTCCGAGGTTGATTCCATACCTCCCCTTTAAGCAAAGGGGCTCACTGAAGTAATAATGACGTTATTCATTTAAATCGACTGGCGGTAAAGGCCGAATAAATATGCAGATCCGTTATAAGCTGAATATTACAGCTACTACATGCAATAATTGTTAGAGCAAAATGTAGTGATTTTAACCGTTACAAAATCAGGCTGTTACGTAACAATGGGTTATATTTACAGGACTTCCTCTATCCGTTATCGTTTATTTGTATGTATCTTCTACAAACCGTTACTGCAAAAACCCATTTTTCTCTGTACGTACTTCATGTTATTCTAGATAAACGTTTGTAGAAAAGATTTCATTATACATTTCGTTGTAGGTACAAGGGGAATAATGGAGATACAGCTCGGGAAACAACTGAATGGTGACAGCAGCTCAAAAACTGACAAAGCATTGAAAAATTGAAACCAATAACAAGGGATATCTCGAACTACAAAAAAGTTATTTCAAATAAAATGTTTGTTTGAGATCCAGATATTTTGTAGCATAAGTTTCTGTCTATCTCTTATGGTTTACACTTTATACAAAATTCTTTCCGGATGCTAATCGCAGAAAATTCAAGATATGCGTTTTATTTGTCATGCAAAAATCTTAAATATGCGGCATTTCCATCAAAATCGTAAAAAGCCATTTTTCAGAAAATCAAAAGTAATGAAAACATTTTTATGTGAAGGTTTCTTTAGCATGGGAGGATTTTCTTGAAAATCTTCGTGTCGCATCTTTGGAAGATACTGAACTTAAACATCAAGTTTGGTATTTATCTGAGATTCTGTTTTTGAGCTATGTTCTTCGCAGTTACGCACGCGCGGACCTTATTCTAAAATTGCGTTTTAGTTCAGAGAGCCTTAAAATATTTACTCATCGAAATTTCTATATCGAATTTTTGGACGGAATGCAATACTTTATCTACTGGGTGTGTGGTTGAGAAAGTAAAAACATGCTCACACAGAAGTCTTATGGGGAGATAGCTTTAGCCTCGGTACTAGGCGCCAACCGACCTACTGGTCGGGTGAAAGATAGTCGCTCTTGAACCAACATGAGCACCAGAAGAGTTATCGAGAGATTGTTCCGGAACGTTCTTTCTCCCCGCCTCCCGAACATTCTGGAAGTCTATGGAAAATTCTAGCGGCTACATAAGCCAGCGTTCTCGAAAGTAGGCATGAATAAGTGAGTTAGCGAATGCGTTTCTTGTAAGGCAAAGTGCTGGTAATTCGGTGTGATCTCCGAGCGAGGTCTGGTGTTCGACTCCCCAACGAGTGAAACGGAATGAAGAGAAGGCTGCTTTGCGAAGATAAGTGGAGTGACAGGGAAAATTGAACTAGATAATCTTAGTAAACTGACAGTGAAACTGGACCAAGTCAAAAAATAGAATAGACTAATACGCTTTGTTTACATATTTTGTTATTTCGCACTGTCATTCACAACCTAAGGCCAATAGACGTTTTAGAATAATTCGTAACAGGCTGTACTGTTGGCTAAGAGCACAAATTTACAATAAGTCGGATACTAAAAATTCCGTAGCTTTTTCACAGCAACTCATACATCCCACGAAGCTAAGCTTCATGATTCTAGGATGGTCAGTACTATTTTAAGAGAAACGTATACAAAGTTTTTTACTTTCGCACAAAATGTATTAGTTCATATTTCCAAGGCAGCTATAAATATATCACGTTTGATTTATTTAATTACTGAAACATACATAGCACAATCCACTTATTTTTATTATTAAATTCTAGCTTCGTTTTCATAGAAATGAACTTCTTTATTTAAAAAATGGTTAATATATAAAAAGTACATACAATAGAAACACGCAGTCCATACAGAATAACACGTACAGTACATAACTATTCGGCAATACGAAAAAAAAATAATAATAAAAAGCTGCTATTCTCCACTTGGTTTTCCGTTGCGAATACCAATTCAATTATTACTACGCCCTGCACACAATGTATAACAACTGCCAAGAGGGAAAAATGCAGGCTTAGCTGAAACGAGCCTGTTCGCTTTCTATACTCTCTCTAAAAGGTCAAACAAGCCACAAAAGCCAGACGTGCACTACAGCCGTCTATCTAAGTTGTCTTTTTTAAATATTAAAATGTATCTTTGTCATATTCTCAGATTGCCACTATATCAAATACGCTGATACGAGGCACCACATCTTGATGTTAATGCAAGAACCAGTATCCCGGTGCGAACAATTCTTGTCGATTTGTATAAAGTTTACAGTGGTTATGACTTCGCGTATTTGATATTGAACAATAGCGTTTAGCAATGCCTTGGATACGGACCAATCACGGTCGTTCTACTTACACTACGTGATCAGAAGTATCCGGACGCCTGGCTGAAAATGACGTACAAGTTCGTGGCGTCCTCCATCGGTAATGCTGGAAGTCAATATAGTGTTGGCCCACACTTAGCCTTGATGACAGCGTTCACTCTCGCAGGCATACTTTCAATCAGGCGCTGGAAGGTTTCTTGGGGAATGGCAGCCCATTCTTCACGGAGAGCGGAACTGAGGAGAGGTAGGTATCGATGTAGGTCGGTGAGGCCTGGATGTTATTGTCGTGTAACCACTCCGCCACAGCCCGTGCAGTATGAACAGGTGCTCGATAGTGTTGAAAGATGCAATCGCCATCCTCGAATTGCTCTTCAACAGTGGGAAGCAAGATGGTGCTTAAAATATCAATGTAGGTCTGCGCTGTAATCGTGCCATGCAAAACAACAAGGGGTGCAAGTCCCTCCAGGAAAAACACGACCACACAATAACACCACCACCTCCGAATTTCACTGTTGGTACTACACACGCTGGCAGATGACGTTCACCGGGCATTCGCCATACCCACACCCTGCGTTCGGATCGCCACATTGTGTACCGTGATTCGTCACTCCACAGAACGTTTTGCCACTGTTCAATCGTGTAATGTTGACGCTCCTTACACCAAGCGAGGCGTTGTTTGGCATTTTCCTGCGTGATGTGTGGCTTATGAGCAGCCGCTCGACCATGGAATCCAAGGTTTCTCACCTCACGCCTAACTGTCATAGTACTTGGAATGGATCCTGATGCAGTTTGGAATTCCTGTGTGATGGTCTGGATAGATGTCTGCCTATTACTCTTTACGACCCTCTTCAAATGTCGGCGGTCTCTGTCAGTCAACAGACGAGGTCGGCCTGTACGCTTTTGTGCTGTACATGTCCCTTCACGTTTCCATTTCACTATCACATCAGAAACAGTGGACCTAGGGATGTTTAGGAGTGTGGAAATCTCGCGTACAGACTTCTGACACAAGTGACACCCAATCACCTGATCACGTTCGAAGTCCATGAGTTCCACGGAGCGTCCCATTCTGCTGTTTCACGATGTCTAATGACTACTGAGGTCGCGGATAATGAGTACCAGGCAGTAGGTGGCAGCACAATGCACCTAAGATGAAAAACGTATGTTTGTGGGGTGTCTGGATACTTTTGATCACATAGTGTAGATTATTAGAGGCTGGCTAAAGATGAAACCATGCTTGCTATTACAATGGGAACAAGTCTTTTTTACGTTTTTCAGTGTGTCGAATTCAATAGATGTGACATAAAAAATTATATTTCATAATATTTTGGTAACATCTTCATACTTTATGAAATCTTCATATTTGTTCATATTTTGTAAGATTTAGGATTTTTTCACTTTTAAAATAATTTCCATTAGCAATGAGCCCGGCATTCCAAATCTTCATACGGCTGTTTTCTGTGTAACACATCTAGAAAATGTAATGGCGTCACGTATGAAATGAAATGCCCTCTTGGAAAATGTTTACTTTCACGAACCGGTGCTTTTAGTGGCATATTATATTAGTAATAAGCAAAGATAAAGCAATCGGTAACCTCTTTTTTTTTTTTTCCTTTTTCTTCAAAGTTTAGGGGTTTTACAAGGATTAAAATCTATAAACGCCACGTAATTTGTTTGTATTTCATTTAATATTTTAACACTAATACTTCTGGAACTAAAATAAGCTAAATGCTCAAATCTATTAGTAGTAGAGTATCTAGCAAGTATATCTATAAATATGTGATTAAATCTCCATAGCTTTAGGCGAAAATGTCACTCATAAGTAGGGCCCGGAATTTTAGGTGGAGTAAACCTTCATTTTAGGTTTCTTATATGCTTAAAATAGATTTTTTTTGAGGTTTTTATTGATTAAAATAGTTGTTTTAATGTTTTGCTTCGTGGATCAACACAGGTATAAATAATTTTGGTTTTCTGGTACTTAGTTGTAAGAAATTATATTTTTGGCATTGCAGTAGATACATACATTCTCAAATTTTCTGGCGTAAACGATTTCCTGTTATCAGTAACACGTTCTTGTATGAAGAAAAGCTTCTTTCAACGAAACATGACGTCATTGGAGCGTTGAACATAGATGCCAGTGCAGCAGGTTCTAGGGGTAGTTCTACTGTATACTTTTCTCCCTGCAATACTGAATAGATAATTTTCATATCTTCAAAAGCAGGATTTCGTTGAAGAATCTTCTGCAACTTCGAAGAACATGCAACTCCCACTGGTCCAGATATTTCTTTACTGGAAACATTGCCAATGATATCTAGAACATCTTTCAGTGGCAAAGTTGTACTTTCCAACCGGAGAGTAGCTTCTGGTATAAAACAAAAATGTGTCTTAATGTATGCAAGGGAAGTGGCAAGAGTGGGGCACTCGAGTGATTTCTTAGCCTTGGTAATGCAGGAAGATTCTGTTTCATTTAATTCGTGCGGGCCCGTAGCTTCGGCGCTCCACCAAGCTGAGGGTCGCGGGTTCGAGTCCCGCCATGGGCATGGGCGTTTATGTGTGTGTAATTGCAGTAATAGGCGGTAAAGTAAACAATAAAACACAATAAGCATAAACTGTGTAAACAAGCGAGCTTAAGAAGAAAAACAAAAAAACACTCGGTAATATGGTGATATTTGCCGGCCCTCGTATCCGCGGTCGCTGGAGTGTGTAGCTTCGGCGCTCCGCCAAGCTGAGGGTGCGGGTTCAAGTCCCGCCATGGTCATGGGTGCTTGTGTTTGTGCGTGTGTGTGTAATTGCGGTAATAAGCGGTAATGACAAGCAGTAAAAGCACAGTTCAAAAGAAACAAAAAAATTCATTGACGACATTTTTAACGTCTTTTAAGTGCTCGGCATAGTAAATGACAGCAGACAGCCAAGTCCTGACCTTCTATCAGCTGCATCCAGGTGTCACCACGTCACATGTGCTACGTTTAACTGTAGTAACTTGAACTATCTACTGGCTATAAGTGGTGGAAATAATTTTACAATAAGTTTCAATCCGAAAATAACATTCTTCGTTTCGAAAAAGGAAAAACAACTATTTAGGTTATTTTAGGTGTCAACCCCTCATTTAGGTTATTTTAGGTGTCAGCCCCTCATTTAGGCTTTTTAGGTGTAATGAAATTCGCATTTTCTGCTCCAGGAGGTGTGAAACGAGTATATATCTTGAAATGTGTTAATTAAATAGCGAGGAAAAGTATAGGATAAAACCTAAGTCTCCGGACCCTACTCATAAGCCACCTAAAGTGATGTATATGAGAATCATTTAACAATGTGAATGAAAATCATTTAACAATGTGAAAAAGTAGATATCGGAGCCATATTCAAAGATAGAAAAAACTTAAAACGCCGAGATTGGTTTACACTTTCACTGCACTTGGTATGCGGTAGGTTAACATAATGAAATATGTTGCATTCACATGACTTTCTTCACTCTTTATCGTTTATTAATGGGTACACAAACTGTTCTTACGGGCACTTTTCTATCTACTTCATTTTAATTGAGATAAACCTTTGCAGACATAGCTACATTACACATTTCGTTTTAGACACAAAGGGAAAAGCGAAAGCCAATGTCCATAATCTTTCCATCCAATCGCGAGAAAAACTGAATGTCGACAGATATTTTAATCAGAATCGTTAGTCATTTTTGAGATCATAAAAAGTGTCGCAAAATGTTCCACGTAAAGAATAGTTTGGGGTGGGGAATTTTCTTGAAAATCTTTGTGTCACATCTTTGGAAGATACTGAATTTAAAATAACAAGTTTGGTATTTATCTGACTTTTCCTTTTTGAGTTGTGCTCTTCATACATACAAACACAAACACACACACACACACACGCGCGCGCGCGCTCGCATGGACGTTTTACTAAAAATGTTTTTTTTTTAATTCAGGGTGTCTCAAAACATGGCACCGGGGAAATCTAGATACCGAAATTTTGGGTGGAATGCAATATCTCCTCTACCTACTATGTACATTGTCCAGAAAGTAAAAAAAACATGTTTTGTTTGTTTAAAATTGAGCAAAATTTGAGGCATAATAATTCTTCTTTCTAGAAGAAAGCAACAGACTGGTTTTAATTCAACGGTGTTAATGCAAAGAATTGATAACTGTTTGTCAGAGCAAATCCAGGGGATTGCAAAATACATAAGTGGGAATCTTAACAGAGAGATACCATCCTTACATAAGCTATATGCTTTGAATCAGTGTCAACATTATTCTAGCTTCATTTAGAGTCGACTCCAGGCTTAACGTTGCACGTCTTCTGCAGAAGATCGTCTGTTTGCACTAGGGCCGCCCGTGATCGTATGCATGCAACATGCCAAATACGGCTGTCAAAATGTGGTCTGTAAACCTCCTTTGATATAAATTCATCAAAGGCATAATTAAAGTGAAAGTACTGACGCAGCAGCAGAACTGGCCAATGAAAAGCGAGTGGCCAGACTAATTAATATATCTATAAAATCAACTGGAGTTGGTCGTGCACTCGACTGTCAGGGGACGAAAAAAGAGAGACAGAAAGGGTTCTGATGATGGAGCTGTGTCCCGCGTTCTCAACTTTGAAGGACGGCACTTCTCCCACTTCAGGTTTTACGTGGTCGCCTTACATAGAATGCTCATGTATATATCATTTCATCTTTAAGCATGTCTGTATAGTCTTTTAGTTTCCTTCAGTGTCATTATTTCGTGATTTATGTATATGGATTCATGAAAAATCACATAATTGACCCTGCTTTTTTTATAATTGGTGGTATAACGTTTAAACTTAAAAAAATGCATACATTTTATCATTTGGGGCATTCAAATGATAGTTATTACCAACCACGCCATGCTTAAATACATATTTTCCTGCAATCCCCCCCTTTTTCAGCGTTTTGTCACTCTGAAAATGTTTAAGGTGGAGCTTTTTACTTATGCATTTCAACTATTGTAGCTTCTAAGCGTAGTGTGTGTGGAATATTCATATTATTGTTTTCTTAAAACGAACTTCTTTTTAAAAAAAGAAAAGAATTTGGGCAGTTAAAATTGTTGCCATTTTTGAAGTGTGTGACAGTGAAAAAGGTTCTTAAAGCAATTCAAGCTCAAAATACAATATTTTATATCAATTTATTAACTATAAAGAAGGTTTGGTGCATTTGTTAGTACATCGGTGCAACATTTCATGGGAGACCATAATTGTATGGTAGAAGTTTGAACTCAACAAAAACATTGCTTTGTGTTTATGAACTTGAGCCAGAGAGCATGTATACTGTAGATTTTCGAAGTAATTCCAAGAAAACATGGGTTAGAGATTACATTAAGAAAAATATCACCTTTAAAATGTTTAAATCTTTGTAAATATTCTTCACATTATTTCACTAGATAAGTGGATCAGGCATAGAATTAGGCATTTTAGGCTGTTCTATCTACATTAATTTATTTGCATGCTCTTATCTGATATTGTTGAAGGAAAGCCTGATTGTGGTTATACAGAAAATTAGGAAATTTGAACGTTTCGACACTTGGTTTTGTATCTAAATGGGTGGGTAGGTTCATAGATTCCTTATCTAGATAAAAATAAAATTTGTCAAACGTTTTTCAGATAGGGTAATACACAATAAAATTAATATTAAGCTAGAAACTCAGTGAAATTGTTTCTCTGTTTAACAAGCCACATAATTGTGCATCACCTGAATTTCACTCAAATGCAAATAGTTTGCGGGGTACAGGTGTGTAGAGCAAACAAGACGATGGCCTCAGAATACAGTAAATGGGTAGAACAGGGAAAACTTCGTGCAGTTTTGCGGACTCGCCCCTTGCGGCCTGCACTGCGATCTGTCTACGTGGTATACGTCTCAAGGGTGGGGAAGGGGATTCAATTACTTCCACAAGGCAGGCCGGGGAGGAAGGGGAAACCTTAATCCTCGTAGCTACGCCAACTGTGCAAACAATGTACGCAAAATGTTATCATCGAAAATCAAGTTCTACTTTCTCAGGCTTTGTGTGCGTTCTGGCACTCCTTCAAGATTAATGTCTGGATGCAAATCGTGAAACAACATCAGTTCCATTTGTGAACTGATTACTTCACTCAACTGTTGTTCTAACGAGCACTTAACAACTATCAGCAAATTCGCTGGGTTAGGCATAAACAGGACATTTCATTACTAGCGACCAATCGTGGAGAGCTGAATTCATTTACGACACTGGACCATCTTACTGAGAAATTGCTGCACTATATTATCATAGAAATGTATTGCTCAGAGTGAGAGGGAGACATAGGCTGATACATGGACCAACACTACTGAAGCTTCAAACTTGTAGATCGTTTCGCATTACAGCGAATGCAAAAATGATATATCATTTCCAATAAGTTTCTCTGACCTTTTCCACTGAACTCCCACGAAATTCATAACTTTATTTCTGTGATAAATGTTTAGACTCGGGCACTTTTTGCTTTACAGTGCCCACAGTGGTACACTTTTGATTTCATATGCTCAATCAGTTCTGGCACCGGATTCAAGAAAATGGACACTTGGAGGCTTTCATTAAACTGGTTGATGCCAGTGATCTGAAAGATAATTCACGAAATCTGACTCTAAATCCCTTGCAAAGGCTATTACTCCCGGTTTGTTTGCGGTGTGACATGAATTCTTCAGCCAATTGGTAAGCTAGTTTTAAAAATCCCGTTTCAGATAATGCTCTTTGTGATCATCTAGTTCTGTAATACCTTTGACTATAAGCAATTGACACTTATATGATATTTGTTTTATGGAATCAGCCCTTGGGCATACTTCGCTCACGAATAGTTCCGCTGAGAACACTTTATCTACACTAAGTTTCAGTTAATACGTTTTCCTTTAACTTCGGTCCATTTCCGAGACCTGAAACAGAAAATAATGATCAGGTCTTATAAGAGGCTAAGGTCCTGACCGGGATACTTTAGTTTATGCGTCGTCTCTCATCATGTATAGGTTTAATGGACTAGTAACTACCACAACACCATCTTTCATGTATGCTAAATATAGTCCTATGCTGACTTAATTCAGAGGATGATTGAAATGACAGCTATGTCGTAAACACATGCGTGCTATGATAAGATGCTCTGGACAGAAAAGAACCATTCAACAGTGGCTTCCTTCTTAATTAATCGCGTAGTGTGCAAAGCACATACAAACGTCAGTTTTGTGTCTTTATCTGTTTGTGATATCATAAATGAGCTAATGTCCGGGACTACCATTATTTCCTCCATATATCACTTTGAATTAACTGAGGGTTATTGATAAAATGTGGCTATGATAGAGGTGTTTACGTTGGTTCTGACAAAATATAGTCCCGGCCTCTATCAGTGAGACAATCTCTGTTTTTCAAACATGATTCTAGCCACTGGATTGGCAGGGTACTTTTCCTTCCCCTAAGTATGGCCGAACTGCCGAAGGACATTACAACTTAAAGCAAAACTCTTACTAGAGGTGGTATCCTAACCACCCCTCCATTTCTCATAGATTATAAGCATCCTTCATTGGTTAGTTTGTATGTACCTGTATTGTTTTTCAGGCCAGTCACATAGAGAACTGATACTGGCTGGGTGGAGTCAAAAGTTGGTTACCTGAGGGTGGAAACCTTACGGAGGGGACTGGGTCACTTTTTATGCACGGCGGTGTGCATTAATATTCGCACACTTCGGTGAGACTCATTTATTAGTTAACTTTGAAACTGTGGTTCTCAGTTAAAAGAAAATATATGGGTTTTTACTCTCTAATACTGCCGGAAACCTCCATGAAGCAAATATGCAATTTTATCTCCCTGATGTGCGAGGGGTCCCGTATTCGATCCCCAGCTAGGGTACGACATTTTTTCCTATCCCCCACCGGGTCTGAAGTATGAATGACAGTGTGGATGTGTAATCTAATGTATAAAAGCCAAAGAAAAACAGGAAATCCAATAAGCAATGTATACGAGTTACACCATTGCCGATAGACAATATGTTCCAAAGGTAAAAGGCCGCCGATGACCATTGCAGTTAAAGGCGGGGTATAAATGGAACAATTAAAAAAAACTTATCTCAAGATATGAAAACTGGTAGCCTAGGCCAATGGATTAACGTCTATACTCATCTCTGAACGCTCCAATATAGCTATAATAGTGCTAAACGTCCGTTCTTACTCCATACAGCACCACGGGCTGTGGACACTGATGATTCATGAAATGAAATGATAATTGGGAAGCAAACGTTCCAGGCATAAGTTTAGGGTACCTCCTACTTTGCCCGTTAAGAAGCCTGAGGAAAATCTGGAAAACACCCAGCCAGGGAAGACGATCCTGACGAGCTTTAAACCACAGACCTACCGTTCACAAGTCCGCCTCTTAACGACCTCGGCTATTCGTGTGGGTGTTCAAATGCTACAGTATAAATCAAACATCAATGCCATCAAATATTCTAAGGGTTCTGCGGGACGTAATAACCTGAAGAAAGCATTTTATGAAGAGCTGCATACCGTATTGGTGTAAGTCCATATTTTCTCATGTTGAGAAATACGTTTTGTTAGACATTGTATGAAAAATCAATCAAGCTTTATACAAAATTACAGTAATATTTATTCTCCCATGGAATAATACTGTGAGCAAAACTGTTTCCGCTTCATTAACATAATAACAGTCTTCAGATTTACTCGGCATTTACCGACAGTCGGTTTAAATGAATTACGTCATTATTACTTCAGCGAGACTCGTCTCAAAGGGGAGGTTGAACCTCGGACTGCATGTGTTTCCGGCGGTGCAGAACTATTTTTCACTAAGACTTTTATTTCAGTTATCTATCAGCATACATGCTGAGACGCAAGCGAAAGAAGTTCCAAATGCAAATACTGGAAAGGTACGATACAAGTCCCATTTCACTAAGGTGACCTCGAAACCGTTGACATCTACCCCTTCCACTCATTTTTCGCTAGTCCTCTGCCAGAGACTCTGGTGATATACTCGCTGCGAAGTTTTGACATGTGCAGGCAATCGATTGGCGGCAACGGCAGAATAAACCTGAAGATCCGATAAGACTTTTGGGGCACGATTCTTCCCCAGTAAGCTCGTTTTAAAATGATGGCACCGACGCAGAAACCTCGGAGACGCTTGCAGAGATATTGGCATACGAGGATTTTCCCAGAAGTAGCCAACCTAACAAAGAAAATACAAAACTTTGGGGAAAAAACATCTTCATTTCTCTACATAGTCTCCTTTTAGCTCGATACACTTTTCCCAGCGGTGCCCAATAGTTTCGATACCCTGTTTATAGTGAGAACCATCGAGTTCTGCAAAATAGCCATCAACTGCAAACTCCACCTCTTCATTGTTCGCAAATCTTTTACCACCAAGTCATTTCTTCAACTTTGGAAACAGAAAATAATCAGAGGGGGCTACGTTTGGCGAATAGGGTGCATGATGAAGCATTTCGAAGTTTAACTCATTGATTTTGGCCTTGGCAATAATGTATGTGTGAACTGGTGCATTGTCTTGATGAAACAAAAGTTTTTTTCGCACTAAATGCAGCCGTTTTTGCTCGTCATCATCATTCAAACGCTGCAATAAGTTTGCATAATACTCGCCATTGATTGCTTTTCCTTTTTGAAGATAATCAATGAATACTATCCCACGCGTATCCCTAAAAAACTGACGCCATGACCTTGCCTGTAGATGGAACTGTCTTCCCCTTCTTTGGAGCCTACACTCCCCTTTCAGTACACTGTTTTGACTGTTCCTTCGTCCCAAGTGTGAAGTGATGGATCCATGTTTCATCCATGGTTATGAATCGACACAAAAACTCGGTTTTATTGCAGCGAAACATCGCCAAACACTCGACTGAAACATCTTCACGATGCTGCTTTTGTTCCATTGTGAGTAAACGCGGCACCCATCTTGCACATAGCTTTCTCATGTCTAAATTTTCAGTTAGTGTGCGATGTACAGCACTTTTTGAAATGGCTATGATGTCTGCTAGCTCGCGCACTTTCAGTCGACGGTCATCCATTACCATTTTGTGGATTTTCTTCACAATTTCTGCCGTGGTCACCTCATTCAGTCGACCACTGCGATGTTCGTCTTGGCAGCTCGTACGGCCTCGCTTAAACTCTGCCATCCAATATTTTGCTGTTGTAAACGAAGGAGCAGACTCCCCCAGAGTAGAATCAAGCTCAGCTTTGATATTAGTTGGACTAAGACATTTGAAATGCAAGTATTGTATCACATAACGATGGCCAGTTTTATCCGTGTTTATAAATTCGCTGAGAGAGTTCACTATTAATGGCTGCCCAATCAACGTAGCATCGTCAAACTTCAAACTTACGCTTTATAAGGGTGGTATTTTCTATCATAGTCATTTGTTTGAAATAACCGCTATACATACGTCAGGTCGGGTACTTCTGGGACTGCCCTCGTATAAAGGTCCTTGTAGTGGTCGTGCTTTGAAATACTCTCTTGGTGCTCGAGTCGCATATTGTACCATCTAAACCGAAAATATGAACTCGCTTGTATTCCAGTTTCGGTGCTAATCTGTCCTTTTGGAAAACCGTAAAGCAACTTCTCCTCTTAGCACTATTTTCTACCGCATATGGGTGTAAGCATGTGGGATTCTAATGAATCAACTATACAAGCAAATCCGCCCGGTTCTCGAAATTCGCTCTCTTCAGTGGCGTTCGCTCACTTGAAGGGCAGCAGGTCCCCTCAAAGCGACGTATAGCCTCAGAGGTTTAAAAGCACTGCAACAGCTTGATTTATACTATAAGTTGTGAAGGTGTTTTCTTTTGTTTTTCAAAATAACATGATTTAATTTGCTCTGTGTTCCTCTGGAGTGGATTATAGTGACGTTTTAAGATCATTTTAGCATTTAAAGTACTCAGTACTGAATTTTTGACAAAATTCCGGGAAACAGCAAGTTTTAAAAATATTAATGGAAAATCCTCAGATATTTTAGAACCAGCATCCAATTGGAACTTTCCTGTTCCGCCATTTAAATGCCCAACGCAAAGTTTAAATGGAGCTGCCCGAGGGTGTGCAAATAGCGAGTGAAATTTTAAAACTTCATTTTCTCGTAATCTTGCTTTCTTACGTTCCAACCACTTTAAGAAGCTTTCTTTCACATTTTCATTGCACATTCTTTGTAGGTGGATGTAAAGAGCTAAACAGCCTTTCCCTGATATCAAGTATAACTTTCGATTTACGATTGATTTTTAGAATATTAAAAGTTTTAAACACGCTATTATACAATTGCAGGGAAAAAATACACAATTTAATGTTTGATTGTAAAGAGGTAGATATAGTCTAAGAATAATATTCAAAATTATAAATTTCAATTTTCATCATCATTGACTAATATTTCCTAGGGAAGAAAAGCGCCTCCTTTGAAAAGGCTAAGGCTGAAAGTATGACGTCATACCTAACCACTGAAGGTGATAGCTTAGTGAGACAAAATTGTGTAAGCAAATGCTCAGATAAATACGTTTATAACGCAATGATACTCTTCCTGTGAATCAAGAAGCACCCACTTCCGAAGAATATAACCATAAATCTCCACATTCTCGTCATCAGAGTAGAAATTAGTGCCCTTTTTGCACTCACTTTGTCGTTAACTCACTTTTACAGCTACGTATAAACGTTAAAGATACAGATGGAAATGCAAATAAAAGATCAAAGTGAAGCCACCATGGGTAAAGAGATTGCTCGCTGCGGCTCTCTCCAGGTTTAACCACATTCCTCTGTATGCCTCCACCGATGCATAATGCATGCATAATGTTCTGACGTAAGAAAATAGCCAAGAGGCTCGAACTAACGAACTCTTGCAAGACCAGCATCAAAGCGTTTCTACGTCTAGTTCTAAAACTACAAAACTTGTTTCCTTCAAGATTGTTACTGTATGTTTATTCTGCATCTTTTTCCAGAACATTGAATATATGAGGTCTTAACTTCTGGAGAAGAAAGACATAACTACACATACTACAGCAAATCTGTAACTGAAAAGTTTTCGTTTTGGGATGAAAAATTGATACGGAATATAATGGACCATCCTGAAGACACGAGTAACCGAGGTCGTTAAGGTACAGACTCGTAAAGGGAAGGCCTGCGGTTTAAATGCCCTCAGGAGTATTTACCCTGAAGTTTTTCAGGTTTTTCAAATGGAGGTACACCAAACTTGGTCCTGGAACGCTTCCTTCTCAAGTTTCCTTTCCCAATTACCATTTCATTTCATGAATCACCAGTCACCGCCTGTGGTGACGTATGTAGTAAGAGTGGGCGTTAAACACTATTCAAAAGAAAGTATGTGGATATGATACCTTTTCACGCACAAATAGGAGTCGACTGTTACGAAACTTGTTATATAACTTACCTTACGTCTCGCTTAGAAAATAGGCTATATGTAATTTTAGTTTCTTTGTCCAAAGGGATACAGGGCCGGGTTTCTACTGGGGCGCAGATCGGAATATATTATTACAAGTTTTTTTTTTCCTAAAGAAATAGTACATAACAAAACGTTATAGTCATAATCAGACATAGAAATTTCTAAGCAGCCAGGAAAATAGCCATTTCTAAAGCCAGGAAAGAACTGCCACTGGACTAAAGACAAGGGCGTCGTAGATAACAAACCACCCCCATTCCTCGTACATTATTTTGGCGTTTGCAGACAGCACTCGAACCGATATATACCTGTCTGTCACTGACTTTTGACATTCTTTGTAGGCAAAGTTCTGGGTACAGATAACCTGACGCCAACTGCATACGAATTCCCTAGCTTGGTCATAATGTTTCTGGCGAATTTTGTTTACACAATTTCGATAGGTTGAATATCTACGAAGTTATGCAAATTGTTGTACTATTCGTGTACTAAACTGGTACTAAGAGGGAAGTTCCGATTGTACAAAAAGCATATGGAATGGACACACGTTTGTCTACTGTTATACCTTTCACCCATGTTTTAATTCGTATTAACACCCGGAAAGTCTAGCTTTGTCACCGGATTTAAAACTTAAGTAACGCAGGCAGGAAGCGATATAAGAGGGGTGAAAGCAATAAGAGAGGAGAGGGGAGAGAGCAGTAAAGTGGAAGAGAGAAAAGAAAAATCTCCTCAAAGAACGCAACAACGCGAGCAGAGCTGCGAGTCATACTAGTAAACCCCCCCTCAAACAACACTATGCTACATATTTACGATACTTTAGATACAGGAGGCTTAACTTTCTGAATTGTATACAAAAGTGAGAAACGCTAGCATGTTTTTGACCTACACACAGTGCAAAACATGATTATTACAGTCTGTAGCAACAAGCTACAGCAAACTGCAGCACTTAAAATTATTTGGTATGCGATATTTCAAAATGCGTTGATTAGCTGGGAAATGGGGAACATTACGATGGAAAGCTAACATTTCAAATGTAAAACTCTTGGAACCTAGGAGTCGAACCTCTCCTAAGGATAATACGCTTTAAGTAACAGATGAAAACACTTTTGGTGCCAGATCAGGGCTGTAGGGTGGGTGTTGAAATTGTTCTCAACCAAATGAACACCTAACACCTCACTGAGTATTCACCTTATATCTTGACTTGACACCAGGTGCTTTACATTGGTTTATTCATTCGTAGTTCCTTGGCGGAAAGCATTTCGATGAAGATGAACTCAAAGGGGAAGTGTATGAATCGTTTTTATCACAGTTGACATCAGTCTTGCATGAATGGACAAAAGAAATCGGTGCCCTGTAAACACAAAACCTAAATAATGGTGTAACTTACAGGGTAGTGATTTAAGGTACGCAAAATACGTTGAAATGGTGGAATTAAAAAGTAAATAAGAAATGATCCCTTGGCTCCACGAGCTTTAAGGCGTTCCTTGGATATACTGAATTCTGATTAACAAAATGGCATAACCAAATAAATACACAAGAGCAGTTGGCACGCAGCCTCGTCGCTGCTTGTATTTGTTTTGCATTTGCTGACATGTATTCCTGATTTTTGAAATTGTTCTTCACGAGTTATACGAGGATCAGGGAAAAATAAAGCAATTGCTTGAGCATAAGCAAACAGTTTCTCAGCTATGTGATGTTGACAACATTTTGTCTGAAGCTTGTGAATTATTTGCACGTTTGAATACAACTTTAAGAGTAATTGAAAAATAATGCATTTAGTTCCTGGATGAAAGCAGTTTATGTGCAAACAATTAGACAAATTATTACATTATTAACTTAAGGGAAGCTTAAAAGCCCTATCCTGCTAATATTAAATTTGCGAACTTCATAACCTCAGAAACTATTTAACATATCAGACTGAAAATCTTACAGGATGTAGATGTTTGCCTTCAAGTTTACTTTTATGCAACAGTGCGGTTGATTAAGAAAGATAGGAGTTTTTTTTAATTTATTATACATTTTTTATTCACATTTATCAGCGACATAGCACCACAGGCGGTGGACACTGGTCATATACGCAATGAAATGATAATTGGGAAAGAAGGTTTGGGCAGGAAACGTTCTAGGCCTATTTTTGGGTACCACCCAGGCATTTGCCAGCTATGAGGATGGATAAAAACTCAGCCTGTGAGGACAGTCCTGGCTGGATTTCAACCGCGGACCTCTCGTTCAATAGTCCGTGCCTTAACGACCTAGACTACCCTTATCAGTAAAAAATATAACTAACCAACTTATTAACACCAAAGTAGATCGGTAGCAGAACTGAGGAGTTGCTATTATCGTGTGTAAATTTCATTTGTGAATCTTCAATAGTTCCTGAGAAAATGGGTCATATATCTCAGAAAATCTCATACAGAGAAAAACCTGTTCAAAGTAAAAATGGAGAAAAAACGCATTACTTTGATATATGCACGCTGCCATACTTATAAGTGGTACCAATTTATTGAATAAACTTTCCTGTAAAAGATAAGCTGAACTGTACCTCTCCATTTCAAAGAATGGCATTTGGTCTCACCTTAACTGAATGAACTTTGGCTACAATTTAAGGTCGTTCTACGTCCTTGTTACACGGAACCCTTTCCACATACAGGTATTCAGGATTTAAATCAACTGGAACGCTTCACATGTGTAACAGTGCGACGCTGCATTGTCATTTAACCTAAGAGAACGAAGCTTGATTTAACTAGAAATACACGCAATAAGGTGACGTAGGTCTGACTCACTAACACTACAAACTTCTACCATCTGTTTGAGCACCTGCCCTGGAAGAAGTAGCACATCTTTGTGGGCGCTGCACTTTTGCTCTAAAATTCCATTCTTACTTCATAAAGCATGTTGAGTGCGAACAACGTTAGTAAGTTGTACGCCAGGATGAGACATTCTGTTTGCCCCGAGCTACACAAAGGGAACACGCTTCATCCCCCTTACCTCCCGTACTTTCCAAAACTATATATCATCTGCGGATTGTTGTTGATATAATTTAGTAGCTGTGCTGACAAATCCCTGGAGAGAAAGGCGAGAACTATAGCCATGGAACAGATTGTCTACAAACTGAGTTCAAATGCGTAACAGGAATAACGTGCGTGCTTGGGTTCTTGCAGAAGCTTTCCCTGCAACTTTCACTCCGTCATGTTACTGGCTCTAGGCCTCGCCTAAGGTAAATCAAGTATTGCATTCCAACTAAACTGCACTCTCACATGTTTCGTAGTAAATTGAAAATGTTACTTTATTGTATGCTCCAAATTACGATGTAATTGTTTTTATTCAAACCTCATTCCAACAGTTGACGTATTCTTCGTTATATTAAAGGTGAAGAAGTTGTTGTTGCTGCTACGTATGGAAAGTCAGTTTGAAGATGATGTATTATATTTCAACTGTTGGGGAGCCGAACTTGTAGTAGTTGCAACCGCACGTATAGTAAACAGTTTCGGTAGCCTTCGCCCCAAATGTACTTTCAGGTGGTCTTTGCCCCAAGTTTAAAAAAATATTAACTTTGTAATTTGACTGTTTCTTTAAATATTATATTTATGTTTGCCTCGGCTGCGTCAATATTATTGTTAGAGACACGTTTCTCTTAGCAGGGTTGTGATGCGACAACAATGTAGGCTTACACAGATTATAATTTTACTTCACTCCTTTTATTAATGCTTGATACGATTTAAATAACACTTCACTGATATATATATATATATATATATATATATATATATATATAGAGAGAGAGAGAGAGAGAGAGAGAGAGAGAGCTGTGACATGTTTTATTAAATACTTGCAATTTTTAATACGTAAAACTATTTTCGTCTCACACGAATACGTATTAAATTTTTTTAGGACGTGTCTCGCGTCTGCCTACAACCAACGCGTCCAGTTATGAGCACTGTCTACAAGCAACTAACTTCTAGATTTGTAAATTTTGCTATATGTCAGTTTCTGATTGGCTAATCCTAGTCCGATAGAATACCTTTATTTAACTAAAGCTTTTTCTGGTTGTTGATTGCCTATTTTTATACTGTCACTAAAATTACATTATTGCTTCCAAGAATCAGAAGTAGTATTGTTAAACTCTCAAACTCATTATTGCCTCAAGGTTACCTCATTGTTAGCAACGTTTAACCTATTATTCTCACAGCTCCTACATTATTAAACTACGTAATATATTCACATAATATTATTACACATTGATACAATAATACAACCTATACAATGATTGTAATATACACTTTTTATATATTGTTACATACACATATTGCTTTAAGGCGGCCTGTTATTATATTTTTTGTTATTATATAATTTGATTGAAATCATTTAAGTGTTAAAAATACTGCCTCAAAGGATAAATGTCAGTTAAAAACTTTCTTCAGCAATGGAAAAGAAGAAGAAAACCGAACAAGCTTAAAAACAAATCAGAATTAATCTCTAGGGTAAATCGGATTTATCAGTGAATTATTTGTCCTGTTTTTGAAGGACCTAAATGTCCATTCCTTTGAGGTTCATGGTTAAACTCCTGAGTAAGCGCACTGCCTAACTGAAACTATTTCTATGCAGTCTTAATGACGTCAGTGAAAAAATTAAGTTTTTATACGAATGACCGTAGAAGCGTTATAAAATGATATAACGGTTAGTTTTTTTCTTTATTTATGCTTTAGTATTCAGTATTTTAAGGTGACGCGTGGTTTATGTGCCTAAAAGTTACTGCCTTGACACCAATGCTGTACAGCATCAGCAAGGCGGTTGATGAACACAGCCCTCCACCCTTTTGGTAGTGTTTGACACTGATGATACCTACATGAAATGAAAGGATAATTTGGGAAGGAAACATTACAGACCTAAGTTTAGGGTATTTTCCAGTTATGAGAACGCGAAAAAACCCTTAAAAACTCAGTCAAGGACAACAGTCATGACAAAATTTGAACCGCAGACCTCCCACTCAGAGTCCGTGCCTTAACGACGCGTGGGTGAACATAACCCTATAATATATATAATTTTGTTTTTAACGCCCTGCTGCTGTTTATTATTTGAAACGCTAATATGTACACGTCTTTGTACAAAAAGTAAACAAGATATCGTCCTTTATGGAATATTTTGGGTAGCATTTCAAACTTGAAGTGATAGTCTGAAATTCTGCTAGTGCTTGTAAGAATTTGAATATCTGGGAGTGAAAACTGCAAAAATAAGACTCTTGGGAATTGTAGTATTCAGTGAATCCATCCACATGATTAAGTCCCCAACAAATAATTGCTGCATTTCTCCAAAGCAGTTTCATTAAGTCCTCAAGGAAACAATCCTTCGCTTCTTCTGGATCTGCAATGCTATCCCAGAGCATATCCGGTCTGGATTAAAACATGCAAGTGTAATCGTTTCATTCTCTGTGCAAGTAATCCTTGCCCTTCGCAGCATCCACCTGTGGCAACTTGATAAAACAGCTGCAGTCAACGGAAGTTTCTTCAGTAAAGCACTGCACTGCTAAGAATACATAGATTTTTCTGAACTTTAACCGCAAGTGCTCGTCTCACTTTGTGTACACTGTGAACATTCAGTCACAAACTACAAGGAAGACGGAGCAATCCGAATCAATAGTCACATGTTTGAAAGCTAGTCCTTGAAACTCCATAATTTTAACATGACATTGTGAGAAACAGTTGAATGCCGACAGCAAATGACCTAGTATTGAACAGTTCAACCCAATAACAGATACCTCGGAAATGGTCCCGAGGTCGCGGGTTCAAACCGACGGAGGCCGATGTATTTTTTCGGGATAAAAATTCTTAGCATGGCTTCCTTCGTAAGGGAAGTAAAGCCGATGGTCCCGTGTCGCAGATTTACGGCACGTAAAAGAATCTCAAGCCTGATAAAGAGGCCTCTCGGCAAAATTACCAGCCTTTCGCGCCGAATATAGAATGGGACGCTAAGGACCACAGCAGTTAAAGAGCGTCCATAAATTAAAAAAAAAACCTCAAAACTTGGAAATGGCTGATGCAGCAGAAAAACTTATTTGAAATAAATTATGTATTTTAAAGAGGTCTTAAATTTTTTGTGTAGTACCATTTTGTCTATTTCTTATGGTTTACCTGTATTGCACCCAAAAATTCGATGTCGAGATTTCAGTGGAAATATATGTATTGAGGCCCCTGAACCCAAAAAAAGGAATTTTTAGAAAAAGGTCTGTGTGGGGGGGGGTCAGCATAACTCAAAAACGAAAAGTTGGATAAATACGATACTTTGTATTTAATTTCAGTACCTTCTAAAGATGCGACACGAAGATTTTCAAGAAACCGTACCCCCAAACTACCTTTACATGGAACATTTTTCCAAATTTTTTATTTTAAAAAAATGTATATAAGACATTTACATGCCAAATACAATATATATCTTGAATTTTCTGGGAATAGCCGGTGAATTCCTCGTACTACACAAAAATGTAGATTTCTAAGACACCATTTATTATAAATAACTTTTTTGTGGCATAAGCCATTTCCGAGATATTCTTTATTAATGGTTCAAATTGTTCATTACTTGGACTTCTTTTTAAACTTGTCAACATTCGATTGTTTCTCACGATTGCATGGAAACTGTATGGGATTTTAAGGTCTGCTTATAGGGTCCACTTCTTAAACATCTGGCTACCGATGTTCCCTTTGTATCTACAACGAAATGTGTAACGCAACTATTTCTGCAAAGGATTATTTGAGTAAAATGAAGTAGATAGAAAAATAAAACTTAGTAAGAATAGCTTTATACCACTAGTAAGCGATAGAGGTTACAGAAAGACATGTGAATGTATCACAGACACAAACACACACACACTTGCCCTCAAAACATGTATTTCCGAATGCCATACTTCTACTTAATGTATGTATGTAGCAGAGAATGTAACAATTCGCCATTAAAATGTATTTATTGCATAAAAGTTATATTTATTTCTTTTGACTCTCAGCACAAAGCGCTTTGAGTTGATGCAAATGTTAGTAAGGCAACAAGAAGGAATCATGCACTGATTTGTGCTGCCGCTAAATGGAGCAAGGAGCAGCAGCTCCTGATGAGCGCACCAGTCTTGCCCCTGATGATGTTTCCACGTTGTTCGGGTATAAAGAATGGCTTAGGGGTGAAAATGGAATTGCGTGGGGAGAGAAATGTCTCCGCCCCGCAATGAAATGAAATAATCTGAGAAGGGTTCTGCGGGAGCACTGCAGAGAACTATCTTCTTCCTTTTAGCATGGAAACGCTCGGCGGAAAGCAAACAAAAACATTAGAAACAATCTAAGTGACGCATTAACAGCATATCAAAACAACGCACATCTTCATTTTTATACTAATTTGCCGACCGAGTGCATGCTAAGGGATTAGCCATTCTAGGGCCGCAACAACATTGCAGAACACCAAAATCTGAAGGATGACTTGAAAACTGCACAAAATCTTAGTGTTTGCTGAGCAAACACCAAGTATGTCATCTTCAGTTACATCTGTTCTCATTCAAGCATACAAAATGTCTCACTCAAAAGAACAGGCTTGTAGTGGAGGTGGAAGAAATTGTTAGTTTTCAGTAACATTTTGACCTTTCCAGTTAAAAAAAAACTGCTAAAAAATAACAATAGCGTCCACGAGTACTTACGTATTACCGCAATAGCAGGACTTCCTTGTCAGACTCGGATTCTTTCGCATGAAATCGTGAGTCTTCGTTCCGTTCATAAGAGTTTCGAAAGACGATGTCCACCCACAATGCAGTGCAAATCCCAACAACTATGCATATGCGTTACATCTAGTACGTATCATAATCCCTGGTCAAACCGCGTTAAAGGAATTCAGGTCTAACATTATCATCATCATCATCATTAACGTAACACCTTCCATACCGAGCGAAGTGGCGACGTGGTAACGCGTGCGACTCGTATTTGGGAGGTCTCGGGTTGGATTCCGGGCGACCGCCCACTCTGACCCACGGTTTGGGGGGGGGGGTCCCAGGCCGTCAGACGAATGCTGGAGTGGTTTCTTTGAGCCCCAGAATTTCCTGTCCCTCCATTTCGTTCTATTCATCATTTCATTATCATTCTCCCCATTAGGTCTGTTTCGGTGCAGCGTAGCAGGGAAAAAGAGTGATCTCTACGGAACTTTCGGTTAGTTGCCGGGGTAAACGAACGCCCCTTAGGAGGGGGTGTTGGACCCTCTGTGTGGGGCGGGGGTGTCCGGTCTGCTTGTCCGACTCTCGGGGCGTCTCAATCTGGAAACCATAGGAACCCTGCATTGCTGAACTGTCACTCCTGGTTCCGGCCGCCCGGTGTCTCCTCTCACCTCATCCTTCCTCCCAGGGGCGTCCCCTTATGAGGGCATAGGTACAATATCCTCACTGAGCAGTGCCGAGTCCCCTCCGATCACCCGAAAAAAACACACCTTCCACGATACTAATGATTATACAGAATGTTCAGAAAATTGTAAAGTAGGTATATAGACAGTACATTACTAAGCTTTTTGAAGCTCGGAGCATGCGGTTGCAGATGTAGTACAATTCATCTGACTTTATGGAACTTCTTCATTTGCCAGTCAAAATAAAATGTAACTCGCACGTACTGTCTCAGTTAATGAGTACTGGTACACAGAGAAACCAACATTTGCATGGGCGTACTATGCTGGACAAGACCATACACTAGACTTAGCATCACACACACCTAGTGACAGTGACTCGTTTTGTTTATATCTGACACGCCACATCCAGGTTTCACAATCGGAGACTTAAAATGACGGATTTAATGTTGACGCACGTAGCACAGTAAAAACGCCTCTGCTACGCCTTTGTTCCTATCCTCAAATTGCTTATTTCTACTCTACAATTTTCTGCAAATTGTTTTTCCACAACCTGTCTCTTTCGCATGCGTATTACAAGAACTTGCAACATATTCAGGATTAACCGGAAGATTTCCTATTATTGGAACTTGTAAGCACTACTGCTGGGACGGTTCCAAGGCCCACATCATTGTTACCGTCATACCGACACCCAACGCATTCTCCAAGTTCAGAAAGTTACTTAACCGCCCCAAAACAAAAGGTCCGTGTGTGTTCTGTGTACTTACAACATAACTAAAAAACGAAAGGTCGGATAAACACCAAACTTGGTATTTAAGTTGAAGTAGAAGGTTCGTTGTATTGTTATTTGCCCCACGTTTTGGGAGCCAATTTGAAGGTTTGTTGCTGCTACGTATGGAAAGTCAGTTTGAAATGTATTTTATTTGGATTGTTGGGGAGCCGAACTTGAAGTAGTTGCAACCGCACGTATGGTACCTGGTAGCCTTCGTTCAAAAATTTAAAAATATTAACTTTGTAATTTGACTGTTTCTTTAAATATTGTATATTTATGTTTGCCTCGGCTGCGTCAGTATTATTGTTAGAGACATGGATTTCTTTGCAAGGCGTGGTGCGGCTGAAGAATGTAGACTTACACAGATTTTAATTTTTTATTCACTCCTTTTTATTAATTCTTGACACGATTTAAATAACACTTCACTGATATAGAGATCTTAAGATTCTTTTATTAAATACTTGCAGTTTTTAAACACATAAACTATTTTCTCACACAAAATACGTATTAAATTTCTCGAGGACACATCTCCCGTCCGGTAAGGAACACTGTCTACAACCAACGCGTCCGGTTATGAGCGCTGTCTACAAGCCACTGACTTGATTTCTACCGCCTAAATTTGTAAATTTTTGTATTTCAAGTCTCTGATTGGCTATTCCTAATCCAATAGAATACCTTCATTTAACTAAAGCTTTTTCTGGTTATTGATTGGCTATTTTATAAACTGTCACAGAAATTACATTACTGCTTCCAAGAATTACAAGTAGTATTGTTAAACTTTCAAATTCATTATTGCCTCAAGGTTACCTCATTGTTAGCAACTTTTAACCTATTATTCTCACAGCTCCTACATTATTAAATTACGTAATACATTCACATAACATTAATGCACATGTATACAATAATATAAACATATACAATGACTGTAATATACACTTTTTATATATTGTTACATACACGTATTGCTTTAAGGCGGGCTGTTATTGAATTATATATGTTATATAATTAGACTGAAGTTATTTATGTGTTAAAAATACTGCCTCAAGTTCAGTATCTTCCAAAGATGAGACACGAATAGTTGGAAGAAAATTGCCCCACCCCAAACTACTCTTTACATGGAACATCTTAGGAATTCATTTTCTAAATAATGGCTAACCATTTTGATTAAACTACTATATATTAAAATATTTACATGACAAATAAAATGTATAATAGCCTGTGAAGTCCTCTTCATTCGAAGGAATTTTGCATAATCTTGTATAACTGGTACACGTTAAGCGATAGACGAAAACGTACTACACAAGACATGCGGATCTCTTTAAAACACACAATTTACTTCGTATAACTTTTGTGTGGCATGAGCCATTTCCGAGATCTCCGTTATTAATGGTTCGAACTGTTCAAAAGTTAGCCATTCTTTTAAAGTCCTGTCGCTTTTCAATTGTTTCTTGTGATGCCACGGAAACAGTAAGGAATTTTAAGGCCAGCATATACCATCCAGTTCTTAAACATTTGACTATCGCTGTTCCCTTTGTATCTATAACGAAATGTGTAATATAGCTATTTCCGGAAAGGTTTATCTCGATTAAAATGAAGTAGATAGGAAAATAAGCTTTCGTAAGAATAATTTGTATAGTCACTAATAAATTAAGGGTAGAGAAAGTCATGTGAATGTAACGCATCAGATTTTTTTCCTCCTACCTTTACTTCATATTCAGAACGGCATTCAACGTGACCATTACGTCTTCTAGCTGCGATAGTCTTCAGGAAGCTGATGAATAATTTGATTGTAAATAAACCTGAATTGAGAAAGGCTTCAGAATTAGATTACATTTCTCCTAAGGCTAGTATAATCAACACAAATGTCAACGTCTGTATTAATATATCCGACTTTGAAGCCAGGCACGAGTAAAGCTACATCCTCAATGTTACAACCGCACCGCCGAGATGAAAGAGCGAAGGAGCAGATGCTGGTTTGCTTTAGCCTTGGAGCATCACCTTTAAGAGCAAGGGATGCAGGACTTGTTTTTTAATGTACATCATTTCTGTGTTAAGATGTGCACCTGCCTGGTGCGTGCATGTTGGTCACCTGCCCCATTCACTTGGTCAGTCGGTAAACGCCCAACGCAAGATAGTGAAGGGGTCACAGACAGATCGCTGGAACGTCGACGCATGAATCCCAAGCTGAGGTTATACTCCTGATGAAATAATCTGGTCCGCAAATGTCTCGCAAAGTGTCCAGTTTCAGAGGATGTTCATAGCTTTTCCTCCAACTTTCTACTCATAACACACAAGGCTTTAGAGGTAGCTACAGGGCCGTAAAAGTAGAACAAAATCTTAGAGAACGTAGAATAGTCTTTATGAGTAGCTATAGACAACAGTCCTTAGTGATAGCTATAGACTTGTAAAGGTAGAACAGTCTTTAGTGATGGCTATACACTTGTAAAGGTACAACATTCCTTAGGTATAGTTATAGGCTTGTAAAATTGTGACATTTTCGTAATATATGAACATTTATCTATTCAAAATCAGGCAGAGGAAGAGGCATCTCTTAAAAAAGAGTGAGAATTCCTTGAGTTCGGCTTAAAAGTATAGAAAAGTGTGTGGTGTGTTTCATTCATATGGCTTTCTCTACCCAATATCGCATATTTTATATAGTTTCTACAAACTATACTTACAAAACTTAATTGTCTGTGTATTTCATATGAATCCACGTAAACGTTTGCAGAAATAGTTCCATTGCGCACTTGGATATCACTACAAGAGGGACAGGGGAAAGCGAAGCGATAATCAAATGCTTAAACCAGGGTCGCTATATGCAGCCGTTGAAATTCCATACTCTTTGCACGACATCGCAAAAAACAACCGAGTGGAGACTACTTCACAAAACGACAAAGTATTGACAAATTCAAACAAATCACAAGGGATATCTCGGAAACGCCTGGTGCCACAAAAAGGTTATTTGAAACAATCTTTGTGTAACTTTTTGTCTATCTCTTGTGGTTTACCAGATATACAAAATTATTTCCGAATGAGAAAGGCCTTATAGGCTATTCCAAGAAAATTCAGGATATACGTTTTATTTGCCATGGAAATATCTCAAATGCAAGTTCTTTTAATGAAGCCCTTTTTGAGAATATAAAAAAGAAAAGGGTAGTTTGAAGGGCATCTTCTTCAAAATCTTCGTGTCGCATCTTTGGTAGATACTGAATTTAAACACCAAGTTTAGTATTCTCCGATAAAGCCTAACTCCAAAAGTTTTCCTTGATGCAAGAATATCATATGACATATTGTAAATGTATAGGATTAGGAATACCCGGGCATTAGTGCATTGCATTTTATTCTAGGAAGTTTGTCAGCACTCAAGTGTATAGGTGATCGATCTTATTGGTCCTTGTTCTCACGCCCGTTCCCCTATATCCTGTAATGATGATATCCATCACATGACTAAGGCTGCTCATATCGAGACGGTGTAAAATGCTCTTCAAGCTTTGGAAAGACTGCCTCTGTAGAAGCAATACAAGAAAACATCTCTTTAGTGCAACGGCTCTTCTAATTTCAAGCAATGCGGATTCTTCAAGTATATTTGGATAGGTTTCTTCTCTCTGTTGGGTTGAAATGTATTGTTGAAAATCACCATGCTGGCTCATTGGAATAAGTAAATGACATATTTGCTAACATTAATATTCAATTGATGAGGCATTAATTCCGCATTTATGCCGTTCAGTATACAGCTATGATGTAAAATGGCGGGTTATTAAATACTACAGGGAGAGCCAAAAGACTATGAACCGGCTGCGCTGTTTTTCCTGTCCGCGTCCTCGGCACTCGTTGCCGTCTGCCGCTATCATAAAAAGGCGCGGATGAAACCATACAAAAATTTTAAAGCTTTTTAAAAGTTTTACTTAACAACTTTATGAAAGTGTGTTCAAGGGCAGAATTATTAGTAGAGATTCATGGCCCCCTCGGTCCCCCGACCTAAACCCCTGTGATTTCTATCTCTGGGGTAACTTAAAACAAAGTGTACAAGACAAACCCACACACCCTGGAAGAATTAAAACAAAATATCCGCCAGGAAATTGCCCGCATTTCTCAACGTGAACTACGGCGAGTGATGGATAGATTCCTAAAGAGGTGCCAAAAATGTATGGACAACGACGGTGGCCAGTTTCAGCATCTCCTTTCATAAAGTTGGTAAGTAAAGTCTTTAAAAGTAGTTTTAAAAATGTTGTATGGTTTCATCCACACCTTTCTATGATAGCGGCAGACGGCAACGAGCGCCGAGGACGCGGACAGGTTCGTAGTTTTTTTGCTCTCTCTATATATACGGCATGCATTTAATTTGTGATTGAATCATAACGTTTAACATTTTTGGGCTAGAACATGGTTCAGTAAAATCAATCCGACAACCCTGTACTTGAATGTTAGCTGCAGAAAGAAATGGGGTTCCTTCAAAGCATCTTACATTTTCGCTTGGACATTTGACGTGCGGTATGAAACTTTTACAGCACTAGATTATGATTTTGCATACTCCGTGGCCGCCATTCAAACAAAGCAACAAGAAAAGATTCAAGCAACACATTATCTACGCTCATATGTTAAAAGTGCTGAGCTAGTGGTTTTCCTTCATGTACTTATTGTGGAAGATCACGACAAAACATCCAACACCAGTCCATCATTATTGATTCGTTCCATTGACTTAATGGCTTGATGGGTTCTTTATCCTTCTTCGTCGGCGAGCGACTTAAGTGTTCTGGAAAGAAATAAACACCATCGGACACAAAACACTTTTTAAGTGCAATGTTGAAGTCTAGGCAGATTTGCTACTGGACCAGAGGTTTTCCACTGGTCTGCTTTGGATGGGTGATATTACAGTTTAATTTTCTCTCTCTCTCTCTCTCTCTCTCTCTCTCTCTCACTCTCTCTCCTTCTCTCTCTCTCTACCGTTGTCATCCAAAATCATGCAAATGAATTCCAAAAGTCGCTCGAAACACGAAGCAGAACTCGCGACATGATCTCAACGCAACCTTCCAACATAAAACATGCTGACTCCTGTATATTATGCTCTCTTTATTCTATTCCTGGGAGCCGCATGCATATTCGGGAAAGCTTGTGTAGCTCTTCAAGAAAGACCTCGACTAGTTTCTGCTTTTATACGCGGTCGAGAGAAACAAAATTGACAGGATTTAAATGAACTTCAACCCTCATACAATTTACAGACTGGACTAACAGCTTCCTCAAATATAAACCGAAATGAACGTACACGACAATACCTTTAAATCTTCCAGCACCTCTTAATAATATTTTAACGTAAGAATAACGCGCTGGTAGAAGAAACTAATGCGTTCTGAATGAGAACTTCTAACAAACAATGGTAATCATATTGATATCGGGTTTTATCTGGGAATTACTAACGTACAATACATTGAAAATAAGACATACTGGACGGATGTTTCGCTGCTTTAATATCTGTAGTGTCAGAAATAAACCAACGTGGTAGAAACACTTAGACCGTTTACTCAAGACCAGCTTCAAAGCAAGCCCCACTGGGCAGCAACAGTCTGCGTGTCACTTTTTGAAGCACTCCTGCACGCAATTTGTCAGTTTCGCACCCCACCCTTTTAAAGAAGTTGTCTCAATTGCACCAGTCTGTCATGTGCGCTTGAGGACATGTGCTATACTCCATGTAGGGAAGCAACCGAATTTACCTAAATAGAACTGCAGAGCCAAGTAAGACTCCACTGTTAATTTAACACTAATAATACTATTTTGATGGTATTAGTGTATACACCAGGAGTGAGAGGCCAAGGCACCTTAAAGAAAAATAATCACAGCATAGTGCACTCAGCAATTTCTAGATTGTTATGTACTAAAGGCGCGATCTTTCAGTTTTGTACTGATCAACTTAACAGAGCAGAAAGGAATCCAGATCACTTTGATCAAGTATGTATGTATGAATGACCAAGGAATGGAGGGGACACCTCGAACCCCGATCCAATGCGGATCTTTTGTGTTTACCAAGCCCAGAAGGAATGGTGAGGCGAAGGAACCACAGAAGGCTATAGGCCGGCCGATAGAGAAGCACAGAGGTACCTAACGATTCCAAGCTTGATGAGCCGGTCACACTGGCAGGCCGCTCAGAGAATGCTTCCCTATGGCGGAACCAGGGGAGAACCTGAGACGGCTCAGGGCCGAGAACTTTCCAATGAGCAAGCATCTGCGCCATCTATCCGACACCGACCGATACTGCACAGAGCTTAAGCCCAGCTGAAGCATGAAACGGGAAGCGAAATGATAGGAAATTAGGTAAAGGCTATTAAGAGAAACCACCCCAGCACTCGCCTCGCCAACCATGGAAAACCACATAACCCCATGGTCAGAGTAGCCGGCCCCAGGGATCGAAACCAGGACCTCCCGAATACGAGCCTCGCACGTTACCGCGGAGCCAGTTTGCTCGCTTTGATGAAGTAAGACTGTCCCATGTCTGTAAGAATACCAAATGTCCGAGTGCAGGTATTCTATTGTGTTTGCATTTTTCTGTGGAACATTAGCCTTCTTTATAATGCACTCAACCTATTAGGGGTTATTGTCGCTTTATCGTGTATGTGTGTGTATTATACCTTTTCCGGACCAATTACAATCAATGCGGACGAAAGCGGATCGCCTTATTTTCATGAACTTGTAACCTAAATGTGAAAACCTGTGTCAACTTACGCGGTGCCTTGATGTTCAGGTTTATACACGCCACATGTAAAGCAATAATAAAATGTCAAACCAACTAAAAGCGGATATTTCACCAGTAATACAAAGTTCTGCCAACATAAAATCTTGCTAAAATATCAGTTCTTGCTTGAGCAGCAGTGACAAGCCGAGGGCAACACACTTTTAGATGGCGCTCATGAGCCGTGAACATTGACCAATGACCGAAAGAATGCAATTTTTCTGGACATATAAGTTTTCCAATGAGAGAATATGGTCTTCCATTCCATACACCACATTCATACACCTCAGCTGCAATTTTTAAGTCAAACCTTCCAAGTTTAACCCTCATTTCATAGTCGTGTGAAGCAAACATACCTTCGCTTCACAGATGCTTTCATAGATTCGGAGATGGAAAAGAAATTTGGGAACAGCAATTCCTGTAAACTTGCGAAATTTTATTTAGTCATCATCTCAAAAAGAAAGAAAATGTATTATTCCGCCTTTGGCCCACAAGGGAGAGAAAGAAAGCAAGCCAAGTGACCTAATGGATTACCAACGTGGGAATTCTGGTTTTGCAGACAAATAACCGTTTTACCAAAGAACTAATAATGTGCAATATTCCCGTGTTTGTCACAAGTTTTATTACAATTTTGGGTACAAAACAAACAAATGTCTTGACAAAATACTGCTAGATATATTTATTGTACTGGAATGGCTTTATCCTGCACTAGAGTGAATCTCAAACTGTCCTGATCACTTCCAAATTATAAAAATTAAAACTACCGCTTTTAAATAGCAAAGCATAACAATATTGTCGACTATAAACTTTCCGTTCATGGATTAAAATAATGTAATATGCAGAAAATCTTAAAGTGACTAAAACAATCTTTCTATGTTTGTTAAAAAAAACTGCTAGGAGTCTTGTAAGTGTTTCTGTTGAGAGTACGTAAATGGAGACTCGCGATTATGTTGGAACTCCTGTCGGCAGATCTCTCTCTCTGGCCGGCAGTTGGTCTCATTTTACCTGCTGCTAGTTGATGATACACAACTGCACATTTCAGTGACTTGGTGAACGCACACACTTACACTAAGCCTGCTCTACAGATATTTATTTCAGGAATCACATTTCCGAGCAATGCAAAGGAATATGTAAACGATTTATAGCTTAAGTTTTCTTTTCTATAAAACCAGGATGGCGCAAAAATAGCGTGCTTTACAAGTACATCGAAATAAACAGCCTTCAAACACAAGAGTCTAAACTTAATCCAGATTCTTTGGTTTCAAAACTTAATCCCATGAAATTCTATTAAACGTAACTTCTATTAAGCCATTAGTAACCCAATTATGCAATTAAGACGGATATAAATGCTTCAAATTAAAGCTAATGGCTACAATTTAAAAAGAAAATTAACAACGTTTAAGACATGGACTCGCAAAGGATGTTCGAACCAGGACCATTGGCGCCTAGGAAGGTCGACTGCTCCTAATCACCATAATAGTGTCTACGTCACGAAGTAGCTTCAAACCTGTAATATCCTTTAAGCCACCGATCATCCGTAAACTCATAGCTATTTGGAGTGTGGATTATAATAATTTGCTTGCATGGTCCAAAAGCGTAAATAATATGATCAAGGGCACACCCTTGAACCTCGTCTTAAATTACCACATTCAAATAATGAGCGGTTATTCGAGAATAGCAAAAATACCTTTGAGAAAGGACTACCATCACTTTCATAGTACAAAAAACTACTTCGCACTTATTGAAACATATTCTTGCACTGCCAAAGTTTAAAGTATGTAATAACATTTAAAAGTATAAGGAATCCTAATCCAAGCTGTTAAAAAAACGAGAGCATTACAAAATAAGCGCTTTTGCATTTTTTAGTATTAGCCAAAAGTATTTAATATGTTTTTCATTTGTTAAGGACTTCTAAATGTAATTATTAGGAGTCTAGCTTTTAAACATTTTCCCAATATTTAATAACTTATTCACATAAATTTATTTTAAAATTATTGCATCATATTAGTTATGCAATATAACATTTGTGATTCATTTTAGTCTTCAATTTGGATATCTGAATGAAATTCTGGTACAAAAACGAGTGTTTTTATTTCTGTTTTGTAATTGCTTACAATACAAAGTGTTCAAGATATCTGCATGAAAAATAAAATGTATATCTTGAATCTTCTGCGAATAAACTGTAAAGTTACCTCCTTTCTGAATGAGCTTCTATAATAATTGGTAAACCGTAAGAGACAGACATGTGGTTTCAACACGTCGGATATTTTTATTTTAAGTTACTGGCATTTGCTTTAGAAACGCGCATGTATATAACATTAAGGCTCAATCTTAATACATTTCAATGTACATATGAGGTAGTTTGTACGTTGCATACAAGTAATGGATATTTGTATTAACAACAGTTTTTCAACAAAATTGTGAATGACGGGAATATTCAAGGTTAGTTAAAGCCGAAAGTGGAACATTTCAATAATTTCAATTGGGGAGTAAAAGTAATCAATGCAACACATAGCCGATGGTATAAAAAGTGAAACATTTCAATTTGGATGTAAAAATAATCAAGGCAACACGTAACCGATGGTATCAAACGTGAAGCATTTCAGTACATTTCAATTGGAAAGTAAAGTAACTAAGGCAACACGTAACGGATGGTACAGAACGTGAAACATTTCAGTACATTTCAATTGGAAAGTAAAGTAATTAAGGCAACACGTAACGGATGGTACAGAACGTGAAACATTTCAGTACATTTCAATTGGAAAGTAAAGTAATTAAGGCAACACATAACCGACGGTACAGAACGTGAAACATTTCAGTACATTTCAATTGGAAAGTAAAGTAATTAAGGCAACACGTAACGGATGGTACAGAACGTGAAACATTTCAGTACATTTCAATTGGAAAGTAAAGTAATCAAGGCAACACATACCCCACGGTACAGAACGTGAAACATTTCAGTACATTTCAATTGGAAAGTAAAGTAATTAAGGCAACACATACCCCACGGTACAGAACGTGAAACATTTCAGTACATTTCAATTGGAAAGTAAAGTAATTAAGGCAACACATACCCCACGGTACAGAACGTGAAACATTTCAGTACATTTCCATTGGAAAGTAAAGTAATTAAGGTAACACGTAACCGATGGTATAAAAAGCGCGTACAAAAGGACGTTTTGCAGAATTTTATTTCCCGGAGTTTCTGAGCGAACTTGAGCAAAATATACCTCAGAATATATATTCTGAATTTAAACCACTGCCTTTATTGTAAATGAAATAAAACTTGAGTGAACGTACTGTGCTCAGATTAAACAAACAACTTCCAGCACGAAGCAGAGGTACATTCGGCATTAAAATTTGAGATAAAATTTCCTGAACGGTTTGAAAACAGGGATCTGGATCATTGAAAGAGCCCTTGCATTTAGACGCAGAGAGTGGTGGCTCGCACAAATTATTCGAAAAAAAAAACAAAAACAAATGCTTTTGATGTGCACATCCACATGTCCAAAGACTCATTCTGACTGCCCTTATCTGACCCTTCCCAAGTTCGCAGTGCATAGCCCAATGCGTCCATTTCGTTCCTATCTCCTGTATTAAGTCAATCTCTTTCGATCTCTAATCCGTTCATTTTTTTATTCAGTTTATATCAACGCTGGCCAATAGTTGGCAGTCCGTCCCCTTTTCCTGGTTTCTATCCTGTCTCCCAATGCTTTAGCTTGCATACGTCATTCTCTATCAGGCTATCTATCCCAAAATTACATAATCGTTTGCGACTTTCAAATAACGCAAGCATTGTTTGGGATATAAGGGTTACAGTAAAGTTTTCATTGACACTAGCAAAGGGCTGCTATCAACCACAGTGTATGCAATAACACCAAGGGCCGTCAGTTTGATTCGTTAGGGCAGTGGTTCCAACATCTCTGCAGTTCTCACGACCCTTCTCAAAAACGTTTATACACGAAAATCGTGTAAAAAAAATTAGAAGGGTTCATTAATAGTGTAACTGGTTTTTAGGAGAGCCTAAATGGCGAAAACTGTCAGAAAACCACACTTTTAGCTTTTTGTGTACTCCTATTAATAGGAATTTCCTCCTGAATTTTTGTATATAAATATATTTTATCATTGTAGACACTGAAAAGGGATATATTATATATATATATATATATATATATATATATATATAGGAATTGCACATATGAAAGGGGAACCATACATATAAGAATTGTACAGTAATAATTTAATTCACTAACATGTTAAAATATTCAACATCTAACATTTGTACAGAGCTAATTGTAACAAACGGACGAGCTAGCAAAATTCCAAGAAAGCATAATCCTAAGTAGAGTGAACCTTTCACCAAGCCAACAGGCAGGGAACCGGTAACGGTACGGAGAAATTAGGGAAAGAGACAGATAAAGAAAAAAAAAGAGACGGAGATATGGAACTATCTTCACAACGCTCCAAGATGACGCGTATGCGCACGGACTTGAAGAAACACATTCTCATACATGTTAAGGTAACGCGGTCTGAGGACCAATAGGGAACGTCGTTACATTTTTAAACGCAGAGGTGAGCGTCATTAGGCTCCTGTATATAAGGGCAGACAAGACCCCAGAGCCCAGTCTCTCTCTAACTGATCTTCAAGAATTCACGTCGACACGAGGTGCTACAGATGCACGTGGGTGGGAGTGCGTGTGCAGATAGCTAGGCTCCTGACTAATTTAAAGTGGTGGGATTATAATAATGGGAAAAGCTAGCCGCCCATAATTATTTCAATTGTGAATAAACTTCATTTATTAAGGGAAAACTGCAGTGTATTTCTTAAACTTGCCTCACCCACTATAACCTGAGAATTAATAATTAGATATAGTTAGGAGCGGAATACGCAACAACCTACGAGCACCAATAGCCGAGGAAGAACACTGCAGAAGACCACATAACCCAAGGATCGACGATTTCCCGCTACGACACAATACTTATATTTGAAATATACTTCTAAAAATGGTATTGCGCTTCTTGCTATTTAGTATTGTGAATTCTGCCACACTTCACCGAAAAACCATAACTTCACTTTGGAGTAGAGTGGTAAACTTGAGCCAATTTTTTTAGGAGAAGTTTTACTCTGCAAATCGGTGCTAGTGTTAAGTATAACAGCTTCTGTATGCTCAAGCCACGTGGTTCCTTTCTTGGCGAATTTGAGTTTATTTCTCTACTTTCGCTTTGAACAGCTTTTTCTGTGAATGGAATTTTCTCAGAAACTATTAACAAAAACCACAGATGTGTTGGTTGAAAGAAAAAAATGTGGTGCTTAAGTGTTGACCTGAAGAAATTTAAAAAAATGCGTAGCTAAATTAATTGATTTCACATTAATTTAACACGAAAAATTAAAAAAAACTTAAAATGCCTCAATTTTGGCATTATTTGTTTTTAATCATGTTCTCTTCTGAGAATCCTTAAGGTAGAAAGGTAGTAGTAAAATCTGTGCTTATAATAAATAAATGGAGTATCCATATAAGCCAGATAATACGGACAATTTCGTTATTATCACTGACAGAAATGAAAACCAAACAGGGATGCATTCACAATAAAATTAAAAGAATATTTACCGAACAACTATATGCAATCAATAGCTACACTTATATGCTATTATAATTACTTCTCATAATGTCATCTGAAGTAATATCAGAAAACGTGCATCAACTACAAATTGCAGTATCAGAACACATGTTTCTTTTTCTTCTTGCAAATCCTCCACAACCCCTATTTTTGGAAAGACTATGTTAGTGAGTCAGTGATACGGAAATTACGACAATATCGTAACCGCGGCAATTGAGCAAAAATGTTTCCAAGCCCATCATTTGCGCTTGGTTGATACAGCACAAACTGAATGTAGAAGAAAACGCGCAAACGTTTTATTCTTAACTATGAAAAGAACAGCTTAACTTGTAGAGTCGACAATTGTTCGTTGAAATGACGAAAAAATGCAAGTATATGCAATTTCGCTGCCATATGAGCATACGAACGACTATGTGCTTAGTATTTGTACTTAAAAAGTACTTTTAAGTGTTTAAATATACTCGGGAGTTTCAGCGATTTCAAAATCCTGAGATATAATCTAGGTGGGCTAAGTTATTGGATTATTCCCTTCGTTTATGTAGGTTTTCTAGTTGAATAATAGCTACCCATTCCATCACAGTCACGGATTTTGCCTAAATGTCGTCGTCTTAATCAAGTTATTATAATAAAACATGCAGTATATTTGCCTTTAAGAGACACTGAGACTGGACCGGCGGAGGGGGGTGGATTTTTTCGGGCGTAAAAATCCTTAGCATGACTTCCTTCGGAAGGGAAGTAAAGCCGGTGGTCCCGTGGCGTTGATTTACGGCACGTGAAAGAAGCTCAAGCCTGATAAAGAGGCCTCTGAGTAAAATTACCGGTCTTTCACGCCCAATATAGAATGGGACTCTAAGAACCACAGCAGTTAAAGAGCGTCCATAAATAAAACTCAATTTAACCGAGACTGGATTTTTTTAACTTTATTTTTAATTAGCGAAAAAAAATACAAATTCTCTACATCTACCTTACGCATTCAGGTTTGTCAGAGGAGTATGACAGTGACATTTTCTGATACTTCAGTGCAATGCAAATAAATTTATGCATTTGATTGAAGTTGGTAGTATTAGCTGTGGAGACACAAATTTGTTTTTGTGAAGTTTTTGGTGTTAAAATTGTCATTGTATTTCAGTATAAATACATTTTTGTGAGCCAATGAATAGAGCAAATATGCTTAAATATTTAGATAGCACATTTGAAATTATGTATGCAACTTTGCATACACATCAGAGCAAAACTGAAATGTAAGGAATAAAATTCATACGCAAAAATGTAAAACTGAGAAAACAAATTACTGAAAGGGTCCAGTGGGGTTAAAATGGAGTGCACGGGTGATGAAAACATGTCGCCGGCCAAAGTGATTCACAGGTGTCTATAGAAGATTTGTGTTGGAAAATCGAACGTTCTGTCAGTCTCAGTCCCTTAAGTTATCAGTTAATACTTGTGGTACTCCCTATATGTACTATATACATAAAAAGTTTGGAAGTGCCTATGCTAGCAGTTTCAAAAGAACATTGCACATTTATCTCATTAAGCGGAGATTAAAAGCCTTATCCCGCCAATGTTAAGTATCTCAAAAGCTGCTTAAAATATAGGACAGAAGTTCTACAGGATGTAGATGAATGCCTTCCAAGTTCCCTGATCTACTTTTATCAACTTTATTAAAAAAGTTAGAATACTTTTTCTCAATTATACCAACGTTTGATTAAAATTTATCAGCAAATTATTACATTTTACTTTCCTTACCATGTACATAGTGGGTAGAGAAGGTATTGCATTCCACCCAAAAATTTGATGCCGAGATTTCACTGCAACCACATGAAGAGAGAGAAGTATTTTTAGAAAAAGTTCGGTGTGTGTCGGTGAACAGCATAACTTAAAAAGGAGAAGTCGGATAAACAGCAAACTTAGTATTTAACTTCAATATCTTCCAAAGATACGACACGATAATTTACAAGAAAAATTCCCCCACTCCCAAATACCCTTTACATGGAACATTTTTCGACATTTTTATTTTCTCAAAAATGCCTCTAACGATTTTGATAAAAATACCACACATTTAAGATATTTACATGACAAATAAAATGCCTATCTTGAATTTTATGGGAATAGCTTGTATAGTCCTCTTCATTCAGAAGGAATTTTGTATAATCTTATATGACTGATAAACGTGAAGCATAGACGAAAACGTAGATCTCTTTAAGACACACAGTTTACTTCAAACAACTTTTTATGGCATAAGCCATTTCCGAGATATCCATCATTAATGGTTAGAATTATTCAAGACTTTGCCATTCTTTTCAAGTCCTGTCGATTTTCAGTTGTGTCTCGCGATGGCATGGGAAGAGTATGGAATTCTAAGACCAACATATAAGTTAAATATTTGACTTTCGCTGTTTCCTTTGTATCTGTATCGAAATGTGTAATGTTCTGTTTCTGCAAACGTTTATTTCGTTTAAAACGAAGTAGATAGGAAAATAAACTTTCGTAAGAAAAGTTTGCATGCCCACTAATAAACGATAGAGGGTAGAGAAAATCATGTGACCATTTTATTAACACAAAAGTAGATCCACAACAAAACTTGGAAGTTCTTTGATTCATTCTAAAATTTAGTTAACTATCTTCAATAGTTTCTGAGAAAACGGGTCATTGATACTGGAGAATGTCATTCATAGAAAAAGTTGTTCAAAGCAAAAATGTTACCATGCTAGCCTCTAGTTCCCGAGGTCGCGGGTTCAAACCCGGCGGAGGGCGATGGATTTTTTTCGGGCGTAAAAATCCTTAGCATGGCTTCCTTCGGAAGGGAAGTAAAGTCGGTGGTCCCGTGTCGTAGATTTACGGCACGTAAAAGAACCTCAAGGCTGATAAAGAGGCCTCTGAGCAAATTACCGGTCTTTCACGCCCAATATAGAATGGGACGCTAAGGACCACAACAGTTAAAGAGCGTCCATAAATAAAACTCAATTTTTTAATTTTTAAAGCAAAAATGGAGAACACAAACTAGCATATATTTGTAAAGAAAGTATATCACATGGCTAGAGCACCCTGAAGTTTTCATATTTAACAGTACTGCCAATTTGCAGAGGAAAACTTACCCTAAATAAGTTTAACTCTAGTCTAAAATATGTAGGAGTTACGTTTTCTTTTCTGTGAAGTATTGCAGAATTAGCAGTACAAAAATGTATATAAGCATATTGTGCCCAAGTGACGAAATACGTCACATTAAAGAGGAAAATCCAATTTATAAGACTGTAACATACTAAAAACGTCACATTTTGCAGCTTTTGCCACTTAGTCTCCGCCTTAAACAATCTACTCGTTTCTAAACGCGACAATGCGCAGTTCACTCAAGTGTTAGAAGAGATATGGATATTCGGATGGTAAAATATTTTCTCTTTCTAATTCTTCATACTTGATATCCGAAAGCTTCATTAAAATAGGCCACAAGCCTTTTTCCCGTTTCCAGACCTATTTCCATTTACGTACAATTGGCTTCGTTTGCAGGAGTAGGAACAGGCGATTAATTAAAAAAGTTCCAGTCGCGATTATTTTAACCTCATATGGAAAATAAATGGGACGAGCTGAAGAGACGCTGTGTGCTGCACATTGCTCCGGTCAAACAGTTGGCTGGGACCATATTATTCATCATAGTTAATTATAGGAGCAATCAAAAACGTCATCGTTCATTACCTGCAGTACAGACAAGGGTTTGTAACAACAGGAGCTGGGGAACCCATGCTTGTAAATCGATGTACCAAAAACGACGAACATGGCGCCAGAATCAAGTACACTTAAACCCAGAATCACACCTCATACGATATATCTCTCCAAATGCATGTGAAATGTTATACAAACCTACAACCGTATATTTTTGCAGGAACATTTCGTTAGGGTTTTAATCTGAGAGCAGAGCAAGAGATGTTCTTAACAATGAAAATACTTCGATGCCATTGTTGTGCAATCCGTGCATTATCCTTGCTTGGTCTACTTTTATGGCTGAATTTCTCTGGGCGATTTTTATGTCCAAGTGTTTTCTCCGTTTTTTCGTGGCTTGACGTTTATTTGGTGTATTTATTTTGTTCTATTTACTCCTCATATCACCATTCTAAATGATCCGAAACATTCCGATGCTATATTTTTAGTTTCATTTAAATATAGATCTTTTTTCAGCTCGGGTTTACATATTACTATAATTATCATTTTGATATTCCCTTCTTGGATTCAAGGAAGACCCCAGTCCTAGAAAACCTCTTAGTTTTGCACCTAGAGATGTTTGAAAGCTAAAGTTTGATTTGTATCATCCACTAAGAAACCCACTGTTGCGCTCCCAAACCATGTAGAATTTCTGTCGTTATACACAACTTTCTAAGGTTTTTGTTTTGTGGCAAGGAAAGTTAATTTTTTGTAAGGGAACAAACTGGAAGCAGATTTCCAATAAAATCAAATAATACCCATTAAACTAATTAAGTCATTCATTATATAAACGCAGTCGTCCTCCGTGGTGTAGTGGTTACCATGCTAGCCTCTAGTTCCCGGGGTCACGGGATCAAAGGCGATGGATTTTTTCGGGCGTAAAAATCCTTAGCATGGCTTCCTTCGGAAGGGAAGTAAAGCCGGTGGTCCCGTGTCGTAGATTTACGGCACGTAAAAGAGCATAAAGAGGCCTCTGAGCAAAATTACCAGTCTTTCACGCCCAATATAGAATGGGACGCTAAGGACCACGGCAGTTAAAGAGTGTCCATAAATAAAGCTAAATAAATTATATAAACACAATTAATTATGGCTGAGGAGGGCTGTTGATTTCCTTATACACGATGTCTACAAAATACCATTAAATACTCGTAAGATTTTTTTACCTCTTTGACAAATTAAGTTTCAACACAATGGTGCAAGCTCACTCTAGGATTATTCAAGCAAAAATGGATAAGTCGAAAATGACGCCCATTTGCGTGGTCTTCACGATCGCCGGATTTTCATTCCTCTCGACATTTTCTGTGAGGCCACATGCAGAGAACGACTTAAAAGATGTTACAGAGGCACCAGATGCTGAAGTATTCTAATTTTTGAACCGTGAGTGGCTTGGGGTTTCACACCCATGTTTCTCCTTGTTCTTTTCATTTCTCCCTATAGGAGCGCATGAAATAATTTGTCTACGAGATTCTGGTGAACACAAAAGCAGACCTCTAGCGAGAGTGGTGGAATCATTGAGGACGCAGTTATACTACACTATATTCACTATTAGGTTGATCCGCGGCAAAACAAACCTACGTGGTCAGTGCACTGTGTTGCAACACGGTAGCAATGCGCCCAGGAAAGTAGTCCCATGCTAATCTATGAGTTTATCCTTAAATAGCATAATATTCTATACAAATACCTAAGTTTTTATTTAACGCTGATTTATACCGTAAAACAGAGCTACAAGTCCCATGACGCAATTCGTATGAGTCACCTGATACCCGGGGAGGCGCAGAATATTGTTTACAGCCAGAAACCAACAGTTGTCTTTAATATCATGGCGGACGGTGAATTCGCTCTTGTGTTTTCGTCGAATTACGTAAAGCATTAGCCGCGCAAACCATTGACTAGTGGTGAAAAAACAATAGCGTTGAATCTTTATTATAAGTTATGTGAGAAATATCCAACACTTTCTGCGAAAGAAATGGCGAAATTAACTTCTGAGTTCACCGGTGTTTCGAGTACAAGTATAAACAGTGTTTGTGCAGAAAAATCTGAAACGAGAAAAGTGGTTACACCCGTAAAAAAAAGAAAAAGAAAGCATATGAAATACGCGATGCAAGAATGAAGTGAGCTTGAGAAGAATGCAATTCGCGTAACAGTGCACAATTTCTTTTTTAAAATGAGCCGCCAACAGTTAATAAAGTGCCTCTTCCAGAGAGCAAATAAATTAAGTTTCCCATAACTGATACTTCATTTTTCGCTCATTTCTTTTAAAATTAACTGTTATTATATGTGCAAACGTTTGTTTTGTTACAACTATCAATCTTATCAACTTTAACCCTAAACAGAATATGCTAGTCACCGCACATCGTCTGAAAGTGTGACAGTATTTCTAGTGTGAATGGCGGAAGGATACATTATAGCGGTGCACTGGTCACCTGGGGTTTGTTTTGACGCGGATCAACCTAAGGGTGAATACAGTATAATTCCAGTTCATCGGTGTACGGTGAGACGCAGGGAGTCATGCATTCAGGTCAATGGCAGACATTTCAAGCAATGGTTCACCATGTGAAAATACTCATAAGGACGACCAGTAGCATCATACGTAAAATCTGCGCATATTTCGCGGACTCCCTATATATCATGACTAATATTTATGCCATACGGATCTGAGAGATTTGGTAATAGAAGTAAACGATTTTAGTGAAACGCATGTTGATTAAGGAAGGGAACGTAACTCAAGTTCCAACAAGTTCAAGAAAGAAATTTCGTCATATTCTAATAAAAATATCACTCTTGGCAATTCGTTTGCACAAGCGTTTTGCGATTTATTTAACGCAATTGAATTCTATTTGTACATTTGTGAAAATGGGTTGGAGAAACTTGCTCATTTCTTTTAATAATGAAGAATTGACCAGTTTCGATGGTGGAGAGGTACCATGCGGTCAAAGCTTGAAAATAGCCATTTGCTTGTATGTTAGACTTAGAGAAACTTTATAAAAATGTGTGTAGGACCCAAACATTAAGAACCACGACGATCTTTGGTCAAATATGGATGCAAATTCAATTGTATGTGAATGTAAACCTGAGTGGGGAAACAAAAATTTAATGATGGTGATGTCTCGAGGATTTTCTTCAATTGGAACAGAGTATACGTACGTTTCCCGTTTGTCTGGGCGGAACTGAGATTTGGGGGAGAGCACATGAGCAGGTGCGACTCTTGCTGTGTTGCAGGTGCCACAAAGGAAAGGGTTGTTTTTTCTTTCTTCCTGCTGCTGCAGGGGCAATGGCGGTAATGAGCATAATGTCGACTCTCTTTATTGTGTTACATCTCTAAACAAACTTGTCCTCCAAGTGCATCCAACTGCAGCATCTAAACAAGTGCTAGGCTAGAGAGCTTCTGATCTCACGTGAAGCTTTTGATGTCCCACAATAAACAGTAATTAAGGTAACAAGTCTGAAATCTTAAGCCTTTACAAGTGTTACACGTGTAAACACTTTTTAGATTTTCAGCATTAATGAATTCTTCGATGTAAGTTTACAAACTTGGTAATAACTTGCTAGTCGTTTACTTTTTATCTCCATTATAAGCTGGAAACTAGCTATTTAAAACAGTGCTGCTGTAAGAGGGAAAACGAAGGTCTAAACATTCTTTGTTTTGTTTCTTGGTTTATCTATCATCCAAGGCAGGATCCGTCAACTCTCTTACATGTAAAGTAGTAGAGCCAGTGAGACATAGGAGCTGCTCTGGAGAACCGTTGCAGAGGGATGCGAAGGGACGGGAAAGGAAGGCTGGTTTTAAAATCACATATTATGTACAGTGTACAACATGGATTCCCTTGCGTCGCTTATTAGTGACCTTGCCTTTCCCCTTACGTCACTTGCCCTACACTTGTCAATTATCTGTATCGTGTGTGCGCCGAGGGATCACAGAACCGTGTTCTATGGCGTCACAGAACATTCAGTTGGCTGACATTGGATCAAGGAGTCCATATTCCATTCGCACTGCGCGCTCTAAAGTGCGACCACGGGCAAGCTGACTGAAAAAAAAAAAGCCAAAAGGTGGAAAGCCTGTCTTATTGTCAAGTTCTGGAGCACTACGCACAAATTAATAGGTACGATAAATTGCAGAATTACTACTCAGAAATACTTTATTTAATAATCTAAGAACTGATACGCGTATTAAAAGTGACTATCTTGCTAGGCGTTGGGTCTATCGTAAAGAACGAAAAATGTCACTTTTACCAGTTGTACGATAATATATTACGTAACTGATGGGAGGACGGCCGCATAGTGTGCCTACTTTATAGGACAGCTATGATATAATTCTAAAATATTACACCATCAGTTAAACCAATATTAGCTTAATGTTGTTGACTTCAGCCCTGCGCCTAGCTTTAAATAACAAATAGCTTTTCTTTACGAAAACGAATCCAGCTGAAATCACTGATGGGACTAAGCTGTTGTAATTTAGCAGCATTTGACCTCGATATTACCATCCTGTCACACTAATGCATGGTTTCTCCAGAGTATTAGCAAGCAATTTGTTTGCTTGGAGGCATCCTTCAACTAATGAACGGTAAGTAGCAGCTTTCGGTGTTCACCATTCACTGTAATGAAGCCCTCTGCGGAAACGGACCGATTTGGATTTCACACCGATTAAGCCCCATGGTCATAATGTGAAACGTGGGACGTGAACAAATGTGAAGTTGCAACCGCACCGTCGGGAATAGAACCCACAACTCATTGAACCGTGTACAGACCGGCTATCCCATGTCGTTGTTCTGAAATTTAACGATGGCAGGTCGGTAAAATAGCAAAGTAGTCCCTTTTATCCCGTCAAAGTCACGAGGGTACGCATCGAACCACCCAATCCAGTATCGAGCTCGCGACCCACTGAACCGTAGCAAGCCGCCAAAGCCAATAACGTCACCGTGTGCTCCCGTTCTAACATTTTACCGCAAAAACATTACCGGCCCCTTTCTTTTTATGTTCTCCCAAAAGCTTTTAACGTCCCGTGCAGGCTGTTGAAAGGTATTACAGACAACCAATTCATATAAAACTAGTGCAAATATCTCAACTAGACAAATTGCTCCAAACGGGATTCAAGCCCCGCATATCTCAGTAATTCCTGCAATTTTATACCCATTTCGTCCTTTTTCTACATCCTTGAAAGAAGAAATACGTAGTTTTCAATTTTCGTCTGTAACTTTTATCACACCTTTCTGGTGTGAATGTAAGCCACACGCTTAGTTTTACTCTTAGCTTAAATTTTATGTAGAAGCACTTTCAATTGATCCTCGTGATGTAGTTTTCGTTTATCGCAAACCAGAACTTGCAGCTGTCACATTAAACCTTGTTGCAACGTCGAGATACAAGCAGATTTTGTTTGTTTCCAACCCACGCTTACTCTGTTTTAACGTTGATGCAACATTTTGTTTTTATACAGATTTGTATATAACTGCAATGTATAGAGCATCTTTAAGCATCTTTGAATACTTAATTATTATTTTAGTCAGCGTTTGATACTTGACACTATGTTTTATCATGCAAAAATGAAAATAAAACACGCTGTCATATGGTAATTAAGACACATGGATAGGTTTATTAAACCATTTCAGAGCATATTTATTTTATGTTTTATGAAAACATTTTTTTTAATCTGAAGGTATATTCCTAAATACTTGGATCCTATCTGTTCTCGGTTTTATCCCATTTGACTAAAGCAAAGAGCATCACTAGCAAGGTTAGCTAGTTCTGAATTCTCGTTGACATGTTACCAAAGCCTATGACAAAGGATGGGATGGGACCACGTAAAATAAACCGTGACTGACCTGCGTGTATATTAATACGACTTCGATAGCACTGTGGTAAACAGCCCATTTTGCATTAAAACCAAAATAACAAATAAAGAAACAATCTACCGTTTTAAATGTCCTATAAGCGATGCTGATATCAATGAGTATTATCAACTAGCAATGTACATATCAGTATACACTGAGAATCGTAAAAAAAAGTGAGTGCGTGAGTTTTATTGCAGACAACAAACGTCAAAAGTTACAGGTTGGTATTACATAAAAGTATCCACATGAACAACAAACTCACTCACAGAATGAATGCAAGCTGTTCTTAACTAAGGCTTTCAACTGACTATAAGTGCCTTCGTAGACCTAGGCAACATATACAGTTTCAGTCTCGTGTAATGAAAGTTATTCTGGGTGGTTATCAGATCTGTAATCACTGTGGTTTCTGGTGTTATACCTAATTAGGGCCCGGATTTTTAGGTTTTAACCTCTATTTTTCCTTGCTATTTAATTAATACATTTCAAGATATATACTTGTTTCACACTTCCTGGAGCAGATTATGCGAATTTCGTTACACCTAAAATAACCTAAATAGCTGTTTTCCCTTTTTGGAAATGAAGAATGTTATTTTCGGATTGAAACTCATCATAAAATTATTTCCACCACTTATAGCCAGTAGTTCAAGTTACTACAGTTAAACGCAGCAGATGTGAACGTGGTGACACCTGGATGCAGCTGATAGAAGGTCAGGACTTGGCTGTCTGCTGCCATTTACTATGCTGAGAACTTAAAAGACGTTAAAAATGTCGTCAATGAATTGGAGAAACAGAAGCTTCCTGCATTGCCAAGGCTAAGAAATCACTCGAGTGCCCCACTCTTGCCGTTTCCCTTGCATACATTAAGATACATTTTTGTTTTATACCAGAAGCTACTCTCCGGTTGGACAGTACAACTTTGCCACTGAAAGATGCTCTAGATATCATTGACAATGCTTCCAGAAATACCTGGACCAGTGGGAGTTGCATGTTCTTCGAAGTTGCAGAAGATTCTTCAACGAAATCCTGGTTTTGAAGATATGAAAATCATAAATTCAGTATTGCAGAGAGAAAAGTATACAGGAGAACTACCCCTAGAACCTGATGCACTGGCATCTATGTTCTACGCTCTAATGACGCCATGTTTCGTTGAAAGAACCTTTTCTTCATACAAGAACGTGTTATGATAACAGGAAATCATTTACGCCAGAACATTTGAGAATGTATGTATCTACTGCAATGCCAAATAAATAAATCTTGCAACTAAGTACCAGAAAAGCAAAATTATTGATACCTGTATTGATCCACGAAGTAAAATATTGAAAAAAACTATTTTAATAAAGGAAAACCTAAAAAAAAACCTATTTTGAGCATATAAGAAACTTACAATGAAGCCTTATTCCACCTAAAAATCCGGGCCCTAGTTATAATTATGGATATCAGAATGATGCATAATGTATCTTGACAAACAATAAACATTGCAAGACATAAAGAGTTAGAATATAGTACTCGTAAGATTTAAGAGAGGTCTACATATGCAGCCCCAGTATCGCTCAATGTAATAATATTCCAACCTTTATCCCCTACACCACTACTGGACAAAATTACCAAAGTATATGTAGCAATGACAATGTTCATTACTATCCCACTTCTAAGAAAAACGAGAATACTATTGTACCAGTCGACCACGATACGAGTGCCTTTGGAGGAGGGTGCCACTGTTTTGTTGACAATGCGTAATGTCGTCAAGGCTTGCGATCCGAGAGGAGGGAGGGGAAAGACGATAGTGGAAATGTATAGTTGCACAACGAAAACAGGTAGGTACTACATTTGCACGCCTCAGTCGCACTATTAAAAGCAACTCGGAAATGCGGATGCACTTACCACTTGTTCCGTAACTGTTTAGTTCCTCTTTCCACCGGACGCACTCATATCGTAGCCGACTAGTACGTACGCCTGGTCGGTTTGTCGTGTAAAAGTTAGATTTTGTTTCGTAGCAAATACGCATATGTACAATGTAGGGATTTGTGTCGCGCCTGTTCAAACGTTATGGCAAAAGAATACCTTATGTAGCGTTGGATTGCGGGAGTGGTGGGTATCTCACCTGCGTCGTTGTATGGGTAGTCTTCAGGACTCGTAGTCGCCGATATCAGCCAGAAGCACTTCTCGTCGATCTCAGGGTTAACTTTAAATTCCCTACTGTTATTGTCAGGGTAGGACTGAGGGAGTGGTAACACCAGGATATTGTCTTGAAAGAAACACCGTATTCACTTTTCTCACTCTTTTTGCTAGAAATCCTGCAAGATTCATTGATATTCCCTAACACGTGCGATGTTTTTAGCACTGTCTCCCCACCATTGTCTTTTGGATCACTAAAGTTTGCTCCGGCTAGTTATTTAATCTCGGCGCTCTATCACCGTTCTTTAGATTCGCGCGAACTTGAAATAGTCACTTCACTAACATTTAACTCGTTTATGAGCTTGGATATATTTATATCGAGGAATACAGTTAGCACATTATATAAATGTTTCTACCTACATCACTTTATAATTGCATAATTGCGCGGTACTTATCAAATTTCGGAACTTAGCGTCCTTTTCTGATCCGGAGTGCTACGTGTTACCTCAACAAAGAATCATGACAAACTGTCCCAAATCCACGCTCGCATTCAAATTTTGTACATGTCACTGCGTCTTCCTATGTTTCCATTGGCTCTCACACTTATTCTCTACGTTTATTGGTTCCCTTGTTGAAAATTCAAAGCCTAACTGTAAGAAATGTCCGTTGCCTCATAGCGTCTGTTTACTCTTAAAACTTGCCTCAAATCCACGAAGTACAAAATAAGGTTTCGATTTTTATGGCCCCACGCTCGGAAAACATAATGGACAGTCTAAAAGGAAGCTACTTTTATTTTTGCCTAAATCTTGCAGTTTTTCTGATGCAATTACGCCTTTATTTATTTAACAATATCATTGAAGCTTAAAACATATTTACCGCTTCTGAAGGGCTTTCGATTGATACAGTTTTTTTTAATCCTATGGCTTTAAAATTATGGAAATTTATCAAATTGAATGTTAATTAATTATTAATAATTCCTAAACTGTAATTATTACAGAGTTCCTTTTTATGTATTCTTAATCAGGAGGAAATATCACTACACTTCTAATAACCAAATATAACTTATATTTTACATAGTGTTTGTCAAAATTCACGGAAACATTACTTTATCTGCTGGCATTATCATTCATTCCTTTCTTACTTTCTCTGCCACGTACCTAGTAATTAGAAGTATTGTATTCCAACCAAAAATTCGATATTCACATTTCACCGGAAGTGCATATTTTGAAGCCCCCAATAAAAACAAACGTTTTGGAACTAGATCCGCGTGTGCGTGTGTGAGCGCATAACTCAAAAACGAAAGTCGGATGAACACCAAACTTAAACATGAAGTTCAATATCGTCCAAATATGGGATATGAGAATTTTCAACTAACTTTTCCCACCCCAAACTACCCTTTACATGGAAAATCTTACTACGCAAAGTTGTAGCACTCTTTAAACAACACAATTTGCGAAAAAGCTGTGGCATTTAGCATTTCCAAGATATTCTATGTCATGGTTTGAAGTTTTAAATATACATTTTTGAAGTGCTATGCAGCCATTCGCGTGTTTCTCGTGGTGAGTATGGAACTTCAAAACCAGCACATAGCGAAACAAAGAAATAATTTCTGTAAACATTGACCGTGAAAAATTGGCTTTTTAATCAATTAGGATTTAATGATAATCCAGTGAATAAGGGATATGACCTCGTTAACACGAAACAGATATAAAAATAAACTTTTGTAAGCATAGTTTGTTGAAAGGCGAATAGAAAAGGTAATGTGAATGTAATCTATCAGCCTTTTTAAAACGTTAAACCAGATATATCTACAATTCAAATATACCAAATGTTGCTTAACACACGGTAGTATTGATTCGTTCGTTCATTTTCAATTATTCAAGCTTAATTCACACGCACTCGCAAAACTCTGTGCCTTAATCCATCTGCTGCCTGTAGCAAGTTGTCTTAATGAAATTTTCCTTAATCTAAGACGGCATTACCAAGTAACTTCAGTCTCCAACAGTTTCCGATTTCGTTGGACCAAAAACTCATTTATTCTTGATGAACATATCGAAAACTTTGGACATTGGAAGCGCCATAAAATACATCTACCATTAACGAGAGGTTCTATACTTGTTTTGTTACACTAATTACAGGGAAATGCGTAAATGTTACTACACATTACTTTCCTACAGAAACAAAACAACGTTATTGTAATCTAAAAGATAGTCTTTTAACTTTTTGAGGAAATACGAATAAAATGCCAAAGGAAACACTGGAATGAACATTCGTCGTGCCGAATTAAAATGATACTTTTAGTGACAACACTCATTTAAATGAGTGTTTAAAATTCATAAAACATTACAAACATCGATGCGGTTTCCCTTCTATGGGAGTCACTTGCGCAAAACGATATATTTTTATCAGCTGTTGTACAATTCACAAATAGAGTTGTTAGCTCTCTTTGAGAACCAGTTTGTCCTAGTATGAAACAACAGAACCACGAAGTGTTGCCTTCTTCATCAGCATCAAAGCTCCAGCTCGAGTCTTCGCTGCCAATCTTCTTTGTTTGCATTGCGTCTTTCTAGTTTTCTGCTTCCAAATCCTGCAGTAAGCAGAGGAGGATTGTATGCCACCAAAAACTTTCGATATTGATGTTTCACATGTGCCTGTGTGTCTGTGAACAGTCTAACTCAAACACGAAAAGTCGGCTAAATACCCAAGGTAGTCTTAAATAAGGCTGCGACAGGACGCTGGAAGAAAAAAACCTTCACTCCAAACCACATTTCATATGGAACTACTTTTGTTATTTCTATTTTTTCAAAAATGGCTAACAATTTTGATTATGTTACCTCTTCCTTTTGAATGATATTGCAGTTTATGTAAACCAGAACCTTATTGTATGAAAAATATAGGGCTCGTTGAAAGACTGAAAGAATCACCGTAACCCACTTCTGAGAACTATAGAAAGGTTCAACTATATCTTACAGATCTTTTTAACGAAAACCCTGATATTTAGATTAGGTCAATGTCCCCTTCTAGGAAAAATATGTAGAATGTTCAAATGTAACTTCTTAAATCATGAAGAGGACACAAATGATGATCCACACCCTTGAGTCTTACAACCTGTTACGTGTAACCTGGCTCCGTAACGGAATTTTTACAACAGCGTTGCTTCAAGCTGGAACCACTGTGTTAAGATGAACTACGACTTGTAGATGGCACTTGAAGCACCGAGATCTTCGCTAACTGCAATTAGAAACACACTTTTGAAGAGGAACATTCCTCCCCAGAACTGGAGAGGGCAGGTCAGTAAAAAAACAGAAAGCAAAGTGGTTCTTTATTCCACTGGCCAGCTATGCTCTGAAGGATCGTCTTTCAAACTGTTTTACGCAGAAAGATTCCCATTCTCCCTTGCCTCTCCGTCGAACAAAGACTTCCCTCTTCCCTTTCTCTTTATGGGTTATCCATTTCGGGCTCCCTTTTCTTTCCACGATGAATAGCAAACGCGGAAAAACCGGTTTGTGGATGGGAGCTGTTAATCGGATCTCTCACGGAATAATCGGAGCTGATTTGACCATCCATAAACTTGAGGCTAATAAAATAAAGTTCACGCTTCACTGGTTACATATGTTAATCGCAGTATACCCACACACTGTCATATAGTTGCATGCTAGATTAAACATTTGAATACAGAAGCTCAAAGGGACATTTTCATGGCATCTTCAACTATTTCTAAGCTCCTATTAGCTTTAAGGCAAACCCTATAGCGGAATTCTGGTTAAACAAACTTCAAAATTTCCATTTTTTTCTCCTTTTATAGTAATTTAGTCTATATATTCTATGCTATTTGGGTCATTTACGGCTATTATGTAGGAGAACTTTGACCCCATATTAGGGTCAGAAATACAAAATAATGCCATTAGCATCTTTAAACCTGATTTTCTAAGAAGTAAAATTTAACACATTTTTCAGTACATAAAATATTTCACAGGCATCGGATTTTTCGTCTATTTTACCGAAAATTGAGAGTTAGACATACAAAACATAGAGCGCTTCAAATAGTTCTTATTTTAAAATGTACTAATGATTGAAAAATGATATTGTATAAATTATAGAATAAGTGACAATGTTGTGGATTTATTCAGCAGACAAAAACAATTTGTTCAAAGCTAAACAATGTGGTATAAAGGCCAATTTGGATACAATTCCTTGTATTTGATTAAAATTTCAAAATAACTCGTTAAGAATTACGGAATTTGCTCAACCCTATTTTATTTATCGATTAATATGGTTCCATAGCACAGTCTTTGGGACGAAAGATTGACTATTATGAAATATCAATTAATTTTCGCACCTTGAGCCTGAAGGTTATATAACATGTAATTACTGCCCTCCATTACGATACTAATAAGTAATTAAAGCTAAACAACGTAAACTATGATTACTAATCATTTTTTTTCATTTGCTTATTTTGAATTCTCTTAAGGGAGAATGTTTTAACTATTAGATTTCCACTGCCGAAAACTTCATTGTTGAAACAAAGCAGACTAAAACTGAATTTTCAATGTTGCATAAAAATCAAAATTTGAGAAAAGCGTACATGTCTGCAATCGCCTATCAGTAATTTTGGGTTTCAGCAACTTAGTTTACACAATATGCCATATCAAATGTTTAAAACGTTTAATCCTAGCTTAACTATCCTAATTATGTTCAACTGTAGACATGATATGTAGATGCATTTTCGTTGCAATATGTTTATATTTTTAAAATATTAATTGCGTATTCTTTCCACTAAGATAAAACTAAAACATGTTCCTCGTAAAAGAATTTTAAAAAACTGAATTTGATTAAAAACAGAGAAAGCAATTTTTGTCGAAATGAGCCTCTAGCTTTAGGGAGCCAAAAAATAAAACACTTTAATTTTGATCATCATCAGTTAAAAAACAGAAGCAAATAAACTAAATTCTAACTTCTATTCTTGACTGGATACGTTATTCAAAATTTTAATGCCTTAAATGAGAGTTCTGATACGTTCCAAAGAGAACAGCGAAAAACTTAAACCGAAATTTTCACGGTTAAACCACCGTATTATAAAAATACTGATATTACTGAATCACGTAAATAGGGAACTAAAACTAGGCAGAGTATTTTGCATATTATAGCATACTAACATCCAACTGTGGCCTTTTAAACCATACAAACTTCAAAGTTGAAGCGAAATTGAAAGCTGAATATACCCGGCGGGAGGGGAATTACAGTACTAAAAGCTTCATTTCTTTGACAACTTTCTGACGATTTCAGAAAACGAAAGACATGATGAAATTCGGCGTCTTGTGGACTATGGCTAGACTCCCAAATGACGATGCCTGCGCCTGGGCTGGTGCTGTCATTTTGGATCCCATTTATAGGCATTCCGTATTGAGAAACGCACACATAAACCATTTTAAATGTTCAATGTATGTATTACGTACTGCACATACGCAAGCTGTGAATGACATTCCACACAAAAACAATCACATTCGTGGGCCCATATAGGTAACGCATGCGAACGGAAAATCTAGGAAAAAAGGGCTCTAAAAGCGAAATAAAGCGTTCAGAACCAATGTGCATTTATCATTTGCTCATTCCTCTGTGCGAGAAATGTTTTCAAAACCGTTTGCACATACACTTTAGTTAAAAACAGCATATCTGTATGCAGCTTTTGTGGTGCGTCGAGTTGAAATTGCTTTGTTGTGTTATTATATTCGTCTATATTGTTTTAGTGCTTGTTTATCCTGCTAAAGGCACTAATTAGTGTCGCGGCCCTTTGGTGCTTGTAAATAAATAAATTTCCTTTCACTGGTCTTAGGTAACGAGTTTGAATGCGACGCTAAAATTAGGTGCTTTGGACCTATTTCACAATAGGGAATTTGTTATCACATTGCTGCATTTGAATTAATTGCAATATATGATTAGTGTAGATTAGTTTCATAATTTTCAAGGGCTTATCGGCAAACCATATTTCTTTTTGTTATTAACGATAAAAGATTAGTTTTATAATTTTCAAGGGCTTATCGGCAAACCATATTTCTTTTTGTTATTAACGATAAACCATGTTTTACAACTTCGTCTAAAAGTATCTATGTTTTAAAATAAAATATATAAAAGATTTAAACTCAATTTTTTCGCGAATTTCTCGTTTTCTCACGAAAGTATTTATTTGCGCGATAAACACAAAAAATTGGCATATTTTAAAAATTAATTGCAAAATTGATATCAATTTCGGTTTGGTAAAAATGATATTCAAGCAATTAGCTAAATTTAAAAGTGAAAATACGTACTTTTGTGTTACATTGAATTCTGCAACATGCTGTACGAAATTTGTATTAGGTTAGTAATGGAACTGGTGCACTGTATGCTCTGTTGATATGGTCGTCCTCCGTGGTGTAGTGGTTACCATGCTAGCCTCTAGTTCCCAGGTCGCGGGTTAAAACCCGGCGGAGAGCGATGAATTCTGTCTGTCTCAAGTCTGATAAAGAGACCTCTGATCCGGTCTTTCACGCCCAATATGGAATGGAACGCTAAGATCCATAGCAGCTAAAGAGCGTCAATAAATAGAACCAATTTAACTCTGTTTATATTTAAAGCTAGAATAACCAGATTCATAGATTTTGTGAGATATGTTCGAGCCTTATAACTACCATCAAATGCGGACAGTGGAAGATTCCTTTCGCACTATACCATGCTGACGAGATCTTCAATGCGAACCACGTATATATTTTATTTTCGCGAAATTTTGTAGTATTATCAACACGAAAGTGCGAAAATTTAGATATGAAACACAATTCTTTGAAAAATGATCACCAATAAAACACGTCCCTGCTTATCTGCTGTCAGGCACAGCACAGTCAAGTTATATGTGAATCTGTATTTCTGCTGACTTTCTGTGAAGAGATGTAGCATAGAGAGTAGGTATATCACTCAATTAAAACTGGTCCGTCACCTCCTGCTACACCAAACAGAATTATAGCGGCAGGTCACACTTGTAAATTAAATTATGCACAAGTATTATACATTAACAATTAAAATAATGAGATTTTAGGTTTAAACGGTTATTCACTCAACAAGTCTTCGTAACCGTTATGTACACATGTGAAATAATTCCTTCATACAGAGTGAGCCAAAAGACTCCGAACCGGCTGCGCGGTGTTTTTCCTGTTCGCGTCTTCGGCGCTCGTTGCCGTCTGCCGCTATCATAGAAAGGCGCGGATGAAACCATACAACATTTTTAAAATTACTTTTAAAGGCTTTACTTACCAACTTTACGAAAGGAGATGCTGAAACTGGCCCACGTCGTTGTCCATGCATTTTTGGCACCTCTTTAGGAAACTATCCATCACTCGCCGTAGTTCACGTTGAGAAATTTCCTGGCGGATATTTTGCTTTAATTCTTCCAGGGTGTGTGGGTTTGTCTTGCACACTTTATGTTTTAAGTTACCCCGGAGGGGTATTTTATGAACAATATTACCAGTTGCGCGGTGTTTTTCCACTGAGCGTGTGGAAATATGATAAAAACATGATAACGCACTGCTGCTATAAACAAAGTCACGCTGTTGTGGTTTTGTTGTGTAGTGTGAAGTGCAGTTTTGAGTTGACGGTGATGTGATGTAGTTCAGTTATTACGAGTTATTTATTATTTTGTCCTGTACAGTCACAAAGTGTATTATGGCTCAGTATATGTTTTCTACTGCACAGCGTGTATTTATTTATGATTCCTATGTGTTAACTCGGTCAGCTCGCCAAGTGAAAGTACGATTTGCAGAAAGATTTCCAGGTGTAAACGTTCCAGGCCTTACAACAATCCATGAACTTTACAGTAAATTTCAGGCCACAGGAAGTGTTCAGGCTAAGAGATCCAAAAGATGGCGTTCGGTTCTTACTGAAGAAACATTAGACGACATCGGTCATCGTTTGGAAAATTCCCCCCAAATATTCCATGATGGATAGTTTCCTAAAGAGATGCCAAAAATGTGTGGACAACGACGGTGGCCAGTTTCAGCATCTCCTTTCATAAAGTTGATAAGTAAAGCCTTTAAACGTAGTTTTAAAAATGTATGGTTTCATCCGCGCCTTTCTATGATAGCAGCAGACGGCAACGAGCGCCGAGGACGTGGAGAGGAAAAACACCGCGCAGGCGGTTCGGAGTCTTTTGGCTCACGCTGTATGTGACTAATGTCCAAGCCTTTAGTCTTTTTAAGGTTCATAACGAGTCTAATCGACTGGATTAGAAAGGAAATTGACAAACTACAAGCGTTACGTGTGCTGCGTGCCACCTGGTTCAAATTTCTCTTGCCAGATGAAATAATAGAACGATAGTGCCACGTTATCTTGAGGAGTACTTAGTACGTTTACGCAGTGAATGTAGTTACCGAGACTGAGTAACTAGTTAGTTTCTGTCAACATTACTTTCGTAACCGTTACTGATTAAGTAGTTATTTTCCTAATCGTTGCGTTGCTTGTAATGGCCCTCTAATTGAGCTTGCCTGCTTCAGGGTCTGATAAGCAGCAACCTGACCTTCAGCCAGCTCGCCTGTCGTGCCTTTCTATTTATTAATTTTATTAAATCATAACTGTGGAACAAAGTTTACATAACACTTTTCTTTAAAATATCATCTGGGTAATTGATGTGGCAATTCGTGAGCACAGTATATTGCGAACCCGTGTCCTCGGCGCTCCTATGCTCGTTTTATTTGTCTCTACCTGTCTCGCGTCACAACCATTCTTCACTACGAATACCCTCTAGCAAAAATTGAATGCTAGTGCAGGATGTAGAGCAGTAAAAGAGCAAAATGGCTCTCAAGGGCATTTCGTCTCAAAGCAGGACGTGATGTGGGGATCTGCGTCTGCCTTCTATCCTAGAGTGCCCAAGTTCGAATCTCAAGCGTGATGAATTGGACATCGAGTATCCTACCACCCATTTCTTTCGCCGTCTCTGCAAATCTTAATCGTTAAAAGTGATGTTCTAATGTTTGACATTACAACCATCTCGAGACGCCAATCTCATAACCAGTGGCAGAATTAGTGGTTTTTATTTACAATACTACGAAATGCTTTAATTGCCTAAAATATGCCAAAGATTTAAAAGAAAAAAGAATAACAAAAGATAAATTAATGAAGCCATTATGCTTTGTCTACCACACCAGGTGAGAAGTAACTTCTTTCCCTATATTTGATGTAGAGGATAACAGAAGTAAATCAGAAAATCGAAATACCTTTCTAGCTTAATACAGGGTTCTTCAAAAAGAAGGAACAGACTTTAAATATTTATTTGTAATGAACGACAATAGACAGCGACACATGTGATACATCAGTGAAAAGAAAAAAGTTCAAAATGAGTACCATTTGTTATGCGAGGACGACCAGTGTTTTATTGTTTGCATACGCAATCATCTACGAATTTATTGTATCAATAGTATTTTTTTTATGACGAGGGGGCTCGTTGTTGGACTTACAACGAAATGTACGCTGCAATGAAACAATGGATTCACTCTTTGCATAATGCAGCACACAAAACGACTTTTCCTGTGGCGCCGCCATTTTCTCGTAAACAAACACAGCGCCGCTGTAGGCACTGAGTGGAAGTAATAGGTGGAGCTTCAAACTTTGAACTTACCTCTATTCGATGATGTGTCACTATCTATTAACGTTCATTAGAAATAAATATTTAAAGTCTGTTCCTTCTTTTTAAATAACCATGTATGTATTGGGCTTTGTGAAAAACGCTTCATGGTATAAATATTGTTTCTATCACTCCATGTTATTTACAAAACTTCATAATAACGATCATTTAAGGAATTGTGCGTTTCTATTATTCCTGTAAGTCAACCAATGACCACGGAAAACAGCACAGATCCGAATGCATAAAAAGGGTAAGGAATTGGCACAAGTTTATGTACTATTAAAAATGTAAAATTTTTTTAAAAAAAATATTAATACGGAAGAAACAGTTTTATTACCGGTTTTCCGAACCTTCATAACGTGTATGTTGCACAGGGCGATAGAGAGATAGCTGATGGGGGGGGGAGCGATCGAGGGGAATGAACAGAATGACAGCATCAATGAAAGAGACAGAGGAAGGTGGTGAGGGAATGGACCGACAGATGTAAACAAATTCTTCTTCTTCTTTCTCTGTTTAACCTCCTCTTATGTAGGACTTACAGGCGGGTGCCTGGGGTCAGAGGCCCGTCGAGGAGCAGACACTCATGGATCAGACAGAATATCGGATGATCAGCCCGATGCCTGGTAATGGAGGAAGGAAGTAGATGAAACGAAATGATGGTGAAATGGATTAAAGGAAAGGTGATGATGGAGCAGTTGGTGGAATGAATGGTGGGGGAAGCAGGAGAACCCAGAGAAAACCGGCCCAGACGCCGCTTTGTCAACCACCAATCCCACATGCGCGTCCCTGAGATTGAACCCGGGCCGCCTCGGTGAGAGGCGAGCGGTCTAACCACTCGGCCACGCGAAAACAAAAAAAAAAAAAAAAAAAACGCGAACGAAGCTGCGGGTTCCGCTTGTTTAGACATAGACATGTGGCGTTTACATGATTTTCTCTGCTCACTCTTCTATTTATAAAATCTTATTCTTCTATCTACTTCTTGTTAATACAGATAAACTTTCATTACACGTAGGTAAAGAGATGGTCAGATTAAACAGAAGCGGAACGCTTTGCAGTGGCTTTAAAATTCCATACTCTTTGCATGGCCACAAGAAAAACGAAAGGCGACTTACCAGTAACAAAGAAAATCTCGGAAATGGTTAACACCACATAAAATATTGACATAACTTGTGTGCTATACAAGATCTAGATTTTTTGTGGAGTAAGATTTTGTCTACGTCTTACGGTTTACGAATTATACATTCAGAATGAAGAGGTCCTCACAGTTTATTTCCAGAAAATTCTAGACATACATTTTAGTTGCAATGCAACTATTTTAAACATATGGTGCCTTAGAGCCATTTTTGAGAAAATCAATAATAAAGAACGTATCTCATGTGAAGGGTAGCTAGGATTAGGTTTCAACGCGACGGGGACTTAGCACTCGACCTACATAAATCTTTTGTACCTAAGCCCCGGACAGGCGCCCCCGGGAGAAAGGGATAAGGTGAGAGGAGACAGACCAGAGGGCAGGTTCCCCACATTTACAGATTTAAACTCCCCGGATGGGCACTGGTGCAGCCAGCTACCCCCCTGTGGGCTTACACATTCCCTGGGACGAAGGTTTCCATAGAGCATCCTTTTCCCCTGTCGAGACCTCCTGCCGACACTACAATTCTGAAAGAGACCAAGCGGATGAAAGCTGAAGTGAAAGGAGAATGGGTGTGAAATGGAGGGACAGGAAATTCGAGGAATCGAACCCACAACCTCCCGAATGCGGGCTACAGACGTTACCGCCTGAGCTCGGTTAAAGGGTAGTTAAGGGTGGGGATTTTTTTTAAGTCTTCGTGTCGCATCCTTGCATGATGCTGAAATTAAACACAAAGTTTGGTATGCGTTTTTAATTCATGCTACTCAGAAAACACACACACACACACACACACACACACACACACACACACACACACACACACACACACACACACACACACACAATTCTCTCTCTTAGTGCAATGAACTGCGTGGGTATTAATAAAAACGGAATCATACCGTTTTGAGAGACTGCCGTGCACCGTAGTGGCTCGATTCCCAAAAAGAAATAAAAAGTTGACACAGGCTTAACGTTACAATTGCATGAACGTTTTCCAAGAAAGTTTAGTTTTCGCGTGCAGGACATTTCATGCGTAGAAAACAAAACAAACTTGGGGGTTTTTGCGCCTAAATAGCGCGGAGGAAGATTGCAGTTGCTCACGCAAGGGAAGGGAAAACGATACCTTCAAAACGGTTGGATGCGACTCTATACCTGCCGCTTTTAACATTAACAGCTGCGGGATAATTTATACGTTTACAGTATGTGCGCCAATTACACCGTAAACTGCCAACTGATTGCACAAAACAAGCAGAAACGGAGTCTTTGATGTCCTCTTTAATTTTAAAAAAAGTAGCGTTCCAATTCGGTCAAACATTTACATCGCCAGCGCTCAAAATTCCGCATTTGAGAGGCTCTGAAAATATTCTTTTGATTGTCAGATTTAGCTAGACCACATATCGCTGATAGGATTGCGGTGCCAGGGGACCGGGTTCAATTTCTGGTGGGGGCTTGGGGGTGCACTCAGCCTTGTGATAGAGAAGTAGGGCTATGATTTTGCAAACCAGATCTAGGCGACCCCCATTACTGTATTTTTATTCTCTCTACCAAATACCCGGTAGGTAGGGAACGTATTGTAATCCACCCAAAAATTTGATACCGAGATTTCACCGGAAATACATGTTTTCAGCCCCCCTGAATCCGAAAAAAAGCATTTTTAGAAAAAGGTCCGTATGTGAACAGAATAACTCGAAAACGAAAAGTCAGATAAACACCAAACTTGGCATTTAAGTACAGTACCTTCCAAAGATGCGACACGAAGATTTTCAAGAAAATCGCCCCACCCCAACTACCCTTTACATGGAGGATTTTTCGAATTTTTCATTTTCTAAAAAATGGCTCTAACGACTTTCTTTAAAATACCATTATTAAAAATATTTACACGACAAATAAAATGTTAATTTTAAAATTTCTAGGAACAGCCTTTGAAGTCCTCTTCATTTGGAAGGGACTAAACTGGTAAACGTTAAGCGATAGACGAAAAGGTACTACACAAGAAATGTAGATCTCTTTAAACCACACGATTTTTTTTCACATAACTGTTTTTGTGGCATTCGCCATTTCCGAGATATCCGTTATTAATGGTTCGAATTGTTCAGTACTTAACCATTCTTTTAAATTCGATCTTCAGCTGTTTCTCGCGATGTCATGGAAACTGTATGGAATTTTAAGGGCAGCATATAGCGTCCATCTTGAACATTTGGCTATCACTGTTCCCTTTGTATCTATAACGAAATGTCTAATGCGGCTATTTCCGGAAAGGTTCATCTCGATTGAAATGGAGTAGATAGGAAAATAAACCTTCGTAAGGATAATTTGTATACCCACTAATAAGGATAGTGGGTAGAGAAAGTCATGTGAATGTATCACATGAGATTATTTGTAGTACTTAACGCCCACTCTCACGACATACGGTACCACAGGCGGTGAGCACTGGTGATACATGAAATAAAATGATAACTGGAAAGGAAATGTTCCAGGCCTAAGCTTAGGATACCTCCGCGGCATTTGTCAGTTATGAGGAAGGTAAATACCTTAGTCGGGGGGGGGACGGTCTTGGCGAGATTTGAACCGCAGACATTCCTTTCACGACTCCGTGCCTTAACGACCTCGGCTACCGTTGGTTTATTTAAAAATTAGGCTATACAACCATTTTAAATTTAAGTAAATTATTTGTTCCGTGCTCGCTGAGAGCACTGCCAGCATTCTGTGTAGAAAATGTGCACTATAAGTTAGTGCAACTGCTCTTTTGCCCTGCATACATACCAAAAGGCCTATCTCATCTGAATGTTCTCAATTAGAGCCTTTTAATGAATGTGCACGAGTCATAAAAATGACATACTGACGAAGTTTGGTTGACTGAAATAGCAGTCTTGTGTCACAGAGCTTCTGCGGTCATCGGCGTCACTTAATTCCCATAATTGTTTATGAGTATTTTCATGCAAAAGCAAAGATATAGAGAACAACACGTATACACACAATTCTCAAACAGCAAACGAATAACAAAACCAACACTTTGGGTAGCCTTGAGAGGTAAAATTCCAGAAAAATTACACCTGCACCAACAATTCGAGGAATCATTTCCGGATTTAATTACTGGTGACAGAAAAATGCAGTACCTATTCCATTAGCGAAGCCATAATCGTTTCAGTATTTTTCCTTGTACAAAATGTTTCTAGTTAACGACTTTCAAATCTGGGCATTCGTACTGTGGGTTCCTTTTACCTAGAAAACAATGGAGGCGCTACAACCGTGCTATAGGTTTAATATACAATAGACACTTCCTTCTGTCTTACGAACGTTTTAAATTATCCGTTCTTTAAAAGCAACTCGCCTCCAATCCTTCATTTGTTGCAACCATCAGGGAAGGTTTCTGTAGAGTTTACTTAGTTTTAGTCATGACTTTGCTTTCATCGTTTGGGCATAAACATTTACAAACATTTCTAGGATTATCCGTCCGTTATCGCAATCAGCATCAACGTCTAATAAAACTACTTTGTGTTCAATTAAAATAAGCCTCAGTACTAATGAACCTACATAAAACAAGTCGCCGCACAGGCATGAAATCCTGTCTCGTAGAACCCGAATTTCACCATCACAATGTGCAAGCAAGCATCATCTAATGTCATAAATCTCTAAGATACGTAGGTACTCTCATTTCCTTTCTTTGTTGCAAAGGTGCTTTGAAGTTTTGTTCCAAAAGAGACATCAACATCAATTTCCAGCTTAATCTTCAGAGATGCTGCCTTCCCCCATTTTCTAACATTCTTTTGACTCATCATCCACGTCAAAAAATCATCGTTGGAGCTTAGCAATTTGTTATCCCATTTTGCTGCTCCAGTGAAAGATACAGTAATTGCAATGTGGTTGCCATTGCTTTTCTTCAAAGCAAAACAGCGGTTCAACTCCTGGCGATACTTTTGTGTGGGGTTCCAGATGCCATCAGGTTCAAACGTTATGAACTTTACAAAAAATAGCAATGGCACAAGCATATGGCTACAATTCAGTATCTTCTGTAACCTTCAAACGATATCTGTCCACAAAAAGGAAATACTTATTGGTGTAACTACATTCCTCCGTTAACATACAACTGTGCTCCCTTTAGGGCGTCAACCCTTAAGGCCAGTTGGTATCTTTAAAGAGGAGCAAGCTATCTCTGATGGGCGATCAGCTCAAAGCAGGGTATGAAGCTGGTGGTGAAGAAGAACACTACATGGAGGAATGAATAATACAAAAATTGACCAAAGGGAGAAGTGAGGCAGTATTTTTAAGACTTAAAATGATTTTAGTCAAATTATATAATAAAAATATATAATAACAGCCCCCCTTAAAGCAATATGTATATGTAACAATATATAAAAAGTGTATATTACAGTCATTATATATGTTTATATTATTGTATACATGTGTAATAATGTTATGTGAATGTATTACGTAATTTAATAATGTAGGAGCTGTGAGAATAATAGGTTAAAAGTTGCTAACAATGAGGTAACCTTGAGGCAATAATGACTAAGAAAGTGTAATAATGCTACTAGTCATTCTTGGAGCAACAATAATGTAATTTTTGTGACAGTTTATAAAATAGCCAATCAACAACCAGAAAAAGCTTTAGTAAAATGAAGGTGTTCTATTGGACTAGGATTAGCTAATCAGAGACTTGAAATACAGAAATGTAGAAATTTAGACCGTAGAAATCAAGTCAGTTGCTTGTAGACAGCGCTCATAACTGGACGCGTTGTTTGTAGACAGTGTTCCTACCCGGACGCGAGATGCGTCCTCGAGAAATTTAATACGTATTCGTGTGAGACGAAAATAGTTTACGTGTTAAAAGTAATTAACAAAAGAATCTCACAGCTCTCTATATCAGTGAAGTGTTATTAAAATCGTGTCAAGAATTAATAAAAATGAGTGAATTAAAAATTATAATCTGTGTAAGTCTACATTCTTCAGCCGCATCACGTCCCGTTAAGAAATTCATGTCTCTAAAAATAATACTGACGCAGCCGAGGCAAACATAAATATTTAATACTTAAAGAAACAGTCAAAAATACAAAGTTAATATGTTTTTAAACATTTTTTTTTTTTGGACGAAGGCTACCGGAAACATTTTTACCATACGTGCGGTTGCAACTACTTCAAGTTCGGCTCCCCAACAGTTGAACTACAATACAACTCCTACTTCAAATTGTTTTTCCATACGTAGCAGCAACAAACCTACTTCAGATTGGCTCCCAAAGCGTGGGGCAGATAACAATACAACAAAGTATACAACTTCGAATTGACGCCCAAAACGTGGGGCAAATAACGTAAAGATAATATACAACTTCAGAGGTGAACCACAAAAGCGCTCGCTTATGACTACCAGCCCAAAGCGATTAGAATCCTGGGCATCATCGTCACCGCCTGCACCAAATTGCTTCCTTCACAGGAAAACCATAGCTTTAATTTCTTTCTTTGGTTTCTTTCAATTCAAACATTCTGTAAGTACTTCATACACAGTGTTTATGTAGGCGTATGTTTCGAAAATATAAACCTGTATTAATAAGAACAGATGGGTGATAAGACAGCCATCGTAATTAATGCTATGGTGGATTCAAGTAAGGGGAGGTCATGCAGATACCAGCATGATTTTACTTATACCTAATCGAGGACAGTAGGTAATATTAGAGCGTTATTTTGTTGGTAACACTGCTATGTTGTTTATACAGTTTGTACCGTCATCTTCTATCATGTGCGTCCTACTTTAAGACCAAGAACACCATCACTGCGCAAATAAGTTAATTTGTTTTCTAGCCTTCTGAATTCTACAATACAGTTTATGTTAATTTATTTATTTCATTTTGAATAACTAATACTACGAAACAATAAGCTCACTTAGCTTTAAACTATCTAATTTAAACATTCCATATACCGATATTTTGCAACCCGTCCCAGTAATCCCGCGCACGCCAATATATTAAGAGTCCATCCTCGGTTTCAGAAATCGCAGCATCCGAACTTGACGGAGGCGAAATTCCCAAATCCCTTTAGCTTTGGAAATTACATGGTTTTCAACGCGTGAGATATTTTGTCCTCATATTCTATAATTACTTTATTACTACTAACTCCTCATGTGGCAGTAACTAATACTTCAATTTAATTTCACAAGTAAATCCGAGACAAACGTATTATTCATAACAGGCTACTTACTAAAACACAAAAGGACGGAATGGACTCCTTTCACAAATTCCGAGATTGGTAGAAACTTAAGTCACTTCAGCAATTTTAAACATGCAACCTTCTGATGCAGTTCTTTGTCTTACCTCAAACATGTTCACTTGATGTATAAGGCACACTCGCCTAATTCTGTGAAAACAATTCCTTCGTAGTTTTTTACTTCCATATAATGGAACTGTACTAGTGTAAAATTTTTCTATGTTCAAATCTAAATAGCAGACATGTACTATGCTGAAATGTTCCTCTTTGCAATCTGTATGATTTGTTTGCAAGCATATGTGGTATATATTAGTGAATATATTTTTACATATCATGGGAGCTTAGATATAGTGTTTAACGGAATTGGCCGGGTAAGAAATTTAATGCTTTATCACATTCATGTATTTTCGATATCTTAGTATACTCTTCAGGTAAATTGAATGTCAGAGTTTAATCCATGGAGTGCAATCTGAGGGGATTTGTAAGAGTGCATAAAAACTGGGAAGTTCGCGATTTAATTCTCTATGCGTCTTTCGCTCTTTGTTTATTTTTAGGAAAGATACAGTTTCCTTGTGATTCCCACTGGTTCCCAATTTTTTTTTAATTTAACTTGGGATTCTCCTCAAAATTAATTCCGTAAAGGGATATCTATGGATAAAACGTTATGAATCAGGTTTGCAAAAACACTATGGGCTGAATTAATGAATACTTCAAATGTTTGCTTGCTTTTGCAACAAAATAGACACAGTCTCTTCTGTTTTCTTCAATATGAAGACCAAACGTTGATGTTGTTGATCACAGAATGGCGGTCTCAAGTACAAAATCAGGAATGAAGGACGTAAGGGCATAATTTCAAAATCAAATGTTGTAGGTTTAACAATATGTAGTCTAGTTTATGTTTTATTTCGCTTCAACCAACAAATTATTTCTGCTAAATAATAATTCATACCTATAAATAATTCTGATAAATTTAAAATAAGTTTCTTATACGTAATAAAATATAAACGAGTTGTACAGACCAAAACTGAAGTTGACGTAATACGTATCAGGGTATGTAACGCATCGTTATCATTTTATGCACCTTCGTAACCATGTAACATATATTAATTTAATTTCAGTTGAAACCCACGAGGCTTAGGTGTGCTTATTTTTAGAACTAGCTCTATCAGGCTTTAAGAGGATTATTTAAAGCTGCCCATCTGAATACCGCGCCGATACCGTTCTGTTTCATCCCCGTGTTGCGATATCTATTTCCACTGAACAGTACGAAATTATCTGTTCTTGAAGCACTACGCCAAAACAAATTCACGCACTAACTCTCCGGGATCGTACTCTACTGAATACAAAAGTGTTACAGCAAACAGATTCCAAGTACCTGTAAGATCTCGTGTATTGACGTAAAATTAGAAGTAACAAATGCCATCGCATCTCGCGCTACGTAATTACTAGTTTATTGGCTGATGTTTATGTCCCATCCCGACTAATCGTCTCAAACACAAATTGCATGGTTAAGCTGGGCTTCACTGAATTATAATTATTCTGGAGTGGTCAGTGATGAGTTATTGCAGCAATAAAAGTCCAGCATTTTAGGAAACTCAATGCAATTATCGCAATGAAATACACACAATTTAGGCTTTGAGAATTTGCTCAACACCATTAAAGAAAATAAGGCATTTGCTAAGCTTACTGAAGCAATATCAAACTGCCAAAAAGGAACTGATTTTTGCTTTCTCTATGCTCCACCCAAACATTTGATATTTAGATTTCAGCGTAAATGCACGTTTTAAGGTCTTCTTAACCTTAAAAAAGCATTTTTTAAAAAGCTGTCTACACAAAATGTACCTTTTTGTAGGCATTTTTACAGATGCATCACTTTACTTGTTTGAGTTTGCCCATAAGTCTATTAATCTCAATGAATTCTGAAAACACTTACACAAGACAAGTGACATAACATGCAGTCGTGTGTGCGCGAGTTATGTACCACTAAAAGGGTTGAAGACTCCACTTGAGAAATGATCAGAACTTTTGCGAATATCGTTTACTTGCACAATAAAGGGAGTAATGTAATGTTTTGACTTCCGAATTCTACAGTGTGCAACCTATTTCCAAAAACCAGAATCGAGTTATGAGAAATACGCAACACTATTACTACGATACATGGATCAAGCGGAACACTATTGGTGCTAAGGTATTTACTCAGCAGTCAAGTGCTGAGGACGTTTAACAAGAAAGAAATTGGAAACCCGTGTAGAGGTCCATCCTTCTCCTGCTACACCTTGTTGTCAAGATAAAAAGCACCCGGGGCCCTTAAACCCGCAGAGAAGTAATTAAATTAACCGTCGACTGGGCTATTTCCACCATGGATTAGATAGGTTCTGGCCTCTATACGCTGGGATTTCACCTAACTGTATCCGATTGCAAAATAACAGGACAATAAAGCTGGCCATAAAAGAAACTACGTGAAGAAATTTAACGGAGAAGGAAGGAAGGAGAAAATTCGTGGTGCACCGAAAGGTTCCCTTAATGGGTACGCTATACCATTAGTATGGTAGGGGATAGGTTAAAATGGAAATCTTCCACCCAGCTCCCTTTGGAGGTTCGTAACCAAACCAAAGATCAAGCTCAGGTTCCTTCACTTTTCGTAGTTACAAAGAACTGATTTACCATACAAAAACTTCTAATGCATGTGTTTCCCGTTGTCACAGAGTCTAAAACCGCACATCCATAAGCAAGTTTTTATTCTAGAGTTCAGCCAAACTAAAGGAGAGAAAATTCTAATAATTAATATGCGAAAAGAACAAAGGATATAACAGCATACCTGTTCTGGCGTTTTTAAGGATTTTTTATTTTGTTACTCTTAAAGATTTTTTGAAAACTGCACCGATTTTACAGTTGTTTTTTCTGCGGCGTCTACAAAATTATTTTACATGATTTTAATACATGAAAATATTTTAATGTGATTCCTGAAATTGACGTGAAAGTGGGTTTGGTGAGAAAATGCCAACCAGAAACTTCATTGACACCGCCACAACTTTATTTAAATCATATTATGCCGGTGACATTGTTAGGTATTGGTAAACAAATGCTCCACTAAATGGATATAAAATCAATTTGCAAACACAACACGATCAAAGCGATTTTGACTAAAATTTAATAAGTTGGAGATATCTGTGTGACATATTAAACGTATAAATTGAATTCTCTGTGAATATTTTTGAAGTCCTCTTCATGCTGCTGATATGTGTAAAATTCTATATCGTAAGAGACAGATGCACAGGCCAGAGCTAGACCTCATAACATTTTTTGTAGCGTTTGCCATTTTCGAAATCTTCCAAGTTGTAGGTATGCCTTACACTTTACCACTTTGGAAGTTTGCGATTCTTCTTTTTATTATCAATATCAGGAGCTCGTTACTTCGGTTAAACATTTGAATGCTGTTTTGAATGTTGCATGTAACCAGAGATTTATTGTTTAATTTCAAATAATTTCTGGGTAAAAGTAGGTATATCATAACGTAACGAACATAGAAGAATATTATGAGTGTTCACATATATGTTTAGGTTTTTAAGTTTAATTTTAATGGTGAAAGATGATATTTCCCCTCTACACCAACCGCATCACATCTTGAGGACCAAAGGCGAAATGCAGACAGAGCCCACTTTCTGCAGAGCTAAAACTGGATCTCTAAGGCCCAGTGAGGGTGGTTTGAACACACCGCCCAGCACTTCTGTGCTCATAAGCTCAGCATTTCAGTATATTCTAGTTTGGTACTTGTGGTATTTCGAAAATATTGTGATAGAAGAATCACTGAGAAGTGCAATGCGAGCACGTGGCTGTCAGGATCCTCTTTGATGTGCTTGATGCCGCCTCCAGATGGTGTTAACATCTCTGTATCCGAGAGCAAGCATACCTACTAACATTAGGTATGATTTCGGTACATATGTTGTGCCGGATTAATGCTTGTAAGAACCCATCTCCGGTATAGGCAAGGGATTTCCCCAATGCGGTACAGGGTTCACTCAGTATTTGAGGTCTTTAAGGACCAATTTATGAGCTTCCGGTCTAAAGGATCGAGGATATACAGCTCTGGGGAGTAGGCAAGAATACTGCCCACGTTACTCCTACTAATGCACTCTGCCTAGGATGTCGTGTGGTCGGACTTGGTCAGCTTATATACTAGATTAGAGAACGTTACATCTCTGTTTTTAAAGCATCCAAGTTGAGACTTGTTAACATGAATGTCAGTACAGAAATTGACAATAAATGTTGCTATAATGATTAGAGTCGCAGTAATATGCACCAGACACCCGCTGATGTAAAACCATACGAGAAAAATAGCTCATGCCCCTTTTGGGAGGTCTAGGTTAAGGTTTCCGTTGGAACCGCCATCCTTTTTTTTCGTGATTTCACTGGGAGGTAGGCGATTGCTGGGGTGGATTATATTCTAAACAAGAATGTTTCCGTCCCTCACTTCCTTTCATTGCAATTCCAGCAGAGCCTGGCAATGCGGGTTGGTGCGCCGCGACGGCGCTGTGTAAAGGTATTTGGGGGGGGGGTGGAGAGATTTTGTTCAAAACCTTCGTGTCGCATCGTTGGAAGATACTGAACTTAAATACCAAGTTTGGTAATTATCGGACTTTTCGTTTTTGAGTTTTGCAGCTCAGAGACACACACAAGCGGACCTCTTCCTAAAACTGCATATTTTTGGATACAGGGAACCTCGGTGACATCTCGACATCATCTACCTACTAGATACGTGGCAGAGAACGCAAAGAAATAAGATATCATTTGAATACACCTTTCTTTGAATTCCAATGCAGCTTTCCTGCAGATTAATTGGATATGCTGCATACACATTCAGTATAGCTTTATTGCATGTGAAAGAAACGGAAATCTCGAAAATGAATAATTTTGTGCAAACTGATCACTTAAGAAGCTACTGGTACGTTTGAATAGCGGCTAAACTCGACTATACATGATTCCAACTAAGAGATTTTATGCTAAATAAACAAATAAGTAAATAAATAAATAAATAAATAAATTGAGTTTTATTTATGGATGCTCTTTAACTGCTGTGGTCCTTAGCGTCCCATTCTATATTGGGCGTGAAAGACCGGAAATTTTGCTCATAGGCCCCTTTGAGGTTCTTTTACGTGCTGTAAATCTACGACAAGGGACCACTAGCTTTACTTCCCTTTCGAAGGAAGTCATGCTAAGGATTTTTACGCCCGTAAAAACCACGACCTCGGGAACTAGAGGTACCCTTAGACAGATTTTATGCTACTTAAGGTATCTTATTACGAGAGATGTTTGCAGCACAGACCGCACTACAACCAAGCCGGGTCTCCCAGGACATTCTGCACCATGCCAAACGGCAAATCCGACCTTACCTCATTAGCAGTAACTTCATTTACGCTCCTTTCCGTAATCTATAGTTAACAATCCAGAACTGGGGGTGCCATTGTTCCATTGTGTAACGTGGCTCTGCAGCTTGGCCAAGGAGGGGCATTGTGCAGGCCAGAATCGAACCCAGATCCCGCTCTATGCACAGTACCTTATCTGCACCAGTGCAGGGTTACCAACGTAAAATCGAACATGCATATTAAAGGGAAATAAGCACAAAGGGGTGACCACGGAAATTCAAAGCAAGTAATAGAAACTTCATAATCTTTACTGCTTGCTAAACTAAACTCTGTGAGTGATGTGCTTAAAAGTCAGCTATTATAAAACACTATGTTACCGAGTATAGTAATCAAAGTACTGCAAAATAGAGGACTAACGAAGACATTGTTTCTACTCCGAAGCTAGGCCACATGTATAGGTTACCGAAGTCCCGCAAGAAATGTTCACGTCACTGGGGAAAATTCATCCGCCTTAGCTCACGAGGCTTGTTCCTTAAGATTACGTGTAGCTTTCGTTTTTTTACCAATTTTCAGTAATTTGTTACACAAACTAGTGTTTCTGATGAGAAAAGGTATGAAATTCAGTTAAGTATTGCTAGTTGGATGAATGGTTTTTTAAATTGCAAAGAAAAGCGACAGTTCGATAAAAAGGAAAGGGAGATTTTGGATAACATTCTGTTCCACAATCAGTGTGATAATTAAACCTTGGAATTTTAGGCATGAAAAATTGGCATTTTAGGCACCTAAAATAGCTTACAGTAGTAGTAATAGCGATTTGAGTGGTGCAAAACTGCGGCGGTCATCAGCGCCACCCTCTGGCTATAAGTTTATTCAAGTCAGTACATCAATACAATAAAAACAAAACAAGTACAAGTTAAGCAACTGAGATTACAGAAGCAGCTCTGGTTATATAGATAATCACATTCTGGTACCAAACCAATACAGTCAGAGCATTCACAGAGAGAAACACCAGGATTACAAAAATAGAAATAGTAAATCAACAAATACAAAAATTAAGCAATAGAAATCTCACAGAATATGGCAAATAAGAACTAACCCGGAGCAAATGTAAACGTACAATGCAATTCTACACAGTTATAAAAACAATGACACACGAGAAACTTCCTTCCTTAATAAACCAATGAATTCCAATGACAAACTGTCCATGCAAGGCACCGACCTCGTCACCTAGTTCATGTAACACTTACCTCCCCGCCACTCCAGCACCAAAATCACCCAAGAACATCAACGAATCCTTAAACTCCTTCACCACACTCTCCTTCCAAACTCTCACGAAAACTCTTCCCTGCCAACTTGCCCTTTCCTCCACAGAAGCGTGCACAGAAAGTATAGTCACATTTCGAAATTGGACCTTAAGTCTATTTTACACATCCTTCATTAACTGGGTCTAACTCTATTAGGCTCTTCTTTATTCCCTTAGTGATAACAAATCCTATCTTGTGTAGTCCAGGCTCAGTTGATCCACAATACAATAATGTGTAATCCTGTTTATCTATTCTTCCTTTTCCACTCCAACTTTTTTCTTGCAACACTACTGTCCAGCCAATACCTTAAGAGTTATTTGCCATTTCTTTCATTTTTCCAGGTCATAACATAGTTTGAACATTCCAAGTCGCCAACAACAAACCAACCTTCTTAACAAGGTTTTTACAAGTGGGGTTGAGAGCCCCATGCTTAACCCCCAACCTGGAGGACCAGGTCTCCTTATTTCTGACCTCAGGAGAGTGGACTGGTTATACCCCAGGCACTGGGTGGCTCAGGTACCTCGGGGTCGCCACTCCCGTACTCACCAAGGTGAGCCCCTGAGGGCAAAATAGCTTATAAAATGATGTAATTAACCACTATTCTGTAATTTTAGGCAAGAAAAAAGAAACTTTATTTTTGGTATCTAAAATGGGCTAAAAATGACTGGTTATACATGAAAGTAAATTTATTGAGCAAGACTCTAACCATCACATGTTACTGGTTTTCATAATTAGTAGCACAATATATTATCAAGTTTTCTTCAAGTTTTCAACACTTAGGCTATGCCTTTTGTCTGTTAAAATCATTTTGAAGGCTGAAAATGATCTTTCCACTGATACAGATGTTATAGGAGAAAACATAAATTTTGTTATATTTTTCAACGCCACTTCTGGAATTTCTCCATCTTCACCCAGTAAAAATTTACAACAGTAACCATTACAGCATACCCGGGATATTTTTTTCGTTACACTTGTACTTGCATCTTACTTTGTCCCTTAGCCAAAGGCCAAATTCTCCCTTAGCAGCACTAATTTTTAATTCAGCTTCTTGCACCATTTACCTGATCCGACAAAGTGTTTCCTTTGCAATCTAGCTTCATTACTGTTGAGGGCAAGAATGAAAATGTTCCCTTTATGTAAACAAGATCTCGGGTCAATTTGGAATTTTGAATTATTTCCTTTGAAGACAGACCACAAGCTGTACTCTCAGAAGGAAGCGTGTTAAAATACGTTGAGGTGTAAGATCAGTTTCTGGAAGTTTTTCCCTGAAAAATGCAATGTGTGATGGAGCTTTACAGAATCCTTTCTTTATATCGGAGTTTAGGGTACTGACTTCTGGAAATTCATTCGTTATGGTGTCTGAGAGTCGGTGAATGGCATGCGTACATAGGTGAAGTGTATAAGATTAGGGTAGAGTGTTTTCAGAAGATAAGAGGCGGAGATCATATAGAAGCAGCGCCTGCGCAGAGAATTCTACTCACTTTCAACACCACCAGGAGTTAACAACTGTAAACCTTCGTTTACATGGACTGACCATTGACTTTACAGATCTGTTTGCTACAAGATGTGGAGAGAAGGCCATCATCTATTATATTTGCAACATATGTGTTGCCTTGTCGACGCCTACCCAAATGCAGGAATCGCCTATGTCTTCCCTAATTGCAGCAAGTCATTTCTGATATTAAAATTGTAGATTCCTTTAAAACATACAATCTATTACAAATAACTTTTTTGGCATCAGTCACTTCCGAGATAATCGTTGTTACTGGTTTAAATTGTTCAATAATTTTGTCATTTTCGAAATGCTATCACCATCTAATTTTGTTTCTCGTGATGTCATGTAAACAATAGGAATTTGAAAGTTTTTTGCACGAATAGTTTTTAGAAGTGTACAAAAATGAATTACAGTAGCTAGAAAAAGTCATGTAAATGTTACACATCAGATTCCTTACACGCATTTTCTGTTTGTATACGCTGCATGACATTATCAACGAAAAGAAAAAGCCATCATCGCCAAGTATATGTATACCGAAGTGCATGAAAGGTGGCCCATAATGGAGCGTAGCTGTTTATATTGGTACTGACAAATCTAGCCCCACCATCTGCCAGCGTGATCTCTGTTCCTCGAGCATAATTCTAGCCACAGAACTAATGGAGTACTTTACCTCCCCCAGAACATGGCCTAACTGCCGAAGTTGTCCGAAGCTGGCGGAGTACCGTCAAGGCAAAACTTCGTTGAATTTTAGCTCAAAAATAAAATATCATTAACAGACAGAGGGGGTTTACTACGTAAACCATCAAGTTAGGAACGCACCGAGGGTTGGTGACGAGAGAAAGTGGAAGCGCTTGTGACCTTGCAGTGTTCTCTATAAACAAATATGATGTACAATTTGAAGGTAGCACAACCTTCTTCGATACCAGGTAGACCGGGACTAAGGAGTATTAATAGAAGAAAGCCAAGTTTAGCTATTGCTATTGATAGTGTGCAATAAAGTTACCTCCTGATTTAATTAAGGCATTAATAAACATAAATCTGCGTTCAGTCTTTTCTTTTACATCGAAAGCTGTACATTTTTAAAGTAATATCCGCTTTTATTAGCGTATGACACAGATCCTCGAAAAATTCCACAAATAATGCAACATGTTCCGGTGTTTCATTGAATTACTGGTTGTTTAACAGCCGTCCTTTAAGCTTTGTTACATCTGATGGTTTTGGCATTTGTGCTGAAGCGATCCATGCCAAATTTCGCTACACACGATGCTTCAACTCTTCTTAAATATAGACATATTGTCACAGTTGTCCACTATATGCATCGAATAAATGGAACACTCGCAACGGAACCTCTGTTGGATTGGAGAGGAGAGAGTCCATCACAGTACCTAACGTCACCTACACTCCGTGCGGTAACACGATTGCTGTTTATTTACTAAAATCCCTCTGCCTGCTCATTAATAAACACGTAAAAATACAGTAGAAAGTTAGGAACTTTTTGTTCTGTTCTTTTAATACACTTAAACCCTGTATTTCACATTGATAACAACATCGTTCTCAGGTTCGTTTTTGTGTCGTTGAATTGTTTTTCAGAACAGTCGCTTAGAAAACTGTCAAAGGTTGGTTATCTTAAGGAGGGAAAAACACATGCGACCTAGGGAATGGGCAACCTTCTATGCTCGTCAGTACACGTCGGGAAGAAGTGGCTGCCGAGATTACATTATAATATTGGTATAAAACAATGACCCAACTCTCGCAGATCACAGAAACTCTATTCAATCGCTTTCACTTAGGTTGTTGTTTTAGCACAGAGAATCTCGAGAGCTGTAAGTGGTAGTAATGTGTTGTAGACGTGCTGGAGCATCGCAGAGGAAACAAAAACTTGGAAAATACAGAAAGAAGGTAAGGTGAGGGAAGAAATAGGAAGTAACACATTGGCGTGCTCTGTTTCTTTTCTTAGCTTGTATCGATTTTTCGAGCTAACGAGTTTCTCGGCATCTGGCACGTCTCACACCCCCACACACACAACAGATCAACCGGTCCAACCTTTAATTATACGGCGGTCTAGTGGATATTGCATCTCTGCTGACAGTGATAAGGTTTCGTGACCGACATTCAGCTGCGAGGACCAGTGTCTTAATTGTAATCATCCGGCTCGTCTGCCCCTCAGCTGTTTTCGTTTCTCTTGAGCGCTCACTCACTCGGCTTCTTTTTGCTCTGTCAAAAACACCTTCTGCGTCCATCACATTTTATTTTCAATTATAAGAAAAACTTGATTAAATTACAAAATCAAAATCCATTCTCATTTAAGAGGAGCTAAATGTAGAAAACTGCCAAAAAAATCTAATGTGTTACACTCACATGACTTTCTCTACTCTTGTACAAACCATTTTTGCAAACGCTTATTCTCCATATGCTTTATGTTAATCGAGATATCGAGATGTTAATCTTATTGCTAATTTTCTTGTAGATGCAAGGGGAATTGGTAGGCTCTAAGAGATAGTCAAATATTTTAAGGGCTGGTTGCTATGTGGAGTATTCCATTCTCTTTGCATTACCAGGACGAAAAAATTGAATAACGAATTCCCATTTGAGAAAAAGTATAAGCATTGGAAAATTTAAGGGAATAACAAGCAATATCTCGAAACTGCTTCACTCAACAAGAAAATATGTATATGACATAAATTGTGTATTTTAACGCGATCTACATTTTTTGTGTAGTAAAATTTTGTCTATCTCTTATGGTTTACCAGTTATGTAAAAGTCGTTCACAATGAAGAATACTTTTGGAGACATTCCCAGAAAATTCAAGATATACATGTTATTTGTCATGAAGGTATCTTAAATATATGATATTTTAATCAAAATCGTTAGAGCCATTTTTGAGAAAATTGAAATTTTCGAAAAATGTTCCATGTAAAGGGTAATCTGGGGTGGGGGGATTTTCTTGAAAACCTTCGTGTCGCATCTCTGGAAGATACTGAACCTAAATACTAAGTTTGGTGTTTATCCGAATGTTCGTCTCTGAGTTATGCTGTTCACAGACACAGACACACACACAGACAGACATGCTTCCAAAAATGCTTTATATGCATTCAGTGCACCTCAAAACATGTATTTCCTGTAAATCTCGGTATCAAATTTTTGGGTGGAATGCAATACTTCCCCTACTTACTATACGTAGTAGAGAAAGTAAATAAAATTACTTTTGTTTTTGGTGCTTCCTTACCAATTGGAATTTCCTCTTTAATTTGATATATTATCATTGTAGGGACAATACTTATAGTTTAAAAAGCCAGCATTTAGTTTCAAAGAAAAAATCTTAACTCTACACTTTGTTGCGTCTCCAAATTGGTCCGCCCATCTCTTCCTATGCTTCTCCAACCTCTCGGTTTGCACCTTATAGCCCTTATGGGTCTATCTTCCTTTGGCATGCGTTGTACGTGTTCCAGCTATTTATATATGTGTAATTAGTTGCTATCTTACTGTAAGGTAAACCTTAGTCCTCCTTTATGGGAAGTTTTGCTCTGCAGATTGGCACTGTTATTCACTGAAGCAGCTTCTGTGTGTTCAAACCATATGGTTTATTTCTTTGCAAGTATATGCAAGTTTGTTTTCTCGGATTTTGCTTTGAACAACTTTTTCTGTAAATTACATTAGCTGGTATAAATGTCCCATTTTCTCTGAAACTATTGAAGTTGGCTAAATTAAATTTTAGGATGATAGAAATAACCTCTAAGTGCTTTTGTGGATCTATTTTGGTGTTAACAACATGACTGGTTATTAATAAAATAATAATTGCACTAAGTTTTAATCAAAAGATGGTATAATTGAGAGAAATATCCTGTCATGCTTAATAAACTTATTGGATAAAAACATGTCAGTTAACTTAAAAGGCGTTCATCTACATCCTATTAAATTTCAGCCTATGTTAAATATTTTCTGAAAATCCAATTGCGATTATATAAAAAACCAGTTAAGGATAGTGGGCGGGAAAATATCGATTGTGCTAGGTGGTTATCGATAGTTTTTGTCGGTTAGTTTCCAGGCTACATAACTGAATGTGTCGGGACAATTGGCTTTTCTTATTTCCATGAATTGTTGTCAGGCTTTGAGCGACTGTTATACAGAGAGAGCCAAAAGACTACGAACCGGCTGCTGAAACTGGCCACCGTCGTTGGCCATACATTTTTGGCACCTCTTTAGGAAATTATCCATCACTCGTCGTAGTTCACGTTGAGAAATGCTGGCAATTTCCTGGCGGATATTTTGTTTTAATTCTTCCAGGGTGTGTGGGTTTGTCTTGTACACTTTATTTTAAGTTACCCCAGAGATAGAAATCGCAGGGGTTATGTCGGGGGACCGAGTGGGCCACAAATCTCTAGTAATAATTCCGTCATCGAATACACTTTCATAAAGTTGGTAAGTAAAGACTTTAAAAGTAGTTTTAAAAATGCTGTATGGTTTCATCCGCGCCTTTCTATGATAGCGGTAGACGGCAACGAGCGCAGAGGACGCGGACAGGAAAAACACCGCGCAGCCGGTTCGTAGTCTTTTGGCTCTCTCTGTAATACAACACCAAATGTGAATTAGGAGTGTATAGTTTATGGTATTACAGTTTTCTTTTTCTTGTTTCTTCACTAGCTCTAGGCAGCAAAGCTATATACTCTTTAAAGGAATGTGGAAACACATTGGTTTCCTAAAGAAACAATTGCAAATGCTGTGACTCAGTAACAAAGTATGACAGTATGAGATTTTGGAACACGCTTCATTACTCCACTCAAATACATATTTGTGTTGTAGGAAACAAAACTTGTAAAGGTTCTATTTAATTCTGAAGGCTTAGGAACAAATGCATTAGAATTAGTTTGAGGTAAGTACATTTCTTTAAATGTGTTTAAAGAAATATCGAAACTATGAATAATATAGTCCGTGGCGCGTGGTATTACTATGGTACTAATTATCAATAATTTTCAGCCAAACTGAAAATGACAAACTGGGAAAATAACGACTTCGATTTTCTGAAATATACAGGATGAACCACAACTCCACCGAGAAACTTTCAGAGCTTGTTCAGAGATACCTGGTGAGTATTTTGGTATAAGGGACAACCGTCTCCGGCGGATCATTACAGAGTAATGACGTAATTACCCATTTATTCAGTTTTTTTGCCCCTATCATCCCTGTTTCTATGAAAATACCGTCATAACAGTGAAGAAGGCTGTATAATATGCAATAACCAAAACGTACAACACAGTAATGCAACATCCCGCAGACGAAACACGTACATTTTTATCACAGTGTGTTCAATCTGATCTGTCAGCGTACAGAATAGTATGTAACACAGATATTGTACAAGATCACGGCAGAATGTACTCACCATCGACTGTCTTACACGCTCAAGCAATCCAGGAGTTTGGTGTACTACTTCCGCGGCTGCGATAATCCTACTAGGCCCATGCAAGTATCGACCGGAGTATCGTAAACTAGGTTCTTCACATGCCACCGGAAGAAGTCCATTGGTGTCATGTCTGGTGAGAGAGCTGGCCATGGATCAGGACCACCGCGACCAATCCACGGTAGTCCAAACTGTACATCAATGCGGTTCCTAACATCGAGTGCAAAAGTGCGCCGGCGCCCCGTCATGTTGAAACCACACAAGCGGACGAATTCTCAGCGGCACATCTTCTAGGAACTGTGGGAAGACATGTTAAATGTTTTGTACACGACTCCGTTCAGTGTCTCAGGAAGTACGTAAGGTCCAATCACAAAATCGTTGACAACACCAGCCCATACATTCACAGCAAACTGTTGTTGATAAGATCGACATACCAGTCCGTGTGGGTTTTCGTAATCCCATACATGGCTATTCCTACTGTTGAAATTACCCTCTCTTGTCCAAAGGAGGACAAATGTGGCTCTCTGCACATTGCTGTAGGAACCAATTTGCAAACTCCATTCAAAATGGGAAGTCCGCCGGCTGCATTGACTGCACCTTCTGTGGATGATAGGGTGCAAATTGTTGTTTATGTACTACTCTCAAAACAGTGGATTGGCTTGTGTTCAGAGCTTGTGAAACGCGCCAACCACTAGCAACAGGATTGTCACTAATTGCGTGTAACACATTCTCTTCCAGATCGGGTGTTCTGGCATACCTCGCACGGATAGTATCTTCCATTCTAACACGGAAGGATCCAGTTTTCGTAGGCGTCTATGTACGGATGCAAAAGTACTGTGACGTGGTTGCGTCGGTGTGGGAACATCTCAGAATAGCGTCGTTGTGCCGCTCTTCCAATGCATTCAGTGAACCTATACACGAGGTGCATATCAGCCAACTCTTTATCACTAAACCTATCCATACTACCATGCACAACTAACACTGCCGGAAAAACAAAACCCTAGACAGAACCGAGCAGTACTGAATGCAAACTTGAGGGCAATGAGTTAAACAGGGCTTTACTGTTGTCAACACCAGGTACCTTGAGCGAATGGAAACAGTTTGCTTACAAACAAGACACACAACGCATACCGTCGACATTTGCAATGTTGTGCAGAATTTTCAGTGCAATATAGATATAAACTAATTGGGGCAAGAAACCAAACAAAATGCAATTACTCTGTAACGAGCCGCCGGAGACCGTGGGTCCCTGATACCAAAATACTCGGAAGGTATCTCTGAGCAACCTCTGAAATTTTCTCGGTGGAGTTCTGGTCCATCCTGGATTTATGCTTTTATATTCTACAGGTTAAAGCTTTGGGGTAAGCACTTATTTGAAGAATGTGAATAAAATGGAGCTGTATCTAGAGCAATTTAATACTGTTCCCTGCACCCTCAGGGATGCTAAGGAACACAATTCTGGATTTTTTTAAAAAAACACTTCGATGTTTTTACGAGATACATATTGTATAATAAACTTCCAAATTTTCAGATCAATTTCTTGAATAGTTCCTCAGGATACCTTTTTTCTTTCTCTTTTAATCTATTCTACAGGAATAACTCCTCAGGGTGCAGTTTTCAAAATGTTAAACCAAACTTCAAATATGTGTTAGAAACATATGTCTTACAAATTTATCACATGGCTTGCAAATAAAACTTAATCAACTTCAGAAAAAAAAATCAAAACCATATACGTCTTATTTTTTACGCTTTTGAATTTAAAGTCATGTTTATTAAGGTATGTATATTTCGGTAATTTTACTTTCCTAAAATTTTCCAGGGATAACTTTTGTTTATCTTCACACTAGAACTCCTTTGTGAAATTTTCAAAGTAAAAAAACCTCCAACTTGAGTGTAAACAAGCACTGAAGAAATGGAGGAGAATATAGTAGACGTTAAAACTGCACTCCTATATTGGGGGGGGGCACTTTCAAAGGTTTTACTGTGTGCACCACTGTATGCCCATGCCTCTCAAAAGCACTAAAATTTACTAGTGCATAAAACACGTAATTTTCGAGAATTTTCACAGACCAGTACTCTTAAAGGAACACACTGTAAACTGGTAGGAAGTTTTCTTATTCTGTCTCCTAACAGTCAACTGTAAACCTGCTCTCGACGGAACGTCATAGCAGCGGGAAAAAATAACCTTGTTTGTCTCGACATCACTCCAATTGGAAATTAATTACCTAAATTGTCTAGGCCCGCTTTTTATCCTTCCCCTTCCTTTACTAGGTAAAAAACCTGATCACCTTTGCCAACATCATTGTAATTGGAAGTAAGCATATTAGATGTCATGGACATGTTTTTTGTTAAGGGGGTTGTGATTACATAGTAAATTGCTAGACATCGGTTAACGCACAGGTCCTCCTTGCTTGTATCAAATTCAGCACTTCCCGCCGATGGTAAAGAAAATAAGAGAGTGTGAATTTTCGTTAACATCGTTAATTATTTTGCAACGAGAATGTAGTTAACAAAGGAAGCTATGGCTAAGACCTGCAAACAATGTTATAATTTGTTTGTTCATAATCTTAGAAAACGTATACATACGACCAACGCAAATGCAACTAGTTACAATCCCAAGCCCAAACTTTCCCTTTAGATTAAGATGAAAGTACTGATTTGTTCAATTTTAAGAATAAATTAATCAGCAAATTTTGAATATGGCTAATAGCATGTATCTGTACAACATTGCAACCGGCCACAATGGAAACGTCTGTGGCTAATATGGTAGGTAACTGGTTCTCCAAAGCACGTATTACTTTACGCAGTTAACTGAGCTATATGTATCTGAACGCCGTGAACAAGGGCCTCTAGCCTTTTCTAACGGTCGTGTACCTAGTATATTACTAACAATTTTTCGTATTTTATAGGGAGTACCAAGAAATGCGGAAGTAACACATATTACGCACATATTTTCTTTAAACAGAGAGAGCCAAAAAACTACGAACCGGCTGCGCGGTGATTTTCCTGTCCGCGTCCTCGGCGCTCGTTGACGTTGCCGTATGAAACCATGCAACATTTTTAAAACTACTTTTAAAGGCTTTACTTACCAACTTTATGACAGGAGATGCTGAAACTGGCCACCGTCGTCCATATATTTTTGCCAATAATTGAAGCCCGTGCATACATGAATATAAATTTGTCCCCTATATTTAGAGAATTAACAGACAAGGAGCGTGATTTTGCCTATTTTCAACAAGACTCTGTAACAGCTCATACGGCCAATATTTTGATTAGAACAATTGAAAGTGTGTTTGAGGACAGACTTATTAGAAGAGATTTGTGGCCCCCTCGGTCCCCCGACCTAACCCCCGTGCGATTTCTATCTCTGGGGTAACTTAAAACATAGTGTACAAGACAAACTCACACAACTTGGAAGAATTAAAACAAAATATCCGCAGGAAATTGCTAGCATTTCTCAACGTTTACTACGGCGAGTGATGGATAGTGTAAAAATGTATGGACAACGACGGTGGCCAGTTTCAGCATCTCCTTTCATAAAGTTGGTAAGTAAAACCTTTAAAAGTAGTTTTAAAAATGTATGGCTTCATCCGCGCCTTTCTATGATGGCGGTAAACGGCAACGAGCGCCGAGGTCGCGGACAGGAAAAATACAGCGCAGCCGGTTCGTAGTTGTTTGGCTCTCTCTGTAGAAACAGCTTTGGAAAACGTCTTGCAGTTTTGTTTCGAAATCGCAGTAATCAACATCTGATATAATTTCAGAAATATTATATTGTCAATTCCACCCTTATCCACAGCTGTAACTACTCACTGGTACTTACTACTTCCTTCTCCCTGCCTCAATTGCTCTACATTTTATCGATATTTTCATGAATCTTTTACTTTTTTGTATATAAAGTATTAATAATTTTAATACTTTCTCCCGATACAATCTTTTGTATTACACTAATCTAAAATCTAGAAATCAACAGTCAGTATGATTTTATGTAAGAACGTAGGTTTTCACGGCCGGTGTCACAATTATAACTAATATGATTTTCCGGGCTGTTATGCCGTGGTCTGCTGAAGAAAGATTTCCCAGACGTTTCGTCCACAACTGCGGTGGACATCTTCAGTGGCGCGGACGAAGTCTTCTCGGTGAAAGTATCGCAGCGTCATCATGTCCACCGCAGTTGTGGACGAAACGTCTGGGAAATCTTTCTTCAGCAGACCACGGCATAACAGCCCGGAAAATCATATTAGTTATAAGTATGATTTTAGCTACTACTGTGTAAAATTTTCAAACATTCTCCTAAAACTTGTGACAGAAGAGATGGTGTAAATTCAGAATGGAGATGAAAAGTGGGCATTTAAAAGCCTACGCTTGGGGTTTTAAAATGCATGACGTTTTATACAAACAAATTGAAGATAAAAAATGAAAAGTGGCATTAATTTCACCATGGACTACAAGCTTTGTAGTGTTTTAGAGGCTATGAAATGCTCACTGGTGCATCTGTTCATGTCCTAATAAGTAATTGCATTGTATCCAGTTTTACTGAACGTCCCACTCCTACGAGTCGACAATTTCTTCTGTGAGGTCCAAACAGTATTTCGTCTTGCTCATCTTTCGCGCCGTAAAGCCCTCACCCCCACAATTTTACGGTATTGTTTAAAAAAAAGAAATTAATGTTTACGGACGCGATGTGTGCTGTGTTTACTCATCGCATCCCAACAGCAAACAAATGCTACGGGAATCAATGCAGCCTATCTTGTTTATGTAAGCAATGAAATCAGTTTCCCCGCTTCCAGGCAATCTGCAGATGTAAACTCGCCACAACACCGGAAACGGACCTGCCTGAACTCCTGCTTATGAGCAGGATAGCCCAAATAAAGGACAAAAAACAAAGCGAGCATGTTTATTTCCAAGCGCTCGAGTTTTAAATCTGTTTGAAGATGTGTTCAATTTCATAATGAAGGTGTATTAAGTTGTGCATATTTGACGCCAAATTTATTTTCCAAAAATAACGCTTACCGCTACTTTAATAGGCAAAATTTGTTACAGATGATCGAGTTCATTCGCATGAGAACAGCCTGTAACTGAGCACATGTGTTTCAAGAGGCATATTATAAACAATACAAAACTAAAGCTACATATTACGAAGGGACAGAGCACCGCAAGTAGGCCGTATCGGCCCTTTTTGCTTCCAACGTGACCCCTGGGAAGCAGGGATGAGGGGAGAGACCGGAAGGGCAACCAGATCCGGATACAAACGAGAGCAAGCATGGACGGGGTCCCTAATGCTTCCAGATGGAACGCATCCGGGGCCGTCCGGTCCTACGCACAAGCCACCGAACCCCCCCCCCAGGCCCCTATCGCGTGGAGTCCACTCGGGGGAGAGACCTGAATGTTACAGTAGCGACGCTGGGGAAGATACCTCTACAGAACGCAAGCCACCGCCCAGCCACAACCCGCCAAACACCGACGCCTGATCCTACACACAAGACACCGAACCCCCCACCAGTCTCATATGGATGGAGCCCACTACTCGGGGGAGAGGCCTGAGTAGTCCCTGCAGCGACGCCGGGGAAGATAGCTCTACAGAGCGGAAACCACCGCCCAGCCACAACCCGCCAAACACCGACGCCCGGTCCTACACACAAGACGCCTAACCCCCACCAGTTCCATATGGGTGAGCCAACTCGGGGGAGAGATCTGAGTAGTCCCTGCAGCGACGCCGGGAAAGATACCTCTACAGAACGCAAGCCACCGACCAGCCACAACCAGCCAAACACCAACGCCCGGTCCTACACACAAGAAACCGAACCCCCACCAGTCCCATATGGGTGGAGCCCACTCGAGGGAGAGACCTGAGTAGTCCCTGCAGCGACGCCAGGGAAGATACCTCTACAGAGCGAAAACCACCGCCCAGCCACAACGCGCCAAACACCGTCGACCGGTCCTACACACAAGACACCGAACCCCCACCAGTCCCCTATGGGTGGAGCCCACTCTGGGGAGAGACCTGAGTAGTCCCTGCAGCGACGCCGGGGAAGAAACCTCTACAGAGTGGAAGCCACCGCCCAGCCGCAACCCGCAAACACCGTCGCCGCCCGGTCCTACAACCCTGAAACAGATGAAAAGATGATGGGTATTGAAAAGGAGAGGCAGGAAAGTAGAAGATGAACCAACCCTTGCCTACCCGGGGAAACCACGAAAAACCCTTGGGTCAGAGTGGACGGTCGCCGGGAATCGAACCCGGGACCTACAGAAGCGGGCCACAGACGTTACTGCCTCAGCCATCCCGCTCGATTATAAACAATACAGCACAATTTCGTAACTGCCAAATACGATGAAGACTGCCTGAATTATCGCATATCGGATATATGAAAGAATTCTACGAACGTCAAACAGATTTCTTAAAATTTGACATCGTATTGTGTATGAATTTCAGTGAGTAGCCTATGGAATATTACATATTCGGTACATTTAGCAATAGTGCTGGCATCGTGTTTACACTCAAGCAGCCTGTACTCGCAATGCACAACAGGGGTACAACTGGTCATTGGAACTCCTATGAAAACTGTAACTATGACTTTTAAATTATACCTTCTTAAAGTTTGCAGAACATTTTAAGATTCAATTAATTTCCTGTGTGCACGATAATAGCAAAAAATAGGTGATCCTACAAAGTATTAATCAGGAATATAGAATGTTAATTGTGGCAGTATTCTAATATAAAAGCACAGAAAACACTGTTATATATGGTACATTTAGCGTGCTGAAATGTACGAGGGCTGATCAATAAAGACTGAGACTGATTTTTTTCTGTAGTTTCCTTGATAGTTTTATGTCTCTACCACGAATACTTGAAAAGAGCAGGGTTTCATGTATAATGTCCATAAGCGACAGCACTCTCGTAACGGTAGGTTGGTAGTAATGCTGTATACTGTTGACCCTACTTGAATTTCGCATACCACAAAATGGAGGTGACACGAGAGGAGCAATACAGCGCAATAAAATTTTATTTTCGTTTAAATCATACAGCCTTGAAACTTTCGAAAAGCTGAAGCAAGCATACGGTGAAGATGCACTACCTCGTGCAACGGTGTTTAGGTGGTTCAAGGACTTCAAAGAAGGGCGAGTCCTCTGTGCTAAGCAAGGTGGGCCTGGTGTTTCGGAATGGAATGATTTACCAGCATGCAGTTCCCCCCCCCCCCTCACACTACTGTTACAGCAGCTACTACACGCAAGTATTGGCTACACTGAGGAAGCACATTACAAGGAAACGTCCAGAACATCATCGGAATGGGTGGCGACTTCATCACGACAACGCGCGGCCTCACGTCGCAAATCAAGTTCAGGAATTCTTGGCTAAATTCAACATTACCTGTGTGCCGCATCCGCCTTAAAGCCCCGGTCTTACCCCCTGTGATTTCTTTTTATTCCCAATACTAAAGGTAAAGCTCCGGGGCATTCGATTTGAGAGCGCTGAAGCAGTGCTAAAGAAAAGTGGGGCGATTCTCAAAGACCTGACAAAGAATGGCCTGCACCATGTGTTCGAGGACTGGCAGAGACGCTATAAAAAGTGCATTCAGTTAGGAGGGGACTACTTTGAAAAAGATCATGTCAACATTGAAATGGAGTAATAAATATCTGTGAAAAGAAATCAGTCTCAGTCTTTATTGATCAGCCCTCATAGATTCAGAATGGAGTTTACATTTGATGCCAAGGTGCTCCTGAGATACTTGAGTATTAAAAGCTGCCATGTCTGACTGGTTCTGCCTGACTCACACCATAATGAGTACTTCTTAAAGATAATCTATATACTCTTAACTAACATATTGGCTGAGTAGCTCACATAGGCGTCTAATAACACTACTGTGATATTCTACTCCGGGGTGAAGGGCCACGGGAGTTTATATGCTAGCGTTGCATTTGTTTACCACCGAGTAATTGCAGTTTAGTTGCGTAGTTTCCAGTTATTTGTTTGGCAGCTCGAGACTGAGAGAGAGGTTGCATGAAGAGAGTAGGAAGTTTTTAAATAGTGGATTCCTGGTCTTTGCGAACTGCACTTCATACAACAACCACGTTGTATAGAGTCGGCCGAAGGAACATTTTCACCCTATGCTAAATGTTTTGTTGACTCGTTTACATCTGATAAGTAATATGCGCTGCACATCCTGTTTGTTCCGCCCTGATTTCACAGAAATCCTCTAAGAGTCTTATTAAGATTCCGCAGAACTACGAGGGGCGTCCAATAAATAAGTTTCCCTATTTTATAAAAAGCATTACACACAATTGCTCATGTTGAATTAATTTTATTTATATTGTACAATCCTTCTGTTACTGTTCTACATAGTCAACATGTTTTTACAAGCATTTTTGGGGACGTGACACACGTTTTTCCAAGCCAGTGTTGTACCAGGTCGGGTCCTGTGCTCGCAACCAGCTGTTCACTGATTTGACTTCATCATCGGTGTTAAAAGTGCTGACCTTTGAGTTGGAGGAACATGTGAAAATCACTTGGGGCAGGCTCCGGTGAATACGGAGGATACGAGAAAACTTCCATATTCACCAGATCTTTTCCCAAGTGATTTTCACATGTTCCCCTGACCCAAAGGACATCTTGGAGGTAAGCACTTTAACACCATGACGAAGATCAATCAGAAGTGAACAGCTGGTTACGAGCACAGGACCCGACTTCTGGTTCACTTCTGATTCATCTTCGTTACGGTGTTTAAGTGTTTACCTCCATGATGACCTTTGGGTCAGGGGAACATGTGGAAATCTCTTGGGAAAAGATCTGGTGAATATAGAGGGTGCGAGAAAACTTCCCAGTTGAATCTCCCGCTTGGGTCAAGATTCAACTTGGAAGTTTTCTCGTATCCTCCGTATTCACCGGAGCTTGCCCCAAGTGATTTTCGCATGTTCCTCCAACTCTTTTTAACACAGACGATGAAGTCAAATCAGTGAGCAGCTGGTTGCGAGCACAGGACCCGACTTGGTACAATACTGGCTTGGAAAAACGTGTGTCACGTCCGCAAAAAGGCTTGGAATAACATGTTAACTATGTAGAAAAGTAACAGAAGGATTGTACAATATAAATAAATTTTATTCAACATGATCAATTGTGTGTAATGTTTTTTATAAAACAGGGAATCTTACTTATTGGACGCCCTTCCTAGCATATTTATGATGAGATGTAAACAAGCACATAAAATGCATTAAAAAACACAGACATCTTTGTGTAAATAGTAGAATTCCAAGTCGCATTCATGTCCAAAAATGAGTAAAACATGAAGATCGAGTTACGAACATTATGATAAAAGGTACAGCCCAGAGGGCACAGATGTCGTCACAAGAGTAGAGCCCTAACATAGACGCAGAAGACACAAGGGGTTACAAATTCACTTTAATTGCTTAAGCGAAGAGCTGATCTACCCAATGTTGAATTGTGAGAAAGAGGTAGTTGAAGGTAGAGGCCCGCCTTACTCCTGTGCATTTCTTTTAATTTCTGTGCCTGTTTTGAATAAGTGCTTGGCCCACAAGTTGTAGCTTATTGCGGTCTTGAAACCTCATGATGTGCACAGCATAAATATTTAAGAGATTGCGTGCGACGCGTGCGTCTAGAAACAGGGCGCCATATTACGCATTCTTTCTGTTTGCTCCTGATACGCATTGATTTCCTCATGCGAACCCCACCAAAACATCCATTTTTACTTACGGAACATCAAATTTCTTTGACACTAACTACTTCACTCCGGCTTTGATGTATTTTGCAATAAAGCTAAAACGCTCCAGCTGTTTAACCGGCAGCGCTCCTTTCGAGCTGTTTTATGGCAAAAGGTCGGCAAACTGAGCTAGTGATGGACGTTACACAGGATGAGGTGTGTACCATAATCGCCTCGAACCTTCCCTTCATACAAATATCGATACTTATACTCCGCGTTTCGTGCAGCGCAGTAAAGAAGAAACCAAGAATACCCAGCAAATAAATTCTGGAAAAACACAGTACAACGTTAGTTTTATAAACATACATAGAATGTGTTCTCAGAGTAAAACACGTCGCCATTCTGGGATACGTTACGACAGAAACACAACTATAGCATTCAAAATCTTAAATTAACGTAATAATTGGCATTTTCATACAATATGCGACAAAGCAACAAAGTTGGTGAAAGGTTTAAGTTCACTTTTGAAATTATAGAGACAGGTTACCCTACAGCCTATCTTGTCGTGCATAACTTCACTTGCGGGGAAGTTTCTGTTACTTGTAGGTAATCGTTACAATATACCCACATTTTGCATCACTTCCAAATTCCAGAAGGTCCACTACAGTTCTCTTCCGAATTAGGAGAATCTGCTTCCGCTATTACGCATTTGTATAGACTATTTCATATAATTTCAATCTGGTACTGTCAATGTTTTCATTGGATCAAACCATTTAAAAAGAAAACTTTTTTATTGTTTAAATACACTGCTAATTTAACCTCCCGATTCTATTCAATGGTCCACAAAATTAACTCTACTCATTTTATGTAGAGTAACCTCTTCAAGACTCACAACTCTGAATTTAAAATTGACAGTAATTTAAATAGAAACTTGCTAAAATACTACTTTCTGTAGTCCATTTTGTCATTAGGAAGTAATTATTAAGCTTGCAAGCGCGTTTTATCTTGGAGGGTTTTGCGTGAGAAGCTGTATATAATTAAAAAATTACTTAAACGCGAATTATTTATATATTGCAGGTTTTTAGGTCACCCAGAAGACAGAAACCCTTTTAAACATCCGCATCTGTTAAAGCAGGGTCTTCAGAGTTTCCAATCAAATAGCTACAATTGGTGTTACACACTATCCAATTTCACTCAACAGTTTTATAAACTTATCATCTATAAACGCATTAAAGCACCACCCTGTTTATCCTAAACAGGTTCAAAGGACTCTTTGTAGACGCAGCACAAAATAACGTTCTTGCAAAATGTTGCCTTTGCATAAGATTTTGGCTTGTTTTACTTTTTAGATTTGGTTTTAGCCTTCTATTTTACGGGATGATAGTGATTTAACATAATATCTATTAAAATTATAAACATGACTGGTTTTAGGGTAATTTAAATTTAGAATTTCCTGTGGCAAATCATTCCCATATTCATTTTCATACCCATCTCACTTTACGCCTGTCACTCCGATATGACTTTTAACAAGCCGAATCCCTGAAACTATGCTTTCCTTGAATAGCTAAATTCAGAGTCACTCACTGTGATGAATCTTCGACAGCAGTGTTTCATTAAACGTGCAAATGGCTCTCTCCACTAGATCTGCGAGGCTAAACCCAGCAATAGACCATCCAATTGTACTCGGATATATGAGAGGCAATACAACTGAAGATATTCACAACACATTAGGTCCTAAGATTTGCTATTCGAATGGCAAACATTACGTCTTTAGTTTTTTGTGCAGTCTTTTTAATTGCAAATATATACGAGTTAGTTTCCTCCATTTTTGATTTGAACAAGTTTTTCTGTGAATGGCATTTTCTGGTATAAATGACCCGTTTTTTCAGGAACTATTGAAGACAGCTAAATTAAATTTCAGGATGATAAAAACAACCTCTGAGTGCTGTTGTAGATCTACTTTGGTGTTAATAGCATCGTTGATTTTGTTTTAAATAATTACTAATAAATTACAGTCAAAAGATGGTGTATTTAAGAAAAAAATCCTATCTTCCTTATAAACAAACTTAGTGGATAAGGTAGATCAGTGCACTTAAAAGGCTTGCTTCTACATGCTGTAAAAACTTGTGTTTATCTTAAATAGGTTCCGAGTTAATGGGTCATGAATTTAGCAGATTTAACACTGGCAGCATGGCGCCGGGGCAGCGCAGTGGTTTCGATTCCGGCTCTCGTACTGAGGGTCCGAGTTCGATTGCCTGTTCTGGGGTAGCGTTTTAAGTCGGCCCTACCCACGTCTTCACCTCTGACTTGGTCATCTGAAGTATTCCCAAGGCCCAACGTGGTTCGGATTGCAGGGTGAAAGCTGCAGGTTCTCTCGTTCCACCGCTATCCTCACCATCAGAGGCAACGGATTCCGCCCGCTGGATTCCTCCACCTCAGAAATGGGTCCAGTCATCGCTTGGTGGAATGAGGCAGCCCCCGAAGGTCATAGGCCATAGGGGGAGCGTTAGAAACGACGGCATTGGCAGGATAAGGCTGTTAGCCTCCCCTTACACAAGGGATAAGCATGATACTGTGATGCCACAATCTGCAAGAAGTAGTACATAGTAGAAAGACTTTTATGGTCGAACAGTTTCAGCGTATAATTGGAAAATGCAACAATCGCATGGTTCTATCCTTGAAATCTTACAATAACAGTACAATACCAAATATGTACATTTGGTAACTGGATACTAACATAATGGAGAGAGGGAGAAGAGAAATAATGAAAAAGAGTAAAATGAAAACTTTATGGGCCCCGGGCTCATTTGAGAAATAAAAAACTGGAACTGATTTCGAAATATGCAAGAAATATAGCAAGGCTTGTTTTTGAACGTGCAAAAAGCGATATTAATGTTTGTCTAAGATAACTTTGGTATCCGTTTGTTTTATTATTTTGTTCCAAGAACATTCGAGGTGAAATTTTGTTTTTCTAAGGAATACAGAGAACTATGCTCGTACAAATACCATCATTTTTAACGCTAACCATATGGCCTTTGACCCTCGGGGACACCTCAAACCACCGAGTGATGACTGGACCCATTTTTGAGGTGGAAGCACCCATCGGGCGGAATCTGTTGCCTCCGATGATAGGGTGATGATAAGGATGGCGGTGGAACGAGAGGACCTACAGCTGTGGATTCCGAACTACGTTGGGGCTTGGAGATACTTCACACGAGCAAGTGAGAGGTGAAGCCGTGGATAGTGCTGACTTAAGCCGGGAATCGAACCCCGGACCCTCAGTACGAGAGCCGGAAACGAAACCACTGCGCCCACTTCCCAAATTAAAGGGAAAGGCGATATCGTATCTCAGATAAACCACACAACGCATTTATTACGAAACCCAGAGCGTTGCAGGTTCAAAGGTTATTCGCCATTCTACCTGAATGTAAGCCCTGAGTGCCATTTAAAGTCGTTCACCGTAATGTTACCAAATCAGATTTAATGTGTTTGATTTTAGCAGTTTGTAGCGTTTTGGATTTGCAATTTCACAACACGATAATTAAGTTACATCCATTTTCTAACTGAAAGCTTTTACTGAAAGTATAAACAAAACTGAATTCAAACAGCGCAGTGTTATTCTGAAACTGGAAGCAGTGGATGCCGGGAAGAATAAAAAGAAAAACAAAATTAACAGCTTACTCTTGTCTCTCGTTTCATTCTTATTGATTCTGAAAGCGGTAGTTTCTGTATTATCCAGAAAAGCATTGAAAGAACGGAATTTATTTAGTTTTGGAATTTATTGTGAAAAATGAATTTAGTTGCTCGTCATTCTTTAAAGTCTTTATTTACACTATACAATGGTAGATTATGATACAAGTGGGGTTTTATTTTAGATCCTACGAGCACAATGGCTTCAACCACTTTTAGCACGTGTGGCATATACTATTTTTAGACAGCGCTCGAATTTATAAAATATCAATAATATTATATTGATTCCTGTAACTAATAGAAATCGGGTTTACAAAGCGAGTCTTGAAACAAGAGAAATGACGTTAAAAAAGCTAGATGTCGACATTTTGGTGATTCGCTAGCATCATTTTCAGTGAAATTATTTTCAACATGTTTTGCCTTACACCAGGCAATGAAGCGATTAAACGCTATATCATATTGCTTTCTGGATTTTTTTTGGGGGGGGGGGGGTAAGTACTTCTAGTGTTACTTCAGTAATTCCACCTGGCTCTTCCATTTCAGTTTCTTCTGAATTCATAATTTCCGCCATTTAATCTTTATGTGGGTTATACTAGATAAAAGAATAACGTTTCAGATCTAAGAAAGCAGAAGGCTGCCAATATAACGTATAAGCTAGCTCTATAACGAATTGCGACTAATTGAAGTATGACAATTTGTATTGTGAACAGATAATGCGAGCGCCATGAGAAATTAATCATGTAAAAAGACATAATGAAAAGTAGAACCTAATCAAACCAAGTCGAGTTATTAAACATGTGCCAATACAAAGGGTAATTGCCATGTGTTTGCACTTGAATTCACTCAGAATGAATTCTTTATAATCAACTATCAAAGGGTGTCTATATCTCAAATTATCTAATGTTGTATGTACGCTAGTACAGAATGAAATATCCATTTTAGTTTATATATTACTGCAGGCTCAGGAAAGCCTCTGTAATTTGATGGCAAATATTGTACAATACTTAAATCTGCGACTTAATGGTTTACTTTTATTTTAGGTAAGTTAATGTTTCAGCAGAAAAAAGTCGTACTTCTTATGCATTTGGTGTATGAACTTTATAACGTCATTTTTCTACACACTTTCTGTTCCCCACTTACGCTTTAACTGGACACAGAATACAAATTACACCATTTGCATAAAAAATGTCAAAGTTTCATTTTAATACCTAAAAAAGTAATGTCATTCTTTCCTTGGTGTTTCTTCTCTTTTACATTTATCTGATAGTTCTGTGCTTATCAAATGCTTTTGCAACATAATGTTGTATACTTTTTAAGTTTTCAAGATTTGTTCAAACATACAGGGTGGACCCTTTAAATTGAGACTGTACAATATCTCCAAAGCTAAACGTTGTGGAAAGAAATGTCTTTAATAAAAGTTGCTTGATATTATGGGGTAAAGTAAATGCCATTAGTCGTGTTTTGTTAGGACGACGTTATGATGGTCATTTTAGGGTCAATTTAATTTTTTGTTAATGGGAACCTACATTTTGTATGTTGTTTTCTCAGCCATACGAGCATGTGCAAATTCTGGAACTGTTTACAAAATACAGAATTTGAAAATGTCACACATACCTCACTTTAGTTATGATTCCGCGTATTTTTGGGAAGGTCAACGTGGCGACTTGACTATTGTAATGATGAAGTCGGGCTGTAATTGTTCTTAACACTGAAACCTAAGGGTTTGTTGTATTATCTCCTATCACCATTGTTTTAGTTAAATAGTCCTGTCCCTTTCAATTACGGACAGTAGTTTATTAACTAAGTTTTCTTTAGAAAAATCATCATTTGGACTTACTCGGACTCGAAAGTTGATATCTTTTCCTAACCAGTGTTTCAAATTTGATGATTATATGAGAAGCGGTTTCATCCTGTTTGTTACACAGTCTGCATACCGGTTCCTCACTAAAGATTCCCATTGTATATAAGTGTTTCCGTAATCTACAATGTCCCGTCAAGAGCCGGTTATCAGGTTTATTTCAGCTCTATTGAGATTAAGTACGTCTTCAGTGAGTGAGGATATACTGTTCATCATTCTCTTACTGTGCTTGCATCCCTCTGTTTGAACACATCGCAGTTGGTGGTTATGATTAATCCACTCGGCAATGGTTATTCGAGCAGAGATTAAGGGTATGCCAAAAACTGGTTCAGGACCAGTAAATGTTTAAGCAGATCCTTTTCTTGACAAGATATCTGCTTTTTCATAGCCTAAAATTCCCTTATGTCCAGGCACCCACCCAAGATTAACCTTGTGTTTTGCTAATTGCATAAGGTATATTAGGCAGTTCCAAACTAACTTAATGTTATCTGCAAACTTCCAATTGCTTTTAGCGCAGCCTGACTGTCAGAGAAAATCCAAATGTTACTTCCTTTGTAGCCCCTTCTTAGATTCTCTCTTACACAGGTTTCAATTGTATAAACTTCAGCTTGAAATACAGTGGTATTGTGACCAAGAGCAACATATATATCCACTTTTGTGCTTCCCCATGTATTCCAGCACCATTGTCCATTTTAGAGCCATCTGTGTGCCAGATTAGGCCACCTTCAGTACATTGCATCTAGTTCTGACTCCATTCTAACACTATGCTGAATGGCTTATCGAAACATAATTTTGGTAACATAAATCCCTACCATCTCAAGATGAGGGTTGTACCAGTTTAAGTGCAGTCCTACATGGTGGTCATAGGAACAGGAATGTCTGCCAAACTCAAGCAATGTGTCACGTCACCGCTCATTAGGAGGCTTCGACAAGGACGCAAAGGTCGTACAACGTGAAAGGTAAACGAATATTTGAGTTACACAATAGTGGATAAGCAGTTTCCTATTTAGGCGCATGACGCGGTATGTGTACGGGTCGTCAACCCCAGGTTGCCCAACCATTGCCATTCTATGAAACAATAACTTGGTAAACTAAGATGCGTCCTAATGTTGCACTAGAGTATAGAACATTGTTTTCTGGGATCATTCGTTCACACATACTCAAGTGAAGGTTTCGAAATTACACTTAATTTCTGCTAATTAATTAAGAAGAATTGCAGTTTCAAAATTTGCTCTAAAATGTTAGACATACCTCAGCACCTTCTTTCTCTACCTGTTATGATGCCATACAGTTTTAAAAACTATTCATATAAAAATTAAAGAGTTCTATCCAGTTCATAGCTTCATTGACTGGTAACACCATAATAATGCGGATTCTGTTGTACAGAGAATCTTGTGACAACAGTATACTGTTTACTCAAGTCGATCAACATGTACTTCCTGTATGTTGATAAAATTAAAGAATTTGTACTAAAGTTTTAAAATATAACACTAAACACGGAGCAAATTTAAAATACGTACAATGCGAATATTTGGGAAATTATTAATACCACAAAATACCAGATTTCTCTTTAATGACGCGACCGGCAGCCCTATGTTCCCATGGCATTGCTACACGAATCCGTTCGTGCAATAGCGGCGGACCAGCTCACCGTTTCTCCCCTAGACAATGCTAACAATGCGAATACGTTATTTCGTTGTAAAATGTGTTCCAAATAATGCCCCTCTCAAGCCTGGTAGATGTAAGAACATATCATTGAACGCTCAATCAACTTCTGCTGCCAAAATATTAGTAAATGCACGTCGGACAGAGTATGTGGATTTATCGCATAAAGCTTATCTTTAAGCATTTCCCACCCAAAATAATCTCATGGCGCTATAAGGAGGCCAGTCAATTATTCTGTCATCAAAAACACCTTGCAATGCGAAGCAGAGCTTTTCTTGGACTACTTTCCAAAAAAAGCCCTTATCTCGTCCAATTCTGCCTCGGTTAGAACTGTGTGTGCTTCTTTTTGTCTAAACCCAGTCGGTTTAAGTTTTTCTGATAACCTAGAAATTGTGGATGTGTTAGGAACGGTGACATCAGGGAATTTCTGTATAAACTCAGTTAAAAGTCAATCGGTTTAACACAGTACACGCACGCTGTTCTGTAGTATATACTAAAATGACTACATACAATCAACAGAGAGCTTCATATAACCTTATTCCCACTATACACCAATGCAAACAACGTTAGACTGACCTGCAAATACCGTTACCATTTGTAGGCGCGTGAGCTAGGCTATCGCAGGGCAAGGCCATTCAACCAGATAACTGCTACGAGTCATACCCGGCTGTCGCCAGTCGTCATTCAAGTTAAACCCGATTATGTGTCATTTAACATGATTTATATATTCCTGAAGGTCTTTGTCTACACTACGTATTTAAAATAAGAAACCATTAATATTCTTAGTGGTGGCAACACACATCAAAACCAGAAAACAGTCCAATAAATATTAGTCCTAAAAATAATGGTTTTTACGACAATACATTTGGCGACAGAAGATTTTCTAAACATCAACAAAAGGGGCCAAAGTGTCATCAAAACAGAAAAAAAAAGCCATTAAACCTAGTTCTAAAATTCACATTGCAGTAATAGAAAAACGTACAATGGCGATATATACAATGAAATTATAATTAGGAAATTAATATTGGGAAGACGTTCTAGGCTTAAGTTTAGGGGTACGTCCCGGCATTTGCCAGTTATGAAGACTAAAGAAAACCTCAGTCAGGGAGGACGACCAGTGTATTTTGTTTTATTCCCATCTGTTAATATGTTGATTTTTATGTCAAGCAGGCAACATATAATACACTAGGCAGTACAGTTTTAGAATTCGCTAAAAACGGTAGCTTTCACTGATTTTGACATCTGAATACAGAAATGGAATCACTTTTTTTTTCTATCATACAGCAGTTATTCGTAGTATCCCTACAAATTTTATAGTTAGAGAGGAACGAGAATATAAAGGCATTGAACGGAGATAAAACGAAGGTAGAATGTAAAATATCGTCAGAAGACTTTGATCTTTGAAAAGACGCACAAGGAACGCACCACAAAAGGTTTAAGAGGCGACCATTCAAATACAAACAGCTTATATGATATAAAAGATTGAATGCTGCCATACAAATTTAGAAACATATTCTGTTTTCAATTAACTGCTTTTAACTTGAAGGCATGAAAACTTTTTGTTTGGTGTATATATACGAGGGTCGTCCAATAAGTAAGTTTCCCTATTTTATAAAAAACATTACACACAATTGATCATATTGAATTAATTTTATTTATATTGTACAATCCTTCTGTTACTGTTCTACATAGTCAACATGTTGTTCCAAGCATTTTTGGGGACGTGACTCAAGTTTTTCCAAGCCAGTGTTGTACCAGGTCGGGTCCTGTGCTCGCAACCAGCTGTTCACTGATTTGACTTCATCATCGGTGTTAAAAGTACTTACCTTTGAGTTGGAGGAACATGTGAAAATCACTTGGGGCAAGCTCCGGTGAATACGGAGGATACGAGAAAACTTCCAAGTTGAATCTTGTCCCAGGCGGAGCTCAGAAGATTCAACTGGGAAGTTTTCTTGTATCCTCCGTATTCACCAGATCTTTTTCCAAGTGATTTTCACATGTTCCCCTGGCTCAAAGGTCATCATGGAGGTAAGCACTTTAATACCGCGACGAAGATGAATCAGAAGTGAACCAGAAGTTGGGTCCTGTGCTCGTAACCTGCTGTTCACTTCTGATTTATCTACGTCACGGTGTTAAAGTGCTTCTTCAAGATGACCTTTGAGTCAGGGAACATGTGAAAATCACGTGTGGTAAATTGTACCACTAAATTTAAGACAAAGTCACCCCTCTTCAAAGCGACCCTGTCCTACGGTAGTTGAAATTCGAACCAATTTGTTGCAATAAAAACATCGTAATTGTTACATTCACATGACCTTACCTACCCACGTTTATTTTCACATAGTTTCTACAAACTTACGAAAGCTTTCTTTTCTACCTACTTCAGGCTAATAGAGATAAACATTTAAAGAGATATTTTCATTTCGCATTTCGTTGTAGTTACAAGGGGGATAAAGGACACCGAATCGAGTCAGATGTTAAAAAGCGAGTGACTATTACATGATCTTGAAATTCTATAGTCTATAACATCGCAAGAAACAACTGCATAGCGACAGCAATTTGAAATGTGACAAACCAATAATAACGGATATCTAGAAAACAGCCCATGCCACAACAAAGTTATCTGAAATAAATTGTGTGTTTTTAAAAGTTGCACATTTTTATGCAGTACTGCTTTATCTCTCTTAAGCCTCTTGTACACGATCAAACCTTTTTTTCCCAATTCAAGAGTTTACAAGAGAAATTGTGAAATATTTTTCAATATGTGACAAGATTGGAAAAGACTGTGCAATAGTTGAGATTGTCAAAAATGTGTATCTACAAGTTGTCTCTTCGCCAAACTGAAACCCTTCAGAACACACTGATAATTTATCACGCGCAAAGCAATTTAGTATTTACATCACAGTATAACAATTCGCAATGAAATATTGTCCTTTACTAATATTATGTAGCACTTTCACGAATTATATCATGAGAAATTACATTACGAGTGTGAAATACAATGGAAATAACACCAACTGATAGGTTAACCACACTATATAACATTGCATTAATGTATACTTAGTTCGGAAATCTGCCTGGCAGTTATTTCTTCATATTCCTTCATCTACTCCATCTTGTGGTAATCCACGGAGCTCTCGATGTACAGACAAGGCCAGCTATTGTATAACCTAATCAGCTCGCATACGACATACCTTGGTCGGGTAGCCATTTTTGTTTACTTTTCGCTTTCAGCCATGTTGCAGATTTCGTGACTCACTGTGAATACTCGCATTTCATTGGCTAAAGCCATCAAATCATTGTGAAATCTTTGACCATTTAGGGCATGTCCTTATTTGTTTTCAAGACTTTCAAAGTATTGCAAGCAATTTGACAAAAAAAGTTGTGAACTTGTGACAACTCTTGAAAAGTGTTGTAAAGAATTGAATTTGACTAACATTTGATCGTGTACAAGCGGCTTTAAGCTTTATCTGTACTACAATATTTTTCAAAATTCCTTCAGAATGAAGAGGACTTCATAGGCTAATCCCAGGAAGTTCAATATACACATTTTATGTCATCTGCATTGCTTAAATATATGATATTTTAATCAAAATCCTTAGAGACTCTATCATTTCGTTTTAAAGTTAGCTATGTTGTTTACAGACGCACCTCTCTCTCTCCCCTCGCCTCGCCTCTCATATACACGCGGACCTTTTCTTATTCATGGGGTCTCAAAACCTGTATTTCCTGTGAAATCTCGACATCGAATGTTTGAGAGGAATACAATATTTACTCTTTGCTATGTGACACAAAGAGTAAACAAGCAGTGAGTTGTATCCCTTTAATAAATTTAAGTGAACATGTGTAACCCAGAATTATGTAAAGGGTCTTTCAACAAGAGTGTCCTATCTTTAACATGTGATAGCTGTCGTTGTCACTGAGTTACAGCAGTCATTTTTTTTTTCATGTGGTTACAGTTGTTATTGGCAAATAGCCATGGAACGTTACACATTCAGCAACGCGTAGAAATTGTGAAAATTTATTATCAAAATGGATCATCTGTTCGCAAACCTTCCGTGTATTGCGTGAAGTTTACGGTGTGCATAATCGTCCCTGCGAGAGAATGATTCGGCGTTTGATCGATAAATTTGAAAGAAGTGGTTCTGTCAGCGATCAAAGAACGCCTGTACGTAATCGACGTAAGCGCTCCAACGAAAACATAGGCGCCGTTCGTGAGAGTGTACGCGAGAACGGAAACAAATCAATTGCTCGTCGAGCGCAAGAATTGGGGCTTTCGCCGACCACAACTTGGCGAATTCTGCATCTGGACTTGAAGCTTAACGCTTACAAAATGGTGTTTACTCCAGAACTAAAGCGCAAAGACCATAGGTTGCGGCGTGTATTCGCTGACTGGGCTATGGAACAATTAGAAACTGACCCGGATTTTTGTCGAAAAATCATCTTTAACGACGAAGCCCACTTTTGGATGGATGGTTGTGTTAACAAACAAAATTGCCGCTATTGGAGGAATCACAATCCAATGCAGATTCAAGAACGACCACTTCATCCCCAAAAGGTTACTGTGTGGCGTGTATTTTGGTATGGTGGAATCATTGGTCCATATTTTTTCCAAGATGAAGATGGAGAAGCTCTGTCAATGGAGAAAGATACCGGGTTCTTATAAGGGATTATTTTTGGCCTCAATTGGATGGTATAGATCTCAGAAACATTTGGTTCCAGCAAGATGGTGCCACATGTCATACTGCTCTCGAAACAATCGATCTTTTGAATGGGAAGTTCAGAGGTTTTCATCATTTCCCGTGGTGGTGATGTTAACTGGCCCCCGAGGTCATGTGATTTAACGCCGTTGGATTACTTATTGTGGGGTTATGTTAAATCTCGAGTTTATGTCAAGAAGCCAGAAACAGTAAATGATCTTATGAATAACATCACGCGTGTTATTCGTGAAGTTGGACCTAATTTACGTTCTTCTGTCATTGAAAATTGGGTCAACCGTATACGCGCAACCCAACGAAGTCGCGGCGGTCACTTAACTGATGTTCTCTTCCACACGTAATGACAATTATGTTACAAAATAAAAAAAGAAAGAAACCTCTATCATTTATAGAGCGTGTTTTATTTAAGTGTGAAGATAGAACACTCTTGTTGAAAGACTCTATATAAAATTGGTGTGACTAAGAACGCAGGATATCTGCAAGGAGTGCAATGTGACTCCCAGCTACTACTGTTTGGGTTGTCCTTCCACGCTACGCAACGGCTACCTGATCAGCCTGTTACCCGTAATGTGTTAGCTATCTGATGAACTTCGACGGCGATGAAATAGGAATGAAGCTTTCCTGCCGGCATGAAGTACGTAATTCTCTTGCAGGTGAGAGTGGAATTAATTTCAACCTTCAACGACCTTCAGTTGCATCAGACCTGCACCCGGCAAACGTGCTGAACCAGCCTTGTCTCCGCCTCCTTTAGAAAAGCAATAATTGCACTGATGCAACCCTACGTACTCTAAGTAGAGCAGCAAACGGCTCATACACATGGACAACATGAAGCATCCGAACCACACTTCTAAAATCGCTAATGGCACATTACATAATGCGGCAAAATGTCTGTGCAACTGGTCCAAAAATTGCGTTATACCTCAACAATATCCGCGATAACGTGTGAGGCTTGCATTCTGGAGGTCCCGGGATCGATTCCCTTGGGATGTTTCGCGGTTTTCCCTAGTTAGTGGGCCAATGTTGGAGTGGATTATATAATACCAAGAATTTTCCTGTCATTTCTTTTCCTTAGCATGTTTCAGGGTCGAAGGTGGACGGCGGGCGAGGTTGGTAACTCATGCTGGAGCGTTAGGGACCCCGCTTGTGTCAGAGCCTGCCGCCCTCTGTGTCCTTCGCTTCACCCCTTCCTCCTGGAGATTTGCGTTCAAGAACCGAAATCTTCCTCCGCCACCTGATAACCGTACTGTTTCTCCCAAGTACCCTTAAAACTACAGCCACGTGACTAAACCCCCCCCCCCTCGTTCAAGTTTCCTTCTAGCTGCGACTTGCATTTCGTTGTTTTAACATATTCAAATATTCAGAATTTTTCACACTATGCACTTTTGTATTAATTTGTTTGATATCTTACAGAATATTCTAGCAGTAAACCCGAAAACAATATGCTATTGCTTTACTATTAGTTTCAAATGGGAAGAGTTCTGAGCTACAGCGAATAAGATGCATTTGCGTGCACAGCGTTGCCACCTCGTTACCCCCACTCTTTTCATATTTCCCTCTCACTCTCACATCTGCCTGTCGCTAGAATGGTCGACGTAAAGCAACCCAAACTGAATTATCTAAACTTTTATAATTCTCCTGGTGTTTAAATTCATAATTGGGAATATACTCGCATGCTACGTACGTATTTTTTAAGTGTTATATAATTATAGGATATGAATTACCTGTGCTTTTAATCCAATGGAACTGCCAGTGGCTCATCCGTATCACTGTCATCAGTTACGTGAAGAGGCAATTCGTCACTGACACTGTCTTCATCGTCTGAGTCTTGCAAATTTATGATGATAGGTTCCAAAATATCGTCACGGCCTATTTCTTTCCAAAAGTCGTCTTCTTGTAGTTTTTCTGCATGTCTCACGCAGGCTTCCCAGTCTTGTTGAGTTACCTTGTCAATTTCTTCGTGAATAAGACGTTCAACGTCAGTCAGTTTAAAAGTGTTATTTCTGTTTGCAACCCCTCGTTTTATTTGAGCCCATACTAACTCAATTGGATTATACTGGCAGTGATAAGGGGGGAGGCGGATTACCTCGTGTCCCATTTCCATTGCAAGTTGATCCAGCTGATACACTTTTCCCTGGTTTTTAAATGGAAGTACTCGTTGCAGTAACTCATTTTTAGTTTCTGTTGCCGAAAATTCAACCCCCTTTTTTTGCAACCATTCAACAATTTCGTTCTTTCTACTGGCAGTATTCGGTACTTTGTTTTCAATAACCGAATGATATGGTGCATTATCCATTATAATTATGCTTCCCTCTTCTAAATAATTTAGGAATCTGTTCAAAAACCATTCTTTAAACGTATCAGCTGTCATCTCTTCGTGATAATCTGAGGTGGTTTTGGACAGAAAAATCCATTTGCTTTCAGGTACAAATCCTGTCTTAGCGGACCCTACATGACAAATGATAAGTCGACTGCCTTTTCCAATAGGTACCTTCAGGCCACCCTTTTTTGAGGAATCTTGCCAGATTGAATTTTGAGTGTGGTTTTTATTTACCCATGTCTCATCTAAGTAAAATATAGGTCTCGTATCGCAAGAATTGCGAATTTCGTGCATTTTGCGTAAGAATTTTATTCTTGCCGCAACAATGTCACTCCTCTCCATTAAAAATTGTCGCCCATCATTTGTCTTTCTGTACCTGAACCCTAATCCTCTCAAAATTCTATAAGTAGATGAATTTGAACCAGTGTATGATATTTTAGTTCTAAGGGCACAAGTTATTTTCTGTATTGTTGGGAATTCACCTTGGTCATAAAACTCGAAAACAGTTCTGCGTACAACGTCCTTGTCAAAGTCAGTTAAATTTGTAATCCTCTTCGGAGGTCCAATGTGCTTTCTGGGCGATACAAACACTGGAGTATCACTGGGAACAGATTTTCTTGCCTCTCCGCAAATGCGAGACACACTTGCTTTACCGACACAACACGCTTTAGCAGTAAGCTGTTGAGGATTTTTGAAATCAAGTTGATTTCTGTGTTCCTCATTGTTACATTTTTTAAAAAACGAGTAGACCCTAAATATAATACTTCGAGCCTGACTTCGCAATACCTGCCTCTTTGACTCGCCACTAAATTCACCACAATAAGCCATTGCACTATTTTACTCTTGCTGCTTGCTCTCTGAACAACAACTGAATACTGATATTAACTGTGTAGGGTAAATAAACTCCAACCCAGATTTAAAAATAACACACAATCATAAACATGTGACGGCTCACGTTCTGCAGATTCTACAAGTAACACAAGTGAGCTTGGTGGGCTGTTTGCTCTCTTTCAGCTTTAACAAACGCCTTGGTTTTACAACATAATTCTTTATCACCATCAAGTCAGTCGTTCTGTATAATTACAAATATATATACATAATGTATACAATAATGCATACATACAAATAATGTGACCATTACAGTGCTTACGTGGTTATATTATAACATATGGGAATGTTTATTTGTTTGTATTATGAAAACTATTTGAGCTAAAAATATGTGGTTTTTACGGTTGTGTTACGAAAATTACTCCCTACCTTCTAGTGGGTTACTTTTTGCAAAATTTGAATTTTTGTCTTAGCGCAAATTATATGTATTAGAAACACATTCGCTTAGCACGCGTCATGCTTAGCTTACGGCGAATGCAATATGACAACACAGCGGAACTCCGATTGGTTGCCGCTCTGGCCGCGCTCAAGGACAAACATCATCCCATTTGAAAAACTTTGTAGTTTTCTTTCATTCCAGTGAGCTAAGAACGTTTACAATTTAATTTATTCAAGGAGGCCAATCCCTCGTTTGCGATAAAATTCAGTTTCCGGTAGGTTGATTTCTAACACTGCACCACGATTGGAGTATTTTAAATATATATAATGAAATCTTTAAACACTTCTTCTTTATACATTCTCTTCCTGCATGGTTTCTGTATACTAAGCACGTCATGAAACCGACAATACTGCTACTTTCAGAAACATACGCTGAAACGATTTTGAAGGATAAACATTAAAGGCGACTTGCTTTCATTTCGCTTCACTTAGCCTGCAATACTCGTATATGAAAATTACTGCCACGGCAGTTGCTAATCAGGTGAGTAGATGGTGTACTTTAGTACCTTACTGGATTCGATTAATCGTGCTAAAACTCGAAATTTTCTGAGCAAACTTTCCATTGAGAATTTCAGAAACACCGAACAGACATTTTCAGTGGAATATTGGTCATGGTAAATAATTAATATTTGAACACCAACACTTCCAGAATTATAAGCCACTATGAGGTAACAAATCCTGTTATCCTAGCTTTCTTGCTTCTGTAGTACCCGAGCGCTTAATTGGCCTATTTCTGCGACTTTTACTGGGTTTGAAGCACATCAAAGGCTGCTTAACATGTACAATAGCTTCTTCTGTCCTCAGGACCGTGCTTACTGACTGACCCCCCCACCCTCCTCCAGCCAATGAGTGTCTCACCGAAAATACTGGACCACCACCCGCCTCCTTATGTACCAGTATATGCCAGAAATTCTCGAAGTTTCCATACCAGAACCTTAAGAGTGAGTCGACCTTCTGGAATATTCTGACAATGGCTCTGCTTTCCTAGGCTAGCAAACCACATAATGTATAGCAGCGGGTAGCTATAATGGAAATAAAATGTGCTGGTCGCTCCTACAAAATATATCTGATGTTAATTACAAATTCGGTGAATCATATTATGTAGTGTAATCAACAACGATGATTTCTAAATTGCTTATTTCATGTAATTTATATATGTATATAATTATTAAAGGAGTTGGGAGTAGCCAGACGGAGAGCACCGCGCATAGGGCCCTTTGTCCTTCTAGCATGAACCCTGGGAGGAAGGGAAGACCCGATGACAATGCGCGCTAGCAAGGACGGGGTCCCTAACGATTCCAACATGACATCAATCATGAAGCCAGCAAGCCCTGCCTAAGCCTCCCGCAACCTGGGGGTCCCGGAAATAAGCGAGACAGCTCTCAGAAAGGAAAAGGGCCCAGCGCTCCCGCCAAACGCCAGGAAGAAATCTTTCCAAAGCGCAAACTCCACCGCCCTGCCGTAAAACACCAGCCACCGTCACCCGGTCCTACAACTCTGAAACAGATGCCCGACGGGAATCGAACCCGGACCTCCCGAACTCAAGCCTCACACGTTACCGCTCGATCAATTATTAAGGATATCGCCGATTTATAATCGGTGGCCTCAGGGGTCCTGAAAATATACCAAACAATACATACATTGCGTACTTTAAAAAATTAAATCAAGTTATAATATAAGTTAAAGCCATGCATACGTGAACATTATGAAACAATAAAAGAAGAACCACTAGAACAGGCTAATGGAATATCTAATATAAAAACAGATACTGTTTTTGTATCCAGAGGTTCAATTATTCAAACTAAATACAAATGGTGATGCAATATTTTTAAGGAGTGTTTGATTAGCAACCTCTGCCTCTTAAAACCATTTTGAGGAACCTTAATAAGTTTCAAACATGTCCATGTTAGTTTTGGCACACTTCCTCTGCTACCAAAAACTAGCGCATAGCTGAGAGTCGGACCTCATCGGCTTGTTTCAGAGGGGACCACGACAACTGTTGTGCCTGTTGATCGAGATTATGCCCCCTCTTCTGGATGAATCATTAGACGCAGCTCTTGGTAGACTTCCCAGCCTACGCATTTCAGTGAAGCTGACAATGATCATTCATAATTTGTTTGTAAATTCCTTTCTGTAACGGTACTTTTTTACATATATGTATGTAAATGAGAAAAACAGGATACAAACATTGGAGGAGAAAATTGCTAATGTAAATAATGATGTATTGCGTTCTCCGTGGCTGAACTCCGGTTTGGAGGTCCCTTCACCGGCTGTGATGTGTTCTCGCCTCGGCTAGTTATATTATCATAGGCTTCTGGATTTTGGAATGAGCATGGATTCTGGTTCCTTGATAAAGGATATCCTAGGTCTGCAGGGCGTGTGACGCACCAAGAATTTAGGCACGGTTTCACTTAACTCGCTTTTATTTACACGGCCATCTTAAATACTGAAATTCTAATCCAGGACTATCCTCTACGTTTACTGTGCACATTTTGCTTATGGTCCTCACGCACCTAACAACGCATTATTGTGCATTCTTGACTACACATCCTTCGCGACGATAAATACTGAAAGTGTCGGCGTATTCCAATTACTGCATCTACGTATCATTCGACACTTTTCAACTTTTCCGGAAAATTTTTCACTTCGGGCATATAATGTTTGCTTAGAGGACGGTATTTTTAGGATATTTATAGGAAGGGTCTCTTAGATCTTTCCATTCTCTGATTAGATGAAATTTTCGCGCTCTTGAACGTGTTTAGTTGTTACGTAGTTCGGTTCTGTACACTTATTGGCTAATCCTAACATCAAATGACCTATTTCTAACATGTCGATGGTTATTCACGAAGTATATGTCGGGTCACGGCGAATTCTAACCTCTTGCAAGTTTACAAAGGACTCTCTTGCTACCCTGCACCATAAAACGTCTACTTTCATCGCTGGATGCAACTTTTCTGCACTCAAAATTTGGTTATTCGAGAGACTTTCCTACTACTAGCTTCAAATATACAGGGTGTACCATTTAAGTTGAGACTGCGTTGAGGAAAGAAATGCCTTTGATAAAAGTTGCTTGATATTATGAGGGAAAATAAATGCAATTAGCAGTGTTTTATTTGGAGAACGTTATGGTGATCATTTTAGGATCAATTTAACTTTTATAAATGGAAACCTACAATTAGGCTCAAATCAAATTGACCCTAAGTGACCATGATAACGTCCTCCAAATATAACACGACTAACGGCATTTACTTTCCCCCATAGTATCAAGCAACTTTTATTAGACATTTATTTCTACAACGCTTAGTTGTAGAGATATTGTACAGTCTCAACTTAAATGGTCCATCCTGTATACACTTTCATCTAATTTTAATACTCTTTATAACAGTGTTAAGTTAATAAAATTAGTTTGAATAGATTACAATTATTACGATAAACAATCTACTGTAATAGATAATACAGTATATTATGCAACGAGACTATAATGGTAGTAATAAAACCACGAGGTTAATAATTATCATAATAGCGTTTTAATCACCATTATAGTCAAGTTTCATACGACTGTTTATGCTCGACCATGTATCTAAATTAAAGTTTTCATAAGTATTGTTTCTGGTTTGAGCGATGTATTACAATCGTTATTCCTTTATTTATGGTTACAATACAATGACCTTGTAGCACCTGTGTCAAACAAAGTTGCTAGCGTTGTGAGACGTACTACGCAGAATAATCGATACTTGCGCTTTCACAATGTTACGTGGCCACTTCTGATTGGTCGAATAGTAATACTTTAATGAACAGGTGTACTTTAATGAGGCCCATTAAAGTACTGCTACCAGTACTACATTTTGGCATGGTCGAGCATAAAATACATTGTTACATATCTGTCATCGGACACGTAAATGCCCATAATAACTACGAGGCGAGGCTACAGTACCAGCATGTTAATTCGTATATGCGTTGACTGCTCCGATTCTTTCAACCTGCTTTTAAAACGTCTGTAATTTCGATACTAGACTTAGGAAACGCAGATTTCTTCAGCAGTAATTAACTGTCCCGAATTTAAACAATTATTTCCGGGGACATTAATGTGCAGAGGACTGCGCAGTGAGGGAAACCACATACATGTACGTGACCTGAAGCCGGTAGCGGGGGAGTGGTCAGTTCGTTCCTATTTCGAAACATCAACTTTCCCTGATGTCGATAAACCAGGACAGCTGTGCGCGCCGGCTTGTAATGGAAAAAGACACCAGCCCAAAGTACATCACCTGTCTTGTCGCATTCTCGACAGTTCTTCCTTTTCGTATCTCGTTATGGAATGCAGCATGTATGTTGATCGTTCTTTATCTCTGAAAACAGTATTTATTTCACATGGTTATACGTATGCATAGCGTTTGCAAAAGTTTTGTATTGCGGGGTCCAAGTTATTATTGATATATTTTTCTTATGTAGAATCTGCTCTTGCTTATGGAATTTTCATATGGGATTCTGCCACAGAAATAAAAGCTCTTTTTGTAGCACAAAGGAAAATAATAAGAAAGATGTTTAGTATAAATAGGATGACTTACTGTAAAACTTTTTTTATGGAAAACAACATACTAACCTTACCCTGTTTATATCTTTTAAAACTGTTCGTTTCATAAATAACAACATTCAAAATTTCCAGATGAATAATACAGTACATGGTTATAAAACAAGGAACAGCAATAAAATACATTTACAAGGTTCCAGATTTACTAAAAGAGTTAACTCCATTTTACATAAAGGTATTTACATGTACAACTTAATCACTGAGAAAATAAAATGTAGGGATAAAAAAAATTCAGAAGAGATGCAAAAAGATTTCTAATAAATCATAGTTTGTATAGTACTCAGGATTTTTTTTCAATACTTCGGATATCATTGTTAGCTGTAAGAAAGCAGACTTGTATTTAACCCTTTGTTATTATAGTGTATTTATATGAACAATATCTACAGATTTCACGTTTCAATTGTATTTGTACCAAAACTCTTCATTGTGATTGTATTTTTCCTGTAATTTTCTTTATTGGTGTTTACGTTTATATTTTATGTTATTGTATTAATCCCTAATACAGGGTTGTTTTTATTCAGTGGAAGAACATCTAGAAATGATTTACTTTATAAGCTTTCTTATGGAATATACTATGTTTTACAATTCCAAAATTTAGTTTAGGCACCTACTCATGTAAGAAATTATGATTTCTTTATTTGTCTATTACATCTAATTGTACCTGTTCTTTTTCTACTAACAATTGCATTGTTAACGAAGCCAATATTTCTGTATTGAAATAAAATGGTGAATTTAAATAAAAAAAAAATTCTGATGTGTTACACTCACATGACTTTCTCTACTCTTGTACAAACTATTTTTACAAAAGCTTATTCTCCATATGCTTCATGTTAATCGAGATGTTAATCTTATTGCTAATTTTCTTGTAGATGCAAGGGGAATATGGTAGGCTTTAAGCGATAGTCAAATCTTTTAAGAGCCGGTTGCTATGTGGCGCATTCCATTCTCTTTGTATGTCCAGGACATAAAAAAATGAATAACTTCCCATTTGAGAAAAATGGAAAATTTAAGGGAATAACAAGCAATATCTCGAAAATGGTTCACGCGATCTACATTTTTTGTGTAGTAAAATTTTGTCTATCTCTTATGGTTTACCAGTTATGCAAAAGTCGTTCACAATGAAGAATACTTTTGGAGACATTCCCAGAAAATTCGAGATATACATTTCATATGTCATGAAAATATCGTAAACATATGATATTTTAATCAAAACAGTTAGAGCCATTTTTGGGAAAATTAAAATTTTCGAAAAATGTTCCATGTAAAGGGTAATCTGGGTTGGGGGATTTCCTTGAAAACCTTCGTGTCGCATCTCTGGAAGATACTGAACCTAAATACCAAGTTTGGTGTTTATCCGACTGTTCGTTTCTGAGTTATGCTGTTCACAGACGCACACACACACACACACACACGGACATGTTTCCAAAAATGCTGTTTTTGGATTCAGGGGGTCTCAAAACATATATTTCCGGTGAAATCTCGGTATCGAATTTTTGGGTGGAATACAATACTTCCCCTACTTACTATACGTAGTAGAGAAAGTAAAACTTATATCCATAACCATCGCTGTTGTTTGACTGGATATTGACGTTTTGCTCACTCGAGGATGACCTCCAGGGTCACCGCCAGTCGGTCTTTGACTTCAAAGTTCATTCGTAATCCTAAACACTATTCATACGTGAATTTTGATCAAATGTGTAAAAGCACCCCATGTTTATTCGTTTTCTGAAGTCCTCTGAACCCCAATTACTCGTCACGCGTTTGCCCTCGGAGAATTTTAAATGCCACATGACCATTTAAATGCCTATCTCACACAGCATGATGTTCTTTTGATTCCTTAAAGTGCCCTTATCTCTACTTTGATTTTTCTTAACTGTTTGCACATTAAGGCGTAGTTATCAGTATTCTTCAGATTTTCAGTCGCAATTCCGAAAAATAGAAGAGTAGAAAATACTGCCTTAAGATTCCATCCAAAAATTCCATCCCGAGATTTCACCGTAAATGCACGTTTTGAGGTCCCTAACTGGAAAAACTTTTTAGAAAAAGGTCCGCGCGTGTGTGTGTCTGTGAACAGCATAACTCAAAACGAAATCTCGGATAAATGCCAAACTTGATATTTAAGTTCTGCACCTTCCAAAGATGCAATACGAAGGTTTTAAAGAAAATTCTCCCATACCAAACTATTCTTTACATGAAAATAACATGTATAGGTATCTAGAATTTTCTGGGAACAGCCTGAGAAGACCTCTTCATTCAGAAGGAATTTTGTATAACCTTGTATAACTGGTAAAAGTTAAGCGTTAGATGAAAACGTGCTACACACAAAATGCAGATCTCTTTAAAACACACATTATATTTTAAATAACTTTTTGTTGCATAAGCCATTTCCGAGATATCCGTTATTAATGACTTGATTTGTTCAATACCTTCTCATTCTTTTAATCCTGTCGATTTTCAGTTGTTTCTCGCTACTGCATGGAAAGAGTATGGAAATTTTAGGCCAGCATATAACGTCCAGTTCTTAAACATTTGACTGTCGCTATTCCCTTTGTATCCATAACCAAATGTGTCATGTAGCTATTTCTACAAAGGTTTATTTCGATTAAAATGAAGGAGATAGAAAAATAAACTTTCGTAAGAATAATATGACCACTAATAAACGATGGAAGCTAGAATGTAACACAGATTTTTTCCCCCTTATGTGTGCTGTCTAACCTCTGAGTGATCTACATGTTTTATTCAGGCACCATTTTTTTTTTCGGAGGGAATGAGAAGCTTTATTCTGAATATGCACACGCTTGTGAATTTCACTATTTTTACGATAAAGGCACCGTGTTTAATTGCAATAATATCCAGTTTGCTCCGCCCTACATTCACAAAAAAGTCAGTTGGAGTCTTCAAGATTCAGCAGAGCTAGTATACATATCGGCCAACTGATAGCAGTAATAGGTATATAGGTCTCAAATAGCACGGAATGCATTCCTATAGCGATGAAAAGCTAAATTAGCATAATAATGCAATTAAAGATTTTCTCATAAACTTTTGGAAATATCTGCATTGAATTTAAATCGTGTTATAACTGCGGTGGAGCAATACGCAGTAAAAGTTTGAAAAAAAAACTGTTTAAGAGGAGACTAAATGGGGAAAACTGCTAAAAAAAATGGCATTTTTAGTATTTTATGAAGTCTTGATATATGTGTTATCCTTGTAGGCACAATTCTTATATTATAAATATAGTTTTAAAAATGGTACTGGCTCTGACATTTCGTACTGTGAATTCTGCATAGTAACTCAGGCTTTGGAGTAGAGGGTAAACATTTGCCATCTTTTAGGGAAGTTCTGCTCCAATAATTCATACTCCTATTAAATACCGAAGGTTCTGTGTGCTCGTCATATGGTTTCTTTCTTTGCAAACATATGTTTGTTTTGGCATAAACCATCAGTTTTCTCAGAAAATTATTGAAGATATGTAAATCAAATTTTTGGATGATCTGTAAGTGCTGTTGTGGGTCTACTTTTGGTGTTAATAAGACGTGTGGCTATTTTTAAAAAACAAATTATTACTGATAAACTTTAATCAAAGGATGGTAAAGAAAAAAATCTAACCACCTTAATAAAAGCACTTATTGCATAAAAGCACATCGGTGAACAGAGAAGGCTGCATCTACATCCTATAGACACTAGCTCTGATATCTTAAATAGTTTCTGAGGGGTCATGAATTTAGTAGATGTAACACTATTGGGACAGGGCTTTAAATCTCCCCTAAAAAACTTAAGATTTGATATTGCCACCTGAATATATCGCGAGGTTTTGTGACATTGCAGATCTAATGTTTGGTATTTAATTTGGAGATCACTCTATCGACTTAGATCACCGATTCACCACTGAAAAGCGTTTGTTTTCTGGCGATTATACGCTACACAGTATTTAACATATGAAAACATTTTAAAATAAATTTACGAGGACCTTGCAAATATCAAGCAGGAAGGCGTTCGAGCTGTTGTTACCTTAACAAGGACGCCATGAATGCACACACCAAGGCCGACTGGTTGACCGACATTCCGGCGCCAGGGATCGAACCTGGGAACAGCCCATTGGAATCCAGGCGCGTCCAACCACAAACGTTTCCAGAATGCGCGGCCATCTGCAGCACAAATGACGGAGACAGTTGACAGTAAATAACGAGCATAAACAAAAAGCAAATAAAATGGAGTGAGGAAGGAGAGAGACCGGATTGGGTTTGCCTTCTACGGCCATTGGAAGTGTCCTTGTGCTGTGACGTCACAAGCTGCCTTACCAGTTTCTGTGTTCCAACAAGAAGAAATGAATAATTATTGGCCGGTACTGGAAACCTGTGTTTTTCTTTAGCTATTGCTACATTCAGGACATATGAAAAGCATCGGAATGCTTCCCAGCGTGTCCCCCACTTCACAAATATGTGTGTGGACGATCCCCTGTCGTTGGGTCTCGGTTCTGAATCACATTTGCTGCGACTTCCGTTTGGCCATCTGGTCGTCTACCATGACTCGCCGTTTCCTATCAGCGGCGTTCATGCTAAAGCTTTTATCCTCAGAGCTCTAAGGAAACCGAATTCTACACCGCTATTTAACAGGTCATAAACCGTCGCTGGTCACCAGAATAAAAGTTTTCCTCACGTTTTGCATACGTGATGTCCGCAGTGTTATCTTCTTCGTTATCAGAATCAGTTGCATGATCACTATGTTCACTAGCTCTATCACTATCTAGTTTGTTGAGCCTCCTGCAGCCAAACAATTAGATACATTATTGAGTGGTTTATAACTGAAGCACGCCGATAGTAACTATTATGAAATGCGAAAACTTACCATGATTTGTATTTGAAGGAACACTAATTCAAACAAACCGTCTCTTCCTCGACTCGCCCTCACTCGCTTGTAATGAATTACATTACTGTAGATCTACTCACTTAAAGAATGCCGCGCGTAACAGACATTCCAAGAATAGACGGAAAATACAAGCGTCGTTGGTCTCTAATGAAAAAATCCCTCACAGGACTTAAGAAAATCCCGCTAACGGGATCTGTGAACACAGTCCCGAAACTAATACCACCATATAATCAATGGTCATAAACTCAGCTGGAACGAAAACCAGAGTTCAAAATGAGGATAGTATGAAGTAAACAGTTTTTTATAATCTGAGGGAAATGCTTATTAACCACTGACACGTTAATCCTAGGATAAATATTCCAAAATATGAAGTACCTAAAACATTTCCAAGAATTCGAACTTTCGAATCTAAACTGAATTTACATTAAGTCCACAAGGAAGTATCCACTAACCATTATCAGCAGTTGCTGCATAGTCAAGGTGTCCTGGTGTACAGATGGAAAGTACACCTTTTAAAAAGACTGTACTAACTTCATTTCTTTAAAGAAGTTAAAATAGAACCGATTAAGATGCAATTAACACCTTGGTGGCATTTGAACTAGCTTATCAAAACTGAATTATAAGTACAGATACATATTGGAAATGAGCAGGTGAATTTCATTACAATTTCATCGCCATAATGGCCTCATATCTATCATTTTAGTACTAAAGCGCTTATGGAAATCCAGATGTACACTTTTGAAACAGCGAGTGCTGCTGTAGATAAAACTGAATTAAATTTACCTTCTGCCCCTTTTTTAATTTAAACTACATACAACAAAACTAGATTTTCAGAGTAAACTATTTGCTTGAAATCAGTAGTTGGACGAATGGCAGACAGAGCTGTCTAACCTCTGCTTCAGCATTTAAATACTTTCCCGACAGATACACCAGGAAATCTTTCACGTAACTACAATAACTACAGCATACCAAAAGCCTACTGAACATCGAGCTGCAGAGATCAATCTATTCTCTAACTGCCTGGTGTTCTCCCGCGATGAGTTACATTTTTCTTCGGCATCAAATACATTTTGATTCAACATTTGAGGATAGTTTCATTCCTGGAAAATACATATCTAATATACGCCACAAATCCTGAATATTCTTTCAACGACTTCGAGTTGAGAACATCCCCACTGGGTAATGCTTTTTATTACTAGGACTTCGTTTCACAAATTTTGATCCATATTAACAAAAATTAACTAATTAAGTTTTTGTAAGCTGGTCACGAATCTCTCAGCGTACTGACAACATGCTTTGAGAGAGTTAACACACGTTCCATCTGAAGTTTTTTTCTCCCTCACCAAATTGCTGTTATCCTTGACAAATAACTTGGTCATTGGCTCGTGATTGAGTTATGTGGCTGGAAGTCTGCCAGCGATAATAATCATTACGCTACTGAAGTTTGTTTAGCATATTTCTGAACGAGCATCTTGTTCTGTTAAACAGAATCACACAGCTTGTGCTCAAATGACTAAGGAATTTCAGAGCTGTGAAAACAATCTGTATCAAAACTCAAGTGCTCTCTTAAGCATCAATAGCACGGTGTTTGTAAAAAGAGAGTTTTGAGGCCTTAGCATGACAAAGAACATGTTCAGGTTCTGTAAAGGCAGGTGTCATTAGCCGTAAGTGGCACAGACCACAACTGCCACACTTTCCAAGGTGCACTGTTTCAAAGGATTTTTTTCACTGTATCGCATCTTCGTTTAAGCCAATAACGCTTTAAAATGAAACCAGCTTGCTTTACGTAAGCGATCTCCCAAGCAACAGAAAGCTTAGTAACCTAACATTTTAATGACTTGAAGCGTTGATTTCCTACTTATGGAGAGTATGTAATGTGAAGAGCTGGCCATGTTTATAAATTAGTACTGCTACAGTCACTACAGAAGCAGAATATATCCCTAATTGATATTTTCAGCAGCTCTTAGAACTTCAGAATTTTACTGAAAATGCCGAAACTAGTTTTTGGTACTAAAGCACAACGAAAAAGTAGAAACTATAATCTCCATAATTACAAAAGATATCCATACTCAAACCACAAATAATTGGAGAGTTTTCCGTATTATTTGACCGGATTTCGGTTTATTTAATGCAAGTAGAATATCTAACACCTACTGTTACTTCTGTGTTGGAATGAATATGCCTTCTTCTAAGCCTAACTCTTTCAGACAAAACCAGCTGGCCTTTTCAGATTGAAATATGCCATAATTTCCTCAACACATCTTGGTGCTTATGTCTGCATACATGAACATGGGTTGTAACATCTGTTTTTATTCTCCAGGAACAGTCAAGAGAACAATGGAGAAGGCAAAGAAAATGAAATGCGAATTTCTGCTCGGACTGCACTTACGATGCTTCCAATTACATGGTTTACACCCTGTATAGGGCAGGTTTATTACGTGTTGCATGTTGTGTTGTCAGCCATATATCATAAACAAAGATTCCCCTGCCTTGATTACTGAAGAAGAAGCAGTTCTTTGGTACTCACATGGCTATTTGCTGCACGAGGCGGTATGCACAGGTTCACACTTACCTGAAACAATAAGAAATACATACACTTAGCTATTTCAAATGGAAGTGTGAAGAAATAGGCTTATATAATAGCAAAACGCAAGAAATCCAGCTATTGCAACTAAATTAAAAGGGCACGAAACATCATTTCTGGTGGAGACAGGCGCATTTGGTGACCATAAATAACTAGTATTCCTGACGGCTGCAATTTAAATTTCTTCAGTATAATCCGGGCTTTAAAACAGTTAGTTGCCTATTGCTTAAATTACATGCCAATTTGAAACAAACTCTTTAGCGTCGTCCTGAGTGAAACAGTGGAGCAAAAAACTTTTTCTCCTTCAAATTAGACATTTTGACGTTTTTAGTTCATTAGATGGAATTAATAAACCTGTGTATCCCCGTTTTATTTACACGGGGACATGGTCTCCATTACAAAATAAGTCATCGGTGGGGTCGCAAGTATGTAAAACTATCATCAAGAAAGTTTAATTTCTTTTTTGCTTACGTCAAAAATTTATAATTTTAAACATAACTGCATGAAACTTCGCACAACACTACTTCCTACTGAAAACAATAATCAGTGATTTAGTTTACTTCTTTAACAAATAACAAAATATAAATACGATAAGTATGAGTTAAAAATCCAGATTTTATAAAATCAAATCTCTGCATCTGCATGCACACAGTTTAAGCAGCAAGTGCTACCACGGCATTCTCTGCCTTCGTCCACGGAAGACATCATGAGAAGAATGTAGTAATGGAGATGAAATGTGGTCAGCATGCTGCTTCCTCTGGTTAGGTTTAGCACGGTTTTCGAGGTCGGAAGCCGCCGCTAATACATCAAGTAGATCCTCAATCTGTCCCCAAGGACCTCACGTACCAGAACTCCCAGAATTCCCCCATTTAATTTCTTGTAAAATGTCCAGATTTTACCCATGATCGCTCTAAGCATGCTTGCAAAAGATTGTTTCACAGTCCGACTTTGCACACAATGTTAATCAGCTTTCTTCCACACTCGCCGTGTGTAGGCTAAACATAGAAAAGTAGAATCAGACTGCGAAATTAAATGCCAGAGCAGGGGTATGAACCACGGATCTTCGGCTTTCCCTGCAGCTGTTCTAACCAACTGTGCTACCATGGCAACATGTCGGCACGACAACTGACCTTATAGTGGTTAACTATGAAGCCCGGGACTTAGAATACGTATGCGGTATGTTCTCTCAATATAAATTTGAAAACGCCTTGTGATTTACTGGAAAAATCTGAGTCAGTTGGAGAATTTAATGTGGTGCCGCCATGTTAACTAAGTTGATTAGAGCAATGGTACAGAAAGCCGAAGATCTGTGGTTCCATTTCCATCTATGGCATTGAATATTTCAGTCTCATTCTCCTTTCCAATAACTATATTGTTAATTACTTTTAAATCTGTGCAGCTTATATGAGCATAGAATGTTTCATAACCACATCAATTCTTCGTTGTCGTGCTTATTGCTATTAGGATTTGACTGAAGAAATACTTTGGACATGTAGGATTCCTGTCACTTTCACTTTATATTTATTTTGTGGTTTGAGGAGTAAAAGGGTTTTTGTTTAAAGGCACAGCGAGTTTTGTGATGCAGGTGTAACAAACGGATACGCGATATATGGTATAGAAAGTTCAGCTTAATAATCCACGACTTGGTAACAGGGAATATGCTGTTGATAATTGACTTTCACGATGACATATTTGGCTAAGCTGCTCGCTGTTGGTGGAACTGGTTCAAGCTCCTAATGAACCACAATGAGCACGATTATGAATTCAGTAAACCTATTTTATCGAATAGTGCACGAGTGTACAATTCAATTGGTTGGGACGTTTCTCCTACTGAGTCCCATGGCCCTGCTGCACTTTGATGAACACTCTCCTCTAAAAATGCAAGTAATTGCAAACATGATGCCATATGCTTGAGCCAAGAGTTTGACAACGCTAGAAGTTCGTTCGTCCTGCCAAACGGTTGGAATTCCTTCTCAATAGACACAGGTTTCTCCTAAGCACTTTTTCCAGAGGTATGTAGGTTTGTGGCCTGCCTGGCAACTCTCCTAAATGTCGCTTCGTCACCGAAATACCCGCCTACATCTACAGACGTCTGCAACCGCAGAGCACACGTGTTTATGAGCATATGTCTGACAAACAAGGTAGGTAGTTGTAGGTCAAAAGCAACACAATCAAGCGACTGTATTTAGTATAGTTCCTCTATTTTCAAATAAAGTATTCTTGTTGTAACATATAGCTTTATAACGATTCAAGTGAAACTCAGCCCAGCTTTCTTGTGGTGGTCCAGTAAAGAGTTGACAAGTATCCCTGTGGTTCTTGAGTTGGGTCAAGTTTTGCGCAGTGAAGGAAGTAATCAGGGTCAATTTCTGATCCCTGTCTGGCATATTTTTATTCTGACAGACGGGCAGCTAGGCACTGGTGTCCTATTTCTACTTTAAAGGCTGCCCAGCTTCCTTTCTCGGTCTAATTTTATTTTTCCCGATAGTTTTATTTTCTTCCAATTCTGCTGTTTACATTTTCACAGGCTTTTTTTTTTTTTTTAAACCATGAGTTGGTCGCCAGGGATATGTTTAATTCGCAAATTGTAGTCTTCTTTTTGCTGATTTATCTACCACTCCGTTGCCTTCAACCACAGCATGGACATGAAGGAATCCATTGGAGTGTAATAATTTTCTTTTAATATCCTTGATTCTAGCAGAGCGTGGTTAATTGTCTGAACGGCAATCTCGAGTCTACAAGCAGGACTGTTTTGTCGAATGTATGGGTTATGTTAATTAAGTTTCGTATAGCTATATAAATGGCTCCTACTTCTCCATCGAAGCTCAAATGGTATCTACTGACCACTCAAGCATATTGTGAGCATAATGTTCAAAATTCTCCAGCGCCAGCACCTACTGTTACTCTGAACCACTGATCTATAGGATATTTTTGATTAATCATGCTAAGAATATAGTATTTTAATATTGCTGGATTTGAGTCGGTTTTTTTTCTGGAAGAGAAGACTAGCGCTAAGAGTATGAAAATATTAATTTTAAATAAGTAACCACCAGTTACATTCTTATTCTCCCTGCAACATTAACTTATTCGCAAATCTTCTTCCCTTTATTCGAAAAAATGCAAGAAATTTACGCCATTTACAGTTTAAATGATTAATGTATTACAATGCAGTTTGAGTTTCGAGATATTCTTAATGCCATTCATATTTTTATTTCATACTTAGGTGTAGGCAACACCATCAATAAATAAGTAAAAGTACAAAAAACAAAGGAGATGACAGCGTACTTGCATTCGCTTTCCTTCGGTCCTCATCGGTAATATTCGTTTATCTTCGTTAGTTTCGTAGAATACAAATGTTTATGTTAATCTCCAATTTGCATTTTCCATTCCATTTCCAAAATTCCTTCTGGAATTCCAGATGGTTTTTACTGTTTGTAGTTAGCGTAGAGTTGTGAAAGATGAGACTAAAAGAGATTATAAATTAACACTGTCTATATGGTACCTATTTCCGTTATCAGCAGTACCAGAAAAAATATGACACTGACAAATTGTTCTATAATCACACTGTGGATAATATATACATACAGGTTTTTCTTTTAGCATTTGTAACCTGTATCTTTTGTAGGCAAATGAACTGCGGCTTCTACCGCAGCAATTTTAATAAAAAATTTTACAGCTTTACTCAGGAAATTCCACTACAGCTACTCAAGAATTATAGAGTAAACTTAACATTAAATTTCCGCATTTCTGCTTGTTACTTTATCTACATCTTGGGTAGCTCAAGGCATTCGACTGAAAGATTCCATATGGAAATTATAAAAAATATGCCTTTTGAGATCCCCTGAATAAAGAAAACACAACACATTTATAGACAAAACCTATAGTGTATTTTTTTTAAATAAAATAACTCGCAAAGTCAAATAAATGCCAAATGTTTACTCGAGTCTCGATTACGGAAGCCTGGTAAAGGATTTAAAGAAAACTCGCCACCTCCAAAACAAACATTCGAGAAAATATGCCCATTGTTTATTCTCTTTAATTAACATATATGTTTGAGATATTAAGGATAAGCATACATGAAATTTCTAAATCTTGCGGTTTTTATTCACATTTGGTCTACCAGAACTAGAAGCGTGTTTAAAGTTTCATGCAAATACCTTTAAATATTTTTTTTAGAAAAAATGCTTTACTTTAATTGTGCTAATTAATCAGGTGTTCCAAATGATGTAGAAATCGGAACTTTGAACAAATAAAAATACTACCATATTATTTTAATACTAATGTACAAAAATGACATATAGAATTTTATTCACTACTTGGTTTGTCTCAGAAAAAACTGCTTACATCATAAAATATAATGTTTTTTAACAATTTATCCTCAGTGGTTAAATTAATTGTCATATATTCAGCAATTAAAAAGTGTAGAAAAAACCATATGCCAATTCTTAAGCTCATTCTCTCCGAGTTTGTGCTAAAAATTTGAACAGGATTGGTCACAAACTAAATCACGTGGAATACGTTTAATGCATAAAAGTGTAAGACAAATCAAAGAATTCTGAAGTAAATATAGGCCACTGGGTCGTGTGTTCTTGGATATTTAAATGGTCACGTGTTGAAGATTTAAAGTGCTCTGTAAGCAAAAGGTAATTTTTCATTTTTTGAACATTTCGACCAAATTTTAGCTATGGATACCCCTAACATGAGGTATGACAAGCATATCTTGAATTTTCTGTCCTACGAAAACTACTTCTTTCTTACTGAATTTTATATAAGTTGGAAACAGTAAGGGGTAGACGAAAATGTACAATATTAATGTAAAGTGCTTTAGAATGAACAATTTGGGTGAAGTTTTCGTAGCAGTAGCCGTTTCAGAAACATTCGTTGTTGTGTTTAAATTACCCCAGGTTGAAACTTACTATGCGCCATGTGATTGATTATGCTTGATAATCCGCATGTATAAGCAGAAGGCTGTTTTTACATCTCACGCATAACCGTGAAAAACGTTTCCAGGCAAATACTAACTGTCGTGATTAACAAAATGGATGGGACACTTTATTTTCTTTACCACGTACATAGCAGGTAGAGAAGGTCTGCTTCACCGGAAGTACATTTTCCTGGCTCCCTGAATAAAAGAAGAAAAAAAAATAGTTTTAGAAAAAGGTCCGTGTGTGTTTGTGTGAACAGCATAACTCAAAAACGAAAAGTCGGATAAACATCAAACTTGGAAATTAGGTTTAGTACCTTCCGAGATGTGACACGAAGATTTTCAAGAAAGTCCCCCACCCCTAACTATCCTTTACATGGGACGTTTTCGAATGTTTTATTTTCCCAAAAATGGCTATAACGATTTTGATTAAAATACTAGCCCGTGATACTATCTTCTTTCGGAAGGAATTTTGTATAATCTGGCATAACTGGTAAACGCTAAGCAATAGACGAAAACGTACTACACAAAAAATGTAGATCTCTCTGAAACACGCAATTTATTTAAAATAAATTTTTTGTGGCATCGGCCATTTACGAGATATCCGTTATAAATGGTTCGAATTATTCAATACTTGGCTATTCCTTTAAAGTATTGTCGATTTTCAGTTGTTCCTCGCGATGTCATGGAAACAGTATGGAATTTTAAGTCTAGCCTATAGCGTCCGGTTCTTAAACATTTGATTATCGCTATTCCCTGAAAGTTTTATCTCTATTGAAATGAAATATATGGGAAAATAAACTTTCGTAAGAAGAATTTGTATATGCACTAATAAGCGATAGAGGGAAGAGAAAGTCATGTGACTTAACACGTCAGATTTTTTTTCTGATCCACTTCATGCTAAGCACGAGATATATCTACAGAGAAATGTTTTCAACTAATAACACATTACTTACAGTGGACAGATGGGCAGCCAACATTTTACACACACACAGAAGGGAACTAGAAATGGTTTATGGCGTACAAATGTTACTTGACAAAATAAGATCTACATTTTTCTGCAGTGAATTATTGCATACAACTTCTGGGTTATAATAAACTATAATAGAACGAACGTGTCTGTAAAACTTGACCAAGAATCGTCGAAAAATCTTTAAAAAAAATCAATATTTTCGGAATAAAATAGCATTGACTTTGAGCTTTATGAAGATAGGTACATCGCTTTGCATTTGGGTCGTTTAACTATTAAGCCAACCCTAAGGTGAAATTTCCAAAATCCCTAATTCTTACCCAATTGTTTTGAAATGTTAACAACGTGCTTGGAAGGTTATCTTATAACTGAGTACAAAGTTTCATGCAGCTAGTGCAAACATTTGGCAGTTATTAATTATTGTTTATATAAATATTGTTAGTTATATAAAATGCCCTACACGTCCCTTTTTTCCATATTTAGCTATAGAGAAAAAATTTTTCTTGTGCTCTACAAAATAATGTCCTTATTAATTTATACAATATTATGTGGGAGTGATTCACCTGTTTTAAAAAGCGCTTTTTGAAGCTCTTTGTCTTATGTTTTGTATGCCTAGCTTGCAAATTTCAGAAAGATTGCATTGTGAGAGACATTTAACATACTGAAAAATGTGGAAAATTTTGTTCCTTAGAAAATCAAGTTAAAGATTCACATGCCACTATTTTGTGTTTTTGGCCTTGATATGGGGTGTCCAGATGCTCCATTAAGGCCGTAAACGGAAAATATTACGGCATAATATGTTGCTCTATCTGTATATATTAGAAAATGCAAAAACAAAAAGTGAAATTTTGAATTTCAACCAAAATCTCACCGTACGGTTGCCTCGAATGGAAAGGCATATAATTATTACCAACCAAAATATTAGACTCCGCTTTCAACATTTATCATACTGAAAATGTCCATATGATACAATTTATTTTGCTTCTTTCAAAAATATATTACAGTTTTACACACATTAATTTTCGAAATAATAGAAACAATTAATATCCTAAGTATTTTAACAATCAAAATGCTTTCTAGAAAAATTAAAGGTTAAAAAATCGATCTCGAAGGATATTTTGTATATTTATTAACCATAACACCACAATAAATACATTTATGTTCAAAATTTTGTTCCGAAATAAGCCGAGTCGAGCATTTTAATCAGCGCAATGCACTTACCTAATACATAAATGCAAGCTGTAACCATTACTTCTGGCTAATATACCAGTCATATAATACATTATAATGCAGGTTTTCCAAACTTCAAATATGTATGACCTCAAAATGGAACCTATGGTATATTCAGAATGAGATGACAACATAGCCCAAAAAAAATTACATTATCCTACCCACGCTCTGGAGTCGGGGTAGCGTGTCTGACTTCCAATTGGAAGCACGAGTTCGAATCTCGGTTGGGGTAAGAATGTTGGGTACTTCTTAGCTCAATGACCCTTGGGCTCATTTGAGCACGATTTCATTCACCATTTCTGTGAAAATGAGTTGTTATAACGCAGGTTAACCATTTCAACATATGTTGATATTTTAAAACATGTATGTACTAAACAAGATGTCATTCTTAAGCATAAAGAATTTCAAAACTTGGAATCTAACCAAATGTGTGAGGACGTGAGAAAATCTACATTTTGTTAACGTATAGGTGAATATATAGAAGTAAGTATTCATGTAGCAAAGTTCTGGGGCTATGGAATATTTTATTGCCTTAGCCACATATATCGTTTCGTACAAAGGCCTACAGAATGTTTTCGTCCATTTGTTATATGTAGATATGGAGGTAATAATAAAATATATGTTTACACGTCCTAAGAAACATCTGCTGGCAACTCATAAACCTGCCGGCGAGAATTAGCCGAGAGAATGAAATAGTAGTGATATTTATTGTAAATCCCTCCGCCGCTGAGTTTTTGTACGGTGAAATTCATTTTCTTCCGTGCAAGTGCATATTCTTCTCCCGTGGAAACCTCGTGACGAGGAAGGGAGTGCCTGCTTCTGCACACCTTATCGCTCCAAAAAGTGCCAGCTCCCAGGCTCAAGAGCTGAACAATGTTTCTGTGTACTAAAAGCAATGCTTTTCTAATACAACGTTATGGATGCCTCTGAAATCTGTGCTTATAAAGAAAGAATGCCATTATATTGTTTAAAAATTAATTCTGCTATGTTCAGTAGTATGCATGTACGTAAACATAAAGTAACTAATTTTATTTTCTTTAAATTAGGCTCATGACATCTAGAATTTGACAAGCAGATGCCATCATTTTCTGATTTTTGCCTTTCCAGCTCAACATGATATTTTCACAATAAAATAACGCACTTGTTTGACATGAGATATTTTTTATTTTACTGATTATGTATTAATTATATGAGAACGACAGTGTGCTCGATATAAACATATTGTAGACATGGAGGATATTATCTTACTCTGAAGGGTGTTAGCAGTTTACAATACATTTTAATATTCGGAACAATGAAATACATTTCTGCATATGTATATTTCTATTGCCCTGTACGTTAGCTCCCGTTTGTTGTTAGAATCACATCTGTGATGAAGGAAACTACCTTACTACCTAGGCAAAACCTCTCTCTTGGAACTTCTGTAATCTTTTTAAAGCAGATAAAAACATGCACTACCGTAACGTAGAGATCAGTCCTATGTTTGATAACCACATTTATCGAGTTTTATAGGCCTCAAAGTTTTCAATTTTGTTTTTTCGGATGAACTTTATTTGAATTTTAAACGCAATTATAAGGCCCAGTAAAGTGTGTACCTTTTATATGGGAAAGAATGGAGAAGATAACGAAACTGCTTTCGAAAGAATGGGCAAAAGATGAACCATGCAGAAACTGATCAGGAAGAGGAAACTGTAAATTGACTGGGACATTGGTGCAGTAGAAATTTCTTGCACGCACTTCCATTGCAAGAATGATGAATTGGAGAAAGGTTCGGGACAGAAAGAAATACCAGATGATTACGGAGAGATGAAAATGAAAACTGAGTTGGGGGAAAATGGAAGAGGTAAAGTTTGTAGAGAAGGATCTGCTCCTTGGTAAAATATTTTGATTACATAAAAGGATTACAAATAAAAACTTATTTTACATATTTAAAATTTAGTAGTTTATTATTAGAAATAATACAGAGCTTCATTTTATCTATTAATGCATTTTCGGTTAACTTTCACAAAAACAAACGATATTATATAGTTCAGTTGTTTCCTGAAAGGTATAACGTGGTGGTATCTTTCAAGCACTTTTTAAAGAATCCTATTCACATCAAGCTTGTTCAAGTTTGTTCAAGCTTTATTAATGGGGAAGTCCATACCCTATCCTCCTGGCACCATCTGCTGATTTATTTTCAAAGTTTCATGGAGGAACAGTGCAATTCTATCAGTAAAATAAAACTGTATCGTGACACCGAGTTGAAAACTCGAATGCCTTGAACGCAGGGAGCTAATGAGGTCAGCAAGTAATGCTGCTGATGCTTCAAAAATGGAGAATAACTAAATTTCGACGTTACTGGTTTTAACGATATGCATGTGAGTGACAACTTTCACTGTGCTGTGTAATAAAGTTGAAGTAACTGCATTATCAGGGTGCTTCCTGCTCATTAGTCTGCTGTTCAGTGCTGGAGTTAGTCGATAAGGCAGACTGTGATAACCCCCCCATGGTCAGTTTCCCTTTCATTTTAATTGCTGCAAGTAATAAGAGGCACATTCCCGGCTTTCGCCCCCTCTCAGGTAAACCAGGAATGTTTCCCAATTCGGAGATAATCAGGTAAACCAGGAATGTTTCCCAATTCGGAGACAATCAGGTAAATCAGGAGTGTTCCCCAATTCAGACAAAATCAGGTAAATCAGGAGTGTTCCCCAACTCAGACAAAATCAGGTAAACCAGGAGTATTTCCCAATTCAAAGACGATCAGGTAAATCTGGAGTGTTTCCTAATTCAGACAAAATCAGATAAACCAGGAGTATTTCCCAATTCAAAGACGATCAGGTAAATCTGGAGTGTTTCCTAATTCAAAGACGATCAGGTAAATCTGGAGTGTTTCCTAATTCAAAGACGATCAGGTAAATCTGGAGTGTTTCCTAATTCAAAGACGATCAGGTAAATCTGGAGTGTTTCCTAATTCAGAGACGATCGGGTAAATCTGGAGTGTTTCCTAATTCAGAGACGATCAGGTAAATCTGGAGTGTTTCCTAATTCAAAGACGATCAGGTAAATCTGGAGTGTTTCCTAATTCAGAGACGATCGGACTCTCTCTCTCTCTCTCTCTCTCTCTCTCTCTCTCTCTCTCTCTCTCTCTCTACATTTGCTGAGGTAAACTCCTTACCGATGTTTTTTTTCCCCCACACAAATTGAGGACCCTTAAAAAGTAATTGTAGGAGCGAGTGCCCTATCTCAATATGCTGGGTAAAACTACAATAAGTTGAATGATCCTCTTAGAAAGCCAATTATGTTGATTTATTTTGAACGATTGGGTGGTAGGCAAGTCAAGATCACTGATGGCGAACCATCAGACCACCCAAGTGGAAGACAGGAACAATCACTTTACAGAAATGAGCACTTCGCTGTCTGCTTCATTTTCGGGATCTTCAGAGATGGACCGCTGAATAACACACGCAACATGCCATTAAACTGACCTCGGTGAGGTATCTTCACCACGCTACAGAAACAAGTGTCAAAACGGATTTATATCAGACAGAATTTTAACTCTGTGATAAGCTCTTTTCATGCAACGGGGGCTTGTAGCCCTCATAAATGTGATTGCGACAAGACAAGAGAAGATGCACCTATCAATACATGAGATCATGCATTTATGGTTAATTCCGTTGTTACTGATGCATCTGCAGAGACCATGAGTTACTTTCTGGTGGTGGTGGTGGTATTGGTATTGATTCCACCAAAAATATTATATGTCGATATTTCACCGGAAATACATGTTTTAGAACGCTCTGAATCCAAAGAGACGTTTTTAGAAAAAGGTCCGGTGTGTGTTTGTGTGTTTGAACACCATAAGTGAAAAACGAAAAGTCCCGTAAGTGTCAAACTTATTATTTAATTTCAGTATCTTTCAAAGATGCGACAAGATGATTAAAATAAATCCCCACCCCAAATTACCCTTCACATGGAAACAGTTTCCAAATTTTTTTACTTTCTCATTAAATGTCTCAATGATAAAAAATACCGTATATTAAAATTATTTACATCCCAAGTAAAATGTTTATCTTAAATTTTCTAATAATAGCATTTAATGTCCTCTTGATTCGGAAGGAGTCCTGTAGAATTTTTTAATAACTCCTAAACCATAAGAGATACATAAAAGTAATTGCACAGAAAATTTAGATCTCTTTAAAGCACACGATTTATTTCCAATGAATTTTTCTGTGTCATCAGCCATTTCCGAGATATCCGTTGTTGTTCAATATTTTGTCATATTAGTGCTGTCGCTATTCAGCGATGTCATGGAAAGAGTATGGAATATCAAGACAAGCATACAGCGACGAGGTTTTAAACATTTGACCATCAAATCGGTTTCCGTAATTTCCGTTGTATCTACAAAGAAATATGTGATTAAATTATTTGTGCAAAGATCTGTCTCGATTAATATGAAGTACACAGAATAATACGCTTTAATGAGAATAGTTTGTAGCATTTATATAAAAATAAACGATAGTGGGTAGAGAAATTGATGTGAAAGTAACACATCCGATATTTTTGTCCATTGTAATGGACACTCCATTGTGAATCACTTTTAACAGACGGGAACATGTTCACAGGGACCATTTCGAAATTCATCTTGATGAATGCTATAGAATACTTAAAAATATTGCTAAGGTTTTGGTTTAAGTAATCTTAAAACGTTGGAAAGGTAGAATCAGACGACTGAAAAATTCAATGCCATAGCCGGGATTTGAACCACGAATCTCTCGGTCTCCGTCCGGTTGCTCTAACCACTGAGCTACCATGGCAACATGCCGGTAGGACATTAAATTTCCCAACTGATTCGCATGTTTCCCGGTAAACCACAAGGAGATCTCAAATTGTATTGAAATGACATACCCCAACGGCAACCTACAATGTTGTAAGTACTTTAAGTCTCGGGCTTCATAGTTTCCACCACTATTAGGTCAATTAATGGAATTAATTGTTCTTCCACACAAGCCGTGTGTTGGACAAGGTTGGAATTTGTTTGAAGCTGTTAGTTTAACTAAAAAGCGTTATAGAATCTATAGCGGGTAAACTTTCCAGTGCAGAACATTCTTCGTTGCTATGCCCTAAGTGCAAATGTGAGTACAAGGTATGTTCATACGCTGAAAAACTAATCTAGAACATTCATCGTATTGAAAGAGCCTAGCGGTTGAGATATTAACACTGAAATACCCCTAAGGCTGAAATTTATGTTTGCACGGGCTCTGAAAAACAACTTTGTGCCAAGGAAAAGTGCACCAATTGCCACTTCGTGGCCACTTTCAAGTATCAAACTAACGAAGTGCTTCAGAAGCATAGAACCCAGCATTTCAACTAAATGTTGACTGCAAGGGGTTTGATTTCTAGGTTCAGTTTATTGCAACATTTGCTTAAATAAGTGTTGTTTCACAGAACATTTCAATGGCTTCTTAGAGTACGTCGAAACACGTACAAAATCTCCGTTGAGTAACATACTAGATATGTGCAAATGGTGCAACTCATTGGTTCAGGCGCAATTTCTGACCACGTAGGTACATAGTGGCATTGGTCTGTATCTATACACCTTGGCGCTGTACTGTTTCCACGAGTGATTGTTTTAAATTTTCGTTGACAGGAACAAGGGCGGAGCACCCATAGGTTGAATTCCCCTACCCCTGATGATAGGGTGATTAGACGGTGGTAAACACAGGGGATCTACGGATTAACGTACAATCCGAGGAGAGAGGGGCTGATACGCTCCATGTTCCCACGCCTGGTAAGGAGAATGCTTCAGTTAAAGCGGATAGTTTCGGGGTAGCTGAGAAGCGAACCTAGGATGTATAGCAAATATTACGAATTGCTGATATTTTAATCCTAAAAGGTTAGAAATACGCAGACCAGTTGACTGAAACTTAGAACTTTAAGAGATTATTTAGGATTAACAATAAATATAAGGCCACCTGTTCACGTTGAATAGCAACAGGCGTAAAAAGTGGGTTACGTTCAGTGAGATTAACTACTATTCCCAGAGTTGCTAAAAATGTGTAACCTGTAATCCTTCACTTATATTTTAAATATTATTGGCAGCAAATCCCATATCTCCATCTTCATTACGAGTGCCAGTTTTGAAAAATGAGCCAGAGTTTTTAACATTTGTGTGCTTGAGGCTGTATTGAGACATGACAGAACTCGGCAGCGGAAGAACCCATGCAGAACAAATGAACGGAATTGGGTGGGGTGGGGGGGGGGGTTACAGTGGGCTAACGAAGGCTCTTCCTTTTTCAGTAGGGGTGTGGTGGCGTCTGATGGCTAGCTAGGGATGAAGAAGGTGGGGTCCAAAACACATTCTCTTTTTTTCATCCTTTCCCCAGCGGAAGTTCTTCTTGGCTTCACAGAAACTGTCAAGAGAAACACCGCCTTCTGCCCTTCTCACATTTCAAACATTCCCCCCTTTTTCGTGGACAAACTTTTGGATCTGTAACCTGCAGCTCGGAGTTCCCAATTACAAGCGTGTCGGGTCGACTCTTGCCTTATGAATGCTGTCAGTTTTTCTTCGAGGAAAACACATTTTTGCGGACGCTTAGTGTTTCGTTTCAATGGCCTATGAAGGGTGGCCATTTTCATTTTCACACAAAGGTCTCTTGGCCTTGGAACGTTCCGCTGCGTACATCAAAGTTCTAAAAAGTTAATGAGGCTGCTTTAAGAATCCCAGACTTAGCAGTTGAAAACGACCCACTCAAAACGTCTTAATTATGGGGATTAAAACAATAATCCTAGTCCCAAGGTCCTGGCATTCTGAAAATATGCGGCTAAGTGAGAGCTTTGAGCATGGAATTCAGTATCAACTGCTTTAATTATGCAAAGTGAGCGCTTAGATAGCTGGCATTCAACAATAGCTTATGGGTTCGCTTGCAGTAATCTTTGTGAACTTACTAAAATATTGCTTGCTTGAAGGTTATGAAACATGAACTCGGTAAGTTTCCAAAGCTTCCTAATTCTGGATGTAGAGTCCAAACTTTACACGTTACAGCAAAACAAAACAGTAGTATCTCGTTTAAAAGCTGCTTATTCATAAGCTATCAAAAGTGAGTACTAGTGATTCATACAGGCACAAAATATTTGACGTTTAAGTGTTCCTTACAGAAGATATTCCATCTTTTGTTAAAATATAGGATGAGACATTTAACTATCACAATAAATCATTCTGAAACGAGAGGTGATCGTGGTGATGTTTCCCAGAACTAAGTTCAAATCAGGGCTCAGAAATGCACAAAGTATATTTTCCTCATATGGAACGACGACTACTAATCTTCCAGAGAATGAACATACCTTAAATGCACATGTCTTTCTCTAATCACTATCGTTTATTTTATACAACTCCTAGGTAAAAGCTATTCCTACGAAACCTCATGTTTCTTTATATTTCATGCTAATCAAATAAACCTTTATAGAATTAATTTCATTACACATTTCGTTAAAGGTACAAGGAGGATAGACGACACAGAATGCATAGTCAGATGTTTAAAAGCGGGTCGCTATATGCTGGCCTTACATTTCGTACTCTATGTATGGCACTGTGAGAAACACCTAAATACTGACAAAGAACTGACAAAACATTGAAAACAATCCAATCAATAACAAGGAATATCTCGCAAATGGCTGATGCCACAGAAAAGTTATTAAAATAAATTGTGTGTTTTGAAGATATATCCACATTTTGTGTAGGAGTTTTTGCCTCTCTCTTATAAAAATATTCCATGCGAATTTTTTTCAGGGGCTTAATTCGCCATTCACAGAGAATTCAAGATATACATGTTGTCGTGTAAAAAATCGGAAAAAAATGTCCATGTAAAGAAAACTGTGGTGAGGGAATTTTCCTGAACATTTTTGGAAGATTTTGTAAGGAAATTTCACTTTGGTATCTTTGGAAGATACTAAACATAAATTCTAAGTTTGGTATTTATCTGAAATTTCGTTTTTGAGCTGCTGCACGCACACACGCACGCGCGCACACACACACACACACACACACACACACACACACACACAGAGGGACTTGTGGATGGAATGCAACACTTTCTTAAAATTAAATTGAATTTTTATTTATGGACGCTCTTTAACTACTGTGGTCCTTAGCGTCCCATTCTATATTGGACGTGAAAGACCGGTAATTTTGCTCAAAGGCCTCTTCTCAGGCTTGAGGTTCTTTTACGTGCCGTAAATCTACGACACGGGACCACTTCCCTTCCGAAGGAAGCCATGCTAAGAATTTTTACGCCCGAAAAAATCCATCGCCCTCCGCCGGGTTTGAAACCGCGACTTCGGGAACTAGAGGCTAGCACGGTACCACTAGTCCACGGAGGAGGACAAACACTCTTTTGCTACCTGGTACGTGGTGGAGAAAGCAACTGATGATACAAGAACGCCAATGTCTTTCTTTTCTTCAGATTCTAGTCCAAATAATGAACGACCTCTTGCAAAATGTAGCCTTTAAATAAGAAATTGTCTGCTCCATTTAAGCGCCTGTACCATAGTTTCCTGCCTACAGCGACCAATGATGAAGTTTGAATGACTTTGGCACACACAGTTACCTTATATAATTAGAATTTGTATGCAATTGGAGGTTTTACCTAAGACTACAAGTTCACAAAAACAATGAAAGTTAAAACAGCTTTTCATAAAGGGAACCATGGGACCTTAATTAAAGACACTCATTTTTCCAGTAGATTAAGTTGCAAATCTGCCAAATATAGCGACCAAATAGAGTAGTTAAAAACGTTCGTTAAATGTTTCACATTCAAATATCCCGTTAACAAACTGGTGCTGTTCGTTTCAAAAACGTGTAACTTTCTGTAACAAATGCACTTTGTGATAATTGTTATCATTTATATTGAAGAAGTTGTGTTGCCCCACGCATGGAAGCCAATTTGATGTAGGTTATCTTTACGTATTTGCACCACGCTTTGGGCGCCAAACTTGAGGTAGTTGCAGCCCCACGTATGATACATAGTTTTCGGTGGCCCTCGCCCCACGTTCACTTTTCCGGTGGCCTTCGCCCCCACGGTTAAAAAATCAACTTTGTATTTTAATGTTTATTTAAATATTATATCTGTATGCTTCGGCTGCGCAGTAGTAATTTTTAGAAACACGTATCTCTTAGCAGGGGTAGTACGGCTAAAGAATGAAGGCTTATACAAATTATAATTGTATTGTACTTTGTTTAATTAATCTTTCACACGATTAAATAACACTTCGCTGATATATCCTACTGTAGAGTTGTGAGATTATTTATTAATTGCGCTTTTTAACACGTAAACTTTATATTATTCTCCCGTAATGAATTTTCGTGTCTCACACTAAATACGGACCGAGCGAACTGCTCGGGAACGCTTCCTTGTGGCGTCTGGCGCTTGAATTTGCACATTTTACTCTATTTCAATTTCTGATTGGTTAATCCTACTCGAATACAATACTTTTATTTAACTTAAGCTTTTTCTAGTTGTTGATTGGCTATTTATAAACTCTTTTAAGTATTACATTATTGTTCCAAGACTTATTAGTAGCATTATTAAACTTTCAAATTTATTGTTGTCTCAAGGTTACCTCATTGTTAGCAACTTTCGGCTTCTACTTTCACAGCTCCTATATTGTCAAATTACGTAATACATTTACATAACATTATTATACATTTACATAATAATATAAACATAATACAATGACTGTTACATGCATTTTATATATTATAGTATACACATATTGCTTTAAGGCGGGCTGTTATTCTATATTATATTATATTTTAGACTGATTTCATTTAAGTGTTAAAAAATACTGTCTCAATATCCAGTTACAATTATGGTCCTTGTCAGAATTTTGGTTATGTAACAACAGCTCTCATTTCAATAACTACATAGCGGTATTTTTCAATGATTTGTCTAATGTAAGAAATCCAATTAATTTCTCTTTTAATTTCCAATTAAACGATTAAATACCCTAAACACGCCTTTAAATCTTCCAGCAGAGAAAAGTACATGAAATAATGAGTTAGTACAGTACTTAGTGTAGCTGTAAATAACTTTTTCTTTCTGTTTGGATTTATATGTTTGGAAACAGTACCTTTTACTGTATTTCTGAGCGTTTAAGTTAAACATGGCATGTTTATTAAATGATTATATAAAATACATGTTACTGTGCGGCCGTTTTTCAAAAGTCGCGGCCACTAGAAATCAAATCCATGTGTTTACTTACTCTCACCACGTACAGAGTAGGTACCTATTGTAGGTACTCCACCCAAAAATTCGATACCGAGATTTCACCGGAAATACATATCTTGAGGCGCCCTGAATAAAAAAAAGAAGGAATTTTTAGAAAAACGTCCGCGAGTGTGTCCATGTGTCTGACAGTGTGAACAGCATAACTCTAAAACGAAAAGTCCGATAAATGCCAAACTTGGTATTCAAGTTCAGTACTTTCCAAAGAAGGAACACGAAGATTTTCAAGAAATTCTCCCCTTAACTACCCTTTCCATAGAGCGTTTTTCGAAATATATTATTATTAAGGACTTTGATTAAAATACCATATGTTAAAGATATTTACATGAGAAATACGGAATACCTATAAAGTATATTTTGAATTTTCTGGGAATAGCCTGTGAAGTCCTCTTCATTCGGAAGGACTTTTGTATAATCTTGTATAACTGAACGTTAAGTGATAGACGAAAACGTACTACACCAAAATTGTAGATCTCTTTAAAGCACACAATTTATTTCAAATAAGCTTTTTTTGCGGCATATGCCATTTCTGAGATATCCGTTAGTAATGGTTCGAAATGTTCATTATTTGGTCATTCTCTTGAAGTCCTGTCAACATGCAGTTGTTTCTCGCGATTGCATGGAATTTTAAGGCCAGCATATAACGTCCAGTTCTAAAACACTTGACTATCGTTGTTCTCTTTGTATCTATAACGAAATGTGTAATGTGCTATTTCTGCAAAGGTTTATTTGGATTAAAATGTAGTAGTTAGAAAAATAAGAATGTATCACATCAGATTTTATACATTCAAGCCCTTTATTTTCATTGTTTTGACCTGCACATTCGACTTTTTCGATGGTATAAGAAAATTAATCATTTTCAAATGCTGGTTCAAACATTTAATTTCAAGTGGAGGTAGTAACATGCCTTATGCTTGTTAAAACACTGGGGGACGATCACCAAAGTGTACATAACGGCTCTTCCATGTTATTAAGAACAAAGCATTACCTCATATACATTTGACAAATGGGAACTTTTAATATTACGAAGGACGAAAAATGCTATCAGACAATACGAGTAACTGGGGAACTATTTTCAGTCGGGCCTGTCAACGACTCGCCACAGGAGCCTACATCTTCCCACGTGGATATGAAAACAAATGAGATTTAGGGGAGTGACCCTTGACCCTTCCCTGCTGAGGTTGGTCAGGGTGGCATGTCCATACAAAACGGAGCCGATGGACTGTGACGAAACAGGAATTAACCCTCCGCACTCTCATCCAACGCGCTGCCTACAACGTTTGGGTGTGAACTGTTCGCAGCCGCCCATTGTCAGCGACAACTTCCCGTAATCCCATCTTATGCTTCTTTCTCCTCAAACAAAAGAAAGCTATCCATCACAAAAACTTATTAATTAAAACATTCCATTTCTAACTTGCACAACATAAAACTAGTATGTGTAACTTTCACATGACTTTCTCTACTCACTCTGCAACAAACTATTCCTACAAAAGCTTCTTCTTCTATCCACTTCTTGTTAATCGAGATATACTTTCACTGCTCATTTACAAATTTCATTGTAGGTTCGCTATGTGAGGTTTTGAAATGCCATCCTCTGCATGACCACTAGAAACAACAAATAGCGATTTAACACTTGAAAGGGTAAAGTACAGAGAGAGCCAAAAAGCTATGAACCGGCTGCGCGGTGTTTTTCCTGTCCGCGTCCGCGGCGCTCGTTTCCGTCTGCCGCTATTACAGGAAGGCGCGTATGAAAACATACAACATTTACCAACTTTACGAAAGGATATGCTGAAACTGGCCACCGTCGTTGTCCATACATTTTTGGCACCTCTTTAGGAAACTATCCATCACTCGCCATAGTTCACGTTGAGAAATGCTGGCAATTTCCTGATGGATATTTTGTTTTAATTCTTCAGGGTGTGTGGGTTTGTCTTGTACACTTTATGTTTTAAATTACCACAGAGATATAAATCGCAGGGGATTAAGTCGGGGGACCGAGGGGGCCACAAATCTCTACAAATAATTCTGTCCTCATACACCTTCAATTGTTCTCATCGAAATATTGGCAGTATGAGCTGTTGCAGTCTCTTGTTGAAAAAATGCAAAATCACGCCCCCTGTCTGTTAATTCTCTCTCTCTCTCTCTCTCTCTCTCTCCCTCTCTCTAAAGAAAGGGCAAAATTGTATTCATGTATATACGGGTGTCAATTCGCCGTCTTTTAGATTTTTTAGCCTGAACACTTCCTGTGGCCTGAAATTTGTAAAGTTCATGGATTGTTGTACGGCCTGGAACGTTTACAACTGCAAATCCTTCTGTAAATCGTACTTTCACTTGCCGAGCTGACTAAGTTAAAGGGAATCCTAAATAAATACACGCTGTGCAGTAGAAAACATACACTGACCCATAATATACTTTGTGACTAAGCACAGGACAAAATAATAAATAACTCGTAATAACTGAACTACATCACATCACCGTCAACTCAATACTGCGCTTCACACTGCAGAGCAAAACCACGTCAACAGCGAGACCTGTTTACAGCAGCAGTGCATTATCATGTTTCCACAAGCCCAGAGGACTAACACCGCGTAGCCGGTTCGTAGTTTCTTAGCTCTCCCGTTATTTTAAAATTCAAACCAACAACAAAGAATATCTCGGAAATGCTTAACGCCGTAAAAAATGTTAACATAAATTGTGTACTTTACGAGGTCTGTTTTGTGCAGTAAGATTTTGTGAATGAATTATATTTATTTCTCAGTATTCAAAATTACATAATTAAACTGCATACATTTTTAATTATAATGGTAACATTTGAAAATATTAGGCTATTTACGCTATAAATTCACTTCTTGGTTGCTTGCCTATGCTAATCTACGGTCTCAATACACACAACTCCTGATCGCCCACTATCTACATTACTCGTCTATTTCGTCTGCCTTATTTGTAGACTATTTTTGTCCCCTTTTACAGTCAGAATTTTACTTATTAATACTTCCCCATTCAAGTTTCCCATTTCTGATGCCAAAATTGTTCTCTTCATGTTTTTGTTTGATTAGAGTATAATAAACAGTGAAAATCCGTGTATCAACTATACGAGTCATTTAGAATGAAGAGGACTTCACAGGCTATTCCCAGAAAATTCAAGGTATACATTTTATTTGCCATGCAAATATCTTAGCGCATTTTAATCAAACTCGTTAGAGGTATTTTTGAGAAAATCAAAAGTAACGAAAACCTTTCAGTTTAAAGGGCAATTTGGGGTGGAGGAATTTTCTTGAAACAAAATTTGGGATTTAACCGACTTTTCGTTTGAGTTAAGCTGATCGAGTCACTGACACTCATACACACACACGGAGCTTTTTATACTCAGGGATTCTCAAAACATGTATTTCCAGTTAGCTCTAGGTATCGAATTTTTTGGGTGGAATGCAATACTTCCTCTACCTAGTTTAATCACAGTAGATAAAGAAAAACGTCCAGTTGCTTATTATTGCATAACAACGGACGACTACAAATACAAATCCAAGCCGTTTCAAGGTAACGCATCTAAATTTACGTCTCAGGGCCCTTTGATAGCATAAAGCATTTTAATTCACAGCTTTTTGATGCGCTTAGCATAAACAAGTTCCAAATGCTTCTGGCCCTGGCCATTTTATAGTCATCTCCCCTCCTTTGGTCATAATAATAATAATAATAATAATAATAATAATAATATATTAATCTATTGAGCATTAAGTTATTACATATTAGATGTCTTCTCGGATTACTATTACATGTTAATACAATTAGTAATTCTTATATTTATTTGTATTTACATTATTTTCTTCTTTTAACCATCCATTTATTCCTATTCATTCCATACCATGAACTTTCTTTTCTCCTAATCTCTATTTTTTTAGATACATTAATTTTATACCCTTCCATATTTTACTCACATTATTTTCTCTAATAATTTTAGTTACTTTCTCTGCTTGTCTCTTTCCCCTATTCTTACGTTAAAGTCTCCATTATTATAATTTCTATTTTTGTATATTTATCCTTTAACATTTACATATCTTTCTCTAAAAGATGATACAGTCCAAGATTGTGAAATTGTGAAAAAGCCGGTTTGGCCTTCACAATTCCAAAATCCCAATCTCCTTATTGGCCGCTATTGCGATCCCATTCTGTTACGGAAAATTCCCTCCATATTGCTACATAATTCGCGCATTCAGCGACCGGTCTATGCTGAATGCTTTCTGGCGATTTGGGACCGCACCCTTAAAATATCTGTCTCGTTTACAATTAATTATGTCTGCGAAGTCTGTAGAATGTTGACCTCAATCCTCTTGGTTTTCTGGGTATGTAGGGTGGGACAAATATAACGTGCGCTGCACGCATTGGGCAAAAGGGGTCCAAAACTCAAGAGTTTATTTTAACGCATTTATGATCGGTTCTTAAGAAACGTATTCGTATAAATCTCTTTATTATCAGAATTAAATTGAGTGAGTTATAGGACGATTAAAAAATTCCTGACCAGTTGCAGCAAGTTTACAACTTTCCTGAGACGTATGTTTTTTGTTTTTGCAATGTTAGGCGAATATGTGTTAATACATTTTTAAGTACTTATGGATTTTTAAACAAAAATTTTGGCTGTTTTACAAATATCACACAAGCAGAGTTCCAGGCCAGTTATGAGTGTGATTCTCGGTTTTATATTTTAGGCATGTTTCAGCATTTAAATTGCCCTACGGTACAATTTTTAAATACTCAAAATGGAATTTAGAAGACATTTCTCAATACAAGCAGACTCAAATCTTTTACGCACACGTGTGTTATACCAACGAGCTAAAATCTGAAACTAATAACTGATCAAAAACTTTTTTAAAAAATGGCATTAATTTGAAAAGTTTATTTTGTTAGCAAAACAATTTTACGGAGAATAAAAATATCCTTTGCTCAAAAATTACATATAAGCTGGATTGTAAACATTTCAATAGTTTAAATTTGCGTTCAAAATGCTTAATTCAGAAGCGGCTTAAGATATATGTACCAAATTTTGCAACAACACTTCTTTGAACAGACATAAGATGTGGTAAAACCCTCAGATGAAACAGCTGGGTAACTTTTGGAAAATTCACAGATCGTCTCCAAAAGACGCCGCTATAGCTGTTTCTCAATTCACCCTAAAGTCTTCAAACTTATTGTAAAATCAAATACAGAGAACTGTATTAAAAGGTTCACATCCTTTGCGAAGATAGAACTGGTGAATGTAAGAATTTTTTCTATTCAATGTTGACAAAGATTAATGATTTTTATTATGCCATTGTTAGTGCTTGGAAGTACATGAAATCGTATGCAAAATTTCGGGATGCTCCATCTAATATTATAAGTGAAGTGATACACGCAGGAAAATGATAACTGAAAAATTGAGCACATATGCCGTTAATGTGCTAACAAAAGGGAATAGGGGAGAAAACTGGTGTGGCATTAAATAAATTAAGCCAATTTTAGGTGAAACCTCGTAATAAAATATGGAAAACTTTTAGTTTAAGAATCAAAGGGTATAATCTACAAAAAATCAAATTAAATTCAGTTTTATTTATAGATGCTCTTTAACTGCCATGGTTCTTAGCGTCCCATTTCAAATTGGTCGTGAAAGGTCGTTAATTTTGCTCAGAGGCCTCTTTATCAGGCTTGAGGTTCTTTTACGTGCCGTAAATTTACAACACGGGAACTCCGACTTTACCTCCCTTCCGCATACTAAGGTTTTGCGCCCGAAAAGTCCATCGCCCTGCGCCGGGTTTGAAGCCGTGACCTCGAAATAATCTACGGATCGACTTAAAGTGCCACTACTCTGACCAAATGAGTTGCCATGGTCAGATTCTACCTTTCCAATCTTAGCCTGCACAAGGCGTGTGTGGAACAACAATTAATTTCGCCGAATAGTGGTTAACTAAGAGGCCAAGTAGGTGCTTAAGAAATCGTAAATAGTCATTGGAGTATGTTAGCTCAATATGGGTTAGGGAACGTCCTGTGGTTTATCGGAAAAACTTGTGAATTAGTGGGAAATAGTGCCACGGTAGCTCAGTTGTTAGAGCAGACGAAGATCCGTGGTTCAAATTCTGGCTATGACATGGAATTTTTCAGTTTGATTCTACCTTTCCAACTTGATCCTGCATACAGCATGTGTGGACGAACGATGATTTAACAAAACACGAGAAACTTCTTTTCCATCGTTTCATTGACATTTTTTCTAACATGAAAATGTTTCTGGATATTTGAAGAAGGTTGATGGTTAAGCAAGACTGCACATTATGGTGCAATATAACTGCACTTGTGTCCTGCCTAGTGGACGAAGAGACATGCGCCAAATGGTACAAACCGCACCAACGTCCAAATACAACCTGCTCCTACTTATTTACGAAGGAGTATTTTATTGCAATAGTTCTGGGCCCTAACAGTTAAGTTCACAACTTGGCGGCCAAAGTTTCGAATCTGCTGGGCACCAAATTCCTGATGACGCTTTGTTTAAGGACAAATTTCGGGTAATTTACCTACAACAGCGCCGTGTTACGCCATTAACTCTGTGGGCAAACTTAACTCAGTCCACACAACTAAGTTATGGCCATTTCAGAGCACGAAATGAAAACCCAGTGGTCACCATCCACCAGCATCTAAGCAGCACATTACACTATCGCGAAGAGAAGCAAAACAATTCGTGTCGGTTGCAAGTTGACAGCAAGTTTTATGTTGGTATTTCCATTTGGGCTCCACATTTTATGCAAACAAAGCATTAAAAATGTTTGTATAGTTTGTTTCAAACCTCCAGCAAGGGAATTTCTGAACGAATGTGTTTAAGGGAAAGTTAGATTTTTTAATATACTGCAATACAATTTGATAATTTCTCCCCTTATTCTCTTCAATGTACAGAACTACTGTTAAAAAGAACTATATTACTAAGCAATTACATTTCAGAAAAACTGTATTTATCTTCGAATGTATCACGTTCAAACCAGTAGTTTAAATTACCGCCACGTGCATTAAGTATATCTTTCAATTTAGAAAGTATATTTGTCAACCCTCTATATCAAGTACTTTACTTTATAGCACAAACTTTGGGCAAAATCTAAGCACAGAATTACTTACATGTGCTAACAACTATTCTTTCATACTGGTTTTGTGTAGACCAAGGTAGGAAAATTGAATCAAATTTTAAAAAATGAGTGGCACGGCCAGGATTTCAAACTCCATGCCGACGCTACCATAAAGAGGCAACGGGCACTGAATCAAAGAAGAAGCTATAGTACTAGAGAAAAGAAACATACTAGTATTCTTGCAATCGTTTCGAGCAACAGAGTGATATGGGAGTGCAAGCTTAAATTTCGTCCTCCACCGTGTTCTAGGGGCACCAAGCTAGCCTCCAGTTCCCGAGGTCGCGGGTTCAAACCCGACGGAGGGCAATGGTTTTTTTCGGGCGTAAAAATCATATGCATGGCTTCCTTCGGAAGGGAAGTTAAGTTGGTGGTCCCGTGTCGTAGATTTACGGCACGTAAAATAACCTCAAGCCTCATAGACGCCTCTGAGCAAAATTTCCGGTCTTTCACGCTCAAAATACAGGGAGGGACAAAAGACTACGAACCGGCTGCGCGGTGTTTTTCCTGTCCGCGTCCTCGGCACTCGTTGCCGTCTGCCGCTATCCTAGATAGGCGCGGATGAAATCATATAACGTTTTTAAAACTACTTTTAAAGGATTTACTTAACAACTTTATGAAAGTGTGTTTGAGGACAGAATTATTAGTAGAGATTTGTGGCCCCGTAGGTCCCCCCCCTGCGATTTCTACCTCTGGGGTAATTTAAAACAAAATGTACAAGATAAACCCACACTGCCTGGAAGAATTAAAACAAAATATCCGCCAGGAAATTGCCAGAATTTCTCAACGTGAACTATGCCGAGTGATGGCCAGTTTCAGCATCTCCGCCGAGGACGCGGACAGGAAAAACACCGCGCAGCCGGTTCGTAGTTTTTTTGGCTCTCTTTGTAGAATGGGACGCTAAGGACCTTAATAGTTAAAGAGCGTCCATTAATAAAACTCAATTTAATTTAATTAAGCTTATAAATTTATAAGAGCCACAGTATTTGGGGGATTAGTCAGTTCAATGGGGGCATGTTTTATCCGAGTACCCCAGCTAAGGGTTATCAACTTATAAACTAATTATGCATATACTGTACGCTGTTACACTGTAAACTTCAATTTTGTGCTACCGCTTTAATTTTCATAAAACTAAGAATTGTGAGCTAAAAAGCTTCTAATATAATGGCTCTGAATCCTTCACTGCGTGGTACAGTCCGCCGCTGAAGCTTGTTCGCTATATACAGCTGAGTGCTGACACGTCTGCTAGCTCTGCTGCTCCTATTAGCTTATATGTATGTAGGGTAGGCCATACAATGCATAGTGGGGTACACGTCCTGTTTGTATTCAGCAGCACTAGCAGACTTATCGCCAGATGTAAATCAGACCACGAGGAGACTTTTCTGTAAAATCATAAACGCAATTCATTCAGAAGACAAAAACATATCCCAGAGACCAAACGGAACCACAAGAAGGCAACATTCCGACGGACATATGCAGTGACCCCAGAAAACAAAAAATTCCAATCCTTGATATGCAAAAGAACAAGCAGTATTATAGCTTACGTGTTCTGGCATTTTTCAAAACTACTCATTTTATTAGTTTTAGCATATTTTGAAAATTGCACCTTGTTTCATCTTGTTGGTGTCTGGCATTTACTAACTTCTTTTCGCAGAGCAAATTTTTGATACCTATAATACCTGAAATTGGGGGGAAAATCGTGTTTTGACCTGAAGAAGGAAGAACAGTATCAAAGTTAAGAATTATCAACGGCTTTACCAAACTTCATTAACAACCCATTTTTTACGGTTTCAGATATTTAGTTGTCCGTTCGCTTAAATCACATCAAAATGTTTAAAATTTGGTGCAATTTTCAAATTTTATAAACTAATAAGCGCCAAAGCGATTAAGCCTTCTCTGCTTTGATGTGTCTGCAAGAATCGAATACTTTCTGGAGTCATGTATAAAATGAATAGAAGCACCGTCATTTTCACAGGTGTTATGGTGGGATCACCCGCAGATGTTGGTTCAGCTTTCCACCATCATTATCTTACGTGCACTGTTTCGCCTGAAATAAACCTCACCAAGGTCATTCTTGATTGGTGCTAAATCGCCACCATTTGCTCGGCATTATCCGGGTTGGCGGTGAAAGTCTCGTCTCACGTATCTTTCTTTATGGATTTACCTACGTGCTATCTCTATACGTTACGAAACAGGAGAATCTAATTACCCTCAAGGCCGAGGGAACTTTCCAAAGGTGCTGTGGAACACCTGAGGTGTTGGTCAGCTGTGACCTATATGCAGAATGCAAGCTGATAACCTCGGGCTATAGTTGCCGTTTAGTACACATGTTTGAGCGAAGGAACAGCTGCAGTCTTCCGCTGTATCACCAATATATTTTAATCGAGCCAGGTGTTTTGTCAATACGGTCCTTAATCCACGAATACCGTTAAATTTCACCAGGTTCTTTTCTGGAGGAAATAATGCAGTAGCATTGTTATTATTGTATTATCATGAAAATTATTAGGGAGCCCTTCATGTAAATTACTCATTATTTTCCATAAAAACGTAAGTTGCATGTGGAGCTACTCACCTAAAACTTGTACATTTGAGGAGACCCATCTGATAAATCATCCTTAACTTGGAAAGTTGAATCTGTTTACTACGTATCTTCCAGATTACAGCTGAGGCAATAAATATTTCAAATGTGATTCAACTTTCCAACCTTAAACCCATTCACGGAGGAACAGTTAATAGATATTCACTTATTATGTACACCCGTAGACAAACAAATTAAGTAATATCTTGAACGCCAACTTTTTCTAAGTGCTACACGGCACAGCGCCATGTTTACACCATACGCAATATAGTTGTGTAGCCGCTGCTACAGGTAGTTATACGGTACTAAAAAACATAGTAGCTTCCATGTGTCTTCTCTGTAGCGCTGTGGCAAAGCGTACGGTACCTCTGTGGTTAAGACCGCAGGTTCGCTTCGCGCATGTAGCAAACACTTTTTTTCCCTTGAGTTAATAATGTTTAATCAACACATAGTGACTACTACTTTCGATGTGCTCCATTTCATACATGACAAGTTAATAATGGAATAGTTAGTACGATGCTAAATACGTGGCTTCCCAATTTCATAATGATCGTATATCTGTATCTTGGTGGCAGCTTGACGATACACTGAACAGCGCGCAATGCACGGTAATACTCGAGAATATTTTGATTCCTTCTGCGAGGATAAAATATCCTGATGAAATTCTTGAATTCGTATAGGATTTTGGGTACAAATTTAAGAAGCCTGGGATGTTGTTGCTGCTCGTCCATGTGGCTACAGGGTTTTAATTTCATCTATAACCCTAAAATGAGGGCAGTTATAGGTGCTCAGGGTTCATACACCCGATATTGATTTTGTTTATTTTTATGCGTTTTAGTTTTAAAATATAATAGTTTATTTGAATTTATTTCTTTAGTTATTTAAAACGAGTATTTGAGTAGAATTGTGTTTTTGTGTGCATAGATATACCTAAAACTTAAAATCCTAAAGTTATATTAATGCAATATTAGGTTCTACACATCCAGTCATAAAAATAACAATAACTAATGTGAGATTTGATCCGGGGAGCTTATGAGCGCAAGCGACTCCTTCTTAACCTCTCGGCCAACGAAACATTTGTTCGTGCTGTGTTTTCAGTAGCTTATAAGCGTCATCACCGAGAAACAGCGTTATAAGGTGGCCACTGCGCTCACAGGGTAAACACCATTCTACAGTTCCTGCAACTGCGTTGTGAACACACCTGTTACGAAGGTACACGAAGCCCTCCGATCGACACATGGAATCTAGGGATAACTCATTTTTTTGGTCCACAGGTGTACACATTATTTCAATCAAATTTGAAATATATCTTAAGGAAACAAATTTCTGAATAACAGCAGTGGACTGAAATGTGGCCTCGTGTCGCCCACTAGTTACATAAATGAAGATAGAAATGTATACTTTAAAATACCTTTTTCATTTCACATACGTTGGTATAACAAGAATACAATATTTGGCAATGAGGAATTCAACCACGCGCAGAGGTATCTACTCAGAAAAGCTAACGAAGTTACAATGCAACATTACTATTTCATGGATTCGTGCCTGAATAGCAGTGGCACGTCTCAGACATGCGCAGAACAATTCAGGGCTTCCACTGCGGGTGTCGAGGGAATGCAATACTACACATATGTACCAACTAGTACCTGAATGATGCAAGTCGAGGTTCCAGTATCATGATATACTTATGAGTTGGTGCAATGCGAATTAAGGCATTCAACGACATTTGGCATTGTGAAAAATTTGCGCAAAACAATTGTTTATTTCAATTTGAAAAATAGTTCCTATCTGTTTAGTTAGATTTAAAATTAAACAACGAAGTCGTTTCCAATAAAGTTGCCTGCTTTATCCACAGAGATTTCTAAAGGTAGCAACGGCGAGAAAATCAAGAGAATTTAAATACCAAATATTTGCAATTTCTGCAAGCCTCCATAAAAGCACAGGGAGGAAGTGAACAAAACTAATAGTTACTTAGTCGGTTTAGCCTCCTCGTATGTAGGGCTTACACCCTCTAGGACTTACAAGCGTGGCAAGGGTCAGAGGCATTCGAGGAGCAGACGAACATTGAATCAGAGAGAATGGAGAACCCGGAACGGGAAATCGGCACTAGACAGGTATGAGAGTGAGGAAGAAAATGATATGAAATGAAGGAGAAATGGATGAAAGGAAAGGTGATGATGGGGCAATTGGTGGAATGAATGGCGGGGGAACCTGGAGAAAAACCGCCCAACGCCGCTTCGTCAACCACCAATCCCACATGCGGGCCTCTGGGATTGGTGGCAGGCGAGCGGTCTAACCATTCGGCCACGGCGCCGCCCTAATAATAAACCGTATGCCTTCAACTGGGAAGCTAGAGCTTGCATTATGGAAACAGAACCGACCGGAAGACATTCGTGCTCAGTTTCCAGTAAGTAATCATTGTTGGCGCCTGATTGGTATGCTGGTCCGCTCATGCTTCCGTCGCCACTGAGCTGGTCTAAATAGACATAAATGTCAAGAATCATAAAGAAAGTTGGATAAACATATTTCTCACAGAATGCACACAGACGTTAACTATCTGAACTTCGATAACAGGCTGACCTTTGCTTTATTTGGTGCTAATACTGATTCTCCATTAAGATAGTCATAAAACGCTCAACAACTGAGTGAAGGTTTCAGTCCTCCCACACATGGTCGTAGGGACTGCGCATTCTGATGTCTCCCTGGTTCTTTCTTGGGGAATAAGATTGCAACTGAGCGACAAATCGTTTATTTTAATAAAGACAACATTCAAGAAAAACTCTATTACTCAATAACTCATATTTGTGCAACAGGTCTATTAACGAGCACATGCCCAATAATAGAAAGTATGACAAAGAAATTCCCAGTTTGTGTATGTGAAAAACATAATTTGAAATAGTCTCTCTGCTGTACTTACATACTTTTATTTGCTTTAAGTAATTATCTGTATATTAAATCAATGTACAATGTAATAAGCTTGAGTTGAAAGATTTGTCCGGAAAGAAGGTAATTAGCAAGTCATGTTAAGAAAAGTCATTAGCAACAGCGAGGAGCGAGGTTCCTGGAATGCAGTTAGGTTAGAAGTTCAGTATATTTGCAGTCACGTAGCCCAATTCTGGAAATTGGAGAAGTGAAAAGCTCCTAGACTCAGGCGAGCCATAGCATAGCAACAGAGGAGGTACGGCGTAGCAACAAGGTAGCAGATGCATACTTAGGATAATAAGATTGGCTCCGCGCAAAACGTTAAGTTGGTAGGATAGTTCTACGGTAGGTGGAGATAAGAGTTAATACAGGGGCATGCAATCTAATCAGACACACATTCGTTCGTGTACTCTCTCCGTGCACACATACGTCACTCTGGATACTTGTGACGACTCGTGTGTTATTTTAAGCGCTCAGTGACGTGCTTGTGTAAGAATTAGCGGCCATCGCGAGGGGTTTTGCCGGTAAACATTTTAGTGACTTACACAAGATACGGTTATAGTTTCTTTTTCAAACCGTAAAATTTATACTCCAGAAGCAAGCAGGTACAATAATTCAAATGTTATAGTTTCATTCTTTATTTTCAAACGGTCGGCAACTCGCTTCATTAGCTCAAGTATAAAATTACAATAAATTTTTCAGTTAATTTAAACTGGTTTTATCCTTTAAGGTATACTCACGTATCATAGCTCTACCACTGGAGAAGCTCGCGCACGACACAACAAAACGACGTACGAGATAAGACAACAAGATCAGAAGCAGGTACGGTATACCTACTGCTTCAAAATTGTCACATAATCGCGCGACTTTAAAAATTCAGTCAACGTTTTGCTGCTCAAGGGCCACATTTAAATTAGGTACAGAAAAAGTGAGGGCCTAACAAGAATAACTGATTTTCAACCCGTACATAACCACTTGTTGAAGAAATACAAACTAATAGAGAAAATGACATCAATACCATTTTATCTTACGTAAACTTCTACTTAGAATGCAACAATTAACCTACTAGGATGAGAGATAATATGAATCAGTACTCATAAAAGATGAAGATTAAAAGCACATTGTTATCCAAAGGAACATAAGACGTTTACGCCACCTGCCACTATATGTTTTCCATCCACATTCTATATTTGGTTTTAGGAAGTTGTTGTTAAAATGGGTGTTGGTCATACTAATTTTAGTTTTTCTTCTAAGTCTTTTTATTAATTTACTGAATACACATATACGTATTTGCACGAAGTGCATTCAATTTAAGATCATGAGAATAAATACGTGAGAAACAGGGCCTATCCAGTATTCACAATGAAAATAAATTAGTCCAACATAATTTTTTCTTAATAATGCTCATGGTCACACTGCAGATCTATTATCATCATTCACGTTTAATTTCCCTTTAAAGAAAGCCAAATGATTATTTTGATATTGAAATGATGTGGGAATATATTATTTCTGGTCCTTATTTTCCTCCATTTTATTATTATTATAATTATTATTATTATTATTATTATTATTATTATTATTATTATATCACTTCCCTCAATTAAGGCCTGGCATATAGACAAAGTATACCAATTCAATTAACAAATATAATTTTAAATTAACAATAATAATGATGTTAATAGTTAACATATCAAAATAATGAAAATCAACTTAAAATAGAAATACAAATGAATTTAAATCGGGACAGAAAAGCAGTGTAAAATAATCCAATTATGCAGTTAAAATAAGTACATATATAAATATATAATAATTTCAATGATTTGTAAAGTGTGTATCGATATTATATTGAATACAAATGATTTTGAGGATGAGAATTGATCCTCTAATAGCCATAATTGCTATTTGATAAAGTAGGCGTTTATCTAGGTCATAATCTACCCAAAACTTGTGTACATTTTTGGGTATTGTCCCTCTAGCTCCTAGCATTAATCCTGTGACTGAGATTTTATTTAAAAACATTTTAATTTAAAAGATTAGGAAAGGATTTGCTTGGTTTAAATTCCCAGTTGAACTCTGGATCCCACAACAGGATTGCGGCTCATCTCAACTTTGATTTAGCTTTTTTCGCTAAAGATGGATAGGTCGAAGAGGTCCAATTAGTGCCCTGATTTGTCTTTTTCGCAAATTGGGACAATTGCCTCGAAGGCCTCAGGGGGAGTTTGATTTTGATCAGCAGTAACCTCATTTTTAGAGTCCTATAATTCCGCAACTAGACATTTAGCGCCTCTCAAGTATTATCTTATGCTTCGTTGATAAAACTATATTTGTAAAATATCCGGTATCAATGCGTATGGACAATGAAAACAGATTAAAATAAGACATATGGCATAAAACAGCTACTTAACTGCGCTTTACAAAAGCACTGACAGGTCACGGAAACTTATAGGCTCGGTTACAGAAACCACAAATAGGTTGTCTCTATATGGTATATAATGCATGTAAAACCTGACCGTATTAGAACGTGCATGCAGAGTTTCACCTGCACATGGTCTCGGCCACAACCTACAGTTCAGCATGCGTAATGTGGAGACAGTGTAATCACCCCATCGATTTCTGGCTTGGGAAATGTGAAGCTTGACAAAGTAGCACAACTATTTCACGTAGTACCTTCAGTTCCTCATCCCAGCGAATGTGCTGGATTAATGATGTTGCAAATGGGCTTGGAAGTTACCTGCTTGTTGCAGACGAAAGTGAAACCCTGCAAGTTGAAGTTTCCATCACAATGCGGTGCCACATCCTTCCATAACGGTTCTGCCGATCCCTGAGGCAGTATTTGTAACACTTAAATGATATCAGTCTAATTATATAATATAAAATATAATAACAACCCGCCTTAAAGCAATATGTATATGTAATAATATACAAAATGTATGTTAGAGTCATTGTATTATGTTTATATTATTATGTTATGTGAATGTATTACGTAACTTAACAATGTAGGAGCTGTGAGAATAGAAGCAAACTACCTTTCGCAGCAAACAGAATTACAAAGTTAAAGCCGAAAGTTGCTAACAATGAGGTAACATTGAGACAACGATAAATTAGAAAGTTTAATAATACTACTAATAATTCTTGGAACAATAATGTAATATTTAAAACAGTTTATAAATAGCCAATCAAAAACCAGAAAAAGCTTAAGTTAAATAAAAGTAATATATTGGAGTAGGCTTAGCCAATCAGAGACTTGAAATAGAGAAAAAGTACAAATTCAGGCGGGAGATGCTACAAGATTGCGTACCCGATCGGTACGATACGTATTCAATGCGAGACATAAAACTTCACTGCGGTGAGAATAATATAAAGTTTACGTGTTAAAAAGTGCAATTAAACAATAATCTCACAGCTCTACAGTAGGATACATCAGTGAAGTGTTATTTATTCGTGTGAAGGATTAATAAAAACAAAGTTCAATACAGTTGTAATTTGTATAAGTCTTGTTCTTTAGCCGTACTAGCCCTGCTAAGAGATACGTGTTCTAAAAAATACTGACGCAGCCGAGGTATACATATATAATATTTAAATAAGCACTATAATTACAACGTTGATTTTTTAAACGTGGAGGCGAAGGCCACCGGAAAAGTGAACGTGGGGCGAAGGCCACCGGAAAGTTTGTAACGTACGTGGGGCGAACACTCCAAGAAACATATCTCCCGCAATACGTGGTGCAAACAGCAAAACAACCTCAAGTTTGGCTACCAACAGTGGGACAACTACAGCAAGTTTGGCTATCATACGTGTGGCAACATAACTTCTTCATCCCAGAGCATGTAGTTTGTAAGCACTGGCCAGGTTCGGACTACTCAATGACGAATATAGCTTCACACTTGTCTCGTGTCTTTACTGGATACACTGTAGACTATCGTAGACATGTTTACTTGTTGAAGTAATTCCTTATATTAAATTGCTACAAATTAGCTTTGCAAACGAAATAAAAAGGACTAATAGTTCCGATAGTAATAATGGGAAAATCATCCAGTATGCTAATGAGGCGAAGTATTTGGGAATGAAATTGTATGTTAAACTGAAACGGAAGGCATACATATCAAAATGAAGAAAAAGAAACTGGAAATAAAATATAGAAAAATGTACTCGATACTTGAGACAAACTCTTGTGCGAGATATCTAAAACAAATTGCTCTTATACGGGCTCTTCAGATTTATTCGGCCATTGCCGCCAGTCGGTTGTCTGCGCGTGACATGAATGTTTTGAAGCGACTTCATCACCAGAGAACTAGTGAAAAATGAGTGGAAGGGGTGGATGCCAACAGTTTCGAGGTCACCTTAGTGAAATGGGACTTGTATCTTTTCAGTATTTACATTTGGAACGTTTTCGTTTGCGTCTCGTAAACTCGCAATCCCAGTATGTATGCTGATTGGTTAACTCAAATAACTGAACGATTTTTGTAGGGTAGTGTGTCTCGGCTTAGCAACCAACCATACAAATTATATGATCGGTGGTAATTTCCAAAATGTCCTAGTGAAAACAGTTCTGCACCGCGAAGTGCATCAACCTGCATGCAGTCCGAGGTTCAATTCCGCACCTTCGCCGAACTAATAATGACCTCATACATTTAAACCCACTGTAAAGGCGGAATAAATCTGAAGACCATTATAAGCAAGTGCTAAAACCCTTGTGGTAATATGGGGCACAGCATCAGGAATACACTAAGAAGTCGAATATCAAAATTATTCAAACCTTCGCAAAGGAATCGAGAGGAATTGTCAATACACTTTGGCATGTTCACAAGAAAACATTCACAGAGATCTCAAAGTGGCTACACTACAGTGTAATGAAGACATATAGCAGAGAACATAAACGTTTTAAGTGTCGCTGTGCTGCAACTAGAGGATAACAGCAACATGTGGGAACACTCACGAGGCCGAAACCAACAGACCTAATGCAATAAATATGTGTCAATTGTGTAGCGGAAATTCCACAGTGGAACACATTTCCGAAACTATTAAATGCGATTCTATATTATTAAATGAGAAGTTGTAGTAGAAGGCGACGCCCCGGGTTCAATCCCAGAGAACCGCATGTCTGAGCGGGTTTTCTCCACCTTCTCCGGCTCCCCCGCCATTTATTCCACCAAATGCTCCATCATCACCTTTCCTTTCATTCATCTCACCGCCATTTCATATCATCTCCTTTCTCGCTCTCCTACCAAGCTCTGACCCATAGTAGGTGCACCCAACAAGCGTCTGACCCCAGACAACCGCTTGTAAGTCCCAGGGGCTGTAAACGGAGAAAGAAGGTGTAGTATTAAAATTTTATTTAAAAAGATCAAGTCACTGTTGATGTCGAGGGTTTTGGATGTGCTTGAACATTCTAACAGCACATTTCTGTATACTATTCCAAAGTTATTGGTAACAATGTTGACAGCGATACATTTTTATAGGGCTGGGAAAGTTATATAAACTTAATATCAAACGACACTTAGCTTGTGTAAAAGTATATTTTAAAAACTATAATTCCGGAGTTAAGACACCTAAAGAATTACTAACAGTAAATATATGCACCCTCCATCTTCAATAGTGCCATTTGTCTCTACATAAATTAGAATAATGCAATCTGTTTTACTCTAGTATAAACACTACAAACTGTGGTGCGTTTATACTTGAAACACCCTTCAAATTTCAACATATAATAGTTATACATGTGCTGTCACCTACAGTTCCGTGATAAATTTGGTAAGAATCACATATATCTTCTCTAAGAGATGTTCTTCCGTCCCGTGCAATTGGGCGAATGTTTCGTTTTCTTGCAGGTATTTACCGAGCGGAATGGCTCAGGCGGCAACGTCTGTGGCCCGCATTCAAGAGGTCGTGGGTTCGATTCCCGGGCTAACCTTCCTGGCCCATGGGATTTTTCGGGGTTCATTACATCTCCCGAAATTCCTGTCCCTCCATTCTCATTTCACTTCATCTTTACTCTGCTTGGCTGTTTCAGGGTTGCAAGTGTCGGCGTTGCATGGGAAGGGAAAAGGATGCTCTATGTAACACTTCGTCTCCGGAATGGGGGCGGTCTCCGACTCTCGGGCCCCCAGTGGGGTGTGCAAGTCTGTAGGGGAGAGTGGAACCGGTTGTACCAGCTGCCTCTGGGGAGTGTCAATCTGGAAAAGGTAGGGACCCTGTCCTCTGCCCTGTCGTGCCTCCTGCGTCTCCTCTCGCCTCAAACCTCCCTCCTGGAGGCACACCGTCAGGGGCTTAGGCACAAAAGATTTTTGTGGGTCGAGGTGTCCTTACAGATATTTGAATGTTGCCTCCCTTCCCCTTTAGCGCACGCTTTATCGGCAGAACTACAATTCTTTTTACGTATTCAAACTAACTTTCTTTCTTATATATTTTGTTTGATTTATTTTATTTTAACCGTAGAGTAGAACTAGTAATAGCTGTTTGAGTGGCACAAAACCACTGTGGTCATCAGCGCCACCACCTGACTATAGATTTATCCATGTCGAATACATAAGCAATACATACATAGGATTAAGCAACTAAGATTACAAAAGTAGACAAAATAAACAATAAACAAAAATAGGTTCAACCGAAGAGTAATAGTATATTGTTATACAAGAGCATAAGTGACTTACGATAGGATCAAGGAAAAGTTTGGAAAGAGAGCAGGGGCAAGTTTTTCTTTTTTCTTTCTTTTTGTTTCGATATATCTTATGCAGTTTACAGATGTGTATTGCTTACTTGCATCAAAATGATGTTTAAGAGCTGGTTGAAAAGCGTTCTTGAGTGTCAAGTCTACCACAGGCAAACATTGCGTATTGTAAACTGGGGCGATTGTGTCATGCTGTTCATTTCAGTGTGCCTGATACTCCCTATAAAATCAATACCAGCACAGTAGCTTCCAAAATTCATGAGGTATGGCAATGCGGAATAAACATATAAAGTTGAAATTGTAAACTTTAACTATCAAATATAATTATATTTCATATCTGCAATAATAACCGCATCAAAAGCTTGGGCAGCAAAGCTAAACAGAAACCACCCCAGCATTCGCCTATCGACCAGGAAAAACCACGAAAACCCCAAGCTCAGAGTGGGCGGTCGACGGGAATCGAACCCGGGACCTCCCGAATGCGAGCCTCACACGTTACAACAGAGCGATCCGCTCGGTAAAATGTACTTCCACGACATGAAGCGGAAATATACGAATAAACACGATCGTTCAAAAACTAATTTTCAATTTTCAGCACAACAAACCACGGTTAATTCCAGAATCCCAGGCATGTTCGAAACGCAGCAAATATATCTATTTCATTTACTATACCAGTAAGAGGTTACAGCAACTCTGCTACCATTCCTTACTTCAGAAACAAGAAAGACCGCTGTAATTCTTCGGAAAAACATCAAATGGGCTAATGATGTGAAAGAGCACTGGCTATTTCTATGCAGTTGCTTTTGCAAGAATTTATAAAACTCCGTAAAGTAAACAGAGGTTACTTCCAAAGATTCAAAGACATGCAAGTGCAACTGTAATACCCAACTGTGTCAAAGATATGTTTATGATTACCCATACGTGTTGACTGCCAGTTGTAATATGCCGCATTCACATATCAAAGTGAAAGTTGGAGGTTTGTATTCATTCACGAGGAAAGCTGCTGCTTAAGTACTGCCAGAATTAGGTTAATAATTTCATTTCTCGGTTTGTACCGGAAGATTCCTAATAGATTATTTTAATAGATATTCTCGAGGTGGTGTCTCCATTTGTATGCCTATCAAGTGGGAAGTAAAGGTGGTGGTAGTGGTAGTAGTAATAGCGGTTTGAGTGGTGCAAAACTGCGGAGGTCATCAGCGCCACCCTCTGGCTATAAATTTATTCAAGACAGTACATCAATACAATAAAAACAAAACAAGTACAAGTTAAGCAACTCAGATTACAGAAGCAGCTCTGGTTATATAGATAATCACATTCTGGTACAAAACCAATACAGTCAGAGCATTCACAGAGAGAAACACCAGGATTACAAAAATAGAAATAGGAAATCAACAAATACACAAATTAAGCAATATAAATGTCACAGATTATGGTAAATAAGAACTAACCCTGAGCAAATGTAAACGTACAATGCAATTCTACACGGTTATAAAAACAATAACACACGAAAAACTTCCTTCCTTAATAATCCAATTAATTGCAATCACAAACTGTCCATGCAAGGCACCAACCTCGTCACCTAGTTCATGCACCAAAATCACCCAAGAACATCAACTCCTTCATCACACTCTCCTTCCAAACTCTCACGAAAACTCTTCCCTGTCAACTCGTTCTTTCCTCCACAGTTGCGTACACAGAAAGTATAGTCACATTTCGAAATTGGACCTTAAGTCTATTTTACACATCCTTCATTAACTGGGGCCACTCTATTAGGCTCTTCTTTATTCCCTTTGCGATAATAAATCCTATCTTGTGTAGTCCAGGCTCAGTTGATCCACAATACAATAATGTGTAATCCTGTTTATGTATTCTTCCTTTTCCACTCCTACTTTTTTCTTGCAACACTACTGTCCAGCCAATACCTTAAGAGTTATTTGCCACTTCTTTCATTTTTCCAGGTCATAACACAGTTTGAACATTCCAAGTTGCCAACAACAAACCATCCTTCTTAACAAGGTTTTTACAAGTGGGGTTGAGAGCCCCATGCTTAACCCCCAACCTGGAGGACAAGGTCTCCTTATTTCTGACCCCAGGAGACAGGGTGGACTGGTTATACCCCCAGACACTGGGTGGCTCAGGTACCTCGGGGTCGCCACTCCCGTACTCACCAAGGTGAGCCCCTGAGGGCGGAAGTAAAGGTAAAGATACAATCACGGAGGGGCAGAGCACCGCAAATAGGCCTAAAGGCCCTTTTTGCTTCCAACGTGACCCCTGCGAGGGAGGGATGAGGGGTGAGACCCAAAGGGTGACCAGATCCCGATACCAACGGGCGCAAGCATGGGCGAGGACCCTAACGTTTCCAGACTGAAGGCATCCGGTGGCGCCCGGTCCTATATACAATCCACCGAACCCCCGGCAGACACCAATGGAGGGAGAGACCTAACTAAGCAGTCCTCGCAGCGACACCACAGAGGTCAACCCGCCGGACACCTTTGTCTGGTCCTACAACCTGAAACAGGCGAGAAGGAAGTCGTGGTAGAAGATGAACAGCGCAACATTCGTGTTCGGACCCGGGATCGCCCGAGCGGTAAATACAGAAAGCAAGACGAGGCTCCAAACGACTGCACCGTGGCCAAGATGTGGAACAAAGGCAAGTTTACCGAACTCGTGCACGTATTTAAATTCATTAGTGTATTTATAACACGCGCCAGGATTGTTCACTGCATACATGAAATAACTGCCCTCGATATTTTGTGCTTTAGTTACGTTTAGATTTAATGTTCATTGTGAGTAGCTTGGTGCAGTTCGTGGCACAAAGGCACTGAAAATACACAAACAAATTAGTGGTGAAGTGTTTAGGTTTACAAACTGCTATTGCAGAAGACTCTTCCCAACTCCACACGAACACAAGCGAGTGGTAAAACAGTCCACTTTATAGTAGCATGTTAACATTCTGGAACATTTTACTTCTTCTGTGTGTTTCTTTTTTCGAGTTTCACGCAAAAGTTGAAACTAGACAAAAGGTGTTGCTTATACGACCTCCCCTCCTCCTCTCTCCTCAGTTAAAAGTGGTGGGCTCATTTATTTTGAATGCAACAGCAGAAATACAAGTTGCCACGCAATAGAAATGACATAAAACGGACGGTACATGTCTTGTGTGGCAGTGCTGCTGCACGAACTGTTTACTCCCACAACCTCGGAAGTATATACATTCGTGCAAAACACTGCTAATGGTCAACATGCACCCACAGCCAGCCCTTAAAACAATTCCGCTCTGAGTCATATGGCTTTCTTTAAGAGTCATTTCGATGATAAACGCGATGACCTAAATGAATTCCTTTCTGAGTTACGAGGTAATCGAGAAATTAAATAAATAAATTGAGCTTTATTCATGGACGCACTTTAAGTACTATGGTCCTTAGCCTCCCATTCTATATTGGACATGAAAGACCGGTAATTTTGCTCAGAGGCCTCTTTATCAGGCTTGAGGTTCTTTTACGTGCCGTAAATCTACGACACGGGACCACCGGCTTTACTTCCATGCGGGATGGCTCAGGCGGTAACGTCTTTGACCTGCATTAGGGAGGTCATGGGTTCGATTCCTGCGACCGACCTTCCTGTCCCTCGATTCTCATTTCACTTCACTTTTCATGTGCTTGGTCTGTTTCAGGGTTGCAAGTGTCGGCGTTGCATGGCAGGGGAAAAGGATGCTCTATGTAACCTTCGTTCCCCGGAACGGGGGCGGTCTCCGAGTCCCGCACCCCGCAGTGGAACGTTCAAGCCTGCAGAGGTGCGAGGAGCTGGTTGCACCAGCTGCCATCCGGGAAGTTTCAATCTGTAACAGGTAGGGACTCTGCCCTTTGCCCTATGTGTCTCCTGGTCCGGCCGCCTGTCTCCTCTCACGACACCCCTCCCTCATGGGGGCATAGGCATAAAAAATCTAGTAGGTCGAGGTGCCAAGTCCCCTCCGCTCCTAGTCCTACTTCTACCAGGAGGCACAGCGACAATCACAAAGGAAAGAACCATTTTTACTTTCCCTACTACGCACTTTCAGTAACTAAAGGAAGTATTGTATTCCACCTAAGAATTCGATGTCGAGATTTCACCGGAAATATAAGTTTTCAAGCCCCCCAAACCCCCCAAAAAGCACTATTAGAAAAGCGCACGCCCGTATGTGAGCAGAGAAACTCAAAAATCAAAAGTCGGATAAATACCAAATTTGGTATTTAAGTTCATTATCTTCCAAAGATGCGACACGAAGATTTCCAAAAAAACTCCCCCATCCCAACTACCTTGAAATATTTTCGAATTTCTTTTGTTTTCCGAAAACGGCTCTCAACCATTTTCATTAAAATGTCTTATATTAAAGATGTTTACATGACAAATAAAATGTAGGTATATCTTGAATTTTCTGGGAATAGTCTGTGAAGTCCTGTTGATTTGGAAGGAATTTTGTATAATGTTGCATAACCCGTACACGTTAAGGATGGTCGAAAACGTACTGCACGAAAAATGTAGATCTCTTAAAGTCACACAATTTATTTCAAATAGCTTTTTTTGGGGGCATAAGCCATTTCCGAGCTATCCGTCAGGAATGGTTCGAATTGTCATACTTTGCTATTCCTTTAAAGCCCTGTCGACTTTCAGTTGATTCTCGCAGTTTCATGGAAAGAGTAAAGAACTTTAAGGCCAGTGTATAGCGTCCGTTCTTAAACCTTTGACATTCGCTAACGAAATGTATAATGTAGCTGTTTCTGCAAAGGTCAATCTCGATTAAAGAGAAATGGATAAAAGAAATAGAATAGTTTGTATACTCACTAATAAACGATAAAGGGTAGAGAAAGTTATATGAATGTAACATACGATTTTTCCAAGTTTCAAAGCTATATATCTTTGAATCGTAAATATGAAAATAGTCAATCGCGAGTCACTATTTTAACAATTTCTGTTTAATAGTCATTGAATCGCTCTTATGTGAGAAGATGTTTGTAGTATAATTTATTTGCCCCACGTATGGAAGCCAATTTGAAGTAGATATTATCTTTACGTTATTTGCACCACGCTTTGGGCGCCAATTTAAAGTAGTTTGTATTGAAGGAGTTGTATTATATTTCAACTTTTGGGGAGCCAAACTTGAAGTAGTTGCATCCGCACGTATGGTACACGGTAGCCTTCGCCCCAAGTTTTAAAAAATATTAACTTTGTAATTTGACTGTTTCTTTAAATATTATATATTTATGTTTGCCTCGGCTGCGTCAGTATTATTGTTAGAGACATGGATGTCTTGGCAGGGTTGTGGTGCGACAAGAACGTAGGCTTACCTAAATTATAATTTTACTTCACCTCTTTTATTAATGCTTGATACGATTTAAATAACACTTCACTGATAGAGAGTTGTGAGATTCTTTTATTAATTACTTGCACTTTTTAACACGTCAAAACTATTTTCGTCTCACACGAATACGTATTAAATTTCTTGAGGACACTTTTTGCATCTGGTTAGTAATGCTGTCTACAACCAACTGAATAGATTTCTAGCGTCTAAAATTTGTAAATTTCTGTATTTTAAGTCTCTGATTGGCTATTCCTAATCCATCAGAATACCTTCTTTTAACTAAAGCTTTTTCTGGTTGTTGATTGGCTATTTTATAAACTGTCACTAAAATTACATTATTGCTTCCAAGAATCACAAGTAATATTGTTAAACTCTCAAACTCATTATTGCCTCAAGGTTACCTCATTGTTAGCAACTTTTAACTTATTATTCTCACAGCTCCTACATTATTAAATTACGTAATATATTCACACAACATTATTACACAAGGATACAATAATATAAACATATACAATGGCTGTAATATACACTTTTTATATATTGTTAAATACACATATTGCTTTAAGACGGGCTGTTATTGAATTATATATATTATATAATTAGACTGAAATCATTTAAGTATTAAAAATACTGTCTCATATGTTAAATTGCTTCTAACAGAGTTTCCATAACAATTGAGGTATCTGTAATAATGGGGAACCCCTTTGAACTTCTCCAAATGAAGAAACCTATCTCATGTGTCTTTTCTCTGGTGGCAAGAAGTTTCGATAGAATTATCAATGAAGCATAGACCTGGCTTACACTGCATACAACGGAGTGGGATGGCTCAGGCGGTAACGTCTGTGGGCTCGATTCCGTGGCCGACCTTCCGGACACATGGGGTTTTTCGGGTGCTTTCCCTGAGTTGCCAGGCGAATGCTGGGAAGGTTCATTACATCCCCGACTTTCCTGTCCCTCCATTTCACCTACATTCTCACTTCATCTGCTTGGTCTGTTTCAGAGTTGAAAGTGTCGGCGTTGCATGACGGGGTAAAAGGATGCTCTCCAAGTCCCGGGACCCCCAATGGGATCTGCAAGCCTGCAGGGTTGCACCAGCTGGCATCCGGGGAGTTTCAATCTGTAAAAGGTAGGGACCCTGCCCTGTCTCCTCACCCCGTTAGTGGCTTAGACACAAAAGATCCTGGGGTGCTAACTTCTACTTCTACTCCTACACTGCAAAGAGCATAGTTTCGTGACGAAGACATGAGTGCCGAAAACTTTGGGGAGAAATGAGATAACGGCATGCAGTATCCGATGTCAAAGCGATCTTTTAAACGGAACGCCTGCGTATTTTCGTCAACTTCGTACTTGAACGCTTCGTTGGTGCCTCTCATAGCAATCAGGCCACAGAATATTTTGTGAAACTTTCCATACATTTGCAGGAATTATCATAATGTTTGCTACTATTCTATAACTAAACAGAACACGTTCCTGTGGACAGTTATTACTATACATCCGTTATGCTGCAATGTAATACTTCCGCCGGAAATGAGTAGTTAGAAGGTCATAATAGCCCTACCTTTGTCGAGTCCACGCCGCCTTGAAAATGCCTAAGAGTTCTCTCAGTTAAGCTTCCTATTAACGTAGAAAATACCAATTACCTACAACTTGCAATTGGTTGGAGAGAACTCTAATTAAATGCATATTTTTAAAATGAAGCCACATTTGAAAACACAACATTTTGCGTTTGTAACATGTGTTAATCTTCACCCATATAGCTCACATAAACTGCATCTGCACAAAAAAATCGACTATGATTCTCCTTTACGTTTTCAAACTATTTTAGACACACTATTGGAGTTTAAACAGTTGACAGTTCATATCTATATCGACAATAATCATCATGTAACAAAAGGGATCGGTTTTCACGGCTCATTGTATTGAAATTAGTATTACTCCTGCCCTATGCGACAGAATAGGGCAGCGAACTGACACAGAACGCTGCTGAATACGAAATGAAACCCTATTGAACCAAACTAAGTAATGCATAGTTTGTTGCCGGGAAAAGTCCCTTGTCAGAGTATTGACAAAACAGCGTGGCAATATTTTTGTAATCACGCGACGAAGACTGCAAATAATTTTTTGTTATAGGGGCAATAATACGTTGCTTGATATTATGGGGGAAAGTAAATGCCATTAGTCGTGTTTTGTTTGGAGGACGTTGTGATGGTCATTTTAGAGCCATACGAAATGTAAGTTCGCATTTTAAAAAATTAAATTGACCCTAAAATGACCATCATAACGTCTTCCAAACAAAACACGACTAATGACATTTACTTTCCTCCATAATATCAAGCAACGTTTATTAAATACATTTCTTTTTACAACGCTTACCTTTTGAGATATTGTACAGTCTCAAGTTAAATGGTCTACCCTGTATATATATATATGCGCTTTAATTTTCATGTAGATTATTTCTGCACATTCTAGAATGTTAACAGGAAAGGGAAAATTAATAAACGTTTTTGATCAATATTCTGTACGCAAAATCCGAAATCTTGCATAGCTGTTGCATCCGGAGCTGGCATGGGATTTTTCTAACCTATAGGTCTGAAGCTGATTGCTCCCAGAATGCGCCAGCCTCAGATTATACTACCTTGAGAAAGAGACGGTGTTTGATAAAGCTATAACCAGGATAGGAATTTCCAAGCATTAAAATCAGGAAGAAAGAAATGATGTTGAACTGTTACTGGGTTTTAGACAGGACATCGCAGGTTACAAAGCATCCCCATCCCTCGTACAGTCTTTTGGCGTTTGCAGACTGCACTCGTTAGACCGTGTTTACCTGCCCGTCAATGAAACATGTCGCTGTTGTTTACGTTTTTTCTATTGATATATTGGTTGGAGTGTGGTTAACTTGAAGCCAACTGCTTAGAAATTCCTATGCCTGGATTATTCTAAGAGGATAATTTTAATTTACTTTACAAATTATCTTCCAATGATATACTCATTATTGAAACTTTAAAATTACAGAATTTGGTGCGGGATTTTTGTCCCCGTTAACTAAATATAGAACTTCTGTCGTATTTTGATCATTAGGTGGAAATATGTACTGAAAGCATTAAGACATATAGTATATACTTCCGTTTATATCCTCGAAGAAGCGCTCAATGGGTTCTCTAAGGCTTACAGGATTCTCTATTTCCATTGTACTCATTCCAACAGCACTCCTCGCTTTAATGCCATCCTGCAAGTACAAAAGTTGCATTCAAAGCATCCACCATGCTACATGCAAGTTGTTCAGTTCACAAGTTTATGGGAGGTCCTGATCTCTTGGATGTTGAAAGATATGGCGTAAACGTAGCAGTTGCGGACGACCTTGTAGAAGTGGCATAATACACAATATATCGATCTCCCTCAACCCATTTAGATATTTTGGATACTACTACGCACTTCATCTTCACTTTGACCTTTTGCACCTAGCAGAGCAGTTTGTATTTATTTCTCAAACCAAATAATTACAATTATCCCAATTCAGCACTAGTTTGTTTACGTAGTGTAAATCGCTTCCACCTCAGGATAGTTTAAGTATTAAGAGGTTGGTTTTGATCATTGTCAAGGATGGGATGACCTTCCTAACTTGAAAACAAACACACATCGTCCATACGATCGCAAATCTCAGCGTGAATCGGGCCTAATAAATTAAGCAGTGATAGGACGTGATTAATGCGCTCACTTCGTCCTTGAATGACACTGACAGCATGTTCCCCACCATGTCGAATCAGCTGACTAATTTAATAACTTTACTGTATCGCTCGTCAACTGTGCTTGAGAAGTTGTGTCCACACGGGAGAAATCCTGTGATTCAGTAGGGAGATGATAATATCCAATATACTTTAGAAAGGTTATCCATTTTTCTAACAAGGGAATAACTTTTCGTATTTAATACGTAGTGTGAGAGATAAAGATTGCTGTTTAAACACCTTGTATAAAATAATATATGGCATACGTGAAAGCAGAAATGCTACAAGATACACCATGTTGTGACCTGAAGATGGATGTGAAATAATTTGTTTGGTGGAATATTGGGACAGGTATAAAAGTACTCACGTGGAAATAGCATTAAATATTCGTACTGGATCCTTACATTAGAAGAGGGAAATGTGCTGGGAATGTGCAAAAATTAGAAGAAAAATTAACATACAAAATGCCGTTATTGCGACCTTAGATAAACAAATGAAAAAGTTATTACCGGTAAAATAAATAGACTGTTTAATATATAATCCCTGTACAGTGAAACCCGCCCAAATCGGACACTGAATAAGCCGAAATCCTCTCTATTCCGGAAAAAGTTTCGGTCCCGCGGTAAATCATATAGGTACTTTGTGTATTTCCGAATAATGCGGAAACTTAACGTGAAAATTGTCTGCACTGCTTAAAGAGTATTAAACCGCATTTGTTTTGGGATATACTGTACTTCAAAAAAAAACTAAAATGTTTTATGTATTTTATTTTGAAACATATTGTATTACTTGTATTGTGAATCATTAAGGTAATTGATATTTCTTTGTAAACGTACATACCTCTGTGTTTTTCCTTAAATGTTTGTGAGAGAAGCTGTGCGTCTTGGAATGAAGAATGTTGTTTAAAAATGTGCCGCTTTCTCAGATATAGTGATATATAGTGTTGAGACCCCTAGTTTAGTGTTGTGATGCATGCGTTAGTGCAAGGACCAAGAGATTCAAACGTATCGTGGAAAATTGCTTAATATTCATATGTAGTGTATTATACAGTGAATATAAAACTATATTGTACTAAGACGAATACCTTTTAATAAAATACATGAAATCTGAAACTACTGGCAAGGTGTTTGCGATTAATCTTAAAACTTTGCACAGGAGAAAAAGAAAATCTGAATAACGCGCAAACCTCGACAAAACGAAAAAAGTTTAGGATTATACAGAGCGGTCCCTCAGCCATCTGGCCGCTAGTCGCGATGCGTGTTCCGCGCGCGATTCCTCAGCCATCTGGCCGGTAGTCGCGATACGTGTTCCGCGCGCGATTCCTCAGCCATCTGGCCGCTAGTCGCGATGCGTGTTCCGCGCGCTATATTTAGTGTATCTGTTTATGATTCTCATTATTGATACTGATGCCATATTATTACTGATTTTATGATTATTACGATATATTGATTACCTATTGTACAAACATAATTACTTTTTATTTTATCAGTACTAACCTTTTACACAGTCGGTGTTGAAAGTGGTGTCCTTCGGCAGATAAACATTCTTGGCAACTTCTGATGAAATTGCCATTCACACGCATAGGCTCTTGTTGCGTAATTTCCCTAATTTCTGTTCTTATATTGTTTTTAAGATCGTCTATGGTGCGAGGATTATTCCTATAGTCTCTATTTTTGAGAGTTCCCCACAGATAAAAGTCACACACAGTATGATCCGGCGATCGAGCCGGCCATAACCCTTTAGTTTTTCTTCCGTTAGAACTCATCGTTTATTTTTACAACTTACAACATTAAATGATCCCGTTCTCTTCACTTTATTCACTAGATATCTAACTGTTTCTCTACTCGGAACTGGAACACCAGGAAATTTATCGTGAAATTGCCTACACGAGTCGGTTTTCACATACGTGTCATACATAAAAAGTCTTTATTCAAGAGAAAATTTGAGTACCATTTCTGGGTTGTAATAATCCGATAATTCAATCGCACACAAATACACACGCGTCTCGCGTCTATACACAAGAAGCAATAACAGCTGACTGAAGCCCGCTGCCACATGTCCGATAAGTGGAAGAGCCCGTGGTCTTGAGTTCATTCGGACGTGTCGCACAAGACTGCCGTGCATTTCCCGGCCAGAGCGCTGAGGGACTGCTCTGTATCACTTCCGTTCGTGTACAGGTTTCACTGCACATTTTACACCCAGTGTCTTGGTAGTGCTGTTGTTTGGGCGACTTAGTCCCTATCATTACTCTTTTCCACTGCTATTATTTCCCACCATTGTATTTCCATTCTGGAGTGAGATGTAGGATTAGTAATTAAGGTGCAATAAACGGCATAACCGTGACCAAATCTTACGATCCAGCAAGGGGCGTTTTATGTGTTTTTGAAACATTAACGGTGAGGTGCTGCTGCAACACGCCTCTCTATCAAAACAAACATGTCGCTATGCCGGTGATTTACAATGAAATTGCTTCTTTTGAGGCTTGTGCCAACATTACACGTTTGGTTTTTGTGCTTGTGCAAAAAAGGGTTTGACACGCCAGCTACGCTCTTTTATTATCAGAATAAAAACGGGCTTTAAGAAGCAGCATCCCTGCGAGGAGCAAAGGTACGAATGAGTATGTATATACCACCGCAGACGTATTTATTTGATCAACAAAGCGGATCCAAGAGAAGTAAAAACGCTTACCTCTCTTTGTTAAGAGAGATGAGGGGATGAAACCACGGGACACCATGTGCTTTAGTCAACAAGATTATATTTCTATAGCCCGCTCTGCTTCGAAGTGGGGGGGGGGGTTCGCCTCCGGTATTAAAATAAAAACACAATTTGTAACCAAAACGTTACGATTACTATATTCGTGGAGGGATACAGTGAAAGACTGACTGCCTTTGTTTTTGCTTTAAAACTATCCTCAATTTTTGCATACCGTTAAATTTCAGTTGTGTTCGTTTAGTGGCCGAAATATGAGTTAGTACTGGTAAAATTTATTATCCACATCTTGAGAAATAATAACAAAGTTGTAAATCTTAGGGAGAATACTCACATAAAATACCCTTAAATTTACCACGGCTTCAAGCAAATTTGAAACGTGTCTATAAATTTTCCTCAAGCAGCCTTATATACAATTTCAACTTTGCATGTTCTTAGAAATATTTGAAATGTATCTAACAATTTCCTTGAAGATCATGCTTGTAAAACGGCATATAGCGATATTGCAGAACAATCGTCAATAAAATCTTTAAGCAATTATTTATCAGACCTATAGTTTGAGTACGACAGCAAATCATACAATGAAATGTTCAGAAAAGAACACACCATTTAATTATAAAATTGCTGAAATTCAACGCTCTTTACCTGACGAGTAAAAAGCAATAGTGGCTTTCCAATTGAAAAAAAGAATAAGGATTTGAAAATTCAAACCAATAACAAAGAATATCCCGGAAGTGGTTAACGCTACTACAAATTTTATTTCACAGAAAATGCGTCTACATTTTCGTGTAGTATGATTTTGTCCATCTCTAACGGTTTATCAGTTATACAAAAGTCATTCAGAATGAAGATGGATTCATAGGCTGTTCCCAGAAAGTTGAGGATACACAGTTAATATCTTAACATATGATATTTGAACCAAAGTCGTTGGAGCCATTTTTGAGAAAATCGAACATATCGACAATTTCCCCAAGTAAAGGGTAGTTTGCGGTAAGGAATTTTCTTGAAGCTCTTGTGTCGCATCGCTGGAAGATTCCCATTAGGGTTATACTCTTCATACGTACGCGCGTCTGGACATTTTTCTAAAAATGTTTTTTCTGATTAAGGGGATTTCCGCTGAAAGTAGATATATTAGTAGTAAATGGCAGAGAAAGGGGGGGGGGGAAATAGCTAAAAATCAATTTTTTTCTTCAAACTTTAACCTAAGATCTCGCATTAAAATACACGTTTTTTGTCGGTTGAGAATTTGTCATGTTCTCTCCTGCTAACTAGAAATAAAATACTGAAATGACGTAGGCCAGACTGACAAATATCCCGAAGAGTTGCTGTTCGTATATAGTCATTGCCTTCATCCTTTGGCACACTAGATTAAGGAACACCAACTCACACGAACATGCTTCTGGTTACCTCTAATTAATATACATGCTGTGTACATACTGGAGTAACTTTCTATCTTCCTTGACTTTGAGTAAGTCTGTGTCACGGGTTACATTTCGACCACATTAAGCTCCGGCAGTTAAACAGCTTGTATTGCTGGAGAAATCACCGCGACTACACAATTTCATGTTCATTAAGACGGGTTCATCTATCATTTACAGTAGCTTCTGTGTAGCAGTATGCCAGTTTATCATGCTCATGAACCGGAAAATCGCCCTGTTGTCGGATCATAGTTTCCGATACGATCACGCGGTTACTGCCTAACGCTTATGCGGATTGATTTTGCTTTAGCTTCAACAATCAAGAAATAAGGTGCGTTAAACTGGCAAAATTGTAGAGCTTTATTTTTTAAATTTATTTTATTACTTTGTTTATTTATTCTATTTTACTTTTCCTACTACTTACCCTAGAGTAAGTAGAAGTAGTACTGCATTCCGTCCGAAAATTCGATACTGAGATTTCACCGTTTTGAGGCTCCATGAATAAAGATAATAATAATTGAGGTTTATTTATGAACGATCTTTAACTACGAAGGTTCTTGGCGTCGCATTCTATATTGGGTGTGAAAGACCGGAAATTTTGCTCAGAGGCCTCTTTATCAGGCTTGAGGTTTCTTTACGTGCCGTAAATCTACGCCACGGAACCACCGGCTTTACTTCCATTCCGAAGGAAGCCATGCTAAGGATTTTTACGCCCGAAAAAATCCATCGCTCTCCGCCGGGTTAGAACCCGTGACCTCGAGAATCAGAAACTAGCCTGGTTCCCGTAGATCACGGAGGATAATAATAATAACCATTATCAGTATTTTAGAAAAAGGTCCGTGTGTGTCAGTGAACAGTATAACTCTAAAAGGAAAAGTCGGTTAAATACCAAACTTGGTAAGCATTTAAGTTCAGCATTTTCCAAGGATGCCACACGAAGATTTCCCCACTCCAACCTGCACTTTACACGAAAAAATGTTCATTATTTTCCATTTTCTCAAAAATGAGCTTAAGATTTTCATTAAAATGTCACATGTTTATGCATCCCCTCACCATACCGGTTGGGTGATCGCCCACCTCTGCCGTGCCTAAGTGGGCGTGAGGCCGGCACTCGGGTTGGCAGATAGGCCCTTCGCGGGCTGTAGCGCCCCAGGATTTACTAACATGTAGATCTTGAATTTTCTGGGTGTAACCTTTTTTCTGAATGGCTGTTGTATAATTAGTAAACCGCAATCTTACTATGAAAACATTTAGATGTTGTTAAAGCACACACTTTGCTCGAGATATTCCATGTTACTGTGCTCCTTCAAAGAGCATAGCTTTTCAAAGACATCACACAGCAACATGCTCTTTAAAAATCTGACTGCCCCTTTAACTGTTTATCTTACAAAGAAATGCGTCAACGTGAATTGAAAGTTTATCTAGATTATAAAGCAGTTTTTGTAAGAATAATTTGTAGAAGAGTGGGTATAGAAAGTCGTATGAATGCAACACATCGGAAGTTTTTCTTTGTTTCCTCACTGCGTCAGGTTAGCATTTCTGCTCTATTAATTTATTTTATAATTTATATGATGATTTAAAACAGAAGCATCTTGAACTGTTCTTCAGTATTTTGCTACACCCTCCAGTTTGTTTTCTTGATTATTTGAAACAGCTTACATGTACTTCAATTGCAGACTTCAGCTGCATGATATAAGAATTTTACGACACAGATCCATTCGTTCATCTATTTGTGCTGTTAGCTTCATTGTCAAACATGAGTTAAATTGAAAAAGTACTCGAAATAAACACTATTGAAACACAATTCTATTTTGAAGTAGGCAGCAATGAAGCTAGTACTTCTTTGTAATAATAAATTTGAATTGAATGAACTCAACGTAAGCTCCTTGTATTTCTTTTAATTCGTATCTAAAGCTCTTAACTGTTCTCTAAATAATATGTTAAACCTATTGCTTAAACATGTTGGTAGTAGCTTTTAGCTGTTTGGTGGGCATGTGCGGTTTTCTCGGGAAACCCTGCTCCTGGAGGTTTCACATTGGCGCTAATGACGACAATTTCGCTCATTTGGACGAATTGGATATCAATTGTGGCTTGATTACTGGATAATTATCGCATCTGAGGTGTCTATAATCATCAGATAATTATGTCCCCTCCATGCAGTGAATATCGGCAATCATGAGTTTCCCATTATCGCAGTTTCGAACCAAATGTTAACCTTTAAGGCTTGTCCCAGAATCAAGTTGGTTTATTTATAACTTTTGTTTCAATTTCTATTAATGTTAACATTTTCTCTTTGCTTTTGAAGTTAGGCATTCTGTCATAATAGCAGCATTATCATAAACATTTTATTCGTGAAATAGTCATGCTCTGGAAACCTCTTGTTGTATGTATTATGTGTGCCTATTTCACCCATACGTCATTCATATTTTGATGTAGATCAACCACGTGCTATCAAACAGCATGACTCTATATTGATAACTGAGGACACAACTCTTATAATCACATGTTCCTATATGGTCAGGTATAAACAACTTGTGTGCACTAGAAACAGGCACTAAATTCGAACAACAAAACAGCGTTCGAAAGATTTGGCCAAACTGCGAAACAGAAAATAATAATTCAATTGAAAGATTGTGAACTGCAGAAGCAAACAGCACATAGCAAACACCTTTGATATATGTTCAGTATGTCCACATGCATAAAATCATGGCTGCAGTGACCGATACTTTATTGTAAGCATTCAATATTTTCTCTTTATTAGTACATTTTATTCGCGAAATTATCGTAGCAAATACAATTCATGATTTTCAAATTTCTAGACAATTATCTTCGCGACAGGAAGATTTGAAAATCACTCGTAGCATTACATATGAGGAGATCTGCATTAAGTCTGGAACCTTTGGTATAGTAGTAGTAATAGCGGTTTGAGTGGTGCAAACTGCGGCGGTCATCAGCGCCACCCTCTGGCTATAAATTTATTCAAGACAGTACATCAATACAATAAAAACAAAACAAGTACAAGTTAAGCAACTCAGATTACAGAAGCAGCTCTGGTTATATAGATAATCACATTCTGGTACAAAATCAATACAGTCAGAGCATTCACAGAGAGAAACACCAGGATTACAAAAATAGAAATAGGAAATCAACAAATACACAAATTAAGCAATATAAATGTCACAGATTATGGTAAATAAGAACTAACCCTGAGCAAATGTAAACGTACAATGCAATTCTACACGGTTATAAAAAACAATAACACACGAGAAACTTCCTTCCTTAATAATCCAATTAATTCCAATCACAAACTGTCCATGCAAGGCACCAACCTCGTCACCTAGTTCATGCACCAAAATCACCCAAGAACATCAACTCCTTCATCACACTCTCCTTCCAAACTCTCACGAAAACTCTTCCCTGTCAACTCGTTCTTTCCTCCACAGTTGCGTACACAGAAAGTATAGTCACATTTCGAAATTGGACCTTAAGTCTATTTTACACAATCCTTCATTAACTGGGGCCACTCTATTAGGCTCTTCTTTATTCCCTTTGCGATAATAAATCCTATCTTGTGTAGTCCAGGCTCAGTTGATCCACAATACAATAATGTGTAATCCCGTTTATCTATTCTTCCTTTTCCACTCCTACTTTTTTCTTGCAACACTACTGTCCAGCCAATACCTTAAGAGTTATTTGCCACTTCTTTCATTTTTCCAGGTCATAACACAGTTTGAACATTCCAAGTTGCCAACAACAAACCATCCTTCTTAACAAGGTTTTTACAAGTGGGGTTGAGAGCCCCATGCTTAACCCCAACCTGGAGGACCAGGTCTCCTTATTTCTGACCCCAGGAGACAGGGTAGACTGGTTATACCCCCAGACACTGGGTGGCTCAGGTACCTCGGGGTCGCCACTCCCGTACTCACCAAGGTGAACCCCTGAGCCTTTGGTATAAAATGTTTAGTAGAAGAAGCTTATAGAAATATTTAATTACATATCAATTTTAAACGCAATGCATGGGGGAAGCCTGATCGACAGATTTATAAAGGGTTAATATACATGGCGGAGTTTGACATTCGCTTTTAAATGTGAAAGCTGTACGGCACATTGCGAGCCAGTCAATAAATGGATTAGGACCTAATGTGCTGTGAATGGCCGCAGCATTATCAGGTGAGACAAGACACATACGTTTGCATGTTCTACCTGTGGCTTTAGTTGTCAACGTAGGGAGAAGTGGAGCGGAAGATGTAACAAAAACGGTGTGGCACTGAGGTGTACAAAATATCGTGTTTCTGAACAAACTCAACTTTAAATCACTGAAAGACTTTGTATATACCTTCCACACTTCATCAGAAGAATCCATAACCACACCTTGGTCTGTTTCAGAGAAATTTGGGTCATGAACTTGGTCCCTTTAAGTACTTGGTTCGCAGCTTCTCATCCGTTCCCTTTTGCGATAAAGCTTCACGACTCACGACTGTGATTATGAAACTGGGCCGCACTTAAAAGTATCCGGTTCGAATTCCTCGCGACGAAGTGGGCGTGTTTAAACAGGGATCACGACCGACCGCGTCCTCTACAAGCACCGTCAGTTGTTTCTATCTTCCATCAGCCTTTTTAATAACGGTGACGTGAGTTGCCGTGATTCTCTTATTGGTCTATGCAAGTTAAGAGCGCTGCATTTTCATACACTGAGACCGTGGCAATGATTAATCACTGTACGTGTTCATGGAACTGTGTGGTACAAGGGTGTGCCCAATTTGCATGCCATTTATAGCTATTCTGGTTTTCTCCTGACGACGATAAACACTTATGAAATTATGGTTTTCTTGTACTAGCTAACTCATTAAAGCAGAAGTAAGATGCAAGTATTATATAGCTTTCCTAGAGCAGAGTGTTTCTCTGAGAGAGAACTCTGAAACCCTCTCTCATTCCTCGATGCAACTGTTGAGTGTCACATCATATCACTCTAAAACGTACTACACTCTTCGAAGTTTAATCTAAATTTCTCACACTGTACGTTCTCTCTGGGAAAAATACAGTCCACATGCCAATTATAACCTCCACAGAAGAGAGCGAAGCATTTGTCTGTTTTGCGGAGTTACTCTAGGCATGGTGATTCCAATTTCGTCGAATTTACGATCCGGTAACATCGCTGGACACGTTTCCCCTTTCTTTTGATACTGAACACGTGGATTTAAGGGCACCGGGGAGTGCAAAATCGTCGTAAGTGATGGTTTTTGTTTTCACCCATTACCTTCCGCATCTAACCATACCACAGCTACACGATTCTGAAAATTTAAACGTTTCAAAATGAGTATAATGAGGGAAACTTTAGAAGTGAGTAAGTGATGCACATTTTTAATTTTCGCCAACCAAGTTTTTGGTTCTTCAGGTATGCTTCTCACATTAACCATTAAAGCTACTCTCTTCCAATTATTCTGCCTACACACATAAATGAGAACTCAATAAAATCACTTTCTCCTGCATTAAGAAACTGTTAGGGTATACAACGGAGGGGAATCTATGGCGGTTACTCTAACAGTTCCAAGCTCGAAGACCCGTCTCACTACTGGAGCTGCCCAGAGAGTGCGATGAACGACACGTGTAGCCAAGCAGCCCTCTAGAGTCCACGGGATATGCTCTTTCCTTTAACAAGCATCCCCACCATCTGCCCGACACCGCCACACGCCACGATACCTAGAAGCACTACTGAAACATGAGAAGGAAACGGAATGAAAGGGAAATGATTGAAAGAAGTCGTAGTACATGAGATACAACAGAATTCGCCTACCTGCAAGGGAAAACCATGAAAAACCCACGATCAAACTTGGCCGTCGACGGGAATCGAACCGTGAGCTCCCGAATGCGAGTCTCACACGTTGCCACGTTGCCGCGTAGCCATCTCGCTCGGTAATAAAATATTATCTAAACAATTAAAGTGCATGGAGGTTTTTCCCCTCGCGATTTGAATTTCTGTAAAACTTAAAGACGCATATCAATCATTTTTCTTCATCAAATCATACATTTAGTGCAATGGCAAAAATGAAGATCTGGAAGCAAAATTATGTGGAAAAGCTAACATTGTAATGAGATGCAAAACTTTTATCAGTTTTAATTAACATTTTTTAAACAATAAATATATGTTTAATCGAATACAGCATACAAGAACATTACTTTAACAACCTAACCAATTTTCATAAATACATTAATATAAGGGAAATTACCGCAAAGTGCTCATATTTAGAAAAGGGTGTTTTTTCTGTCAAAGTTTGGCTGTTGTGACAAGTCAACACCCTTAAATATAATTGTTGGTTTCATAGAAATTCTTGAATGGGAATGATAAATGACAAAAATTAAGGCCACGTTTCTCATTATTCATGAAACAGAAAGAAAGAAAAGAAAAAAAAATCGATGCGTTTTCTTAGTCAAAAAAATACCAATAGGAGCTTCCATTCCAGTTCAAAATTTATTTTTGGAGTTTATTTATGTATTTTGCTTTTAAAACCTGTATTAATATTGATGCATATTTTCGAGCCCATTTACAGGATAACAGGAAACAGAAATCACACAGGCTAATGTGAAGGAACTAAAAGAAAATAAAATTTGTAATACTCCTGTATCTAGTTACCTACACCAGGAAATGTATTCCAAATGTTCTATCTATTTCTCTAATGCTTATTAATTTACACAATACTTTTGTACAGATTTAGCTAATACTACAAAATAAAATGAAATAAATTAAAACAAAATAAAATAAAACAAATTACAATTCAACAAAGTATTAATAAATTACTATTTATACTGGGAGCCAGGATTATTTACTATTTACTAAATTACTAAAATGCGAATTTACTAAACATTTCTATTGGAATCCAGCAGTAAGGATGGTGGTAGCCAAAACACATAAGTATTCCTATTTGTATGTATTATGTTCGTTTATAATCTAGTATTATTAATTTCATTTAATCTATGTATTAAATATATCTGTTTATTATCACTTCAATGCCTGAACAAATAATTTATACATCATAAATATACTTCAGTTCATTAAGCTATCAAACTACTACTATCAAACATCACACTATTTCTCTAATTCTGTACCATATTCACCACACTTCCACATTGAGGAGCCCGACTTTCTTCTTGAAAAGCAATGGAAGATTCATTGTAGTAAATGCTGACTGACATTTTGCTAAAGCACCTGCTATGCGGTGTTGTGAACCCAATGATAACCCTTCCTTCAAGTTGAAGGCCACAAAATGAGTTGTTTGTTGAGCGGGAGGAATCCTTACTAAACTAGGCGTCCTTGGCTACGTTGCGAAAGTGGTGAAGACACCAAGCACCTCTTGAAGAGGGTGTGGTGCAGGTATGTGGGTCTGAAGCGTGAGTTACCGTCAAGGGAAAGTTGCTTCTCGATCTGACCCGTAGCAGACCTCAGCTCCGAAGATGTATGGATCCATTCCACATTTCGTAATATGGTCATCGGCTTTTGCAGGTGTCGACTTTATAGCACGTTTCGAGCATCTCGCTGGCGTTTTCAAGAGTTTTATCTGGGAGGAACTCGGCTCAGTTTAGTAGTAGATAGTACTTTGGAAGCAGGTTTCCCTTTAAGCACAAAGCACTTTTTGTGCACTTCCTGGTTTCTAATCTAGGGATCAATATCTATATTCTTGGTTATTTGCAGTATTTGCCTCACTAGATTAGGACCTATTTCTAGTTTTGCGGTAGCTCCAAGATCCTGTGGCTTTACATTCTAGTAAAATGTGTTTCGCAGTTTCATAGGCCTGTTAACAAAGACGGCAAATGGGTTCCATACGATATAATGCACTACCTTCAGGTTTATCTCTTTTTTTTGTAACCTATGTGCATTTATGAAGTTTATAACTTTTCTAAGTGAAGGCTTATTGAGTTTAGTGAGTAAGTTACTTAATTTGTCTCTAGGCTTATTAACTAATCGCCTGTAGAGTTTGTTTATGGGTATTGCTTTCCATTACTTTTGGATTTCTTTTCGGACCCAAAGTTTTACTGTGTTTTGCGCATTTAAAATGCTTATTGCACAGGCAGGTTATGGTGCTATAAAGGGGAGAGACATTGCTAGGAAATCAGCTTTTTCATTTCCCTTGATACCTGTGTGACCAAGCACCCACCGCAATTCTACTGTATTTTGAGAGGAAAGGTTTGATATATATTGATGACATTCCCACACTAATTGGGATTTGAAGTGATGGGAAATGAGAGCTTTAAGTGCAGCCTGACTGTCAGAGTTTATAAGCAGTATTTCTCTGTGATTCTCGTTTTCCCAGCACTGGCGTGCACTTTCAGGTATAGCAAGTACCTCTGCCTGAAAGACACAACCGAATCTTTCTAGGCTTATGCTAAGGCATTTGCCTGTTAATTCGCAATAAATACCTCCTCCAGTTTTCCCATTCATGCGTGAAGCATCAGTATAAATCACCAGGTGGTTATTACACATTAAATGAGGTTTTTCTTCAGCGCAGTTTGTTGTCTGAATTTATTTGTCATAGCACTTAAAACTGTTCGCTTAGATACACGTAGAAAAGCTTGCATGCCATGCTAACGTTTATCTTTAGTTAAAGCAACAAACATTTATCGATTATTCGACTCATTAGTCCAAATAAATGTAATTTAAATTGTACCATGCACTTTCTGTGTTTATATCATTACGGACCAGATGACATATTTTAACCCAAATGTCATTTTCTCTGGAATACGAGCCGTACTTATCTCTTTGAAATTTTGAGCAAATTTTTTAGTCATGCTGAGTCGCTGGGCCGGTGTGCGTTCAGGGAGAAACAAAGTTAACCAGAAGTCGAGTCCTGTGCTCGTAACCAGCTGTTCACTTCTGATTGATCTTCGTCACGGTGTTAAGGTGCTTACCTCCATGATGACCTTTGAGTCAGGGGAACATGTGAAAATCACTTGGGAAAAGATCTGGTGAATATGGAGGATACGAGAAAACTTCCCAGTTGAATCTTCTGAGTTCCGCCTGGGTCAAGATTCAACTTGGAAGTTTTCTCGTATCCTCCATATTCACCGGAGCCTGCCCCAAGTGATTTTCACATGTTCCTGCAACTCAAAGGTAAGCACTTTTAACACCGATGATGAAGTTAAATCAGTGAACAGCTGGTTGCGAGCACAGGGCCCAACATGGTACAACACTGGCTTGGAAAAACTTGTGTCACGTCCCCAAAAATGCTTGGAAAAACATGTTGAAAATGTAGAAAAGTAACAGAAGGATTTTACAATATAAACAAAATTAATTCAACATGAGCAATTGTGTGTAATGTTTTTTTATAAAATAGGGAAACTTACTTATTGGGCGGCCCTCGTATAAGCCTAAAAGTTCTGTATTCAGACCGCACTCATTAAAACTTTAAACCATTTTACAAAAATTAACAACGTTTATATCATCTTGAGGTTCTGTTTAATAGAGTATAGCTTTGGTAGGGCAAAAGCTAACTATTAATAAAAATGTGCAATGAAGCTAAATTGGCGTTATCAAATATAAAATACAATTGATTAGTAAGATGCGATACCCTAATGAACTGGCATCACTTTGTAAACAATACTCACGTGTGGTCGAGCCCCTTATACCCTTGCAGCTGAGAAATGAAAACTACAGGAACCCTACTCGACGAGAATTATTTTGGAAATGCGTACAGGAATCAATTCGCTGTGCGTATCCAGACATTCTCCCCGCCTCTTCCACATGAATCGAAAACTAATTGGCGGGAGTTCCCCAGTGACATGTGTGGAAACTTGGACCATACTATAACGAGTTATTTAATTAATTGCCATGGTTGCTGAAACCCGTTTCGTACCCTATCATCGCCAACCTTCCCTTTCAATAAGATTACTACCCGAAAGTTATCGCAATTATAATTAACTCCCCAAGCCCTTGGGGGTATTAGAGTTTTTGCTCAAAGAGAAACGCTAAAGAGATTTTTGCAGTTTTTATAACGTGAGCGCGCTTGGATTACGCAATTCTACGGATTCCCTGATATACACACAACCTTTTCCATTAAATGTTCTGTTTTAGCGGAAATTTGCAATCACAGCCAGTGTAGAGAGATGTTTAAACGTATTTATAGGTGTAACTGAAAGGATTAAAGTTTTCCGACCGCCACGGGATTTCAATTAATTTGTGTCCCAACTGCCTTTCTAAAAAAGAGAAACCTGCATGGAGATATAAATAAATAGCTTTGAGAAGACATACGATAAGGGTGGTTTATATCCTCTTTGCCTTCACTTCTAAAGCATAATTAAATCTGGGAATGTAGTTGCTCTTCCATTTTTATGAAGGTGGGGAAAAGGCGCCTTAGTTATTACAACAAAACGTATTTGGTTAATGTAATGTTCCATAATGAACGAACGAATGGCCAGGAACAGAGCGGATCTTTCCTGCTCAACACCAGAAGGAACCGCAAGCCGACAGAGGTCCCTAACGACTCCAAGCTTCATGACCCGGTCACACCATTGGGCAGCTCAAAGAAGGCTTACCCTGGCGGAACCAGGCTGCCATCTGGCAGGGCCGAGCAAGCACTTGCATCATCTGCCCGACACTACACAGTCCCTAAGCCTACCTGAAACATGAAAGGGGAACCGAAATGATAGGAAATGAGGGAAAGAAAGTTCTTGGTAGAAGAAAAACCACCCCAGCATTCGCCTTGCCAAACAGGGAAAACCGTGAAAAACACCTGGTCAGAATGGCCGGCTCCAGGAATCTAAACCTGGACCTCCCGAATGCAAGCCTCACACGTTACGACGGAACCATTTACTCAGTTTTAATAAAGAAACCTTTAAGTTCTATTTTGAAGGTGACCTACAGAGTACTTCCGAAACTTAAAAAGGAAAAACAAATTAAAATCCGCAGCTGAATATCTCTGAAATTCCATACCAAAATATGAACATGGAATTTGAAAATCATTCTAATAAATCACGACTTCTTCTGAATAAAACTCAAAGGATAAATTGAAGTTAGGGTTTGTTACTCAAAATATGAACTACCAAGTATTTTGAGTTAATTTACTCAGGAGTATTTGAAAATCATTTGGTTCAACACAAAATTATTATTTTCTGGCTTTTCCTGCACTACAATTTTATTCATTTCAGTCACTGAAATCTTTGAATAATGAGGCTTATAAAAGTTTCATGTCACCACAACCATACGAATTTCTTTACCCAATATAATTTATTTTCATATCCGTTCTATAAATTATTTATACAAAAGCACGTGTCTCTCTCTACTTCCGCTTGATTACGATAAATGTTGGTAGAAAAGGTTTCAAAATATATTTTATAGCAGGCAGACAAGAGCATACAAGAGTCTAATATGAGTCAACCCGCTTTCATATCACATGCTCTTTGCGTGGGCTCAGTAGAAGTTAAAGAAAACTGCAACAGTTAAAATCCTTGGAAATTCAAACGAACCGCAGCCAATATGTCCGAAATGTATAATGCTAAGTAAAAACTTATTTAACACAGTTGTATATTTAAACAAGGTTCACATTATTTTCTGAAGTGAGCTTTTATACATTTCATTTATTTTACTCAAAATCGTTAGAATCATTTTTAAACAAATAAAAAAGAATTCGTCTCTCTCGCTCTCTTTCTGGTAAAAGCATCTTTCACGAAAAAAGCATATTTGACTGAAGCCTTTTGTATTTAACATGCGATCACAATCGATTGTTTCAATGCGTTAAAAAACACGAGGAAATAGCTGTATTTCCTAGTTGGGAATTTTAACATTGAAACAGGTAGCCGAGGTTGTTAAAGCACGGACTCGTGAACGAGAGTTCTGCGGTTCAATCGCCCCCCTCGCTGAGTTTCTCCAGGTTTACCTCAACCCTCATAATAGGGGAGGTACCCTAAACTTAGGTCTGAAAACTTCCTTTCCCAATTAATTCATTTCGTGTAATTTCCACCGCTGTGATGCCGTAAGAACGGGGTTAAACACTACTACTGGGAATTTTCACATCATCACATGTGGATATAAATAATTAATTACGTCATATTGAATTCATTTTCGCATATAACTAGCTAATGTACATAAACCTTCGAAGGCCTTCTAATTCTGACGAAGATAAAAGTAACAAACGCATGGCAGTGATGCAGTAAAGTACCAAATATTTTGTTCCCCCACCTCTCTCTCTCTCTCTGTACAAACCAATTCCGTTATCTGCTCAATGCATTACCAGCGGGGATGGATGATCACTCGCACAACCGCCATCAATAAAACATTCCTGACTTGCTATGCCCTCCCTAATGCATTAAATAAATGAATTAGGATGCCCACTTCATGTCGACATCCAATGCGCACGGTTACCTGTTGGCAAGACGAAGACTTCGGGGTGGATTCTAATTTTCAAGCAATAGATGCACGCTGACATTTAGTACGTGAATGTTTTAGGGACCAAAGCAACGCAGTGAAAGCACAATTCCACAAACTCTATTAATCATTACGATACAGAGAAGGGTGAAGGAGAGAAGCCCTTTTCTGGGCCTATTCTCCTCCTCTTTATCGTTACACTCCGAGCCTTCTGAATTGTAAAGCACAGTATGAATTAAACAACTCTTTTCTACATTCGTTTCCCCTTTTCAGGCCCTACAGTATCAACTTATAGAACATGCAAGCGATATATGGGCCAACATTTTTGGTAAGAATTGGAAGAAACCTCCAAATAAAGCTTCTTTCAGTTTCCTGAAATGTCAACTCTTTTATTAGTGTTAATGTTACTTATTCCTCGTACTTTGAAAAGCTTCACAAGACCTGCATGACAGGGTTACAAGAATGGGCACAGAAATTATGTCATTTTATTAGTCTGTTGATTAAATATAAAACATTAAACTGAGTACTATTTACAGAGGAGGAGGTGTAATATCATTAACCACAGTGAATGCAGATATGTATCCAAATACAACTACTACACATGCAGTATAAGATAGCCATAAGCGGAGGAGATATTTCAGAAACCGGACATCTGCAAACTTTAATATTTTGCATTTCTCTGCATAATAAGCAACTGCTCCAAATGTCTCGGCGCGTTGCAGGCAAGTGTCAGCATGTAAACGCGTTTCGCTGTGTTCAAATTAATGTCCTGGGTTTATTGCAGTACTCAGCTACACGGATTTAAGCAGTTACTGGTAATAATTAAATTCTGCACTGGAGATTACTTTTAACAGAACATGAAAACAGATTTAGCACTACAAAAAACGAAGATTCTAGAATTTTATTTTGTGACTTCTATGTTTACAAAATGTGGCTGGAGTCTGGTAATCCAAAGCATTTGTAACGTTTAGTGTTCTGTTTAATCTTATACAGCCACAAACAAATGTGTGATGATGGCTCAGGTGGTAACGTCTGTTGCCCGCATTCGGGAGGTCGTGGATTCCATCCCCATGGCCGCTCGGGTCCGATTGCCGGGAAGGATCATTAAGTCCCCCGAATTTCCTGTCCCCCCATTTCATCTCCATTCTCGTTTCACTTCACATTTCATCCGCTTGGTCTCTTTCAGGGTTGTAAGTGTCGGCAGGAGATCTCGGCGTGTGTATGGTAAGGGAAAATCATGCTCTGTGTAAACCTTCGTCCCCCGGAATGGGGGCGGCCTGACAGTTCCGGCACCCCCAGGGGATGTGTAAGCCCACAGGCCCATTGACCATCCGGGATTTAAATCCGTAATGGTAGGGACCGTGCCCCCTGGTCCGGCCGCCCTGTCTGCTCTCACACCATTCCTCCCTCCAGGGGGCGCCCCGTGTCCGGTGCATAGGTACAAAGGATCTATGCAGGTCGACGTGCTAAGTCCCCCCCCACGTTGAATACTAATCCTAATTCACTCTTGGTTTTCCAAACTAAAATGAGTATGACCTATGACCTACGACCAGGGAACAGAGAGGACACCTCAAACCTCGACCCTACGCGAATCTATTATGGTTACCACCCCCAGAGGAACGGTAGAGGTGAAGGAGGCGCAGGCAGGCTGACCGACAGAGATGCGCAGAGGTCCCTAACGATTCCAAGCTTGATGACCCGGTCACACCGACTACACGGAGAAGGCTTCCCTCTGTCGGAACCGGTGAGAACTCGATCCAACGGAGGCGTCTCAGAGAAGGCTGCCATGTGGCAGGGCCGAGAAGAACTTTCCAACGAGCAAGCATCCGCGCCATCTGTCCGACACCGACCGACACTGTACATCCCCTAAGCCTATCTGAAACATGAAAGGGGAAGCGAAATGATAGGAAAGGAGGGAAGGAAAATTCATGGTTGAAGAAAAGCCTTCGGCTTGCCAATCAGGGAAAACTGCGAAAATCTATGGTCAGAGTAGCTGACCCCAGGAATCGAACGCAGGATCTCCTGGATTCGAGCCTCTCACGTTACCGCGGAGCCATCTGGCTTGACGAAACTAATGAACTCAAAGAACCTACACCAAACCTTTGATAAAATCTATGAAACAAAACCTAATTTTACAACTTATTTATTCAGTGGTGCATTCTGAAGTATTTTATGTCTCAGTATTTGTTTCATATATGCTTCAGAATCGGATAGTAAAACTTTTAGCTTGAAATGCTTTCCTTGCAACGAAAATCAGTAAAAGGTCAGAAAAAGTTGTGAAGTATGTGATGTTTTAAAGGAATACCGAAGACAGTGTGTATTAGTAACAGACAAATGTTGAATTCCACTTTTTGTGGGATAAGAAAAAGCAGTTTGCCCACTTCTACCTTATGAACCGGACACTGAATCCTTACTTTCTTTGAACTGTTAGTACTACCGGGGTTTGTATCTGTACTTGTATTCTGTATGCAACCCTTAATTGTGTGTGTGTGTGTGTGTGTGTGTGTGTGTATGTGTGTGTGTGTGTTTGTGACGAAAATGATTCACTTTGGTACGTCAAAGAGAAAATCTGATGACCTTTGTACTGCCTCTATAAAAAATACATTATAAATCTTAAGCATGCAAGAGATGGGTAAACGTTATGCTAGTATGGATTCTATTCAAAACATTATTTAATTTGTAATAATTGCAGCTAAATATTAAGACATGTTGTGACACAAAATTCGGTAATTTTAAAAGCAAGCACTGAAGATTTCAACTAAAATGCTGTTTTTGGTCCTAAGGAAATTGCAAATGTTGATCAGTTTTTCTTACAAGTATAACATTTAAAACATGGACCACAAATTCCTTACGGATTGGAGAAATCTTTACGAAGCATTTGTCTGTTCATGAGAGGAAAACAGATCAGAATTCTAGCCCACTGCTTGTACGACACACCTGAGCCGGCAATGAAACTTGGGGACTGCATTGTGTGGCAAAACACCACACTAAACAACTTTTCCAGGAGTTTGTGGCTGCTACCAGCACTCTAAGTGCCTATAAAAACGAGGTCATCCTTGTCAGCACTTATGTAGTAATACCAGAAGCCATCTGTCTTCTCATGAAAAACTCATCAGCCTCAACGGCTTACGGATGGTCAGGGCTAACCAACACAAATACAGGGAGACGTGCAGATATTAATTCACTTGGTCAATCAGCAGACGGATTCCCTTAAGGAGACTGGTATCACACTGCAGTGTTCTGGTGCTGATACAAATACATACTGCGGTAACTAAATCAATGATTACTCTGGTAAGCAATCTGGTGACCTCTTTCGCCAAAAATGAACTTGCAAAGAATCTGTTCATAACAAAAGAACCTACGAGCAGAAAAGTGTATCTCATTCATATAAGGTTTCAAGAGGGCATGAGTATTTCCTAGTGACATTAGATTTAAAGGATTTTCGAGGAGTGCAATAGGAGCAAAAGTAATGCCTATTGTTTCGTAGTGCAGTCATGAGCAAGTGTTAAAACCGAAAAGTAATGCATCCCTGACGTTTACAAGATATACACTGTTTGTTTTACTTCTGCACCCACAGGAGGAATGTAAACATCGAAAATATTTGGCTATATTAATGTTCAATACATTTCTTTTACTATCTGTTATCGGTAGGTATATGGAAAAAAAAATATATCCATGCATCCAGATTGCCACTGTTCTCCTTTTCTGCTGGTCAGTGTTATAAAATTGAGTTTTCTCCACTACATCTAGGGGTTTTTAGCACGCAAATTTACATATGCAGTATTTTAGTGACAACACAGAAATTTAATGACGCAATCAGCTCGTATGTTTGCTCAACATTGCTAACATTAGGAAAGCCGGTTTTTAATTCGTATCTGATCCATTTCCCCAAAATAGTATCGTCAACTTAAACTGGTTGTGTGTGTACTGTGGCTTTTGTTCCAACAATAAAGAAATCAAAATACTGAACAGTAGTTATTATTATACAGGCATAGCATGGTTCATCAAGTGCTATCCAAACATTTGCAGCCAGAAACAAAAACTTTCATTCAGGTGAAAGATGACTGACAAGTTTGACGCAGTCTTCCCTAGTTGGAATATTCATTGCCCAAATATATACATTTAATTGGTGTTCAAATATACTCGCTTTCTTCTACTACAGGTAGGAAGGTAGCAGAAACTGGTGGAAGCCAGTCGAGGGAATGAGTTCTAGCATAACATAACATAACAAAAATTGTATAAAAAAGAAAACTACGTGTAGTTATTACATGGCACAAGAAAAATTTATCTGATGCGTTACATTCACATGGCTTTCTCCACCCATTTTAATTTATTTTTATATAGTTTTTATAAACCATTTATACAAAAGCTTATATTTCTGTGTACTTCATGTTAATCGGGATAAACGTTTGCAGAAATAATTTCATTATACGCTTCGTTGTAGGTGCAAGCGATGGTAAAGCGGGTCGCTATGTGCTGGCCTTGAAATGTCATACTCCTGCATGATGTCGCGAGGAACAACTGAATGGTGACAGCACTTTAAAAAATGACAAATTATTGAAACCTTCAAAATACACTGGTGTGCAAAACCTAAGGACGAAAGTAACCTTCGCATGCTGTGACACTGCCAAGTAACTAGCTCGATGAATCATACATAGAGGGAACTGCTACGGCATGCTATAGTAGGCAACTAAACGAAATATGCAATGAGACGAGCAGAAATGCCACTTTTATTCATAGACCATAAGCTACACTAAAGTCAATACGACATATGATGGCTCTGTAGATTTACAGAAACGATACATGGTGCTTAAAATGATGTATGATGACCACGGACAGCAATGCATGCTCTGCATCGTGCTCCCATGCAGGCCACAAGGTTGGTAAGCAGTTCTTGTGGTAGGGCGTTCCATTCCTCCACCAGCGCTATTGACAACTGTTGGATGGTCGTTGGTGCATGTGGATGTGCTGCAATGCGTCTCCCCAAAGCATCCCACACGTGTTCGATGGGATTTAAATCGGGGGAACGGGCAGGGCAGTCCTCTCGTTCCAAGAGATCCTCCACCTGCGCTGTTCGATGCGATGCCATCCATAAAAATGAAGTCAGGGCCGACTGCACCCCTGAAAAGACGCACATGGGGAAGGAGTACAGTATCACAATAACGTTGACCAGTGAGTGTACCGTGTTCAAAGATTTGGAGGTAGGTGCGCCCATGCAACATTATGCCTCCCCAAACCATAACACCCGGACCACCAAAACGATCATGTTCAAGGGTTCATTACGTGTTCCCACCTCTCGCCAGATGAGGGTACGTCGAGAATCACTACTTAGACTGAATCTGTTCTCATCCGAGAAACGCACGCGACCCCATTCCTCGTTGGTCCAATTTTGATGCTCTTGGGACCAACGAAAACGGTGCCGCGGATGTCAATGGAACACAACGTACTGGCCGTCGGGCAATGAGACCACCTCTGTGTAGTCGCCGTGCCACTGTGTATTGTGAGATTGCGTGCCTAGCTGTCCTGTTAAATGTGGTTGCAACTGCACCCGCTGTTTGGCGTGGATCCCTTCTTGCCTGTTGCACAATGTAGCGGTCATCTGCTGCTGTAGTTGAGCGTGATCGACCACTCCTTGGGACGGCAGTGCCTGTGGTTTGGAGGGTTCCCCATGCACGTGAAACAATGCTGTGAGCAATTCCAAACTCCTGAGCAACACTCGTCACACTTCGCCCTTCTTCCAGTTTCCCGATGATTCTTCCCCGTGTGAAGTCTTCCAAATGATGTCTACGGCCCATGTTGCAATGAAGAACACCACTACAGTGCACCGTAACAGCTCGCTAATTGCCACACACCGTCTTGTCCTGTTTCATCAACTGCCCCGTGTTGCGGGACCAGACCTATTTGGCACTATAAGCTCACTACACTCACGCCATGTGACGTCCAGCTTTCTGTGTACGTGTGAGAGACCTCTGGCAACATGCTCCTGCACCTTCATCTAGTTACACCAAGTAGTTCATTTGTTATATTACTTTACCCATCTCGTCTTTAGGTTTTGCACACCAGGGTAACAACAACGGGTATCCTGGAAATGGCCATTACACAAAAATGCTATTTGAAACTTGTGTCTTAAATACATCTTTATATTTTGTGTAGTACGTTCTTGTTTATCTGTTATGGTTAACCCTTATACAAAATGGTACAACATTTCTTCGGAATGAAAAGGACTTCAGAGGCTATTGCCAGAAAAAAATTATATGTTATTCGTCATATAGCATTTATGTTATATAGCATTTAAATAAAAGTCGTCAAGACCATTTTTAAAAAGATAAAAAATAAGGGGGGAAAACCACACACCGGCACGCACGCGCGCGCACACACACACATACACAAGAACAATTCTTTGGTTCCAGGAGGCCTAAACACGTATTTCCACTGAAGACTCGATGTAGAACGCAATACTTCCTTTTTCGACTCTATGGAAACAAACATACCGGACTGCAGTTAGCATAACAAGGAAACACTGTCACAGCATGTCTTACTTATTCTGTATTAATGCTTGGCTGAAGCCGTTGCAAGGATACGCAATGTAACTTTGTTTTATTGCGGTACCTGCAATAACTGGGGTCAGTTCCCACAGCATTCCAAGCGAACCGTGGTGAATGGACACTTAATTGTCTAGCCATTATTGCTGCAGAGGAGGACTGTTATATGACAATAACAAGACGCTTACTCACGCCTTGTGGTTAGTAAAAGAACGGAAAATATCCTCTACACATGTATATCCTTTCAAGATGGTCCAGCACCACGACTGGGTTGGGTCAATTGCTACAGAAGAGAATTCTGGGATACCTTCAGTAACGCTACTTAATTATCTACTGACAACAAGCTTGAGTTTCAAAGCTCAATTAGTTAAGAAAAACTATTATAAACAGGAAGAGCATTCGATTAGATAATTGCAATGCGAGAACGACGCCATTTTTTTTGTACTTAATCACTGAAGTAGCTTAACTGTTTCATCTCATGTTCTGTGGTGTCAAATCTTATTTTGTATTTTAATTCCCAGATGACCAAATCTCGCCATTCTTACAGTTTGTACCAATCGTAAATAGTGAAAAGGAAAATGCATGCGAATAGGCTTTCTAGATACCAAATCGAATCGAAGCAGGGAGTATGGAAATAAAACATGAATGCGAAAAAAACCCTTAGTTTTTGAGCACCATGCTTTAAAACTATCGATTAAGTTCGATTCTGATTGGCAAATAAGACATCAACGGGACCGTATATGGGCTGAAAGGCGCTCGCGTGATTATCAAAGTGCAGCGATCATCTCCAGGAAAATGCTTTTAATTCATAAAAATAATGACATAAGTACACCTCGATATTTTAGGCATGAAAAAGTGGTGTTTTAAGCATCTAAAATGCTATATAATGCTATTACACAGTGACATATTATATTTTCATCGATAGTATTTAACGTCAACAACCAGGCGTAGATGATAATCGACCGCCAGATGGCCACAGATGTTAATGTTGGTGACCTAGCTACTGGAACCACCATGTTCAGCAGCTGTTAGTAATTTAATTTTATTTTCACATATTTCTATTATTTACACATGTGTTAAATGCATTGAATCTCGGAAGCAGAAGCTCTTCCTCGCTCTCCAATGATGCACTTATTGCACTTATACCACAATAGACTCTTATAAGCATTAACATGTTGCTATCAATTAACAACAAAATATAACAATTATGCTGCCTTTTCTCTACCAAATTTATTTTAAAGGCTTGAGGGTACTCAAGGCTGTTATAATTAACTTCTACAAGTTTCAACCAACTTAGTTTGAATTGTTTATTGCAGATTTGTTCGGTGTAATTATGCTACGAAGTTCATTTTTGCCATCCTTATGTACCTAAATTTTCAAGAAAATAAATGTTAAAACAATCTTTAAACTGTTAAATTCTGAATATGATTCCCCGAACATAGTTCTTTATAACCAACGATTGAATTATGTGTCACATTAAAATTTTACTATAAAAAGGTAATAAAATATACAATTTTCTAAAAATCAAGAATATATTAAATTATTAAAATTTGAATTCGAAACTATACATATATCAAGCAAAGGTTATATCACATCTCTTAATCCACGCTAGAATAACGTGTACTGAAATATTGAAATTAATAAACAAAAACTGCGCATCATGAGAAACATTTTAGGGTAGCAAAAACGAAAAAAAAAAAAAAGAACATGAGAATGTCAAATTAAAATTCCATGCGCTATTTCCACCTATCTGGGCACATCGATTTAAACGTAGCGTTTGGGAATTTAAATGACCAGAAAGGTAAGACCGCAATTTCATCCTAATTCTACAGCGGTTTCTCTATGGAAATTAAAACATTTGTTTTTCAAAATCCTTACCAAAATTCAGTATTGAGTAATCTTAAAATGACGCTGATGCTATAGGCGCGAACTTGAATTTTATTATTGTTGACGCACTTCTCTCGATTCAAATTTAAGGCATCGTTGTGTTGCTAGTTTTTTGCTGATTTTGGACTCGCTTTGCGAGTAATTAAAACGCTGAAACCAATCTCGAATACAAAGACGTTTACTAATCAGCCTGAGAAGCGGTCAACTTCAAGCTGTTGTCGGGGATAGCGTTTTCGTGTTCGCTTCTGAAAAATTTCTATGGCCACATTTGATTAGGCAACCTGTCAACACCAGCTGGTGGAGAAAATATGCTTTGAAACCTGAAACATATGTTTAATTTAAAAAGCAAAAATTATAAAATGTTTATGGCCAATTAATGTTTCAACATTTCCTCCTTGATTCATAGGATCCCATTATATTTTAATATCCACAAAAATTACTTACCGCTTCCATAAAGGAGAACACTCCTACCTGTTAGTTTCGTAAACGACAAAGCATTTTCCGGTCTTGAAATGTGGCATTATTAATCCAGCAGCTAGGAACGAATTAAACTATTTTAATTAATTCGAAAGTCTATATTTTGGCGCTGTTGCACTTAACAATGCTGTGCAATGCAGCTGAACACAATACGAACCCCACACAAGGACTAAGAAGGAGATTCAATGTAAGTACTGTGTGTTTCGTTGTACTTTCGAATCCACTAGCCCTTCTGTGACTGATGCAAATTTAAAAATAAATCATTTGTAAAAATTACTTCTTTCAGGGAAAACAAACAAATAAAATATATGTTAACCAGTCTTTTGTGACACCTTGGACACTATAATTTCTTTTTTAGGCTCGTCTAGGCAAACACGCATTAAAATACGACGGCTGTCCCAGAAATACCCGACCTAACAAAGAAAACACAAAAATTTTGGAAAAAAGCATCTTTATTTCTCTACATAGTCTCCTTTCAGCTCGATACACTTTTCCCAGCGATGTTCAATAGCTTCGATACCCTGTTTATAATGAGAACCATCGAGTTCTGCAAAATAGGCATCAACTGCAGACTCCACCTCTTCATTCTTAGCAAATCTGTTACCACCAAGCCATTTCTTCAACTTTGGAAACAGGAAATAATCAGAGGAGGCTAAATCTGTCGAATATGGTGCATAAGGTGCATAATAAACCCTTCTTTGGAGCCGATTCTCCCCTTTCAATCCACTGTTTTCACTGTTCCTTAGTCTCAGGTGTGAAGCGATGGACCCATGTTTCATCCACGGTTATGAATCGACGCAAAAACTCGGCTTTATTGCAGCGAAACGTCGCCAAACACTCATTGAAACATCCTCACGACGCTGCTTTAGTTCCATTGTGAGTAAACGCGGCAACCATCTTGCGCATAGCTTTCTCGTGTCTAAATTTTCAGTTAGTATGCGATGTACAGCAATTTCTGAAATGCCTAGCTCGCGCACTTTAAGTCGACGGTCATCCAATACCATTTTGTGAATTTTCTTCACAATTTCTGGCGTGGTCACCTCATTTGGTCGACCACTGCGATGTTCGTCTTGGCAGCTCGTACGGCCTTGCTGAAACTCCGCCACCCAATATTTTACTGTTGTAAACGTAGGAGCAGAGTCCCCCAGAGTAGAATCTAGCTCAGCTTTAATATTAGTCGGACTAAGACCTTTCAAATGACAGTATTGTATCACATAACGATGGCCAGTTTTATCCATGTTTACAAATTTGTTGAGAGCGTTCACTATTAATGGGTGCCAAACAATTACTAAACAACGTAGCTTCGTCAAACTTAAGCTGTATAAGGTTGGTACTTTCTACCATAGTCATTTGTTTGAAACAATATCCGCTATATATACGTCAGGTCGGGTACTTCTGGGACTGCACTCGTAGTCCTCAGCCAGCCTTTTACACATTTTAGGCAATAGGTATAAACTCCATTCAGTAGGCTTGTTTTTGCGTAATATATAAACATTTGGAATACGTTTCCGCATTCCCCTAAAGGAATACATAATTACGGACTTGCCTTAAAATCCAGGGTGTAGTTGTAAATGACTTTCACTTCGGCCTGCCTAAAATTTACAATAGCCAACCTCGAATATGGCTGACTTAGTTGGAATTTTGAAGTTTAAAAACAGTGCATCAGTTAACACATGGGCTCGAACAGTTTAAATGATTCTTTGGATATCTCGAGGGTTTTCCAAGTAATATAAATATTTGGAAACAAGCCAAGCCTAAAATATACCTTCCTTGTTCCAAGTACTGCAATACTCTTAGCATAGAACATAATAGTCTGATTTATGGCTGCCTCTCTTCTGACATTTGCACAATCGAAGAGAATCTCACATAAACATCACTTAGTCACACAGCTACATAACTTTTGAATATCAAATTCTGCACACTATAAGCCTCAGTTTTAGGACTAAATCCGCAATAGGCGTTTCAGTGAAACTCTTTTTTATTATTCAAAGGAAATTAATTTATTCAGATTTATGTTTGCTCACATATATAATAACCAAAACAGTCATATTTACATTTTAGCATTCTAAATAACTAATTCCAATATTAAAACACATTATGAAGCAGAGTTAGATAAAACCCGTTTTCATTTGCGCAAATATTAGAATTTTAAACTCTTCAAAGTGAAACTGCTTTCGGTATATTTAAACCTTCCACACTGATTTTACATGATAAAAAGAACTGAAAAGCCAAAGCCAGAAAGAAAGCTGAAGATTTTAATTTCGTCGGGGTTTTCCAACTTTTGGATCAGTGTGCGAAATCTTTACACGGATCATTGCATTGTGGTTTTTCCATGCATTCTTAAAATATACTGTTAGGGTAACGAAGCGAGTCCTACTGTCGCTATTGGTCGAATACAAGAAACGTTAGGTTAAATGTGAAACAGTCACACCTTTCTTTATCCAGCATTTCATAGCTATATTCAAACTACTCCACACGCACGTATGTACCTAATAGGTGCCTACAACAAATGTTCAGTATCAAGACTAAAGTCAGAGTACAAAACGCAGAGGATAACTACATGGAATTCACTGTGGATAAATAGCAACAAATATGTTTTTTCCCTGATATACACGGTCGCCTAAAATGTAAAGTATGCTTCCCTGATTTGATGCTACCACAATTTGCTTCTGGTACATACTTCCGAAGTCTACATATTATCATAGAAAATGTAACGGGAAAGCGTTGGGCATCATTTGTAGCTGGAAAACGTTGTTCCTCTGGTGTCCTTGTCTCCGGCTATTGCTGCAGGTCGGCTGCTGCATTCTCCATTCCTAATCATTACCTATCTAGCTAATTTCACGGGTCTCAGGGTTTTCGTAGGTGAGGCAAATTAAAATACACTGCATTTCCCTTAAGAATGTGGTTTATTATTCAATAAATATTTATGGGCGGCTAGCTTTTGCCATTATAACAATTTCCACCATTATAATAAATTAGGAGCCTAGTCTAGCTGCACACGCTTCCCACCCAATGCACACGCGTGGATCCGTCTTCCAGAGAGTAACACGGTGTGTCGATGAGATTATATAAGAGAGAAAATCTGGGGCTTTCTTTCCCCTTTTATACCTAAGCTTAGTGACGCTTACCTCCGCGCCTCAAAATGTAAGACATTTCTAACTGGTCCTCAGAACGCGTTACCTTCTTATGTATGAGAATATTCTGCTCCAAAAGATTTCGCATATGCGTTCTAGTGACGCGTCCAGAAGCAGATTCAGTATCTCTGTCTCTTTCCTTTCTCTATCTGTCTCTTTCTATTTCTCCTTATTGCTACCAGTTCCTTGCTCATTAGCTTGGTGAAAGGTGGGCGCTACCTAGAATTATCTTTTACCTGGAATTAGCTAGCTCGCCCGTTCCTTAATTATCTAAGTTACAATCTGCTTTTGTACAATTCTTGGTTGTTAAATATTCTAACATATTTCTTGGTGAACTATATTATTATGTAAAATTATTGTTTAATATTGATTTATATGTATATATATATGTGTGTGTGTTATATCCCCTTTCAAAAAGGATCTCAATTGCCCTTGTGGAAATGAATAAACAATAAAACATTTACTCTTTAATTGTCCTCGGTTGATGTACAGAAGATACTATTTGAAATTCATTTAAATGATTGTAATACAGAATTTATAAAACCGTTGTATAAAATTTTCAATAGAAGATGTTGTTACAAGTATTTTATAAACTTTATGCACCACATCCATCGAACATTGTAAAATGTGAACAATTATACTAATTTAGTTCTTTTTACATTATAAAACACAACCCTAATATGGGACATTCCATTTCAAATCGTCCGATAGAAGGAAAATAGACCTTGCATTCATTAAACGAAACGAAACGAAACCTTTTGTATTTGGAGACAACCCTATACAAGGCTTTATGCAAACTCAAAATTGATAACATCATAGTTTTGCAATTAAAATTGTTCAAATTTTTGGTATCTTCCTAAAATTCCCAACTTCAACTGTTATAACTCTGAAACCTTTAAATATAATTATTGTATTTAAATCGAGCTTTATTTTTATTTCCTAAACTTTACTTTCACACTGATAAGTAAACATGTCGTTCTTATTTTTATTTAAGTGAAGAAATTTCAATTTTTTTCAAGTGTAGGCGGTAACGCATTAAGAAAAATAATTGTATTATATACGGTAAGATTCGTAATTTAAACACAATCAAACATATTTTACTCTAATGGTGACTGATAAGATTTTGCCTAAAATAATTAAAGAAGTAAATTACTTTACGCGCGCCATGGTCGCTCTCGAACGTTTGTTTTGAACTGAAGGTCAAGCAAGCTGCTCTGTACGGTTAAACAATGAGAACGCTTACTAAGCAGCATGCGGTTCTGAGTATATCCTCACAGATTCACAGACCGCTTGGTGATCATCGTGCATCAACTACGTAAATCGCTGCGTTTAAAGTACGAAAACCCAAACATTACCACTTTTCCAACGTTACCATCATCCCCGAATGACAATATGAGTTATTGTCAATCTAATATTTTAGGTTTATAAAACTCCGGAGACGCTTAAAACAAGTAAAAACTGTATATAGAGTTTTGTGAATATTATAAAAATAATTTATATATACTGTATTGAAATGCATACTTTTATCTGCAAAATAACATTTGCTACAATATTCTGAAATAAGGGGTTCCGTAGCTATGAGCACTTAAAATGCGAAGTAATACGATACATTTAATAACGTGACAACCGTTGGGTTTTAGATGCTAATATTTGATAAATATGCTTTCCTTAGCACCCTTTATTAATAGCAAAAATTACAAAGGAAACAAAAAATGCAAGGCTTTTATGCCGTTCGATTTCACATGGAATGTCTGGTATACAACTGTAAAATAGGGTTTAATGTATGGAATAAATAAAATAATCTCATGTTTATAAAATAAATCGATGTATGAAGGAGCTGGGCTCTTTAATGAGGTAATTAAACACATTATTTTAACTTATAAAAACGCGACTCCTGTATGTTTAGATTTGATGAATTTTCGATATTTTTAGCTGAACTCCCGAAAAAGCCCATAGGTCAGGAAGGTCGGTCGCGGGAATCGAGCCCACAACCTTCCGTTACCGCCTGAGCCATCCCGCTCGGTTGTAACGAAACTATGTCTGCAAAGGTTTATGTGCATTAAGCTAGAAAATAAGCTTTAATAGCTACATAGAAATAAACGATAGTGGGTAGAGAAGGTCATGTGAATTAGGCACATCAGATACTTCTTTCACTCATTCACTTTTATACAAATAGGCATTAAAGTGCTTACACCTTCAGTACGCTTGCCATCGTTTTTTCATTGATTGACCAATTTATAATGGCAATGCTTTCCCAAAGTTTCATTTGTTTCTGTTCAAAACTGTGGACACAAGGAATTTTTAATTTTAACTCTGGGATATTGGTTACATCCCCATTAAAGGTTTTTTGTTAACTATAATCAGGGTTGATGATTGGACTGTAAGACAGACATGAGACTGTATTCGCTGGAGTCCGGTCCAATTTCTCGCAGAGAGCTCTGTTGTTCTCACACTGCGAACGCTTGTTCCAATCAATGAAAGACGATGGGAAGGGGAGAAGAGTAAAAGTTGATGTCTCGAGTTATTTAACAAGAGACGAGTGGACGCGACACATCCCGTCCAAACCAAAACAGAATCGACACTTCAACGGACGCGTCCAGGGAAATGTGCTTTTGTATCGTGCCCCACAATAACCGTCCTCTACGTTCCATTAATTACTTTCACCCTTAAAAAAAAAGAGATGCGGCAACCAAACATATACATGCTAGGCTAATTAATTGTGGTGAGCTGATAACTCCGAATACGCGAAAATAAATAAGCTTTGTAAAAGCGGCACACGTTATTTCATGCACACTTTACCCAATAACAAACCTCGTTGCGTCAGAGGCGAGAAAATGGAAGGATTTACACGCGGTAATCGTCGTAATTCAATCTACATTCTCTTACATACAACTCATTTTGTCGCAAATTGCATCAACAGCCGTTTAGCCGATATTGCCCGCGAATGGTATTTCCTTTTTTAAATGCGTTCTCACTTGACAGCGGTCATTAAGTTCAAGGCAAATTCTCCTCGGATTCTGTAACGGGTTTTTGAATCCTATTAGCACATGACACCTCTCTCTTGCTCTATTTTTAATTATTTTTAAATGCGTTTAACACCCCTTATTACTGCTTACTGCATACAGCATCACAGGCGGTGACACTGGAGTTCTTAAGCAGATAGCGTACACGTTATCTACACTAAAATAACAGATGCCAACAAGTAGGTGACCAGCAGGTAAAAACCGGTCCTAGTGCTGTCTACAAACGCCAAAAGACTGTACAACGGATGGGGTAGGGTGGTTTGTTATCTGCGACGGCCTTGCGTCCAGTAACGTTTCAACCTTATTCCCTTCCGTCCTGGCTTTAATACTTAGAAATTCGGTAAGGACGCTTTTGAAAGGAAACGTTCCAAGCCTAAGTTTAGAGTAACTCCCCGCAACTGAGGAAAATGTGGAAAAAACCTCAGCCAGGGAGAAAGGTATTGTTACAGTGTCACTGTAGTAAACGCAGGAGCACAAATGAAGAACGTCATGAAATTACACAAACCAATGACTTGGGAGACAGGACTGCGGGTATAGCATTCATTTACTATTCATTTTCGACGACTGTCGCTATTCAGTTGTTTCTCGAGATGATGTAATTTCAAGGCCAGCATAAATGTTTTAAAACATTTGACTATCGCATCTCCTGTATACTGTTTGTGCCTACAACGAAATCTATAACGAAACCATTTCTGCAAACGTTTATCTCGATTAACCTAAAGTAGATAGAAAAATAAAACTTTTAATAATATTTTGCAGAAGGGATATAAAAATAAACCACAGTGGGAGATAAAGTCATGTGAATGTAACACATATTTTTTTTTTAATATTGTGTGAGCTCGTTACCTTGCCCGTGGTTTGCCTGTTTATACGAAATATTTGCGGTGGGTGCGGCAACCGTCGCCTAGTCCAAGCCCACTACATAGTCGGTATAGTTTAACTCTAGACTTATTGTTGTTGTTATTATTATTATTTGACCTTCACCCTCCCTCTCTCTTTTTCGCGGCCTTCCAAGCGTGAAATCTCCATATCAAACTATTCAGTCCACTACATCTTATACCTTAGCTAAGAGGTAGAAAACGTAAACATGAAAGCAGAGCCTTATATAGTCTGGCTTTGAACGAACCCCTGACCTCCTAAAGCTGCAGTTTGGAGCAGACGTCGGTTAAGTGATGGCTCAAAGGGGAATTGGTGTACGACCCTCTTCCATCTTGTGCGATATGAAAGCTAATAAGGGCGAGGTTTTGACACGTTGACTGATGCATTTCTTGTGTAGACTACGTCACTGTAATAACATCTTAATGTGCCAGCAACGGACCTATAAATCAAGCATCTCGTCAGCCAAAATAAATACACTCCATCCCGTCGCGAGATTTGCGAATGTCATCGGAAAACACTTGGCGTTACTGCGATTAATTGATCCCGTGACTGGTCTAGACACTTCTCGCCAATGACAAAATTGCCCAATGTTGCCAACTCTCAAGCACAATTTTTCGCTAGGTCGTAATTGAAAACACTCTAAAAGCTTCGCTACAAAATGTGTCTTCGTATTCAATATTTACTCAAAAACAAATACTAAATCACTACAAGATTATAATACACGCAAAGTGAAATGTTATGTGCAGGATGCGGAAAACCACGTACGCAAAATTCGAGGATGAAAAGTATATTCAAAATAAGGTATCTTTAGATTAGAGCTTGGGATCGCAAAAGCTTAGCTGTTACAGTGAAATTTGATGAACGAAAGCACGCTGTTTACAGTCACTGACATCACTGAAAGTTTTATCATCATTATAAGCTTGTTTCAACTGTTTTACAATAACTTACACAGAAAACATTGCCCGAGGTGGATTGGGCGCAGTGGCCCAGTAGCATGGCCTCGCGTTCGTCTGACTTTTTTCCTCCAGGATATCATTAAGGAAGCAGTTCACGATACGCCAGTTGAAAACGAACACACATTAATAGAACACATAATGGCTGCAGCAGTAATCAATCGAACTAATACTGGAATTTTCCAAAGAACGCGCCAATCTTTGCATCGCTTTGTTACTTGCTAAATTGTAAACGTGCTGCAACACCCAGTTCCTATCCTTAAATACTTCATTTTAACATTCTTTTCATCCTGAAAAGTTGTGTACGTATTTTCCCGTAACTGCTAGCGCTTCAAGCACTTCTTATTTCCAGAATCCCTTGTTCAAGGGCAATTTGTAGTTTATGAAAACTCCCATTAAGGAGAGTAACCGAAGAAGGGAACATGGGTCATGCTACTAGTCGGCACTAGGAATAATTATTGTAACTGTCACTTTAACAACGCGATGTGAAATGTCAACTACAACTTAACAAATCTTTATGTGCAAGAATCCCCAAAGAAAAAAACCTCCCGTACATTTACCTCTCCCTCTAAATCCCCCTAGAGCAGTTATTCCCCTAGATTTAGAGGAAAACCCCTAGGTTGACAACACCACGTTAGTCTTTGGGCTATTACAGCAACACACTACGCCTATGGGGTTAATCTTACCGAGTAGTAGTGTCTGTGGCTCGCACGCGGTAGCTCCGGGGCTCGATCCCCGGAGGCGGCCCACTCTGACCCATTGGATTTTTTCGATGATTTTCCGGGGCAACAGACGAATGCTGGAGTGGTTTCTCTTAGCCCCAAATCTCCTGTCCCTCCATTTCGTTCCATTCATCCTTCACCCCGTTAGGCCTCTTTCAGGGTTGGAAATGTCGGCGATGGTGTTCCGGTGCGGCGTGGCAGAGGAAAAGGATGTTTTCTCGCTCCCTCGGCCTCTGGGGTATCCGAACCCCCTTGGGGGACGTAGGACCTTGTCTGTGTGGGACGAGGAACTCGTCTACCTATCAGACTGTCGGGGTGTCTTGGTTTGGAAACTCCAGGAAGCGTCGGTCCTGGTTCCGTGTCTCCTCTCACCTCCCTTCTACCTCTCGTGGGGCGTAGGTGCAATACCGTCTCTGGATCGGTGCCGAGTCCCCACCGTTACGGAAGATAAGATAAGGGGTTAATCTTTGACCTCAGTTTTCCTCCAAACATTACTGAGCCTTGTAATATCTGAATGTACATAATTCATCACTTCCTGTGTACTGACAGTAATAACTAATGCTAGTTGTGTTCTGAATAGCCCATCTTAAGACAGAAAACACGATTACGATTACGACGGTTTCAATGATGAATGGATTTTTTGTCCACAAGTTTTCTAGTGAATGCGATGCACAACACAGCTGTACACAAAGACGATATCCAGCAAAGCTTATTTTGTTACAACGCATTGGTCAAGCAGTAAAAACTTAAATATCGCATGTCAGTAAATAACTCAATACCAACAAAATTGTGCGTGTACCACATCGGTATTACATCATCGCTTATCTCTGTTACAGTTTTATAATAGAGAGAGCGAGGAATGAAAACCGAAAACATTAGTTTTATCTTCTTCCTCTACGATTATCTCAACTCTATATAACACGTAGGCGAAAAAAAAAGTTACTTTCACATGACTTCCTCTAGACACTGTCGTTTATTTTTATAAAGCTTCTGCAATTTATTTTTACGGAAGCTTATTTTTCTATCTACTTCACGTTAATCGAGATAAATCTTTGAAATAGTTTAATCACACATTTCGTTCTAGGTGTAAGAGGGGCAGAGAATCGATAGTGAGATGTTTAAACACCGAGTCGCCGTATACTGGCCTTAAAATGCCATCATACTCTATACATGACTTCGCGAGAAACAACTGAATAGCGACAGCACTTCAAAAATAGCAAAGGTATCGAAAAATTCAAATCAAGAATAACGGATATCTCGGAAATGGCTGATGCCACAAAAAAGTCATTTGAAATAAATTGCGTGTTTCAACATACCTACATTTTTTGTGCAGTAAGTTTTTGTTTGTGTTTACCTGTTACACAAAAATATAGAATATTCCTTCTGAATGAGAAAATTCAAGTTATACATTTTATTTGCCATGTAAATATCTTAAATTTACGTATTTTAATTAAACTCGATAGCGCCTTTTGTTGGAAAATAAAAAAAAATATCCATTTTTTTTCAAGTAAAGGGTAGTTTGTGTAGGGTGTGTTCTTGAAAGCCTTGGTGTCGCATCTTTGGAAGACACTGAACATAAATACCAGGTTTGGTATTTATCGAACATTACGTGTTAGGGTCATGTTGTTGACATACAGACACTGGAACCTTTTTTCTAAAAGATCTTTTTGTTTTTATTCAGGGGGCCTCAAAACAAATTTCCGGTGAAACCTCGACATGGAATCTTTGGATGGAGTACAGTAATTTTTTACCTACTATAGTTAGGTGGCAGAGAAAGTAAACATTCTGCAAAACTACAATTTGAATTAAAATGACATCATGGAGGAAATTCACGTATTCGAAAACAGGGGAGAGGATAAATGCAGATCGAACCAAGGAACTCCGGAGCAGTCAGCTTGTATGACTGAAAATTCGACGATAGCGTGGTGTAATCACATCCGGTTTATTGCTAGATAAGGCTTTTGTAACTCGGAGCTTGCACTCGACCACACATCAAACTGGGTTCATCTGCTTATTCATTTCCCGGTGGATTAAGCAGCTCCAAAAGTGCCTTGCTGTTATTGTTTGAAACAGATTCACTTACCAAAAATGTGCACCATTTTTTTCTGCAATCCCCCTCCCCCAAATGTGCCATTCTTTGACGACCGCATCAGCCAAACAAGGTGTTTGTCGACATTAGCTGCCTTTCCAAAAAGGTTAGTTTGTCTAGCAATACGGCACAAAGCCCTCAAACACGTCGTGTGTGTAGGTTGATGTAGGCACTCTGTGCTCCTGATCTCGTTACAGCTGACGATGAATATACCCACTTCTCTTGCAGAAGCATCTGGAAGTGGAATTCGTTGCTCCTGATGACACGGCGAGAACGACGATGGAATGAGAGGTGGGGGCCACAGCTCAACAGGGGCTCCATGCACTTCAAAGACTCTGGATGGAATAGAATGCCACACTACAGCCGGTGTTGAACCAAGAACACTTGGATCCAGAGGAGAGAGCTTTACTGCAACAGTACCGGGTGATTTGTCTCATTTTCTGCCCTTCCATTTTGGAGGGATAAAGCGCTAACGCATGTAATTTTGTATAATGTCTAGTTTTTATTTCCTATTCTTGAGATCCCTACAGTCCAAAGAGACTAAATGCTGAAGTTGCCAACAAGTAACATTTTAAACTTTTTATGCAGTCATATAAATTGTAATTTGCTCTTTAATTTGATATTCATTTTACCTTTGTAGGAACAATACTTATATTTTAAATATTTTTTACGAATAGTAGTGCATCTGGCATTCTGTACTCTGAATTCTGTCCCACTTCAAAGAAAAAATATCTTCTGATTCTTTGGAGTACAGAGGTAGATTTTAGCTCATCTTTTAGGAGAAGCTTTGCTCTACAAATTGGTCCAATTTCTAAATATTGCGGCTTCCGTATGCCCAAATAATGGTATTTTATCTTTGTAAATCTATGTGAGGGTTTTTGAACAGTGTTCTCTCTGAATGACATTTTACAATATGTGTGACCCGTTTTCTGCGGAATTATTGAAGATAGCTAAATGAAATTTTGAGACAAAAATAGCACTCAATTTTGCTTTTGATCTACTTTGATGTTAATGATTTGGTTGGTTACGTTTTAAAAATAAAGTACTGATAAGTTTTAATAAACATTTGCATACTCTTTAATGAACCACATTATTGTTTAAAAATATATCGCTGAACTCGGAAAGTATGCACCTACTTTCTATAAGCATTTTAATCTATCTTAAGTACTTTCTTACATAATCGATCATGGACAGTCGTCCTCCGTGGTGTAGTGGTTACCATGTTAGCCTCTAGTTCCCGAGGTCGCGGGCTCAAACCCGGCGGAGGGCGATGGATATTTTCGGGCGTAAAAATATTTAGCATGGCTGGAAGGGAAGTAAGGCCGGTGGTCCCGTGTCGTAGATTTACGGCACGTAAAAGAACCTAGCCAGATAGAGAGGCCTCTGAGCAAGATTACCGGTCTTTCACGTCCAATATAGAATGGGAAGCTAAGGACCATAGCAGTTAAAGAGCGTCCATAAATAAAACTTATATTTAAATAATTTTTAATCTTCCTTTAAGCACAAATTGTTGACAGATCTGTTGACCAGACCGTATGTAACCCGTGTATTTTATGCTAAGGCGAGTGCCACTAGACTATTGGGTAAATCTGTCCCATACACAGCCATACATACATACATACATACATACATACATACATACATACATACATACATACATACATACATACATACAAGATGGACCATTTAAGTTGGGACTGTACAATATCTCCAAAAGTAAGCGTTGTAGACAGAAATGTCTTGAATAAGTTGCTTAATATTATGGGGAAAAGTAAATGCCATTAGTCGTGTTTTGTTTGGAGGACGTTGTGATGGCCATTTTACCGCCAATTTAATTTGACCCTAATTGTAAGTCCCCATTTAAAAAAAGAAAGAAACAAATTGACCCTAAAATGACTATCATAACGTCCTCGAAACAAAACACGATTAATAGCATTTACTTTCCCCCATAATATCAAACAACTTTTATTCAAGACATTTCTGTCTACAACGCCTAGTTTTGGAGATATTGTACAGTCTCAATTTAAATTGTCCACTCTATATACTTTATGCAGAAGGAGGCAAAAAAACTAAGAAGCGCTACATTCACACAACATTCTTTACTCGCTCTTCTACAAACTGTTGCTACGATAGTCTACTTCTCATTACACACTCACAAGAAGAATACAGTAAGTTAAAGCGATAGATTCTTCAAACGAGTTTCGCTTTCAAACTTCAAGCTCCTTGCACTACCACGAGAAAAAATGAAGAGGGACTTAGCACTTGAAAAAACTATAAACATTTGAAAATTCAAGCAAATAACTCGAAAATGGTTAATACTACAAACAATTTTGACGTAATTGTGTTTTAACGCGGCTTATCAATTATACAAAGACCATTCGCTAAAAATCAAACATATGGTATTTTAATCAAAATCGTTAGAGCCAATGTTTGAAAAATAAAATGTTTGTGTCACATCCTTGGAAGACGGATGTGGTATTCAACTAACGTTTCGTTTTTAGTTATGCTTTTCACACGCGGGTAGTTTTATAAAAATGAATTTAGGAGTCCTCAAAACACACATCTCCAGTGAAATCTCGATATCGAGTTCTCGGGTGGAATGCAATCAGAAAGTAAAAATGCCCTCAGGTTCTCCACGGGGTTTAGATCCGGAGGATTTGCTGGGCGCCCATTTACATGCACACAAACCTTGCAACACGAATGCTGGTAACGTCTGCCGTGCTTCTCCCTAAAGGCCGAAACAGGAACATCAAGCAGATTTTCGTAATCATTTTATCTAACTTGGCCCTTAGAGAAAGCAAACTTTATGGCCCTGAAAGTTAAACCCAGGCCAGACCAACCGAGATGGCTCCGCGGTAACCAGCGAGTCTCGCATTTGGAAGGTCCTAAGTTTTGATCCCTGAGGCGGCCACGCTGACCATGGGCTTTCGTGGTTTTCCCTGCTTGGCAACGCGAATGCTGGGATGCTATCTCTTCTTCCACGAATTTCCTTTCCCTCATTTCGCTTCCCCTTTCACGTTTCAGGTGGGTTTATGGGCTAAGCAGTGTCGGACGGTATCGGGCACATGGCGCTCGCTGGAGAGTAGGTACTTCTCGGTCCTGCCAGATGGCAGCCTTCTCTGAGCCGCCTCAACTAGACCGAGTTCTCCCCGATTCCGTCTGAGGGAAGCCTTCTCTGAACAGCCCGCTGGTATGACCGTTAGGGATGTGTGCCCGTCTCTGACTGACAGCGCCAGATTTCCTCTCATTTTCTCCCACAGCGAAGAGAACTCGTGTATTTATGTTCTGTTACGTATCGCTGTATCGTTATACAACAGACGGTGTGACTGTTTTCACAAATCTCTTCTGTACAACTCCAGCATCAAACAGGCATAGGAAAAGTTGCTACAATATTACTCTGCGAAAAAGATGGCGACCATATCATTTTACAACACAGCTTGTGTTAGGAAAAGCAAGGAGAGATGCTGTAAAAAATGAAGACAAATAAGCCTAAGAATGTCTGATAGTGAAATATCAAATTAAGAATTAACTAAAAGTCGTATCGGAAATCAAAATATCTGCACATACAGCATGTTATCATAATTAATAGCGCTAACTGAAACGGCTGAAAGTATACGACAGTAGAAGCAAAAACGTTCCAGGAAACATGGGTCCGCAAACCAGCCATATGTGATTACAAACCGTCACCGACTTCATTAAGCAACATCGTCCTAATTAGTACAAATGAATTGGAAAAGTAGATTTTTCGTTTAATTGCCATTCTAAGTTGCCTCAAAATTCACTCATTGCTTAACTTAACAAGGAATACAATTCTACTTAAGTATGTTACATGTTATTAATACTGTACTCTCTTCACTGTTAAATCATGTGTTCAAAGTGTCGTCCTTGCATCTGGACACAATACTGCACTCGTCTCTGCAGCGAGTTTTGAATTCCCTCCAAAAAATCCCGGATCATCTCGGATTTCTTGACGAGCACGTAAAATTCTCTGCTCCGGTATTTCAACGGTATCAACGGGAGTGTTGTACACCACACTTTTGAGGTGACCCCATACAGAAAAATCCAAAGGATTGTGATCAGGTGATCATAGAGGCCAAGGTACACGCCCTCCTCGACCTATCCATCTTGGACCATACCTCCACGTTAGATGTATTCTTATAGTAGCAGCAAAATGTGCTGGTGCTCCATCATGCATGTACCACATACTCCGATGTTGCTCAAGGGGAACACCCTCAAGTAATTCACGTCAGTGGCGGCTCATAACCGAACATTCGCAATAATAAATCTCGCAAACGGCTTGTTTGCGGACCTATGTTTACTGGAGATTTTTTACTTCTATTATCGTATACTTTCAACATTTTCAGTTTGCGCTAGTAATTATGATATATCCTGTATATTAAAACAAATTCGAATTTTTCTGACTATTTTTCGATTTCTAATAAGTAACTGATACTAACGTGTCTAACTTGAGCCCAAAAATAGTATTTTTAATTCTTTTGGATGTGTACTTATTACAAAACGTTATCTCAGATAATTGCCTTTGGCATGTGCATCACAAGAGTTCCATAATATGATTAAATCTGTCTTGCCGAAAAATTTCTAGCGAATGTTGCCTTCTATGGAACTTGGAAGCGGGGACGGTTCCAAGGGCTGTTATCATACACATACTTGTAATACAACGTACTCTATCCGATCAAAGTATTATCTTTGGAAATGGTTATAGTAAAAATACTCAAACAATGCTTTATTGCAAAATTGGAGGACTGTTGTTTTTGGAACTACATAATTGGACTCGTAGCCGTTTCGAATTAAAGGTTATTTAGTTTTGTTGTGTGGGTATTTTATTTTCCTGTCTCCAAAACGGAAGGGACACGAGTTACTGAATTATTAAACCGTTTACCTCAGTAATATCTTGCAGTTTTTATCCACAAAGCACAGAAGGTACTTTTACTACTGGGTTTCAAAGCAGCGCACTATGTTTAAGCTACACAGAGAAGTGAGAGAGGGTGAGAAAAGAGGGCTAGAAAGGGAGAGGGAGAAACATGAGAAGAATTTCCGCATTTAGCACAATAACGCGAGCCGAACTGAAGGTTCTGTTAGTATTCCCAATCTATTTACCCACTTTTTATTCAAATTCCAGTGTGAATACTTTTAAACTGGAATTGTTAAGTTGAGAGAGACGCAAGTATTTATTTACCTTGTGTAAGGGAAATGTCACAGCTCCCCCTATGACCCCCGCAGAGAACACCAGACAGGAAGCTGTTCTATTTTTACCAGGCGGCCTCTTCCTCGAAACCTGCCACTATACGTAACATTTGTCTCCTTGAACGTGGCTCTACGGATTATCGTATTTTGACGGACCATGTGATGTAACCCAGCATTCTGGATGCTAATGCATTCAGATACAGTCAAAGGGAAATTCCAGCACAAACGTGGGATAAATCCTCAATATATACGCTGAAAATTGTAGAAACATCTATGTTTCACAAAATTATGGATAATATTTTCAAAACTAGTTTATGTAATTTCATACGAAATTTTGTTTGTAATTCAAATGTTGACCGAGTTTCATGTTTCAAATGCTTCATCCCTTTCTCCTGGGGACGCTATCCGCAATAGACCCAATAATAGATCGCAGTGTGCAAGGTATCCCCCGCCCCTATAATTCAAAAGTTGAGTCTACATTATGCACGTCTTATGGGAATAGTGCAATAAAAAATTGAAGACGATTCACAATTCTTGTAATTTAATAAGTATGCCTTGTAGTTTCACCCGAGGGATATTTAACATTTTAAGCAGCACGTCATATTAACGGAAGTGAGGCTGAATTATTAATATTATAGTGTGGTTAAACTTTTTCAAGTAGGAAACTATTTAGCTTTAGTTAGTCATGCTAAAGGAAGTTCGAAAAGCAAACACACCAGCTCCCTGTGTGTACACCACGCACCAGCGAAGACTTAAGACATCTAAGTTCTATTTTCCAATGAGCGTTTGCATCTGAATTAAGAATTGCACAATAGGCATCGTACTATTAGTGTTATTGATGTCAATGTGATTATAATCCTAAACTTCACTTAACTGTTGGATCTTTAAAAAAAGAGGACACCTTAGAGACGATAGTTGTGTTATTGGTCATTATTTTTATTACTATTGGTTAGTTTGATATAAAAATACTTTTGTGCAAGGCTTCAACCTTTGTTATATATATAATTTGACACTAACAAAGCAAAAGCACATAAACCTTACAGACATTGCTCATAAAAAATGTTTTGCAGGTATTAAGGAAGATTCTACTAACAGATAACGGTAACAATAGTCACTGTTTGTGCCGTCCCGATTTGCCAGTGCATATTTCACTGTAGATCGCATTTTCTTCAGCAAGTGTTGACTCGGCTAAGAATGAAAATGTTTGCAGGAAATGTGTCTGGACAAGAGGTATGCTTCAGTTAGACTCCACAGGCAAACAGTTTCTTTCCTTGAACCACAGACTTTGCATTAAAGAAAAGACTCCTTCCGCACTTGCTTTGTGGGAGAGTACTGCAAAGAAATATTGCACCATATTCAAAGTTCAGAACTTCAATACTTTTTGATTTTTCAAAATATTTTATTCACTTCTGGTGCGGTTGTAAATTTTTGAAGTCGCAATTTTCTTGCACCAGCTGCATGAATTTCCTCAGACTGCAGACCTCGTCAAAGCATTTTGACGTTACCTACGGACACATCTTTTTCAGTAGACAGTTCGTTCAATGTTGGTCCAAGTTGACAGTTGACCCAATGTCATTCCATTTAGATATTTCGCTCAAACAGATCCACAAGGAAGAGAAACTTCTTCCAAGGTGTGCATCCACTTGCCCTGGTAGTCTACACAATCCTTCGAATCGACACATCCATCTACCGGAATTTTGTCATAACTAAAATTTGCGGAGAACATTAAATGTATTTATAAAGGTGAAGAAAAAACAAACCAAAATACCGGACTTTCTTAAAAGCTTTAAAAATCCGCCTGGACATAACATCAGACCGGACATGTGGTAAACGCTGTATCTCGTTTCGGAGATTTCAACAACATTCAGCTTCTTGCACCGACGTATTGTTAAGACATGTCGTTATGTTTCGCCTTCGGCTGCTTTTAGACAAACATTGGATAAACACCAAACTTGTAATTTAAGTTCAGTATCTTCCCAGGATGCGACGCGGAGGTTTTCAAGAAAATCCCTCACTCCAACAACCCTTTTACAGGGAAGATGTAATTATTATTTATTTTCTCAAAAATAGCTGTAACGATTTTGATTAAAATACCACAAGTATGATAAATAAAATAAAATGTACATCTTCAATTTTATACGTATGGCTCTGAAGTCCTCTTCAAATGGACTGCATTTTGTATAGCTGAGAAATCGTAAGAGAGATGCCAAAGCTGAACTACAGAAAACATGTAGAGCTCATTAAAATACTTTGGGGAAGCGTTAGACAATTTCTAAATACCTATTCCACGTTGCAAGTTTACCCGACAGATAAGTTTGCCCTTACTTTTTGCTGTAGTTTGCAAGAGCGGGTCCCATTAACGAGGCAACTTATTACTTCATTTTAAATCATTCCTAGGCAAAACGTATCGTGAAAAACGTAACATGGAGAAAAGAATCGCCTTGTATTGCATACCATAACACATAATCCATAATCTTTCGTGCGAGTGTTCCCATCAAATATTCATATTTCCATCCGAATCACTGATCTGACTTTACAGTCGGCGGGTCGTTCGATTGTTTTAACATTTCAAAACGCTCTAACAACGGGAAAACACGAAGGTCGATCGCTCACAGCTGCGTCTGGCTTCCTGATCGCGCATACAGCGACAAAATATTAAAACGGTACTCTCTTTAAAAACACGCCTTGTAACTTCAGTTCTTCCAAAGATGCGACAGAAATATTTTCCAAAAAAAATCCCCAACGCCAAACTAACCTTTACATGGAACATTTTTCGAGATGCTTTTTTCTTAAAAACGACTCAAACGATTTTGACTAAAATACCACATATTTAAGAAACTTACATAACAAATAACATGTATATCTTGAATTTTTTGGGGATAGCCTATCAAGTCCATTTTATTAGGAAGGAATTTTGTGTAATCTTGTACAGAGTGATCCAAAAGACTCCGAACCGGCTGCATGGTGTTTTTCCTGTCCGCGTCCTCGGCGCTCGTTGCCGTCTGCCGCTATCATAGAAAGGCGCGGATGAAACCATTCAACATTTATAAAACTACTTTTAAAGGCTTTACCTACCAACTTTATAAAAGGAGATGCTGAAACTGGCCACCGTCGTTGTCCATACGTTTTTGACACCTCTTTAGGAAACTATCCATCACTCGCCGTAGTTCACGTTGAAAATCTTCCTGGTGGATATTTTGTTTTAATTCTTCCAGGGTGTGTGAGTTTGTCTTGTACCTTTATGTTTTAAGTTACCCCGGAGGGGTATTTTATGAACAATATTACCGGCAGCGCGGTGTTTTTCCACTGGGCGTGTGGAAATATGATAAAAACATGATAACGCACTGCTGCTATAAACAAAGCCACTCTGTTGTGGTTTTGCTCTGCAGAGTGAAGTGCACTTTGAGTTCACGGTGATGTGATGTGGTTCAGTTATTACGAGTTGTTTATTACTTTGCCCTGTACTTAGTCACAAATTATATTATGGTTCAGTATACGTTTTCTACTGCACAGCATGTATTTATTTATGATTCGTATGTGTTAACTCGGTCAGCTTGCCAAGTGAAAGTACGATTTGCAGAAAGATTTCCAGGTGTAAACGTTCCAGGCCTTACAACAGTCCATGAACTTTACAGTATATTTCAGGCCACAGGAAGTGTTCAGGCTAAGAAATCTAAAAGACGGCGTTCGGTTCTTACCGAAGAAACATTAGACAACATCGGTCATCGTTTGGAAAATTACCCCCAAAAATTACATGAGAATAGTTTCCTAAAGAGGTGCCAAAATGTATGGACAAGGACAGTGGCAGTTTCAGCATCTCCTTTCATAAAGTTGGTAAGTAAAGCCTTCAAAAGTAGTTTTAAAAATGTTGTATGGTTTCATCTGCGCCTATCTATGATAGACGGCAACATGCGCCAAGGACGCGGACAGGAAAAACACGTCGCAGGCGGTTCGGAGTCTTTTGGCTCACCCTGTATAACTGGTAAGGATAGACGAAAGCATGATACACAAAAAATGTAGTTGTTTTTAAAAACACACAATTTATTTAAAATTACTTTTTTGTGGCATAAGCCATTTCCGAGATATCCATCATTAATGGTTGGAATGTTCGATACTTCGTCATTCTTTTAAAGTCCCTTCAACATTCATTCAGTTGTTTCTCGTGACTGCATGAAAGAGTTTGGAATTTTAAGGCAGCATATAGCCTACAGTTATATATTTGAAAGCCGCTATTTCCTTTTATCTACTGTAGCTATTTCTGCATTAAAATGAAGTAGATAGAAAAATAAACTTTCGTAAGAATAGTAGGACAGAGGGTGGAGAAAGTCATGTGAATGCAAGACATGAGAGAGGAGAATTTGCTTGTTTACTGTGGTCACATTGTTTTGCTGAAGGAGATGCCGTGACCTGATGAATGGCAGAGACGCAGGCAAGTGCGTCCACATCGATCTGAGGCCAGAGCGACGCCACATAATGCACCGTGGCTGCTTGCTATCTACTGCAATCGTAAACCAGCAGCCCTCTCTCTATAAATTATACACGCGGTCGTCTACCTGTGTGGCCATCTTTCCTACATTTCATTCCCAGCCATTAACGCACCTTTCTAGAACTGCGTGACTCTTGCAATATGTTATCAAACACGTCTTTTTTCCAAATAAACTTCTTAATCCTCCTTTCCCTGTTCTGCCATACCAACAGCAATAAGTTCCGTTTCATTCTTATCATCATGGCGCCGCATTTGGGAGATCCTGGGGCCAGCCTCTCTGACCATGGGTTTTTCATGGTTTTCCCTGGTTGGCAAGGCGAATGCACGATTGGTTTCTCTTCTACAACGAATTCCCTTGTCCTTATTTCTTATCATTTCGCTTCCCGTTTCAAGTAGGCTTAGGGGCCGTGCAGTTTCGGTCGGCGTCGGGAAAATGGTGCGGATGCTTGCTCGTTGGAAAGTCCTCCAGATGGCAGCCTTCTCTAAGCCGCCTCAGGTGGGTCGAGTTCTCCACGGTTCCGCCAGAGGGAAGCCTTCTTTGAGCACCCGCCAGTGCGACCGCGTCATGAAGCATGGGATTACTAGGGACCTCTCGTGTCTCTGTCGGCCATCCGGTTAAAGAGCGTTCATAAATAAATTTAATTTTTTTAGAGATTCTGTTTGCTTTCACTGAAGAAGGAAAAACATACGACTTAGCTTATGAAACCATTCATGTAGTATATCAGTATGGTGGCTATTAGAACTTCAACTGCGTGAAAGTCTCATTAAAAGTAATATTTCACTATACAGAGTGCAAAAGAATTCACGCACAAATAGGGTAGAATTCTAAGAACAAGTTCGAGACCAAAATTTCGAAGAGGTTCTCATTTTAGATATGCCTGTGAAACGTCACCAATGAAATTCAACCAATTTCATTGCACACTCGCGTGAGGCACATCCCAGACTGCTAGTGATGTTTACACGCAGGCCTAAGAAAATGGTTGAAGGCCCACTTGAAGTTCTTCAGATATCCCTCAACCTGCTATAGAAGTGCTTCACGCAAGCGTACGGTGGGATTCGCACCTTCCGATTGACTAACAATTAGGTTATAGCACGAGAGCTATTACAATTAGAAGACAATACTTTAACTTCCGATCTGTGGGCAGATAAGACCTTGGAGAACTAATGCCAGAATTTGTAATGATAATTGCTCTTTCACACAAGCCGTGTGTAGGACAAGTTTGGAAAGGTAGAATCAGAAGACTGAAAATTTCGATGCCATAGCAGGGATTTGAATTTTTCAGTCGTCTGATTCTACCGTTCCAACATTTGTAGTTTAAGATCACATCATAAACGAACGCTTGTGCGAAACTTCAAAATGCCATGCTACAGCTTTTGTAATATTAAAGTACGAGTTTTAAGTTTTACCTTAAATGCAGGTCCACTCCTTTTGAGGTAATATTTCACAACTTACCTGCAACAAAAGAGAAAATGCATAAGACAAGATATTTAATTGTGTACAATATTATAAAAGACAGCTAACACATCCCTGAAAAGAAAGTGTTACTACACCATTTCATTCATTCCGCAAAGAGTCGCTTTTAAACGTTCCGTTTCATATTATATACAACCAATCTAACTACATCGAAAGGAGTTTAGGGTTCTGTTATGTTTGTTAAGTATTTTTACTTGTTTAAATCAGGGAATATTTCCTTTGACCTATGCCTTGACGAGGTACAAAGACCTATTTCAAAACGGTGTTAATTTTAAGGGCTAAAATTGGCTTAGTACTCAAACTGAGACAGTAATTTCACGTGAAAATACCAGTAGGTCACCCGAAGTTCAATTTCATCCAATCCATCACCCAGCGAGCTCAAATTAAAAAAGAGGAAGGCAATTCTTCGTTACAATCGGCGACGAAAAGGAAAATGTTCACCGTATCTCCAAAAAGGCCCTCATCGTGTTGATGGCGCTGTACCACTACATTACGAACAGTTGCCTCGCTGGTAATAGTCATGTCTGGAAACTTAGCATGGAATTTTGTCCGATTTTCTTGCAGAAGGTTATACGAGATAGGCACTTGCAATTCAGGAAAACACACAACTCACGAGCCGTTTGACGCGAGATTACGAATGAACCTAGCGCTAGTTGCTGCAAATGTCCCATAGTCGGTCTAATCTGACTGCAGATTCAAGCTATTTTGAGGTCTGGCACCTTGAGCCGCAATAGAAATGCTTAACTAATCGCATTCTAGCTTCAACCCTTTCCAACCATTTCACTTCCATCTCTGGCGTTTTGTATAAACATCCTCTCACTGGCATCATTGCTGTTTTTCCTTTTGTTAATTCTCATCTCTTTTGTTTCTCCCATTAGCCTCCTGCATCCATTTTTATACCTACGTAAGTGTAATCACGCACCACTTTGTATTCTTTATTCCTTTCTTCCATTTCTAATGTTTGCCGAGTTTAGAACATTTCTTAAATACTATAATTTGGGTTTTTTCTGTGCTTACATTTAGCCCCCATTCTAAGCAATATTTATCTATTTATTGTAAAGACAGTTTTAAACCATTTACAGTAAAGGAACCTACAAACAAATCATCTGCAAGAGCGGATAAGGAATTTGCACACCATTTATTACCGCAAAAAGATTATTACTATTACTTTTGTTGTGTAGTATGTCAATAAACACTGAATACAATTGGGCTTAACTTATAGCCTTGGCGTAGCCCCTTTTTCTTGGGTTCATTTCTCTAATTCTAGTTATTGCCCCATCATATTTTATGCAGAAAGTGTTGTTTTAAAATAGTCACCATTTGATTACTGACCCCTTTATTTAATAGTTTGTACCATGATAATTTAGCTCTATCAACAGTTCGCCTCCCTTTCCCAAAGTCCATTTGAAATTCTGAGAGTGTGTTATGCTCCTCTACCCATCCTTGCAGTCTGTCTGCCAAAATTCCTGTATAAATTTCCCACACATTTGGTAGAAGAGCTATGCCCCGATAATTATTCACTTTGTCCATATCCCCTTTATCTTTATATATGGGCTGTATTATAGCTTTTCTCCAACCTTTTGGTGTGTATCCTGTTAGTTCTCATTATATTTAACAAATATATGCGTTAATTCGGCTCACATTTTTACCCTTCCTTTATAAATTCCCCTGGTATACCATCTATCCTTGGTGCTTTGTTTCTTTTAATTTTTTATATGATTCATTACTTCATCAGTTATAGCGTTATCCAAAATTTGAATGTAGGTAATTGTTTTCTATTTCTGAAATTACCTTTGCATCCTTAAAGCTTTCATATGCATACAGAGTTGAAAATAACCTGTTTTTTCTTGATTTATGTCAGGTTTAACTACATCTATTGTCATATGTTGTTTATAACTCAGATTGGACTGTCTGAGCCAAACTCTAATGGTCAGTACAATACATGTATTTCTTAGTGCTTCAATAAACTTCAAAGTAATCGCAGCGTGCCCTTCTTTACGGAATTTGACATTCTTTTCCTTAAAGGTTGAGTTACAGTTGAGAAACTTCACTTGAGGCTTGCATTATCTCCAAAAGAAAGGACCAGAGACGCTCCAATTCCCTTCCAACTATGGAATTTTGACCAATGACTGTGGTAGGAGGCAAAATAATTAAGAGGATAATAAGAGCAATTTAAGCTCACAGAAGCAGATGTTATATAAAACAAACTAGACTTTCTTAACATAAGAGTGAAAGACCACCTTACCAAGGCGCTCATAGAAACTAACTTTGGTCGACCGCTTTTCCAACACACAATGAGCACAACTTAAGATCCTTTGAGCTTATGCAGAACGGTCATAATTCATTCTTCATAACCACCAATTTCAATGGCTTACACCCAACTAGGGAAGTTCGGAAATTGCAGTTCTAGGCAAGATAGAAACTAGAGCTGATAATATAGCGAAAATTGATGTGAAATAAATTGTGATATATATTTTCAGATATAGCAACGATGTATGTTATGGATGAACTGAGGATACAGACATGGCATGGTATTCTAAGCTCCGTAGCAAAATCTAATGCACATTTAGCTTTACACATCAACTGGACAGATGCCGAAAACATGATGCAGAGGATGGGTTTCCATATTTTAAAAGATGTTCAGTTTTAGTTTACAATATGGATATGGCGCTAGATATTTTCTTTAATCAAACAGAGGTTTATAAACAATTGTTGTTTTACTATATTGCCAGCAATATACATTTTTTTTCAATAAAAGATACGTAACACATTACTGATGGCTTCTTTTTCTCGCTCAGGAATTTAGACTCGAGAACTATTTCGCTTTTTGGTAGTGGCTAAATTTGAGTCGAGATTCTGTTATGGTATGAAGTAGACTTCTGAAAACTAGTAGACTTCTAACTTGAAGTACAGCACGGTACCCCTGCACGTTATGCCACCATTTACGCTTGGTTACGTTCACAAGTCAATAGACATGATCTTCCAACTGATTCTCATCGATTTGTCAGTCGCGTTGCTATTTTCGAGGCTTCGGATAGCTGGACGGTAAAATTATGCTATGCTAATAAGAGAGAAACTCCTTGGACGATAGGCAAATCGAAGACCAGAACCTGAAATACGCATGATGGCATGAATGAGCAGAGAGATAAGTCCGTAAGCATTCCCATAATTGCACGGGTGACCTCCCTCACGTGTGTGAGTTTCAGGTCGTATATCATTCCATTCTCTGTACGGACTGCCACACTTACAAACGAGAAATGATACATAAACTTATGCAAAATGGAACTCCAGTAATCCTACTAATTGACTCATAAATGTTTTGTTCCATATGACGAAAGAACCAATACTTCAAAGCTTTACTATCCTGTGTCGCTGCAGTAAACCCATCCAGAACTAAATCCACTAACAAAGATTCTTTTCCTTTGTCTTTCCTCCAGTGAAAGCTCAGATTACCTTACAGATTACCCTGATTACATCGAATTTTTCAAGACGCGAAACACGAAAAGCAATGCAGTGGTGCACAAAAATAGAGGTGCGAAACTTTGGTGGGAGGTGAATTTATTACGGAGCCGCCATTTCAAATTTAAAACACAGAGATTCATTTCCATTATTAAAGCTAAAAGTTCACATTAGAGCTTTCGAAAGAGGCTGTGCGTAGAAAAATTAAATTGAGTTTTATTTATGGACGCCCTTTAACTGGTGTGGTCCTGAACGTCCCATTCTATATTGGGCGTGAAAGACCGGCAATTTTGCTCAGAGGCCTCTTTATCTAGCTTGAGGTTCTTTTACGTGCAGTAAATCTACGACACGGGACCACCGGCTTTACTTCCCTTCCGAAGGAAGCCATGCTAAGGGTTTTTACGCTGTGCGTAGTATTTCTAATCGCCTATTATATTTAATTTTTCTTTCAGCATATTTTATATATTATTCCTACCTAGCTAATTCAGTTTAAAATTGTACGTTTACTTTATTCCTAAGAACAATAAATAATTTTGACGGTGTATATAGTAAACCACTTTATATGTTATAGAATTATATAATTTAGGTATATATAATTTAAGCTTTGTTTAAGTGCTGGGAATCCTAATGATAAAGTAGTTATTTGGTGGGGTCGCATATATAAAACATTGCGTACCACAGATATATTGCGGAGTTAAATGCCTCCATCGAAAGGAAACAGGGTTCGAATACTCTTTAAATAAAAATGAAAAAAAAATCGTTTTCCCTTGCTTCCAAGTCCAGCAATTAATGTATTTATAACCTGAGCAAAGCTAATGTTGGTGTAAATTTCTCTCTATCGACTACAGAAACTCGTGTACATTCAGTGAGGCAACTAATGACACTAGCATAATTCCGCTAACAGGAGAAATTAATTAGACTGAATATTACTGGGATATTATAACAACTATGACAATGGTGGGAAGTCTGACGACCGTGACTAGTAACATGCAAGACTAGTGTGATTTTACTGCAACACATCAGTGGAAAAATGACATATATCATAACTTTGTAACAATTTCCATACTCGTAAGGTTTTGCTAAATATATCTACAAGGGACTAAGAACATGGAGTTCTTTTGTAGGATCTCAGCAAATTCAACACCAGTTGGTCAGTATTACTTGAGGCTAAGAACGGAGGACAAATAGATGGCCCATGTGAACTCCGAGAGTACAGTCCAATGCTTTTATAGTGTTTTTCTTTATTTAATGGTATCACAATCCCATCAGCATCTGTTACACTAGCCCCGGGGGAGTCAACCGCTTATTGGTTTGAATTCAAATCCGACACACATGCATTAGCCTAGGTGAGCGGCGAAAGGGGAGGAAAGCGGAAACATTTCACCTGAGTGGCTGGAAGGCATGTTTCGCAACGACAGTCCGCAGATTCCTTGGATGAGTCCATCTCGTATTGGTTTGGTGTCAAAGTCTGGCACTCAAACTTTAACCTATGAACATAGGTTGGTTTCAGATTTAGGAGCGAGGGAGTAAGACAAACATTAAGTGGAGTGCTAGAACCAGGTAAGACGTAGGGACTGGGCGTGGCAGAGGCGGTTTAGTAAATATTGCCTTACCAACTTAAACCACCACTCGCTTGTGCAGAGGGCGGTCGGTAACGTTCCAAAACTCGCGGCTATGCTTACGTTATTCCGTTTTCTGTTGAGGCCTCTCTTTCTCTTTCTTTCTATCTTCCTCTCTTTTGCTAGATGTCTGTTAAAATCATGTTTCCAAAATTGGTAATACTGTTTCTTTTTCCGATATACTATCCCTATCAATCCGAAAAGTTTATGATCTTCTATTTTATTTACAGCTGTGCGTTTTTTTCGCTCACTCTCTTTCTCTCTCTCTCTCTCTCTCTTTCTGTTTAGTGTCCTTTAACCTGATGAATGAGAAATATGAAATCATTGTGCAAGTGGGCTGGAGGATGCAAAACACCGATACTGATATTTAGCCCATGAGTGGGGAAACACCACAAATAAGACAAAGAAAAGAACTGGTTGTGTACTCCAGTAATAACGAACGTCTTATTAAACTCCATAAATTATCATAAAATTCAAAATTTCGCAAGTAACAAACTTAGAAAAAAGTTATTAGCAACTTTTATTAAACAGCATTAACTACATAACTCATTGACAAGCGAAATACTTCGAATTGATTATTTCGCACCCCATTATAACACCGCCCCTACTACAGGAAATAATTAGCAAGCATTGTAATAATTATTCTGTAACTGGGACATAGTGTGTGTCATACCCCAGGTTTCTGCAGTTCTTCAGTGAAGAAGTAACGTACACACATAAAAACAAAAATAAAAATATGCAATCCTTAACTTCGTGGTTGGGCATTATCTAGTTAACATAAAATGCTTACAATTTTGTAAACATCGGACACAAAATCTTGAACAAGTAAGTGCAATTTAAAAAAAACACAACAAAAAACAAAAATGAAAAATCTGCGAAAATTCCGGAACACGTAAACTGTAAAATGACGTCTTTTTTCAGCATATTAGAGGCGATAACTTTCTCTCCGTTAATTTGCATGCTAGAGTTGTTTGAAGAGGAAAACTTCCTGGAGCCAATCTTCATAGTTTAGTTGATTTAATGAACTTAAGATATAAGAACTATGCACTTTGTTAATGGACAATTTACTGAATACCAATTTAAGATACACATTTTATACAAAAGACTGTAAGAAAAATATGACAATGCCAACTTTAAAGTGTATCAGTAACAAACTTTTAGATATAAATGGAACGTATGCAGTATAAACCAACAAAATTTGTCGCGTAGACCGTCTCTGTGATCTGGTGGTTAGCATGCTAGCCTCCAAAACCAAGGGTTCAGGGTTCGATTCCCGGCTGGAGGGTGGGCATTTGTCTGCAGCCTGGATAAAGACTTATCCTCCCTTGAGCCTGAATAGATGTACGAATTTAAAAACAGCCCAAAGAACCCAAAGATTAGCACAAACAGTAAACACCATTGCCGCCGATATGACCTTGGATGATAAAGGCGGCATATAAATGTAAAAAAAATCGCGAAAAATTAATTTAAATCAAATAAAATGATATCCTGAACGGAATGAAACTTTTAACTTGTTTAACCTATTCGTGATTTGAATACATAAGTTTTCAAGTACGCAGGTTAGCAAATAATCTTTAAAATTCAAATCTAGCAGATTTAGAATGTAAAATAATGATTGTCAACTTGGAGCACCCGGTATACGAGTTGCTCTGTGCATAACCGCACATACGTAACTAAATCTGCGGTATAAGATAAGTAAATGTTTGGACTGAGGCATGAACCAAGATAAATTATGACGCAAATGGAACTGTAGTTTAGTTTGCCTTTATTTCATCTGTGAAATGTAATCGTAATTAATCCTTGTCGAAGCCAAGTCCTCTTATTTGCTAAAGTAAAACGCTAGCGCCTGAGCTACGCTGAGTTGTATACGTAGAAAGAGCATACAAAATCAACATATTTGTTTTTCATTTGGATGCAGCAGGCGAAGGGTAGAGTTTTTGTTACCGGGACTGTACCGAAAGCAACGAGCTCAGCTATTTAGTTAACATAGTTTGTTTAGTTAGCTGCCTGTGCTCTAAACCCCCAACCCCCCTCAAAAAAACTCCTGTTCATCAACTAATTTCGGCTCCTGTTTCCCGAGTAACAGCAGCACGCTATTAGCGATGCAAGGCTACAATTCTTACAAGGCAATGCAGGTCACACTATGATCTCGGAAAGAAAGGGCATATACGTTTACGATATTTATTTCCAATAAATGTGCATACACTTTTGGATGTCTACGCTTCTTCTAAGCCAGAAGCGTAGTGCTTTTAATGTTAACTGCCCAGAAATTTGTTTCTAAACAGCTCGAGGGTCCTATACCGGGTGAATCATCGAAAACATTTCTCAAACGATAACTGCGATCGATGCACTGCTAATGCCGAAATGAAGGTCAGAAAAGCGTTCATAAATGTACCTGATATAAAGATTCTAACAATTATCAGAAAGTGGATGTACAACACAAAGTCCTATCATGGAACAATGCTTCAAGAGAATTAAACTACATTAGATCAAAAACGTCAACTGGAATTTTGTCAAGCTCCTAGTTCGAGGAATTGTAATTAGAAACTTTCAGGCTGGATTAGAAATGAACCTTACGTAAGGTTATAAGTCTTATTCGAATGTCTCTTCACTTTCATCCATACTGTAAGCTTACAACTGCAAGTGACAGGTGTTTCGCGGGGCACGTTTGAAAATTAGCCTTTGCCTAACGTATCTAATGCAAACTCGTACTTACATTAGTTCACAAAATTAGAAAACAAATACTTATTCTAACGTTTGGTTTATTTCTGGTTTACTCTCCGAGTACAGTATGGTAACATTTGAGCATATGACCATCTTCAGCAATACCACGAGTGCTGATAATTTTTGGATTCGGCGAGAGAATTACGTCAGAATCATTTTTTAACAGTGGCCTACCTGTTTCATATTTCTGAAAACAATACACTAATGTTATTAGCTTCTATTCCAAGCAGAATCGCGTGTTAAAATAAGTACAGGATGGACCATTTAAGTTGAGACTGTACTACAATATCTCCAAAACTAAGCGGGTAGAAAGAAATGCCTGTTATAAAAGTTGCTTGATATTATGGGGGAAGTAAATGCCATTAGGCGTGTTTTATTTGGAGGACGTTATGATGGTCATTTTAGGGTCAATTAATTTTTTTTAAATAGGAGCCTACATTTTGTATGTTGTTTTCTCATTAGAAAATGGTTTATAAAAAGCTGTTTATTTTGTGATGAGGCATAAAGAAACAAAATAAAAAATGTTGGTTCCAGTTACGAAACGTAACTCGACCCTCAAATGACCATCCATGGACGGTCCAACTATTCATTGCGCTCTTCGTACACAGCCATTCAGAATTTTCGTTATTTACGTTGGTGTAAGAACAGTTGCAAAGTGATTTATACACATGTTTAGTTTTTTATGAGGAGTGATAAAACAACATAAAAAGGTAGGTTCCCATTTTAATGGCATTTACTCTCCCCCATAATATCAAGCCACTTTTCTTTCTACAACGCTTAGTTTTGGAGATATTGTATAGTCTCAACTTAATGGTCAACCCTGTATATTTACTATGACTGTTGCTTTAACCTGAAATGATCATTTGCCTTTGAATATAAAATTCGTGAGAACAGGCTTCGAGATCCTAGTCGGTTCGAAGCAGAGGTTATAGGAATAAAACAAATAAATGCCAGTTATTAGTTTCTGAGCACCTTGCTTTAAAACTAGCCATCAGACTCAATTCTGATTGGTGAATAGGGCATGGATGAGACGGTACATTGACTGAAAGTTTTGTAATTGTTGCTTTAGTCTGCTGTATCCCTATTGTGTCTAACAGTCTAACAAAATGCGTAATAAAAGCATTTCTGCAAATGTTTGTCACAATTAACAGGAAATAGAAGAATAAGCGTTTGTAAGATGAGTGATAGAGAAAGTCATGTTAACGTAATGAATCCGTTGAAGTGTTATTATAATGTGGTAACGTGTGGAGAAAAACTGCCCGACAATTATACCTCAAACACTTATATTGAATCTGAAGTCCCGCTTCAAATGCCTGAGAAGATATGGATACAGCACAGCGTGTCCTCGCGGCAGTAAAACTGTCACAGTAAGTTTATAGACAAACTACCTGATTGTGACCACGGTAACATATTTCAATAATTTGCAGTGCCACGTCAGGTGCACTCTGACAACGTGAAATGAAGAGCTCGTTGCTGTATTCTAGTTTATATAGCAAACGTAATGCTTCCAGATGTTCATGACATATCCACCGCTCCACATTTGTCTCCTGTAAACATATTATAACTTTAGCAAAACCCCTTTTTAGGAACAATGAGCTCTGAGAAATACATTTCGGTGAAACCGTCGGAAAATATAGTACCTTAGTAAGCTTCGAATTGCTGCTATACCAATCTATATCGACACTAACATTATTAGGAGAGAAGACGTTCTCAACTTCAGCGTGTCCGATGTGAAACCTACTGGATGGTACGGTAATACCTAACACTCGTCTTGTTCAGTACAGTACCGGTCACTGTCAATAGGTGTGTCTGATGTGAAGTCTACTGGATGCTACGGTAATACTGAAACGCTCGTCTTGTTCAGTACAGTGCCGGTCACTGTCACTAGGTGTGTCTGAAGTGAAGTCTACTGGATGCTGCGGTAATACCAAACACCCGTCTTGTTCAGTACAGTACTAGTCACTGTCACTAGGTGTGTCTGATGTGAAGTCTACTGGATGGTACGGTAATACCAAACACTCGTCTTGTTCAGTACAGTACCGGTCACTGTCACTAGGTGTGTCTGATGTGAAGTCTACTGGATGCTGCGGTAATACCAAACACCCGTCTTGTTCAGTACAGTACTAGTCACTGTCACTAGGTGTGTCTGATGTGAAGTCTACTGGATGGTACGGTAATACCTAACACTCGTCTTGTTCAGTACAGTACTAGTCACTGTCACTAGGTGTGTCTGATGTGAAGTCTACTGGATGCTGCGGTAATACCAAACACTCGTCTTGTTCAGTACAGTACTAGTCACTGTCACTAGGTGTGTCTGATGTGAAGTCTACTGGATGGTACGGTAATACCGAACACTCGTCTTGTTCAGTACAGTACTAGTCACTGTCACTAGGTGTGTCTGATGTGAAGTCTACTGGATGGTACGGTAATACCTAACACTCGTCTTGTTCAGTACAGTACCGGTCACTGTCACTAGGTGTGTCTGATGTGAAGTCTACTGGATGCTGCGGTAATACCAAACACCCGTCTTGTTCAGTACAGTACTAGTCACTGTCACTAGGTGTGTCTGATGTGAAGTCTACTGGATGGTACGGTAATACCAAACACTCGTCTTGTTCAGTACAGTACTAGTCACTGTCACTAGGTGTGTCTGATGTGAAGTCTACTGGATGGTACGGTAATACCGAACACTCGTCTTGTTCAGTACAGTACTAGTCACTGTCACTAGGTGTGTCTGATGTGAAGTCTACTGGATGGTACGGTAATACCTAACACTCGTCTTGTTCAGTACAGTACCGGTCACTGTCACTAGGTGTGTCTGATGTGAAGTCTACTGGATGGCACGGTAATACTAAACATTCGTCTTGTTCAGTACAGTACTAGTCACTGTCACTAGGTGTGTCTGATGTGAAGTCTACTGCATGGTACGGTAATACCGAACACTCGTCTTGTTCAGTACAGTACTAGTCACTGTCACTAGGTGTGTCTGATGTGAAGTCTACTGGATGGTACGGTAATACCTAACACTCGTCTTGTTCAGTACAGTACTAGTCACTGTCACTAGGTGTGTCTGATGTGAAGTCTACTGGATGCTGCGGTAATACCAAACACTCGTCTTGTTCAGTACAGTACTAGTCACTGTCACTAGGTGTGTCTGATGTGAAGTCTACTGGATGGTACGGTAATACCGAACACTCGTCTTGTTCAGTACAGTACTAGTCACTGTCACTAGGTGTGTCTGATGTGAAGTCTACTGGATGGTACGGTAATACCTAACACTCGTCTTGTTCAGTACAGTACCGGTCACTGTCACTAGGTGTGTCTGATGTGAAGTCTACTGGATGCTGCGGTAATACCAAACACCCGTCTTGTTCAGTACAGTACTAGTCACTGTCACTAGGTGTGTCTGATGTGAAGTCTACTGGATGGTACGGTAATACCAAACACTCGTCTTGTTCAGTACAGTACTAGTCACTGTCACTAGGTGTGTCTGATGTGAAGTCTACTGGATGGTACGGTAATACCGAACACTCGTCTTGTTCAGTACAGTACTAGTCACTGTCACTAGGTGTGTCTGATGTGAAGTCTACTGGATGGTACGGTAATACCTAACACTCGTCTTGTTCAGTACAGTACCGGTCACTGTCACTAGGTGTGTCTGATGTGAAGTCTACTGGATGGCACGGTAATACTAAACATTCGTCTTGTTCAGTACAGTACTAGTCACTGTCACTAGGTGTGTCTGATGTGAAGTCTACTGCATGGTACGGTAATACCGAACACTCGTCTTGTTCAGTACAGTACTAGTCACTGTCACTAGGTGTGTCTGATGTGAAGTCTACTGGATGGTACGGTAATACCGAACACTCGTCTTGTTCAGTACAGTACTAGTCACTGTCACTAGGTGTGTCTGATGTCAAGCCTACCGGATGCTACCCCGTTTTCTTATCCTCAAAAATGCGTATTTTGGCACTGCCTTTCTAATCTACAATTTCTGCACTTAGGACCCGGGGTAGCGCAGTGGTTCCGTTTCCGGCTCTCGCACCGAGGGTCCGCAGTTGGATTTCCGGCTCGAGGGGTGTGATTTTAAGTCGGTCCTATCCACGATTTCACCTCAGACTTGCTAATGTGAAGTGTTCCCAAGGCTCAACGGGTTCGTAGTCCACAGTAAAAGCTGTAGATCCCCTACTTCCACCAACACTCTCATCATCACCTTAACATCGGAGGCAACGGATTCCGCGCGCTGGGTGCCTTCACTTCAGAATTGGGTCCAGACAATAAGAGGAGCATTAGAAACGATGGCGACTTCTGGATCTTTCTCAACAACACAGCACTTTATTTTGCGACCTGTTTAACCAATTGCACACGACTGGAGAAAGAGGAGAACGTCTGCTAACTATTGAGTTAAGCGATCCTGAATTCTTGATTCTTTCAAATATTAATAGCCTAATACATCCTAATGTACAAAATGGTGCATAGAGAGATTAGAAAAGGACAAAATATTAAAGGCCTACATTACGACTGCGGATGTAAATTGTTTATTTGTATATTTTCAATCGTTTACAATTCCAATTAAAACAAAATGGAATACTTTACCACAGAGGACAACATTTTGATTATTATGATATTAAATCACTATTAAGCGATTATATCAACGGCAAAGCTTACAGCATCTTTCTAGTTTCTGTGTGGCAATACTGATATTATCTAGACCCTCCAACAATACTGGAGTGGTATACTAGATCTCCTTAACGCCTGGTACTATTGTTCAGTTTGATAAGGAACATAATCAATACATATTTAGAGATAATACGTAAATCTCTGGCGTGTATTGCTATATATCAGAATAGGCTTTTAAATTATTCAGACATGAAATACTGTTAAAAGCTTTTCTTCATAATTCTACATAACAGCATCTACTCTGCCAACGTACATTCCAAATATTTAATTAACGTAAAACATAACTAACAGTGGAAAATGAAAGGGTGGAAAACGCACGCTAACAGAAGTAAAAAACGCTTCGGTCGACATAAGTAATTGTTGGGTTCCATTTTGACTATATTATACCTCAACTGGCCTCCCTAAGTGTTTATTCTTCAACCTGTATCCATTTCTTACATTGTCTAAAGTCTGATTACAACGCAACCTCTCGACAATATTCAGCTCTGTAAAGAAACGGGCAACCACAGGCAGCTTCTACGGCTAATGGATCATGGCGGCTAGTACCCATGTATTTACAGATATCTCGTAAACGACTCATTTAGGAACTACTGCATACTGAGTCCACTTGCTTCTATATTATGGAATTCTTTCAACCCTTTTAGATCTTAGTATCAATTTTGATACAGCTTGTATGCATTTTGAAAATCTTGTTCGTTGCGGATAACTGTAATCCCGGATATGGGATTGGATTTTTAAGGCTGATTCTGTCTCTCCCACTTAAGCCTACACTCGCCACTTCTGAAAGAACAATTAATTATCATTGACTGACCTAATAGTGAAAACCGGCAGATAAAAGCACTTACGATATTGTAAGCAGTCATTAGGGTATGTTATCTCAAAATCAATTTGAGAACGCCTTGTGGTTTACCGGAAAAATGAGAGTCAGTTGGAGAATTTAAGGTCGCACCGGCATGTCACCACGGTAGCTCACTTCGTTAGAGCAACGGCACAGAAATACGAATATTCGTGGTTCAAATATCGGCTACGGTATTACATTCATCAGCCTAATTACCTTTTGTAATAACGTTGAAGAATTAATTGCAATTTGTAATCATAGTAATGTCCACTATCGAAGAAACAAACGGTTGTTTTAAAGTGCACAAGTAAAGTCAATTCTGGACAGGGTGTTGGGTTTCGATATGCCCTTGACAAGTTCTCTGGGAAGAATAAAAAAACGATACAGGTCAATGTGTGCAAGAAAGGACACATGCCATATGTCAACTGTGCTGGAAAAATTCACTTCGTATCTGGTGCACAATCGCAGCAAGCCCTCACATGCAACAAAGGCTGGTCGTATCGTATTTCTCTTGTCGCTTGGTTGGCCGGGATCTAGTATCTGTGCGCGCGTGTGGCCCTTTAGGCTACTCAACGTTTCCGCTTTTGCAGAATTACTGATCCAAACTTAACAGGTCACTAACGTTAATGCTCAAGACGTCCCATTCCCATAGCTCACTCTCAGGTGTCCGTTATATATTGTACCTAATATTCCGATTGCCCACTCACCCACTCACAGATGTCCGTTATACAGGGTGGTCCATTCAAGTTGAGACTGTACAATATCTCCAAAACTAAGCGTTGTAGAAAGAAATGTCTCGAATAAAAGTTGTTGATATTATAGGGGAAAGCAAGTGCCATTAGTCGTGTTTTACTTGGAGGACGTTGATTTTAGGGTCAATGTAATTTTTTTAATCCGAACGTACCTTTTTATGTGATTTTCCCACTCCTCATAAAAGCTAAACAACATTTGTATAAAGCACTTTGCAGTTGCTCTTTCACCAACGTAAATAACAACGAAAATTGTGAATGGCTGTGTACGTAGAGCGCAATGAATGGTTGGACCCATTCAACACAGTGAAGCATGATAACAGTAGGCGAAATGCTTGTGCCAGTATTGAGAGAGACATGCTTTTACGGACACATCAATCGTTCATTCACAGAGTTGGAAAATGCATTGAGGTAGAAGGGCATCGTTTTGAACATTTATTACCCTAAGGTAGGTGGTGATACTCCGTATACCTTACCTCTCATCAGTGTTTGTCTACACCAGTGAAAGAGCCATGTACTATGTAGAAAATGGTTTATAAAAAGCTGTTTATTTTCTGATGAAGAATAAGGAAACAAAATAAAAAAAAACGTTGGTTCCCAATTACGGAACAAACTTGACCCTCAAATGAGTGTCCATGGATGTTCCAACCATTCATTGCGCTCTTCGTACGACATTCAGAATTTTCCTTGTTATTTACGTTGGTGTAAGAACAATTGCAAAGTGCTTTATACAAATGTTTAGTTTTTTTATGCGTGAGAAAACAACATAATAACGCTAGTTTCCCGTTCAAAAAATTTAAATTGACCCTAAAATGACCATCACAACGTCCACGAAATAAAATACGACTAATGGCATTTATTTTCCCCCATAATAACAAGACATTTATTTCTACAACGCTTAGTTTTGGAGATATTGTACAATATCAACTTAAATGGTCCACCCTATATATTGCACCTAACATTACCATTGCTCACTCACAGGTGTCCGTTATATATTGTACCTAATATTCCCATTGCTCACTAAAAGGTGTCCGTTATATATTGTACCTAATATTACCATTGCCCACTAAAAGGTGTCCGTTATATATTGTAACTAATATTCCCATTGCTCTCTAAAAGGTGTCCGTTATATATTGTAACTAATATTCCCATTGCTCTCTAAAGGGCGCTCGTTATATATTGTAACTAATATTACCATTGCCCACTAACAGGCGCTCGTTATATATTGTAACTAATATTCCCATTGCTCACTAACAGGCGCTCGTTATATATTGTAACTAATATTCCCATTGCTCACTAAAAGGTGTCCGTTATATATTGTAACTAATATTCCCATTGCCCACTAACAGGCGCTCGTTATATATTGTAACTAATATTCCCATTGCCCACTAACAGGCGCTCGTTATATATTGTAACTAATATTCCCATTGCTCACTAAAAGGTGTCCGTTATATATTGTACCTAATATTCCCATTGCCCACTAACAGGCGCTCGTTATATATTGTACCTAATATTCCCATTGCCCACTAACAGGCGCTCGTTATATATTGTACCTAATATTCCCATTGCCCACTAACAGGCGCTCGTTATATATTGTAACTAATATTACCATTGCTCACTAAAAGGTGTCCGTTATATATTGTACCTAATATTCCCATTGCCCACTAACAGGCGCTCGTTATATATTGTACCTAATATTCCCATTGCCCACTAACAGGCGCTCGTTATATATTGTACCTAATATTCCCATTGCCCACTAACAGGCGCTCGTTATATATTGTACCTAATATTCCCATTGCCCACTAACAGGCGCTCGTTATATATTGTACCTAATATTCCCATTGCCCACTAACAGGCGCTCGTTATATATTGTAACTAATATTACCATTGCTCACTAAAAGGTGTCCGTTATATATTGTACCTAATATTCCCATTGCCCACTAACAGGCGCTCGTTATATATTGTACCTACAATTGCTAAAAAAACTGATAATTCTTAATCACTTTACGTCAATTACGAAATGTTTCCATTGAAATAATTTTAAATCACAATTTCAGCAATTTATATTTTTACTTTGTCTTCCACGTACCTAGTAGCAGTCGTCTTCCGTGGTGTGGTGGTTACCATGCTAGTTTTTAGTTCCCGAGGTCGCGTGTTCAAATCCGGCGGAGGGCGATGGATTTTTTTTTCGGGCGTAAGAATACTCAGCATGGCTTCCTTCGGGCTGGAAGTAAAGTCGGTGATCCCGTGTTGTAGATTTATGAAACGTAAAAGAACCTCAAGCCTGTAGGAGGCCTCTGAGCAAAATTTCCGGTCTTGCACGCCCAAAGAATGGGACGCTAAGAACCATAGTAGTTAAAGAGCGTCGTAAATAAAACTCAATTTAATTTTAACTTTACCTAGTAGCTAGAGGAAGTATTGTACTCCACCCAAAAACCTGACATCGACATTTCACTGTAAATACACTTTTGAGGCCCCTGAATAAATAAATAAATATATTAGGTCTGTGTAAATGTGTGTGCGCGTGTGCGAAACAGCATAGCTCAAGAAGAAAATGTCCGATAAATGCCAAACTTGGTATTTAAGTTCAGATCTTCCAAAGATACAACACTAAAAGTTTCCAGAAAATCCCTCACCCCAAAATTCTCTTTACATGTAATATTTCACGAAATTTATGATTTCTTCAAAAATGGCTCTAACAATTTTGATTAAAATACCGTATATTTAAAATATTTAAATGATAAATAAAACCAATATCTTGAATTTTCTGGCAATAGTCGGTGAACTCTTCATTGGGAAGGAATTTTGTAAAATTTTGTATAACTGATAAGCGTTAAGAGATTGACAAAAACGTACTCCATAAACACTGTAGAACTCTTTCAAACACACGCTTTATTTCAATAAGTTTTTTTGTGGCATTAGCAATTTCCGAGATAACCGTTAGTCAGTTTTTTAAAGTACTGACGCCATTGCATTGTTTGTCACGACCAGGCAAAGAGCATGGCATTTCAAGCAGCATAATAGCAGCCCGCTTTTATACATCTGACTATCGATTCAGTTTATTCTACTCTACTCATATCTACAACGAAAAGTGTAATGCAACTACTTCTGCAAATGTTTATCTCGATTAACATGAGGCAGACAGAAAAAAAGCTTTCGTAGGAATACTGTGTGGTACTTATAATAAAAATAAACGATAGGGTAGAGAAAATTATGTGAATGTAACACGTCAGATTATTTCCTATCTCTCTCTTATCTCCATTTTCCTTACACAAATACAAGAATGCTACGCGTGACTCGAACCCGCAACCACTTAAGAGAGCGTGGCCATGACGACCGCAAGTCTAATTCTGCTACTAATGAGACCATGAGGTAAAAAGGAATCCAACATTCGTAAACACACTGCATTAAATAGCGAACACATCAACGAAATTCAAATTAGGAAAACGTAAACATACAACCACAAATATTTCGGAAACGGTTAATTCTACGAATGAGCTCTACATTTTTCCTTGTAGCAAGTTTCTGTCCGTTTCTAACGGTTACACAAATTCAGTACAGAGGAAGAGGACTTCGCGGGCTACTCAGAAATGTTAAACATACGATATTTTCATAAAAATTGTTAGAAGCGTTTCTGTAAAAACAAAAATAGCTAGTAATTTTTAGGGGTAGCGAAATTTACTGGATTGCCTTCATCTGACATTATAAACGCTACCTCAATTATGAATATGCTTCTTAGTTTCAATTAGGCTATTCTCTCACTCGGATTTGATAAGAGTGTATATTCTAGAATATACAATAACTTAACAGTCAAAGTAGTCCACCTTTGTTACAATTGTATGAACAAAATTTAACTAGAGGGAGAGATAGGGAGGGAGGGCGCTTTACATTTGCAATTACAAGCCGACCCACTTTCGAGGGCAAGCTCTGAAGCTTAATTACAGTTTTAATTTGGATACGTATGGAACAAGGGGAGGATTTGTGCAAATGAAAATCCCGGACTCGAACCCACGTCATGTGGTTGATAAGGGGATGCCACAAGGCACTAGGGCGAAGTCCCCTCACTTCCCGATGGTAATGCGTGCTTAAAACGAACGGATTAACGAGACTATCTCCTCGAAGCGAATTTATATTCAAGCAATCCATTTCATTTTCACCGCTGCAACAGTCATTACAATACTTGAGTCTTTTCCTGCGGCTCCCACAGGACCATGCAGTAGCTATGGAAGGAGATTGGAAATGCAAATCGCAGCTCTGGTGGCGCATACCAAGTGCCTTCATCTTGTACTAAATCACGGAGTATTTTGAAATCCATTCTGTCACCGTACACAAATCATGATGCATCTTCGCTTCCAAACTCGCGCTGCAACGATCCCAGATGAAAGGTCACTACAGCAGGTCCAGGAACAAGCTTTTCAAAAATGATGAATGACAAAAGCGCTGCCCGTTTTACCCTTATGAACACGTCAGGCTGTTGATTAACTTCCGTGTTGTTACTGTTGCCAGAATCAACATCCCCCTCTTTCTTTTCGCAGGAGTATTTTCTTTGAAATGTAAACTTCTAATATTTCTAGAGTGGACCTCTAGTAATAACAATGTACATCGATATCGCCCAAAATGTCTGAGCTCGCTCGCTTCACCTCTAGTTGTAAGCAAACTATCGAATAGGCCGGTAGAATGCAGACCCTTCGTTTGGACACGTGGAAGTTTTCTTGGCACCGGAAAGCACTGCAAGTTGTAACTTCAATTACACATATCCTTGTCATACAATACGTTGAAAATTATGTGCTTGAGCCGCCACACATCTCTTACACATTTTAAGAAAATTTGCATTATCACTCAATTCTTAATGGACATTTAATAAAACCATGCTTCGTCACTGCAAAAATTAAACGCGGGTCAATAGAGAGATCATTAATATTAACCAACGCCCAATTGCAGAAATTAACTCTACTCACATTATCGCGTGGTTGCAACTACAGTTATCTTAGAGTTTTAATTTTAAAAGTTTAGTGGCATTCCAAGCTGAGGTTTGCCAAATTCCTGGTTCCTGTGCAAACCTTCTCAGAAATTACTTTGGACTTCGATCTAGCTTTTCACCAAGTTAATCCTCTATTCTATAATAATACGGCGATTTGCTGTTGGTTTCTTATCGAGAAAAGATCCTGTTTCCCTAAATCTACTCACAAGATTACGAACCGTTTGTCTGTGACACGTAGGAACAGCAGGAAATCTGTCTGTAAATCGCCGTCTCACTTCTCTACAAGAGTTTGTTGTCACATAGGAATCATACATGAAGATTCCTTGTGCTAAAGTATACGAACCTTTTTGGCATTATAACACCACTAGCCTCTAGTTCCCGAGGTGGTGGGTTCAAGCCCGGCGGAGGGCGATGGATTTTTTCGGGCGTAAAAATCGTTAGCATGGCTTCCTTCGGAAGGGAAGTAAAGCCGGTGGTCCCGTGTCGTAGATTTACGGCACGTAAAAGAACCTCAAGCCTGATAAAGAGGTCTCTGAGCAAAATTACTTGGTCTTTCACGCCCAATATAGACTGGGACGCTAAGAACCATAGTAGTTAAAGAGCGTCCATAAATAAAACTTCATTTCATTTACCCCACTAACACACCATAACAATGAAAGACCAGGTCTCACAACGTATCACTCTCTGTATAGCACATACTTTGCATCAACTGATCAGCCGGCACAACGAGAGGAAGGAAAGTGGAGGGAGAACAGAACCGGTTAGAAACAGCGCAGTGCAGGGCAGACAATGCCCCGTAATATGGCCACGCGTCGAAACGAAGGCCCTGAACCTCTATCCCTGCGAGCTTCCTCTCAGGCTCGTTCTTGTATGAGCCACGCTGAAAATGCAGACCATACCAGGAATGGATTACCTACTGTGAAATAACAACTACTACGAATATCTCTGTCGGTTTATTTCTTTTGTTTTGAAAACATAATATTAATAAACGTGCTTGTTTGGGACGTTTTAAACCTCGGAGCAAATATGAGCTATAAATAGAATTATGAAAACGTAAATGATCATTTGACTGGAACATGGCATAAATAACAAATAGACGGCGCATATCCAAATGATTATGTAAAACAAATTCTTTCTGGTCGATTTTCACTGACGATGCATGCATATAAAAACAAAAGAAGGGTCCTTATAAAAAGGGATTGATCAGAACACTTTAGGGAATGTCGAAGAAAATGGCTATTTGAATTTTAAGTAAGGAAGCCGAGCTTTCGTTTGAGTGTTCGGTCACAGCTCGCCGGACAGAACCGGGCGAGCTTAGGGAGCTGAAAACGATCACCAAAAAAGGAAAACATGCCCAATAACCGTGGATTTATTAACTAGTATATTCTGAAATAACAGACAAGAAAATATGCAGCTATTAAGATCAGCAGATTATAAAAACACAGTTTTATTGCTGTCTCTTCTGTTTAATAATGATATTTCCCGACGGAAAAGACCACAACTACATCAGTCCAGGGGAAACGAGTGAAAGGGATACAGCAATGTGTCAGGAGAGGTGACCTATTCTCCCGAGGCCATAGTCACTGGGGGAATCATATCTGGGACCCCTAAAAGGGCAGGCAGACGCGTTCCTTTCTAACCAAGGGGCCGGCCATTTAAACCTAAAATTGAAACCGTTAATTTCATTGATTCTAAAATGCTACTTTCAATATCGACACGCACTTTGAGTTCTTTCATCTTAAAATTGGTTATACTCTGCAAGACAGTTCCGCTCGAGAAACTTAAACATCGCGAATTAGTTATGGAGTGATGTTTGAAACAATTAATTGCTTTCAATTTCGTTAAATTTTATATTGTGGATTTAAACGAAGAGTGATGTCGCCGTTTGCAACACGCGTGACAATACCTAGCAGCAGAGAAAACAACTGACTGGTGAATCCTATTTTTGCAGCCTCCGATTTAGGCCAGCTTGAGTGTTAATGTGTTTCTTATCCCCTAAAGCGTAGTATTTGCGTAAAGACGTAAGTAAAGTATGCTGCAAGTTGCAATAGATATAGGGTCTTTCAACACGAGTGTGCTATCGTTGAACCTAAATAAAACACGTTCTATAAATGATAGAGGTTTATTTATTTTTTTATTTTGGAACATAATGTCATTACGTGTGGAAGAGAACATCAGTTAAGTGACAGCCGCGACTTCATTGGGTTGCGCGTATACGGTTGACCCAATTTTCAATGGCAGAAGAACGTAAATTAGGTCAAACTTCACGAATAACACGCGTGATGTTATTCATATGATCATTTACGGTTTCTGGCTTGTTGACATAAACTCGAGATTTAACATAACCCCACAAGAAGTAATCCAACGGCGTTAAATCACATGATCTCGGGTGCCAGTTAACATCACCACCACGGGAAATGATGAAACCTCTGAACTTCTCCTTCAAAAGATCGATTTTTTCGAGAGCAGTATGACATGTGGCACCATCTTGCTGGAACCAGTACTGAGATCTATATCATCCAATTGAGGCCAAAATAGTCCCTTATAAGAGCCTGGTATCTTTCTCCATTGACAGTTAGAGCTTCTCCATCTTCAGCTTGGAAAAAATGTGCACCAATGATTCCACCATACCAAAATCCACACCACAGAGTTTTGGGGAGGAAGTGATCGTTCTTGAATCTGCATTGGATTGTGATTGCTCCAGTAACAGCAATTTTGTTTGTTCACACAACCATCTATCCAAAAGTGGGCTTCGTCGCTGAAGATGATTTTTCGACATATATCCGGGTCAGCTTCCAATTGCTCCATAGGCCAGTCAGCGAATGCAAGGCGCAACCTATGGTCGTTGGGTTTTAGTTCTTGAGTTAACGCCATTTTGTTAGCGTGAAACTTCAAGTCCAGATGCAGAATTTGCCAAATTGTGGTCGGCGAAAGCCCCAATTCTTGCGCTCGACGAGCAATTGATTTGTTTCCGTTCTCGCGTACACTCTCACGAACGGTGCGCGCCTATATTTTCGTTGGGCTTACGTCGATTACGTACAGGCGTTCTTTGATCGCTGACTGAACCAGTTCTTTCAAATACATCGATCAAACGACGAATCGTTCTCTCGCAGGGACGATTATGCACACCGTAATCTTCACGCAATACACGGAAGGTTTGGCGAACAGATGATCCATTTTGATAATAAATTTTCACAATTTCTACGCGTTGCTGAATGCTGTAACGTTCCATGGCTATTTGTCAATAACAACTGTAACCACATGAAAAAATGACTGCTGTAACTCAATAACAACGGCAGCTATCACATGTTAAAGATAGGACACTCTTGTTGAAATACCCTTTAGTAGGTTTTATGGCATTCACTCGATAAATTTGCTTATCTGTATGCATTCGCTTAGAAAATAAAACAAATTCTCCTTTATTTTAAATGTTTAAGCAATTAAATTATCCATATTTATTTATTGGAAGATTAAATTACTTTGAATAGGAAACATGTGAAGCTATAACTGGATAATAACCATATTAAAACAGCCATCTTTTAATCTCAGTTGTAAACGTTTTTCTTTTTTATAGACGATGGTTTAGTACATGTTTCTGAACCTGTTTTAAGCTTTATATAGTTGAAATAAATACCGAAGTCTATTTTACGGTGCTTAACCACATTTATTGGAATTAAAATTTCACACTCTACCCATTACTTCATCCTTATTATCCTTTCAATCTGTCTGCAAACTGTTGCTGGGAAAGCACTTGTAATTCCAAATACGTATCCAACGCACTCAGCATTAAACAATATTCGAGAGAAAGATCGAACCAGATAACTGTTTTTATCCCCTAACTCATATCCGGCTCGATGTATCTCCTTATCAGATCAGATTATCGATTCAAACTGTTTTACGTTCTCTCTCACTTTTTTCTTACCACGTAAACGGAAATAATGGTATAACAAATAAAATATCGTCTGACTATTTGTATGTTTTTTTTCTTACTTTCTTCCTCTCTCTTACATTATACTGAACATTATACATTATGTTGAACCATTTACAAAACATATCATTATGGATATCTAGGAAAAGAACACCAAAAATCGCACGTCTCATAGGCTCCTTTCACATAAATTATCTCAAACTCTGAACCCATTTCCATTAAATTTGAAATGGATCAGATCCTTGAATATAACATTTCAACTCCGTATATACGGCGGTTTGAGGTATTAGAAACCCAATCAATCACACTACGTATCTGTTTCTACATTCACCATCGTTTCCAGTGCAAGCAGTTTCTTCTTATCCGGGGTCCCAGCCAAATTCTTTTGCTCTTCCTATCAGGCTCAATATTGTTTTATTCCTTGGGTCAATCTTTTTAAAACAAGTTCATCAGTTATTTTCTCCATTTCATTTTGAACCTCAGTTCGTCTTCATCTCTATGTTTCAAATAGCTTTCCTCATCTGTTGCAATGGCCAAGTTTCCGCACTACAAATGACGTATTTCACACAAAGACTTCAGGAGCCCACAGAAAATGTTAAGCTGTTTATTAAGAGTTTTTTTGGGGTAGTTATTATCAGTTTGATTTAATTATTTTTGCATTGCCTCTTCTCAAATTTGCAAGTGTGTCCTTGTTAACCCATAGTGCATTCATTTTTCTCCTTTACTCCTCAAGTTTGCCACTAGACTCCATCAATGTTCATTAGAACAATTTCTTCTTCCGTTACTAAGGCCATATCACCGGAAGAAAACTTCTTCCTTCTATTAACCCTCCTTCGTTGCTCTGTAAACAAGCAGTCCAAGTAGATGTTGAACAGTAGAGGCACTTAAAGGAATCTCTGGTGTACACCACTTCCTATTCTACTTTCACGGTACACTTATCTTATCCTGACTTTAACATACGAGGGCGGATTGATAAGTTGATGATTTTGGCGAGAGATAGCCTTCTAATCTCTTGTTTGCACCCAAGTCTTACATCTATTCTGGGTATAATCTCAGAAATTCGTCACTTGTTTCTTAGAACATTGTTGAGACCGTCTAAAATAAGCATGTCTGTTGCTTCGTAGAAAATGGAGTAAAGTGAATTTCGTGGTCTGATAAAGCACTACTTTTTGCGTGGTAAGACGGTGAAGGAAACGGAAGAAAAACTGAACAAGTACTATGGGGACTCTGCTCCATCACATGGCATGATTCACAGAATTTCGATGTGGCCGTTCGAGCACAAGAGATGCCGTGCGCACAGGACGGCCGGTTGAGGCCACAACAGAAGAAATGGTGAACAAAGTTCACGATATTGTGTTGGAAGACCGTCGAGTGAAAATCCGTGAGATAGCCAAGACTGTAAACATCTCGAACGAATGGATGTATAACATTCTGCATGAATTTTTGGGCATGAGAAAGCTGTCAGCAGGATGGGAGCCACGACTGCTCACAGTTGAGAACAAACGGAATCGTGTGACCATTTCACAGGGATGTTTGAACAAGTTCCAGCGCAACCTAAATGAGTTTTTGCGGCGTTATATCACGGTTGATGAAACTTGGATCCATTACTATCAACCTGAACCAAACGACAATCAAAGCAGTGGATTTCCTTCGTCGAATTTGCTCCAAAGAAAGCGAAAACCATTCCGTTGGCAGGTAAAATCATGACAGCTGTCTTTTGGGATTCACAAGGGGTGATAGATATCCACTACCTGGAAAAGGGTAAAACGATCACAGGTTCATATTATGCCGCAATGCTGGATCAGTTTCACAAGCAATTGTTAAAGAAACGACCGCATTTGGTGAAGAAAAAGGTTCTCTTTCACCAGGATAATGCATCCGCACACAAATCAGCCATTGCCATCGCAAAATTTGTGGAATTGGACTACATACTGCTACCTCACTCACCATATTCTCCAGATTTGTCTACGAGCTAATTCTTCCTCTTCGCAAACCTGAAAAATTGGCTCACTGGGAAGAAATTCACGTCCAGTGAACACATCATGGCAGAAACAACCTCCTATTTTGCAGACTTCGAAAAATCACATTCTTTGAAAGGGTTAAAAAAAATTGGAGAAACGTTGGACAACGTGTATTGAATTGAAAGGAGACTACGTTGAGAAATAAAATTGATTTTTTGGAAACAATTGTTATTTTCTTAAAAAGTCACTGACTTATCAATCGACCCTCGTATAAGAATTCTATCATTTGAAATGTGTTTGAAATCTGTACGAAATATGAGGCTATTATATATGAGTCTATATCCTATTTAGCTGTTGAGCAATTGTTTAATGCACAGGGAAACGTACAAATGACGCAATATCGAACGCACCTAAAAATTGAAACTGTTTCCGCTTAGTGTATGTTTCTATACATCTGCCTTCTATCCTCATGCATAGAGTTCGACCTAAACTCTGTTTTCTGAGAATGTACGTCAATGAGGAGTTTGGGAACAAAGATAGGGCATGTATCTTACGCTATATGAAGCCAGCAACGCGTAAAAGCGAAGGATGTAATGTAAAATGTCGAGTTTATGTAAAGTTCGGCCGGCAGGACATGCTCGAAGTGGTTTCTTTGGGGTGAATGAGGGGATGCGATCATGCACAACATCAAAACATAAATCGCAACTAAGGTTCACCCTACCAGAGTTTGCCAAACTATATCAGAGTAATTATGCACAACAAAGGACGATGTTACAAAATTAAAAACAACATAGTAACTGATAACATAGGAATGATTGGAATCAAAATATAAATTGAAATAAATATACATTAAGCTACTGTTACTGGTTCAAATCAAAGGTTTAGGACGGAAGGGAGCATGAAATAAATACGTAATTTATTTAATCGTTTCACTCGTAAATTTACCCGAATTTTTGAAAAACAATTTGAATGCAGACGGATAACTATTCTCACCTTTAGGACTCATATTCTTTTAATTCTCTAAAGTAAGGGTGACGAAAACGCCTTCCTTCCGCGAGTCATCAAATATGCAACACGCACTGCATCACTCAGCAGCATGTGAAAAACAAAGGGGCAGTGGCAGAGAGGGAGCGGCGTCTACGAGTCAAAATGACTCGCGAGTCCCGTTTTCGCCACCTCTGCTCTAAGGCAAACGAAACTAATGGTGAAATGCATGCTTTCAACACCTGGAGTAAAGATAATGTTTATACTCGTGTCTCCATGTAAGACTAAGGAAACTGATAGATATATTTACAATATCAGGGGGCAATTATTCAATAGATTATCACCGGGTATAAAAATAAAAGAATTAACAATATTTTAGGAGATAACGGATGTATACTGAACATTCCTCTGTATTTACTGACTGAATTGATATATAATTAAAGCTAATTAGTATTTCGATTGTAATGTAAAGGGATTTATACACTGACAAATAAAAGCTTTCTTCGAAGCCATCACGTGCAAACTGCTCACGACCCACTGGGAACCACTACTCTATAAAATTGGAATTGAGTAGTTTTTCAGCAGTTCCGCTGAAGAGTCTTCGGTGATATGTCCTTCAGTGTTCCATTTAAATTTCTATTTTCACTTCGGTTTAATACTTAAAAATGCTCGTTGATATGCAATTTGTGTCATGCCTTCTGAAAATTTCAGGATGTGTTCATAATAATAATAATAATAATAATAATAATAATAATATTATTATTATTATTATTATTATTATTATTTCTCTGTTTACCCTCCCCGTTGTTAGGGCTTGCACCCCCAGGACTTACAAGCCGGTGCCTGGCGTCAGACGCATGTTGGGAAACACAGACTATGGATCACAGAGAACAGCCAGGATGGGTGGTCAGCCCGAACCTTGGTATGGGAGCGAGGAAGGAGATGATATGGAATGACGGTGAGATGAATGAAAGGAAAGGTGGTGATGGAGCATTGGTGGAATGAATGGAGAGGCCCAGACGCCGCTTCGTCCACCACAAATCCCACATGCGGTTCCCTAGGATTGAACCCGGGCGGCTTGCTGAGAGGCGAGCGGTCTAACCATTCAGCCACGGCGCCGCCTGATGTGTTCATACATGTAAGCAAATTAAGTTATTGTTTTACGTGAATTTATCGATTGGTTTTTCACACAATTAGGCAATTATGTGGGCAAAATAAAAAGTATACAGATTTAAAAAACTTTTGGATAGTAATATAACAAAACAAAATAATTTTTGGTGTAATTATTTGCATCAGCTACCCACAAATATTGGTTAATAAAATAAAAATTTCAGGGCAAAAAACATTTTGTATAGGGCAATATAGATGTGATGCAACTGTAAAAATACCCAAGATAATGTCTGAATTAGTAAGTTCTAATTTGGTGAGATGATTTTATGACCCTTTGGGTGCAACATCCTACAACATAGAAGTGGCATATGCGTACTCGTGTTTAAATATTTTTTATTTTGAAATATACACAAAGAAAACATGTCCACAAAGAAGAACACTTAAATGCTGCAACTGAAAACAAATACCAGAAAGAGTAGAAACCATTGTTCGAATTAGGAAATTCTGATGAGAGAAAAAGCGATCACCTCAAACATTTAACAGCTTAAACCAAGAGTGGATTATTGCAAGCTCTAGGATTGCTACAGGTGCACGAAGCCACGCTGATAGCAAAAAGCACCGCTGAATAAATAAACATATAAACAAGCGTTGCGAAACCTCGGCTGGCACCAGTCTTCACCAAATGTGGCTAGTTTGCTGAGGGCCACACTCAGCCTTCAACCTCGGCAGCGTTTTAATAGCGCCGGGGTCAGCCCGGCACATGGACCATCATGTCCTTTTAAGGACCTCTCCGGACAATGTGAGTATCGCGTTGGAAAATCTACGGCATATGTAAGCCTATTTTATGCATATATCACTGACATGCCATCTGTGGGCTGTAATTACTCACTAGTTTTTACCCGCGGCAACACAATTTACTCTTTTCATCTTTTCTCCTTCGCTGGCAAGTTGAGATCTGCTTTAACGAACTGCAGCTGTAAACATAACTGCAATAATAGTTACCACCTTCACAGGCATATAGCACTAAAGGACTGTAATTGTGTTCGCAGTTACTTTATCAAATCGAGCGAGGCTTACATTCCGGAGATCCAGGGTTCGATTCCTGGGGCGGCCACTCTGAACATGGGTTTTTTGTGGTTTTCCCTGGTTGGCAAGGCGAATGCTGGGTGGTTTCTCTTTTATCGCGAATTTCCTTTCCATCGTTTCCTTTAATTTCGCTTCCCCTTTCAAATTTCAGGTGGACTTAGGGGCTGTGTAGTGTCAATCGGTGTCGGACAGATGGCGCAGATGTTTGTTCGTTGGAAAGTTCTTCTCCGCCCTGCCAGATGGCAACCTTCTTAGAGCCGCCTCAAGCGCGACGAGTTCGCCCCGTTTCTGCCAGAGGGACGCCTTCTCTAAACAGCTTGCCGTTCTGATGGGACCATTAAACTTGGAATCGCTAAGGACCCCTGCGCGTCTCTATCGGGCGGTCGGCCTGCCTACGGTGCCTTCACCTCGTCCGTTCCTCCTGAGGTGGTAAGCACAAAAGATAAGGACTGGGTTGAGTTCTGTGTCCATATTCATAGTCGCATTTATTATCAAGACGAGAAAGTTAAATACATTTAACTTACTTTCTGATTGCCATTTAAATTTGTAACAACTTATGTACAATTTAAAACTGAAATAAGTACTTTTCATAACTCTTTAACAATAATGTTGACGAGATTATAGTTTTTTCCATATGATGTTTATCAGGAATGAAAGACCTTAAATAATCTGCAAGTTCCGCAACTTATGCTGTATTTTAAACTTGTAGGAAATACCTGTATGCAATAGTTCAAACATCATGAATTTTTCAAAACATTTTCATTTGCCTTGCTATATAAATCCTCTGCTTAGAAAGTGTATGCCATTTATATTTAGTAGATTACATTTTAAACGTTGATGTGTTTCTATGCTATAAAACAATTCGATTTAAACATAGGCTTTTGTTTTCTTATCATAAAAACAAATACTCGCGTGGTGTTTAATGCCCGTTCTTACTGAATACGGCACCACAGGCGATGTACACTGACGATACACAAATGAAATGATAATTGGGAAGGAAACGGTCCAGCCCTGAGTTTAGGGTACCTCTCCGGCATCTTCCAGTTATGAGGACCGAGAAACCGCTGCAAAAAGCTCAGTCAGGGAGAACGGTGCTCGCAGGATTTGAACAGCTGACCTCGCGTTCGCGAGTCCGTGCCTTATCGACCTCGGCTACCCGTGTCGGTAACAAAATAATACTCAACATGACGTTTTCAATGTGAACTACTTGAAGGGACTGCCTCTGTGCTCTACAAGTTAGCATGCTAACCTCAAATTCTCCAGAGGTCATGCGGTCGATTCCCGTTTGGAGAGGTACCATGCTAGTTTCTAATTCCCAAAGTAGTGGGTTCAAACCCGGCGGAGGGCGATGGATTCTTAGCATGGCTTCCTTCGGAAAGAAAGTAGTAAGGCTGGTGGTACCATGTCGTAGATTTAAGGCATGTAAAAATAACTTCAAGCCGAGGCATCTGAGCAAAATTTCGGGCCTTTCACACCCAATATACAATGGGACGCTAAGATCCAGAGCAGTTAAAGAGCGTCCATAAATTAAACCCAATTTTAATTTCCGGTTGGAGGGTGACAATTTTTCATTAGGATTTCACGATTATTCCCTATCCTGTGAATTTAAAGACAATTCAAACAGTCAATGAGTGAACGTCAGAACAATTTGTTTTGATATCACCTAAGATGTTAAAAGGCGGCATATAGATGGAAAACAGCAGAACAAAAGATTGAAAGCTTTTTACATTTTCTTTTTCTTTTTACTTCCTTTTCTTTCTTTCCTTTTAACGAAAACTTAAACTCACTGGTTTGAATCCGTGATGTTCACTCTGGTAAATCGAGCACTAGTACAGCCTTTTAGCATAAAATCTTATTTTCTCACTTGTTTTCCTTACACCGACACGAACACCCATGTCCAAGGGAGGAGTCCAACCAACAGTCTCCTGTTCCACAAAACAGCAAAGCAAGCCCTTAGCAAGTACGGCCAAGGGACCGGCTCATTTAATGCAGTATTCTTTGTGAGCTCAAAGTTTTGAGTAAATCAGTAAAACGAAAAGCAGTTTGTATTTTGGAAAAATGGCGAAAAAGTGAGAAAGCAAGCATTAACATGTAGTCACATCTAACGCAGTAAACAACCCTAACTTGAATTTGCATTTCAGAATACAATGTACTGAAAATATTGAGTTGATCATTGTAATAAGGAAATCAATTATTTTCTGAAAGCTGTTGCTGTTTGCATATAAGAGGACTATATAAGAAAAGTCAAGTTAGTATTTTGTTTGTCATGCTAATTTCTCAAACCTATTACAGTTATCAAATTCGTTACAGATTTTTTAGGAAAAAAATATAAAATTCTCCATATCTAAGTGTTAGATGATAAGAGGGAAATCCCATGAAAATCTTCGTCTTGCATCTGGGAAAATGTCTGACTTAGTATTAATACGATTCTGGTTTTCGCGTACGCCCAGGTGGTGTAGTGGTTACCATGCTAGCCTCTAGTTTCCGAGGTCGCGAGTTCAAACCCGGCGGAGGGCGATGGATTTTTTCGGGCGTAAAAATCCTTAGCATGGCTTCCTTCGAAAGGGAAGTAGATTTACGGCACGTAAAAGAACCTCAAGCCTGATAAAGAGGCCTCTGAGCAAAATTACCGGTCTTTCACGCCCAATATAGAATGAGACGCTAAGGACCACAGCAGTTAAAGATCGTCCATAAATAAAAAAACAAACAAACCGTACGCCCAGGCAAATTATTAGTATTACCTGCTTTAACATTCTATGCTACGTACCTAGTGGAAGTACTGCATTCAACCAAAATATACGACGTCGAGATTTCACACAAAATACATGTTTTGAGGTCCCTGAATAAACACAAAACTAGAAAGAGGACTGTAAAACGAAAAGTCGAATAAACACCAAACTTGGTATTTAAGCTTCGTATGTTCCAAAGATGCGTCCAGAATATTTTCAAGAAAATCTCCCCCAAGCTACCCTTTACAAGGAAAACTTTTCGATATTCTTGATTTACTCAGAAATGGCTCTAGGATTTTCATGAAAATGCCATACATTTAAGATGTTTACATGACAAATAAAACAGATACCTTTAATTTTCTGGGAATAGCCTGTGAAGTTCTCCTCATTCGGAAGGAATTTTGTACAACTAATAAATCACAAGAAATAGAGAAGAAAACTACCAAGATACCTATTATTATTATTATTGTTATTATTATTTGTTTTATATTTTCAACTTTGACATTTTAAAGTGCTTCGCTACTCAGTTGCTTCTCGCTGTGTCGTGGAAAACGTATGGAATTTCAAGACCTTATATAGCGAACACTGTTTAAACATCTAAGTATATAACGAAATGTGTAATCACACTGCTTTTGCAAGAATAATTTGTGGAACAGGGCGGATAGAGAAAGTAGTTTGAATGTAACACATCGCATTTTTTCATATTTAGAGTAGCTCATTTGCTGTGGAATCTGGAGCCTGAATCCAGTACTCGCACTTGCCTTAATCTTGTAAGCGAAGTAAAACATGCAACAGACTGACGATGAATTGATGACCTGCCTTAGGCAAGACCCTGAAGCCCAATCAAGGATGATCTTGATAGTATGGGAATGAAAAGACATTTCATACACCACGAGCATATTTGGCACCACCCAAGACGAAAGTTATTAACCCGGAATCGAATCCACACTAGCCAGGAGCGTCTACCAGCATGCCACAGGGACAAGCCATAAATTAATGAGCAAATAAAATATAAAAGTGATGAGACAGACTGTACATGATGTGCTGATGTGAATGGCAGGTACCTATGAGTTATGATGGGGACCCGCAGTAAAACCTTGTGGATGTTGCATGGACTGGAATAATAATGTTCGTCACGAACCTTTCAGCAACACCTTGCAGCTGTTTTCATTTGAATTTCATAACAAGCTACGACGTGAGCACTTCGAGCAATTTTATTGTTTAAAACAATGTTATAAGATGCTCCAACAGAGAAACGTCGAGGGAATGCAGCGTAATCAACCAGAATCATTGCTTAATAAAGTTTGAGAAAGAGAAAAAGAAATCCCCTGCTGAGCGAGAAATGATTTTCAATAACAGGGATCGCAATTCCCACACCGAAGTAACCCTCGTTTTCAACAAATTTAATTCACTTTCTGTACACAAATCTGTTTCATTCGTGAGAGATAGGTATTGACGTCCCAGAGGAAGTGGCTGGCTTTTAGTCAATGAATAAAAAGGGAAAACTGGATATTTAAAACTAGGAATAATTGTCACCTAAATAAACAATATTGTCTGTGAAGAGATTATTTCATGACTTACACAACCTTCCGGGAATCTACAATCGCGGATCATGCCCAAATTTTGGGAATTGTTTTCGAGCATTTATGCTGATGATTCTACTTTTTTGATTACTCATAAAGAGTTTGATGAGTTGAACAACATTTCTATTAGTGTTATACATGAAATTGAAACATGGTATTCAAATAATGGTCTTGTAGTAAATCATGATAAGACTAAGAAGTGTGTCAACAATGTATCATCTGAAGAACCACTGAAAATTTGGGTATTTATCTTGACCAAAAGCTAACATGGCAAGCTCACACAAATTATATTTGTAAACGGTTGTCAAGAGTTATATATTTATTAAGGAATCTTATAAATAAGATAACCAAGCATTATATAGAACAGGGGTATTTCGCCTATTTTGATAGTATTATTAGGTATGGTCTTATATTGTATGGTAATAGTGCTGCCTTAAAGAATGTACTACTATTACAACAAAAAGAAGCATTAAGAATAATTACTAGAGGTTTTTCTGATGCCTTCTGTAGGCCTTGGTTTATAAGTGAAGGAATTCTAACTGTGTATAATTTATATGTTCTTGATGTATTACTATTTTAAAGAAAAATATTGCAAGCTATGATCTCAGAAGCAATTTCCATACTCATAATACAAAGTACAATTCCAATATACATATGCCATTCTCTATATTAAGTAAAATACATAACTCGCACGTATTTAATGCAATCAATATATATATAATATGCTTCCTGAGAGGGAAAGGATTTTAAAATTAAAACATTTCAAGAATTATGTAAGTTCAAGACTAAAAGTTAATCCATTTTACAATATGCAAGAATGTTTTAATACTATTTCTACGTTCTAATGGTAAGTTTCCATTTTATGAATATTATATGTTTTATTAAAGTTTTATGACTTAGCCAATTGTATTTTATACTTAAAGGCTCAAATAAATTATCAAAAGCACTTTACAACTTGAGGTTTTTCATCTGGTGGCATTTCCGTTCATAAGACAATCCCTATAGCTTGTTTTGCAGAAAAACTAAACATAGTAAAGGAACGATTATACTTATTCAAGTGTGTGTCCGTATTTTTGTGATTATCGTGGAGGTGAACATTGCATTAAAAATCACAAAAAAGGTATAAAACACAAACACCAGTTCCTTTATCATCTTTGAAATTGTATAAGAAAATACTATCTTACCTCGCATGGTCATGCAGTTCACAAATCGACTAGAATTATAATCATGAGAGAATCAAGAAAGCTGAGAAATCCCTACGGTTAAGGGCTAAGTTATGCAAGATTTCTCTCAGGAGAGAGAGAGCAGATGTCCAGCCTAACGTATCTATATGAGGTACGGCGGATTATATAGGTGAATTCCACAAACGGGGGCGGGCAGGAAGCTCCTTTGACAAAGTATAATTTCCAAAACACATTTTTCTGTTGAGAACAAATGTAACTAATCATTAATTTCTGCAATGAACTGATTCAGAAAATAGGTGCTAAAGTCCAGTCCCCCCTAATATCTGCACAGGATGGAAGGTGTATAGAGGTCCAGACTTAAGGTGCCTGGACAGTTACAGGGCTGCTGCGAGTGCTCAGAATATAGACTTTTTAAGCCTCTCTATTTTTCGAACTACTACAGACAATTATATAAAATTTTGCCACAATATAAAGATAATTAAATTGATTTTAATGCGTATACATTATTACGAACAATTACTTTACATACTAATTTTTAAGCCCTTTTTTCACTGGCTGTGGACTTTTTTCATTTAACATGCATACATTCAGGTACACGTATGGATACATTTTGGGACATCTCTCTCTCTCTCTCTCTCTCTCTCTCTCTCTCTCTCTCGGCGTAACGTATTACACTAACCAATCCGTGGAACAATAGCCAGGCAACGACGAAAAACTCTTGCTATCTGACACAGCTTTATAAGGTTTGCTTTGCATTTCTAACGTTGCATCCTTGTTTCAGTTAATTAAAGTCGATTTTAACTGGTCCGATTTGCGAACACTTCCACAGTTGACTTATTTACGTAACCGTTCGTAATTTATTGTCACCTCACTTCAACCTAATGTAACACAAAGTGCGGGAGAAAAACCACTACGTGGCGCTGTCGACGTAGGTATTACAGCAAGAAAGCTATGATTGTGCGGAAACTTCAATTGAAAATTGTGTGATATCAACTGATGTTATAAAAATTATGCACAGGAACTATTTACTCAGTTTTTTTAACTATCCATAGCCATAAACGTATTCTAATATTCAAAGTCATCACAGCATAAACACGTGATGAATATCCGACACAAATATGATCTTTTATGGCAAATTTACTGCCAACACAGAAGGGAAAAAAGTTCATATAAGATACCATGTAGAATCACTCCGTAATCTTCCCTCCATTTTGCATTTCGTGAGCGCGCACGTGTGCACTTATGACCTCTAGCAAATTCTGTCGTCCTCCATGGTGTAGTGGTTACCATGCTAGCCTGTAGTTCCCGAGGTCGCGGGTTCAAACCTGGCGGAGGGCAATGGATTTATTCGGGCGTAAAAATCCTTAGCATGGCTTCGGAAGGGAAGTAAAGCCGGTGGTCCCGTGTCGTAGATTTACGGAACGTAAAAGAATCTCAAGCGTGATATAGAGGCCTCCGAGAAAAATTACCGGTCTTTCACGCACAAGATAGAATGGGACGCAAATGACCATCAGTTATAGAGCGTCCATAAATAAAAATCAATTTTTCTTCTAGCAATAAACTGCTAAACACGTAGCTTGAAGTGAACTCATATCTTGAGATAACTCATCATAACTTTAAATTCAATTTTGATGTTTTCTTAATATTATAACAGTATTATTTGTATATTATTGTACAAAATATTTAATAAGCATATGAATATTTATTAGAATCTACGATAATTATAATTTATGCTTACATATATCCATATACAATCATTAGAAACATAATGAAATATTATTAGAAATAGTTTTGAAAATGTTTTCCTTCATTCTATCCTTTTCTTCTTGGATTTCACATAGTAAAACCATTTTCAGCTATAACTGACAATGAATATCGAAACAGTTGTTTCTTGGAAGGTTTAAAGGGTATGTTGTGGCACTTAGCAGTTATCATCCATGCTGCTTTATTTTGATAATTTCTTTAATGTGTTCAAGTTCTATGTAATTCGAAGGGGAAACTGCATGCCTTTTTTGGTTACCTTTATGCAAAAATTCAAATGTTTAATTATATTTCAGGATATTCGGAGGTAATTGTTGCCCCATGAAAGCAATGTTTCTGTAGAAGAATTTCTCCGACTTGTACAACGCTTTCCCTTCCGCAGCAGAGGCGCGGAGCGGAAAATAAGGAGAAAGACTTTCTTTCTTCAATTTGGACTGGAAAATGATGGCAATGTTTACAGACCGCAGGTGACAAGGCAGGAGTCATTATTTATTCACCGCTTCACGTGTTACGAGAGTCATTCCTGCGCACCATTTTTCACGCGAGCCCTCCGCCGTGACAGACAGGTAGCGCCTTATTGGCCATCCTCCCAAATATGAAATTTGATGGAAGGCAGCGACACGCCTCTGCGGAAAGGAGAAGTACAACCACAGAGCTATTCTAAAGCCACGGTGGATTTCAAAATCGGCAAACAGATGCATAACACAATGCACACCTGTGGGTCCATATTTTGTCTAACGTGCGACATTTGCGTGATTTTCTTCACCATTTATTCTCTTCAGTATTGCACCAATTATTCGCATAAAGAACATAGTTTCCTACTTATTCCCCTTTAATGAAGATAAATACTCGCAGGAAATAGGTAGTGTTACGGTAATACACATTTTAGTATTGTTTTACTGTTTTTTATCTTTCGCAGCTATGTCACACATTTATATTTTATTCAATATCATTATAATCATTTTTGTTAAATAAAAATGCAATGAAAATAGTGGTCTGAAAATGTGCCCGGCTTAAGTATGAAATTCGTTTTTTAACTATCTTTGAGTTGTGATACGCACAGGAATATTTTTTCCGTTCTTGGCAAACTTATTGCGAATTGTTTTCATAAATTGATTGCTGTGATTATTTCCACAGTTCACATCACAAATATTCTATGGGAATTCGTAACTCCAAACGACCAAAACTTATCTATTGTAGACATTATTAAGAAAGAAAAATGATGAACCATGTTATTAACACCAACTTGGATCCACAATATCAATTAGAGGCTTTTTTATCATTCCCAAATTTAAATTACCTATCTTCAGTATTTTATGAGAAAGCGGGTCATTTATACCAGAAAATGTCATTCACAGAAACAGCTATTCAAAGAACAAATCACATATATCTGCAAAGAAAAAAACGCATGGCTTGAGCACACAGAAACCACCATACATATCAGTAATACCAATTTGTAAAGCAAAACTTCCCCTGAATCATGGGCTGAAGTTTACCCATCTACTCCAAAGTGTACAGAAATTTATTTTTTATTTTTTGTGTGAAGTGGAAGATGCACTACCCTTTAGCAATATATTTAAATATCAATAATATACCTACGATTATACAATATATATCAAATTAAAGAGAAAGTTCCAATTAAAAAGACTGCTCAAAGAACTAAAAGTTTCGTTTTTTTTTTGGTAATTAGTCTTCCCTTAACATCGCAATGACACTGATCTCGACAATAAATGCAATTTATTTCTAATACCTCTCTTGAGGACAGCATTTTCCGAAATAATCGCTGTTGGCTTAAATTCTTACGGATTTTAATTAGTATAAGGTGATTTCAGGTATACGTACGGGTAATTCGTTTTCTAAAGAAATTTAGATTGTACCTAAGTATATAAAATTGAAAGCCGCAAGTAAATAAACCGACAGAAATAAAAAACTCACCAAGTTTGGAAAGGTAGAATCAGACCACTCAAAAATTCATGGTCATAGCCGAGATCTGGATCACGGATCTTCCGGTTTCCTTCCGGTTGCTCTAGACAACTCAGATACCTTGATAACATGATGATGCGATATTTAATTCCCCAACTGACTCGCATTTTTTCCTGATAAACCACAAGTAGTTCTCAAATCATTTTAAGTTGACATACACAAATGGCGACTTACAGTCTATCGTAAGTACTTACACGAGTCGTAAGTAAGAACGTGTGCGGATGGTTAAATTATGAATCCGGGATTTAAAGTAGATATTTGACATAGTAAGTCGCCATTTGGGGCATTTTATCTGAAAACAATTCGAGATCTCCTTGTGGTATACCGGGAAAAATGCGAGTCAGTTGGGGAATTTAATGTCTTGATCGGATTTGTAAAATGCCACAAATTTTCCTGCTCCCAACTTCCTGTTATTCCATTTCCTTATTATGTTTCAGGTTCGTAGGATCAGGCGAATGGACGGCGAGTGAAGCGTATGGCGATGGAGTTTGCTTTGTGCCGTTCGCTGTGTGACGGAACCTAAGAGAGACCTCTACGTGAGGAGAGATAGGCCTGTGGTTGGTCCCGCCGGCGTTGGGAGGTAACCAATATCTGGGGACTTTAGGGTCCCTGCCGCCCCGGACAAGGTCGCTCTTTGTGTCCTTCGCTTCACCCTTTCCACCTGGAGGTTTCCACAATATACGAATATACGCTTATGTGCCAACATTTTATTCCGCTTCCTGACAACCAACAAACAAGTGCTTCTATTCATTTTCAACAATGAGTGAAAGTCACCAGCGGCTGGATCTCAGCCTCAGAAGAAGCAATCGAGCGGATAAGAAATACTACAACAGACCGATTAGCGTGGAATTTTAGGGCACAATACGCTCACACTTCTCCCATGACCTTTATTTTACTAGCTGATTCATGGTTCCCCCTGTCGCCATATTGCTTTGTTCTTCCTTTAATTTAAAGTAAACTTTGCGAGTTGTTCTTTCGACACCTGTGGGTTTCATTGTACTAAGTTGAATATTTTGCTACTAATGTGACAATGAAATCGGGGAGATCATTTTGTAGTAGCTCTGTGTATTCCAAGTGGCTCCAAAAAAGATAAGGGATAGAAGCAAAAAATAAGTACACCAAATTAAAAACTAAAGCAATATTTAACTGCCAGCATTGCAACTGAGTTTCTGTACAAGTTCGCAGCCCATTTGCCAATAAAAGATTAGGATGTCAAGTTGCGTCAACATGAAGTTAAGCAAATAAGAGTTAACTTTTTAAACTTTCATTTTTATGTTCTCTCTGGCACAGTTGAAACTGAACTAAACCAGAGTAAATGAATCTTAAAAAAGGACTGTTAACATATCTATGTATTTGTTTAATTTATTAATAAACATATGATATGGGGGAAGAATACCTCTGAAAATTAAACACACTATTGAAATTTCTCGAAGAAACTGTGGTACAATAATTACATATTTTGAAGCAATGAGGGCAAGGGGTGCTTTCCTAACCCACTTTTCTGTTATATAGGTACTTATGGCTTTTATTTGAAACATCACAAACATTTTCGGATATTGTTTATTGTTCGAAATAGGGGTATCTGTTATTAGGGCATGCTATATATCGACATATCAAACGTTAGTGATGTACCGTTTAATTTGCTACACTTCTTGCACATTTCGATAAAATAAATCAAATTAGTTTTGTGACGTAGCTTTTAACGTAATTCATGTTCTTAGTTAATTCAGCAGAGAAGATCAAACGTCGGGCAAAGTACTCCTTCCTATCTCAGCTGCCTTTCACTCTGCCAAAGACTCCAGACAAAGAATACAACTCAAAAAGACATTGGCAATGCGTCTTTATACTGGAACCAGAACATGATGCCATCTCCTTCAGATACACAAATATCTCTTATTAGAAGACTCTCTTTTTGGGGTGTTTTACATACAGACGTGCTGTATCCCATTCTTTTGTTTCTCACAGAGGCGGATCCAGGGAGCGGCTAAGGGAGACTTTAGCTCTCCCCCCCCCCAATTACATTCAAGTTTACAAAGTTGTTCTTGTTTAATGAAATTATTAAACCTAAAAGTTTTATTTCTGCCTTAAATATGGCAGTCACCGAAGTGTTCGCAAGGGATGAGCATATACCGCTTGAATAGTAACTATTGGATTCGTCCTAACAGTGGCCGGAAGACTAGCGAGTGCTGTGCTTCACAAGAAGTTACGTCGAGCTTGCGGAACGCGGTGCATTAGCACTTACAGTGAATGTGTTTGCATATTCAAAAGTGCAGTTTTACTTCAACTGTAGTACTGAGATATTAGCTAACAGCTTACCTGCTGTGCAATGAATAACAACTCTAAATTTTCTAATGCTTCAATGTTTCATTTTTAAAAACCTCAGAAAGATAACACCTCAAAATGCATTTATACATATTTGAATAGCGCTTAATATATTAAAACTCAAAATAAACTTGGCGAAATTCCATCACTGCGGAGGTCAAATGCCCCAATTACTCGTTGTTGCATTATGGTACTGGTATCTTCTTTGTAACGGTTTGTTGTATGAACAAACGACTGTCGTGTCAGTCAGGTGTAGTCGGATAGTCAGACAGAGGGCACACCCCCTCAGTTCAGCACCGCACGTAGGTCACTAGTAGGCCCTTTGTGCCAGGCCCAGATCCGGACGTTGATACGCATAAGCACGGACGACCCTAACGGTTCCAGAACAACACCAATCCTGAAGCCGGCGCGAGCCTGCCTGCATCATGAACCCGGGGTCCCGAAAACGACCGGGGAGATCGTGGTGCACCAACAAAACGCCAGGGAGCAATTTTTACACCACGCGAACTCCACCGTCTCGCTGTAACGCACCAATCGCCGTCGCCTGGTCTTATAATCCTTTAATAGACAAGATGAAACCGACAAAAGCACGAAATTCGTGGTAAAAGAGGACTCTCACCAGCATTCGCCTACCGGCCTGAGAAAACCACGAAAACATTCCATTATCAGAATGGCGGGGCCAAAGAGAATCAAACCCGGGACATCTCGCTCGGCCAGCCAGTGCGTAGCTAACTTCTCAAAAAGTGTCAAGAGGCGCGCGCGAGTGGCACACAAGGACACGTGGTGTATGACTTTGTAAGTGAAAATATGCAATTACGAGCAGCCAGGGCGTTTGTTGCTTTGAAGTGCCGCAATCTGATTTGCAGCAGCGCCCCAAGGGCTTTGTGTAGACTACCCAATCCTCAATTATATTAACGGTGTAGTCCGTCCTCGATTGTTTGTTGCCCTTTGAAGACAAAATTCTCATGCTGCAACCTGATTCAGGTAAATTTGTTTGTCAGCACGTCTCTAATATACAACATTGTGAATGTGCTACCGTGTATGTAAGAAATACCCAACTTCGGTAAAGCAGGCAGTTCCACAAACTTCCTAGCCCATCATTCAAATACGTGAATTTTTTATACTAATTGTTCTCTCAAGATGGCAACTCGGAGTAAGTAATCAGGGACCATTTTTGTGATTTTTCAATCATTATTAGCACGCCTAACGTTAAAATAGAAAACATGAAATTAAAATGTTAACATTTACGTGAATACGTCTGCGTTTGAGAACAACGGTGTTTGTTCTGACATCGCAAATACTTTCCATATTGACACGTTAATTTCCAGCCCCTTGTGAAGAGAACGACCTAAGCTCCCTACTTAATGTCGTCCTCCGTGGTGTAGTGGTTGCTATGTGCGGTATACTCGTGGTGTGAGAGCATAACTCGCAGTATGTACACATATCCGATATATTAATATATATGAATTATTATATTAGCTATGGTGATTATCTTGGTGTTTGGTTGTTGCTATTAAATTGTTAATAATGCTATTATACTTCATGCCACGGCTACTGTTGTTTGGATTTATGGTAGAGCATGTTTAAGTTTTCAGGGTATGGTACGGGAAGGAAGGTAAGTAGTAACAACACTAACATAAGATTAATTCAATGAAGAACACAATGCTTTAATGGCACACACATTCTCTGCTTTAGTAAGAAGCTACAGAGTTACAACGGTCGCTTAGCAATCAAGTATTTTATAAGTGCTCTAGTAATAATGGTAGTATTTATCACACGTTCCTAAACTATACTTTGTTTCCCTTCTCATAACTTGAACTTTTAAATTGATATCATTTCAACGTTCCCACTACATTATGAGAGGTAATTAATAACGCCTGTTTCTGAGAGCTTACACGTATGTTCTGCACATCGCCGCACTTTGGGGACGTTATAACTAACTTCCCTAAACTTAAACGTTTAAACATATTCTTCTTACAACCTTATTGGCTGTCTTCGTTCAGCTTGGAGCCTTCTAGAAGACTTACCAGGCTTTATTCGTTGTTTCCATACATGTGACCTCTCTACAAAAGTATGTTGTGTTAGCTTGTCGCATATTCTCTTACACAATGACTCGAGGTCTTGCTTTTGTGGCTTCCCCCTACAAGTCCTTTTTGCCTGGGCCCTAATTCTAACAGAAACATGTTTGTCTGCTTTTAACAAGTGTCCCATAGCTCCAGCTGAACTCCTGCACATACATAAAACTTATGCTTTAACATCTATTTATATAAAAAGCACTGTGCTTATTCATATTATTTTACATTATTATAAACATGGTATATATGGCCATAGTTACTGTCTCACATGTTAACCTCTAGTCCCCGAGGTCGCGGGTTCAAACACGGCGGAGGGCGATGAATTTTTTCGGGCGCAAAAATCCTTAGCATCCTTCGGAACGGAAGTAAAGCCGGCGGTCCGGTGTCGTAGATTTACGGCACGTAAAAGAACCTCAAATCTGATAAAGAGGCTTCTGAGCAAAATTACCGGTCTTTCACGCCAATATAGAATGGGACGCTAAGAACCAGAGCAGTTAAAGAACGTCCATAAATAAAAAACACAATCAACCCCCTACTTAACGGAATTTATGTGTATCTTTTAATTTAGGTAATTTCAATTTCATCTTCTTACTAAAGTTGTTTGTCGCGGGGAAGTTTGTAAAAAAGATAGCGTGCCGCATTAAAATAACACTCATGTTTTACAGTTACACGACTTTCTCTTCCCATTAAAATTTAGTTTTTATAATTCTACGAATTGCTCACACAAAAGATAAACGTTCTATTTACTTCCGGTTACTGTTGGTGAATATTCGCCAAAGGTGCACAGATACATGAAAGTAGTTGAGGGCACAAAATTGCTGGAAACAGAAAAAGGTGGTGTTGATATTACATATACTTCGTTTAACGTTTAACATCTCAAACCGTATTGCATATTTCGAAACAGTAACTCCGGTACTTTCGTGAGCATGCCAACATTTAGTACATAGTGATTTCTAATCAAAGTAGTTGAAGCATGTTTCGAAAATAAATATTAACCCTTTCGCTGCTAAACGCTGCCTTCTTCTGCGCTTCTGTTTGGTTTCTTCGCTCCTGACATCTGTGTGCTCTGAATCGTCTGTTAATGAATTTTGGATAGATGTATAACATTTTGGATTTCCCTTTTACACACTAAGGAGGGAGCTATGTTTATTTAAGCTTTGCACTGGTACCATTCGTTGTGAAACATGCTATCTTACCGGCAGTTTGAACGAGACAAGTAAAACCAGAGGAACCACTTGCCCTAAGATACGAGCGCGGATCGAAAAGTAACGCACAATAATATTTTTCTGCCTTGGTATTGCAGCTGGAATGTTGCAATTTGACACAGATATAGTTTGAAGTTTTCACTACAGAGGGTGTTTTTGTTTCATGTGGAGCTCTAGCGAGAGAAGCGTGAACTACGCACTGTCGTCCACGTGTGAAGAGCAGAGGTGTGGTTCGATATTTGTGGGCCAAAGCCATAAACACAGTGATATTCACAGGGACATGCGTGACGTGTATGGGAAAAGTTAGTGCTCGCTGGGTGCCTAAGAACCTGACAGACAACAGAAGGGCATGACTTTCTGAAAGCAATCGTCACTGGTGATGAGTCGTGGGCATAACTACACGCCCGAAACCAAGCAGGCAAGTATGGAGTGGAAACATGCCGGTTCCGCAGTGAAGAAAAAATTCAAAGTGACTCAATCTGCTAGGAAAGTGCTTGTGACGGTGTTCTGGGATATGCATGGTGTTGTATTGGTGGACTTTGCTGAACATGGGACTACTGTTAATGCTGCAGCCTACGTGAAAACTTTGGTGAAGTTGCGTCGTGTCCTTCGTGACAAACGCCACAACATGAATGCTTACGATGTCAAAATTCATGGCAATGCTCGCCCGATGTTGCTGCTGCTGTTCGTCAGAAAATAACCAAATTTGGTTGGGAGGTGCTCCAGCATCCACCATACAGGCCGGACCTTGCACCGTCGCACTCTCTTCTGTTTGGTACCATGAAGAAGTTCCTGGCCGGCCAGCGCTTTGCGACAGATGCGGAAGTGAAATCAGCAGTCCGCAGATGGCTATACTCCAAGGAAACGGACTTCTACGAACAGGGCATATTGAAACTGGTATCACGATGAGAGAAATGCGTTGAGAAACTTGGTGACTATGTCGAAAATTAGGTAAAAGGTTTAAGTTCATTTGTGATTCTTTGTTGTGTTTTAACTATTAAACGTTTTTGTAAAAAAAATTATTGTGCGCTAGTTTTCGATCCGCCCCCTTATTTTGAATTTATGGAACCTGTTTAGCGACACATGTTGCTTAGGTCCGTCTTTGTAGCTGGCTTCACGGCTCATTTACTATTTAGTTAAGACTTACTCTGGGATCAGGCCCTTTCTACTAGGGATAACCCTGTTTTATAGTCCATTTTATAAACATTTACGGTATAGTGTACTTTGCTCTCATACTGACTGAATCACCTATCGCATGGAATCAATATCAAAATCAGCTAAAAGCAAAGTATGGGGATCTAAACAAAAGAAGGGATAGGTTACAGCCAATAAAGAGAGACGACCATACCAAAAATACATTCTGTGCAGTCATACCAAATAGAAGATACTGGATGAATATTTTAACGCTGTCATTTGATTAACAAAGTCTACACAGGTTCAAAATTATGCTGAAAGCAAATAACACGCGCAAAATTTCGAAGTGGTAAACAGTTCACCTAGCATGAGGCTGCATACATTAGACCTATTTAATACCAACTGTCTCTCACGTTACTAAATATCCCAGTGGTAGCACAATATTCCTTCAGCATTAAAGTGGCAGCGCAGGTTCGAGTTTTGCATAGTGGCTTGCCTTTTCCTTTTCTTTAATACGTTGTAATCGGGACCGAATATTTCCACTTAAAATGCAGTATGAAGCTTAGAAATTAAATATATTGTCTTAGATATTCTAAATCAGGACAGCAAGAATTAAAAGCAATAACTGAGGCGTTCTCCTGAGCGCCTTTAAAAAGGAATAGACATTAAATAAAAATATCCTACTGCATCGAAAAGCAGTACACTACATTAATAATCACAAAATGATTAATATTTGAGTTCCACTCTTCGGCTCATGTTATCAAGGATTAAAATTGAATAGATAAAAGTTACTACAATGCAACGACGATATAACTTTCAATTATCAACAGTCGTTCACTCAAACCTAAGACAATAATGTTGGTACGAGACATTTCTGTAACAGAATTGACTTTCAGACACCTGCTCCTTTTTACAAATACCCGGTTGGACATAAGTAAATTTGTCACAAGAATCGTAGCTGCAGAGGAACGTATTTTGGCAATAGGGCCATGTTTTGGCGCAAGACTACTACAATAAATATAAAAAAAAATCTTGGGACAGCTGATTCACATAGTATCAGCATGCGATCTAGAATCGCGCGGAAATCATGAAAAGTAAGCACAAACTCAGTATAAACGCAAGACTTTGCACCCATCTTATTATATGGAAGCTGTAACACAATCACGTAAAGCGCTACGTAACGCAAGAGTTTGCAAACTCCGAACTTTATGCTTGCATTAAAGAAGAATTCTGTATTTCTTTCTCCATGCATTGCCTTGTCAACTTCCGATCAGTACACGATCGCGATACGAGGTGGGCAATGAATTGTTTTCGGGCGTAAAAGTCCTTAGCATGGCTTTTTTCGGAAGGGAAGTAAAGCCGGTGGTCCCGTGTCGTAGATTTACGGCACGTAAAAGAACCTCAAGCCTGATAAAGAGGTCTCAGCAAAATTCTGGTCTTTCACGCCCAATATCGAATGGGACACTAAGAACCAGTAGTTAAAGAACGTCCATAAATAAAACTGAATTTAATTTTCACGCCATTTTAAATGCCGACACCAGACGCTGCTCTGTTGTTTGCTTGGCTCAACACCTTTTTATATCCCATTCAGTTATAAATATTCTATATTATTCGATTTGAAACTTGCGGTACGCTCGGAAGATTTCCGCATGGAATTTTCGTTACCCCTATGACTGGCTGTATTCTGAATGGTCTTATCTCATGTCTGCCCTTATGCTGCATTATATTCGCGTTACGTCTTCATTGTGAACGGTCTTACCTCACGTCAGCCCTTATACTGCGTTATGTCTTCATTGTGAATTGTCTTACCTCACGTCTGCCCTTATGCTGCGTTATGTTAGCGTTACGTCTTCATTGTGAACGGTCTTACCTCACGTCAGCCCTTATACTGCATCTGCCCTTATACTGAGTTATGTTAGCGTTACGTCTTCATTGTGAATTGTCCTACCTCACGTCTGCCCTTATACTGAGTTATGTTAGCGTTACGTCTTCTTTGTGAATTGTCTTAATTCCTGTCTACTCTTATACTGCCTTATGTTAGGTTACGTTTTCATTGTGAATTGTCTTACCTCACGTCTGCCCTTATACTGCGTTATGTTAGCGTTACGCCTTCTTTGTGAGTAGTCTTACCTCACGTCTGTCCTTATACTGCGTTATGTTAGCGTTACGTCTTCTTTGTGAGTAGTCTTACCTCACGTCTGTACTTATACTGCGTTATGTTAGCGTTACGCCTTCTTTGTGAGTAGTCTTACCTCACGTCTGTCCTTATACTGCGTTATGTTAGCGTTACGTCTTCTTTGTGAGTAGTCTTACCTCACATCTGTCCTTATACTGCGTTATGTTAGCGTTACGTCTACTTTGTGAGTAGTCTTACCTCACGTCTGTACTTATACTGCGTTATGTTAGCGTTACGTCTACTTTGTGAGTAGTCTTACCTCACGTCTGTCCTTATACTGCGTTATGTTAGCGTTACGTCTACTTTGTGAATAGTCTTACCTCACGTCTGCCCATAATCACGAAAACCTTCGCTCTCCCACTTACTCTCTCATGCATAGTTTTTTTTAATCGACGGACCTCAAAACATGTATTTCATATGAAATTGTGATACCGACTTTTTTGGGTATCCTCCGCCTTAGATAAGTGGTAAAATAAAAAGCTTGAGAGGCAATAAGCAACGAGATCAGAAAATATAACCCATCAACTGCAGACACCTTGCTGTAGTAGCACTTTGTTGTGGGCCGTTGACGTGAATAACAAAAGCAAAGAAGGAATAGATGCGGCTTTTCTTCTCTCGCGTTTAATTTCAGCTGGTATTACGTGGACGTGGGTTTACTGTTGGCCAGATGTAATTAGGAAACTGCTCGCCGCACTCTAAACCAGACAAGATTTAAACGACGTGACATCACTGAGAAACAGTGACTCCACCGATCCATACGCAACCTTATTATGAGGGGGCTTCTTTATCTTTCCGGTCCAGCGACTAGTGCAAGTGATGCTATCGTTCCTCAAGTCCAGAAAAAAACAGAGCATCGCTGTTTCCTTGTTTACCCTCTTTCTGCACATGTTGGGCCAAGGAAAGATACTAGACCGTTATTACATGAATTTCTCAAAGTCCGCAACTCTTGCTAAATAATCAGTTTTTAGGAGTGGTTTATGCTTGATGATTATGGCACTCACAGTGACAATTTTCTCGAGTGTCATCTTAATTATCCACAAGTTGGATATAACATTTTATGTTATCTCAGCCTTCTCGTGTTTCTAACGCTCCCCACATGGCCTTGACCTTCGGCGGTTACCGTATTCCACCAAGACTGGACCCATTTCCATGAGAATGGCAGTGGAATGAGAGGACCTACAGTCTTTACCGTGGACTCCGAACCATGTTGGGCCTAGGGGATACTTCGCATGAGAAAGGCATGGATAGAGCCGACTTAAAATCGCCACACCAGGCCCTCAGTACGAGAGCCGGAAACGAAACCACTGCGCTAACCCGGCGCCCAGCTCAGTATTGTAAATTGAAGGAAATAAATCATGAAATAATTTGGCATCCTTAGCTGACCTAAGTGAGAGCGTCTTCGTAAATGAAACGTTATCTTCTATCCCTGCATTTTATTACCTGGCGTGTAGAACCGATAAGCAAGACAGCTACTTGCACGTATTTCCTCCCTAGGGGAGAAGTGAGCAGGTGTTACGGACTGTGATGTAGCCTACTTTCAGCAAAGTATGGGGAGTAATTATAAATTCAGATCTTAATTACTCTATAAGTAGCTTGAAATGTACAGAGTTTTTTGCATCTTTGTTGCTCAGAGAAAATTAATACCACAACATGGTTTTGTGTGCCCAATAATACGCGATAAAATTGCATAAATGCATTTTTACTTTATCCACTGCTTACTATGTTGGGTATTCCACCTAACGTTTAGTGTCCAAATTTCACCTGAACTACACATTTTGAATTTAATTACGTGTTCTTTCACACTGCCGTGTATAGCCTAAAGCTGGAAAAGTAGAATCAGACTGAAAAATTCAATGCCAGAGCCGGGATTTGAACCAAGGATCTCTGGCTTACCGTGCCGCTGTTCTAACCATCTGAGCTACCATGGCAACTTGCCGGTACGACACTATTCTCCAACTGACTCACATTTTTTCCCGGTAAACCACGTTTATTTAAACGCTCACGGGGTTTAAGTAGTCATTAGGATATGTTATCTCAAAATGGATTATTACAAACATTTCCAGCAACCCTTTGCCAAATGGCTGAAGCTAGCTCGTAATACAATCACTACTAAGGCCCATTCTTCTTATAAAGAGAGGAAACTATGCTTCGGTAAAATCTGTTTTGTGGGCTAGTTTCGCTCCATTTCGCAGGCACTTACTGACCTATGGGTTAGACAGATATTCGTTACAAGGGCGGATTGATAAGTCTAAGACTTTGACGAGAGATAGCGCTCTAATCACAGCTTTCTTGTTTGCACCCAAGTCTTAAATCTATTCTGGATATAATCGCAGAAATTCGTCATTTGTTTCTAAGAACATTGTTGAGACCGTCTAAAATAAGCATGTCTGCTGCTTCGTAGTAAATGGAGAAAGTGAATTTCGTGGTCTGATAAAGCACTACTTTTTGCGTGGTAAGACGGTGAAGGAAACAGAAGAAAAGCTGAACAAGTATTATGGGGACTCTGCTCCATCACATGGTATGGTTCACAGAATTTCGATGTGGCCATTCGAGCACAAGAGATGCCATGCGCACAGGACGGCCGGTTGAGGACACAACAAAAGAAATGGTGAACAAAGCACACGATATTGTGTTGGAAGACCGCCGAGTGAAAATCTGTGGGATAGCCAAGACCGCAAGTATCTTGAGTGAACGGATGTATAACATTCTGCACGAGTTTTGGGTATGAGAAAGCTGTTAACAAGATGGTTGCCACGACTGCTCACGGTTGAGAACAAGCAGAATCGTGTGACCATTTCACAGGGATGTTTGAACATGTTCCAGCGCAACCCAAATGAGTTTTTGCGGCGTTATATCATGGTTGATGAAACTTGGATCCATTACTATCAACCTGAAACCAAACAACAATCAAAGCAATGGATTTCCTTCGGCGAACCTGCTCAAAAGAAAGCGAAAACCATTCCGTCAGCAGGTAAAATCATGGCAGCTGTCTTTCGGGATTCACAAGGGGTGATAGACATCCACTACCTGGAAAAAGGTAAAACGATCATAGGTTCATATTATGCCGCAATGCTGGATCGATTTTACAAGGAATTGGTAAAGAAACGACCCCATTTGGTGGTTCTCTTTCACCAAGATAATGCATCCGCACACACGTCAGCCATTGCCACCGCAAAATTTGTGGAATTGGGCTACGAACTGCTACCTCACCCACCATATTCTCCAGATTTGGCACCGAGAGAATTCTTCCTCTTTGCAAACCTGAAAAATTCGCTCTCTGGGAAGCAATTCACGTCCAGTGAACACATCATGGCAGAAACCATCCCATATTTTGCAGACTTCGAAAAATCATATTTTTTTGAAGGGTTAAAAAAATAGAGAAACGTTGGACAACGTGTATTGCATTGAAAGGAGACTATGTTGAGAAATAAAATTGATTCTTTGGAAAAAATTATTATTGTCTTTAAAAAGTCACTGACTTATCAATCCGCCCTGGTTATATGCATACTCGTTACTAAAGCGCCAGTAAATTCATCGGTATCTTTGAAATCAAGCGAAAATAGACTCGAATCCGGGCCTCTGAGCCCGTTTGGAACTGTTAGATATTTTTCAAGCAAGGGCTTCCAACGCCTGAGGAAAAATTTCCTCTTCTCTGTGAATGAATTGCCCCATGTTGATATAAACTTAACGAGAGCAGGAATGGACTATCTCAGCCACATTAAATGCGCCAACTTGGTACTCTTTTTCCCCAAAAGCTACTCTAGCAAGCGTAATGGCAATTTTGCCTTTATTATGCTTCCTAAGCACTTAAAATGGAAGACGCTTTATTGGCTTTCTAGGACACAAGGGACCTACTTTTTCTTCCTTTGCAGCAGTTCAATTTGATACATTTATAAAAAGCCGATTTTTCGCCAACAGCGTATAATGAGGTATTTCGTCATTGAGAACGTTTGATGCATGAATCAATAGATGCAAAAAAAAAGAAAGAAAAAAAGAAAGCGACAAAAAAAGACATAAAAATAATTTTCACAGGAAAGTGTAATACTGCTTGAGTGGCACTCAAGCATTATTGCATCCTTTCATCACAAAGAGTAAATATGCAAAAAATAAAAAATGAGAGGTAGCAAAATTCTCTGTTAAGAGGACTTAGAACTTAATCCTATTAAGAAAATATGTTCTAGAAATTTATATTTATTTCTGTGTATGTACTCTTTTCCCCATTTTATGTATACCTGCGTTATATACCTTCAGTGTTATAATAATACTAAAATACTTATGAATACAAATAATTGTCTAGGTATGTTTATATATAGTGACACAGCGAAGGGAGTTTTGTCAGAGAGAGAGAGAGAATATACCAGGAAAAATTCTGAGGTGTTACATTCACATGACTTTCTCTATAACCTCTTTCATTTACTAATATCTATCAAAACTATTCTTAGGAAATTTTATTTTTCTACACATTTCGTTATAAATGCAAAGGGAATTCTATACTTTTTCTGCAACTGTGAGAAACAACTGAATGTTAGAATTGAACAATTCAAACCATAAAAAAACTGATATTTCGGAAATGGCTGATACCACAAATAAGTTATTTGAAATAAATTGTTTGTTTTTAAAGAGATCTACATTTTTGTATTGTGCGTCGTGTATCGCTTATGGTTTATTGCTAGTTAAAGTTTTATAAAATTCCTTCCGAACAAAGAGAACTTCGCAGATATTTCCAAAAAATTCAAGATATACATTTTATTTGTCATTAAATATCTTTAATATATGATACTTTAATCACAATCGTTATGAGCCATTTTTGAGAAAATCAAAAGCTTTGAAAAATGTTATATGTAAAGGGTACTTGAGGGTGGGGAATTTTCTTGAAAATCTTCGTATCGCATCTTTGGAAAATACTGAACTCATACCAAGTATGATATTTATTTTACTTTTCGTTTTTGAGTTATGCTCTTCACATACACGCGCGCGCCCGGACCTTTTACTTAAAATGCTTATTTTTTATTCAGGGCACCTCAAAACATGTATTTCCAGTGAAATCACGGTATCGAATTTTGGGGTGAATGTTGTGTACGTGGCAGAGAAAGCCAAAATTAGTACAAATTTGTCCGGACACACCACCCAAACCCTATTTCACATTGCAACAAGATCTTCACCGCATTGAAGTTTGCCAGTGAGAATAACTGTGTGCCCTAAAGCCAGTTTAAATTATTGAGTGCCCTCCCCACATTATTTTTTAACGCATCGGCGCTCTGATGACCATCTCCCATCGCACCAACTGATCACTGGAAAACTTTCGACTGCCAACTGCGAAGACTATGTTAACTACAGCAATTTTGCTATAGTAATCGTGTTAGTAATAAAATAGAAGCTCTTCTGACCTTGGGTTCATTTTATAAAGAACAACATAGTAGTTTTAAACTGATAGTAAATCTACGTATAGAGTTAAATTACAGTTGGGTTCATTCTCTGCCGGGAATAATTCCACAGCGTTGTACAGAATTTATTATTAACTTTTTGGGAAAATAATCCTAAAGCATTTTTACAAAACTTTCCAGATAAACCACACTTGATCTTAAACGACACTGAAATAACTCGAAATACTATTCAGGCTCTTATATATCAACTTTCAACTCTGTATCTGCAGGAGGTTGCTCAAAAGCTAGTTAATTTTTACGAGATTCTCCATAAATTCTTAATTTTTTTAACCAAACTGGATATGCATCCATGAATGCTTCTTCAACCCCCATATATGTATTTTTGGAGGCTCAACATATGAGCTACTCTTAATTAGCACTAATTTTAACTAAATTTGAAAAGTCTCGACCAAAATTATTCAAGCTCATACGCGAAATATATTTTCGACGCAGCGGTTCACGACCATAAGTAATTTCTTCCCTACAGACAAAGCAAAGCTAGGGCACACGAATTCAACAAGCCACATTGTAAACTCTCACAGAACCAAACTTGGCTGCCTCACTGTTATATAATCTATTTTTGGATGCACTTAGAAGTCTTTGATATGTTGTGTTTCACCATCTCCTTAAAAAGAACAAAATGCATAATGGATATAAATAACTAGGTGTAGCTCGTCCTTTTCGACTACATTAACATTTCCGTTTACTTCACCCTCCTTCGATATGCCTTCCACTTGTATCGCGTTTAAGTTACTTGTTTCCAAAGTGTACCTAATCCAACTGGAAGTGCACAAGAGAGCGTAAAAGCATATCTAGAGCTTCAAAACTAGAACATCTTTATTTGCTGCACCTACGGATGCTCTTGGGTCTGCTAAATGGATTTTGCTGTGTATTTTAGTTTTCGTTATATTATGTTGCAGTTCCTGGGAAGTTAACTTCGAATGCTGTACATTATGACAATCACTGAGTAGAGATGCTGTTTTAAAGCGAAAACAAAAAACAGTAACAATGATGATACATTTTATAATATCGAATATTAATCAACTGTATTACTAAAACATATTAACAACTGGAAATTCGGGAATCTTATTAGTAGGGACAGGAATTTTATGCTCTAATATTCATTTTAGTGTGTATGCATTTATGCAGAGAAAACTTCCATAATATGCACATAAATGTGCCCATAAAAAGCGTACTAAGATATCATATTGACATGCAGTAAAAGTTTAGGGAAATTTTACGTAATCTCCCCATGAATTATCTATCATGGAAACCATATGAATTAGTTAACTCGTCCAAGTTTATCTTTAACCTGCAGGAATATTTTTGAATTTCTAAACCTATTAACCTTTGAATATTCTGAAACGCTTTCCTTTGTGTGAATTAGTAGCCGACATTTCTATTAATCTTAAGAGATATACTAAACAATAAAATTTAAACTAAACTTAATATTACGTATAAGTAGAACCACCACGCTTGAACTCATTTCGAGAACAGCTTAACAGCTTCTTTATACCGTGAGGGAACGGCTATGACCAGATAAGGCGGGGATTCACCGATGTGACGTGAGGTATTGATTGCATTGCGTGCGAGCTAACCATCAGTGTTGCCAAGTTTCAAGACTGAATCGGTGACACATAGTATTCGGAAATATCGTATTTCTAAATCCAATATGAATATAAAATGAATAAAACCAGACGTATATTTATAAAATACACATACTAAACAAGGAAATATGCAGCATAATTTGCAAACTGCTAAAATATTATGGTTATTAACAAAACAGGAAGAATATGCAGATTATGCAACATAGAATATTGTTTAAATTGTTAGAAATGCAGTAATTAACTCACATAACAAGTGAGCTTACATTCTGACAGCAGAGAATAAACACGCATTTGCATTAAAATCCTTCCCTATTTATTACTCATAGTAAACATTACAATCACCGGTATCGATTTTCTAAGGCTGCTTGCCTCTACCACAACTTAAGGGTACACATACGTGAAAATTGTCCATAATGAAATAACTATTTTTTAAACTACTGATTTCATAACCTGTATTTATGTCAGTGGCGTCACGTGACTTTTTAAGGATCCCTTTGCACGTAAACAAGCAACCTTTTTAAAACTTCCGAGCTGATTTTCTCACTTTGTTTTTTTTTACACATTTTTGGAGTTCCACACGATGCAATTTTTGTTCAATTTGCTTAAAACTTTTAGGGCAAAATCTAAAAAGTACGAATAAAAAATTGTTGGAAGTCATTTTTCTAGATTCTTGATATTTATGAGCATATTAATTGTTACATTCGATTAGCACCCTAAAATTACCCACAAAATCACTTTTACAAAGTTAATAACTTTTTTCTACCAAATTAAACGATTAAAAAAAAGTCTCCAAAATGTTTCTGTAGTGTTTACCTGTTTTGGAATAAATATTAAAATTAATAAAATTATTAATAATTCGTGTTTTGTTTATGGTTAAATAATTGTTTAAACAGTTAATAACTTCAAAACTACTGAAGCTATTACAATTGCATGTTTTTGGAATGCAGACTTTTCCTGTATGCAATGTATTTTTATGGAAATTAGCAATTTCACTTATGTGTGCCCTTACACGAAATTTTGTTCTGCTGTAAAAAGAATGAAGTTTACTTGGGAGGTGCTATCACTTTTAGCCAGCGGATTTTGTAATTTCTGAAAGCAATTTGCTGCGGAAGCAAATAATGCAGCATGGAGAGAAATACTTTCCTATTTCTAGAGCTTATTTGCAGTGTAATTAAGCATAGCTTAGGCAGGAATAACACTAATCCTCGTTGTTGAAAGAGTGTTAGCACCTGTATCACTTACCGATTCATACGTGCAAAGCTATTAATACAAGACCAAGTCAGGAGAACGCAAATAAACAAATAAATTATTATGCAGCGTATGAAATGTTTTTATGCAGCGCTACTGCGGGCGCAACGTAAGTGCGGCAAATGTTTGCAGATACCAGCTAATCTGTATGTGACCTGCATTACAGACTTTTTATGTTTACTTTACGCGGAATATGAATGCACTGAAACTCGGATGAAGAAAAATATATATTCCCAAGGGCAAAAATATGTTATGGAAACTAGCCATGTCGTATATACAATTCGTGATTTCACTATTCACGGTTGCAGTCAAACCCATTTAAGTTTTTTTTTCAGAAGTGTTGAGTAATGAATTGTACTTATTTCTTCCTTTTCCTGTGCGACAAGGTTAGAACAAATTCTGATGTGATACATTCACATGAGTTTCTCTACCCTCTATGGTCTATTAGTGGGTATTCAAATAATTATTCTCTCGAAAGCTTATTTACCTGTGCAGAAATAACTAAATTACACATTTCGTTACAGATACACGGGAATAACAAAAGTCAAATTTTGAGAACTGAACGGTATATGCTGGCCTAAAAATTCCATAGTGATTCCATGCAATCTCGAGAAACAACTGAAAATCGACGGGACTTTCGAACCATTAATAACGGATATCTCAGAAATGGCTGATACCACAAAATAAGTCATTTTGAAATAAGTTGTGTGTTTTAAAGAGATCACATTTTTTGTGTAGTACGTTTTCGTCTATCGCTTAAAATTTACCAGTTATACAAGATTATACAAAAGTCCTTCCGAATGAAGAGCAGAGAGTTAATAACTCTTTTCTACGAAACTAAACGATTAAAAAAAGTCTCCAAAATGTTTCTGTAGTGTTTACCTGTTCTGGAATAAATATTAAAGTTAATATATTGTATTCCACCCAACAAATTGATACCGAGATTTCACCGGAAATACATGTTTTGAGGCCCCTTTAATAAAAAGTGATCGTACTATGTACGTGGCAGAAAAGGTATAAACGAATACTGGGAACTCCTATAAGCTTTAGGATCCAGTCTTAAAATAGCAATGCCCTTTTAGTTTATAAAACAGCAGATACACTTCGTGTGCGCTTCAGTTCCCAAACGCTGGTTATATGTAAACTCTATTTGTTATACGTATTGTCGCATCATACACTGCAACTATTTGCTTTATCTTTTATTTTCATTATATTTTTTTCTTTATATTTAGCAGCCATACACAAATTCTTATATTAAAGAAATTCCTCCAATAAGAAAAAATGCATTTTAAGGGACACTATGAGTGAGCTTTTAGATGAATATGATAAAATGTTCAATTCTTTAACTATATCATATACATATTCCATAGGCACCTGTGAATCATTTTGGCCACACATTTTTCACGATTTGCCATTTTTAAAAGCCCAGCGACATGTTTAAATCGCCCGTAAGCATCCTTTCAACCCCACTGGACCCATTCTGTAGGTTTTTTCTCTCTCGGTTTTACATTTTTGCGCATGAAATTTATTCCTTAGATTTCAGTTTTGCTCTGGTTTGTATGGACATTTGCATACATAACCTTTAATGTGTTACCTAAAGATTCAGGCATGCATTTTATTATTACTTTATTCCTGGGCTCAAGGAATTAACTTATGCTGAAAACAACAACAGTTTTAACACCAACAACGCATAAAAACAAAAATTTGATTTTATACAACTAATAACATCAACTTCAATCAAATCCTTTTCGCTAATTAAAAATATGTGATTGTCCTATATGAGAAAGTATTTCAGCCTTTTGAAACTATTTTACTCCTACTAAGTGTGTCAATTTTCAAGTGAATAACTTTAAAATTTATAAAAAGTTGTAAAATTCAGTCCCAGTGTCCCTTAAGTATAGAAAAAAGGATATAACTTCAATGCTTTAAATTACATAAAGGCAGGGATTATGAATGACTAATAATAGAGCAAAAGGAAAGCTTGTAAAATTTGACATAAAAACAACTTTTTCTGCAAACGGCTCATCGAAGCTCTGGGTTAGATACTTAATGATTATACTAAAGACTTACACGTTTCAATGGTTGCTATTGCTATGGCAGCTTCACATTTCTAACACCTTATTAAACATTAGGTACGTTTGATATATATATATATATATATATATATATATATATATATATATATATATATATATTAAGAACATTAATTTAAGCTGAAAGCTTTGCTCCTGGCATGTGCATGTCTGTATGGGAAAATGCAAAAGAGGTTGTGTTTATGTTAATTTCATCTTAAAGATGGTATCTGAAGGAGGTAAAGGCTGCAGACACCACGCGGTTTGCAAGCTAAATTAAAAAATAACGTCACTGTGTTCATTTACATGCACGTATAACTTCCGTAAACAATTATTCTAAGTTGAAAGTTCTACAATACGTTAATGAACCTACAAAATATAATCCAGTATAATTGAATTAAGATTGTCTATATTGTGGCGTCGTAGTAGTAGGTATTGTCATGCCAGACACATTATTGCGTCGCATTGGCGACAGCATTGTTGGGGCAATTTAGTATTTATTTCGGCTTGTGTTTGAATTTTCCGTCTGGCGTGACACTCTCCTCCTCTGGCCGGCGAGCCTAGCTAGAGTTGGGGAGAGAGAGGGGGATAGATGTTAGCGTTACTTTCTTTGTGTGTGAGCGCCAGTCTGAGAGTTGGTATGTAAGGTATAGGTTTTGTGTGTGTGAGGCATCTCCCCTCAATCCTGTATTCCCTTGTGTATGTATTGTAGGGCCACAACATATTTATTTAATAAACCACAGGTAATGTAAATGATGTTAAATTTGTGCAATTTGTTACAAAACCTCACGCCTGCATCGGAATGTGAACATCAAGGTTCTGGTCCTCTCGCTGTGTCTAGGTTACGTTCCCCCCATGTGCGTGTTGGGGTGATTAAAATTTAATAATTTGCTGGCAACCTTTCGGCCCTCACCTCAGATGTAACAATATATGGAAGACTTTTTGCATCCAGCAATTTAGCAGGCTTATTGTGTTATTTAAATGGGAGAAATATTTTCAGATCCTGTAAATACAGGACAATTAAAACAATTCAACAGAAATATTATACATCGTTTTTGTAGTCGAAATTCGTAAAAATTAAAAAAAAAATGGTCTAGTTAATACTTTTAAAATTAAAGCCGGAAATGCTTCTTAAAGTCACATATTTTCCTGGATGAGAGCCAGCAACAAAAAGCTATTGATTCTTGAGTGAAGTTTAACGAAGCTGATAAAGAATTTTTCAACTCAAATGAGCCTTGCTGCGTACATACTACAAGACCGCTATCCGGACGATAACATTAACGCGACGCTTCACTGACCAGCGTAGCCCCCCAGTTTCAAACAGTGACAACATGATTACAGGTATCTGAAATTTCTGCTCCAAAGAGATACATAGGAAAGGCTACAGCTGTAGCTGACTGAGTGTTCATCGAACTAATTCCCTATTTTGAATTTCCGCCCCATCTTGACCTCCGCTGTCGATCGCAGGTCCTAAAAACAAAAAGCGTATTGTGCTCTCCCTTTTCTTTTTCGCTCCCCCGACTGCAGGGTGGAGAAGATTTTGCATAATCACGCCCGCCGAAACCTTTTCTTCTGGGGAGCAGAGAAGCCGCAGTGTTCGTTCTTGGAGTTTGCTGACAAGGCCGCCAAGGATTTTTAAAGGCTTCTGCAAAGCATTACAGCTAATTCGAAATTCCAGACGGGTGGTGATTTGACTGAATGCCACGTTTCAATGGAGCGTTAGACACCCTCCCGATCCAAAACTATTTTTCCCCTTGAAATGGACGTTAGCGCTGAGGGGCTGAAGAAGCACTAGACTGTGAAATTGAAACAGTCATATTCAACCCATACATGCCCATTCAGTCATGATACTCGATAGCTTTCTGTCACCCAATCATATTAGGAGGATTCTTTGCGATTCATATCTCGGAGCGCTATAATCTTGGTTAAAAATGTGCTATTTTCGAAACACGCCAAGTCATCATTTTCTTCTTTACCATATTCAGAAGGGAGCGTCTGAAGAGGATGTCACGTACGCCTTCGACTCCCGACAGCAGAAGTCTCGTCAGCAATTTCACATTCGTTCTCAACCGCCATCGAACTTATAAAGTGCCGTCAATCGTTTAGATGGATATTTAGGATAAGTATACCACAGTAAAAGGTGAAATGCTGCGGTACATTTTAATGCACCAAAACCGTCACCATTTGTTAACCGGTGCTTGACGGAACTACGAAATCACCCCGAAACAATTGAGATCTCAGTAGATCGGGAAAATTCGAAACGATTTGCGTTTTATTATAAAAATTAAACGCTAGCAACTTTGTCAAATTGCATTTGCCACAGGAAACAGCAGCAACTCATAGGAAAAAACGTGCAGCATTCGAAGCTAAAAACATGGCCTCTTCAGCATTTTTATTGACATAAATAAGTCGTCAATTGCATTGACGTTACCGCAACACAAATTCTCGAGACAGAAATTCTCGTGAAAAAGAAAAGATAGAAAACTGTACAAAAAATATCAAAAACCATCTTCCCTTACTGAGAGGGTGTGCATGTACGTATCTTTAAACCAATTTAAGTTGACAATTCTCTCCTTTAAGGAGAGAGAAATGACAGAACCGAAATACTGCTCATAGCGAAATGACTGTTGTGTAGTTTTTCTTAGGGTCTGGTGATGGTGCAGAAATATACGTACTAACCGTCTTGGTTAATTTACTACGTATTTAGTTTTAACGTCATTTCAATGGCCATATCGGACGTTGAATAAATGGAATTGGTGATATAATGCTCAAATGAGCCCGGGGTCCATAGGGTTTAGAACACCGAAGGGAAAACCCCCTTACTTAGGTAACTCACCACAACTGATATTCGAACTCGGGACATTTTGATTGTGAGGCAGACACGTTACCCCCACAACACGAAATAAAATAGTCTTTTCTTTTATTAACTGAATGTTTATCCGATTAATAAACAAGAGTATAATATGCCTTGTAGAAGTCGTCAATTATCTCAGTGATTTATTATTTTGAATTTAACTGTCACTAGGCGTCCTAAATACTGTTACTATGAACAGTAAATTAGAAGGCTAAATTAATTTATTTATAATGGTCACACAGAAAAAAAATCTGATGTGTTACACTCACATGACTTTCTCTACTCTTGTACAAACTATTTTTACAAACTCTTATTCTCCATATATTTCATATTAATCGAGATAAACATATGCAGAAACGATCTTTTGACATGCAAAGAGAATTACATTTTACTCATAGTGACCAGTTCTAAAAATATTTGACTATGGCTTAAGGCGTACTATGTTCCCCTTGTTTTGTATTTGCAAGGGAAATATAGAAATACAGTAGCCTTTAAGCATCGACATATCTCTTAATAGCTGGTTGCTAGGTGCAGCACCATTCTCTTTGCCACAGATTTTGCATTCTCTTTGCATATCCAAGACAAAAAATGAATAACGAATTCCCATTTGAGAAATAAGTATTGAAAAATTTAAGGGAATAACAAGCAATATCTCGAAAATGCTTCACTCAACAAAAAAAATGTATATGACATAAATTGTGTATTTTAACGCGATCTACATTTTTTTGTGTAGTAAAATTTTGTCTATCTCTTATGGTTTACCAGTCATGCAAAAGTCGTTCACAATGAAGAATACTTTTGGAGACATTCCCAGAAAATTCTAGATATACATTTTATTTGTCATGAAAGTATTTTAAACATATGATATTTTAATCAAAATCGTTAGAGCCATTTTTTAGAAAATTAAAATTTTCGAAAAATGTTCCATGTAAAGGGTAATCTGGGGTGGGGGGGATTTTCTTGAAAACCTTCGTATCGCATTTCTGGAAGATACTGAACCTAAATACCAAGTTTGGTGTTTATCCGACTGTTCGTTTCTGAGTTATGCTGTTCACAGACACACACACACACACACACACACACACACACACACACACACACACACACGGACATGTTTCCAAAAATGCTTTTTCTGGATTCAGGGGGTCTCAAAACATATATTTCCGGTGAAATCTCGGTATCGAATTTTTGGGTGGAATACAATACTTCCCCTACTTACTATACGTAGTAGAGAAAGTAAAAAAATGTACACAGGTATGAATATGAAGTTAGAGTTAAAAACGGGGGAGATTCGTCGGAGTTAAAGCAATTTTCCATAATGTCCAACGGCCCTCAGGTGGCGTTTTAGTGTGCACCCGCTTTAGATTTTGAATTAAAACAATTGTTTTTGTTGATCTTTTACCATTTCGAACTGATGATCTCTAGTTCTTAGAAAGTCATTCCTCAATACTTTGTGTTTAATGCTCTCTAAATATTTCAAACTCAACTAGTTGCAACTTTACTACGTGCATTAAAGGGACAAAAACAACCAATTTATCACCCACACAGGACAAAACGTAAGCCTTGAATATTCACAAGAATGCTGAAGTGTAAGGCAAAGGCCTTAAGGTATTCGTGATTATTTTCATGAATTTTCACCAACTGTCATTAAAAAAGAACAGTTAATAACCATTACGATAAGAGTCGAAGCCGTTACAGGCAATTACCCGAGATTCCAGATACAGAAGGTTCGTGATGATCCGCTCATTAGAAACAGTGATACTTCAAACTTCCGGCTACCCAATCGTGATGAAAATTAAAATTGCTGCACGCAATTACTGAAACAGTGTGAATATCATGTTTCGTGACCATGTGCTCTTTGGTGAAGTGGGCATTCTGTATTTCTGAATACGCTGTGTTTCAACTGCGTAACAACTAACATTACTCATTCTAAACACACGCGTCGACTAGATTCACCGTCTGACATCTACAAAAATATGATAGTCTCATCCCACTATCGTTTAGCTTTATAAGCTTCTACAAACAATTGTAACGAAAGCTTATTTTTCTACCAACTTCATGTTAACGAGATAAACCTTGGCAGAAATAGTTCCATTAACATTACATTGTAGATACGAGGATACAGATCCCGAATTGACAGTCAGATGTTTAAAAGCGGTCGCAATATGCTGGCCTTGAAAGTTTTTAAAGGATCTACATTTTTTTAGGTAAGTTTCTATCTATCCCTTATGGTTTACTCGTTATACAAAATCCTTCCAAATGAAGGAGGCTCTTCCCAAGATATTCAAGCTATACATTTTATTTGTTACGTAAATATTTTAAATCTATGATAGTTTAATCAAACTCGTTTACAGCCATTTTTTGAGGATATCAAAAATATCGAGAAATTTTCCATGTAAACAGCAGTTTGGTATGGGAGATTTTTTCCAAAATCTTCGTGTCGCATCTTTGGAAGATACCGAATTTAAATAGCAAGTTTTGGCATTTGGCCGGCTTTTCGTTTTTGAGTTATGCTGTTTAGAGACACAACATAGGAACTTTTTCAAAACGTTTTTTTCGTATTCAGGGGGCCTCAAAACATGTATTTGCGTTTAAATCTCGGTATCGAAGTTTTGGGTGGAATACTAGGCACGTGGCAGAGAAAGCAATAATGTAGATGCACTGACATAGGTTTGTGACGGCCTAACGCGATATTCAGTCCCTCTCCGTGTGTCCTCTAGCATCCCCAGAGTGACAGCTGCAGAGACCACTGTGGTCCTCCGACGTAAATCCTGCAAGCTACTCAATGAAGTCCTGTAGACGCGACAATTATTCCTCACGAACGTGAAAGTCGATTCATTGCTAAACACATTGTTTTCATACTTGTGTGTTATTTGGTGAGTTATAAAGCCTTTTCGTTCGGATATATATCTAGCAATGAAGCAAAGGAGTTCTTCTACGTGTCGACATCATCATTATAAGAACTTGGTACCTTATAACTAGGGCCCGGATTTTTAGGTTTTAATCTATATTTTTCCTCGATATTTAATTAACACATTTCGTTTCACACTTCCTGGAGCAGAATATGCGAATTTGATTACACCTAAAAAACACCTAAATGAGGCGTTGGCACCTAAAATAACCTAAATAGCTGTTTTTCCTTTTTCGAAATGAAGGATGTTATTTTCGGATTGAAACTCATTGTAAAATTATTTCCACCACTTATAGCCAGTAGATAGTTCAAGTTACTACAGTTAAACGCAGCACATGTGACGTGGTGACACCTGGATGCAACTGATAGATCAGAAGGAATCCCCTCCAATCATTCACCGAGAGTACAACAGAGTACACTGAGAGTACTTTTGTAATGTAATTGTTGTATAGTGAAACAATGCCTAAATCATATTTATTGAAAAAGTGGAATGCTGCAGATCCACACATCACTTTTGTTAGTGACAGACAGTGCTGCCTACATGTTGAAGGCCAGGGGGTGGGTTCTACAGTCCTTCCACCCGACCATGCTACATGTTACGTGCTTGGCCCACGGCCTGCACCGCCTTGCAGAGGAGATTAGAAGCCACTTCGATGATGTGAGCAGCCTGATATCTTTGGTCAAGAAGCTTTTTTCTTAAAAGCCCCAACACGTTCAAAGAGAAAGTACCGGCAACCCTCTTCCACCTGAGCTGATACTTGGCTGTCTGCTGCCTCGTACTATGCCGAGCACTTGAAAGACATGAAACAGAAGCTTCCTGCATTGCCAATACTAAGTAATCACTCGAGTATCCCACTCTTCCCGCTTCCCTTACGTATATTAAGACACATTTTTGGTTTATAGAGAAGCTATTCTCCGGTTGCAAAGTACAACTTTGCCACTGAAAGATGCTCCAGATATCATTGGCAATGTTTCCAGTAAAGAAATACCTGGACCAGTGGGAGTTGCATGTTCTTCGAAGTTGCAGAAGATTCTTCAAAGAAATCCTGGTTTTGAAGACATGAAAAATCAATTCAGTATTGGAGGGAGAAAAGTATACAGGAAAACTACCCCTAGAACCTGCTGCATTGGCCCTATGTTCTACACCCCAATGATGTCATGTTTCGCTGAAAGAACCTTTTTTCATACAAGAATGAGTTACCTGATAATAGGAAATCGTTTAGGCAGAAAATTTGAGAATGCATGTAACTATCTATGCAAGTCAAAAAAATAAATCTTACAATTAAGTACCAGAAAAGAAAAATTATTGATACCTCTATTGCTCCACGAAGCAAAATAGAAAAAAAAAAACCTATTTGAATCAAGAAAAAACCCCAAAAACCTATTTTAAGCATATAAGAAACCTAAAATGAAGGTTTATTTCACCTAAAAATTCGGGCCCTACTTATAACCCACTCTGTTCAACATACACTGGAGAATTTGGCGAAGAACTGTAGCCAGAACAAGGAAGGCATGGTAGTAGGAAGAAGAAGAGTAAAACCCATAAGACTTGCTAAGGGAGATGACAGCTCTAAGGAGCATTCGATTTAGATAAATGCGAAGGATCGTGGTTACTGCAAGAAAAGGAAGAAGATGCACTTGCGAACTCGAGATTAGGTAGTGAAGCAAATATAAAGCTTTAGATATTTAGCATGCAAAATAAAGAGTAGCATGAAATGGCAAAGGAGGCTTTTAACAGAAAAAGCCACGGAAGAGGTTAGTGAAATACTGCATGGAGAGCACGGCACTTTAATGTTGCGACGAAGTGATGAAAACAATTCTAAGCATTTGAAGTAATAAAGTTGCTTTAGAGAATGAAGATCACAGTTGGCAATGACCCAAGAAGACGAAACTAAATTGACCTCCTCGAAATTGAATGAGAAAGGAATGCTTAGTGGAAAAGCTATAGTACAGGAAAAGATTGCAGATGATACGGCAATATTTAGATACATTTTCATATATGAAGGCGAACAGGGTAGTGGAAAACAAAGAAAAACTTAACGTTGCTGGGCATGTTGTTAAGAGCCTGGGCAGAAAACTGTGACTGATTCAAATATACATTACAAAAATGTGTTCCGAAAAAACTAATACATAGATATTCATTTACTCATTGTAATATTAAATACATAACCTTACCATTGTATACAATCTATTAAAATAATATTGTTTATATCCGTAAGTCTCTCCTCTCTACAGATGCTTGCCTACATTTATTGGTCCCAATGCACGCACTAGCGTATTGGTGGCCATCACAATTTTAACTGCTTTATACCATACTTATCTAGCCAACTGTTCTTCTATGATTGCCTCACCGTCTATCTTCTCTCTTATCATACTTATTCATGTCTCTCTAACTTTGCCCAAATCGTTCCTACACTTTGTATAAGGGAATGTATCGTTATGAAAATTGAAATCACATTTAGCAAAACTACATTTTAGGGTACCAACTCCCTCCTCGGAGAGGGAAAACCAATCGTAAACATTTGTTCTGCATACGCTAGGGTTGCCACCTTGAAGTTAAAAATCGGGACACTTAAAGCGGGCGATATTCCAAGTTACAAATTAAACTTTAAATGCATTAATTTAAAAATAAACTACAAACATTTTATTAAATATTTCTAAAGATGCTGAAATTACTTATGTTTACCTTAGTAAGAACATGATGCCTTGTGCAAATCGTGGGGCAAGGCTGAACTTGCAGCGACCTTCAGAAGTTGTTTGTCCCTCATGTAAAGCATATTGATGAAACTCCGAACAAATCATATCGTAGTTTACTTTCACCACGAGTTCCTTTCCACACATCTTACGTGAAGTTTCTCACAAAAGAAAACAACCTTTCTACATGCGCGTCACTGACGGGAACGGTGAACACAAATTTAACCATTTTTGGTAAGTTAGGGCGGCACGTCTGATAAAAAAGAAGATCCATTGTTTTTGAGTTAGTAAATCTAAATTTAAACGGGTGTCAAGATGACCAACTGTAGAATTTTAAAGAAAAAGAAAATAGGTATAACCAATATTATTACGAATATTATTTGACAGAAAACCTTAAGAAGGCTCAAAACAAAACCAAGAATCTCGGCTTGAAATCTAAAAACAGAAAGGTAGGTACATTTTGGAGTCCCTCGACACTCACCGAGTGAGATAACTCTGCGGTAACGTGTGAGGCTCGCATTCGGGAGGTTCCGGGTTCGTACTATGGCTTCTCCCCCATTTCCTCTCATTTCATTTCGCTTTCATGTTTCAGGTTATTCCGGGGCTGTGATTCGGTCTGTGTCGAGCAGATGGCGCGAGGCTTGCGGTTTGGAAATGTTTCCCCGATTCCAATGGAGGGACGTCTCCAAGCGGCCTGGAAGTGTTAAGGAACTCCGCGTGTCTTTGTCTACTTGCGCCGGTTTCCCTCTGCAACCCTTGTGGTCTCCTGTGGTTCCCTCACCTCATCCGTCCCTCCGGGGAGTGTACGCACAATAGATCCCTTGACGGTCGCAGTGCCAGGGTCGCAGCCCTCCGCTCACTAGTCCAGCCTAGTCACGTCACACTCATGTTGGGACACGGGACATTTACAAAAAAAGTAGGGACATTTGGGCGTCCCATCACACTCATGTCAACACGGGACAGTTACAAAAAAGTAGGGACATTTGGGCGTCCCATCACACTCATGTCGACACGGGACAGTTACAAAAAGTAGGGACATTTGGGCGTCCCATCACACTCATGTCGACACGGGACAGTTACAAAAAGTAGGGACATTTGGGCGTCCCATCACACTCATGTCGACACGGGACAGTTACAAAAAGTAGGGACATTTGGGCGTCCCATCACACTCATGTCGACACGGGACAGTTGCAAAAAGTAGGGACATTTGGGCGTCCCATCACACTCATGTCGACACGGGACAGTTACAAAAAGTAGGGACATTTGGGCGTCCCATCACACTCATGTCGACACGGGACAGTTACAAAAAGTAGGGACATTTGGGCGTCCCATCACACTCATGTCGACACGGGACAGTTACAAAAAGTAGGGACATTTGGGCGTCCCATCACACTCATGTCGACACGGGACAGTTACAAAAAGTAGGGACATTTGGGTGTCCCATCACACTCATGTCGACACGGGACAGTTACAAAAAGTAGGGACATTTGGGCGTCCCATCACACTCATGTCGACACGGGACAGTTACAAAAAGTAGGGACATTTGGGCGTCCCATCACACTCATGTCGACACGGGACAGTTACAAAAAGTAGGGACATTTGGGCGTCCCATCACACTCATGTCGACACGGGACAGTTACAAAAAGTAGGGACATTTGCGCGTCCCATCACACTCATGTCGACACGGGACAGTTACAAAAAGTAAGGACATTTGGGCGTCCCATCACACTCATGTCGACACGGGACAGTTACAAAAAGTAGGGACATTTGGGCGTCCCATCACACTCATGTCGACACGGGACAGTTACAAAAAGTAGGGACATTTGGGCGTCCCATCACACTCATGTCGACACGGGACAGTTACAAAAAGTAAGGACATTTGGGCGTCCCATCACACTCATGTCGACACGGGACAGTTACAAAAAGTAAGGACATTTGGGCGTCCCGTCACACTCATGTCCAGACATGGGACAGTTACAAAAAGTAAGGACATTTGGGCGTCCCGTCACACTCATGTCCAGACATGGGACAGTTACAAAAAGTAAGGACATTTGGGCGTCCCATCACACTCATGTCGACACGGGACAGTTACAAAAAGTAGGGACATTTGGGCGTCCCGTCACACTCATGTCCAGGCACGGGACAGTTACAAAAAGGTAGGGACATTTGGGCGTCCCGTCACACTCATGTCCAGGCACGGGACAGTTACAAAAAGGTAGGGACGATCCCGACAAAATCGGGACACGTGGCAACCCTACATACGCCCTAACAGTTTTCTCTTGAAATGAACACCACAACGGCCACCTTTGTACACCATCATCTGATGTACGATATGAATATGCGCGCAGTTCGATTTCGCTTGTTTAAATTGCTGGAGAAGATAGCAGATGGCTTGCATGGAAATGTTGGAAACGAATTAACCACTTAAAGTGAACTACAGCAGCCAACATGGGTGGGAGTATGGAGGCGTGTGACGTGGGATGCATTCCACAGACCTTTAGAGACAAAAACAGTTCATTTCAATGTCACGACTAGAAGTGCAAGCTGACCTTTTGGCACTCCCTATCCACGGCAAGTAACGACTCGAACAGATAAATAACTACAGCCCATATACACATGGAGGGACAACTTTTCTAACTTTAGACTTGACACGACACGAATAAAACCATCGCCACTGTCGCCGAATACAAAAACAAAACAACTTTTCATATTTGCTTCAATAGAAACAGTGAAATTAATATATTAAACGACGGGTATACAAAACATGTGTGTTACATTCACACGACTTTCTCTACTCATTATAGTTTATTTTTATATACCTTCCATAAACTATTCTTACAAAATCTTATTTCTTCTGGAATTAATTGTTCTTCCACACAAGCCGTGTGTTGGACACGGTTGGAAAAGGTAGAATCAGGCGACGACCACGGACTCGCGGTCTCCGTCCGGTTGCTCTAACCACTGAGCTACCATGGCAACATGCCGGCACGGCACTAAATTCTCCAGCTGATTCGTATTTTCCCGAGTAAACCACAAGGAGATCTCAAATTGTTGAGATGACATACCTCAATGGCGACTTACAATGTTGTAAGTACTTTAGGTCCTGGGCTTCATAGTTTCAACTACTATTAGTCAATTAATGGAATTAATTGTTCTTCCACACAACAGGGTTGGAAAGGTAGATTCTTCTATTTCATATTAACAGAGATAAGGCTTTGCAAAAATGCCTTCTTTATACATTTCGTTACAAGTACAAGGGAGATAGAGTAAACAACCGATAGTCACTATATGCTGGCATTGAAATACCATATCGCGAGAAACAAGTGAACCGTAAGAGCACTTTTCAACAATTCAAAACAATAGCACCGGATATCTTGTAAATGATTAGGCAGTTATTGCAAATAAGTGTGTTTTAATGAGATATACATTTGTTTGTGTCTCTCTTAACGCTTACTAGTTATACACAATTTTTCAAAATCAAGAGGACGTCAGAAAGTTCAGAATTTGCACTTTATGTGCGTGTAAACATTTTAAATATATGGTATATTAATGGAAATCGTTAGAGCTATCTCTGACAAAATCCAACATTTTGAAACATGTTCCAATGTAAAGGCTAGTTTGAGGCTGGGGGATTTAATTTAAAATCTCTGTGTTGCATCCTTGAAAGTTACAGAACTTAAATACCAAATTTGGTATTTCGAACATTTGGTTTTTGAGTTATACTATTCACGGACACACACACACAGACGGCCCTTTTTCTAAAAGTGCTTCTTTTGGATTCAGAGAGCCTCTAAACGCGTATTTCCAACGAAATGTCGATATGGAACTTTTGGGTGCAATACCTCCTCTACCTACTAAGGTTCATGGTAGAGAAAGTAAAAACTTAGTCACAACTTAACAATATTTACTCACAAATCTCTCAGGAACATAATTTCAAGCAAAAAACATGTTCTTCTTCTGGCGGCCATTCTATCATTAATGAAAAAAAAGGTTAATTTGCCTTATTTTGGTTTCGGCTACAAATATATGTATACATAACCTTTAAATTGAAGCAGTATTGTTACGGTGGCCCCAATATTATCTACATATTTTTGATAAATGCTCTCTCTTTACTATCAAAGATTATGACATTAAAAATTCACAATTTTTGTAAAACTGACAGTAACTCTTATTATTAACAGTGTATATTTTAAATGTATTTCCTCCAATCACTTTTCTCTTCCCAAATAAGAAAAGAATATAACTTTGAAGCCCGTATCTGACCTTAAGGCGAGATTTGAAGCCCTATCCTGCTAATGTTAAATTTGCTAACTTCATGACCCATTATCTCAGAAACTATTACAAGAGTAGAGGCACACTTTCTAAGTTCACTGACCTTCTTTCAAACAATAATGTCGACTATTAAAGAAGCTAGGATTTTACTTAAATATACAATGCTTATTAAAATGTATATAGAATTACTTTTTTTTTAAAAAAAAGTAAGATCTTATTGTAACGCAGCGGCTATGGTCCAAGGTTATCGGGAGGTCGGTGCCGTGAGATCGGAGTAAACAACGATAAGTACCGCTCGCCAGCGTAAACACCCGGAGCGTTATCGGCAGATAACCAGGGGATTCCAGAAGTTTCTTCCCTCCTCCTCAGAACGTGTGTCCTAATACTTCTACAACGTCTTGTGGAGATACCACTGCCTTTATAAGCGAGAGTTCTCGCGAGAAGAATCACTAGTTGAGTCAGTCAGTCAGTCAGTGCGAGTTGCGTTGCGTCGGTCAGTCAGTGACGAGCGAATTCTCCGTGCGACATCAAGTGCGATTCTCCGAGCGAGAGATTGTGGGGGTCGTCTGTTCGACTCCCCAGCGAGTGAACCGTCCGGAAGAGCAGGCTGCGTCACGAACAAAATGAAGTGACGGGAAAATTGAACTAGTTCATCTATGTGAAGTGAACTAGATAAGGACGTAGAACTGAGAATGTGACAATTATTAACACCAGAGCTGGACCACAATATCATTAAGGTGGCGTTTATTTCAGTTAACTTCAACAGTTCCTGAGAAAACAGGTTATTTATATTAGAAAAGTCATTAATAAAAATCTGTTAAAAGTAGCATATTTGGAAGGAAACAAACAATATGGGTTGGACACACGAAGGCTGCCACTAGTACCAATATGTACAGCAAAAGTTCCCTTAAAAGATTAACCAGCATTTATCTCTCTACTCCAAAGGGTAAAAAATGACAGATGAAGTAACATTTTTAAAAATACACTTAAAATACAAGTATTGTGCCTACACTGATAAAATATATGGCTATCAAATTAAAGGGAAAATTCCAATTGATAACATTTTAAATGTCTTTTTTGGCAATTTTCACCATTTAATCCTATAAAGTAATGCAATATCCGTAAATATAAACAAATGATTCAACTTTTTGCAAACATTAAGTTTAAGATAATTTTGCTGTTTCCATTGATTCAAGTACAAATTCCCTTACGTAACACAACTCTCAAGTTTCTTTTCTTGATGCAGCATAATTGCGTAACGATACAGAATTATCTAAGGACAGTAAAATATTGTGACTTTGCCCAGTTTTTCAACAGTCACACTTCACTGTTTTGTTTTTATCTAGTTCAAATTCACTGGCAGTTCAGTAACTTTCACCAACACTAAGGCGAACTAGTTCAATTCTAATCACTTCACTTCCTTCGTGGCGTAGCTTTCTCTTCCGGACGGTTCATTCGCTGGGGAGTCGAACACAAGACTTCTTCAATCTCTCCTGCGACAGCAAACTCAACATTGACCTCTCGCGAGAACGCTCGCTTATATAGGCAATATAAATTTCCACAGGGTTCTAGAACGTTCGAGGAGAAACATCCAGAAGATTCTGGTTATCTAGCGCTAACGCTTCTGGTGTTTATGCTGGCAGGCGCTACTTATCGCTGTTTATCTCTGACCGCCCGGCGCCGATTTCCGATAACCTTGGGCCAAGGTCACTGCGTCACAATATTTACGGAGTTTATTTCTCAATCAAAAGTGAAGCTCAAAATTTCCTGGTGGCTGTGTGTTTGTCGAACAATAATTTTGAAAAAGTAAAGAGTTAAATGAGTGACATATAAACCCGCATATATAAAGGCATTCCTTCTGAATTTTGCGTGGGCTGCTATCACTGCTTCTAGAGAAGATAAATTTACTCTCACTATATTAATAGCTTACATTTTTATTACACTTCATTGGAGATAACCGATTGTTCTTTTACGAGGACAAATCTGTGAAAGTTATCGAATATTCTTGAAAATGTGCAGTTTAGTATTTTTGCATATTAATAAACTTAGGTTGTCACTTATTAATATGCTAAAGCTATTTTCAACTAGTGCGATTTAAACACCTGTCACGTGATGATTTAAATGACAGTTTCAAAGTCATACCTCAAACATTAAAAGTCGCATTTGAATGTTCAAAATTATCTTTGTGGTAGTTTTCAACCAATCGGTTATATTTTGGCACCAGAGATGAGCGAATAAAATTGATTATGTGTTATACATTTATTGTTTTTACTTCTAAAACAAACAGTATGAATAAGAAAGTTATTTTTCAACAGTTATACCTGTTTTATTTGAAAACCATCCGATAACTATTTTAAACTGGTATCACTGGTATGTAAACCAGAAGATTTGTTACAACATTCTGAAAACTGCACCGCAAGGAGCCTTTTTTTTTTTTTTTACAGAAGTTTAAAAAATTCATGCATTTGTCTACTAATGTGGGAGATAGTTACATATAATGGTAGTAGCACGTGGTACAAACACAGGTTAACTTCATTGTGTTAACAACGTTATACTAAACAATTTGCACAGTAAAGATTCCCAACACCCATGCCTCGAGCACAACGCCTACCTGTGTGCCCCAGGGGTAGTGTCGTGGTTGGGTGTGGTCACGTGGGTGGAAAGTCAACTTTCATCGGCCTTGCCCCGTCTATCTCGTCCAAGAATCTTATCACAGGAACCAGTCGGTATAGTGGGTGGGCAACTTTCTCTGCGATCCTGGGAGGACAATTAGGTAGGTGCCTTCAAGAACAATGACCCCCGAGTCGGGTCACGATTTCTGTTCTGCTTCACTCCATTTCCGCGTTATCCAACTTCCATGCGCCGCTATCGTTTTGAATGAAACTTGTTGCAAATATCTTCACGACATCTACGCCTGGTGCTTGTGGGATTGCTCTGAACCCAAGGTCTCAACTTCCCACTTGGGTCTCTGCTTAGGTGTTCAAGTTGTGACGGGATTATTCAGTACATATTGATGTCGAGGTGGCGTGCACTCGTCTGTTTCTAGCAACATAACAATGACACACTTGGTAATTTCGTATTTAAATCGAGCAATACGGAGATTTGTAGGCAAATTTTCCAATCTCAACAAAGAGCTTTGGTTTACCTGCAAAACAATCCGGACTAAGCAGCGTAGGCACTTACTTCATGGTTGATTGTTAACAGAGGCATTATGCCTAAATAACATCTGGTTGTGTCCTTCTCCGTGGTACCATGCTTCTACTCTAGTTCCCGTGGTTGCGGGTTCAAACCCGGCGGAGGGCGAATCATTTTTGGGCGTAAAAATCCTTAGCATGGCTTCCTTTAGAAGGGAAGTATAGCCGGTGGTCCCGTGTCGTAGATTTACAGCACGTAAAAGAACCTCAAGCCTATGAGCAAAACTTCCGGTCTTTCACGCCCAATATGGAATGGGACGCTCAGAACCAAAGTAGTTAAAGAGCGTCCATAAATAAAACTCAAATTTCATTTTTTTGGTTGTGTCTATCAACTACAGGTTTTTATATTTACTAATTCTACCAGGAACCAGACTTCTCTAATATTTAACAATTTCTCTGGATTTCTATTTAAACATCTTAAGTTTGTCACCCTGACATCAAAATAAAATTTGCCTAGTAAGCAATTTTCTTCTAGTAAAATTTCATACGGCTTTGGAACCACAAAATATAAAACAAAAATGACAGTTATTTACAAAGAATTTACCACAGGAAAGCTTAAATTTGATTACAATATCTAACTAAAGTCAAATAAGTGTTTTGATGCGTTAAACGTCTCCAAAATATTCCCTTTTCTAGGTTACAATATTCCAGAGTTTACTACTAACTTCGAAAAATCCAGTATCTATTCTTCTGTTTCTCATTACTTTAGAGCTCACATATATTCACTTCTCTGCATATATTTTTTATGATTAACAAAAACGAATAAAACAGTTTTCATATGAGAATATTTCGTACAACCGATATCACCCAGAAGCGACTGTAAAGCGTTTTTCTGCCATTCCTGCCTGAGTTTGCGAGAGGGAAGAAAATAATATTTTGCAATTATACAACATGCACTACTCCCAGAAGGTCTTAAAAGAACTAGCAAAGCAATTCAACCGCCCAGCCTCCCACTGTCTCATTCTCAAGTCCGAGGTTCCATAGGGATCAAACCGAGACGTGCTAAGATGTCGCTGTTACATTTCCAATGACCCTGCAAGTCCATTACAAGAACAGAGGGTCAATGGCTGGAACTTGGTACAAAGACTGGTCACGATCTTTGGAGAAAACTAACAGGATCGAATAGCAGATTCCATGCACAGCTGTTGCTTTCATCCTGTCATAATTTATAACAGGAAGTGCAGAAACCATTGCCTTTGTTTGTCACAAAATTAGGGGAGAAGCAAAGCGGAGCAGATGAAGGTGACGTGCAAGGAGGGATGAGGGAGGGAAGCGAGAGGAAAGAATAAGGACAAATAGGAATAGTGGAAAGAAAAAGCGAAAACAAAGAAATGGCGAGAAGTGAAACAACAAAAAGAAAAGGACGTCAAAGATAATAGGTAGGGAAAGATAGGAGATAAGAACAGAAGAGAAATAAGAAATACAAAGAGGAAAGAACATGAATACAATGAGAGAAGGAATGAACGTGGCGAAGAAATTAAGACAAGGAGAGGAGAGAAATGAGGAGAAAGAGGGAGATGTGTGAAATGTAGCCAACTGAAGGTAAGGGAACAGAAGTACAGATGAGGGTGTAAAAGAAAAAGAACAAAATATCATGTAAGAGAAGAGTAACGAAGAGTAGAGAAACTAGAATATAAGAGAAGATGCAACTGTTTAATGATTATTTAACACCAAGAGAGTCTAAACCGTTACTGTGCCTCCTGGAGCAGACGAGTAGCACGGAATACAAAGCATGCTATGATTCAATCAAGTGAAACCATTGTGATGACTTGGCTCCGTGCAACCCCACTCAATCCACCATAATTTCTCTAACAGGCGATGTGACATCATCCGCTGCACTATTTTGGTCTCATTAGCGGTATGCGGCTGCCACTGAAATCTGATAGCACCTCCACAGCGTTGCCCAAGGTTCACATCTCGCAAGACGCCCATGTCCTTGAGAGAGAAAAGCAACTCCTTCAGAGACCTTTGTAAACATTGAGACGAGTGTTATGTTTTCCTGATGTCATGGTGACCGTTATCCTTGTAGATTTTATTGCATTCTTTCGTTTATGAGAGCGCCTTTCAGCCAATGTACAGGTCGGTCTCATTCCTGCCTTATTCACCAATCAGAAGGGAATCCAATCGATACTTTTAAAGCATGTTGCTCAAAAACTAATAACTGATAGTTTTTCCCCCTACATTAAATTTTTACTCCTATAATTTCCGCTTCAATTCGGCTACGGATCTAAAAGCCTATCCTCATGCATTTTCCTGTTCAATATTTGCGGTTGGTACAAATTGTAAAAATGACGAGATTTGGTGATCTGCTAATTATAAATAAATAAATAAATAAATAAAAGAAGTGGTACAATATTTAACACCGCACAATACGGAATGAAACAGGCAAACAACTTCGATGATTACACTAAGAGTACAAAAAATGGCATCGTTCTCGCATTGTAATTATTTTACCGAATTCCCCTCTTGCTCATAATTTTATTTAGGCAATTCAATTGAGCTTTCAAACGCATGCTTGTTGATATTAATTATGTCTCGACCTTCGGTCTCTAAATAATCATCATGACGAGCATTCGTTAACCTCAATTAAATTACCAAAGAACTACCAGCACTCGAGGTATTACTGAAGATAATTTGCAAAAATTGTAAGTGCTATCTTTCTTAAACAGGTATCAAATAATACTGTAGAATTCGTCCATGGATTTGACTGACTGAAACAGTTTAAGAGCTTTTAGGGGAACCTTCATAAGCAGGGCAGATAAGCTTATGATCCATTATTCATCCAGGACACAAACATTTTGAGATTTTTCTTTCTCTGGAGCTCGGTACAGAACATACAAACCTTCACTGAAAGCAATAACTTCGTCTCAGGAAACACTGAAATCGATAGAAGGACCCGCAGCACTTTTCTGCAATTATAACGTTATGTAATGACCCATAGCACACGCATGGAGATTGAAATCGCCAGCTTGCTTGCACTTTCTACTACATTGGAAACATTAAGCCTCGTAGTTCGATTTGAGAAGATCAATGGATGTCTTAAGGAATTGGATTTCTTACTAAGGAAATCAAATATTACTTTGGTAATATTGGTAAGAGTACTTAAATTGCCTAGTGAGGTAGATCGCCTTGAATTTACCCACCGAAGCCCAACGCTGAAATAAAAGGTTAACTAATTTCGTCAACGCGAATTACGTAAAAAGGCTTGTAAAGTGTTCCTACCGATATTGTTAAGTAAAAACTATAGGTACTCTCGGCGCTGAGCTGTAATTTTGATCCTGAAAGAATTACTCTGAAAGGGCACCGGTTAAGATAAATTTCTCGGGATGATCTTGATTGCCTTGTATACATTTCACTCGCATTGAACTTCAGAAAGACACACGGAGCCAAAACTAAACTCTGTAGGATGATGTTACAATTCTAAATAATCCGTAATCCGTCAACCTGAATAACCAATACGCTCGCGAAGGAGAGTAAATAAGATACTGCCATTAGTTAGCGAGAGCAGCATCTTGACGTACCTATTATAAATTCTGCCTAGGACGAAGGAACTCGATGCCAGTGAAATTCTGCATAAAATGAGGAGCAACTTTGGGAGGAAAGAAATTAAAAGCCTTTGATTCTATGCAAATGTCTCTTCAACATCTTGAGTTTTCGGATATGGAAAACGATATCTGAAACGAGTCTCTCGACGCAAGGCTTCCAAGTCGGTTTTGCTTGGTACCTACCCGCAGATCAAAGGTCCTCATGAACACACTAAACAGCAAATCGTCTTGTACTCCTGAATAAGACAACTTTTTTCCCACCACTTGATCCAACCTGGTGGTAAGGACCTGAAAGCAGGCTTAGCAGTAAAAGCAATGGGTAGATACTTTGGAATAAGCACATGTACTCTTCAGATCTTGTTTATCCTGATAACCCAAGAGGAAGACACTGTTTTCTTTGCTCTGATGTACAAACATGCTCCACCGTAGATGGGTTCAGTTCTTCAGATAAAGCTCCCTGTGTATACAAAGTAGCATTACACCCACTAAGTTTCCGATACCTTGAGATGCTGAAAACCAAACAGAGCCGGAGAAACAAAATCAGCATCTTCAAGATGCATGAAAATCTTAGCGAGCTTACTGTTTCTGGTTATTCCGGAACTCAAGTGCAGTGTATAGCACAACTCTTTTTGTTCCAATAAAAAATAAATGCAAACTTTAAAACACAATTTACTCATATCCTTCGTTATTTCTATGGCACCTGTTGGCAATTCATTAATTCCTCCCTTGCTACATATTTCGCGCAACCGCGCCGACGCTCTTCGCATTATGTCGACCGTTTCCCGCAATATTGCATTATGTCTCCCGTTTAAGTTTGCCAATGTTAGCTCTGCTCAATGTTGCAGTGTCCATAACTGATTTTCTGTAAACGCAGGGCACAACAAACATGGAGTTGACCGCGCAAACCATTGAACGTTCTGTTTGATTCGCCCTGCGTTCACAGAAAACCAATTGAAATCATGTGAAGATTCAGCTCATTGCCAAACTTAAAAGGGACAAGTGGTGCCTATATACATTGCTTTTATGTGGACCCTTTATTGTGGAAATAGGAATACTAAATCGTAGCGGTAATCAACATAAAAGTCAAGAATGGTGTAATTACACAAATGCAGGCCATGTAATAGACAAACAACACATCTCAGAGCACACCGACATCACAAGAAAGAAAAAAAGCCAAACTTAAATGTAGATGAGACCGCGAAAAAGAAGACAGAAGACAATGTTGTCGTCAGTGGAGGGAAAAAATATATATTGTTCGCTGTACCTTAACTAATGAAGGCACAAAAGTCTTAGTGCGCATTCATTTATGTCTTTTTAAAATCTGTCGGCACACAGCATGCTGGGAAGCAGCTTGCAGGTACGAAGGAAAGTAGTGTTACCGTCAAGCTCAACCGGTTACATAATACGTGCCGCCTGTTGCACGACGAGGCTGTTAGCAGTAGCATAGTGTTACCGCTTACAGCTACCAGAACAGTAAGTTTTACTTCCTTCATTTACTATGTTCTGGCTTGATTCTGTCTTTCTGAAGAATGTGGATAGGTTATTGTATTCATCATGGCGTCCATTGCGATGTATACATGTGCATCGACTCATGCATATGAATGGAATTGTCACCGAAGATATGTTTAAAACAGTTTTTCAGCTCACGTTCAATTGCAGAAACGAAACACATACAGAACGGTCTCATAAGGAAGGCATATTGGTGGTTATGTCAAGAATTTTAGCAATACACAGTACTTGGCCATGTGGCTGTGGAAAACTGAATAGCATTTTCAGGTGGTTTCCAAATGAGAAGCGGTCGCTATTAAGTGGCCTTGAAATTCATGACATCACGAGAAACAGCTGAATAGCTACAGCACTTTAAAAATGAAGTACTGAAACGTCGAAACCAATGTAGACATATCCCGGAAATGGTTGATGCCACATAAAACATTATTTGAATTAAATTGCGTTTTTAAAAATCCACATTTATTGTGTAGCACACTTTAGTCTAACTCTTATAGTTTAGCCGTTATGCAAAATTACACACAATTACTTCCGATGAAGTAGAAAAAATTCAATATATACATTTTATTTGATATGTAAATATCTTGAATATATGGTACTTAAATCAAAATCATTGGAGCCATTTTTGCGAATATAAAAAATACCTACATTTTTGCTATGTGAAGGGATTGAAAACCTTCGTGTCGCACCTTTGGAAGATACCATATAAAAATACCAAGATTGGTACTTATCTAACTTCATTTTTGAGTTATGCTGTTCGTAGACAGACAAACACACACACGCGGGGCTTTTTCTAAGAATGTTTTTTGGATTCGAGGGGCTGAAAACGTGTTCCGGTAAAATAACCGTATCAAAGTTTTGGTCGCAATACAATGCTTCCTTCACCTACAGGTATACGCGTTAGAGAAAGTTTTAAAAACTGTATGGAACAAAAATTATATTGAGTATACGGACAATTTTGGAAATATTACAGTTGAAAGTTCAAGCAACGGTAATAATAATAACACATCACGCCACACTATTGATAATATCGGAACCTCCGCCATCCTGAGGGCTTTCATTGCACTACTTGCTTCCAAAGCGAGCGTCCTACAGTCACTGTACGCTGTCACTGATGTCCTATTCACTAATCACAATAGAACTTCGTGGATAACTTTAAAGCATGGTGTTCAAAAACTTATAGGTATCCGATTTTTTGCTACATTCTTTATGTTTATTCAGGAATGTAATCTCTGCTTTGAGTCGTCTAAGGACCTAGGAAGCCTATTCTAGTGCATTTTCCTCTCTCGTGCAACTAGTCGTCCTCCGTGGTGTAGTGGTTACCATGCTAACCTCTAGTTCCCGAGGTCGCGGCTTTAAACCCGGCGGAGGGCGATATATGTTTTCGGGCGTAAAAATCCATAGCATGGCTTACTTCGGAAGGGAGATAAAGCCGGTGGTCCCGTGTCGTAGACTTACGGCACGTAAAAGAACCTCAAGCCTGATAGAGAGACCTCTGAGCAAAATTACCGGTCTTTCACACCCAATATAGAATGGAACGCTAAGGACCATAGTAGTTAAAGAACGTCCATAAATAAAACTCAATTTATTTATTTTTTCTCGTGCAACTGTAAAATGGCGAGACTTGGTGACCTGTGAATTAAAAATCTAAAAGAAGCATGATACGAGACGAAACATGTAAGCCATTTTAGTGATTATTTTAACAAATACAAAAAAAAGAGAAACATCGTTCTCGCATTGCATTTATCTTACCGAATCCCCTTCTTATAATTTTTCTTAGTCAATGTTATTGGGCTTTCAAATTCATGCTCGTTGCCATTAGATAATTAATTCGAGTCCGTGGGTCTCGAAATAATTAATCGAAATTCGGAGCAGAAGCGGAAACAGGGCGTAGTTTCGATCTAAGGACCAACTTTAAATTACTAAACGTTAATTTGAAATGCTACAAACAGATGGTATTGGAAACGATTATAAAAGGTTCTGGAGTAAGTTAGTGAAGGAAAACGAGGGAAGAGAATAACTGTTGCGAAGAAGTGACCCTCTGTATACCTTACACAGAACAATTAGTATTATCATTTCATGTATACACGTTGCGAGGTTGAAACTCGGAGAATATATTCCTCAGCCTTCCATTCTCTGCTGGCCACAACAAAAGTATACAAGTTGGAAGAAAGCCCCGGCGTGCGCGTCTGCAGACCTTTCTTTAATTCCACTCGCTTTTCCCACATACTGAAAGAACTCCCTCCCCTCTTCCTGTCCCCCCAGCACTCCCATTTTCGCACAATTACTGTGACAGCCAAAACTTTACTGCAGCGTGAATATTTCCACATGTCACATGAATAACTAAAACACCAACTTGGTTATCTTTCGAGGAGTTTCTTATTTTACCCCTTTCTGCACCAAGCTTAAGGCGTTGGTGCAGGCAATTTGGCCAAAGTACTATTTTCTGCAGGCTAGATAGAGGCTACCTCAACTTTATCCACAGCTAGGTTACGAAAGAAATTATTTTTGACCTTATTTATGCAAGATTCTCACGCGACGCAGCAAATAATAAAACTTGCGCACTGTTAACATTCTTCGCTGTTTAACAGCGCTAAACAAATGGAAAAACTTAACCTTCTAAAATGTAGTATGTATACACTACGTCAAGACATTCGATTCATTTATAGTTTTTCGGAGCAGTGTTTAAAAACACGGGACCAGGTCGTACATGTTAATTATTTCTGGATAGATAAACACTTACTGTTTAAAATAGTTATAGGAAATTGGTTGTTTCACTTGAAGTTTGGATGATTACGTAATTGTAGAGAGAAAACAAAAGTGGAAGAAATGAGGGGTATGTTAATACTCACGTTCAGTCAATTTCACTCCCCTTTCGTAGAACATGAATATCAGAGGTTATTTTTTGGCACTTTATTGCGAACATGACAAGGTTTTCATGACTTACATGAGGAGGCTTAAAATCTTTTAAAATAGAATTATTGGAGGGGTACGTTTCACATCATGTTTATATCAGGAAACATCCCTTTCAATTCGCTGAAGGAGTTTTTTTTAACGTCCTTTAACCTGATAGGTCATATCAGGCGATGAATGAAGTGGGTTAAATGGCGCTCAAATGAGCGACATTCGTCTTCTCAGAATAAGGGAAAACTCTGGAAAAACTTCATTCAGGTAACTCACCTACCGAGATTCGGACTCGGGACCTCAGACATGCTACCACTACACCTTGGAGGCGGGCTGAAAAGAAGTATTTTTGGTATGATTTTAGAATTTCTTAAAGACATCCGCTACCGTTATTTTCAATCCGTATTTTGAACCTCTAACATACAAATTGCAACCCTGTGGCCTATCTAAACAAAATACTCTACACTTTAACTCATATGGTCGCAATATTCTACAACTTCCAAAAAATACCCATACCTTATTTTCAATTATAAAATACTTCGAAATTAAGTCACCCTTAAACTTTATTTTCAACTTCTTACTTAGGACCTGGCGCAAATTATGCTTACTGTTTCAGGACTGGAAGAATCCCAGAAGTGGTGATATTTGTTGTAGTTGTTGCACCACGTATGGTATACCAACTTGAAGCTGTTTTAGACCACGCACATAATGGATGAGAATTTGCGGGAGATTGTTTCTTGGGGTGTTCGCCCCACGTACGGTACAAACTTTCCGGTGGCCTTCGCCCCACGTTTAAACTTTAACTTTTATTTTAATGTTACTTTATTTATTTTACTTTGTATGTATGTATGTATGTATGTATGTATGTATGTATGTATGTATGTATGTATGTATGTATGTATGTATGCCTCGGCTTCGTCAGTAGTAATTTTGTAAATCACGTATCTCTTAGCAGGGCTGGTGTACCTAAAGAATGAAGGCTTACACAAATTATAATGGTATTTAACTTCGTTTTATTAATCTTTCACACGATTAAATAATACTTCACTGATGTATCCTACTATAGTGTTGTGAGATTACTGTTAATTGTACTTTTTAACACGTAATTATCCTCACCGCAATAAAATTTCATGTCTCACACTGAACCTATACCGTACCGAATCTAAACTGGACTGCTCGGGTACGCAATCTTGTAGCGTCTCCCGCCTGAATTTGCACACTTCCTCTATTTCAAGTCTCTGATTGGCTAAGCCTACTCCAATAGAATACTTTTATTTAACTTAAGCTTTGTCTAGTTTTTGATTGGCTATTTATAAACTGTTTTAAATATTACATTATTTTTGTTCCAAGAATTATTAGTAGCCTTTATTAAACTTTCTAATTTATTGTTGTCTCACGGTTACCTCATTGTTAGCAACTTTCGGCTTTTACTTTGTAATTCTGTTTGCTACGGAAAGCAGCTTGCTTCTCGCAGCTCCCACATTGTTACAACTACGTAATACATTCACATAACCTTTTTACACATGTACTTAATAATATAAACATAATACAATGACTGTTACATACTTTATATATTATTATACACATATTGCTTTAAGACGGGCTGTTATTATATTTTATATTATATAATTAGACTGATATCATTTAGGTGTTAAAAATACTGCCTCATATTTTCACCGCGCAGATTACGTACGCATCGGTACCACCTTACGGTTACAGATTGGCCGTAGCAAAAGCAGGTGTTGTCAACCGTAGCAATTCGCTACGCGTAGCAGAATTTCAGCCTTCGGAAGACATTGCGGCGACAAAACGAAAAAGTGGGAAAATATAGCGACTTTTGACAATTTTAATTTCAAAAAATGAAATTATGATTACTACTATAATTAACAAGTAAAACGTTTTAATTGTATTCTGCAAATAGTTATTTTAAGTATTAACAATTATATAACAATGAGTGATAAAGGGTACTCCACCCCTAAGGAAAAAAGGGAATACTGCGGAGAATTGTCGAAATCGAAATGGTTACAACCCGTTAAGTGCAAAAGCAAAGCGCAGAGCATGTAATACTGTTTCAGGGGTAAACAGAAGTGATCTTATGAAACACTGTGGAAGCCAGAAACACATGAAGAATCTAAATGCTACGGGACAGCAAAACAAACATTTCTCAGGTAAAATTTATTTGTATTTTACTTTAAGAAATGAACAACGATTAACTTAATTATTCACTTAATCAAAAGGTAAATTACCAACAATAAAATAGGCTTAAATTACCGACAGAGAATCTATAATAATGTTTCCTATGACATAGTAATATAATGTATTTTTGTAGCGGAATTTTGTTTGACCTGTAGCGAGATTCAATGTATTTTGGTTGGCAACACTGATTACATACTGAATGCTTCAGAAAGCGTGTAGCCTTGATCACGGCTTTCCGGATAACGAGCTTTATGAGGCTCCAGCCTTCGACCATCTTTGTGGTCATCGCCTGCTGCGAACGTGGGTGTTTATGACGTCCGAACGAAATCGCTGACAGCAAGACACTCTGTGAAGCCATAAACTTGTGTAACGTGCGTCAAGCGTTCATTATTACTGAGAAGTGTTCCGTACAACACTGAGTTTCGCAATAAAATTTAGCCATGAACACGTGAACCAGTAATTGGGATACTACTGGCTGATAAGAGACAGTTGAAGCTCGAACAAAGAGTAGCAGTCTATTGGACTTCCATTGCTAAGCGCTAGTTAGTTCAAACCCTCGGAACAAAGTTACAAGTTTTGTTTTCAATACAGCATTTGGAAAACGAACGAGGGCACAGCAGTTTTGGCTAGAACGACACAACTTACTTTATTGAATCGGGTAATAAAATCATAAGCATTCGAGTGGTACTGTGAGTTGCAATAATAGAAGACATTTGTGGTGGGGCGATACCATTATATCTCGATACCAATACCGATTTTTTAGCATCGATACTCGATACTCACTTTATAAAACAGCGTAAAGGCGATAGCTTCTTCACTGAGTTATGTTCTTATTAATAGCTTACTGTGTATAAATTCGTGTAACCAATTTTGGGTTGTATGCTAATTCCAAGGTTGTTCCTGTTTGACATTCTCCACTTGGCATCAATTTTTTGCTTCCCTTTTTATGTAACTATATTTTGTAATGAAACCTTCTTTTAAAGGATTTTCTTATTATGGAAAATAATCATACAATATACCTGTAAGCCACGCTCGTGACCCGAGTTTGACAACAAATATTTCCATGCGCTATATTATCTTACGTCTTAAGTTGTGATTTGTTTCTGCTGGATTCACAGACTTTGGTCACCGGCTGAGAGTGAGTCGCCAGGCCAGGCTATTGCAGAAACGTGATTTAGTGCGTCAGCTAAATCTGCTTCATGCACAACTCAGTTAACGCTACATGTTACATGAACACCTCTACTCCTTTTCCCATTGGTTTGCATGTTATCATTTAGACTCAAGAGTCTATGGAATATTACATTGATACACCCACAGGAAGGTCTATCGAGAAGTATTGTAGTCCAGCAACTCTTTGGGAACACGTGCGAGGCAATAACCTACTCATTTCATTTCCTATCTACAGGGAGAGCCAAAAGACTACGAACCGGCTGCGCGGTGTTTTTCCTGTCCGCGTCCTCGGCGCTCGTTGCCGTCTGCGCTATCATAGAAAGGCGAGGATGAAACCATAAAACATTTTTAAAACTACTTTTAAAGGCTTTACTTAACAACTTTATGTTGTCATTTTACTGACAAATGTTTTGAATGTAGATAGCTTGAAGCCAAGTGCTTAAGAATTCCTATGCCTGTTGAAAAAATCTCAGTCAGGGATAAAGGACCTGCCTGGATTTGAACCGCAGTCCTCCAGATCACGAGTCTGTGCTTTAACGACTTCGGCTACAAGCATCGGTTTGAAGTTTCTAGCAAAACGATATTTACCCAATGTCCTCTTCAGGCTCTTGGAGTTTGTTCTATACATCTGTGTATGTGTTTACTGTTACGTCTCTCCTATTACTTGAGCCTACACTCATTTCCTTCTGAATACTGCTGCTATAAATTACATATGAAGAAATAGTTAACAATTAAATCTCTCTGAAATGGCTGCCAAGGGGTTTTCATTTGGTCGCACACTTTGCTTATCAGTCCTTTCTCTGGCCGCCCACTCAAGTCAGCTTTCACCCATTATTTTACACGCCAGAACAAGTACAATATAAAATTGCCAAACATACACTGAAGTCCTTTGGGAAGGAGGACGCGTAAGGCCGGGCAACAATCGTTAATTAACAACTAGTGCAAGGGAAATTGCTTATTGTGTGTGATGTTGAAGGGGATTGGCCTCCGATCACTGACACCCATGAGTCATAGCAACTTTTTGCTGCTAACGTGATTACAAATTAGTGCAGGCATGTTGATGAAAGAGAAAGGAGTCTGGAAACAAAAGCGCGGTTGCTGGTATACTAGCAAACACATATCATCCTACAGTCAAGCTCATTCAAATCTATTGATGGCTTTTAAATTTGCGGAAAACGGCGGTGAATTTCCAAACTAGAACTAAGCGATTTGAATTGTTTTTGTAAGATTTATTCGGCCTTTACCACCAGTCGGTTTAAACGAATTATTAGTTCAGGGAGTCCTTTGTCTCAAAGGAGAGATGCGAACTGAACCTCGGACTGCATGCGTTTCAGTCTTCGTAAATAGGTTGATGTACTGCGGCGGTGCACAACTGCTTTTCACTAGGACATTTTGTGTTCATTGCACCCGAGATAGAAGTGACCACCGATCACAGAATCTGCATGGTTGAGTGCTAAGCCGAGACACTTACGCTACAAAACCGTCCAATTATTTCAGTTACCTATCAGCATACATGCTGAAGTTGCGAATTTACGAGACGCAAGCGAAAGAAGTTCCAAATGTAAATACTGGAAAGGTACGATACATGTCCCATTTCACTAAGGTGACCTCGAAACTGTTGACATCCACCTCTTCCATTATTTTTCTGCCAGGGCACTGGTGATAAACTCGCTTCAAAGTACTGACAACCGACTGGCGGCAACGGCCGAATAAATAAGCGTTACAAGAATTCGCTAACTTCATGAACGTACCAAGTTTCCCACTTACACAGACAGCAGTCTTAAAATATCAAGGGAAGATTAAAAGCCTTCTCCAACCAATGCTAAATCTGCTAAATACATGACTCATTATTTTTTTTTCTCAATTATACTATCTTTTGATTAAAATTCATCAGAATTTTTTTTAAATACACTAACCGTATTATTTATACCAAATTAGATCCAAAACAGCACTTAGAGGTTGTTTTTATCACCCTAAAATTTAATTTAGGTATGTTCAATAGTTTCTGAAAACTGGTCATTTATGCCAGAATATGTCATTCACAGAAAAAGCTGTTCAAAGTAAAAAATGGAGAAAACAAACACGCATATATTTGCAAACATACAAACCACATGGCTTGAACACACAAACGTTGCCATTGGTACCAATTTGAAGAGCAAAACGTCCTATAAAAGACGGACTAACTTACCTCTCCACTCCGAAGTGTGTTTCTGTGTAGCGCACGTACACAATACGAGATGCAGCGCCATTTTGAAAAATATATTTAAATTATAAGTGCTGTACCGACATAAATAAAACATATATCAAATTGAAGAGGAAATCCCAATTAATAAGACTACATAAAAGAACTTAAAAAGCAAATTTTCGCCGTTTTGTCTACCCTTAAATATTTGATACTTTTTATTCTGTTTTCCTATAAAACATTTTATGTTATTTTTGTTTACAGGTATTCGACGAAGTTGAATTGTTTATAAATGACTATTTTAATTTACTTTTTAGAAACCCATTTATGAAAACGTAGGTTCGCATACAGCATATAAAATTACAAATTAAATGTAATTTGACTCGCCTAAAGCAGGCAATACGTGAAACTGCCCGAAGAGATGGAATTATACGCGTAGTGATGTCACCTTCATCATGGCGGTATTGTCAGAACAGCAGTTTCCTTTCAAACCGGCATGTCTATTGTGTCGAACGAAAAACACCTTTTGTTTACTCTTCCCAGAATCAGTACCTACTGAGGAAGTGTCTAGTGACCTCTTCAACTCCAAACATGTTTGCACCGCATTCTGAGATTGTTTCATTTCCTCCGAGTATCAGAAAATAAAAACATTATTGTTTGTAAAGCAAATTAGAGCATTTTCTCAACGAAATAAATATTTACCTATATTCTCACCACGATGAAAATTAATCCATCCACTACTTCAGCCAGATTTGATTTGGATATTTCTAATAAACACATGACAAAAGCTAGTTTACTACGTAGCTTAAATATCGCAAAACTATACCGAGGTATTCCATAATTATTTGAGGAGTTTTCTCAAAAATAAAACTAATTCCAAGAAGTCTAGGGTTACTGAGCCCTAATATTTATGGTATACCATTCAAGTGTTGGAACATTTTCAGTAATGCCTTCTCGCTGCTTCTGTTAAACGCGGGACATGTAAAATAACCTTCTTTTTCTACATAAAATATTTTTAAATTAAATAGATCATCTCCTATTTTAGAAGTAGATAGGTACGTAAAATAGTGGCTATTCCTCAGGCAGGTTCCTTCCTTTGATAACTCTATTTTCTCTATCGCCCACCTATCGTGGAGAAAGTATTGTATTCTATCAAAAAGCCAAGATTTTGCCGGAAATACACGTTTTGAGGTTTCGTCTGAATACAAATCTACAATGATGCGTATACATAAATACCTGTCTTACCATAAATACGGTCCCAACTTTTGAGGGGGTGTGTACCTCCGCCCGTTCAAGGTTGCGACTGCAACAGCGGTTTGGTGAAGCGTCAGTCATTGTTGGATGAGCTGGAGAAGTGTACAGTTGTCAGTTTTAGGTTTTCAAGATGGAATGGGGGGAGTATGAAAATCTTGTGGCCGTGATAGCGTTGTACAAGGTAGGCAAATCAACGGGGGAGATTTTCAAAACCCTCCAGAAGCTCAAAATCAGCAAGAAATTTGTTTACCGCACTCTCCTGCGCTTTGTTGAGACTGAAAGATCGCCCGCGGCAAGGAAGACCACGCACAGTACGAACATCAGAGCTAGTGACAGCAGTGGCGGCGCGTGTGCGACAAATTCCAGTAAGGAGACAGTCAGTGATGGCTCATGTCTGTCTCGCACATTAAGCAGTGACCTGGGATGCCATACTTACAAACGACGAAAAGGACATCTCCTGACAAATGAACTTAAGTGCCAGAGGCTCCTAAAATCAAAGCTCTTACTTAAGCGTTGCGTAGCAAATGGGCACCGTCGAATCCTTTTCAATGATGAAAAGATTTTCAATGTTGAGGAGGCTTTCAATGCCCAAATTGACAGGATATATGCCAAATCCTCTAGGGAAGCTGGTGAAAAAGCTCCAAGGGTCCAGAGGGGTCATCATCATGCATCAGTCATGGTGTGGTGGGGTGTGAGCTACGAGGGCACAACGGAGCTCCATTTTTGTGAAAAGGGGGTCAAAACTTCAGCCAAAGTATACCAAGAGACAGTGCTAGAGGGTCTAGTCAAGAATCTCAACAACACCCTCTTCCATGGACAGAACTGGAGTTTCCAGCAGGACTCAGCTCCAGCACACAAGGCACGGACAACCCAGCAGTGGTTGGAGGCAAATGTTTCAGACTTCATTTTCACTTCCGATTGGCCTTCTGCAAGTCCGGATTTAAACCCTTTGGACTACAAATTGTGGTCCAAGCCTCAGGAGATGGCTTGCAAGAAGAGACATCCCAATATTGAAAGTTTAAAGCGGTCTCTTCGGAAGGCAGCTCCAGATTTTCCACGTGATGTGTTGCGTCATTCAATTGATGAGTGGCCACAAAGACTTAGGGACTGTGTGCGTGCTAATGATGACAATTTTGAATAATTATTTGTGATTTTGATTCATAATGCATCCACATAATTCATATTATTAGGATATTTAAATATCTCTAAACATTTTGTGTCAATTTGCTTAAAACTTTGGGACAATATTTATGGTAAGACCAGGTATATACTTAACTCTATATCCTAAATGATTTATAATCATATTTTTGACAAAAACGTTTAGACAGATAAGATACTTTTACCTGATGAAATATATTTGGAAAGTTTAAGTGCGCACCTAAGTATCCTTAGGATTTGGAGATAAAGTTGGTTAATGTTATTCCATTGCCACACTCTTGAACAAATATACATCCACACGTCAATAGATATCCACAAATTCATAAAGACCTGTGCTGTCCCATTATTTCTGTTGCAAGGAAGCAGGCTAAAAAGGCGTAGCGACACACACACCGTACTAACACTTGAAATTTTCACTTGGCAAACACCAGAAAGCTTTTCCCAACATACGGCAATAAATCCGTTGATAAAAACCAAACACAGTCTAGCATTTTCTAAGAATTCTTTTCAGTAAGCGACTCAGTCATGCCGGTGAGAAAATGCCACATTTTGTTTAGGTCTACCTTCTCGGTAAAACTTCGCTCCCTTAAGTCCTCCTTTCTGACTTCTGTGGCAAAAGAATTCTCAAACTGTGTTCTCCTTGAGAAATAGGTTCCCTTATTCTTGATAAGCAACAGCCTTAAACCTTATACCATCAAACAGCAACCTCCCGCAAGGTAAGGTATTTACAATTCCTGTATTGTGTTCCTTCTACTCAAAACTGAAGTAATATTTTATTTTTTCCACGCGTTTCGCTTGGCACGTTCCTACTTTTAATTTAAGTGCGATCTGTAGATTTTGAGCAAATTATTCCGCAAACAAATTACTTTTACACACAACTTCCATTTTCATTTAATATGTTGTTACTCTTAAAGTTTTTGAGTTTAGAATAGCAAGTTCATTATAACAATAAACATCATGTAGGTTTCCAAATTTTTACTTAAATATGTAGGTGTAAATATTTTATTTTAAATTAATATACATTACATTGGGAACATTTTGTGCGCGAACGCATTTTGGGGCCATGCTCCACTAACACACTATAGAAACGCAAGATTCGAAGTACAATTCCAGCCCATGGAGCATGATATTAAATAAAGCTAAATGAAGGCTGAGGTTCAAATAAAGTATTGGCAAACATGTGTGTACAATTTCATGTTTCTAGAGCAAAGGCTTCAGGATAAAAACAACTCATATTTCTGTAAAATACGAAACAGAACATTTACGAGAAAGCTGAATTCAAAGTTTGGACACTGTTTATATTAGCAACGCACAGCTTTACAGCCAGACAGTAAATAATTACATAATGCTTGTCAATCTTTGAAGTATTATTGCCAAGAGTGGAAGTAATTTATAGGTTCAAAAAAGAGTTTGAATTAAAACTTGCCAATTTTCACTCTTTCTAGCATCAATTTTTTCTGTGAGGATGTTGTTATGAGATAGGAAATATGGTTTCGACTGTTTCATGAGGTGATCTAAACGTCCATCTGCATCACAGAAGAGCTTACGTTCAGATATTCCTCGATATCGCGATTCAATATCGATGGGCCTCAAAAGGTCATCACAAGGTTTCACTATCTGCCCAACGAGCTTATCACCTTAAGCTAACAATATCCGAAACTCCTTGATATCTTTTATCTGTTATTTTATTTTACTTAGAATACCCAGTTTACAAGCGCCTCTGAGAAAATAGCATTAGTAACTTTAAAATTATGGGGATTAGAGCATCTCTTTCAGGTTTTTAAGTACATGGGTAGGCACTTTTTAATGAAAGTATCCATATACGTCACTTATTTTCCCTTGCGTTTATCTACGATAGGCAGAGTACGTATTTTATTTCACTCATGATTTCGACACCGAAATTTCATTGTGAAGACGCGTTTTGAGGCGTGAACGAAACAAAAACATGTTAGTTAAGGTGTCGCATTAACACCAAATTTCATATTTGAATCACATAAGGATTAATAATACCAGATGAAAATTCCCCCCCCCCCAAAGAAAGCTACCATTTACACTGTCAGTTTTTCATTATTTGTTATTTTTCCAAAATATATCTCATGACTTTGATTGATATGAAGAATTAACATGACACACGAAATGTATATCTTGAACTTTCTGTGAAACTCGTGAAGTCCTATTCTTCTTATTCGATGTTATATAATTTTTACAAAACCTGAAAACAAAAGTTTACTTCAATTAAAATTGTACAACTCGTTAAAATATACAATTTGTCACCTCAGTTTTTCGTAGCATTAGCCACTTTCGAAATATTCGCTGTTGTTTGTTTGAATTCTACGGTACCTATTTTAAGCAACACACTCACAACTCCGTTCTTTTCTTTCTCCTTATCTGGTGGTGCAGAGGGTGTGTGTAATGTTTAAACCCAATCTTACTGCAAACCGCATCACAGGCGGTGGACACTGATGATAATGAAATGATAATCTGAGAAGGAAGCGTTCCAGGCCTAAGTTTAAAGTACCTCCCCAGCATTTGCCAGTTATGTGGTCTGTGGAAAACCTAAAGAAAAAACCCTCAAAGGACGGCACTACGGGAATTGAACCGCAGACCTCCCGCTCACGAGTCCGTCCCTTAACAACCTCGGTGTCGAGACAATTGACTACTGTAAAGCTATTGTGTGCTGCTAATAAAACATGTCTGTCATTTATCCTTATTAGCAGGAAATAAAAAAGAAGCTTTGATATGAAATGCTTGGAAAGTATCCGATTTCAATTCACTGTTACAACTCTGTTTTATTAATTCATTTAATTTCATGTTGATTGAGACAGCACTGAAAGAATGTAGAGAAGGGCATACGTTTTCACAGAAGTCACTAATTCTAAGTAACACACAAGATACAATCAAGACTCTAACGAGGAAGCAACTTTCTAACGGCGGTGTCAATAATAATGTGTTGTTCTTGAATTGTAAAATAATTAAAATAGCGTTCTGTGATAATTGTACAGATAACTTTATAATTATACGTTTGTAAGGAACTTGTTAGCAGTTTGTCTAGTGTTATCTAATTTTAAAGCTCGTGCTGCCGTCACGATTTTGCTAAGCATTCTCCGCCATTTGAAAACGAGTTCATTCCTATTAACTGCAAATTGTTTCTAACACTTTCTTATTTCCACTATTTCTCTCTCTCTGTCTAGGGGCACCATGCTAGCTTCTAGTTCCCGAGGTCACAGATTTGAGGGCGATAGATTTTTTTTTTTCGGGCGCAAAAACACTTAGCATGACTTCCTTCGGAAAGGAAGTAAAACCGGTGGTCCAGTGTCGTAGATTTACGGCACTTAAAATAACCTCAAGCCTGATAAAGAGGCTTCTGAACAAACATTTCCGGTTTTTCACGCCCAGTATACAGGATGTTTCAAACATAGTGGGCACGACTTCAGGTATGCATTCCCTATATATAGACAATAAAAAAGTCCACTGCAGCAGGTGTGCGGAAATGCTTGGTTTCTGAGTTATGGCCTTCAAAACAGTGATTTTCACCGGAACGTAGGTTGTTTTCTTTACAGATGTTCAAAGTATCCACCTCCTGCTTGAATACAGGCCTCACATCGGCGTCTCATGGCCGTGCGAACATGACCCCAAATTCCAGGAGTATTGCGTATTTCCTCAGAACCAGCCACAATTCCATGTTAGGCACCAACGGTTTTAAATGGTCCCACAAGTAGAAATATGCAGGGTTTAAATCAGCTGAACGTGGTGGCGAAGCAATTGGATCACCTCTACCTACGATCAGGAAACTTTCCATCCAAGTACCGGCGAACGGTATGACTGAAACGTGCAGGAGCCCCATCATGCAAGAAGTGAGCTTGTTGACGAATGTTCAATGGAGTGTCTTCATACACATGAGGTATGGTGTTTTCCAAGAAGTTTGTGCACGCCTGCTCCGTAAATCTATTTACAAATAGGTACATGGGGTCCAACTAACCGATTACCAATGATACCGGCCCACATGTTGAGAGTGAACCGCACTTGGTGACGAGTTGGTACAGTTGCATGTAGGTTTTCATATGCCCATACGTGCTGATTGTGGAAATCGTGTGAACTGTACTTCATCTGTAAATAATACTAAGGCAGGAAAGTTCGGATTTGTAGCACACGGATGCAAGAACCACTGGCAGAACATCAATCGAGCAGGGTAATCTGCTGGTGACAGGCCTGTACACGTTGTAAATGATAAGGATACAACTGTTTCTCTCGCAACTGTCACCAGACAGTCGTATGAGGAACATCCACTTGCAACGCTAACCTTCTTGTACTGGTAGGAGTCGTGTGCACAGAATCCAGAATCTCCTCCTCTACGTCTTGGTCGTCCCCTCCCCAAACCAGGAGATGGATGTAAACTTCCCCTGAGCACACAGACGGCGATGGAGACGTTCAAATGTCTTCCGATCTGGACATCTTCGCTGTGGGTGCCAGCGCAGCATTGCCGCCCGCCTTACCGTACACGAAGTGCGTGTCTGCCAGCTTCTGATTTGAGTACATGTCGCTCAGTCGAACGCCAAACACAACACTCAATGTACCCTTCGCCTCGGAAAGAACTGCCAGATGTTAAAATCTTCAAGTCGTGGCAACTAGCTGCGGGAAGAATAACGTTCCGGTGAATATCACTGTTTTGAAGGCCATAACTCAGAAACCAAACATTTTCGGACACATGTTGTAATGGAGTGCTTTTATTGTCTGCATGTTGGGAATGCATGCCTGAATTATGCGCTCTATTTTTGAAACACCCTGCAGAATGGAACGCTAAGAACCATAGTAGTTAAAAAGCGTCCATAAATAAACCTCACTTATGTTACTCTCTCTCTCTCTCTCTCCACTCTGTACGTAAAACGCGGAGATTCCCTCTCTTTTCCTCGCTCTCTCTTCAAATACCTCTCCCCCACCATCGACATCACACCTCCTCTCTCCCTCTTTATGTAACTTAGTACTGTAATGCTTGGAAAACCAGTAATAAAACTGCTTCTTCTGGGGTGTTACCTGCCCTCGTTCCTTATGCTAACTATGTCATCAAAACTTTACTGTTTCCCATGATAACCGGTTTACGTATACGAAAAATTGGTATAACTTCTAAAATATTCATCCCATAGAAATGCTCTAAATGATAAGCGTTGTCAGAAACATTATGCTTATATACTTTATGTAACGTGTTTTAAAAATCTGAATAATAAGCGAGGTGTTTCGATTTTTTATTGTGCACTCCTTTGGGGAAAGTAACTGAGATGCCATATGGCATAATTTCTAAGGGGACACGATGTATGTAATATACTATCTTTCCTGACATCGTTTTGACCAATTTACTTGGTTTCAAGGCAATCAATAAGACATTAATATCAATGAGTCGTCCAGACTTACCTTCTTGAGGTGACCGGTGGCAGTCCCCAGGAAGACGACGGTATAGTCCCCGGTGGATGTGGCGGCAACAGCAGTAAGGTGCGTGCCGAAGACGAGGACTGGAACGGCGGCGATGGGCTGCTCTCCTCCTAGGGGAGTGTTTACGTCCAGGCCGCAGAAGTCTTCACCAATTGTTTGCAGCTTCTGTAAAAACAAAATGCCTTCTATTAGAATTCTATACATATTAATGGATTACTACAAGAAGCAATGGAAATTTCAACTGAAAAAAACTAAGGTTATGGCATTTAAAGTTACTCACTCGGTCCGGTCTAAAATAATTATAGAAAATAAAAGTATAGAACAAGTGTCAATATTTAATTTTCTAGGATGTGAAAGAACATATGGGTCTCAAATACACATTAATAAAAAGCTAAATAAATTCAATTATATAACGGGAACTTTAAAGAGAACACTAAAAAACAAAACTAGAAAAGATTCAATAATAAAATTGTATAAAGCAATGGTCATCCCCACAGGAACTTATGGGTCTGAAACATGGACAGTGACAGCAGAAAATAAAAGAAGGATACAGACAGCAGAAATGAAATTTCTCAGGATACACAAGACTGGATAAACACCAACGAAATAAGGCAAAAGTTAAAAATAGAAGAGTTAAATAAAGCAATAATAGAATATAGAACTAAAGAAAGAATGTCATTAAATAGGATACCCCGAGCAACATATAACTACAGACCCCAAGGATACAGAAACCCAGGACGGCCAAAAAAGAGATGGACACAACAAGATTTTGGAGCCGGAACAGCTAAAACGGCCTAAAACCGTGAAGTAGAAGAAGAAGAAGAATTACAAGAAGCCCTGAAAGAAGTATATGCGATTAACGTTCTAATAAAGATAATGGTGGGAGGTCAATGTTCGCTTTCTCTAAATCATACTCGGAAACTATAGTCACTGCAAACAACACAGCAGCTGATATTTCGGAACACCTAGCTCAAATTCTTAGCGTGTCACGGATTCTCATCAGAGCCTTATAGCAGCCTTTGGTTATTGTGCCTTTCTGATACTTTCTAAATCTGAGACGAATGTTTTAAGCTTGTACTTAAGGAGTGCTAACACTTAAGTCATCATTTTGGCATTAGGAGCCTAATTCACAATAATGGTTTCGTTTGTGATACTGAATAACACTTCTTTTAGTTATTTCAATTTGTTGCATTTGTGTAACAGCATATTGAAGTTGTGTATTTTACTGCTATTTAATAGAGATGTACTTTCTCCTGGCGTAACCTTGTTAAACTATTAAATTATTTTAACAATATAACTTTCCTGGCCCTTTCATGGACTATCGATAGGATTATTCTTTCGAGTAAGTTTTAAGCGAAGAATGCTATTTCATCATGATTCTGAAAAGTTCACTAGGTTTGTATGCCTTATAACGATAATATTCACTTCCAGAACACAATATTAAATTTATATTTACCCTTTATCAAGCCATTACGACAAAAATAAATCATAAGAAGAAAACTAACAGTAAATAATTGTAGTTTCTAAATGAAGTGTATAATGTTGAAAGAACTGTTAGGGTTTGAAAGGGTAGTTTGTTTCCCTCAATATCAGCAGGTGCCATACGACACAGAAGGGTATTCGCTTAAACCTACACAGTTCCCCTACCTGCATGACGTAATTAATGTGCGGTTCTTTAAGAATCTCTCGGAAAATATCCCATTCCAACCCCCCAAAGCCTCGTAAAATACGGAGCCATCCTGATGAGAATTTCTCCTCAAAGTTCCTTTCCCGTCTTCTCCCCTGCAGCCAATTCTCCAGGGAGCCTCTAAGACACTCCCACGCAGGGCAGAAACAGGACCTTACCTCGCTAATAGGCATACGTGGCATGTCACTAAGCCAATGCATTCATTTCCTAAGAACTGGCCATCTGCCCCCAAGTCGCCGAAAGTAACAACGGCGGTTGTACATGCTACTGGGAAACACTTGTGCTAACTGCGACAATTCCGTTTGACTCCTACCATCGGTTTGTAGAAGTCCACGAATTCAATTCAAATTCGAGTGAAATTTCGAAGTATATGATGGAATTTTCAAGCCAACATGTAAATAATGCAAATCGCTAAAGCCGCTTCTAAAATAGAGAAAGTGGGCTTTTGTTTTAGAAGTCTTTAAAGCTCGATCTTACGCCATACGGCAGTGGACAATTAATACATGACATTAAATTATATTTGGGAAAGAAAATTTGAGAAGGAAACGTTCCAGGCCTAAATTTAGGGTACCTCCCCGGCATTATGAGGACTGTGGGAAATCTGGGAAAAAAAACTTCAGTTGGGGAGCGCAGTCCTGGCGGGATTTGAACCACAGACCTTCCGTTCACGAATTGTGCCTTAACGACCTCGGCTATAAGTATTGGTAAAGTAGGCTATATCTACCAGGATTTTTGTGCATGTCTTGTCAATACCCGCTAATGCCTGTCTATGACACCTTTTGAAAACAGGATCTGGGTCACCGCTCATTATTCTCGGAAACTTTAGAAACTTTGTCTGCCCTTAAAGAACGTCTTCATTATGCCCATTGCGTGGTGGCCTAATGGCGTCCCAGATGTCACAGCTTATGTTCATCTCTGGCCAGTCTTGATCACGCTCCTTGTGGCTCCAATGCTATTTTCTGGCCGGTTATAACTGTTATTACGTAATTATCTGTTACACGTTGAATTGTGTCATTTATGCGTGCACTCTATAAGTGATGGAAATAGTAATACCCAAAACCTCCTGGCTCAAGTTATAGTCCCCCGCTGTGCAATGTAATTTAGATGTAAGTAGATATATCCTATAGCGGGATTATTAATAACACTATTCAACAGTATTCTACTGATATTCTTTTAACTAAGCATTTTCTTATAGGTTTTACGTACTGAGCTTCTTCCTCTCATATTCCACATTGTTATAAACACTGCTACGCGTCTACACAGGGGGTAGAGCTTGCTTACCCCTAGCTGTTCCGGAACGTGCTAAGCAACAAACCAGAATTCTCTTGTATGCCAAGTTTCGTGGGACCCATTCTGATTTATAACGTGCTATGTATGAGTCTCGATTATACCGCTCAATGTTTTAGCATCAACTGTATCATACCTTTGTTTCCTAGGACTTGTATTCTATTTTATTATCAAGCTAAAACAGATGAGTGTTTCGCTCAATGCAGTTCAAGCAGCGAGCGCTGTAAGCTGCAAGAAAATCAGCCAGCCCTAAAGGAGATTGAGAAAAAGTTAAAATTGAGAGAACTCAAATCCAGCATGCAGAAAATATTGGTCCGTCTAAGGGCAGATACAGAAATAGCCAATAGGTTGTTCATGACAGATTTTGTTGAGCTTTATCGTGGGAGGGGAGAGGTCCGGAAACGCTGACTAGTTTAAAATCTATGTACGCAGTTTAACTGACCGACGGCTTTTTCGCGGCCGCTAGGCGAATGCTGGATTGGGTAATTTGATAAACAAATTTTCTTATCATCCCTTTCATCACTACATTTGATTTCCTCCTCCTTCACTGCCATACCATGCATTAGGCTGATCATCCATCCCGGAAATGCTATGATCCAAAGTCTGCTTGCTCCTCGACAGGTTAATAACCCAAGGCATTGGCTTGTAAGTCTTTGGGGGTGTAAGTCCTACAAAGAGGAAGGTAATCAATTATACAGAGAGAGCTAAAAAACTACGAACCGGCTGCGCGGTGTTTTTCCCGTCCGCGTCCTCGACGCTTGTTGCCGTCTGCCGCTATCATAGAAAGGTGCGTATGAAACCATACAACATTTTTAAAACTACTTTTAAAGACTTTATTTACCAACTTTATGAAAGGAGATTCTGTTTTTAAAGAATTAACAGACAAGGAGCATGATTTTGCCTTCTTTCAACAAGACTCTGCAACATCTCATACAGCCAATATTTCGATGGAAACAATTGAAAGTGTGTTTGAGGACAGAATTATTAGTAGAGATTTGTGGCCTCCTCGGTCCCCCGACCTAACCCCCTGCGATTTCTACCTCCGAGGTAACTTAAAACAAAGTGTACAAGACAAACCCAGACATCTTGGAAGAATTAAAACAAAATATTTGCCAGGAAACTGCCAGCATTTCTCAACGTGAACTACGGCGAGTCATGGATAGTTTCCTAAAGAGGTGCCAAAAATATATAGACAACGACGGTGGCCAGTTTCAGCATATCCTTGGTAAGTAAAGCATTTAAAAGTAGTTTTAAAAGTGCTGTATGGTTTCATCCGCGCCTTTCTATGATAGCGGCAGACGGCAACGAGCGCCGAGGACGCGGACAGAAAATACACCGCTCAACCGGTTCGTAGTTTTTTGGCTCTCCCTGTATATTTAAATAGGGCTTTTTCTTCTTTTAGATAACTGCATTAGACGTAGCTGAAACTTTTGTGTGAAATAATTGCTTAAAAAGACTGTACGATGACAAAAACTCGGCATGACTAATAATTATTAATAAATATTTGTTCCTTAAATAATGAATTATCTGTTTTGAAGAAACCCAATACAGACAAGGTAAGCTCCTTTGATGCCCACATCAATGCTAATCACTTAACGCAATAAATAACTGCAACGGAACCGCTGCGCCGTGTACCACAGTAGAAAATCGGTAGCAAGTCAATTTGCACGTAGCTTGCCCAAGTAAGGTGTGCTTGACCTAGCCAGGAGAGTAGCAGCCTGCCCAGATCCTCAAGAGTAACGTGCAGTAAGAAGGAATGCAGTCTCCAGTGCGCTGCCATATTCACATGTAGCCAATGACTACAATCGTAATACAATAACTTTGGGATGCTATAACATACTAAAATAAAACAACTATTTAATTGTTTATAATATAAAGCTTTTTTAAGTAACCCATACATTACGCCTGTGATTGAATAATACAACGTGATCTTTTAGTCCCTCCGCAGTACCACCCGTACACTCCAAAAACGGTTGTTTCGTGTGCAAGTTTAATGTCTCTCAAGAACATGGTGGTCTTATAGCAGTTTCCAAATTCCAGATTACCATTTGGGAGACCGTTTATGATTTAATGAATAAATTTTGTGGGGCTGCTTCTATTCATGAAGCTGCAAGAAGTGACACACCCAATTATTTCTTTAGAGATGCTGTAAAGTATACAATGTATACAGATAATCCGAAAGAATAGATGCACTAAAATTGGCAGTGATAAATTAGACTAATTCAGGGACAAAAGACAATTTAATCACGGCGTTGAACAATAAAAATTAAACGCGTGAATCTGTGCCTACAACAGAATGGGAGACATATTCAACATCTGCGAATGGGCAGTTCGTTATGATTTTTTGTACTTATTTATTTATTTTTGTTTGTTTTCTCTTTCTACCTCTCTCTCCATATTCATTTCAACCATTTCACCATTGTAGCATCACAAATACATGGAGTCAGGGACTTAAAGATCGCACTGTACTTTTCCGTTTCACAAAAAACGAAAACAATTCTTCAGAATCCATCTATAGGGTCTTTCAACAAGAGTGTCCTATCTTTAACATGTGGTTACAGTTGTTATTGACAAATAGCATGGAACGTTACAGCATTCAGCAACGCGTAGAAATTGGGAAAATTTATTATCAAAATGAGCATCTGTTCGCCAAACCTTCCGTGTATTGCGTGAAGTTTACGGTGTGCATAATCGTCCCTGCGAGAGAACGATTCGGCGTTTGATCGATAAATTTGAAAGAAGTGGTTCTGTCAGCGATCAAAGAACGCCTGCATGTAATCGACGTAAGCGCTCAAACGAAAACATAGGCGCCGTTCGTGAGAGTGTACGCGAGAACGGAAACAAATGAATTGCTCGTCGAGCGCAAGAATTGGGGCTTTCGCCGACCACAATTTGGTGAATTCTGCATCTGGACTTGAGGTTTCACGCTTACAAAATGGTGTTAACTCAAGAACTAAAGCCCAACGACCATAGGTTGCGCCGTGTATTCGCTGACTGGCCTATGGAGCAATTGGAAGCTGACCCGGATATTTGTCGAAAAATCATCTTCAGCGACGAAGCCCGCTTTTGGATGGATGGTTGTGTTAACAAACAAAATTGCCGCTATTGGAGCAATCACAATCCAATGCAAATTCAAGAACGACCACTTCATCCCCAAAAGGTTACTGTGTGGTATGGATTTTGGTATGGGGGAATCATTGGTCCATATTTTTTCCAAGATGAAGACGGAGAAGCTCTAACTGTCAATGGAGAAAGATACCGGGCTCTTATAAGGGATTATTTTTGGCCTCAATTGGATGGTATGGATCTCAGATACATCTGGTTCCAGCAAGATGGTGCCACATGTCATACTGCTCTCGAAACAATCGATCTTTGAAGGAGAAGTTCAGAGGTTTCATCATTTCCCGTGGTGCGGATGTCAACTGACCCCCGAGGTCATGTGATTTAACGTTGTTGGATTATTTCTTGTGGGGTTATGTTAAATCTCGAGTTTATGTCAACAAGCCAGAAAATGTAAATGATCTTATGAATAACACCACGCGTGTTATTCGTGAAGTTGGACCTAATTTACGTTCTTCTGTCATTGAAAATTGGGTCAACGGTATACGCACAACCCAACTGGTGTTCTCTTCCATACGTAAAGACATTAATTATGTTCCAAAATAAAAAAGAAATAAACCTCTATCATTTATAGAACGTGTTTTATTTAAGTTCAACGATAGGACACTCTTGTTGAAAGACCCTATACTTTCTTTCTCTGTATTAGCTATAGTGCAAAATTGAATTTTGCTTTACCGTATATAAAACTGGGAAGTATATATGGAAATATTGCAACAAATTTTAAATCTCGTGTCGTTAACCTTCATCACTAAGCCCTTGCGTTGCTAAATCGCATGAAATGTTCGTTCAAATTCGTGTTTAGCGATGTGTTCGGAGAGCAGTTTTTACAGCTAACAGTTTCTCCGCAAAGGCAACCAGGAAGCGATTTCCAACAAAAATGTCATTTGCTTCTTTGAATGTAACCACGCGAAGCTCCTGTCGCTAGCCAACTGCTATTGTTTCCTGTATTAATATTCAGCTAGTCTTCCGTGTTCGCAGAAATTACGTTAATTCTTCATTCAAGCATTGCGGTTAATTAGCGTGTGAAAACACCATTAGCAACATAATGACACCACTCCACAGGGCTTCGGTTCGATACCTGTTTATAACCCGTAATGAGGACCGGCTGAGGTCAATACATGATAGGGTGAGGGATGCTGCGAAATGTACGTTTGCACCAAAAACGCTCTGAAATCTCTTGCCAAGCAAATGCCTATTTTTAGAGCGTTAGCACATATTTAGGCATTTAGCGACTCTTTAGTAAAATGCAAATATACGAATTTTAAATTATTTTTTCTCAGATGTACATTACTATACCCTCGGCTAAGTTATTCTACGAAAGAATAAGAGTTAATATAATCAATACTCCTTTTAAGTATGATATATGGAATCAAATGAGGTTGAAAGCGCGCTCTGATATTTCGCTGTGGTAGCTCAGGGGTTGAACATCCGCACGGAAACCCGAAGATCCACAGCTCGAGTCCCATGTAACTACCTCTTTTCAAAACTCATTCATCTCTTCCACTTTGGCGTTCACATTTCCAGCGTGAAAGGCCACTATCTGTTATCAAAGCATGGTATTTATCTGCTGCTTACACTCAAATTTCCGTATATTTAAAGGGTCTTTTTTATCCTTCTCACAACAGTAATCATCACCCTAAGCTTATCCACACCTTGTATATACTGTACAGATAATTGTACAGTAGAAAGGTCGTATCAAAATAAGCATTTTGAGGATAGGAACAAGGGGTCGCAGAAGCTCTTTACCGCATTACATGCGTCAACATTAGTGTCTCCGATTGTGGAATCTGTTTGTGGCGTGTCAGATGTGAACAACGCGCACTCTTGTACAGTACTGGTCACTGTCACTAGGTGTGTCTGATGTGAAGTCTACTGGATGGTACAGTAATACCGAACGCTCGTCTTGTTCAGTACAGTACTAGTCACTGTCACTAGGTGTGTCTGATGTGAAGTCTACTGGATGGTACAGTAATACCGAACGCTCGTCTTGTTCAGTACAGTACTAGTCACTGTCACTAGGTGTGTCAGATGTGAAGTCTACTGGATGGTACCGTAATACCGAACGCTCGTCTTGTTCAGTACAGTACTAGTCTCGGTCACTAGGTGTGTCAGATGTGAAGTCTACTGGATGGTACAGTAATACCGAACGCTCGTCTTGTTCAGTACAGTACTAGTCACTGTCACTAGGTGTGTCTGATGTGAAGTCTACTGAATGCTGCGGTAATACCGAACACTCGTCTTGTTCAGTACAGTACTAGTCACTGTCACTAGGTGTGTCAGATGTGAAGTCTACTGGATGGTACAGTAATACCGAACACTCGTCTTGTTCAGTACAGTACTAGTCACTGTCACTAGGTGTGTCAGATGTGAAGTCTACTGGATGGTACCGTAATACCGAACGCTCGTCTTGTTCAGTACAGTACTAGTCTCGGTCACTAGGTGTGTCAGATGTGAAGTCTACTGGATGGTACAGTAATACCGAACACTCTTGTTCAGTACAGTACTAGTCACTGTCACTAGGTGTGTCTGATGTGAAGTCTACTGGATGCTGCGGTAATACCGAACACTCTTGTTCAGTACAGTACTAGTCACTGTCACTAGGTGTGTCTGATGTGAAGTCTACTGGATGGTACGGTAATACCGAACACTCTTGTTCAGTACAGTACTAGTCACTGTCACTAGGTGTGTCTGATGTGAAGTCTACTGGATGGTACGGTAATACCGAACACTCTTGTTCAGTACAGTACTAGTCACTGTCACTAGGTGTGTCAGATGTAAAGTCTACTGGATGGTACGGTAATACCGAACGCTCGTCTTGTTCAGTACAGTACTAGCCACTGTCACTAGGTGTGTCAGATGTAAAGTCTACTGGATGGTACAGTAATACCGAACGCTCGTCTTGTTCAGTACAGTACTAGCCACTGTCACTAGGTGTGTCTGATGTAAAGTCTACTGGATGGTACGGTAATACCGAACGCTCGTCTTGTTCAGTACAGTACTAGCCACTGTCACTAGGTGTGTCAGATGTAAAGTCTACTGGATGGTACAGTAATACCGAACGCTCGTCTTGTTCAGTACAGTACTAGCCACTGTCACTAGGTGTGTCAGATGTAAAGTTTACTGGATGGTACGGTAATACCGAACGCTCGTCTTGTTCAGTACAGTACTAGTCACTGTCACTAGGTGTGTCAGATGTAAAGTCTACTGGATGGTACAGTAATACCGAACGCTCGTCTTGTTCAGTACAGTACTAGCCACTGTCACTAGGTGTGTCAGATGTGAAGTCTACTGGATGGTACAGTAATACCGAACGCTCGTCTTGTTCAGTACAGTACTAGTCACTGTCACTAGGTGTGTCAGATGTGAAGTCTACTGGATGGTACAGTAATACCGAACGCTCGTCTTGTTCAGTACAGTACTAGCCACTGTCACTAGGTGTGTCTGATGTGAAGTCTACTGGATGGTATGACAATACCGAACACTCGTCTTGTTCAGTACAGTACTAGCCACTGTCACTAGGTGTGTCTGATGTGAAGTCTACTGGATGGTATGACAATACCGAACACTCGTCTTGTTCAGTACAGTACTAGTCACTGTCACTAGGTGTGTCTGATGTGAAGTCTACTGGATGGTATGACAATACCGAACACTCGTCTTGTTCAGTACAGTACTAGTCACTGTCACTAGGTGTGTCTGATGTGAAGTCTACTGGATGACACGGTAATACCGAACACTCGTCTTGTTCAGTACAGTACTAGCCACTGTCACTAGGTGTGTCTGATGTGAAGTCTACTGGATGGTATGACAATACCGAACACTCGTCTTGTTCAGTACAGTACAAGCATGTAATAGTTTCTCGTTGTGTACCAGTACTCTTTAGTTGAGACAGTATGTACACACTTGTCGTGTGAGTTACAACATTTCATTCTGACTGGCAAATAAATGAAGATAAATTAGATTTTAATTATGTTCATGCAGCGCTACTGTTATTATACTGCATCCGCAACGCCATTCTCCTATCCTCAAAATGCTTAGTTTGTTACCGCCTTTTTATTCTACAACGCTCTGCACATTGTCTTTCCGCAACCTGTATAGTTTCCACCCCACATCAGCAACGGTTCAAGAGTAGTTTCATGCCTACAGATAAATCGAACTCTAATGGGTCTGCAGTTGAGCACGCACCTAATCCACGATATTGTTTCCAGCGAACAAGGCGTTTACCAGCTTCATTTCTATTTATTTTCCAATTCATTCCGATCTTCATCCACGGATGCGTAACGCAAACACGAATTTCAGCATATGAATGATGAAAATGCCACTGCATCACAAAAAAAAAGAGAACACAAAACGTACATTAAATTGCAACCCACCCAAACGTTGTCCCATTCACTCGTTTTCCGAGAGACAATAGTCATTTAGAAAATCACGACATCCATTGAACTTCCTGGAATTTCCAGCGATATTGCTCGCGCTGGACTTCAACTCTCCGTTGTTAAAAAAGGAGACGATGGGATGGGAAGGGATGGAAAAATAAAGTATATTTAATAGTATCACATTATTAAAGTTATTATACATTTAGTGCATGGGTCATGGACCGTACGGGCATATTTATGATAAAGTTACATGTGAAGAAAAGAAAGAATAAAGAAGAAATAGATAAATTGTCACTGATTAGCTGAACAGTTTTGAACTAGCTTTGCACACTTTACCTAGGAAACTGCCCATGCTTTGCCAGTTCCTCCGGTCAGCCAGTAGATCCCAACATGCCAATTTCCTTCTAGCTGGACTTTTAGAGTTTTTCGCTGATTCTCCTACGGCGTATATTTCGCCAAAATCTGTGCCCTCCAGCTTCCCAGTCTAAACCATACCAGCGCAGTGTGGAGTGCGACCGTAATGCAAGAGGTTAGGTCTGGGCATTGGTACAGAATAACCCCCCTCATTACAACTGTATCATTGAGAAGCATTCAATTAACCCTACATAAAAATGTAATTACGGAGAGTTCAGGTGAATTTCCATAGTTTCCCTTTACTGGAGTGCTTGCGTGGTGCCCTTACCCCAGAAGGTGACTTCTGGTTTGCTTTTGTTTACATTGTATCGTCAAGCAATGATCTGATCTAGTTGGATGTTACGAAGGTTGCAATCCTCCTTATGGATCAGGTAATCAAGACTTCTTAGTATCCCTTTAGTACTCACGTTGTTAGATATTCTAGTAGTCCGATTCCCGATTTTGATATATTTGTTGTTCAAGGTAATTGTTAAAAAGTTAAGATTTTAGAAAACATTCCCTACCTTAAATAACCCTTTGCCCGAAAAAAGGCTTCAAAGGTGTACATTAAAATAGATAGTTTTAGTTAATGGCAGGACAAATAAAAATATTAGTAGGCCAGCCTTTTTTACTTTCTCTACTACGTATAGTAAGTCGGGGAAGTATTGTATTCCACCCAAAAATTCGATACCGAGATTTCACAGGAAATATATGTTTTGAGACCCTCTGTATCCAATAAAAGCATTTTTGGAAACATGTCCGTGTGTGTGCCTGTCAACAGCATAACTCAGAAATGAACAGTCGGATAAACACCAAACTTGGTATTTAGGTTCAGTATCTTCCACAGATGCGACACGAAGGTTTTCAAGAAAATCCCCCCACTCCAGATTACCCTTTACATGGGAAATTTTTCGAAAATTTTAATTTTCTCAAAAATGGCTCTAACGATTTTGATTAAAATATCATGTATTTAAGATATTTTCATGACAAATAGAATGTATATCTTGAATTTTCTGGGAATGTCTCCTAAAGTATTCGTCATTGTGAACGACTTTTGCATAACTGGTAAACCATAAGAGATAGACAAAATTTTACTACACAAAAAATGTAGATCGCATTAAAATACACAATTTATGTCATATACATTTCTTTTGTTGAGTGAACCATTTTTGAGATATTGCTTATTATTCCCTTAAATTTTTCAATACTTATTTTCTCAAATGGGAATTCGTTATTCATTTTTTTTGTCTTGTATATGCAAAGCGTATTAATCTGTGGCAAAGAGAATGGTGCTGCACATAGCAAACCAGCTATTAAGAGTAATGTCTATGCTTAAAGACTACTGTATTTCTAGGTTGCCCTTGTAAATGTAGATTCCCCTTACATCTACAAGAAAATTAGCAATAAGATAGAGTCTGCAAATGTTTATCTCGATTAACATGAAGTAGACGGAGAATAACCCTTTGTAAAAATAGTTTTACAAGAGTAGAGAAAGTCATGTGAGTGTAACACATCAGATTTTTTTAAACTGGAAATTGATCGATCATCACGTGAGCTTTACAGATCATCGACAAGGACTGAAACTATAGCCCCTGACATGAGTTTGAGCTGGTCTGGATGGCTCGTCGAACTAACATTTTACACAGGAACAGATAATATAAGAAAGAGCACTCAATGCAAGGATTGAGATTCAGGAAATTGTCTCAACTGGGATCATTGCCAGTAGGCTAGCCAGCACAGTTTCTCTACCCTTATTACAAATCTGTGTTCGACCTTATGCTGCCGGTAAATCCATCAGCAATAAGGCATGGAGCAGGTGTGTCACTGGTATATATCTGGAGTTTTCTTTCAATTGCTGTTAACAACAAATGCAACTTTCCAAAGGAAAAAGGATAAATCTCAGTATATAGAACTTAAAAAATTAAATTTATTGCGGCATTAATAATTGTTAAAAAAATCGCTACTCCTACATTTAGATTCTTCCGCATTTAAGAAGTTTTGAAATATTAAGCGCTCTGTTTCTTGTTAAAGAAACGTAACAAATCTTACTTGACTTACTTAGTTATATGTACATATGCAACTCCGTAAGCTTTTATATGAACTATCTATACTCAATGGTAAATACTGGAAAAAGTCCTCTGATTTGTTAAACCCCACATTTTCTTGCGCTTTATTTGATATGCTGACATAGTCTCGTCAGTTGAACTCATCGTGATTGTTTGGCATTTGTTGTTTGTGATAGCGCTGTAGAAAGTTTAATATCGCGCCTTGGGGTGCATCACTGCAACAAAAGAAAACAAAACAATCACGTCTCAAAGAAAGAAAAAAAACAGTATAGATGTGTTTGCATAACAAATGAAGAGTGTAAATCAATAAACAAGAGCCTGGCAGGAGAATTGATTAAATGATCTATAGAATGCATTTACAATGTTTTCTTTTCTTTTAAATTGTAACTGGGCAGAAGTTTGTTCAATCATGGAAGACCATGTTTTTCCTAACTTGGAAAAATACAATTCGGTGTTCGTTTTCACGTAAAAGTGGTATCTCTAACATCCGAGGAAACCACTTCAGTAGTCCTGATGAATAATTAGTATTGGAATTGCCTTTCTATCCTTCTACTGATTGTGTATGGTGTCCGTGAATGTCGTATTCTATTTTGTCAGTAATGCAAGGTGTAGGGTTCAGTAACAACACAGCTCTGTTGTTGCTCTTTCTTGGGAGATTTCGAAAACCTATCGGCCCCTTCACCTTCCAGAAGAAGTCAAAAAACAAGGCGTCAAGAACATTGTGATGGTCTAGTATCCCCTAATCACATTTCTGCAACAATACCAGCTGTATCACAGCAACCATTGTCTGTTGGCAGTTGTTTGCGCTGCTTACGTTTTAATGTTACGGTTATCAGGAAGCGGAGGAAGGGGACCAGATCCGGGGCGGCAGGTTCGGAGACAGGCGGGGTCCTTAAAATCTCCAGACATTACATCCTGTCGCCGGCGGGACCCCCCACAAGCCATCTCTCTGAGGGCAGGGCAGACAGTTCCACAAAGGAAACTTCACTGCCATACGCCTCGCCCACCTGGAGGGACACGGATAATTCGCGACATTATATAATCCATCACAAAATTCGCCTGCAAGCCAGGGAAAACCGCGAAAATAACCAAGGTCAGAGTAGCCGAGAATAGAACCCGGGAGGTCCTGATGTTACCGCGGAGCCATTTCGCTCGGTTGCTCGGTTGCGCTCGTTATGGTTCTCATAATCCCCGACAACACTGCACAACATTTCTACTTGAATTTCCACAAAGCAGACCTACTGTGAATGTGTAAACACAATTTTAGAGCCTTTACTAAGCATGACCGTCTTTGGTTGTTCAAAAGTCAGCACTATCCCTGACTCTACCAATATTAACTTCTGAATCCAGAAACGGAAGTCGTGATCAATAATTGCGACACTGCATTCCTATACTGATATGACTGATTACCCCCTTATCAATAATTAGCTTTAGCAATATCTTTCACGGAAACTGCTCAAACTAGAAAAAGTAATCTGGCGAGATTACATTAGGAAGGTCGATGTCTAAACGATTCCCACGATACTCGAGAGTGAATCGCGACATACCCAGTGGAGCGTGCGCATTTTCACTTTCTCCGAGAGCGGTCAAAGCTAAAGAGTAATGGCAACTCGTAAAATGGAGTGCTGTTAGACAAAGGGAATTACTCAGTGTAGCCCATTCGTGACCTATTTCCCAGGAAGTGTTCGTCATGACCATAACTGGCAACAACTTTTAACAGTTTACGTAGCTTCAAATACTTGGCATATCGTAAAGGGCGAAAAGTTGCAAATATCTAGACATTTTATTTATGGGGACACACACACGATAGCCAAAAAATTGGTTTAGTTACTTGACGTGCCGTTATGGCGCAGCCATATAAAACAAAAATAGATACAAACAGAACAAGTTTGCGTTAAGCAACACAATTTCCAAATATAGTAACGTTACCCTCGGTTTAGTAGTGTTTAACGTCTGTCTGTTCTTACTGCATACGACTTCATAGGTGTTGGACATTGGAGATAAATTAAATGATAATACGGTAAAGAAATTTGGGAAGTAAACGTTCCAGGTCTAGGTTTAGGGTACCTCCCCGCATCTAACGGTTTTAAAATACTGTTTCATGGCGCTGTATAGTATGCTAAATGTGTAAAGCTGAAACACAAGTGTTATTGAGGTCTAATTACTACGGCATTTAACTCTTGAATTCCTTAGCAGTTAAACAAGAAATAAATCGAGTAGCACCAGGCTTCAGCTATTAACCTCTATTTCGAAAATCTGCTTATAGGATTTTTGTACAAGGTAAGGCAGAGTTAGTCTTGAGCAGTGATGTCCAATCTTAAGCGAAACAGGGGAGGGTGAATTTACCCCCACGCATTGTTCGCGGAGCTATGACGCATTCATGTGGCCATAGGTTGTCCAAACGCCAATGTTGGGTTACCTTGTAACATACCAATGCAACCGTCATCAGTGAGTGAGGGAAAGGGAAATGCTTCAGAACACAAAACGAAACAGGAGGGGTAAAGCGACAATGTGACGTCAGTAGCTCATAAGGGACAAGGTTGGGCTTCACTGGTTTTGAGTCTATTTACAATCGCTTATTTGCTAACGATTCAAGATGTAAGAAACGCAGTCTTTTAGAGACTAAGGTGTAATTATTTCAGTACATAACCTTTCCAAGATCCTTTACTTTTAATTCCTCTTAAATGGATTCTACATCCGTGGTGCAGACATAGGAGGCCCAGAGTTCAAATCTCTGCTGGAGAGACTTGCATGGATAAGGGGACTTTTTCGGAATTTTCCCTTATCCTCATAAAACAAACGTTGGGTAACTCTCAATTCAAATGAACCCGCGCCCATTTCCACTTAATTAATTACGTCACTCGTATTTGCACATCTTAATTGTTAAAACAAACAAAACTGAGTACATAGAGGATATCTTTAACAGATATTATGTAAAAAAAAAAAAAAAAAAAAAAAGGAACCACCGAGTCGTACAACCGTGTTCTGTGATTTGGTAAGCTGACAGCATTTCGAAGGTGAAATCTGTGTCTTCAACAGGGGTTGGGTCTAGTGGTTATAATGCTAGCCTCTACTTCCGGAGGTCGCAGGTTCAAACCCGCCGGAGGGCGATGGATTTTTTCGGGCGTAAAAATCCTCAGCATGGCTTCTTTCGGAAGGGAAGTAAAGCCAGTGGTCCCGTGTCGTAGATTTACGGCACGTAAAAGAACCTCAAGCCTGATAAAGAGGCCTCTGAGCAAAATTACCTGTCTTTCACGCCCAATATAGACTGGGATGCTAAGGACCATAGTAGTTAAAGAGCGTCCATAAATAAAACTCAATTTAATTTAATTTCAACTGGGGCCGGGTCGTCCTCCGTGGTGTAGTGGTTACCATGCTAGCCTCTAGTTCCCGAGGTCGCGGATTCAAACCCGGCGGAGGGCGATGGATTTTTTCGGGCGCATGGCTTCCTTCGGAAGGGAAGTCAAGCCGGTGCTCCCGTGTCGTAGATTTACGGTGCGTAAAAGAACCTCAAGCCTGATAAAGAGGCCTCTGAGCAAAATTTCCGATCTTTCACGCCCAATACAGAATGGGATGCTAAGGACCACAGCAGTTAAAGAGCGTCCATAAATAAAACTCAATTTCATTTAATTTCAACAGGGGCCAGATTCTGATGACATGTCATCGTGTAATGTCCATAGACATTACTAACCTGTACATATATCCTTATCATGGCTCCCGGGTTTATTAGGCCATTTTCGGTCATTTTACGCCAGTTGCTATTTTAGGGCATTTTGTTCGATTTTACATTATTCTTTTGTTATTTTCTTGCTCTTTGCGTACTTATTTACTCATTTTCTTGCATTTACATTCAGTATATGAACAGTTTTATATTATTGGCACTTATATCAGAAATCTCACTATTCAACTGAGAACTAAGAGCGACATATCATTTAACTCGCATTCTTGGGAGAAAAAATCGCATTGCTATTTAATGGTTAGTCTGGAAAGGATTGCTTTTGGTGGAGGGGTGGCTATTGTCATAGGAGCAGGTATAATTATGTCCCAAACTAGGAATGAGACAGGCCAGTTTTACCTTTTTCGCGTTGACAATGCGTGCTGTCAGATTGCTATTGCCCTAGTCCTTGTGTCATGTCATAGGCCGTGAAGTCCTCTTCATTCGCTATGAATTTTGTACTGAGAAGTGAAAAGAGTAAGTGCTAATTTTGTAACACCTGTTTCAAAACAATGTTCTTAATTCTCTTTTCAGTTTTCTAAATTTTATAATTATACTTGCACCAAGTTTTTCTCGTTATATGGAAGTAATACCCATGTATAATAGTATATTATGCAACGAGACTATAATGGTAGTAATTAAAACGCGAGTATTATTATTAACCGAGCGATCAAAGAGAAGCGTCAAGTTTCATACGACTGTTTATGCTCGACCATGCGTTACAATCGTTATTCCTTTATCTATGGTTACAATACAATGACCTTGTAGCACCTGTGTCAAACAAAGTTGCTAGCGTTGTGAGACGTACTACGCAGAATAATCGATACTTGCGCTTTCACAATGTTACGTGGCCGCTTCTGATTGGCCGAATACCAATACTTTAATGAACAGGAAAGTACTGCTACCAGTCGTATAAATACTACATTTTGGCATGGTCAGGCATAAATTAATTTATAGCTTTCTGCAAACTAATTTTAATAAATCAAATCTCAATTTAGGTCATTTTTGTACTAAGCAATTTTTAAAAAAAATAGTGTCATTTTATAGTTAATTTCTGAAACATTTTGTGATCATTAACATCCGGCCCTGACCATCGCTTTTGAAGGGAACACGAGATCGTTCCGCTTCCAAGTTGTACATAAGAATGAAGGCAATCCTATCGACCAAAGATTTTAAGTAGGAACAACGAGTGGTTTTAATTGTGTTGTCAGCATGTGACGTCACGTGTGCAGCCTCGCCCCTTTTGAGTGCTGTTGCCACACTGCTCACTGGGTAATAGGAGGGATATTGATTGCAGCACGGAGCCGGGGCGCATGGCGAGGGGTTAATATGAATGTTGTAATGTGCATTACAGTAGGGGAGGGCAGGTGATGGGAATAAATCAGTGTTTGCAGGGGCGAAACAATGAGTAAGTTTGATAGAAATCCATCCTCTCCCCTCCAAGATACAGCACAAGCAGACCTAAGATAGAGCAGGCAGGCAGCCAGCACCTGTAGCTCAACATTCCTTTCACTATCACATACAGGAAGTACTGTACTCAATCCAAAATTTCCACTTCGAGATTTCTTCATAATACACGTTTTGAAGCCCCTGAATAAAAAGCAGCGTTAGAAAAATTTCCATGTTTGAACAGCAGAACTTAACGGGACACTAGTATCAAAGGCCCCCCCAAAAAAAAGTTTTCGGAAAACCTGTTTTTAAAAGAAACAGTATCTAGAACACGCCCAGTAAATACTACGTTTGAAATAAGTGTGGAAAGTGGTGTAATCCAAATTGTAAGCTTTTTCTCTATATAGCAATTTTTGTTCTTTGAGGTGTACTTTTCTGCAGTAAATATTGATGTATCAGGCTGAACGTTTCAGGACATGTAGATTGTTCTAAATACAAATTCATATTTCTAATGAATATTAATATTTTGGAAAGAAAATGCCCAAGTTTATTGCATAGAAATAGGACAACTAGCATACCAAATTTCAGACCTCCATTTTAATTCTCAATTTCAAAAAGTGTACCTGTTATTATTATCATCCAACTATTTAAAAAAACATAAATAATTTCAATTACAAAACTACTCAATCTAGAGCAGTGAAACTTATACCAGGTGCAATTTAACCTAAAAATTTGATTAAAATTGGTTGATTAACGAAGTAAGTCCATTGGTATCAGAGTGTCACCTTAAAAATGTGATGCGTTGTACTCGCATGACTTTTTCTACTCAATCTTCGTAAAACATTCGTACAAAAGCTTAATATTCTATCTACCTTAGTCCAAATGAATTTTAAATACAGGATGTAGTAGATAAGTCGATAGAGATTTGTAAAGAGCGTGTCGCTGTGATTGAAATTCCATGGTTTTTGCATGACCACGAGAAAGAATATCGAAGAGCGACTTCGTCGTCCTCCGTGGTCTGGTGGTACCATGCTATAGTTCCCGAGGTCATGGGGGCGATGGGATTTTTTCGGGCGTAAAAATCTATAGCATGGCTTCCTTCGGAAGGGAAGTAAAGCCTGTGGTCCCGTGTCGTAGACTTAAGCAAGTAAAAGAACCTCAAACCTGATTAAGTTTCTGGCCTTTCACGCCCAATATAGAACGGGACGCTAAGGACCACAGCAGTTAAAGAGCGTCCATAAATAAGAATTAACAAAAAATAGCGACTTAACAGTTGAGAAAACTATAAGTAGTATTTGCAAATTCAAACCAATGACAAGGAATATCTCGGAAATGGTTAACTTCACATAAAAAGTATGACAAATTGTGTGGCTTAACGAGATATTTTTGAGAAGCAAGATTTTGTCTATCTTCTATGGTGTATAAGTTACATAAGTCATTCAGAACGAAGAGGACTATTTCCAGAAAATTTAAGATATACATATTTTAATTTGTCATGAAAATATGGTAATGTAATCAAAATGTTTGAGCCGTTCTTGAAAAAATAAAAAACAACAAAAAGTTTTCCATGCAAAGGGTACCTATAGTTTGTGGTGTGTGTCTGTGTGTGTGTGGGGGGGGGGTTCCTTGAAAATGTTTGTGTCCCATCTTTGGACAAGTTTGGTATTTAACTGCTTTTTCAAAAATTACTTTTTTTATTCAGAGTTCCAAAACTTGCTATAGTGAAATCACTGTCGTAGTTTTGGATGAAAGGCATTACAATAGGTAAGTAGTAGAGAAATTAAATAAGAAAAGCCGGATAAAAATCAAACTTGGTAATTAAGTTCAATATTTTCTAAAGAAGTGACACTAAGATTTGTAAGAAACTCATCCCACCCAAAAATACCCTTTACATGGAAAAATTTTCGAAATATTTGATTTTATCAAAAATGGCTGCAAGGATTTTGCTTAAAATACGATATATTTGAGATATTTAGATATCGAAAGGTGTATCTTGAATTTTCTAACAAGACCTCTTTGTGTAATTCCGTCTAAGGGTTACCCGTAGGCGATAGACGAAAACGTACTGTATAAGAAATCTAGATCTCTTTAACACATCATTTATTTCAAATAACTTTTTTTTTGTACCAAGAGCCATTTTCGAGAAATCCATTACTGTTTTTTGGATTTTTCAATATGTTTCATTTTTTCCAAGTTTTGTCCTATTCAGTTGTTTTTTCGCGATGCCATGGAAAGAGCATACAATTTCAAACAGCGGCTCATTTTTGAACTCTTGACTATCGATTCGGTTTCCTCAATCCCCATTTTTCTACACAGAAATGTGTAATGAAACTATTTCTGCAAAGGTTTATCTCAATCAATGTGAAGTAGATAGAAAAATAAGCTTTCGCAAGAAAAGTTTGTACATTCTATATGAAAATACACAATAGCGAGTAAAGAAAGCCCTGTGAATGTAACACATTAGAATTTGTTTTGTTTTGCTAACAATTGGCAATTTTGCACCAAACATTTCCTGGCCCAATTTTGTTAGACTATCCATCCTGATATTTTCAAAATGAGTAAGACAAACTACAATAAACTAACGGCGTCACTGAAACCAATATTTCGTCACATTTTACCAAATACTTAGCAGCCAATGCCACGGTATTTTGCTAGGCAAACCTAAAAATCTACTAAGTCTACTTAAAAAAAAGATGTTTAATATTAAATGATGTTCTATACTCATTTTCAATTATCTTCCCAGTCCTTTTAAAAGTTATTCTTATATACATTATATACTTCCTGCAAATTGCGCTAAATTCTTCAGAAATAATTTATCAAGGTATACTATAGCAATACACATTCTGTAGGCTCAGAATACAGTCAGATGTTGTTCGATAGTTACATGCTAATCATTATTTTATATATAATTTGTACGATCCCATCAGAAAGAACAACTACTTAACCTATAATGTGAAAAAAGTAAACAAAAACAGCAAATAAATCAGAAATTATTCTGCTATAAAATATGTATTTCATATAAACTGTACATCTGAACGGGAACTGAAGTTTTAATTCTCTTTTACTTTTTAGCAATTGTGTAAACTCAATGACACTGATCACTCTCTACAGCAACGTATAGAAAATTCAAAAATGCATTTTATTTTGCATAATAACAAAGATATATTTCAATCAAATCGTTAGTATTTTTGAAAATAAAATCATTTAAAAAAATAATTTCCAAGTAAGTAGCTGAAGTGAGAGGAGTACCTTCAAATTGTTCGTCTTATATTCTTAAAAGGTGATAAACATTCCACTTTTCTTTTATAAGTTACGCCGCATACGCATGCGTCATTCGTCAGAAGTGCTTTTTTTATACAGAGACTCTAAGTAGTATTTCTGGTGAAATCTGCAATTCTAACCGAAAGAAACTAGGAAAATGTCGTTGGGGGACACACGCTTAAATAACGGTTCTTGTGAGGTAAAACGGCTAATGTGTGGCAAAGTAGTCAAAGTTACTTTAATGCCACCTATAGGGAAAGTTCAGAAAGACGATTAGTCGTTTTATGTAGAGTGCTCACCTGAAGATTATTATCGGGTATTTATTTCTGCAGGATAAGGCATGACCCCGGAAAATATCTTACCCTGACAATTCGCCCCATCTAAGATTTGAACTCTGGCCCTCCGAATAACAAGGGAGACACGATATATGTGCTATTACACTATGAAGGTGGATTCTGAGGCAGCGACACTTAAAGCCAGAGTTGTTTCGATCATGTCACTTGAAGCAGTACGTTCTGAGTAGCTAAATATAAAATTATAACCATAAGTAAAATAAATATTAATAACAGTAGGAATAGTATTATTAAATAAGACTGGGATATGGGTTGAAAACACAGTGCTATCAGCGGCGGAAATGGGGTGGTTTTTTCCTTATTCTAACCGAGTGAGAAAAGAATACGCTCTGTTAGTGTACCGTTAGGTCGCCTGCAAATCACATGTGTAGAAGACGGTCAATGTTCCCCGCAAGCTTCAGGCATCCAATAAGAAAGAAGGCAGAAATCATATGATAGTGAAATGGGGAGATGGGAGTTTTGAAGACACACTTCTTCGTGGTAGTTCCTTGGAGGTTGTTCGGAAAACAAATGTATCGGCGGATAGTTTGAAGCACAGCAATAAAGAAATGCGCGCGTGTGTGTGGCGAGGTAACATCAGGAGTCAAATTTTAAAACGGCGACTGGAAATAAACAGGCAGGAAAATTAATCAGTCGTATTAACCACTAACCCTAGATCCAAGATCTATGCAAATCCCTGAACTAGCATCGAACCCGTGCCGCAAAATTGGCGCTCAACAGCACGAACCCCCGCACACTGCAATGCTATTAAAATTGTATTTACGGATGTGGATGGCCCACGTAGAGTAATCGTCGATTTTAATGCATGGACGATGAAGGCGTTTTGCTTTTTGTGATGGGGAAACGCAGCAATGTGCTAGTTTTATTATTTCCGGCAATACAATAACAATTTGTGACATAAATGTTAATAACTATCAATACAACGCTAAATTGCTCATTAACTATCTGAAGCATGCATTACGCACACTTCTTCCACAATTTCATGGTACTAAGTTTATTAGTTTTCGAAATATTTTCGGTTTTGTACATCATTATTGCTCACTATATAAAACGTTCTGTATGGAAGATAAACGATATCTGAAAATTGTTAGCAATTTTATGTGATTTTCTTACATTTCAAAGTACAACCATAGTTTCAACTATGAATGACTATTTACTTTTAATAGGAAACGACGTGCCAACCAATCTGTATTGCTCTTCTATATGCACTAAAAGCCTCATTATAATTGGACATCCATTTATGTGCGCAGAGAATTTTAAGATGATAAGCATGTATGCTTTTGTTATCTGTATAACCAAGGCAACAGGATACCTAAATAGCCAACAATATAAAAATGAAAGCGGACTTTGAAAATTCAATGCACCTCTATTTGAAGACAATAAGATATAATCATTTGACATCCTTCTAAAACAGAGATAGCTACATTTTCACAAGTTAAATAAAGAGATAGAGCCAATTCTCTGGAAGGAAAATAAATGGGGATCTGAGATAAAAAGTGTAATTTGCTTTGGATGCAGCAACATGGCGTATTAATGGACGCAATTTATCGTTCTGTCAGTAAGGACATACATTGGTCAGTGACCATCAAAAGCAATCCAAGAAATCCCCTCTAATGCAGTAAAGGATTTGGCAGCAGCAGTTCACTAAATCTGAAAGCTCTGTTAATACTGGACAAGAAGCTCTTTGACACAAGCATTGTAAACGCTTTACAACGCTCGCTCACATGGTTAAACGAATCGAATAATGAAACAATAGACAGTAACATCGCGTCCCCACACCATCAACTGGCCGCTTGCAGCCACCCTTAACTACTTCAACGCTCAAATTAATTAATCAAAAATAGTTTCGATAGACGGAAAACGCTGCTGAAACACCAATCCATATTTGATCGCATTATTCACAGCGGGGCAATAATTGTAACGCCTGTATGTTCCGACAAGAGACACTACATCAAAATGTATAACGTTATGCGTACGCCCGCAACTTTTAATTACTCTTGTGTTTCACAAATATTTTTATCACACACGCCTATTGAATGGAAACGGACACACATTCAACACGAACTGCGCATTAAAAACATTAAAGAGAAACCTTTCAAAAGTAAAAACTGCTAGAAGATATAGGATAAAGCTTAAATTACTTCCTTTTGACACGTGGTGGAGATATTTTCTCCGTGAATGAAATAAAGCATCGAGTGCAACAGTATTTACTCTACAGAACCCTAAGAATTCCTACATATGAACAGAAATGAAGAGGGAGCAATTGATACTTAATTGTGCACTACGGCAGTAAACAGCCTCCGAAACGCTATGTGAGGGGTATAGCTTCCAGAGAGGTTGTAAATCGCCACTCGCCTGTTTACGTATGCCTGTGGACTGTGGAAGGAGAACTATGTCATCCCTTATATTCCAAACATTTCCCAATCCTGCATCTCAGATTTAGAAAAACAATTACACAAGGCATTTCCGACTCACTCAAAGTATGCTGCATAAACGTATTTAGATTTTCGGTTTTCTGAAGTTAGACAAGGTTAGACAAAATTAAGTTATACTTTTCTAATAAAACATTATTTTTTCTTCTTAAAAGGTATAAATTTTATATAAAATGCTCTGAATTGAGATTAAATGATTCGTTGTATACTGGACTTCAAAACTTGCTCATGGCAGATAATTAATTTTTTTTATTGGAATTTAAGTTTAAGTTATCCATGTACAAATTAGCAAGGCCTCTGCAACCACATATTTCTGTAATGAGAAATTGAAATAAATTGAGTTTTGTTTATGGACGATCTTTAACTGCTTTGGTCCTTAGCGTCCCATTCTATATTGGGCGTGAAAGACCGGTAATTTTGCTCAGAGGCCTCTTTATCAGGCTTGAGGTTCTTTTACGTGCCGTAAATCTATGACACGGGACCACCGGCTTTACTTCCCTTCCGAAGGAAGCCATGCTACGCCGGAAAAATCCATCGCCCTCCGCCGGGTTTAAACCCGCGACCTCGGGAAATAGAAGCTAACATGGTAACCACTACACCACGGAGGGGACAGTAATGAGAAAGGATATTAAAATCAGGCAAGTTACAAATTATCCACATAATTATTGTTAGCCGACATGTAACCTTTAACTTTTCCAATACTTTCATATCAAATAGTAAAGTCAAATCGTAACGTTCTTCCAACTTGTTATTATATCACTGGCAGCAATGAAAGCTACACTTCACAAAGCCTCTTGCCTCAATTGCTCGACATTAACTTAAGAGAGAAAACAGAATGAATATGATTTCTAAGAGAACGATACAATTATACTTATTAATCCGACCTTCAACAGTAAAATTGAGAGTGGGTGCTGACCAGGGCAATTCCGGCTTGTTTCCAGCTTCATTTCCCACGAGACAAAGCAATAAAGCAAATCTCTGCAGTATATACGACTTCGCAGAACACGAAATGTAAAAATAGTCCTACGCGTTGAGGATTCCCCATTCCAAGGAGTCATAACCAAACTTGTGAACTTCCGGAGACAATGACTGCAGTCTGTCGTCACAGATACGGAAACCATCTCTTGCTAGTAGCTTACAAAACAACTATAAAACCTTGTTCACAACTCTGGCGCATGTTTATGCATTTTAATTTCTATACCGGTTTTACTGGGCCTTTCTTAGCCTTGTCGGCCGTTTCGCGGCAACCAGCGTAGCTGAAATTTTGTGCATAAAGGGCCATTCACGAGGAAAAACTTGAGCATAAGCTTAACGCGATATGTTGTCATTCACAACCACAAATGGAAACATCAACAGCTAATATGGCGGTCGGCGAAGCAACCACCGACAGTACACACGACAACAGAGGTTACGTACATGTAACAAAATGAACAAGCGGTTAAAGGACACCATCTATCCTTACAAATTCTTTTGTTGCGAGTTTTACAGATATCCCAATGATTGCAGGTCCGTGATCTACATAGAAAGGCAGTTAGCGATTCAATATTTGGCAAAGCAAAATCTTATGTAAGATGTCAATGATCACGTGATGAGAATCGTTCTCCGACTGGCTGGTTTGTTATGTTGACGTACACATAAGCTTGAAAATTAAAACTGAATTTTATTTATGGACGCTCTTTAACTATTATGGTTCTTAGCGTTCCATTCGATATTGGGCGTGAAAGACCTGAAATTTTACTCAGAGGCCTCTTTATCAGCCTTGAAGTTTTTACGTGCCGTAAATCTACGACACGGGAACACCGGATTTACTTCCCTTCCGAAGGAAGCCATATTAACGATTTTTACACCGGAAAAAAAATCTACCTCCCTCCGCTGGGTTTGAACGCGCAACCTCAGGAACTAGAGGCTAGAATAGTACCCGTAGACCACGGAGGACGTCACATAAGCTTGAGAGCTTGGACGTTACAAGATTCTAAGCTTCTAAGTTTTTTATGTTTACTTGATTCATTGTGAACGGTTCCATTATCTTTCTGAACAGTTCCATTATCTAGTTTTTTATTTTTACTTGATTCATTCTGAACAGTTCCATTACCTATTTTTTTATGTTTACTTGATTCATTGTGAACGTTTATCAGTAAACACAAGTTTGTATGCTGAGAAGAAACTTTCCACGTCTACAGATGTTATTAGGCAGCATTTGAAAACAATATAACACTGTAACTCTGGGGAATTTCTTCAGTAAGCACTACTTTCTCACCTTGAGGATACTTACCCACAGAATAGAACAAATTAATGTCAGGATTCCTCTTAAAAGACGGTTTACCGCTTAATTTTCCTGCACAGGAGCACCCTCAAGGTTACTCTGAACCTTATTGAGAATTCGTAAGGATTCATTTACACACAACCCAAATTTTTCAAGCTATAATTTTGAGATATGATTTGAATAAATACTTCAAGTCCCTTTGCAAATATTGTCTCCATAGACAGGACTTAAGTACTTTGTTGCTAATGTATCTACATATTAATTTGAAAACTAAAAAAATTACAAATGAGTATATTATACTATACTCAATTCATGGAAAAATGATGAAATATGCAACTATAAAGCTTTACATGCAAGCAAACCTGAGCATACGGAAGAGGAGAGAAGCTAGGGAAAGAACATGCAGTAAGGTTAATTCGTTGCCATTGCGATTCAACCCTGGTTAAAGGAACTATTGCATTCGAGATAAAAAATGATACCCAGATTCCATAGTAAATTTACTTTGAGGCCCTTGAATCCAAAACATAGTGCTTATAGAAAACTGCTTGTGTATGCTTGCGTGTGTTTAAGTACCACGTTTGTATTTAATTTCGTAATCTTTCCAGAAAATCCACCCACAACAACTAACTTTTGGACTTTGTTTTCTATTCTGTAACGATTGAGGTAATGGTAAGGCATATATTTATTTGCAAATGTTGAATTGAAGCAAAGGGGTCGCTTGGATCGGATTGACTACGAGGGGAATCTGCAGTGGTCCAGAGTGGATATTGCCCCTACGTCCTACAAGGAGAAAGGATGAGGCGAGAGGAGACACCGGGCGGCCGGAACCAGGAGCGACGGCACAGCAATGACAGGGTCCCTAATTTTCCAGATAGACACTCCGACAATGCCCCTCAAGGGGGATCGGATACTCCGGCAACCGCCGAAAGCCAACGGACGGAGTCACAAAGAGCATGCTTTTCCCCTGCCACACTGCACCGAAACACCATCGCCGACACTTCTGACCCTGATAGAGACCAAGGGATGAAAGACACCACTCCAGCATTCGCCTGACAACCCGGGATACCCCCGAAAAAACCCATGGGTCTGAGTGGGCTGTCACCGGGGATCGATACCGGGACTTCCCGAATGCGGGCCACAGACGTAGATGCCTGAGCCATTCCGCTCGGTAAGGGGTCGCTTAATTCTTTTTACAATTGTGAAAAATCATTACAAAGTACTGAAAAACTATTGTAAAACTAAAATGTTTAACCCGTTGAAGTACATAATGCCAAATTATTTTTGCCATTAACTATTTCACAAATAGTCGCTATTCTATATTTACATGTGAAAGGTTTGTCGTTAGCCAAAGAGTTTGTAACATACAGTGGACTAGACGCGCAACTGTAGCGCACGGGCTTAAAGGTATCCGTCAGTAACATTTTCATTGCCAAGTATTTGTTTTACGTTGCGTCTCTCGATAACATGCAGTAATGTTGATTTCAGAGGAATTGAAGCTGGTGGTCCGAAAGTCCGACCTTCACCGCAGAATAGCTAAAAGAAAACAATTGTTTATCTGATAGTCCCCAAATTTGTGTTTTTCAAGAAGCTTTCCCACCGCGTCGCGAATGTCCTCTAGTTAGACTCAATTCCAGTACAGAAACAGCTGCACGTTTCCTAAATCGCCTGGAGGCGGATGTCTGTGACCATGTTCTAAAAACCATGCTACGCTAAGACAAATCTTCGAAAAACATGACACAAAAGAAGTTTTACCATTAACTGGGAAAGTTCATTTGAAGAGCTGGGTGTCGTCCTCCGTGGTGTAGTGGTTACCATGCTAGCCTCTAGTTCCCGAGTTCAAATCCGCCGGAGGGCGATGTATTTTTTCGGGCGTAAAAATCCTTAGTATGGCTTCCTTCGGAAGGGAAGTAAAGCCGGTGGTCCCGTGTCGTAGATTTACGGCACGTAAAAGAACCTCAAGCCTGATAAAGAGGCCTCAGAGCAAAATTACCGGTCTTTCACGCCCAATATAGATTGATACGCTAAGGACCATAGTAGTTAAAGAGCGTCCACAAATAAAAAAAAAAGAGCTGGATAAAAAATAAACAATTGTAAAATATTTACTGCTTCCTACTTTATTTAAAAACAGATTTTCTGGAAATGTTTCAACTTCTGGTACGAGAAAGCCAGTTTCACCTAAGTGAGATTATTTCTCTGCAAACAGCCGATACAAAGAGAACAAACAGTGTAAAGTATCACCATAAAATAACAATAGACAGAGAAATTTGTGCATTTCTTACGTATCAGACATTTTTCCCCGCGTGTTTCAAAAATAATCGCCGCCCCCCCTCCATCCCCTATACAATTTATTTTATTCAATTCCACATAATGAACATCCATCTCTTCCGTTTATAACTCAGGGGAAGCCAACTCCCTCCGGCATTTCAGTAGCAGCTGCCCCCTCCTGCACCGCCTTACTTCCCCTTCGATACAAGCCCATAGGGACCAACTGCCGATGTTAATGCAGAGAATGTGACCATTGTTCCCCAGCAAAATATTACCTACGGCGCATTCGGATCTTGATTAATGTCAGCTAAGGTGCTACCTTCCTGTTGCCGTCCCATGGAATCTCTGTCATCACTAGAGCCCGGATAAAACAATCAAATTAGGCAGGGTACATTTAAAACCGGACTTACACATTTTAAAAAGTATTATCATAACCAACATTTCGTTTGAAAAACATACAAATTATACATTTTTATTTTTGCACATTACAACAAGGTATTGCTGCAAATGTTCTTGTGTTAGACACCGCCGGAGTCGGCTAATGATTTACACAAATCTAATGAAACCAAGTGGTGTCCGCCATTTCAAGTTCCCTTAATGTAATAGAAGAATTGGAACTGGATTGAACAAGTTTAAGTTGGTTTAAAATAGGAAATATTGGGATTCATAATTAAATGCAAAGTTACACCTTAAAAAGTAAAAATAAAAAAACTATTCCTGTAGCTTCAAAATACCTCAAAACACGATTATATCTACGTACTGAACTTTTGATTTATTACCACCCAGCAAAAAAGGTATTTTGCCTAACATCCGGGCTCTAATCATTAGTCGCGAAATTTTCGTGTACTCACTGCTGACGGCCGGTATATCGGCCAGGGGCTCTGTATTATTTCTTGGTTATCAACTACATTCCCCCATGACGACAGTTGTGTGCTCTAGCATGTACTGTCTGTCCTCTGAATTATCTGTGTTCACGAATTTGCTGCTCTTTACGTCTTATACAGAGAGAGCCAAAAAACTACGAACCGGCTGCTCGATATTTTTCCTGTCCGCGTCCTCGGCGCTCGCTGCCGTCTGCCGCTATCATAGAAAGGCGCGGATGAAACCATATGACATTTTTAAAACTACTTTTAAAGGCTTTACTTACCAACTTTATAAAAGGAGATGCTGAAACTGGCCACCGTCGTTGTCCATACATTTTTGGCACCTCTTTAGGAAACTATCCATCACTCGCCGTAGTTCACGTTGAGAAATGCTGGCAATTTCCTGGCGGATATTTTGTTTTAATTCTTCCAGGGTGTGTGGGTTTGTCTTGTACACTTTGTTTTAAGTTACCCCAGAGATAGAAATCGCAGGGAATTAAGTCGGGGGACCCAGGGGGCCACAAATCTGTACTAATAATTCTGTCCTCAAACACACTTTCAATTTTTCTCATCGAAATATTGGCCGTATAAGCTGTTGCAAAGTCTTGTTGAAAAAAGGCAAAATGACGCTCCCTGGCTGTTAATTCTCTAAAAAAAAAAGGGGGGGCAAAATTGTATTCACATATGTACGGGCGTCAAATGTTGACTCCAAAAAAATTGGCTAGTGTTGGATAGTTTCCTAAAGAGGTGCCAAAAATGTATGGACAACGACGGAGGCCAGTTTCAGCATCTCCTTTCATAAACTTGGTAAGTAAAGACTTTAAAAGTAGTTTTAAAAGTGTTGCATGGTTTCAACCGCGCTTTCTGATAGCGGTAGACTGCAACGAGTGCCGAGGACGCGGACAGGAAAAACACAGCGCAGGCGGTTCGTAGTTTTTTGGCTCTCCCTGTATTTTGGGATAAGATTAAGAGTTTGAATTTCATTATTTATACCACAAATTGCTTATGAATACAGGTTTTGCTCGTATCATTTACATTTGCCGATACACGTCTTATCTCCTTTTGTGTACGCAGGGCAGGGCAACGGGTCGTGCACTGCGGAACGAGACAAGTAAATATCAGTGTGAGATCTAAAAAAACAGCGTGTTCATGCACTGTAGCCGCGAAAAGGTTAAATATTACGAATATGAAATTTCGAACTCTATATTAGATTTTTAAAAAAAAAATCAACGGCACATTACTAGTCAAGAAAGAATTATTTCATTATCCAAATTTAATGCAGCAGCAGCAGCAGCAGCAGCAGCAGTAGTAGTAGTAGTAATAGCGGTTTGAGTGGCGCAAAACTGCAGCGGTCATCAGCGCCACCCTCTGACTATAAATTTACTCAAGTCAGTACATCAATACAATAAAAACAAAACAAGTACAAGTTAAGCAACTCAGATTACAGAAGCAGCTCTGGTTATATAGATAATCACATTCTGGTACAAAACCAATACAGTCAGAGTATTCACAGAGAGAAACACCAGGATTACAAAAATGGAAATAGGAAATCAACAAATACACAAATTAAGCAATATAAATGTCACAGAATATGGCAAATAAGAAGTAACCCTGAGCAAATGTAAACGTACAATGCAATTCTACACAGTTATAAAAACCAATAACACACCAGAAACTTCCTTCCTTAATAATCCAATTAATTGCAATCACAAACTGTCCATGCAAGGCACCAACCTCGACACCTAGCTCATGCACCAAAATCACCCAAGAACATCAACTCCTTCACCACACTCTCCTTCCAAACTCTCACGAAAACTCTTCCCTGTCAACTCGTCTTTTCCTCCACAGGTGCGTACACAGAAAGTATAGTCACATTTCGAAATTGGACCTTAAGTCTATTTTACACAATCCTTCATTAACTGGGTCCAACTCTATTAGGCTCTTCTTTATTACCTTTGCGATAACAAATCCTATCTTGTGTAGTCCAGGCTCAGTAGATCCACAATACAATAATGTGTAATCCCGTTTATCTATTCTTCCTTTTCTACTCCAACGTTTTTCTTGCAACACTACTGTCCAGCCAATACCTTAAGAGTTATTTGCCACTTCTTTCATTTTTCCAGGTCATAACATAGTTTGAACATTCCAAGTTGCCAGCAACAAACCAACCTTCTTAACAAGGTTTTTACAAGTGGGGTTGAGAGCCTCATTATACCCCCAGACACTGGGTGGCTCAGGTACCTCGGGGTCGCCACTCCCGTACTCACCAAGGTGAGCCCTTGAGGGCCCAAATTTAATGTAAATCTAGGTTATACGTTTACAAATTTAAGTTTGAAATAGCGTACTGGAAATTTCCATGTGACACTGGATATATCTAGTTATAAATCTCTTTTAGATGTAAAATTATACATTTTGTTTTCCATTTTGAGGCAAAGAAAGAAAAACCATGTATAAGTTTACGCACAGGTATTTTTTCAGTGAGTTGCGAAATACATATAGGAATAACTTTGCCCCGATCCATTAATATTTCACATCCTGTATAACAAGAGAGAAATTGAGGCAACTTTGATGATGTTTAATGCTTTCTTTTTATAAAATACTTTTACCCCTTGCTGAATTTGGAAATGCAGCAATATAGTGCCGTTTGTGCAGCCTTTTTACGAAAAGGATTTCAGAATAGTGGCAATCAAAATGTTCAAGTGCACGTTAGTATTTTTCATGAACCTGATGTAAGACGTCGAAAACTCAAGTTAAGCGAGAGTTGTCTGCAAGGCTTTACGTTGTCATAAGCGTGTGGATGAAAGCCGTCCGGTGACCGTAACCAGACACCTTGGTAAATTAACATACACTTTACATAAATCCTTTGCGTCACGCTAGGAATTCGTTCGAGGGAAGTGCAAGTCCTGCGGCATCAGATAACCTCAACAGACATTCCAATAGATGGACCAAGTTTTGGGGCGTTTTCATTGTCCTATGTTTCGCTTCATTTAAAAACTTTGGAAAATTCTGTCAAAAAAAAGACTGCTGTTAATTTTAATTTTTTTAAAATGCTCTCACGTGTTCCGTGCTATTTTAAAACACGTTCTAAGAGGGCATCAATCGCAAAACAACAAAGCACTTTTACTTCCTCTTTACTTTATGAATTTTGTGCGCAATAATGTTACATATTTGCATTGTACACAAATTTACATATTTGTCATGTAATAATTTATGGTCTGACCTTAATACTACAAGTAAATCCAGCTTCTAAAGCCACTAGAGTACAACCAAAATCTGACCAATGAAATTCGTCGTGTCGGGGCTTTATAGATACTTCCTTAGATTAGATTCGATTGGATTGGATTCTGTGAGTTCACTAGAAGCCATAAAGGCTTGTGAACATAGAACATGTCAAGGAAATGTACAAAAATTACATATAAACATAAATATTACACAGAATATAGAACATTTGAAATAAAATAGAGACATACTATATGCGCGTCAAGGCAATGTACAATATAGTTACATATATACATAAATATTACATCGAATACAGAACATTTAAAATAAAATAAAGACATATTATATATAAAATAAAACAAATCAGGTGTAATTTTGTACAAAATCAAATACCTCCCTACCGTTATAAGGTTAACATTATATTTATAGACAGGAACAGTTATTTTAACTATCAATAGGCTTGTACCTTTGTTCGTCTTATCATTTTGTTCTATTTGATTTGTAATGCATAGCATTTACTGTCAGTTCTTAATATACATATATTTAAATAGCTTCATTAACTCTAGAGCAGGCAATTGTCATTGATATTTACTAATACTACTTAGAGAGCTAGGTATATATGCATTATCATCAGGATAATTTGTCATTCAGATAATCTTGTACAGAATAATATGCTTTTGAGCATAGGTACTCTTTAACAGCAACAGGTACTTTTAGCAACTGCTAGCGCAATTGCACCTGCCTGCGTAATTCTTCGGGGCTCCAATGTAGATCACGCTGCCTCACTTCCGGAGCGCTCTAAACGCATCGCACCGTCGGTTTATCATGTTACTTATGTCCCAACTAGCTGATTAACAGATCGACTCACACTCCTGGGACATCTAACGAATCCGAACCCTCCCCCTACTCCACTAAACGACAGGTCTCATAGCAGCCTTGGACAATACCGTGGGTCCTTTGTTACAACATGAAACCCGAACAATTCTAATCCCCTTACATGCTTTTTACTATCTGGTTTCCAATGGATGATACGTTCATATCGAGTAATGTTGTGTAGTATTGTCATTAACACATGCGTATAATAGACGTGCAGATAATAGCGAATCAAAAGTAACAATACGAGTTATTAATTACACGGAAACATGCATTTATTGCAAACAGGCATATCAACGTCTTTTGAAGACGTCTACTTAAATAATAACAAAACTGAGCATAAAGTTCACCTGCAACTACAGTTTAATTGAGAGTTATAAATGCCATTATTACAAAAAAGGAGGTGTCTTTTTGTCTTAATTCACACGTTTATTTACAAAAATTCTTAAAAACTCCATTATTGATTTTAATTCGTTCTAAATCAAACATTTTAACAGTATAATTTAACTTTTTGTCAGGCTAGATGTGGGTTTATTAGTACCAGAACTAATTTTAAGAAAAACTAAATTAAAATGTGGAGAAGGAGAACCTTCCAGGAGAGAAATACGGAGCAGAAATATAACAAGTTGTAATTAAGTATCCTTCCGAGATATGATCAAGGACTTATGATACTGCCATCATTTGGAAGCCTTGCACAAATGTATTTCATTATACTGAAGAAGTATGGTGTTATAGATGGTTAACGATTTATGCTGATTAAGTTATTGCCTGTGGCACAAGATTTTGAACATTTTCTTCATAACTCTGAAAAGGGGACATCATTTGGTGTTCATTTCAACATTATATAAGTACGATTCTAGTGATGATGGACTTTATCTATCAATACATTCTAAAATAACGATCTGTCACCTTAGCCATTTGAACTGTTTAAAAATTTGCTTTCCTTGAAATATGGCTCCGTAAACTGATCTCCAATGATCTCTAAGAACCACGATCTGATATGGAGAGCTCTCATCTTTGGATTAGTGATGCACAGTTACTTGACCTAGAGAAACCATCGCCGTGGGTGATTAACGAGAGGACGTATAGGCAGCTGTTGTATTGCAAAGCCGTTTCATTTAATGGCTTATTAGGGAGTCGAATCCTCAACAACCAGCGGAGGTTATCAAATACATTGGAAGCGCCAAAAATTCGCTTGGTAAAAATGTCAAATTACGTCAGAAGTACATTTTTGCATCACATATTGGTTGACATGTATATACTTTTGCTTTTCTTTAAGAAATACGTTTAGAAATTAAAACTGGGAACAAATAAATACACACTGGAGGAGTAAAGTGCCGATGGCGAAATCAGTAGGTATCCAACAAACCAGCGAATTAAATATATATATATATATATATATATATATATATATATATATATATATATATATCAAAACTCTAAAATACTTAGGTAATTCAAATATATAAATTCTAGTTTTATTTAGTGTTTTGCAGCACTTAAGAGTAGTTTTTCACGTCAAATAAGTATTGTGACAAAGTATTTTACAGTTTAGGGAGGTTTAACATCTATTGACATGCAGAAGAGGTACACGAAACAACATTTGTTATTAAGGAAGTTGTTTAGGAAAAAGTGGGCGAAGTGAGAACCGGGTTTCTCTTGAATGATGCGACTGGCAACCCGGCATTCCCACGCACTGCTATACGAATCCGTTCGTGCCTCAGCTCCGTCCGGCCCCGCCCATTCTTCCCTGGATAATGCTAATGATGTGGACGCTTACCTTTCAATACAAATGTGTTCGAAATTGTATCCCTCTGCATCCATACGTGCCTGGCATCTGTTGAACACATTTTTTAAGTACTGTTTAACGCTCGCGTTTACTGCAGACGGCATTACAGGCGATGACACTAATGATGATACAGGAAATGATACATGGAAAAGGAAATTTGGCGAGGAAACGCTCCAGTTTAGGGTACCACTCCGGCAATTGCCAGTTATACCGACTGAGTAGCCTCAGTCAGGGGTGCGGTCCTGTCGGGATTTGAACCGCAGACCTCTCGTTAGCCTTAATGACCTCGGCTACCAGTGTCGGTACGCCAGGTATATTTTAATTCGTCGAGTATATGGAAAAGTTTTGCATTAACTTTATCTACAAGACAATAATCACTCTTTCGAGCAGGACAGTCAATTATTCTGTCACCAACAACACACTGTAACACGAAGCAGATCATTTCTGGGACTACTTTCCAGATACATGATACCCCATGTCTCGTCTAACTTTTCCTGGATTACCTAATCCTTCAGTCCGTTTAAATTTGTTTAACAATCTCAAAATCGTGCATTTCTTAGCAACGAGACACCAGGGAATTTCCGTATAGCTTTAAGCTGGCAGTCCACATGTGATTCCGTTCAAGCAACATGTTTACAATAAACTGTGGCATACATAGTAAACACAATCAACGGACAACTTCATATAACGATATTCCCAATATACATCATGCCAAATAATGTTAGACTAAACTGCAAATGCCATATTCTATATACGCGTGTGAGCTAGGCCACCGCAGGGCGAGTCCATTCAACTCGATACCTGCGGGAGGCTGACACGGAGATCGCCAGTTGCGTCACTCAAGAGAAACCTGGTACATTGGTAAAACTGGTCAAAAGAGCAGAATAGGGATGCACTGGAAGCAACGGTGAATGCTAAAAGTATATCGGATGAGTATTATTTAAGTGTTTCATATGCATACACGAAGGGGAAGGGGAAAAGGAATTGAGGAGGCTGGGTTTGCTGTGAAGAACCCGCAGTTTGATAGAAAATGTCTTTGATTGATCTCAGGTCTAAGCAGACGAATTAATGAATGCTCAAATGAGTCCGGGGCCCAAAGAGCTGAGAATTACAGGGCATTTCTCTACTCTGAATAATAGAAAGTTCCTTTTCATCGATTTATTAAACTTTCATTAGAATAGGATCCCTTAACGGAATAGAGGAACGTTAGACAGCAGATATCGTTGCTGAACGACTGCGGACAGATTCACAATCATTAATTCACTCACTCACTCACTCACTCACTCTTTCCCTCCTTAAAACACAAACAGAAGCGGCGTTCAACGTTAATCTTCTCTACAAAACTATTCAAATCACAGCAGAGCGTAACTTCTACTTCTGCCGCTGACTGTATCTAAAACTATCGAACGATGAATCGATGCGATATTGATTTGCATATCCCTCTTTGAAATTAAGATGAGAGGATTATGCATACGTGGCTCGCACTGTTAGGATTTACTTATAAAACTGAACCCAAGTTGCCCTTCGTTAAAATAACGACGAAGGCAAAACTTGTAGCCCCGAGCTTTGTTTTAACGATCAAAATAAACAGAGAAGAAAATCGGAGTCCAGACTTCGTACTGTCTGTCATCCACCATAAGTCAGACACGCTGGAAACATTTTGCTTTTCAATGCAGCATTTTAAGTGGTGACCACGAATCTTGTTTCCGAAATGTGCAGAGTCCATGATTTTCAATAAATGAGCCAATGGCGACAATGTATACCTAATAGTCTAAGTAACTTATGCAACACAATTGCTAAATGTTCAAATTTTAAAATGCAAACATTATTTGATTCAAGATTTTTAACTTATTACATATTAACGAAAATATCCACAATGTTAAAAGCAAAAACTAAATTCGAAATTATAGCTTCCGAGTATTCCTTTGGACGCGCAATCTAAATGTCAATTTTCGTAACATTTTCGGCAAATTTCAGTGAAGCATATTCCCTTAAGGGGACCAACTCGAGCAATTTGGAAATTCTGTATTTCTTAAGCAATTATTTTAACGTTTCTGCCAGGTATTTCTGATACATTTTGTAACAAAGTTCCAAATTTTCAGATATCTTGAGGAATCCTAGAGTAAAACTAAATATTTCTGCTTTTTTTAATGATCTAGGTACAGGAAAGTCTCTTTGTAGTGCAATTTTCAAAATGCTGGAACCAAATTTCTATGTTAAGTTACAAACATACATGATTTTCAAGTAAAATATGAATTGCTTTAGAAAAAAAATTGAAAACCATATTCTTGCTTTTTACGCTTTTTAATTAATATAAATGTTTTTTTGAGGCATGTACTTATACATTCTTACTCTTCTGAAAATGTACAGCGAATCATTTTAAGACTCATTGGTGAAATTCAAAGTAATTTGCAAAAGTTTGCTTACTTTTAAGGGCAGAGGAGAGTTTAGCCTTCAAAACTGCACTCCTGTTTTGGCTGGCACTCTAATAATTTTAGGTGCCTGAACGGTTAAATACCACTCATTCCTAAAACACTAAAATTTATCACTGCACAAAATCTATATTTTTCAGAATTCTTGACGCCTTTCTTGGGTTGCTTTCTTTAACCCTTTATAGCCTAGTGTACCATATTTGCTACAAAGGTGTTCTTTTTAGGTTTTACTTTTTTAAACTGTTTTTTTTCAATTTCATATTACACTAAGCTTCACCTATAAAATTAAGCTATTTATAGTTTTTATATTGTAAAAATATTAATTTTTTTGATTAAAACTGCACTTTAATATAAAGAAGCAAAATCCATGCAACTGCAGTCAAATGTATCCAAGCATCCCATTACACCGTTTATTTTACTTGGACCCTCCCCGTCCTTTACCACAGGCACATTTAACTGCAGTCGCTGGTACTCCAACTCGTGACGTTTGGCTTTGAATCTCTCTACCGATCACGGCTATTAGAATCGCTTCGGTTTTGGTGCCGGTGAAAGGGATATAAAAGTCGGTTTAAGGATTAGTGGAAGAGCGGCATATGCAGCAAATAATTACGGCAGTAGGGGGTTAAAATCAGAACTGGGTTTTTTCAGGGGTTTAGCCGGTTATCTGGCAAATTTCGGCTCACAACTTTTAGACACTATCTAATTCTCCGACCTATTTTCCTTTAAGGGGAGCGGTAACTGAGATTTTTGCACTAGAAGTTGAGCAATTATTAGGCACACGCACATATACTTAGTTTAGCTGTGCGGCCATTTTTAAATGCACTGGAAGCCTTTTAAATGGGGCGTACATGTATTTTCAATAGGTCACATCCATTTTATACGCCCCCTTTCACGCTCCGTGTTTCTTAGAGTTTATATTGTTATTTATTCCAGTAAAATTGTAAATTCTTTAAATAATGTGATTTGTTGCAAGGAATCCCAAAATACAATATTACTTAAAAAGTGAGTTTAGTAATATGTTTCTAAAATTAATAAAACAGGTATCATACTGGATGCTTCTGTAGGCCCGTCATCATGCCACACCACCGTTTATTTCACCTGGACCCACCCCATCCTAATCCACAGGCGAAACAGAGCACCCAGCGGGTCTAGCCACTTTCCACCAACAGCACATTTCCGTCTTAACGTCCGAGAGCAGTTGGACAAGTACTAAATGACTTGCAAGAATAAGGAAGAGGAAAATACTGCAAGAGGAGATTGCTGCAGAAGAGAGACAAAATGCCAAGGAAGGGGATATGTATTGTGCTAAGTTTTGAAACATGTGTCATACCTTGAATGCACGATTTATATAAAATTAATTTTTTCAGAATACTACAATTTTCAACGTTTAAACTGCTCCTAGTACACCAGTGTTGGTCTAATTGACTTCAAAAGGTATACACATTTAGTAATATGTTATATATTTAATAATTGGTATCCATTTTGAACTAGTTCAGAAACTTAATACAAAATTTAGTTTAACATCCTTAAAAAAATATAATATATAAAAAAATTAAATAGGTACAGTGTGCATGTAAAAATGATTTGTGTAAACTTGTGTGTACTATTAAAATCAACACCAATTATTAATCATACATCTCTTGTAAATCACAAGAAAAATGTTCAATGCAAAATCAAAAACATCATGCGCTTGAAGCATTTTCAACAATATAAGTATCCTATAAATTCAAAACTTATGAATCAAATAACTCCAAATTTTGCAGATGCCTTAATTTTAACTAGGATAATTAACCTACTAAATCTTGTGTAAAAATTGCAAAAGTTGTAAAGCTCAGTAGGGTCTCTCCTTAAAGAGACATAGCAGGGAACTTGGTGTCATGTAATTATACTTCATGGTCATCCCCTTATTGATGCTGCGGAACAAGCCTCAAATTTCTCTCATGGCAGAAAGAATGGAACGGAATGCACTCAGCTTTGGGGAGTACTTGACTGACTCCAGGTTTCGAAACAGTCTGGGCATTCGCCGTGCTGTTGTAATGTCCTCTGCCTACTGCCCACGAGGCGTGCGTTCGCTTTGGGCAGTCTCGCCAAGAGGACATGCTTCGTGCCAGTGAAGCGCAACGTTGAGGGCGTGACCCTTTTGTTGCGAGATGAGGGTTCACCATTTATCTCTGTTTGTGGTTAAACGAAGCGCAATAAAAAGGTTGCGTGCCCCATCTTTATACATTCGTACTTTTTACGTAAAAATGCGCTAAATCAAATTAAATTCCTGTAACTCTTATTGAAGTGTCCTGAAGTACACCGTTAAAAATTGCAAGGAAATGGAGATCAAAAACTATTTATTGATTTCAACAGTAATTAGTGTTGCTTACGTAAGATTAGCCTCGTTTTAACTTTTTTGGCTCCCCTACAATTTATTATTTTGAATTTCACACCTTTTATAGTGGCTATTAAGCGTGAAAACATAACAGCAACGCTTTCACAAGTCAATCTTCAATAAAGGCAGCATGGTCAATGAACATATTTGCTATCAAATTCCTGGTGCTGGTGTAGCTTTATGGATACCCATCTGTGAAAACACCCCGACTCCAAAATTCATAAATATGGATTTAAGTGTTATTAAACACTTGAAAGCTTCAGCTTTATACCTGTACGAACTTTTAAAGCGTGTCATGTAGCGATTTAAATATTTGTCTTATAAAACTGTGTTAAAAGGCGATACGTTTTGGCTATATTAAAGTGAACACACTAACCAAGAGAGGCCCGAGGAACTTTAAAATACGCTGCAGAGGAGCAAACATATACCGAGGGCCTGTATATGCACTAAATACTTTGTAAACAGCATAAAGTCAGAAACACTGTTAGTTTAAGGTTATAAATATCAAACTCTATCTCGGGGTTTCATTTGTTGGTATAAATATATGAAAGTCTGTATACCTCCTTATAAATAACAGGATTAAAAATGATGAGATGGATTTTTGTCAACATCTTTTGTCAATGCTTAGAATGTGTAAATATGTAAGCAAAAATTAAGTCTCGTGTTTAGCATGGTTTTCTCCTACACTACCAGGATAATAAAGAATTAATCCCTAGAATGTATTAATATACTATTAAAAATAATAAAAAAGAATCTCTCGAACTAATCTTAAAATATGCATGAAATTTGGTGTACATATAAATTAAACCCTTATTGCTGTATTAACATTTCAAATGAATCGAACTGAAGCTGTGGATTTTAGAAAACTTCACAGATGATATCCTTAATGTACTACTAGGCAATATAACCTATTCCATTTATCGACATGACGTTCAGCTGTACAAGTCATCAAACGTAAACAAAATAGTTCACTTGTTCACCAACATGGCAGAAACAGATCACAACGTTCAGCTGTACAAGTCATTAAGCGTTCACAAAGTAGTTCACTTGTTCACCAACATGGCAGAAACAGATTCCGACGTTCAGCTGTACAAGTCATCAAACGTTAACAAAATAGTTCACTTCTTCACCAACATGGCAGAAACAAATCACAACGTTCGCTGTACAAGTCATTAAGCGTTCACAAAGTAGTTCACTTGTTCACCAACATGGCAGAAACAGATCTAAACGTTCAGAAAGTAGTTCATTTATTCACCAACATGGCAGAAACAGATTCCGACGTTCAGCTGTACAAGTCATCAAACGTTCACAAAGTAGTTTATTTGTTCAGCAACATGGCAAACAGATTACATGAAAGCTCTATCAGCTTGTATTATGTTTTATGTACAGTCAACGAAATTATCTCGTAAAACAGCATTGAATTTTGATCCGTAGTAGGTAGCTGCGTTTTAACGTAACATGTTTATTGCATCTGGATGGCGATGTTCGTCATTACTGGCTTGAACCGTTCATCACAATTCGCTCGTATTTGTATATGATGCATTCCGTTTCATATTGATCGCGAACACTTCGATACGGTGTATTGGTAAATGGACTACATGTCACAGACATATTTATGACGTGCTTCCCCTAAAGTCAAGATAATCTTCGACAAATAAAGGAAGATCTAACTGTAGGTCACACCTTGACAGAAATCATCCGAATACCCGCAGAACGCAGACGTCAGACGTTGCTGCGACACAAGGGAGAAACATTTGCTGTGACGACTTGAGGATAATTTGATTTAAATGTTGACGTTGTTGCTTGGGCTTATATTTTGTGCGCTCCTCTTGTTCTTCCATAAAAATTCAAATTCAGAAAGAAGATACAAAATATCGCTTCGTCTTATTTCTTCTACTCCTTGCATACCTCCTTCATTAGGCCTGTTCAGAAGACTCTTTAAGTTGGACTGATCTATGTAACAGATGTAGTCTATGTGTGCCGCTACTTCTACATATTACGTCAGATTCTACATATTAATTTGAGAGAAATTTTATCTTGTATTTGAATTATTTGTACCTATACCCTTTTGGTATTCTTATGCTATTCTTATAGCGCTCAACCCTTGTGAAAGTGTCGCACATTCCAAACAGAAAAACAATAATAATGCGTGGTTAAGTGCAAAAATCTTATCGATGTAGAAGTTAGTACTGAAATCTCAAACAGCCCTTCGCTCTTCCTGTTAACAACATACGCCTCATGCCTTCGGACCTAGTGAAGGCGTAGTGCGTTTTAGACAGCAACTAATTTATCTTTCAGCTGCAAACTTATAAGGTCATGCTAGAGACTTTGCTTTGAGCAAACCTACAATCACCCAATTACATTCAATTGCAGCAAAACTGTTACATTTCTTCTTATTCCTGCGACATTTGTTGGTTAGTTAACTTTGGTAGGCAACTTTGGAGGAAAAACCACTGGTGCAATCTGTGAGATCGGCAAGTGTTTTAGGCCAAGACTTGTGTTCAGACGTAAGTATCTGAAGCCTCAAAAGAAGTTCGTGTCCATTTCGTTCATCCTTTTGCGAATTTCTGTAGCATTGCTATGTACTTTGAGTGTTTTAAAACCGATTTAAGTGTCGATGGGGGGGGGAAGATAGCAAAGTCTACAACTAATAAAGAAAACCCTGCAACAATATAAGTAGTAGACACATCAGTTCTTGGGTAACAGTAAACAAGCGTAAAGTTAGAAGTTATAAGACGAAAAACAAAAATAATTTTCCAGGTTAGCGTGAAAGTTAATTCCTAAACGCTGCTTTAAATTGCATATGTATTATTCACTCTAAGCTGAGTTCAGGCCTGCGGACCAAGCAGCACGCGCACCATTGTTTGCGGCTCCAACTTCCAGTTCGTTTCCCAGATTGCTGCTGCTTCTTTCTTTTTTACCTCGTCCTGTACTAGGGTTTCCTTTTATCACATCTTCCTCTGTCCTTTAGTTTTTGACGCCTTTTCCCATTCACTGCCTCTTTCTCTTCGTATATTCATTTCCATCTTGAGCAATGGGCAAATAACGTATTGATTTTGCTAACGACATTCCGGATAAGAAAATGAAGGGATGCAGGAAGGAAGCAGAGGTGGGGAGAAATCGGAGATCCAAGTAGTAAAATGTTGAATACAGCTTTCTTTCTCTTCCATACTCTGGCCCAGCTACGGCCAGAAAAATGTGCGAATTAAAAGCAATATTTTCACTTACATGCTACTAAATCCTGCTTTTACTTGCGAATTTTAGATCTTTAAATGTATTATTTACTTAATAAACCACCACGTTTGTATACAGTGCACCGTGTGCTCTCATTTTTTAGAGATATGACGAAAATTGCCAAAAATGATATAATTCGTTTATTGTGTAGTCTGATAAACTGAAATTTGACATGTGGTTTATCATCGTAGAAACAATACTTATATTTTAAATGTAGTTTTAAAAAATCTAATGTGTTACATTCAAATGACTTTCTCTACACACTATCGCTTATTCTTACTAAAGTTTCTTTTCCTATCTGCTTCATTTTAATCGAGATAAACCTTCCCAGAAACAGCTGCATTACACATTTCGGTATATATATATAAAGGGAATAGCGATTGTCAAATGTTTCAGAACTGGACGCTATACACTGTCCCTAAAATTCTATACTCTTTCCACGACATCGGGAGAAACACTTGAAAATCGACAAGACTGTGAAAGAATGACTAGGTATTGAACAATTGGAACCAATAATAACGGATATCTTGGAAATAGCTGATACCACAAAAAGGTTATTTGAAATAAATTGTGTGTTTTAGAGAGATCTCTAAAGCTTGTGTAGTACGGTAGAATGACACGACTGAAAAATTCGCTTGCTCTAACCACTGAGTTACCATGGCAACATGCCGGTACGACATTAAATTGACCTAATAGTGGTTGAAACTATGAAGCCCGAGACTTTAAGTACTTACAACATTGTAAGTCGCCATTGGGGTATGTCATCTCAATACAATTTGAGATCTCCTTGTGGTTTACCGAGAAGCATGCGAATCAGTTGGGGAATTTAATGTCGTGCCGGCATGTTGCCATGGTAGCTCAGTGGTTAGAGCAACCGGATGTAGACCGGGAGATCTGTGGTTCAAATCCCGGCTACGGCATTGAATTTTCAGTCGTCTGATTCTAACTTTCCAACCTTGTCCAACACACGGCTTGTATGGAAAATCAATTAATTCTTGTGCAGTACGTTTTCGTCTATAGCTTAAAGTTTACCAGCTTAGGTATATAAAATTCCTTCCGAATGAAGAGGATTTCAAAAGCTATTCCCAGAAAATTCAAGATATATAATCGTTAGCCATGTTTTTTAGAAAATGAAAATTTTTAAAAATTCTATATGTAAAGGGTAGTTTGGAATTGGGGGATTTTCTTGAAAATCTTTTTGTCGCATCTTTGAAAGGTATTAAACTTAAACACCAAGTTTGGTTTATCCGACTTTTCGTATTTGAGTTATGCTTTTCACAGACACACAGATGGACCTTTCGGTAAAAATTACTTTTTTTGGATTCAGGGGGCCTCGAAGCATGTACAGGATGGACCAAGTTGAGACTGTACAATATCTCCAAAACTAAGTTTTGTAGAAAGACATGTCTTTAATAAAAGTTGCTTGATATTATGGGGGAAAGTAAATGTCATTATCACGTTTTGTTTGGAAGACGTTATGATAGTTATTTTAGGCTCAATTTAATTTTTTTAAATGGAAACCTACAACCTATCAATATCCTCAACACAATTTAAAATTAATACAATTATCAATTAAATAACATTTAAAAAGTGAGATGGTGTAAATCGGTTCAAATTAGGTACGTCGTCCTTAAATTGAACCACCCTTATCTTAAAATGAAGCACATACTTTTAAGTTTAAACGTATTTTTATTAATACAAAATACACATATTTTATTCTACATTCAAAACAAATACGCTATCAGCAACAAAAGTAGAGTCCAAAATTGTGATACGAATAGCAATTTCCTTGAACATTTTGAATTTTTATATAATGACAATCACTTGGTTTTTGGAATAGGTATTATTTGCAAATATAGTTTTTACTAATTTTTACTCTCATACAAAAGAGTCCAATTATACACAGCCTTCACAATAAAACACTTTCTTCTTAGCACTAACTTTTGCACACTTTTGGTGAAGCCATATCCTACAACTCATACACTGGATCATGTCCATAATTTCAGACAATTCACATTCACATATTCATGTCAGCCACTGTTTTAAATATGCTTTTTTAACTTAACACATTATATCGATATTTATTCATAAGGTATACTATTCGCAGTTTAACAATCCTAGAACTTCAATAGGTTTCCTAAATTGGACCAGTTCAATATAGGTTCAAACAGTGGTTCAATTTACGACGACGCCATTTCGGAAGCTTTAGCACCTATGTGACAAGGAGAGACGCTGCTTGAAAAAACGTATGCATGAATATTGTTGCTAAATAAACATTTCATAACATGCAATATATATATATATATATAGAGCTCATCTCAAACTTATCTAATTGGTCGTATAAGCTTAACTAGACGAGTCAGATATTACTTTTGAAGCACCAAAAACACACAACACTTCATACAACTGAAACCACAGCTCAGAATGCAAAGTCAACAACACCAAGCATTCATAGCTGTACACGCTACGCTTCTGCTAGGATTATGGTGACATCTGTCGAATAGTTTAGAAAATATCGGGGCGGTTCAAATTAGGGACCTTTCCCCTATGTGGTAGAATAAGTAAACAGTACTGCATCTGCCAATTTGTACTCTGAATTCTGCACCACTTCACCGAAAAAATAATTCCTACTTTTTTCAGTAGAGAGGTGCATTTTAAGTCGTGTTGTTTTCTACAAGTTGGCAGCACTTCTAAAATAAACCAAACTAAGACATAATTTTAAATATAGAGAAGAAACACGAGCAGGAATAAAAAAAAAGCAATTGCAGAGCAGCATATGTGTTGATGAGAATGTACATCTGAATTCTGAAGCGGATGAATATAGAAACTTGTGTTTAAAAAATGCAATCAATATTCGCGTTGGAAGGCTTGCTATGGTAAACATATAGAGAGCAATTAAGTATGGAAATCTAATACAAATACCTGACGGTCTCTGAAGAGGTTACCTCTCATGCAGTACAATGTCGAGTTAATAAATAAAACCAATACGTTCAAATTCCTGAATTAACAACGCAACAGAAATTAAAATGCGTCAGTTTTCTGCGTAGTCACTCCCACCACCCCAGCATCAGATTATTGATTTCAATTAAAAAACTGCTCTCCAATTCAGGAATTCTGAGCATGTATGCACATAACAATTCCAAGTACTAAATTTAACACGCCAGTAATTAGACAGGATATCTGAAGTTTTGCTGAAATTCCACTTATATTATTTAAAGATGGCTTACCTCTTTCTAATGTTAATGCTTTTTAATTTCAAACGTTCATAGTTGACGATTTTGTATTTGTCTGGTGTTTGCCTTACAGAATCATTTTCATTTGCTTATTGTTTCTAAATTTCTACTCAGTGTGCGTCTTTTTGGTCATAATGCTTTTAGACAATGGGCCTTGGAAAATAAATGTTTGCATTTTGCAAATTTTGAATCATTATGTTATAATTCCATTTGGAGCTGCATCGCTTTATGGGTCTTAAATTCAGCTTTAAATAGCAGTCTGTATATTATTTTTAAGTGCTTCAAACTGAATTCTCAGCAACTTCAATATTTTTGCTACACTTAAAGCATTCAAATCTTAACGGTTCCGTTCTTATTATTAAGCCCAAAACTGGAGCTCTTGAAGTAATAATAATAATAATAATAATAATAATAATAATAATAATAATAATAATAATAATAAATCTAACGCATGACTTTCTCTAGCCACTATCTTTTATTTTTATACAGCTTCTCCAAACTACTTTTACGCAAGCTCATTTTTTATCCATTTCATATTAATCAACTAAACCTTTGCACAAATAGTTTTCACTATACAATTGCGATAGAGGAAACTCAATTGATAGTCAGATGTTTAAAAGCTAGTCGGTATATACTGCCTTTGAAATTCCATACTCCTTCCAGGACTTTGTGAGAAACAACTGACTAGCAACAGCACTTAAGAAAATGACTGCTGAAAAATTCAAAATCAAGAATAACAGATGTCTTGGAAATAGCTGATGGCAGAGAAAAGGGTATCTGAAGTGAATTGTGAGCTTTAAAGAGGTCTACAGTTTTTGTATACCCAGTACATTTTGTCTATCTCTTATGGTTTACAGGTTATACAAAATTCCTTCCAAATAAACAGGACTTCACAAGCTATTCCCAGAAAATTCAAGATATACATTTTAGTTGTCCCTTTAAGAAAATTAAAAGTATCGAAAAAGAGGTTCATGTAAAGGGTAGCTTGGGGGGTGGGATTTTCTTTAAAATCTTCGTGTCGCATCTCTTGAATACCACGTTTGGTATTTATCTGACTTTTCGTTTTTGAGTTATGCGGGTCTCTCTCTGTCACAAACTTTCTCTAAAAATGTTTTTCTCAGTTCAGGGGCCCTCAAAACATGTAGTTCCGGTGAATTTCCATGTCGTTTGGGTGTAATACAATAGTTCTCTACTTATGCAAGTATTTACTTTGCCAAAAGGTCTCATTAGCATATTATTATTATTATTATTATTATTATTATTATTATTATTATTATTATTATTATTATTATTATTACACATCAGTCCCAGAAATGCAATTTTTGACAAATAATCGAAGTATGTATCAGATAAAAATTATATGGCTTACTGCTAATGGTTCTTTATAAAAGAATTCCAAAATTAACACGGCGGCGGGGGGCACATAGTGTATTCTACTCTTAAAACGAACAATACGTTACGAATATAAACTGGACCTTAACTATATAGGTTTCTTAAAGCTCTGAAATACAAGTGGCAATATTTTAAATTGTTTATAAATGGTTTCGGTGAAAAATTGCCCCAAAATAACCAAGTCGCAACTTTTGCTAGGGTTTCAGAACGATGCGAATGTATTAAAAACCTTTGTGAAGAACAAATGTCTCAGCCGAGAGACGAACTCGTGGCCGCTAAATGAGTGTCAGGCTCGCTATTCTCCTCTATTTCCATCATACGTAGCATAAAATTAAACCAGCTATCCGTGATATTACCATGTGAATGCAACATTTCGGTGCTCTGTCCAAATATTTGTATTGCCAAAGCGTTTTAATTAATATGATAATGCCGAACTGAGGCTCCATCATAATAAAACATCCAACTAAATTTCTCAGTCGTAAAAAGCCATAATGCCAATAACAGTTATGCAATCGAAGACGCACTAAAGCAGGATAGAGCATAAAGGGATTACTTTTTAATTTCTTTACTCATTCATTCATTCACTGTTTAACCTCATTTTATGTAGGACTTACAGGCGGGTGCCTGGGGTCAGAGGCCCGTCGAGGAGCAGACAGAAATCCCACATGCGGGTCCCTGGGATTAAACCCAGGTCGCCTCGGTGAGAGGTGAGTGGTCTAACCACTCGGCCACGGCGCCGCCTAATTTCTCTACTAATTACACTACATCTAGAAATTCGATGCCGAGATTTCACCGGGAATGCATATTTTGAGGCCCCGGAATCCAAAAAAAGCATTTTTAGAAAAAGGTCCGTGTGTGAACAGCATAATTCAAAAACGAATCGGTAAAATAGCAAACTTGGTATTTAAGTTCCGTGTCTTCTAAAGATGTTACACAAAGATTTTGAAGAAAATCCCCCACCGCAAAAATCGACGGTTTAGATTTTCTCAAAAACATTTCTAACGATTTACACTTAAATACCATATATTTAAGATATTTGAGAAACAAAATGTTTAGCTTGAATTCTCTGTAAGTCCTCGTCCTGAAGGAATTTTGTATAATTTGTATAACTGGTTAAGCATCAGAGAGAGATGCATTTAGAACACAATTTATTTCAAATAAATATTTTTATGGTTAGGCTGCATTCTGCAATACTTGGTCACTTTTTGAAGTGGTCAGTTATTTCTCGTGATGCAATGGAAGGCCAGCATATATCGTCCCGTTTGGTAAAACAGAGTGCTGAAGGGATACAAATGTTTCCTGAGAAACTGTATACAGCAACACTCCGGAGCAAGCAGTTAAAAACCTTGGAAGACAACCATTCTTTGCCATTGCTACTCAAATAGTAGACTACATGTTTTCTTCACAGTATTTCTTAGAAAGAAAACTAAAGCAAATGAATGAATGTTCACATAAACCAATATTTCCCCTTAGTAATGCTAGTTCGACAGTTGGGTTGGTTATAAAAAACTGTTTCAGTTGAAAACCTTATCATCCCCACAAATATCCTTAATAACAGGGCATTCATATTGATGTTTCTCATCAAGTAACAACTGTGAATCAATCCATAACCAACTGCTGTTGCACCCTGGTTAAAACGCTGGCTTACTACCTGAGAATATCCATTTTCCTTTGCTGCGCAATATGTATCTGTAGCTCCCACTTAGATTACAACAGAGTTGCCTGGCTTCACTCGCTTAGGACATTACTTAATACTTGAGGAACCCGTAGACAGTTTTCACTTTCCTTAGCGCTTGCAAGTGTTACACTTATCTATATGTCCAAATAAGTTCTTCTTCGTGAATACATGCAATTAGACTATTAGTAAGTCTAAGCAGATACATTTATATATTATCTTTTAACTGTAATTGCAATATTGAGAAGGAAAGTGCACTGTACTCCTAAAACGAAAGTACCCTAAAAGTCATTGCATTCTGCCGAGCTATCGTAGTTAAGTTGAATGCCTTACAGCGTAGACTATGACGTTATGCCGTTGTGAATTGCAGTATTCAAAACAATGCTTGTTAGATAAAAGATGAACCTAAGTTCTGCAACCCTCACACAAAAAATTAAGTTTAATTAATACTTAAAAGATAACATTTTGTCAATTTCAGTTGTGTAATTGGTAGCGTGTCTCCCTAGAAATCCATAGGGCCGAGTTCTAAAGTAAATTAGGGTGGTCTCCCGCATGCTTCTTCTAATCCTGCAAAGACAAAATGTTGCGTAACTCTCAGCGCTTTGGACCATAGCCATCATTACTTCATTCATCGTTTCTGAAGCTATGAACACTAATTCTGTTGATCATGTCCAAGTATAGTTAGTGTCTGATACGTTAACCCAGTTGAGAAATTTGTGTGAGAAATCGTACTGCTGATCTAAATACCTTGCGCTTGATCAATTCAGCATTAATATCCCTTATATGGGGAACAAATCCTTATCTCACTTTCAATGCGTTTTCGTACCCTGGCACAAAATTTCGTGGTTATTTACATTGTTAAGTGCATTAAACTCGGACTACAACGTGTCCATTATCTATATACGGGGTCTTCAGATCGTCGGTTGTCTGCGCATGACGTCATTACTTTGAAGCGAGCTTTTATCACCACTGCCTTTGGCAGAGTACTAGCAAAAGAGGAGTGGAAGAGTGGATGTCAACAGTTTCGAGGTCACCTCAGTGAAATGGAACTCGTATCTTACCTTTCCAGTATTTACATTTGGAACTTCTTTCGCTTGCGTCTCGTAAATTCCAATCTCAACATGTATGCTGATAGGCAACTTAAATTAATAATTGGACGGTTTTTGCAGCGTAGAGTGTCTCGGCTTTAATGACACTTAAATCATGCTTTGTCTCGGAACCGGATGAAATTCCGGACAAGAACGGAGAAAGTCATTCACACAATATCATAACGATAGACTCTCCGTCGTATTCTTCCAGTTCGGAAGTAGCTCTCAACCACGCAAATTCTGTGATAGGTAGTCACGCGTGCAAAGAGTGAACAAAATGTCCTAGTGAAAAGCAAGTCTGCACCGCCGCAGTACACAGCCTGTTTACGAAGTCGGAAACTCATGCAGTTCGAGGTTCAATTTCGCACATCCCATTTGAGACAAGGAGCTCGCTGAGCTAATAATGACGTCTTTCATAGTCGTCCTCCGTGGTGTAGTGGTTACCATGCTAGCCTCTAGTTCCCGAAATCACGGGTTCAAACCCGACGGAGAGCGATGGATTTTTTCGGGCGTAAAAATCCTTAGCATAGGTTCCTTCGGAAGGGAAGTAAAGCCGGTGATCCCGTGTCGTAGATTTACAGCATGTAAAAGAACCTCAAGCCTGATAAAGAGGCCTCTGAGCAAAATTACCGGTCTTTCACGCCCAGTATAGAATGGGACGCTAAGGACCACAGCAGTTAAAGAGCGTCCATAAATAAAACTCATATATTTTTTTACGTATTTCATTTAAACGGACTGGCGGTAAGGCCGAATAAATCTGAAAACTCATTAAAAAGGGGCAAAGTGTTGATATAATTACAGAAAAGTGAACTGATACATTCTATTTACCATCTCACCAAGCAGCTTTTTAGTCTTTGTTCAAAGTTAACTGCCGAGATTCTGGGATACCCTTTTTACATACATATATAAGGAACAGTCGAACACTAACAATTTACAAGTAGGACACATAAATGCACCTTTAAATTTGCTAGCATTTCCCTAGTACTGTTTTCTTTGTAGATTCTTAGTTATTTGTTTTAAGAGTTACTTAAAATATTAGTTTATTTTTACATTAAGATTTTTAACATTTCATTACGTTTAATACAATTTTTGTCAGTACCTATAAGAGTTACTGACAAGGTCCTAAAACGTGTACACAAAGACTTGTTGTATCGATTGCTTAGAAACGAGATGTGTTCAACAAGGCAGCAGCATAGATTCCCATATCTGTTAAATATAACACAAACTGCAAGAATGTGGCATTTAGAAGTCCCAGTCCTTTAATTGCTTTGTCCTTCCCTTGCCATTGCTTGCCCTCCAGCAGGGGAAAAATGCAGCAATGTATTTACGGTTCAACTGGTTAATTAAACCATTAGGGGAATCCCAAATCGCCCACTCCGCATTTAAACTTGCTTGTAATTAGGATGTGGAACTACTGGCCTGTCTGCTAGAACACGATATGCACCTCAACGAAAATGATATAAAATTACTTTCACTCTACGAAATGCAAGCACAACCAATCGCGTGACGTTCATACTGAAAACACCATGAACAATGCATTTAAATTGATAACCCATGAAATGTTTACCTTCCGGGCTCTTACAGAGTTCCAATGGTGTTCATTTTATAGACTTTGAGGACAAATGACATAGGTTTACAAGCACCGCAGTTCAAATTGCTGCGACGCTGAAAAGGTGCACAGTGTTTTATAAAAGAAGACATTATCGTGTGTCAAAATTAAAATATCATTACAGGTTATGACGTCTAGTCGAATATGGTATTAAGAATACTATATTCAGTATTTATCCATTAAATATTATTTTTACAATTCCATATTAAACAGTATAACTGCTATATTTAGGTATATGTCCGAGGTGTACAATTTTATTAGAATTTCAATGTCATTTTAAAGAAAATAAAATCGTAGTTGAGTATATTAAACACTCGATACTTTGTTTCCCGTTAATTATGCATATCTGGAAATCTCAAAAGGTGATGAATATAGGCAAAAATAAACAGTTTTGCATAAAAATTTAACAGCAAACGAATGTTTGTTTTTCTAGTTAGCTATATCAGTACTTAAGATAAATATTTCGTAAGATAACTATTAAGCAGAAAGTTTGGGAAAATGTTAATTGTAAATAATGTTATACCTTTAACATGCATTTGCATTTAGATGTCCCGCAAGATGATTTTTCCCTAAAATATTCCCTTTACCTGAAAAACTGAATATGAATTAGTTCTGGAAAGGAATCGCTTTGGGCTTGCTTACACCATTCACCGCCTCAAATAACCTAAGCTTACTCCCCATTAATTACTGCACTTTATTTATTGAAATGCGAAGCAAGCCTTACTCTATCCACTGTGCCAGTAAATTTGAGATTTGGTGCAAATTCAACAGTTTAAAATCGAGTATACCGAAAATAACTCTGAAGGAAGCCTATATTTTACTTCTTCCTAAAACAGAAAATGCAGTGTCCAGTGTTTACTACATACGGCACCACAGGTGGCGACATTAGTGATACATGAAATTAAACGTTAATTGGGAAGGAGACCTTACAGGCCTAAGTTTGGGAAAACCTGGGGAAAAAACCCTCAATCAGAGCCGGTTCTGGCGGGATATGAACTGCAGATCTCCCGTTCACGAGTCCTTGCCTTAACGACCTCGAAAACCCATGTTAAATCTGGCAACCTCGTGACCCATATCTCAAAAAGTAATTATGACAACGGACTGAAAGATGTTTACAGGATATAAACGAATGACTTCTAAGTTCACTGGTCTACTTTTATATAGTAATAAGGTTTATTAAAGAAAATAGGATTGTTACACCTTGCATTAAGGTGCTAGTTTCACCATCCTAAACCCTCATTTAGCAGTCTTTAGATTAGCAAAAGGAGCGTTTATATTAGAAAATGTTCTTCACAGAAACGGCTATCCAAAGTAAAAATGGAGAAAAAATCAAATACTTGCAAAGAAAGAAACCGTTTGGTTTGGACACATTTAAGTTGTCATATTTAGAAGCGGTATCCATTTGCAGGGCAAACCTTCCCCTAAAGGATTAGCTAAAACGTGTCTCTCTACGTCGAAAAGTCTAAGGTGTAGAATTTTAAAAAATATATTTAAATTAGATACAAGTACTGTGCCCATAGAATAAAATGCATGCGAAATTACAGAAATTCTTATTTTTAGGACAACACAAAAAATGTTGTTTGGCACTTTTAGTGGTTAAGAACAGTTTTGGCCGTTTGTGACTCAGGAATTACTAGTGTACATACGGAGCATCAAGATGGGCATCACATGTGTATTGCATCAACATATTCATAAGGCTGCAGCTCAACTCTGATAATGTTATCAAATCAACGTGCGCTGCAATGCAGAAGACAAGATATCGCTTCTGCACGGGAAGCGATATGCTCCAATATATCACATTTGCTTTTATGTAATATTTGTGATGAACCGAAATCTAACATTTATCCAGTATCTAGCACTAACACATTTCGGACCAATAGAAAAAAAAACTCTGCGTTACATTCGCATGACTTTCTCTATCCATTCGTCAACAAACTATTCCTCCGTCTAATTCATGTTAATCGAGATAAGCATTTGCAGCGATGACTTTATTTATATTTCCTTGTACAGAGAGAGCCAAAAGACCACGAACCGGCTGCGCGGTGTTTTTCCTGTCCGTGTCCTTGGCGCTTGTTGGCGTCTGCCGATAAAGGCGCGGATGAAACCATATAACATCTTTAAAACTACTTTTAAAGCCTTTACTTAACAACTTTATGAAAGTGTGTTTGAGGACAGAAGTATTAATATTTGTGGCCCCCTCGGTCTCTCCACCTAACCCCCTGCGATTTCTATCTCTGGGGTAACTTGAAACAAAGTGCACAAGATTGCCAGTATTTCTCAACGTGAACTACGGCGAGTGATGGATAGTTTCCTAAAGAGGTGCCAAAAATGTATGTACGACAGTGGCCAGTTTCAGCATCTCCTTTCATAAAGTTGGTAAGTAAAGCCTTTAAAAGTAGTTTTAAAAATGTTGCATGGTTTCATCCGCACCTTTCTATGATAGCGGCAGAAGGCAACGAGTGCCGAGGACATGGACAGGAAAAACACCGCGCAGCCGGTTCGTAGTCTTTTGGCTCTCTCTGTAGGTAGGAGGGGATTAGGGGAATACAGACGACTTAAACGTTAGTTAAATACTTTAGGAACTGTTCGCAATGTGGTGGCTTTGATATTCCGTTCTCTTTACATGAACTGGAGAAAAGAAACGATTGAGAAAAGTATAAGTATTTGAAAATTCAAACCAATAACAAAGAATATCTCGGAAATGGTTAACTAAAAAAAAACTATTTGACAACTTTCAGAGGATATTCCTAGTAAATTCAAGATATACATGAAAAACATATTTTAAACAAAATCGTTAGCCATTTTGGAAAAAAATACAAAATTTCGAAACATTTTGTATGTAAACGGTAGTTTGGGATTTTCTTCAAAATCTCGTGTTGCATTATTGGAGGATACTAAACTTTGGTATTTACCAGACTTTTCGTTTTTGAGTTATGCTGTTCACAGGCACGCACACAAAGACTTTTGGGGAGTTCAATGGGTATCAAAGCAAGTATTTTCGGCGAAATCTCGACATTGAATTTTAGGGTGGAATTTCTACTTATTGCTAAGTGGTACTAGTAGAGTAAGTAAAAATATCCTCCAGGTAAAGTGTTGGGGAAACTAAGTCTAATTTATACATTCATTTTTCGTGCACAATATTTTAAAACTGACAGAGATCTCGAAGGATAAAATGAATTACTTACAAGCACTTAAGAAGGTAGAAGAGAACGTCACCTTTAAGGGGTAAGGTTACGGCTGCCCGACAGTAGAAGACCTGCTTGCTGAGATTCTGAGAACCGCTGCAATTACGTTACTGCATTCAGTAAATCCATTAATTTCCAAAACAGTTGTTAAACGTATTTTGGCGATATTTTTATGCTTAGTGAAAGCGAATAAAACTAAAACCTTACTTGTTCAAACTTGGAATGAAACAACGAAATGATAGGCACTTGAAAGCGTTTTTAACTATCGCACACAAAAAATAAAAAATTCACGTCTTTACCTAAGTATTCAAAGAATGCAAATTTAAAACAAATGAGTATTCAATTAGCAATTTATAGAAATAAATAAAACAACTACTTTACACCTTTAATAAAAGAGATTAAGAACGTACCTTATTTTTACTTAAACATAAGACAAGAGACAATAATGCAACTACATGGTTAGTAGTGCTGTCCAACGGATACGGGTAGCCGAGGTAATTATGTCACGGATTTGTGAGCGGGATGGCTATTTTTCAAATCCCTGACTGAGGTTCTTTTCCAAGTTTTTCTTCAGTCCTCATAACTGGCAAATACCAGGGAGGTCCCTAAACGTAAGCCTGGAACGTTTACTTCCCAAATTTTTTTTTCTTCTTCTTCTTCTTCACTTCAAGGATTAGGTATTACACCTGTTCCGTCTTCGCATTCTTTTTTTATTTCCATCTCTTTCTTGGGCGTCCGATGTCTCTTTTTCCTGGCGGTTTATATTTATTAATTAATAGTGGTATTCTTTCTTCACTCTTGCGGTTCATGTGCTCTTTCCAACAATGTTTATTTTCTTCAATTTTATCGTATAATTTATAAATATTCAGTTCTTCTCTAATTAATATTATTACAATTTTAATCGCTTCCTATTTATTCTTAACTTTAATTGCAGTTGTTAAAATTATTAGTATTTTCAAAGGACCCTTACGTCATTTCTTATTAAGTCTGATCTAGTGCATCCTTTACTTCTCCGTAAAAATCTTATTTCCGCCGATTGAATCTCACTTTTGTCCTTTTCTTTCATTATCCAAGATTCGCTGCCATAATTTATTTCGTAGTGGCATAATCACAACATAGCTTTACAAAACTACAATTCCAAATGAGGTGAAAGTTTCCCGCCACCGCCACTTCTATTTTCAGCTCGTGAATCAAGTCCCCAGTTATGCTCCATGGTATTTTATGCTTCTAGTAATAGAGTGAAATATATTAACTCAGCACGTAGTTGCCACACATACATTTATACTATGAATAGCTGATAAGTGCAGCCTTGGTAACAACTGATACCGTAATTATTGACGGGAAGATATAAATAATTAAATACAGAAATAGTAACATAAAAATAATTGCAATAAATAATATCCGTATATTACATCAATGTATAATATAATAATCTTGAGTTGAAAGACTTGTCCGGAAAGAAGAAGGTAATTAGGAAGCCATGTTAACGAAAGTCATTAATGTCAGCTGAGTATAGCATACACTAGCTTAAAGATACTGGGAAGGCAGTTTAGAGTTAAATTCAAGACGTGTGTGAACTTGCACGTAGGCCAACTCTGGGAACGAGAAAGGTGGATGAAATTCTCTGAGTTAGAAGGGGGTACGCTAGCAACAAGGTAACAGACGCACATTTAGGATTTTTAAGTATTGGCCCGGGCGTGAAGTAATGTTAGTGGGAGTAGTAATAATGTAGGTGGAGCTTAAGTTAAGAAACAGGCATGTAATTTATATCAGAGTGTTACTCTGGTACCGTCACCGTTACTTACTGATCCACATTCCACACTTTAGTGCATACATTCGTCACTCTCTCGTGTGTTATTTAAGCACCCAGTGACGCGCTTGCGTGAGTAGGATTTAGCGGCTATTGCGAAGGATCTTCCCGGTAAGCATTTTAACGACTCACGGCAAGTTACGCTTCTAGTTTCTTTTATTGCTGAAACAGTTATCTCAAACCGTGAAATTGATACTGCAAAAGTTAGCAGGTATAATACGTTATTTGTTATAGTTTCGAGTGCTACGATTCATAATCAGCTTCATTCTTTACCTTCAAACCGTCGCCAACTTGCTTCAATACCTCAAGTACTACTGTGCATTCCAAACCAGAGTTCCCTCTGATGTAAACAGAAGCACGTGCTTCTAATTGTCACGAACCCAAGAACACACTGTTACGCCAAAGTAAATAGTTCCTTAATACATGCATTATATTATGAAATATTAGAGCAGCAAAGATATAGAACTGCACATTTTATTGCGGTTATCATAAGAACTTACTGTTAAGAGTAATGGATATATACTAGCTGTTAAAAGATTACAAAATATGATTTTCGTCTGCTATTGCGCTAACGCCGAGAGCATCTTGCTTGTTAATACCAACCGTATGCATGACTGCCACTCTGTTACATATATAAGAAATGCAGCAATGAATTCCCAGAGGTGCTATCTGAGTACCGAATAAACACTTTGACTAACACAGGAAATATGATAAGCGAAGTCATTCATAGTACGCGTATGCTCAGCTCAGGTCAAATCTTGTGATTTAGTCAGTTGGTATTTCAGCTCACATGGTAGAGGAAGGTGCTTGTAGTGCGAATAAACTGTTCAAACACAAAAGCGGGAAACAGTTGAAAAGTGGCTAAAAACAAACAATGCTTCATATATTCAACTCACTATTAGAAAATACCCGACACCTGCATTAGTGCATACTGCGAAATTCATATCCGATTTTACAGGCGTTTCAGTGAGAAGTGTAACCAAAGCGAGCACAGAGTATAAACAGACATAATAGAACATACAAGAGGATAAAATGTGGGAACTTGTTTTAAGTGCGACAGTGCTGTGGAATTGTGGATAAGCTTGTCATTATTTTGGAGAGTAGTTCTGACTCCGATATGGCAGCTGAGTCATCTTCGGAGGATTCGGATTTGGGTGTTGCACTTTTGCCCGATGATTGTGATTAACGTAAGTAAAATGTTCATTGCCGCTTCTTATAAAATCGATTGTTACCTCAGGTTGCATTTTGAACTATGATTCTCACGCAGGGCGCGTTTTTATAGATTTAAATAGTGTTCAACAAGCACGTGAGAGGGGAACAAGCAGCCATTAGGGGCGGGGATTGCGAACTACTTTCGCGCGGATAATACAAAGAGTTTGCTTTCAGTGAAAGGCACTCTGGTTTGGAATGGACAGTAGATAACATTAAATTTCTAAATTTAAACTGGTATTGTCCTTTCACAATACACTCACGCATACCCTGAGAAAGTACGCATAGCTCTACCACTGGAGCAGCTGGCGACCGAGACAACAGAACAAGCTACGAGATAACACCAGAAACAGGAAATGTAAACGTATTTAAAAAACATTAACAAAAACAAATAAAACATGTTGTCATTACTTTAACAAATTACTACTTCCTTGCCTAACTTACAGCCCTACTATTAAACTGCATATAACAGGTTCTTACAAGATGTTTCAGCCTGTGTATAGCATCGCAAATAAAGCGCGAATGTTAAAACCCGGAACATAACGATTTGCATTAAACTGGTAATAAAGCCCTTCCTGCAGACAGCCATTACGTGATTTTAATTTATTTATGTACTTAAAAGCAGGAACGGCAGCGGCAGATATCACCACATTCCTTGCCCATTAGCCCAGAATGGGTGGCATACGTGACGACGTCAATTCATCTCGCGTTTAAAGCTTGTCAATATCATTTCATTACAAATGGCGAAGCAGTGAATGAATTACTGGTTTTTGGCTGCTATTTATATTTATAGCGTCGAAGAGGATGAGTTACGCTGCTGCCTAGAGTGTCAGTCAGGTAATAAATTCACCATCTGCCAAGGCCTCTACTCCATGTATTCGCATTATTCATATTATAATTTCAAAATCACAAGCGCCATCTGGTGCGAACCCTCCGCTGCAAAGGCCAAATGCAAAGCTAGGTTACCGCCACATCTTTAAGGGGTATCCCCAGGTACTGAAACTGGGACTTGAGCGCTTGCCCACGGGCACAATAACTTTATTCCGCGGTTATTGCTCACTTCAAGCCAAGAAACTCTGAAGGACTACACTAACGCGGATGCCACTCAAGTTTCTAGACCAGAGTTCCCAACCTGTGCTCCGCGGATACCTAAGGGCTCCATGCGCCTCTGTGGCCGCTTCAGGATAATAAAATACGTAAATTAAATTAAAATTAAGAAACATGTGGAATTAGGATCTACATCACACCTCAGTTTCGGAGTCCTCATGCCTGAAAATGTCTTCTACGCAGCTAGGTAGAGGGTTTACATAACCAATAAAAGTAAGGGAGTGAGTTAGAAATGAACAGTAGCTGTTGTTGCTGCTTGTTGCTGGGAAAACCCCCTCCATCTCCTTCCGGGTGCGTCAAAATGCTCTCAAGATAGAGGGTCACCCAAATTATCGTAGCAGGAGAGAGTAAGGCTGAGCGAAGAGCAGGCCTGATTAATAAACATTTCGAAGAATAATGAAATAGTATGCATTTCATTTGCACTGAATGTAATTATTAAACTGGACTGAGTATTGTATGGTTGTTCCGCCAATCATGTAACATCTATTGTAAACCAACAGGTTTGATTCTCTGTACTTCGAATTTTTTAGCGTTTAACGCCCGTTCTTACTATATACTGCACCAGACGCGGTGACACATTAAATAGAATGATAATTGGGAAAGCATATTTGGGAAGGAAGGTTTAAGGTACCTCCCAAGCAAGTCAGTTATGAGGACTGAGGAAAACCTGGAATAACCTGTCAGCGAGGGCGGTTCTGGCGAGAGCTGACGAGTCCGTGCCTTAACGACCTGGGTTATCCATGTCGGTGTGCTTTGAATGATCTTTTATGTATGGCCAAGTTTCGACATCATGTGTATTAAGATAGTTGAGAATAAATTGCTATATGATGGGAAATTTCAAACCTTTAAATGTATATTTCATTGCGTGAACATAGCGCAAATATTAAGATATCTCTTTACTTCACACTCTTCATATTCCTCTTCCCCGGGAATGAATAAGGGTCTCCACCATAGGAATTGATTCCAAGAAGGGCTCTGCAAGTCCAAAAGGGACTGCTTGGGAATGCTTGATCAGAAACCTTTCAGTGCTACCATCATTTCAATCCCTATTACTCCTCAGAAACTCTGCAGGCACGAGAGTTGGGAAATATTTCGAAAGATTCATTTAAACCTGCAATTCTGGTCACCTGGACTACCACACTGCTTTCAAAAGATATTAACTCCCTTACGACCAACGAACAAGTGAGTAATTTAATTACAGCTGTAATAAATAAACCATTATAGAGCATTTAAATAAATGTTGACTTTTACCCTATAATCTCCTCTGCCGCGATTTGTAGTCTGTAATAAAATCAAAGGCCAAGGTCCTTTTTCGCAATTAAGCTATTAGTTACCTGATGCGATTTAATCCATGCTTGTTATCAGATAATATTTTTTAAATCGAAAACAAATATTCATTAAATTGAATTAAATTGGCGGAAAATTATGAGCAATCGTCATAATATATGAGATTATATTTCTGCGGGTTAATGTTGCGTAGAGCATTATGGGCCCATGCGCCCATTGTACCACCAACAAAACAATAATGGGCCCAGTCTTTGGCATTAGGCGCGTTTATTGACAAAAATGTTTCCCATGTTGCCCACTGTTAGAGATGCTGTGATTTACTGACATATTTAAAAGTTTTAGGCGTCTCATTCTCTTTGTGCTAATAACAAATCACCTTTCTCTTTAACATTAGTAGGTTTCTGAAGTACAGGCTGAACAGCTTTTTGTAACTATTAAGCAGTTCAACAAATTTATCCGAGGGAGATGGCTCCGCGGTAACCTGCGACGCTCCTATTCGGATATCCTGGGTTCGATTCCTGGGTACGGCCACTCTGATCATGGGTTCTGTGTAGTTTCTACTGGTTGGCAAGGCAAGTGCTGGGGTAGTTACTCGTCTACCTCGAATTCCCTTTCCCTTATTTCCTAGCAGTTCGCTTCCCCTTTCAAGTTTCATGCAGGCTTAGGGGTCGGTATAGGACAGATGGCGCAGATGCTCGCTTGTTGGAAAGTTCTTCTCGGCCCTGCCAGACGGTAGTCTTCTCTGCGCAGCCCAACGGTGTGGCCGGCATCAAGCTTGTAATTGTTTGGGACCTCTACGCGTCTCTGTCGGTCAACTTACCTGAAGCCTATAGCCTCCTGCGGTTGCTTCACCTCATCCGTTTCTCCTGGGGCTGGTACACACAAAAGATCTGCGTTGAGTCGAGGTGCCGTTTCCTAGTCATTCTTACCAAAGTTAACTGTGAACGTAACTGTCTGAAATAAAACAGTTGAAACTTTATTTAAATTGCCAAAAATTCCAGTTACGTTGGTAGCAAGGGAGTGACGTGCGTGTTACCGACGGCTAAAGAGTAAAAGTAGTATGAAATAACATTATTCGTAACTTTAGGATAATGAAACCTTAAAACTAAAGCGAGTGCCTTTTTCTTTGGAAATAATATCGCTATACAACGGAGAGTCAGTCTGGGTAACAGCCCATAGATATACAGGAACGAATTTTACATCGCGTGTTACCGTCCTGCTGAACCGGTACCAAAGTCCCGTAACCGCTCCAGTGGCTTCGCTAGCTACTACATGTGAAAGCTTTACTTGCTTTCTGCGCATGGAGTGTGGCTAGTTTCACGTGTAAAAATGGCATTCACCATGACGTTTGAAAATACAGGATGATGCTAAAGGCGTTACATTTCATTGATATAGTTCCAATATTTTTTTCTTGCAGGTAATGTGACAGAATGTTAACCAAAGAAGAACCAATAGCTGCTGTTACTGCTCGTTACTTGAAAGACATGCCTGATATGTTGGAACAATTTTTGGAGCCCCAGTTGGTATCTGATGGGATTATGGACACTGTTGTGTGGGCAGCACCCAAATCCAGCTTCTCCCGGCAGGTGGATTGGTCGTGCCAGCCTTCCCCCTGCTCAGCAGAACTGACGCCCTTAAGACTTTTTGCGTGGGGGTTTACCAGGTGAAGATCAACAACAATAAACAATTAAAACAGCGGATTACAAACTCAGCTGCTGAGATTACACCAGCTATGCTTGAGAAAGCTTTTCGGCCTGTACTGGGAGGCTGGGGATGTGTCTAGACGTACACAGTGTTCTGAAATTATATCCTGTTGTGACATAATATGTTTCAGTACTATTGCATATTGTGTAATAAAGCCTATTTAAACACAAAATGTGCAGTGACTTAAGAATCAACCCCTATATGTTGTTATAATCCTTCGGTATCCATTCATTTGCAGAAAAGAAAGATTTGTAAGGAATGGCATACCCCTTTCCAGATCAACCAGTGTGATAAGGAAAACACGTGGTGGTTATAACAGGTATTTTAACCCTTTTGGCTCCGTGGGTGTGCAAACGCAACAAACGTTTCTGTTGATTCTATCTTTTTCGAATGAAATAGCTTTGAAAATAGGGAGAATTTCGGAACCTTTCGTAGTCACCGTATAAATTATTTAAGTACTGATACTTAAGGAATTAAAACCCAGAAACATATCAATACTTCAGGCCACGACACTAGGTGGTAGGGAATCTAGACTGCGCAAATAAATATTTCCGAGTTTTTCCCCCATTATCAATGGATGACAGATGGCTGCAGCACAATCGATAATGGATGTCATTTCCAAAGCAAGCAAAGCAACAAACAGCCACGAGCAAAAGGAATACGCTCCATACGGTGTCATTTAGAGCAGAAATCCGTTTACAGTTCGTGCTTGACTATTAGCTCCAATAAACGACACCAAACACGTCCGCGTTGTAATCTTCTGTCTATACTGCATTGTGGCAATTTGTGCTGAGCTGCTTAAGTAAGGGATCCACGAGCTGAATAACACAAACTGGGTAATTTCGCAAGCAAAATGCGAGGAAAACTGCTTTAAAATGTGAACCTCCACATACAAATGAAGATAGTAATAAATTGACTACATTCAGAGGGGTTTGAATAACGATTTTTTTTTTAACAAACTCTCAACAACGTGAACTTCCACATTTGTCTTGATGCTATATACTTCGATTAACAGAAAAATAAAAGCAAAGATCGTTACTAAAATAGGGAATTGGTATACACATTCGCTTTTACCATCTTCTACAGATCTTCAGGGTATGAATAAATCAACTGAATATTATAATTTTTAGCACTTAGATTTGTCTTTACACCGAGCCGGATGGCTCAGGCAGGGGTGGTCTGTGGCCCGCATTCGGGAGGTTCTGACCGAAGGGTTTTTCGTGGTCGCTACGTGAATGCTGGATTGGATAACTTGATCCGCGAATTTTCCTATCATCCCTTTCATCACTACATTTCATTTCCTTCTTCTTCACCGCCACACCAGGCATAGGGCTGATCACCCATCTTGGATATGCTATGATTTAGAGTTTGCGTGTTCCTCGACGGTCTATTGACCCAATGCATTTGGCGTTAAGCCCTTGGGGATGTAAGTCCTACAACGAGGAGAATAATCCGTTAAAGAAGAGGAAGAAGAAGATTTGTCTTTACTCTGACCATTCAAAATCTGTTTAAACCATAGCGGGTCATTTTTAAATATTACAAAAATCCAGTTTCCTTCACAATCTAGGCAAATAAGAACTTTTTTAACTGACGTATCTTTTGAGCTAGAGTTATTAAGAAACGCAGGATGGACTTTAAATTAGTTTTGATAGTTAATATTACAGTTTACAGCTTATATACAAAATTTCTAACCAACAAATGAGTATCAGCACACCCCTCATAACAATAACCGTACTGGTAGACAGCTTCAAAAAGTATCTCCTGAGTCGAGTGTGCTAAGAATGTCTGTATTTTTTTTAATTTTAACAGTTTAAACAAGAGCAAGCTTTTTTTTTAATTTTTAGAAAGGCACCCTCTGGACACTTGGGGCAACTTCTATAGCACTCTGCACACCCTAACATGTTACCATGTGTATATATAGGTATGCACGTTAATGCTAATCTTACAAAACCTCTTAATAACTGAAAGGTTCAAGTATTTGTCTGTCATTCGTAAGGCACGTGGTTCAAATCCCAGTGTCTGCGAGCGTTTCTTGCGTTTTCTTGAGTAACTACAGTTGACAGTTTTGGAGATGAGGACTTATGGAGAGTTATCAGCTTCCCTTGCCTTAAAACATTGTAGTTGGAAGATTTAGTTTACCTTCATCAAATAGAATAAACACAACCAAGCCAAAACAAGAGAGCTGGACTGAACATCTTGTCCATTTTGTCTTAATTCTCATAGGTTTTCACAAGCCAACGAGATTGCTAAATGGTGGCTTACGTTGTTTTAATCTGAGAAACACTCGTGGGATTCCCAAGCGAACGCTGAGATGTTAAACGCACAATAAAAGAGCACGTATTATCGTTAGGGCTCGGATTTTTAAGTGCTAAAAATTAAAATATTTGGTAGCATCCGGATGCTCAGTTAATGCAAGTGCATGTGGTGCTCACTAGACCATTCTGGAAGGGGTCACTTAGTATTGGAGAGTTACAGTATACGGCAACATGCCTACTCAAATAGTGGTCCATCCCAAATGATTGACGATTGTCACAATGGACAATGACAAGACAAGAAGTTAAGTTTGGCATAATTATAACATGCAATGTCACCCTCCCTCACATCATTTTCATGTTGCCCATTCAATGGATTATGTTAAATCCATTATTATTTTCATACACTTCCTTGTATTTTCTTTGTATATTTTATGCTGCAGGACCAGAAAGATCATCCAGGTTTTTCTCCACATCCTGAACCACTTAACGTCTTCTCTCAAAAGAATTCCTACTGATTCTTAATACTGTCACTTAAAAGTTCGTGAAGAATTTTAATTGAACTGTCATGTTTACTATTTCGCTCATTTATGGCAGCAGCAAAATGGGGGTACGGGAATTCCCCACTCCTATCTATTGGGTTATGAAGGACACACTTGGGCAGTGGTTACTGCATCAATTGCCTTCCTGGTTGAGCAAATAGGATGTTTATATCTTCCTTCATCTAGAGGAATACTAACGCTGACATATCAGTTCCTGCAATTCTTAATAAAAATGATGCAGTTGAACATTCAATAGGCGACTTGTTATTTACATAAAAGATCAGAAAATATGGGTTTAATGTTAAATAAAATCTAAAATATATGATTCAGTGTAAATATTCAGAACATTAAACTCAGTCTCAAGCTTATATTACGACACAAACAAAATATGTATTTACCTGAGAACCCGAGCCTTACGATCATTATCGTCGCCCTCCGTGGTGTATAGTTACCATGCTAGCCTCTAGTTCCCGACGTCGCGGGCTCAAATCCGGCGGAGAACGATGTAGTTTTTCGGGCGTAAAAATACTTAGCATGGCTTCCTTCGGAAGGGAAGTAAAGCCGGTGGTCCCGTGTCGTAGATTTACTGCACGTAAAATAACCTCAAGCCTGATAAAGAGGCCTCCGAGCAAAATTTCCGGTGTTTCACGCCAAATATAGAATAGGGCGCTAAGAACCAAAGTAGTTAAAGAGCGTCCATAAATAAAACTCAACTTTTTATTTTCCTTACGATCATCAACCAAGTTATAGACAATTATGAATATGTTTGGTACAAGGTGGATAAAAACTATACCCCTCCGGTAGTGAACCGATCGCCGGTCCCCACATGCCAATTGGTCATGCTAACCACTAATTCAGCCATCTTCTTCTAGCAATCAATAAACAAATTATAATCCAGTGCAGCAGCCCAACCTCTGTACCGCGGTTGTACTCTGCCTCTAGGGGTGTTAAATATGCATTTAGTTTTCCTGTCAAGGTGCACTCGATTCCTTTACAATGGCACGTGTATTACAACGCGGTCTTGTAAGCTTCGAGCGACCCATAACCGTCTTCTCGAAGCGTACACGAATGCACCTGCAGAAATCAATCGCACCACGCATTTTGAAGGTTGGATTGAAACTTCCTTTGAAAATACTGCTAATATGGCAATGTATTTCATTGTAAATTCCAAATTTATAAATAATTACTTTATACATAGATACCGGAATCCTTTTTGCTGACATGTCCTTTGAAATTTGCAATACTAACACCAAATCCTGGTCATTTGAAGGAGACACAAAAAGGCTGGAAGTTAGCCGAGATCAGGCACAGGAATCCTTAAGCACTTTCTATGCTTAAATTCACTCAAACTATTACTTCAATACAAAGGATTCAAACAACATGTCTCACCGATGGGCAGGTAAACACGGTCTGCTGAGAGCTGTCTGCAAACGCCAACAGGCTGTACGAAGGATAAGGTGGTTTGTAATCTGTGACGTCATTGCGGAAAGGCCTTTAACAGTTCAGCTTCATTTTCTTTGGTCCTGACTTCAACACTTAATTTCTATGCCTGATTATGATTTTAGGACCTGATATGTAGGATTTGGGGAGGGCACAGAAAGATAACACGTACATCAAAATCATCGCTAAACCCCTCAGCTTATACATTTTGAATATATTTATAATTTTATCAAGCGGTTCTAATAGAACTTGCTCAAACATTTAACCTATCTAAATGCAGGTATTCCGTGGTGGAACGCCGTTTATCTGCCCGTCACAGCAATGGATACAACCCCCAGGCAAAGGACAGCAGGGCTTTGTAACTAACTTAATACCAGATTAAATAAGTATGAAACTCGGGGATGGAACCTGGGACCGATGTAGCATGTCGATGAGCTAAAATTAGCAAAAAGATGGGTTTTCGGCCTCCATGGAGAGGTAGCTATCCACGCGACAAACTAACGGCAAGTAATTGATGCGTGTCGGTTACCACGATACACGTCAAAAAACCTTTCTGCATATTGGTAATCACTTTTGGCACAGTATTCAATATTCCGCTGCAATTATGCACTTCACTGGCGAAAATCATAACCCTGCCACCGTTATATCAGGTAGATACATCGTGATGAATACTTTCTCCATCCGGAAACGGTACAGAAACTCTAATGGGTTACATTCGCATCACTTTATCTAACCACACACTATGTTTGTGAACGCTTTTTCTTCTAAATCGAGACCCTCTGCTTAGGCTTCTGCGACCGAACCTAGTTTGGACGACATTTACACTGCTGCAGTAAGAAGCTCAAGACTGTCGAAGAATAAAGCTAAGAAGTAGCATTTTGCTACTGTTGTGAACCTACACATTAAGAAACACAGATAAATGGACGCTGGTGAACGCGACAGAAGTAACCTGTTTCTGGTTGACCAAATAACCGGAAAACGCATTTTCATGCCATTCCTGTGAGAAGCACCTTGAAAAGAAATCTTCACAGCGAAACAGCTCGAAATGCTGACTTGAAATGTGGAATACATACGAATAAACGGCAGGAACCAGCTTCTCGGTAGATGGTGTTGTAGGTCACCTGGCAGAGAGGAGAGAAAACTGTTCTTTTTACGTTCCACCATTCCAGATGATGAAGGCATGTAATATATTTTTTATATGTATAGCAACTAATTGCGGCTACTCACAGGCTGAATTGAATTGAGTTTTATTTATGGACGCTCTTTAACTGCTATGATCCTTAGCGTCCCATTCTATATTGGGCGTGAAAGACTGGTAATTTTGCTCAAAGGCCTCTTTATCAGGCTTGAGATTCTTTTACGTGCCGCAAATCTACGACACGGGAGCACCGGCTTTACTTCCCTTCCGAAGGAAGCCACGCTAAGGATTTTTACGCCCGAAAAAAATCCATCGCCCTCTGCCGGGTTTGAACCCGCGACCTTGGGAACTAGAGGCTAGCAGCACGGTACACTAGTCCACGGAGGACGACTCACAGGCTGTTATACTACCTATTAAACTGTGGTTGCTGATAGACATGCAGCAAATGGAGGGTATATCATTGAAATAATCCCTCTTTTCTTTTTAAAAACTTTTAAACACAAACTCCAGTATTACACTTCCAATAAACGTCAAATAAGGGTGACATTCTCGCAAAATAGCAAAGTTAAAAATGTAATATATTTGTTTTAGTATTTTTTCTTAGCTAAGAGCATATGTTTGTTAAAGATGCTGGTCTCTCACATAACTAAGAACACATCGACAGTCGTCCTCCGTGGACTAGTGGTCCCGTGTTGTAGATTTACGGCACGTAAAAGAACCTCAAGCCTGATAAAGAGGCCTCTGACCAAAATTACCGGTCTTTCACGCCCAATATACAATGGGACGCTAAGGACCTTAGTAGTTAAAGAGCGTCCATAAATAAAACTCAATTTAATTTAACACATCGACAAGTGGTTGCTGGTATATGACATTAAATTCTGATTTCCACAATTATGTTCACTAAATGTTTCCGTATACGTAATGCAATTTTACATATGTTTAGACAAAATGTTCCACGTAAGTGCACAAAGAGTAGACAAACAGCTCTAAATAGCACTTTTCTTAAATGTGTCTGTGTTGTAAAAATCACATGATGTGAAATTTAGATATGTGAGAATATTTTAAACTTATTGTAACTGCAGCAAAAGTTTTCAATAAACACAAAGAATCACGAGAAAATACTAGTTTGAATAGATTATCCTTCTTCCTTTACTTAGAGGAGAAATTGAAAAACTCTTCACCGGTGGAACATTCTATATTCTTTATAACTCTCACAGTTATGTGCATCAGAAGTATGAAATGTTGCATAAGCTTAGGAAGTAAGTTTCCTGGAATATGCTTGAAAATCCCAAATATATGTTTTTTAAGAATTAAGGAAATTGGAATGGTTACCATACAGCGTATACAATGAAATGATTCATCGAAGGTAAGAGAAAAAAATTACTTAAAACGGTTTTAATTCTGTAATGTTAACTTCAAAGCATTTGGTATATTTTATTGGCTGTTATAACAACAAAAGTGAATTTCACCAATCCAGAAGCTTCTCCATTTGTTTGCGCTTTTATGTCCGGAAAAATTGATATACTATTGTGTTCTTAAGTCTGTATTTTTGTGTCAGTAGCTGGCGAATTTCCTCATCTTTCCGTCAACAATTGCGCCTTAAGGACAGTGAACTTAGAATATTTGAGTCCAATCATTAACTCCAATGCTCGCGCGATGAGAACGCTCATACAAGTTTCGGGTACTAAGCGCACGAAGACTCCTAAATTAATAGAATTTTTTAAATGCAGTACTGGAGAAGGTGAAATCTGGTTCTTGTTTCTCTCCTTGGGAACACAATAAGCAAGCGGTTCATGTCGCCTTCAGAGGCCTGGCACTCGCTCATTAACTCAAACGATGCTGCAGACATTCTAAATGGAGCTAAAGCCATTCACCTGAGATGCCATTGGTGAGTACTGTTCAGGGAATTTCATTACGCGGTCATACCCTCAGTTTTAGGTACGACTCAAAAGTTGAGATTGATTTTGGTGTCAGTATGTTGTGCTAGGGAAAGTTTGCTATCTTCCATGTCAGTGTAATGTGTGACCTCTCAGACCTGTGATCTTCGGCCATTCATCAGTTGAACACCCTCACCAAAACTTTTCTTCCGATAACCAACACTGCTTCCTTTATCTGATAAAACTTTTGGGCACCTGCTTATGTATTCTTTTTTTGGAAGTGCTTAACGCCCTTCTCGCTGCATACAGCACCACAAGTTCTAGACACTGGTGATACGTGAAATTAAATGATAAGTATTGGGAAAGAAAATATGGGAAGAAAGCCTACACTATATTCACTCTTAGGTTGATCCGTGGCAAAACAAATCCACGTGGTCAGTGCACCGTATTGCAACACGGTATCAATGCGCCCAGGAAAGTACTCCCATGCTAATCTCTGAATTTTAGAATGAATTTATCCTTAAATAGTATAATATTCTATACAAATACCTAAGATTTTATTTAACGCTGATTTATACCGTAAAACAGAGCTACAAGTCCCATGACGCAATTCGTATGAGTCACCTGACATACGGGTAGGCGCAGAATATTGTTTACAGCCAGAAACCAGCAGTTGTGTTTAGTATCATGGCGGACGGTGAATTCGCTCTTGTGTTTTCGTCGAATTACGTAAAGCATTAGCCGCGCAAACAATAAAACAATAGTTATTATAAATTATGTGAGAAATATCCAACACTTTCCGCGAAAGAAATGGCGAAATTAACTTCTGAGTTCACCGGTGTTTCGAGTACAAGTATAAACAGTGCTTGTGCAGAAAAATCTAAAACGAGAAAAGTGGTTACACCCGGAAAAAAAAGAAAGCATATGAAATACGCGATGCAAGAATGTAGTGATCTTGAGAAGAATGCAATTCGCGAACAGTGCACAATTTGTTTTTTAAAATGAGCCGCCAACAGTTAATAAAGTGCCGCTTCCAGAGAGCGAATAAATTAGGGTAACGCATGCCTCTTACTTTATTTTTCGCTCATTTATTTTAGAATTAACTATTATTATATGTGCAAACGTTTATTTTGTTGCAATTATCAATCTTATAACCGTTAACCCTTAACAGAATATGCTAATCACAGTTTCAGTTGTCGAAATAAGGACGCTTGTACTCGCCACATGGTCTGAAAGTGTGAAAGTATTTCTAGTGCGAATGGCGGAAGGATACATTATAGTGGTGCACTGGTCACCTGGGGTTTGTTTTGACGCGGATCAACCTAAGAGTGAATACAGAGTAAGCTTAGAGTATCTCGTCAGCATTTGCCGGTTATGAGGACTGAGAAAAACCTGGAAAAAACCTCAGGCAGGGAGGATGATCTGGCGGGATTTGAACCATAGACCTCCTGTTCAGAAGTCCGTGCCTAACAAGTCAGCTATCTGTTTCGATACCTGCTTATGTGGCACAATACTTTCTACGGGACATTATTTGCGTTAAAAAGTATCGCTTTTATTGAAATAGTACTAAACAAACCGATTGTCTCAAAAACCACTTTGCTTAAAGCGTTCAATATTTTAACGTGACAGAAAGCAGAATTAGAAGTCAGTATTTGGGATGGCGGTGGAAGATGCGCCTTGTAAAGATGTAAGCTACTTTACCGCAGACCCAGAAGAAAATACTTTGCAAGACTTTTTTAATGAATGAATATCCAACATTTAACCACGTGTTAAATATGCCTAGTGCGAGCAAGTTTCATATCAAACGTGATGAGATCATTTCCAATAGAAGCTATATATCCAATACCAAATACTTCGCCATCAAACAATGGGTACTCTTCTCAAATTATTATGTTGTGCTGAACATGACATGTTTCTGCATTCTGCAAAATCATGCTTAAACACCGACACAAAAATTAAATGATATAGTGTGTAGGGCATGGTATTTATCATTCATTATCTTTAATGAGAACGCACATGTGAAATCAGCTGATATGCTGTTTCAAGGCTCAATATGCAGTACGCTGTCTTCAACTTTGCTTATATTCCGATACAAATTTAGCCCACTTCCCAGACATACTGTGATGAAAATCTAAAGTTTCCAGTAAAACTGGACAAATTGGCGCATACTTTGCTGCTGCTGTTATTCTGTGGATCCCTTCTAATTAGGACTTTTCTGCTTAAGGAGACATTAAAAATTATATTCCGCTAAAGCTAAACCTGTTAAATTCATGACTTATCAGAAATTACTTAAGATGTCACACTGAAAATGTTACACGATGTAAATGAATGCTTTCTAAGTTCACACTGTACTTTTATCCATAAGTTGGTTTATTAAGGGAAATAGGATTATCATCTTGATTATACCATCTTTTGATTACAATTTATCAGAAATTATTTGTTTAAATTACCAAAACATGTTATTAAAACCAAATTAGATCCACAACAGCACTTAGAGGTTGTTTTTAACATCCTAAAGTTTGATTTAGCTATCTTCCAATGAGAAAACGGGTCATCTATACCAGAAAAAGCTATTCAAAGCAAACCTGGAGAAAACAAACTTGAATATATTTGCAAAGAAAGAAACCACGTGACCTGAGTGGACAGAAGCTGCCATACATAGCAGTAATACCAATTTGTGGAGCAAAACTTCCCCTAAAAGGTGGGCTAAGTTTACCTATCTACACCAAAGAGTATAGGAGATTTAATCTTTTTCTGTGAAGTGGTGCAGAATACAAAGTAAAAAATGGCAGATGCAACTTCATGTTTAAAATATACATTTAAAATAGAAGTATTGTGCCAACAATTATAAACTATACGGGGTGTAACAAAAATGTACTGCACAAATTGCAGGACACATTCCTCACACGTTCCTAATTTTAGTGCAACAATGCTATTCACAGAAGAGGCGTCGTTTCAACGAGATAAGATTGTAAATTATCACAATCAGCATGTATGGGATGACGTCAATCCTCACGCAGTTGTTGAAGCAAGTCATCAACAAAGATTTTCCGTAAATGTTTGGGCCGGCATTGTTGGTGACTGTTTGGTAGGACCTCGCGTTCTTCCACCCAGGTTCATAATTTCGTAGAGAATGTTTACCCGATCTGTTAGCAGATGTGTCTTTCTGTGCGACAAAACATGCCCATGGAGCACCTCCTCATTTTAGTGTTAATGTCCGTCGGCTTCTAAATAACACATGCGGTGACGGATAGGTAGAGGTGGACCAATTGCCTGGCCTCCACGCTCCCCGGACTTAAACCAACTGGACTTTTATTTGTGGGGCATTTGAAAGCTCTTTGTGTATCGAACCCCAGAACCAAATGTTCTCCGAGTCTCCGTGTCTGTATTATGGAAGGCTGCGAAGCTATACGCAATACTCCAGGGATAGATCAGCGCATCCGGGATTCACTACGACGGGTTGATGCATGTATCAATGCTCACGGACGGCATATTGAACATCTCCTATGAGAAAGAGTTGCATGTGGTATGCTGGTACGTTCTATTCTTGTGTGTTTCCCATGATTAATGAGTTGGAGAAAATGAGTTGTAACACGGTAACGAAGAGTTTCCAGACCCATGTTCATATAACATAATTTCTTCGTCCACGTGTGAGGAATGTGTCCTGCAATCTGTGCCGTGCATTTTTGTTACAGCCCGTATAACAAATTTCAAATAAAACTGCAGAAAAAACCTTCATTTTTTTTAATTTTCGCTATTTAGATTCTCCCAAAAAATGTATGCCTCAATCCAAAAAGCATGCGATGTGTTTCTTTTCCACAAAGTAACGAGCGGTAACTAAGCAAAGAAACGCTCTAACAAGTTATTTGATTTAGTAATAACACAGTGAATTTTGTTCATCTATAACAAATATATTGCATGACAAAGGTACTTATATCATTTCGTGATATTCTTCTTGGACTGATAGTAGATACATCTGGTTTATTCACTTTGTAGCCTATTAAGTGAATCTTGATCTCAAATGAAAGTGCTAAACGTTTCTCCAACGGATGCCTTACTATTCTTTGTTGTTTCTGAGAAAACTGTGTATACATTATGCTGTCTGCTGAGCCCTGCAGCAGTGTTAATTAAAAATACACTTCCTTCCTTGGGAGAGCAAGCTCTATAAATCAACGCTGATATTTCGTACGAAGAAACCTGTTCAAACGGCCCAAGGCAACCCGGGCCTCAAGGCGTAACAGTGGGAGATTTTAACCGGCTACTGTTCGTCTGGTTCCCACCTTAAAGAGGCCGGCGATTAGATTTCCAATCCATCAGAAATAAATCTCAGGTACAGTCATTGCATATATATGAGCTTCCAGTGACTCAGTAAGGAAGTACACACACCACACTGTGCAAGGATTAATGCAACATTTCACTCCTTCAAAGTTGGTAGTAACACATTTCTGAAGGCTACCTGAACTGCAGAGGGCGCGTCGCATACCTCTTCGCAGGACCCTCTAGAAACACGGACCTGACACTGAGTTCGAGATTGAGAAAAATGGCGGCGGTAGCTGGTGGTGTTCCCTGAGGTGTTTACACTCGCTAACTGCTGTGCTGTGTTTTCGATGCCTGTGATTTATAGTATTTTAGTAACTGCGGCAGTTTGTAATCACATTAGCGAAGCATTAGTGTTTGAAAACCTTTATTTGAGCAATTTGGGAAACGGAAATAATCCCAGTCATGCGTTTTTAGTGCCGTGTGCTTTCCAAGTGTTACTATGTTTACTAATATATTACATGTAGATTATGGCTACATTAAATGTAAAGTATAATTATACATTTTTAATTTATCTACTTGAGAATACAGTCTTGTGTCACGGTTACTGTGGTGAAATAAAGAAATTGTTACAGTTTGGACGTTATAGTTGTAAATATACTTAACCTAAAACATTAAAACGCCATTATGTTTCCGGATGTAAATCGAACTTTGGTTATAATGAATAGAGGTGCAAATAATTGTGATAAATATTTTAAAATGTGCTATATACAGTGTTAATTTGAGTTATAAAATATGTTAAATTATGTATATTTGTGAGATACAATAAAACCATTATGAGTATTTGAGTGTGTATGTGTATAGTGAGTCCCAGTTATTCTCTTATCCCGGAGTATGGCCATTCATATTTCCAAAATATAAAGATTTAAAAGAAAACAGTTAATATACATAAATCGTAAACACTTTACGCATTCGAAGGATTCGCCTGTATGCATACATCGTTGTTTCCGACTTAGTTATAAGAAGGGATAAATTCCGTTACGGTGGTTCTTTTATAACTGTTCCTAGAAAGTGGTTAAACTGCAGAATGGTGCATTTCTGACAGTTTGTTTTAATTCAGCCATCGTATTTATGCTGTTACGTTGTATGCAATACTGTAGACTGCATGAATGTTGTTTTGCAATGCTGTTTAACGTTATGTATTTCATATATTTCACTTGCAGTGCTGGTTTAAGACTACTTATTTGTTATATTTCAGTCTATCGGAGTGGACTCTGCAAAAACTAGTAAAGGGTGCTATAAGTCGCTAAGTGGTATAGTTTTGAATAATTATTGCAAACTTATAAATGAAAAGCGTTCAGTGAAAGCAAAAGAAACCCTAAAGCTTCTAAATTTAATAGCTAATTACTGTAAACAACACCATTCCGTGTCATCCAGTGCATATAATATTGTGTATAGTGTGATAAACAGTGTAAATATTGACACGTAATTTTGAGTGAATTTAATCAGTGTCAACCTCAATATCAACAGTTCTGTTTCATTCAAGTATTACAGTGTTTGCAGTTTATAAAAGTATGTCCTTTGTAATTTAAATAAGTAGATGTAGTTTAGAAATGCTCTTAAGTTATAGAATGCAAAACTGTAGAATGCATGAATGTTGTTTGAGGTTACATATTTCATTTAATGTTAAAATGCATTTAGTTTACTTTAAATACAGCGTTTTTGTGCACAGCAGCATATATCTACACAAACGACATGTCACTGCACCACATTAATTGTATTTTACTGTGGAGAAGTCATAACTTGTAGACAAGAACTGATTAAGGCATTTCCCAAATTCCCACCACATAGGCCGCCATTTTGAATGTCAGTGTCAGGTCCGTTATCCAGAGGGTCCTGCTCTTCGGCTATGCAGAGAAGCTGCCTAAAACAGCAGCCTGCCATATGCGCTTGGGGACTCATGCCATGCACAAAATGCATAGAAGTTACCCAGGAGGAACGGTAGAGCTAGGTAACGTTCAGTTTATTTCTTCTGGTAAACCCCCAAACTGTTAATTCACAACGCATGGTACACAAATCCAATCTGGAAGACATACAAAAGCTTGAATTTTATGATAGCATTATCAAATACACAAGAATCCGCGAATTTCTTCAACTAATACGCCATCTTTTGTAATAAACATCCTCCAAATGAGCAATGCTGAAGAACTTCGGCTCGTTGAAAAATACTAAATTCAGATAAGTAAAAATCACACTTGCATAGTGGCTAAAGCAATTCGTTTGGATTAGAATGTTTACTCTGCATAATTTCGAAAAAAGCAATGAAAAATGTAATGTTTTCCAAGGGTATGCTAGAAGCTTTCAGCTGTTGTTTGTGTTAACGCAAACAGAGCACAAACTTACAGATTTTGTCTAAACCTAATTTTCATTTATCTGCTTTAAAAATGCCCTACAGAATGACGTTTCAAAAATCAAACTGCAGACACTAACTTCTTATAGCCCAAAAATAATGTTCAGTGTATTAGATTTTGTTCCTTCTTTAATCTCAAGGTTAAAAAACATGCAAAAATTTTGGCGTGTATATATGGATATTGAGTTTCAAATATTCTCAGCTAAATGAAATGAAAGAAAAGAAACAAAAAACAAAACAAAAAACAAAAAAAAAGTAATGTATGATCTTGTGAAGTCGATAAGACGTACCAGTCCGGGCATGTGACATTTTTCATTAACTTCTGCAAAATTGCACCTAGCATTTAGTAAACAGAGCTTGAAAGCTGAGTTTGTAGCTGGGATAAAATTGCTACTGTATCCCCGCCAGGAGCTGGACACGTCACGATCGCGATATCTTCCTTACGCAGATATAAAACAGATGCTGTTTCTTTTTTCGGCGCATTTCGTGTGTCTGTTGACACAACCTTACCCACTCAGTGCCAAAAATATACTGAAGTAGGTGTGTGGGGAGTGAGTTGTGTTTATTCGTCACCATTTTAAGAGAAGGGACTGAATTTTCTCAAAACTCAAAACCACATGAATTCCCTTCGCTTCTTGCTTGTTCAGTATTCATGTTGATTATTTCTGCACTGGATATTTTAAGATATAAACAAAAGCAGAGCTTTCACAAGTTTGACAAACGTTCTGACTGTATAAAATGGCTAATTTGCCCACTGTAACTCATTTTTTATGTTTTTAGAGGGGAACTGCACTTTGTTGTTCAGTTAATACGGTGTGGCTTTGAAGTACTATAACGGATGCTCCTACCTGGATTCAAGATTGGAAGTTACCAGTACCACTGATAAATCTGCTTTTGGACTGCAGTTAAACAGCAATAAATAATAATAATAATAATAATAATAATAATAATAATAATAAAAATTCCCTTCTTGAAATGAGAGAATAACTCCAGTCGTCCTTTTTCTGTCAAAATATTAAGGTAGCCTTGAGATGTAACCAAATCTCCAACGTTTCTGGGTTCGATCCCCGGCGACCGTCCATTCTGACTTGGTTTTTTTCGTGATTTTCTCTTGTCGCCAGGCCAATGCTGAAGTTGTTTTTCTAATAACCCGACTTTTTCCGCTCCCTCATTCCCCATCATTTCATTTCCTATCACCTTTCGGGGTACGGGACTTGACTGGGTAGTTTGGTGGTGTGTGGTGCGCGGTGGATCTGCGCTCTGTGACTGTTTCTTCCTCCTCTGGTACAAAACCAAGGCAGTTCGGGCCTGCTGCCAGGAGGAGCGCTGGTGGGTGCTTGCAGGAGTGTTTCCATCTGTGAACTTTAGGGACCCCGCAATATCCGTACCTGCCGCTACCTGGTCCGGGCAACAACCCTTCGGATCTCTCATCTCAGCCCTTCCTCTCGGAGGTTGCATACGACACAATAAGCCTCTGGCCGCAGTGATTAAATTCTTCTCTGCCCCTAGCGAGAAAGAAAAGGAGACATAGTTTGTTTTTTTATAGAGAAAATTAGTGAATCGTCTGCTTTGTAGCTGCTTAAACTAGCATCTCTGCTCGCGTTATTGTATTATATGCAGTTATTCTTCTCTTCTTTCTCTGTCCCTCTCTGTGCAATTTACATTCAATGTGATATTTTGAAAACCGTACAACAAACCTGTTTTTTTTCTGGGTTATTGTTGCAAATTCAAACCTAAATGGAATGTTTTAACAGTGCACATAGTAATACTGGTTATGTGACTCATTTATCTCGTTATGACTGCTTTACGGAAAAATTGGCGTAACTTCTTATTAATTTTCACTCCATTGATTTTTTATAAATAACAAGACTTGTTAGAAACACTCGGCTTATAGCTGAATAATAAGCGCAATGTTTCGATTTTCTTTTTTTCTACTTTGTTTCTTTTTTGCACCCCATTAGGTAAAGCAAACAGGATGTCACATGTGGTATTTTTAAACGGGACCTCAGGTATGTTATACGTCAAGGCATGGCATCAGTTTGGTCATTCTTGCGTATAAAAGTAATATACACACACAGACACATATAGAAAGCTCTAAATGCTAATTGTGGCTTCAAGGTAGCACATTAAAAATCTAAAACTATCAGAAACAATTCGATGCGATTATATGTTTTTATAAAATAATGGTAGTAGAGTAAAACATTAATAATATGCGTGTTCTTTGCAGCAACTTCAGAGACTTCTGAAATTTAGAGTATTTATAATAAATATTTAGATTCTAAATTACAAAAATACGGCTGCCAACTCAGCAGGAATCCAAACTGAGCATGAAATCTACCCAATATATTACTAGTGTATGGCATGCTGAGTAGATGCTTGCCAACTTCCTTAAAATTGAAACGAGTAAAATGTACAATGCAGTAAATGTACAAAAATTACTTGTAAATAACCGGGAATTCCGCTTTATAAGAATCTTAGAAGACCTGGCAGTGCTGTTTCTTTCTGTCACACGTGCTCAAATTCTTCTGGTACACAATAAACACTATTAAAGCAAAGAACGCCACTTCCTAGATTATACAAGATTAATAGTACCTATTTTATGCTTCATAACATGAATTGTGCACAAAAACTGTCACAAAAAGGAGACTTACGTCCCACAGCCAAAGAATACGAATAAGGAATAGAATTTACGTGAGAGTTGACTTTATAGTTCACGTTGTCCATTACTGAATATTCGCGCCCATATACTACTGATACTAAAGCTCGCAGTGAAGGGTGACCATGATCGCGATGAAGGATAGACACACAGATAAGCACTGTATACCAATTAGCGCGCGGTACATTCAGTCTGTAATCTTAAGTTACAAAATCAAGCAATACAATTTAACTCTATCATCTCCGAGGTGAAATTCTGTAACACTTTGAAACTTCTCCCTTGCCGTAAAGTTGTAAAAAGGCCTACGCTCCCGTACATTTTACGGGAAAACCGCAAAAGTTGGCAAATACGTGAATGGTAATAAAAACGCCATAAATCACAGTTGACAAGTTAAATTAAACCGAGCGGGAATGGCTCAGGCAGTAAAGTCTGTGGCCCGCATTCGGGAGGTCCCGGGTTCAAATCCCGTGGGCCGACCAATCTGTCTGAGGCGTTTTGGTGGTTTTCCTCAGTCGCTAAGTTAAATACCGGATTGGATATCTAATACCACGGCCCAAAGTTCCATCTTAATAGTAAAATGAAAAGTAAGTGGTAATAGCGAATGCTGTGTCATCTATCTACAGACAATGTAAGCAGTTAGACTGGACGGCACCCTAACACCATCTGCAGGGCACGAAGCAGAAGATCCGGCTGCCATACGCTGGAGGTCTCTGTGGGCACGTGACGAAGCAAGATGGCATTTCCAGGGGTGAGATCTAGAAGGCTAGCCGCCTGTCTGTGTGGGGGCGGCGTTTGGACTGGACGGCACCCTAATGCCATGTGCACGGCATGAAACAGGTGCTAACTGTCCGCCTTTCTGTGTGAGGGCGGCGGTTAGACTGGACGGTACCCTAATGCCATTTACACGGCATGGAGCAGGGGTTACAGGGATGAGACCTAGAAGGCTAACTGTCCGCCTTTGTATGGGGACGGCGGTTGGACTGGACGTCACCCTAATGTCATCTGCACGACATGAAGCAAGGGTTACAGGGATGAGACCTAGAAGGCTAACCGTCCGCCTTTATATGGGGACGGCGGTTGGATTGGACGGCACCCTAATGCCATCTGCACGGCATGAAGCAGGGGTTACAGGGATGAGACCTAGAAGGCTAACTGTCCGCCTTTATATGGGGGCGGCGGTTGGACTGGATGGCACCCTAATGCCATCTGCACGGCATGAAGCAGGGGTTACAGGGATGAGACCTAGAAGGCTAACTGTCCGCCTTTATATGGGGGCGGCGGTTGGACTGGACGGCACCCTAATGCCATCTGCACGGCATGAAGCAGGGGTTACAGGGATGAGACCTAGAAGGCTAACTGTCCGCCTTTATATGGGGGCGGCGGTTAGATTGGACGGCACCCTAATGCCATCTGCACGGCATGAAGCAGGGGTTACAGGGATGAGACCTAGAAGGCTAACTGTCCGCCTTTATACGGGGGCGGCGGTTGGACTGGATGGCACCCTAATGCCGTCTGCACGGCACGAAAGCAGAATATCCGGTAGCTATGCGCTACGGTCTCTGTGACACGTGACGGAGCGGGTGGTTACAGGGATGAGACCTAGAAGGCTAACTGTCCATGACGTATCGTTCTAAGAGTTATCCACCAACAGATCCGTCGCGATATGACCAAGGAGTTAAAGCGACGTAAAATAAAATAGAATAAAATTAGACCAGAATTATAACATACGATACTTTCCGATTGAGTGACAAACAGTTTTCAAATCAGCTGGTATCCGTATTAGAAGTTTTGGGTCTCTCGAGGCTTCCAGTGCCGATCTCTACATCGAGTTTTGTTCTGAATTTGCTCAATAAAACGTATCCTGTTAATAGCCGAGTAACACGTGTTTTGGACACACCTGCATACCGGAAACGGGTTTGTTATTTCGAGGAGCATTCCATTTAGGACCGCTTTATCCCAAGTTTGTCCCTTCTTTAAATAACAGGCGATCACGTCCCAAAGATGAGAACATAATGGTAGTTAAATATTTTGCTTCGGCGATGGAACGAAGTTGTGTGTCCGAAACACCTTAGCTCGTAAAACGTGGCACAAGACGAATGGCTCCACCTTCCTTGGTGGTTCATAAAAGGTCAGAGGTAGAAGAAGCAACATATGGTTGGAGTGACCTATAATCCGTCCGGAAACTCCGTCGAGAATCGAACGCTCGCTCGCCTTAACGAGCTTGCTTGTCTCGCTAGGTCATGCAGCTGAAGCAAGCAAAAAGTTACGGAAATACCGTGTTCTCGAACACCTGCACTCATCTCGGCATATTTCCAAACTGGCCATATTAACAACAAGTGGAGATGATAGAAATGTGCTTTTATTGTACAGGGCAAACCTAGCATTCTTCGCTACATAAATTCTTTATAGCAGCATTTACTCACAACTTGAAACATTACTAACAAACACATGCTGCTTGTGTCCTCCTCAAGGGGTTAGAACTTTCAGGCAGGCGTGGCGTGAAGTATCGGGGCCAGTAACTAGTTTTAATTGGTTTACTATTATTATTATTATTATTATTGGGATTAATGACATGTTACAACAAATAGACATTAAATTTCTGGGCCTCCAAGTAGACAGATATTTGGATTAGAAAGTTCACATTACGTATATCTTACCCAAACTCAGTTCTACCTGTTATGATATCTGAGCACTGGTATATGTCAGTTCTATAGATACACTTAAATTAGTATACTACGCATATTTTAACCCTATCATTGAATATGGAATATTATTTTGGGGAAACTCGGTAGAAAGTAAACGAATATTCCTCATGCAAAAGAAGGTTATAAGAATGAAGAAGAGTATGTTGTTACGTAATTAATTACGTAAATTATTTTATATCTGCACCACGTATGGGAGCCAACTTGAAGATGATGTTTGTCTTACGTAGTATTTTTTTTACGTAAATATTTAACTTGAATATGTGTTGTTACGTATTTTTAAACTTGAGGATCGTATGCTTACGTAATTGTATTTTACGTAATATTTATTTACGTAAATATTTTATTCAGTTGCATTTAAGGACTTCCTAAAACACGCTTTGGGCGTTGGTTTTAATTTGATTACGTAATAGTTACTGTTATTACGCAATATGCTGCTACGTATGAGAAGCTGATTTCAAGATGTGCTTTTGTTATTACACTCCAAGTTTTACACTATAACATTTAACTTTGTTATTAACACTGCTTCTATATATTATTTATGTTTGAATTTTGCCTCGGCTGCGTCAGTCTTGTTTGCGGAGTCACGTGTCTAAGGCAGGGCGCGGTGTAACAAGAATGTAGACAACACAGAATTTAACTTTTTAAATTCACTTCCTTTATTAATTCTTGCACATTTTTATAAAGACCAACACTTTTTAAGAACTGTGAGAATCTTCAATACTTTCACTTAGCGCGTATACATATTTTACGATTCATCGTAGAGAACACATCTTCCATCTATTCACTACCAAGGCTTGCCAGCAAATGAGTAACTCTCAACCGTTAAACCTCTAAGCTTCGGTATTTCAAGTCTCTGACTGGCTAATTCTAGTCCAATAGAATATCTGCATTTTACTTAAACTTTTTCCTTGCTATTGATTGGCTAATTTTAAACTGTTACTTAATTTACCTTATCTTTGATATAATCATGACTGGTAACTTTTCAAGCTCTTAAACTCATTTTTGCTACAAGGTTACCTCATTGTTAGCAACTCAAAACTTATTATTCTCACAGCTCTTGCATTATTAAAGTATATAATGTATTCACATAACATTAATAAAACATGTTTACAATAAAATAAGCATTTGCAATGACTGTTACATACAATTCAAATAATCATTACATACTTATTGTTTCAAGGCGGGCTGTTATTGAATTTACTTATTATAAAAATACAATTGAAATTATTCAGGTATTAAAATACTGCCTCAAGAATCATTTCCAGCACCCATAGCAGGCACTCTTGCAAACATCTTTTTAGAAGACTGAAGATATTAACAATACCTTGCATGTACATATTTTCAATCGTAAAATTCTATGTATGCAATCGAACCACGTTTATTACAAACGTGGAAATTCATGAGATAAACACTAGACAAAAGGGTAACATCCATCATCCAAGTGCAAAGCTTTCTTGCTTCCAGAAAGGTGTATATTATGAGACCACAAAAATATTTAATACTCTCCCTAATGATCTTAAGGAAAAAGTTGACAATTTCAATGTCTTTAAAACTGCTGTTAAAGAGTACTTATGCTCAAACGCATTTTATTCTGTACAAGATTATCTGAATGACAAATTATCCTATGATAATACATATATACCTAGCTCTCTAAGTAGTATTAGTAAATATTAATGACAATTGCCAGTTTTCCAATTGCCTGCTCTAGAGTTTAATTAAGCTATTTAAATGTATATTAAGAACTGACAGTAAATGCTATGCATTACAAATCAAATAGAACAAAATGATGAGACGAACAAAGGTACAAGCCTAGTGAAAGTTAAAATAACTGTTGCTGTCTATAAATATAATGTTAACCTTATAACGGTAGGGAGGTATTTGATTTTGTACAAAATTACAACTGATTTGTTTCATTTTGTACATAAAATGTCTTCATGTCATTCAAATATTCTATATTCTGTGTAATATTTATATGTAATTTTTGTAGATTTCCTTGACATGTTCTATGTTCACAAGCCTTTATGGCTGCTAGTGAACTCACAGATTGCAATGCAATCTAATCTATTATTATTATTATTATTATTATTAGTAGTAGTAGTAGTAGTAGTAGTAGTAGTACTAGTAGTAGTAGTAGTAGTAGTAGTAGTAGTAGTAGTAGTAGTAGTAGTAGTAGTAGTAGTATTAACGGAGTCATAGGTGGAATTTTGATCATTTTTCAAGGCAAACCCCAATTATGTTTTTATAGATTAATTCGCAAACTTATAAAACCATATATTATCCAAATTTTAGAACCTACTTATCTTGAAGTACCCCCAAAGACTTCGCGTATAAATGCCTAAGCACATTAAATAACTCAAAGTCATTTTTCTTCCTTTATACTTACTACGTTTGCTCATATTCAAGCGTTATGCTACAGTTTACATTCTAGGAACCAGAAACACTTACTGCAAGTGCTGAAAGCTATAAAAAAATTACATAGCCGTATTTTGCATAAAATATAAGTCTCCAGAATTAAAAAATATAAAATAATTAAACTATGTGCTTTAAAAATCTTCTACAACTATTAAACTTATGCTATTGAAACTTGAGTGTGTTAATAGTAATAAAAAGAGACTATAGTATAACAAAATAAGCTTTGTCCTAAAAAACGTGAAATATAAAAATTTCACCCATTTATCTTGATAAAGTTAACACGGTGCATGCGAGATGTTACGAAAACGTCCGTATTTTCAAACTTTTTCATTAGAAATACTCTTAACATCGTGTTTGTTAACATTATGTTAAAACCCTTACGTTTCATCAAGCTTTTATACACCGAATTGTTAGCTAGCATCTTGTTTGCGTCAAAGACGAATACGAACAGCTCTCGAGCAGGCGGTGACCGAATACACGGCTTCTGAACGCGCTCCGATACAGTTGTCTACGCACAGCAGCGCTCTCTGTTTCAGTAGTACACTAGTAACGTCCGTAGACAATTGTCATATGATTTTCCTGTGGTTTGAGGTTAGGAGCGCGAATCCAGATGGAGTGGAACTAATGTTTCACCGTCCAAAAAGGCGTTAATTATAAAACTGGTTACCAAGTAGAGGAGAATTATCGCGTGGAAAAACAACCACGAACCTAAGGAGGATACAGCCTGGAATAAAATCCGCGAGGAATTTAACTGCAATGCACGTGTTTCTCCCAGGTTCAATTTTATGCTAACATAAAACACAACACCAAAAATGTCCGGTGCGCGGGTTAAGAAGCTTTAAAATTAATGGTGGACACTACATTGGAACTAAAGTGGACGAACGTGTGTCACCACTGATTAACGAAGCAGACCCCAACAAAAGTACTGTTCGCTTCTTGCTTCGGAAACCTTCCAGATAAACTCCCAAACGGTAGCTTTGGAAATGTCAACACTATCACCTACCATTAAATGAAATGTGCCGGTAGCATAAAATCTCAAGAGTAATTAACACTGGAGAAGGGGGCGTGTTTCTATTGGAAGTAGCAGTAATAGCGGTTTGAGTGGCGCAAAACTGCGGCGGTCATCAGCGCCACCCTCTGGCTATAAATTTATTCAAGTCAGTACATCAATACAATAAAAACAAAACAAGTACAAGTTAAGCAATTCAGATTACAGAAGCAGCTCTGGTTATATAGATAATCACATTCTGGTACAAAACCAATACAGTCAGAGCATTCACAGAGAGAAACACCAGGATTACAAAAATAGAAATAGTAAATCAACAAATATAAAAATAAAGCAATAGAAATCTCACAGAATATGGTAAATAAGAACTAACCCTGAGCAAATGTAAACGTACAATGCAATTCTACACAGCTATAAAAACAATAACACACGAGAAACTTCCTTCCTTAATAATCCAATGAATTCCAATCACAAACTGTCCATGCAAGGCACCAACCTCGTCACCTAGTTCAAGTAACACTTGCCTCCTCGCCACTCCAGCACCAAAATCACCCAAGAACATCAACGTATCCATAAACTCCTTCACCACACTCTCCTTCCAAACTCTCACGAAAACTCTTCCCTGTCAACTCGCCCTTTCCTCCACAGAAGCGTGCACAGAAAGTATAGTCACATTTTGAAATTGGACCTTAAGTCTATTTTACATAATCCTTCATTAACTGGGTCCAACTCTATTAGGCTCTTCTTTATTCCCTTTGCGATAACAAATCCTATCGTGTGTAGTCCAGGCTCAGTTGATCCACAATACAATAATGTGTAATCCTGTTTATCTATTCTCTTTTCCACTCTAACTTTTTTCTTGCAACACTACTGTCCAGCCAATACCTTAAGAGTTATTTGCCACTTCTTTCTTTTTCCAGGTCATAACATAGTTTGAACATTCCAAGTTGCCAACAACAAACCATCCTTCTTAACAAGGTTTTTACAAGTGGGGTTGAGTGCCCCATGCTTAACCCCCAACCTGGAGGACCAGGTCTCCGTATTTCTGATCCCAGGAGACAGGGTGGACTGGTTATGCCCCATACACTGGGTGGCTCAGGTACCTCGGGGTCGCCACTCCCGTACTCACCAAGGTGAACCCCTGAGGGGTCTATTGGAAGTACTCTACTTTCGCATTTCCTTTACAATCTGCTCACGACAGCATTGGAAGGTCATATCAGTTTAAATATGCCTTCTTCTGCAGATTTTCAAATTCAATATGAAGTACGGCTCTTCTTGGGCTAGGAAAGGCATTGAAAACCTCTAAATACAGCAACAAACACAGCTTGGTTTGCGGCAGCCATTTTCCAAATTCTAACATTAATGTTAAACGCCTTATTACAATGTTACAGCTAACATTATTCGAGGAAACAGAATTTATGTTAATTTCAAAGTAAACCACTTTAACACCGTGTTAAAATTTAACATCGGGTGGTGAAACCGGCCGTAAGTCATTGCTTCTGCGCTTGGTTGTGTATGGACTCCCTTGGTCTATAGATCATATTGTATTCCAGTAAAATGCGACATGTATAGTCATTTGTTCATGCTACAATTTCTGATTTACTGTATATTAGTGCAGCAGAATATGAATAGCGTTTACGTTGAGACCCTTAAAAGCAAAATATAAACTAATTTAAAGTTAGTTTCCTTTGTTCCTGTATCTCACTTTTACAAACAAAGAATCAAACGCCATTATCACGTCGAGTGAAATTAAAAACACTGCTTGCTGAAATCTTGCTTCAAACGAGCGAAAGAGAGCCGAGTGGAAGTTAAAGAAAGGGCGTCCCTGACCTTACACCTAAAAGCTTTTTCCCTTTTTCTCCCCTCAAAGACATGTTTTATGCCAAAGATACACAGTGCGAGAATTTGCATACGCCTTAGAAGTACTGAGTGCGAGGATATGAGCTGACTACACTTATCCTCTGCATGAGAAGGTATGGGAGATAAAAAGTTGTGGTCGCCTCCCCCGCGCCCCCATACCAACCCTCAAATCTCGCCCCCAACCCTTCCTTGGTGCTACGTGTTGCTTGATTAGATAGCCAGTTCAAGTATAAAGTAACTACCTCAAAACGAACTTGCCATTTTTTCTGCCTCTTCCATCTCCTTTCTATTTTCTTCTTCTGCACAATTTCCTTCCTCTCCCTTTACTTTCTGCCCTCAAAGAGGTTGTCGCGTCACGTCTTCGCGTAAACTCTGCAACTTTCTGGCCTCGGCACGTGATCTTAACTTGGAATGGACTCTACTGACTACAGAAACGCCACGACCCCAACAGTCATTACCAACAAATCCACACACAAAAAGTAATCCAAAACTAGTCACAGTGCCAATTTTAAGTCATACGCTACTTGCGTTCAAAAAGTTATCTCCACATCCTTGATGAGAAGTATCAGTGCACAATTTGCTGACCAAAAGTGAATTCAACAGAATATCGTGTTTATAGTTAGTTCTCTCCTATACGGAGACCTAATATGTTGTAAATAGTCCAGAAAACGAGACTGACTATAATCACCTAGCGCTGGCTACCGTTTGGAAATAATTCATAAAACATTCTAACATGGAAGCACACAATATAAAAATACGGCACCGGTATTTAGGGATTCTCAAAGTTGATGGCAGTGCCATGTTACCATTGGAAGTCAATTGGTTAGAGCAGAGGTGGCGAAAACGGGACTCGGCAGTCATTTTGCCTCGTAGACGCCGTTCCCTCTCTGCCACCGTCACTTTATTACTTTCTCTACTACGTATAGTAAATAGGGGAAGTATTGCATTCCACCCAAAAATTCGATACCGAGATTTCAGAGGAAGTACATGTTTTGAGTGCACTGAGTGCATATAAAGCATTTTTGGAAACAGGTACGTGTGTGTGTCTGTGAACAGCATAACTCAGAAACGAACAGTCGGATAAACATCAAACTTGGTATATAGGTTCAGTATCTTCCAGAGATGCGACTCGAAGGTTTTCCAGAAAAGCCCCCCACCCCAGATTACCCTTTACATGGAACATTTTTCGAAAATTTTAATTTTCTCAAAAATGCCTCTAACGATTTTGAATAAATTCCATAAGTTTGAGACGTTTTTATGGCAAGTGATTTGTATATCTCGAATTTTCTGGGAATGTCTCCAAAAGTATCCTTCATTGTGAACGACTTTTGCCTAACTGGTAATCCATAAGAGATAGACTAAATTTTACTAAACAAAAAATATAGATCGCGTTAAAATACACAATTCAATGCTATACATTTTTTTTTGTTGAGTGAACCATTTTCGAGATATTGCTTGTTATTCCCTTAAATTTCCAAATACTTATACTTTTCTCAAATGGGAATTCGTTATTAATTTTTTTTGTCCTGGTAATGCAAAGAGAATGGAATACTCCACATAGCAGCCAGCTCTTAAAATATTTGACTATCCCTTAAAGCCTACCAATTCCCCTTGCATCTATAAGAAAATTAGCAATAAGATTAACATCTCGATTAACATGAAGCATATGGAGAATAAGCGTTTGTAAAAATAATTTGTACAAGAGTAGAGAAAGTCATGTGAGTGTAACAAATCAGATTTTTGCACGTGCTGCTGAGTGATGCAGTGCGTGTTGCATATTTGGTCACTCACGGAAGGAAGGCGTTTTCGCCATCCATGGGTTAGGCAAGCGCACGACAAACCGTGGTTCAAATCCAGGCTATGTAATTGAATTTTTCGGTTTAATTCTACCTTTCCAATTCTCGAAATATTAAACCAGATTATACGTAAACGCAGGTTATTTGATAAAGAAAACGCTAGTCAAATGTGATTACAATTACCAAAAAAGATGATATTAAGAGTTGCAAATGCAATATCACATTTAAACAATATTTTGATTTCCAATTAAGAATACTCAACTGTGAAATTTCTACAATCCGCAATTTCAGCTCCATTCATCTGAAATCTTAATAGAGCAATCAGAGTTTAATGTAAAATACGTACACCAAATTTCATACATATTTTAAAAACAGTTACCAGGATAGTACTTTTTATTATTTTTGTCTACTGTTTTAAAAAATTGCTCCATTGCATTTATTTTCTGAAAAATAAGTATTTTGGAATTAAACTCTTTAATAGCACATTAATTTATATTTTATACAGGAAGTTTTAATTATCATACTGATTTGGAAGAAAACAAATTTCAACATTTGCTTAGAAATTTACACAATGAGTATTGTTGTTTAATAACATTACAACTAAGCATGTTAACAAACAGTCATGCTATTTTTTAATTCTCTTATTTATAAAGAGGTATATAAAATTTTATAGATTTATACCTAAAAGTACATCGTGTGGAACAATTTAAAAATGAGAAATCAAACACCGAGAAAACAAGAGTTTAAATAACACTGTTTCTGACTTTTGTGCTATTTAAAAAGCTTTTAGTGCATACAGACCACCTTGGTGTTTTTCTGTCCCGTTGCAGCTAATTTAGTATTTGAAGATTGGGACCTATCTTGGTGTATCTTCACTACAAAAACTTAGCGTTTTTTGCTACAATTTTATAGGAAGCTAAGCCAAAGGCAGACAATTAAATCGTTATCTGACATGGTTTAAAAGATCGTACAGCTATAAAAGCTACATAAACTAAAGTAGAAGCTTTGTAGTGTTTAATGACGCTAGAATCATGTTTATGAACATTGGCAATTTTTGGCCTTTTTCACAGCCGGGTCTCCTTAACTATTTGTTTCACGTACCTTCCGTTCAAAAACCTTTTGACTTCTGAAGCGCCACACAGTCCTAACTTTTCTGCCTCTGTTTTCCTCCATTTTTGTAGATTCCGTTTGTGTATATTGTAAACCTTTGTTACACTCATGCGTTGTTACATCGAAATATTTTTATTCTAGCTATGGAATTCCTGATTCTTAATGACATAAAATTTTATTTTATCATTGCTTTTTATTCTTAAAACTCCTGAATTGCTAAACCATATCGTTTAATTCTTCTTGAAGCCGCTTAAAACAAAATCGCATTCTTTATTCTTTGCTTGTCACAATCCTAAATTAACGTCTTTACTTTTCGGACGTTTATGACCTGCATGGGTTTATTTCTCTATTGTTGTCCATTTACATATTAAATAATATAAACATATGGGCTCTGTTTTCGAATACTTTAAAGGAACTTTTCGCAGGTAAAATAAATTGTGCGGAGAAGAGTAATGTTTTAAATAAAATATAAATTACTTAATTTACTTGCATATTTTTACTGCGATCCATGACACTATCGAGAAACCTGTAATCCAGTTTTGCGGACTACAAATCAGCTCGCAAGGGAAATCAAATGGCAGAAGGATGCACCTTACAATTTCACCGTCTTTATTTACTTTTCTCGGTACCGGCGCTCTTAATTCCAGGAGTCAATATTCGATAATGAAGTAATCAGATTAGGAAAAAAGATCCCGACTATAGGTATTTCGTTTCGCAAAAAAAAAAAAAAAAATGCTTTCAATGAAGCGCTCTCTGAATGTTTTCTTTTTTGTAAAGTATAGATTTCATGGCTCTAAAGTGAAGGAAGGGTCAATGATCGACCGAATTGAATACATCTGTCATGGAATACTGATCAATTGAGGAGGCTGCATTACTGGCACCCACTTTAAATACACCCTCCCCATCCAATCATCGACCTGCACTGGATTAGAACGCGAACCCTGGTAGCTGTTTACAGAAACAGATTCATTTCACTCACTAGAGAGGTCGTCAGAGTTGAGCCCTTGAATACGTTGTCCAATACATATTTAGTTTCACTGCAAACACCCAGCGGTTATTTCCTGAAATTGCTTCGGTTGGGACGCTAATGGAAATTCTGCATAAAGGCTATCAAAATGCTCGTCTCCGAAGGGCGTCCGTGCGCCACGGCATGCATGTGGGATACAAGTTCGCTATTTCTTGAGAAGTTTATAACTTCATCTGCAGCATATGACCACGTTATCAGGCTGTTAAATATAGAAACGCGTCTTGCCAACTTTCCCTCGTCAAGCAAAGCGTTATAATTTGCGATGACGAGAAATTTAGAATGCTAAAATTACATGTAAAATAAATGTGAATTCCGTTTTGTTAGACTCCTTGCAGATCTGGTAGAACTGATGCTGAAATTCTTCCTGGTACCACAATAAACACGTATAAAAGCAAAGAATGCCACTTCCTAGGCCATACACAGATTTATACTCCATATTTTATGCTGCATAATATGTAGTATAAACATAAACTGTCACAAAAGAAGGCAAACTTATATCCCGCAGCCATAGAACGCGAATAAGATAAAACAATTTCCCCGGGGCAGTTGACTTTAAAATTCACGACGTCCATTACCGAATTTCGTGCCCATTTACTGCTGGTTACTAATGGTCCCTAGTGGTGCAATCAAATTTTAAAACTGCAAGCTATGCATTTTGTTGCAGCTCAATGAATGGTGACCATGATCGTGATGTGGGATAGACATGCCGATAAGCTTTGGCCTTTCATGGCACTGTATAGCAATTCAGTCTGTAATCTTAAGCTAGAATATAATGCAACACTTTGAATCCGCCTTCAAAGCCGTAAAAACGCCTCCTTTGCCGTAAAGATATAAAAAGTCCTCCGCTCCCGTACATTTTACGGGCAAACGTCAACTCGTGCAAATAAATTCCACAATATAACTTTCTTCAGCACAGAATGAGTTCCTAATGTTAACACATCAAATCCTTTAAGCTATCTTGACTGCTTCAGTGACCTCTGCTGTCAAGTGTTTCTGCCCCATTTAAACACTTTCTATTTCCGAATAAAGGAATGCTCCAACGAAAACCGTATTTTCAACCACTTTCTTATACACTTCTTCCCGGCATCATTGTTACTCTGCAGGTTATTACACTACAAATATTTACATAAATATCTATATAAACGCCAGATTTAATCGTTTAACTCTTCAGAATGCACATAAAGTACAGTGGAACCTTTCAACAGCACGACTAAGCGTTTGAATGTGATTGTTTTGTGATTCATATTTCATGATACGAGGTAAACCTTACTGTCCATTCCAAACCAGAGTTCCCTCTGATATAAACAGAAGCACGTGCTTCTGCTTGTCACGAACCCAAGAACACACTGTTACGCCAAAGTAAATAGTTCCTTAATACATGTATTATATTATGAAATATTAGAGCAGGAAAGGTATAGAACTGCACATTTTATTGTGGTTATCATAACTCATTGTTAAGAGTAATGGATATATACCGGCTGTTAAGAGATTACAAAATATGATTTTCGTCTGCTATTGCGCTAACGCCGAGAGCATCTTGCTTGTTAATACCAACCGTATGCATGACTGCCACTCTCTTACATATACAAGAAATGCAGCAATGAATTCCCAGAGATGCTATCTAGTATCGAATAAACACTTTGACTAACACAGGAAATATGATAAGTGAACAGTCATTCATAGTACGCGTATACTCAGCTCAGGTCAAATCTTGTGATTTAGTCGGTATTTGAGTTTTCATGGCAGAGCAAGCTGCGTGTAGTGCAAATAAACTGTTCAAACACAAAAGTGGGAAACAGTTAAAAAGAGGGCTAAAACAAACAATACTTCATATATTCAACTCACTATTAGAAAATACCCGACACTTGCATTAGTGCATATTGCGCAACTAATATCCGATTTTACAGGCGTTTCAGTGAGAGGTGTAACCAAAGTGAGCAGGGAATATAAACAGACATAATAGAACATAGAAGAGTATAAAATGTGGGAACTTGTTTTAAGTGCGACAGTGCTGTGGAATTGTGGTTAAGCTTGTCATTATTTTGGAGAGTAGTTCTGATTCCGTTATGGCAGCTGAGTCATCTTCGGAGGATTCGGATTTGGGTGTTGCACTTTTGCCTGAGGATTATGATTAACGCAAGTAAAATGTTCATTGTCGCATACTTATAAAATCGATTGTTACCTCAGGTTGCATTTTGAACTATGATTCTCACGGAGGGCGTGTTTTTATAAATTTAAATAGTGTTCAACAAGCACGTGAGAGGGGAACAAGCAGCCGTTATGGGCGGGGATTGCGAACTACTTTCGCGCGGATAATACAAAGAGTTTGTTTACACTCTGGTTTGGAATGGACAGTACATACTTCGCGCATCTAGCTAGCGCATGGTGCCGATTTTGTTCACTCTAAGTTGAATGTTTTGCGCGCGGTTTAAGACCGCTAGGTTATATCGATTGCCTCGTTTAATTTTGCCGATATGTACATGTGGAATGTTGACTTTCTGTGCTTGCAGGGCGGAACAAACAGGATACTAGCAGACACATGTAACGCCTGTATAAAATGCATATAAACAAGGACACTTCATCGTGTACATAGCGAAATCCAAAATTGCATCCGTATTGCAAATGATGACAAACCTATAAATACAGTTCATTGAGAGGAAAGACAGTACGACATATTCTGTACGAAGAAGAAACTTAACTTAATCGCAGATGAGGGCCACAAAATAAAACTGATATATTCGCAGACAGTAATGTAAGATTTAAAAACATTTATTTTTTATATCCTCAAAGTCGTTCCGTGTGTTACCTTACATAAGCGGTATGCGTAACTCTGAATCATGCGTTATGAAGGACAAACATAACGGGATTCCACTACCGTAAATCGTATGCGAAAACAGCGTGATGTGTCTTCTGCAGAGAAACGTAAACGCAGGTTTTTATCTCCAATGGTTATGTTTTTGTTTTCATTTTAAATATCGCGCGTATCTACGCTAATGTACCGCCTCCATTCTGCAAACAAATTGCAACTAATGCCTCAGCGGTTTATTGAAAATCCTCCAGTAAGCTCCTCGTGTCGAAATGGTCCCACATTCCATTACTCGACAGGCGACCTCTACATCAAAGTTTGGACCAGGTGTTTTCTCTAAGTGGGCAACTTCAACGTTTATCGGCATATTTCCAAAAACGTTAAAATTAACCTTCATTTTTATCTTCCATGTTTCACAACGTTTTCGGACGTTTAAATAGTCATCCTCCAGAAATTCCACGATCTACATTTTACTTGGTAAGTCATTATCTTAAACCTGTAACATATGAAGCAAGACGATTGTATAATTTTGAAAAATCCGATGTATTAACTTCGCATGACTTTCTCTGCCACTATAGTCTATATCATAAGCTTCTACAAATTATTCTTATAAAAACTTATTTTTCATGACCTTGTTACTGGCAAAGGTTTATCGGAATCTCCTAAAAAGGTTTTGTATTTATTACATGAATTTTTAATGCTATTATTCGTTGTGGCCGTTCCCCTAGTCAGTGGAAAGTGGCGCAAATAATTAATGTCCTCAAACGGGGGAAAGCCCCGATTGAAGCAGCATCGTACCGACCAATTAGTTTATTGCCTGCTTTGTCCAAAGTATTTGAGAGGTTTCTTCTTCAACGATTGAAACCTCGAAAGTCTACAATGATACCCGATATACAATTTGTTTTCGTGAACACCATTCGACAATCATACAAACCCATCGAATAGTAAACATTATAATACAATCCTTTCAATCACGCCGCTACTGTACTGCAGACTTGCTTGATATACAGCAGGCATTTGACAAGTATGGCATACCGGTCTTCTACATACAATAAAATTGCTACTTCCTCATCCTTATTATATTGTTACAATCTTACCTCAGCGATAGATATTTCCAAGTCAAATATAAAGATGAACTTTCCACCTTCGATGACATCAAATCTGGAGTACCCCAAGGTAGCCTTCTTGGGCCGATTTTGTAACTTATCTACTCTTATGATCTACCAGCTACTGAATATACCAGGACAGCAATTTTTGCAGTTGACACGGCCATTCTCGCCTCACATGAAAATCTCCATACAGCCTCAGAATATCTCCAACGCCATCTAGACCTGCTTCAACAATGGAGAATACAGGCAAACCCCAGTATATCCTACGTCGCGGAACATGCCTTAAAGTATATCTAAATTATGTAGAAATTCCCGTAACGTCAACTGTAAAATATCTTGGATTGTACTTAAATGTACATCTAACATGGAAACACCACGTTATGACGAAAAGAAAAGAAGCAAAACTAAAATTCCAGCAATTATATTGCTTACTGAACAAGGATTCTCGTCCATCTCTCTACAACAAAATATTAATATTTAAGACCATCATTAGACCCGTATGGGCCTTGAGGAACTGCCAGCAAGTCCAATATTGACATCCTACGAAGATTTGAATCTAGAACTTTTCGTTGTTCTGGCAAGCGCACCACGGTACGTCTCCAACGCCAGCTACACAACCATCTTCACATCTCTACAACAAAACAACAAATTACTTCACATAGTCTTCCGTATCAGCAGTGCGTAATTAACCAGTGCTAACATTTTGGATTTACCATTTACTAAATGTTCTGTTAATTTAATAGAAAATAAAACAAAAAAAAAAATCATATTAATCGAGATAAACATTTGCACAAATAGTTTCATGTCAATTTCGTTGAAGGTACAACAGGAATAGAAGAAACCGAATCGATAGTCAAGAGGTTTAAAATCGTGTCGCTATATGCTGGCCTCGAAACTCCATACTCTTTCCATGAAATCGCGAGAAACAACTGAAATTGCACTTTAATTATGGATATTTCGGAAATGGCCGATGCCACAAAAAAGTTATTTGAAATAAATTGAGCATTTTAAAGAAGACTTCACAGGGTATCCCTAAAAATTCAAGATATAATTATATTTTAAATATCCTAAATATGTGGTATTTTAATCTTCAGTCAAAATCATTAGAAAGACTTTTGAGAAAATAAAAAATATGGACAATTTTCCTATGTAAAGGGTATTAGGTGGGGGATATTTTTGAAAAACCTGGTGTCCCATCTCTGGAAGATGAGATACGGTATTCACCGAACATGTTTTTGACATCATGCTCAGATACGGACTTTTTCTAATTTTGTTTATTCAGAGGAACTCAAAACGTATATTTAGGCAATCAGTAGAGGAAGTAAACGACGGTTAGTTTCTGCGAAGAATATGAGATAATACGACTGCATGAGCAACTATAGAGGTACGAACATTCATCGAAATATTGGCTTTTAAGTGACAATCTCTGTAAAGTATCAGGAAAGAAATAACTTGAGTTCGTGTAACTCGGAGGCAATACTGAACCCCACGCGGATTACGTCAGCATTTTCTATTGAAGGATTTGCCTCCAAGTCGCGAGGTAGCTAGAATCCCAATAATCCGCGAGAAGGAAGACGTGGAAAGTTATAAAGAAACCAGAGGCAAGCCAAAAACATGTTCTGTCGTGGCAGATTTCATGCTACATAACTATATGCAGTGCTCAGTTTAATAAATGATATCTAACAGGTAAAAATTATGCATGCTTATAAATTCCTTGACATGACACAAACATTTAGATGAATGTTAATTTCTTTTGGTGATTACGCGACAGGTTAAATGAATGTAAACGTTTAGAGAAGCAGAAATTTAATGACCCTCAGGTTATATTTAATTGCCAAATGGTGAAGTATATTTTAAAAAAATCTGAATATTACGTTCGCATTATTTTCAGTACCCACTATCCTTTAAGCCTCTTCAAGTTTTTAAGAAATTTTCATCCAGAAATAGTTTCATTACACATTTCGTTGTAGTTACAAGAGGGGTAGAGGAAACCGAATCAATAGGCAAATGTTTAAAAGCGGTACGCTATATGCTGGCCTTAAAATGTCATACTCTTTCCATTACATAGCGAAAGCAACTAAATAGCGACAGCACTTCATAAAACGTTGATGTTACATTCACATGGCTTTCTCTACGCTCTGTCGCTTATTAGTGGGCATACAGATTATTCTTACGAAAGTTTACTTTCCTATCTACTTCATTTTAATCGAGATAAACCTTTCCGGAAATAGCTGCATTAAAAATTTCGTTATAGATATAAAGAGGACAGTGATAGTCAAATGTTTAAGAACTGGACGCTTTATGCTAGCCTTAAAATTCCACATTCTTTCCATTATATGTCGAGAAACACTGAAATTCGACAGGGCTTTAAAAGAATGGTTAATTATTGAACAATTCGAACTATTGTAGCGTATGTGTGTGCATTGTCGCGTCGGACACATTATTGATGTGTATAATGATTTGTTGAACTAATTATTTCGTTTGTGAGTTGAATTCTTGTCCGGCGCGGCATATTTCCCTCTACCTTCCTAGTCAAGGGGGGTGAAGGCAAGTTGAGGGAAGAGCCTCTTTGTCTGATAGCATGGTTCAGTCAGGAAGCGTGGCGTCAGTTTAGTGTATATCTTCGAGTGTGTGGATGTACATATGTAGTGTGCGTGGTCCGTGTGAGTGTGGGGCATCTCCCCCAGTGTTTGTAACCTTTTGGAAATTATGTAGGAGCACCGAGGTAACCTTATAATAACCCAGAGTTAAATGTGAATTTATATGTATTATGTATAAATATCCCACGTCCGCTTTAGCTTTGTGCAGCAAGTTCCTGATATCTCTTGTTTGCCTCTGTAGCTACGTCCCCCAATGTTTATGCAGGGTAACTAAATTTAATATTTTAGCTGCGAACCTTTTGGCCTCACCCCGGTGTATAAGACTATTAATAACGAATATCTCGAAAATGGCTGATGTGACAAAATAAGTAATTTGAAATAAATTGTGTATTTTAAAGAGATCTACAATTTTTATGTAGTACGTTTTCGTCTATCGCTAACGTTTTCCAGTTACACAAGATTATACAAAATCCCTCCCGAACGAAGAGGACTTCACAGGCTATTCCCAGAAAATTCAAGATATACATTTTATTTAAGAGATAAATATATTTAATATTTGGTATATTAATCAAAATCGTTTCGGCCATTTTTTAGAAAATAAAACATTTCGAAAAATGTTCCTGTAAAGGATACTTTGGGATGGCGAGATTTTCTTGAAAATCGTGGCAATCTTTGGAAGGTACTAAACCTAAATACCCAGTTTGGTACTTATCCACTTTTCGTTTCTGAGTTATGCTGTTTACGGACACACTCACACATGTGCGCGCAGGGAGATCTTTTTCTAATTTTTTATTCAGGGGATCTCAAAACATGTATGTGCTGTGAAATATCGGTATGGAATTTATGGGTGGAATGCAATACCTTGTCTACCTACTAGGTATGTGGTAGAGACGGTAAAAACAAACTACTGAAAACTTCAAACCAATATTAGGGGATATCCTGGAAAATATTGATGGCACCCCCCCCCAAAAAAAAATGTTACTTATGTTTTATGCGATTAAAAATTTCCTTTCGGATAAAGGGGACTCCCAGGCTATTCCCAGAAAGCTCAAGTTAAACGTTTTACTTTCCATTTAAATATCTTAAAAATATGGTGTTTTAACTAAAACCGTTATTGCCATTTTTTGGAAAATAAAAAATACACAATATTTTTTTTTCAAGTAAACGGTAGCTTCGGGTCAAATTTATGGAAGGTATTGTAGTTAAAACACTTTATTTTTTATTGGATTCATGGGGCATTAAATCATGTATTTCTGGTCAGATCTCGATAGTCAATTTTTGGTGGAGTACAATAAACCCTTCATCTTATAGGTAGGCGGTAATACTTCTTCTTCTTCTTTCTCTGTTTAACCTCCTCGTATGTAGGACTTACACCCCCCCCCCCCCGGAATTACAGGCGGGTGCCTGGGGTCAGAGGCCCGTCGAGAAGCAGACACTCATGGATCAGACAGAATATTCAGGATTGGTGATCAGCCCGATGCCTGGTATAGGAGGAAGGAAGTAGATGAAACAAAATGATGGTGAAATGGATGAAAGGAATGGTGATGATGGAGCAGTTGGTGGAATGAAGGTCGGGGGAAACCGGAGAACCCGGAGAAAACCCGCCCAGACGCCGCTTTGTCCACCACGAATCCCACATGCGGGTCCCTGGGATTGAACCCGGGCCGCCTCGGTGAGAGGCGAGCGGTCTAACAACTCGGCCACGGCGGTAAAACCAGAAAGTAAAATACATTTATACTCTCGCATACAAAGCAAACACCTGTTATCTATTGGAGATGTTGCGCTAATTTGATGTATTTAACGATAGTAGCAGTTGCCTGGAGATGGTGTTCATGTGATTGTAAATACTTACATCATTTTCGTACTGTGACGAATTCGCGCACACTCAGGTAAAAGAAAGAATTCGCTCTTAACAACAACTCTCAAGGTAGGTGCAAATGAAGTAGAGTGCACTAACGCGATCATTCGAGTATATTTTATAACCGGCTCTAGAAGCAAAGCTCTTACCGTAGAGAGTAGGTTGCGTTACAATATAATAGTTACAAGTAATAGTCGGTCACGATATCAATGCGCTTGGAGGAGGGCGCTACAATCAAGGCTTGGGATCAGAGGAGAATGAGGGGCAAGGCGACAGGGGGAATGTACAGTCATACAATGAAAACAGTACTACATTTGCAGCCTCGCTAGTAATTGCAACTCGAAAATGGGATGTTTGCTTTATCTGACTGTCCTTACGATGCTCCGCCCACTTGTTTCATAACCGTTTAGCTCCTCTTCCCACCACACGCACTCATATCGTGGCCGACTAGTGTGTAAATGATGTGAGACCTGAGGCAGTATTTTTAAGGCTTAAATGATATCAGTCTAATTATATAATATAAAATATAATAACAGCACGTCTTAAAGCAATATGTGTATAATATAATGTATAAAGTGTATGTAACAGTCATTGTATTATGTTTATTTTATTATGTACATGTATAATAATGTTATGTGAATGTATTATGTAGTTTAACACTGTAGGAGCTGCGAGAATAGAAGCAAGCTGCTTTCCGTAGCAAATAGAATTACAAAGTAAAAGCCGAAAGTTGCTAACAATGAGGTAACCTTGAGGCAACAATAAATTAGAAAGTTTAATAAAGGCTACTAACAATTCTTAGAACAATAATGTAATATTTAAAACAGTTTATAAATAGCCAATCAAAGACTAGAAAAAGCTTAAGTTAAATAAAAGTATTCTATTGGAGTAGGATTAGCCAAACAGAGACTTGAAATAGGGAAAATATACAAATTCAGGCGGGAGACGCTACAATATTGCGTACCCAATCGGTATGGTACAGGTTCAGTGTGAGACAAAAAATTCACTGCGGTGAGAATAATATAGTTTACCTGTTAAAAAGACCAATTAACAATAATCTCACAGCTCTATAGTAGGATACATCAGTGGAGTGTTATTTAAGCATGTGAAGTGTTAATAAAGGTAGTGGAATACCATTATAATTTGTGTAAGCCTTCATTCTTTAGCCACACCAGCCCTGCTAAGAGATACGTGCTTTACAAATTACTACTGATGCAGCCGAGGCATACATATACATACATATATAACATTTAAATAAACATTAAAATACAAAGTTGATTTCTAAACGTGGGGCGAAGACCACCGGAAAGTTTGTACCGTACGTGGGGCGAACACTCCTAGAAACAATCTCCCATATGTGGGGCTGCAACTACTTCAAACCGTGTCTGCTTTGTTGCTTCCAAGTTCAAATACAAAGCAACACTGGTCACATTTAAGCAGGCTTTTTACCATATTCTCGTCACCCATGACGTGGGAACTTAAGCATTTAAGGGGACAAGGTAGTCTGAACATGTGCAAATTACACCTCAAATGTGTTAAATTACCACTGCTCTTAAAATTCTCAATGGCTTTTCCTGAAATTTTTATGAATTATTCTATAAATCATGACAATTATTTCAAGTTGTTGTTTGCATTGATAGTTTATATCAGAGGTGACGAAAACGGGACTCGCGAGTCATTTTGACTCGTAGGCGCCGTTCCCTCTCTGCCACTGCACCTTTGTTTTTCACATGCTGCTGAGTGATGCAGTGCGTGTTGCATATTTGGTGACTCGCAGAAGGAAGGCGTTTTCGCCACCCTTGGTTTATGTAGTTGAGTCCGTAAAAATTATTTCATTCAGCAGAAAAATAATAAAATTTACTCCTAAAACATGTGAATTCATGTACCTTCTTCTCTGATGCTACTTGCAATACAGAATCACATGTTTGCATGCTTGTTCTTAGTATAATCAGCTATCTTCTGAAACTAATTATTTAGTTATGTATATAAGTTCATTAGAAATTGAAAGGAAATTATTTGCAAAGTCAAAAAAGTAAAAATGTGAAAAATTTGCAATGTTGCTGCTTTCTTAATATCACTAATATAAATTATTAAATCATGATTGTGGTTCAGAAAGTTTAACTACGGGTTGTGTACATGTACTGAAAATTTCAGCTCTCTACCTCTCATACTTTCTGAGAAAAAGGTGCATAAGTATCCAAAAATGTTGTTTTGAAAAAACTGAATTTAAAGTTTGAACATTAAAACTGGCACACTTCAGTACATTCCAGGGTCATAATCATCAGCACCTTCATTCCTGGATTACTGCAACTTTTCTGATTGCCTTCTCTTGGTCCTGGCCACTTTTGTTGAAAGATATAAAAATGTTCTAAAAAGGGGCGTTGCATGACAGCTTTAAAGGAATGCAGACTAGCATTTAAATGGTATTTAAATGTCTTAAAAACCTCTTAACCCCCAAAAAGTATATATTTTCTGAAACTGGAAATGATAAAGAAATTTTATTAGTGCTTAAAACAAAAAATGTGATTTTTGACCATTTCAGAGTACCTTGTCCCCTGTTAAGATTCTAATTTCAGATTCGAACATAGAATATGAGTCAGTGCGTCACTGTGTATGCAGGTATAAAACATTTTACAATGGACTTACATAGAAAATATGCTTCGTTTTATTGGATTAAGTTCTTATTTTAGTAAACTGGGTTCGACTGACTAAATAAAATAATCAGGGCCAACAGGGCAATAACTCATCGTCTCATTTGTATTTAGGAATTATTGTATTTCCCAAAACGTTACAAAAAATATACAAAATCTAAGCACTTATGCCTTAGTTCCTGTGTGTCACAATTTGATGTCACACAAAATTTCATAGTTTTAAATAAAGCTCTACCTAAATGTATTCCAAACTAAATGATTGTTATCATCATTCCCCAGTACACAAGGAAAGCAATTAAGATATGGTTTTGGTTGGATGGTTAAAACGAAAACGGTTATGAGACTTGTATTTATCCCTAGCAAATATTGCCATGGACGTGTGCGCAATACAAATAAAGTTTCTGAGTTGCAGATTAATTTCCTATGTTTGTAGGTCAGCTTCTATTTCCGTCTGTCGTTTTGCATTTAACACAAGGGAAGATGTTATGAAAGCGTCTCTTTGCGGGCGATGGTCCTGACTATTACCTCTACAGCATCCTATTCCCTTCTCCTTCTTCCGGAAAAGACAAGCAAACCTCTTGTGGGCACACCCTGACAGGTCCTCCATTCATTACATCCTCCACCTGGTACAGTCAGGTGCGACTTGTGTTCCGAAAGGAAAGTATTATTGCCTAATAATAAAGGAACACTTCTCATAAGGACTTCTTTCTAAGTCGGTAATATAGGTCGATTTTTGGTCGATTAAAACGTGGTAGAATTCATTCCGCTAGCTTTCCTGCCTGTCGCGAGGTATCGTGACTCGAAGCTTGCACTTATTCCAGTATTGCGCTAACTCTCAAAGCATCCAGAACAGATCGGGTCGTCTGATGTTACAAATTACACATTGCTCCTTTTGGATTCTTGGAGTGGACAGACTGGTAATGACGAGGATCTTACACAACGAGAGAATTGTGACAAAACCATTCCTCCAAACATAACAAGAGTCGTGCACCCTTAGACGTATAGAATATTGTTTACACAGTATAAAGCTGGAAGAACTATTCAGACACAAAATATTAGCCATAAAATCACATCCTGTTGCGTATCACCATCTTGAAAGATATGCTAATGTATGCACGGCAAAAGTGTGGATACATTATTGGAAAACAGGGTCCTCGAAACAATTCTCCGTGTTGAGGTGGTATTTTTAACACTTAAATAATATCAGTCTAATTATATAATATAAAACATAACAGCCCGCCTTAAAGCAATATGTGTATATAATAATGTTATGTGAATGTATTACGTAATTTAACAATGTAGGAGCTGTGAGAATTGAAGCAAGCAATTCGAGCAAACAGAATTATAAAGTAGAAGCCGAAAGTTGCTAACAATGAGGTAACCTTGAGACAACTATAAATTAGAACGTGTAATAATACTACTAATAATTCTTGGAACAATAATGTAATATTTAAAATAGAGCAACCGGACGGAGACCGGGAGATCCGTAGTTCAAATCCCGGCTATGGCATTGAATTTTTCAGTCACCTGATTCTACCTTTCCAATATTTAAAACAGTTTATAAATAGCCAATCAACAACTAGTGAAGCTAAAAGTTGAATAAAAGTATTCTATTGAAGTAGGATTAGCCAATCAGAGACTTGAAATATAGTAATGGTACAAATTTAGGCGGTAGACGCCAGATGCTAGAAGGCAGCGTTCCCGAGCACTTCGCTCGGTACGTATTCAGTGTGAGACATAAAATAATTCATTACGGCGTGAATAATATAACGTTTACGTGTTAAAAAAATACAAGTATTAATTATCGCACAGCTCTACAGTAGGATATATCAGTGAAGTGTTATTTATTCGTGTGAAGGATTAATAAAAACAAAGTACAATACAATTATAATTTGTATAAGCCTTCATTCTTTAGCCGTACTACCCCTGCTAAGAGATACGTGTTCTAAAACTTACTACTGACGCACCGAGGCATACATATATAATATTTTAAATAAACATTGAAATACAAAGTTGATTTTTTAAACGTTGGGGCGAAGGCCACCGGAAAGTTTGTATTATACGTGGGGCTACAACTACCTCAAGTTTGGCGCCCAAAGCGTGGTGCTAATAACATAAAGATGATCTACTTCAGTGTTGCGTATTGTGCGTGTGGTGAAGCTAAATTTGAGAATGCAGCGGTCGTGACGTGTGTGTACTGTTCCAGGATACTTTGTTACAAACCCACATTATCACCGATAAGGTCAGAGGTAAAGATGACCCTAACGTGAAGGTTACAAACAGTTCTATCGTGTTAGTATGATAGGATAAACGTCGGATTTAGGCTATAGTCAAGTCGAGGTGCGCGCCAGAGCGGCATATGTGAATTTAAATTTCGAATCATGATATCTCGCAACAGCGAAAAATCTAGTAGCGTGTCCAGTTGGGGTACTTTTCTTGTTAGATTCGGCTTTCTTTGTATACTCACTTCTTAATATGGTTACTTTTTACTTACTGCGAATAATATTATAATGCCTATGTAGGGATCATGGCTGTAATAGTACGGCTTTAAGAGCCAGCGAGCTATAAAAACTGCCAATAAAATCATTCTAGTATATGAACGCTACATGAATGTCCTAGCTTACCGTAGGAAAATCCACGTGTAGCATTTGTTTCATATACAAGGCACGTCAATGCGGCTTCGAATCCTTTAGTTTCTTTAAGAAAAAAGACCAAAATTTTCCACAATTCCCAAATTCTATGTAGCCATTATAGCTGTACGACCTTATAAAAATGACACATACGGCCGGTTTCACCAACCGATGTTAAAAATACTCTAACATCTTATTTGTTAACAAGGTGTTCAATGTTTAACATAAGTTTAAAACTTTTGCGTTTACAGCAAATTGTTAGCTGACATTTTATTAACGTCAAAGACAACTACGAATGCTAACTTTCGAGAAGGCGGTCGCCGAACTACACTGTTTCTGAATGTGCTCCGATGCGCTTTTGTCTACGTATCGCCGCGCTCTCTGTGTCAATAGCCGGCAACTATTTACATTCATGGCAATGGCCATGTGATGTTCCTGGTTGTTTGAGGCTAGAATCACGATGTCAACTGAAATAAATGTTTCACCGTTCGAAACGCGTTAATTAACATCTGGTTAGTAAGTATAGACGTATTATCAACTGCGAAAAACCTGACGATCTTACATTAAAGAATAAAATTGCAGCCTGGGACAAAATACACGAGTAATTTAATTGGAATGAACACATTTCTCCAAAGTCCAGTAAGCAACTACAGCAATTTTATGCTAACATAAAGCGCAGCACCAGAAACGTTAGGTGCAAAGAGCGTTTAAGATGGTTTAATACTGGTGGTGGACACTAAATTGAAACTAAAGTGGACGAAAATGTGTTATCGCCGATTAATCAAGTAACCCGAAAAAATATACTGCTCGCTTCTAGAAGCAATTCTTTTGGAAACTTTCGGGATACTCACAAACGGTAGCTTTGGAAATACAACATTATCACAAGTAAATGAAAAATGTTAGTAGCATAAAATCTAAGTACCTAATAAACACTTGTGGCATAGGACAAAGAGGCATGCCTCTGTTGGTAGTATTCTAACCTCTGGTATTTCCCAAAAAACCATGCTCATGACCCCTTGGACAGTCTATATCGCTTAAAAATTCCTCTTTTTGCAAGGATTCAAATTTATTATGATGTACGACTACTCTTCTATTAGGAATGACATTAAAAATACCAATTGTTGCAAACTGGCATCAACAGCTTGGTTTGCGGCAGCCATTTTCCAATTTCTAACATTTGTTAAAACACCTTAACACAGGGGTATGGGGATGTTAACTTAACACGAACTTTAACACTTTGTTAAAGTTAACATTGTTTGATGAAACAGAATGTGTTAACGTCAGTGTTAAATCTGTTTAACATTGTGTTAAAATTTAGCATTTGTTGGTGAAACTGGCCTTGCCTGTAAGCCTAGCTTCCTATAAAATTGTAGTAAAAAGGGAAAAGAAACATTTTCATATTCTACTGCCAAACAGCGAGATTTGTTTTTAAGAATACACAGAGTATTAGTGTGGTAGTGCATTTAGTCATCTATTCTGCGCTCTCGAACAAAAGGGTAACATGCATACACACAAATAAAATTGTATTTTATAAAACAACGTGACCAAAAGAATTTAGTTTTATTTTATGTATACATAAAAGATAGAAGATGCCATATAAGGCAATATTGATTTGCTACTTGAAGGCATTAATACGTTTAGCAAATAGTGGATTCAATAACGAGGTCTGATGTAGATTTTGGCGGCAGTAATTCTCCTGGGGGCTAAAGTGTACACACTAACCCCCCCGTTGCTTAGTCTCCAACACAAATGGATACCTTCCCTGGGGGTAAAGCCTGCCAGAGCAATACGTCGTCCACTGTTTCCATTCTCGTAATTGCTATTTGATTAGTGCACTCGGAATAAAATATATGCAAGCTTCAGGAGAGACATGCAGCCGCAGTCCGACCATGCTCTGGCAACCTTTTGCCTAATTATGTGAATCTTAAAGGGAGCAAACGGGTACACACCGTGGTATTGTGCGTGGTCACCATCAGACAATAGGGGCAACCGCATTCAAACACGCGCGTCGAACCCGCGATACCCAGCGCTAATGAACACCACCAGTTAATGGGACTGAAGGGCTTTGCAAGGTGAGTTATACATGCACATTCTTCCTGCTAGTAATTCGAAATATCATCACTATTTTCTGTGACTGTTTTTACTGCAGATAAGGAAGTAGAAATTAAAAAGAAGTAAAATCACAGTTCGACTCGCATTATGTATCAACTGCGGATATTCTCTCTCTCTCTCTCTCTCTCTCTCTCTCTCTCTCTCTCTCTTCCTCCGGAAACACCTAAACTGCTTTTTCTGAAATGTTAATAAAATTACTACACGAGTAAAAGGCTTGAAGGTTTATAAACTTGAGTGTATACCTTTTCCTACGATAACCAGAAAGACTCAGAATTATATGTCTATAAGGCTTTTATGCATGGATCATAGTAGCAAAACCATTGGTATTAAGCACTTCAAGGCATTCATTCTACCGAAATTTTGTGTACAAGTAACAAACTTGTAATAAAGGTTTTAGTTATGCAAAAATCCAATAATAAGAGATATTTCAGTTTTTAAGATTCATATCTCGTCACTACCTCCTTTTGGAGAGACAGATACCGTAGCCCATTGTACACAACAGTAATAATCCGACTGACAGCCTCGCGCCCACATGCACGGCGTGATGTAGTCAGCGCCCTGCGTCCCCCAATCGGAATGTTAGCCTTCACTACCAATCGTTGCTCTTCATATTCCAACTAAGCACCGGACAATCCGCACACTATGACAAGCGTATTCCTTAGTCGGGATTACAATTTTATTTAATAATATATTAATAACTGTTTTTGTAAGTTGGTGTAACGTGAACATCAGAATAAAACGTTTTAACTAATACAGAGAGAGCCAACAAACTACGGACCGGCTGCGCGTGTTTTTCCTGTCCGCGTCCACGACGCTCGTTGCCGTCTGCCGCTATCATAGAAAGGCGCGGATGAAACCATACAATATTTTTAAAACTGCTTTTAAAGGCTTTACTTACCAACTTTATGAAAGGAAATGCTGAAACTGGCCACCGTCGTTGTCCATACATTTTTGGCACCTCTTTAGGAAACTATCCATCACTCGCCGCAGTTCACGTTGAGAAATACTGCCAATTTCCTGGCGGATATTTTGTTTTAATTCTTCCAGGATGTGTGGGTACGTCTTATACAATTTGTTTTAAGTTACCCCAGAGATAGAAATCGCAAGGGTTAGGTCGGGGAACCGAGGGGGCCACAAATCTCAAATCTGTCCGCAAACACACTTTCATAAAGTAGTTTTAAAAATATTGTATGGTTTCATCCGCGCCTTTCTATGATAGCGGCAGACGGCAATGAGCGCCGAGGACGCGGACAGGGAAAGCACCACGCAGCCGCTTCGTAGTCTTTTGGCTCTCCCTGTATTTGATATAATGTAGAACATTTTATGGTGAAAGTATACCGAAGAGAAAGAAACGTTACACTCTTACAGGCTCGGAATAGTAACACAAAACAAATATACACATAAAATAATAAACAATCAATATGTAAGCACAGATATCTCCGGTTGGTTCTCAAAAGCCAAAAAGGAAACAATGATGTTAGTAGTGAATTCAGAAGCGCGGAAAATATACATAACGCAAATCTTACGTTTTTCCTGTGTATATGGCAAACTGATCTATAAAGAGCAGGAGATACACATTTTGAAACTGTCATGAACAATGCGCTAACAACAAAATCAGGATGCAATGCAGTAAAACGGTTTAAGGAATGTTAGAGATTTATCTCCGAACTTCAACTGTTTTAATTGCGTTGAGGTTGAGTATATATTAGCGTTTAAAACCACCACTTTGTATCGACTCAAGGCTGCGGTCAAAGAGCGCAGAAGGAGTTTCACGCCAACCAGTGATCCCTTAAGTCAATTAAGAAGTCCGCGATGCGTACAGATTGACACCCCGTTCTCTCGTCATCAGCCCTTCGATTGGCAAGAGCTCCACCACACTAACTGTAATGCATAACTGTTAATTAGAGAACAAGTTCGTTCTACCGTGGTTAATACGCGCTGCAACAGCCACACGGCGTTCTTAAGAGGTTTGAGTTACGTAATATGCGGTAGGCTGAGACACACGGCCCTATCGGCTACAGTTCGCTCTAAATTGAATGCTTTCCGGGCGATTTGAGACTTGTCTCATTCAAGTCTCCCGATATGATATGACATGTCATCTTGTTGCATTGCTAACGTGTACATAAATCCTTATCATGGATCCCAGTTTATGACAATGCATATTTATTAGGTCGGTTTATGCCATTTTCTATTCTAGGGCATTTTTCAACCTTACGTCATTATTTTGTTATTTTCTTGCCCTTTGCGTCTTTATTTGGCCATTTTCTTGCATTTTCATCGAGTATATAGGGATAGATTTTTATATTATTGCACTTTACATAAGGATAACTATTCAACTGAGAAATAAGAGTAACTTGCTGTTATAAACAGTCCCAGATTCTGTTTTCCCTTTTTCGTTAATAAGTGCGAACAGTGAGGATGCTATTGCCCTTATGTCATGTCATAGGCTGTGAAATATTCATTCGCAAAGAATTTTGTATAATCCGAGAACTCAAAAGACTTAATGCTACGGTTTTGTAAGACTTGCTTCAAAAACAATATTCTTGATTTTCTAAATCATCTCATTATTATTCTCATACCTGCCTTTTTCTACTTGTATAACAGTTATAAATTGATTTACACATGGATATAACATACTGTACACTAATTTTAATAAGTTAAATAAATTTCAATTTAGGTCATTTTTGTAATTATGTTGCTTTTAAAATTTTAGGTCATAGTTCAAATATTTTAGAGCATCAAAATCCGGGCCCTGGTTATGACAATGCGCTACGCGACACACGTTCTGCATGTTCCGCCCTACGATCACAGAAAGTCAATAGGAGTAATGTCAACATTCAGCAGAACTAGCACTAATATTATCGGCAAAGTAAAATGAGCCCTCTAGTGCTTCTATAAAATTCATATAAACAGGCACATTTCGTTGCATAAATAATGAAAGTCCCAATGACCATGAAACAAAACAATGCTCTGAGGGATATACATGTCATTATAAAACAATTGCATATGTCAGCCACAAACAGTTTGCTATACCCTATAACTAGAGGTAAACACCCCTTGGTATAACAGCTACAGGAATCAATAGGTACTTATTCCCGGAATTACATATTTGGTTTATGTAAAATGTATTTTCTGAACACCTTCGGGATACTAACGCCAATTGTGGTAGAAACACGCAGTTACTGCCGTGTATGACTTCTTTTAACAACACTTTTTTTGTTAGGGGGGAAAAAAAGAAAAAAAATGCTTGCTACAATGGCGTTTATTTTATCTTCTTTAACGAAAGCGTTTCCAATACGGTGGTTTTATCTTGTCCTACTTAATTTCAAATTTCACTGCTACTAAATTTGGAAAATAAGTACACACAATACATTCCCCAAATTTTTAGTATTACGTATAAGCGTATACTTTAACGAGGCTTAAATTTTCCCAGTAAAAGGTTTGCTGTTTTATGTTTCGTGCACATATATTTCCAAGTGTGTCTTAGGCAAAGCCATCAGAACTTCGAGCTAACATAACTTTGTGGTATCTTTACAAGTAGCTGGGAAATTAAAAAGTCTTAGGGTTCGAGGGCAAGTCAGAAAATAAGTTCCCGACGGAGCGAGCTGCAGTGCCACCGACGAACTACAAGTCACAGGCGATCTCTCTTTTGGGAGTTTCAACGTGTGATCTTGGTTGATTTCATGTTCGCGAAATTTAACGTCTTAGTAAGCTCTCCCATGTCGCCAGAATCAACAATGACATTGACAAGGCACTCATCCACCATGCCGGCCGTCCTTGGCGCCTTTGGACTTTTATATGATTGTGAAATTAAAAAACGGGGCAGACTGTTTACCGGCGACTATAGAAACGATTCAATGGGCAGGATACCACCGTCTATCGTACAATTGGAGAACCTCGCGGAGGCAATGACAAATGACTGAATGTCTTCTTTTTTCTCTGTTTAACCTCCTCGTATGTAGGACTTACACCCCCAGGACTTACAGGCGGGTGCCTGGGGTCAGAGGCCCGTCGAGGAGCAGACACTCGTGGATCAGACAGAATATCCAAGATCAGCCCGATGCCTGGCATGGGAAGAAGGAAGTAGATGAAACGAAATGATGGTGAAATGGATGAAGGGAAAGGTGATGATGGAGCAGTTGGTGGAATGAATGGCGGGGGAAACCGGAGAACCCGGAGAAAACCCGCCCAGACGCGGGTGAGAGGCGAGCGGTCTAACCACTTGACTGAATGTCGTTTGGTAATTATGTCAAAAATAAAATAATGGTGTCTTTATCTTGACGCACCTGTACATACCGACCTACAAAAGCTTGTGTGGTACATGCAAGCGATGACCTATAAAAGCTGCAACATAATCCAACACCGCCAGAGATGAAGATTTTGTTTGCGACACAAGCAGAATGAGCCGATACATCACTATAAAATGGAGGAATGTTGGCATTCCTTTTGTAGGCAGCCACGACTTTTCCAGAGTTTCTACGAATGACGAGAGTGACTCGAGCCTGTTTTTCAAATTACCCATAAACAGGATTATGCTATAAAACAATAGCGGTTTTCCCTGCAGAGATCACAGCATAGCTCCTTTCTATATTTTCAAATACACAGAGAACGGATTACCGATAAGCTGTCGAAAGCAATATGTCTTTCTCGAATTTTTCTAACAAAATTAATTCATGGAATTTTACAAAATATGCCATTTTGTAGTTTTGATAATGGTACAAGCAACGAAGCATCTAAGGCGCGGACTCGTGAACAGCAAGTCTCAGGTTCAAATCCCGCCAGGACCGTCAACCCTGAATGAGGTATTTTTACATAACTGGCGAACGCCGGGAAGGTACCCTAAACTTACTCCTACAACGTTTCCTTCCCAAATTTTCCTTTCCCAGTTACCATTACATTACATGCACCATCAGTGTCCACCGCCTCTGGTGGCGTATGTAGTAAGAATGGGCGTTAAACAAAAAAACAAACAAAAAAAAACTAAAACATCTGATGTGTTACATTCGCATGACTTTCTCCACCCTCCAGAACTTATTACTGGGTATACATATTATTATTACGAAAGTTTATTTTCTGATCTGCTTCATCGTAATCCAGATAAACCTTTACGGAAATAGCTGCATTACACATTTCGTTATAGATACAAAGGTAATAGGACTGTGGAATTTAACAACTGGACGCTATATGCTGGCCTTAAAATTCCATATTGTTTCCACAACATCGCGAGAAACAGCTGAAAATGGATGGGACTTAAAAAAGAATGGAAGAAAAGAAGTACTGAATAATTCGAACCATTAATAAGGCATATCTCGGAAATGTCTGATGCTATAAAAAGTTACTGGAAATAAAAAGCGTATTTTTAACAGACCTTTATTTTTTGTGTAGTACGTTTTCGTCTATCGCTTAACGCTTACCAGTTACACAAGATTATACAAAAAGCCTTCTGAATGAAGAGGGCTTTACAGGCTATTACCACAAAATTCACGATGTGCATTTTATTTGTCATGTAAGCATCCTTAATATGTGGTATTTCAATCGAAATGTTCGAAAAATCTTTAATGTAAGGGGTATTTGGGGGGGGGGGGGTTCTTGAAAATCTTGGTGTAGCATCTTTGAGAGGTATTGAACTCAAATACCTAGTAGGGTATTTTTCCGACTTCTCATTTTTACTTAATACTGCACACACACACACACACACACCATGGGCCATTTTCTAAAAAATGCTTTTTGGGGGGGTCCTTAAACATATATTTCCGGTGAAATCTGGACATGGAGTTAGCTAGCTATGTACAATTTATTTATAAGTTATGAATTAATTGTATCATACATTTCTTTACAAGCGATGGGAAACATTCCAAAAGATAAGTGATCCGCTTAGAGCTTATAAAACTGATGCGACCATGATGGATGAAAAGAGCAGAGGGGGGGGGGGGGGGTTAAACAAGGACACGCCACAATGTTGCACCAGGGAGTGGAGTAGGAAGAAGAAAACGTATTGATTTTATCTACCCAGCAAGTTAAATGCCAGTTAGAAATGCTGAATGGCTTCCCCGCGTGCTCGATCATCCCAACACAACGAAAATGTGGCTACTTATTCATTTTACGATTTCATTTTTCTCTGTCGCCATTTAACTAATGCGAGATTCCGTCCCAAGATAGTGCTCAGTGCCTGCTTAGTTATTTTTTGCTTTCTCTCCCTTCATTTGCTGGCACATGTAATTAATATTACCACCTACAGAGATGGTCACACGAGTACTGACCATTACGTGGCAACTGGGGCATAGAAAGTGATACACTTGACTTTACGGCTAGGCAGGGCTGTGGTAATGTACAGCATTAAAGAGAGGGTTAACATCAACTTCTCATGTGTAACACAAATTGCACTTCTTCTACCCATTAAAAATCCACATTAGAAGCGATTCTTCTATCCCCATTATGATATTCATCACAAACGTTTGCCCAGAAATGCTTTCAAATTAAGCAATGCGGGCGTATTTACATGCAAGCAAGCTTATATCTTAAGCAATTGCAAGTTTTAGTAAGGTCTGTATTCTCTCTCCCCCTCTCTGTCTGTCTGTCTACCTACACACACACACACATATATGTATACAGAGTGGACCATTTAAGTTGAGACTGTACAACACCTCCAAAACTAAGCTTGTAAAAAGAAATGCCTTTAATAAAAGTTGCTTGATATTATGGGGGAAAGTAAATGCCATTAGTCGTGTTTTGTTAGGAGGACGTTATGATGGTCGCTTTAGGGTCAATTTAATTTTTTTTAACGGGAAACTACATTTTTAATGTTATTTTCTCTTTCGAAAATGGTTCATAAAAAGCTATTTTTATTTTGTGATGAAAAGATGTTGGTTCCCAATTACGAAATGTAAGTTGATCCTCAAATGACCATACATGGATGGTCCAACCATTCATTGCGCTCTTCGGGCACAGTCATTGAGAATTTTTGTAATTTACTTTGGTGTAAGAACAATTGCGAAGTGCTTTGCACAAATGTTGTTTAGTTTTTTTATGAAAAGTGAGAAAACAACATAAAAATGTAGGTTCCCATTTAAAAAATTTAAATTGACCCTAAAATGACCATCACAACGTCCTCCAAATAAAACACGACTAATGACATTTAGTTCCCCCATAATACCAAGTAACTTTTATTCCAGACATTTATTTTTACAACGCATAGTTTTGGAGATATTGTACTCTCAACTTAAATGTTCCTCCCTGTATATATATATATATATATATATATATATATATATATATATATATATTGATACTTAAACAAAATCCATTGAGAATGAAAAGGACTTCACAGGTTATTTACAGAAAATTCAGCTACATATTTTATTCGTTATGCAATAACTCAAACACATGACAGTTTATTCGAAATCGTTTCAGGCCATGAGGATATTCTAAGTCGAAAATTAAAATAGCTGATGAAAGACACTTCTTTAGAATTTTCGAAATGTAACTGTGATGATCATCAATAAAGTGATCGTTCATAAATTACAATTTTTTTTCTGAGTATCGAATATTAGTTTTCGCGACTATCTAAACTATCAAACACATACTCATATAAATACGAGAAAGATTGCATTCTTGGTTTTAAAACTATTAACATTCAAATTTTAGATGTGGAATTATCACAATGTATTACACTTTTTTCACAATCACTCTGGATGAAAAAATAAAATTTTGTATCATTTTTATTCTAATCTAAAATTTGATGAAAACATATTTTGAAGACCTAATTTTACGTTAGTAAAAGCGAGATAACTTTGTCTGAAAACAAGAGGTCAGGAAATTGGACTTATTTCAAGTAAAATACAATTATTTTTCAGAAACGATTAATCACGTGATTTCTTCTATATTAATTACTGAGATAGGTTGCTCAAATAATCGTGCAGCATTTTTAATTTCTTTAATCTAACATTTTAAAATATTTGTAACAACGATACAGAAATATTGCTGCATTCACAACGTAATGTCGATACGCGACCATTGCGTTGCACTCTCTTTCTGCAAATCCGCAATATGTACCACAGTATATATTTCCTTTCTCGATGCGCCTAAGGACGAGTACAGGTTAATGCATGGTTGCTTTGTCAAGAGCTAATAATAGCTCATGTACGCGCAAATTATGTTTTCGAGCTCGACAGCCATCGATTGTGATCTTCGCCCCAAAGGAGCAGAAATCGTGACTGGGACGCATCTGTCCTCTTGGGTTATCTCAGTCCTCCTTGTCCAGTTCATGATCCTTTACGTGCCAGATCGTATCAGAGTGGTTGCAGATGACCGAATGTCGCAGCATTCCTGGCCAAGCACCGGCCGCCAAAGCGAAACGGTGCTGGACTTCAAATATACGGGGGCCCAAATGTACAAACTGTTCTAACTGAATTCTTTTCTTCAAAAATATATCTACATACTTGTCAACTTAATCAAACTGAAATCTTTAAAACTTTCCCCCTCCAGAAAACGTAATAATTTTAACCATGACATGAATGTTTAAAAATTACACTCAAACGGGAATTCCATTATACAAGAATCCTTATAGACGTAGTACTGCTTCTTTCACCACTTCCTACACTATACACAATTTTCTAGTCCACATTTTACGTTTCATACCATGAACTATAACCAAAACCTGTCACAAAATAGGTGAAACTTACATTATGCACCCATAGAACGCGAATAATAATTTACGGAGTTAGTTGACCTTACAATACACGCCATCCATTACTGAATGTTCGCGCCCGTTTACTCCTCTATGGTTACTGCTGGTTATCACTAGAGGTCACTAGTGGTACAATTAAAATTTAAATCCCATATAACAAAGTACGTACTAGTTGTATTTTGTTGCAGCCCAAAGACGGGGAAGCATTATGAAGGATAGAGCCACAGATAAGCTGTGGGCTATAATCCTAAGTTAGCGACAAGTCTTACATTACTATCATAATGCAACAGAAAATAATGTTTCCTGGTGAAAATGTGCAACACTTTGAATCAGTCAAAAAAAAAAAAAAAAAAAGTAAAGACACCCATTCCCGTAAATGTTACGAACAAACCATAAAAGTTGGCAAGTATGCATCTTTATTTATACAAGTACCTGAGGAAAACCCAAGATAATTCTCGTGCAACTATACACTGTAAGACACATACAGGTGAATTGATATGCATAACCTTGAAATACACGCTATGTGAATATTCTTCTAAGGCACACGTTTATTGGGCGCACATAAAATAATGTACCCCAGCACTATAGACCAACTGTTATACTTGAGGATGCTGCACGGTACGTAAGTTCGACTTTTCAATCAGCTCTCCTTCATCGGCAAGATTCATAGCTGGTCCCCTCACTACTCTCTAAGCAGAGACACATCAACTTTTACGATAACGAAGTATGGACTCTTAGAGCGTGTGTATAATAGTATATTATGCAACGAGACTATAATGGTAGTAATTAAAACGCGAGTATTATTATTAACCGAGCGAGTGAAACGAGGTTAATAATTATCATACGAGCGTTTTAATCACCATTATAGCCAAGTTTCATACGACTGTTTATGCTTGACCATGTATCTAAATTAGAGGTTTCATAAGTATTCGTTTCTGGTTTGAGTGATGTGTTACAATCGTTATTCCTTTATCTATGGTTACAATACAATGACCTTGTAGCACCTGTGTCAAACAAAGTTGCTAGCGTTGTGAGACGTACTACGCAGGATAATCGATACTTGCGCTTTCACAATGTTACGTGGCCACTTCTGATTGGTCGAATACCAATACTTTAATGAACAGGTGTACTTTAATGAGGGTCATTAAAGTACTGCTACCAGTCGTATAAATACTACATTTTGGCGTGGTCGAGCATAAAGATGTTTATGATCGCCTATGTAAGGGGAGAACCTACCCCTCTCTTGTCTTACCGCCTGCCCAACTCGTGGCACGGATTGGCTAGCATATAAATGCGTCGAAGTCATTAACACTTACAGAATCGCCCAACTCTGGTATAGGTGCCCTTATCACATTAGCAATTTTATACTCGCATATCATTTAAAACGCAGTATAAAGCATTTATTTCTCTTAGGGTGAACATGCTAATCTCAAGGATCATTGTAGGGTTCCTTTGCTGTATAGGCAGCTTTAATTAGAATTCTATATAACATTTGCAAAATTATTTGATATTTTCCCAGTTCTATTAAGCATTTATTGGATCGTTTAAGTTGAGACTGTACAATATTTCCAAAACTAAGCGTTGTAGAAAGAAATGTCTTGAAGAAAAGTGGCTTGATGTTATGAGGGAAAGTAAATGCCATTAGTCGTATTTTATTCGGAGGACGTTGTGGTTAGGGTCAATTTAAATTCACCCTAATAGTAGCTTCCCATTTAAAATAATTAAATTGGCCCTAAAATGACCATCATTACGTCCTCCAAACAAAACACGAATTTACTATCCTCCATAATATCAAGGTGCCTTTATTAAAGACATTTCTTTCTACAACGCTTAGTTTTGGAGATATTGTACAGTCTCAACTTAAATGGTCCACTCTGTATATACATACATATATGGTCAGTCCTTTGTTTCTGGACAATTAATTCCTTGTTAGGATTCACTTTATTGAAAGCTTCGTTAAATGGGTTGAATTGAACCAAAAAGGGATGGTAAAATTCACAATTCTAAATTGCTAATTGTATTATTGTAATTTCTTATATTTTCTCTTCGAGATCACACATAGTTGTAGAAGGAAGGTACGTATACATCTAAGAGAAAACCGAACACCCCGACCTTCATGAACTCCCTACAAACTGTGACCTAAACAAGTAAATATGACAAAAGGTTGAAGCATGTCATATAGCTTACCACTTGAAAATTCCGGACAGGAAACACAACTTCTTTTCGCAAACAAATTTCTACGCGCCGTCTGTCCGTCCGTTCGGTCCATTTTATTAGCTAAATGTGTTTGTTTCCACTTCGCATGGCATAAACAAATATTTACTCCTGCACAAAGTAATACACGTTAATGGAAAAAATGTTTACATAAAAATGCATTTTATCTGATGAATAAAACACTACAGCTCGCTACTGTTTCGAACTCCACGAATGTGGACACGTTAATCATTTACTAAGGGAGGGTGTAGCCAGAGAACATTTTTCATAAAGCGCTAACCTCAAAGACATCCTCTGAAAAGTGAACCAGTATAGCATCATCACTGTTAAACATATGCGCGGAGTTCGTTATTAACACCGAGAAACAATAATACTGCCGATAACAAATCGTATTAAAATTCGAAGAACGTGCTCTCATCTTGGAACCAATATTACCTGAAACTGAAACATTTATAGAGTTAGTTCCAGGATTAAACTAGATTTTGATGGAGGCCTCTAAAGCACATTATAAACTCAAATTTATTCCTAAATATTTGCACCACATGAAGAAACACCTGATATAAAAAGTATTCGTTTGTTTACGCTTTACAATACTATGATTATGTTGGTATTAATTTCATTTATATGGTACCAGGCTTTCTCATCCCATGAGAAATTCGCATAATGTTCCTATGTATTATAGTATTCATTAAAAAGTAATTATTTTATCTCCGTTACGTTATTCGCGATATATTTTCAGGTAGGGATGATTTCAAATTAAGCAATAATTGTTTAGTTACGTAAGAAATTTGGAAATAGCATTCAAATGTTTAGCCGTGGTAACAAGCTCTTGCGATGGAAAGAAAAAAGAAGAATCGCAAACTTTTAAGCATGTCCGTAAGATTAACTCCTTTGGAAATTATAAACATACAACGTGAATATCTCCGAAACTGCAAAAGCTACGAAAAGTTTGTAATAAATTGCTTGTTTTAATGAGCTCGATATATTTCTTGTAGTAAGTTTTTGTCTTTCTCTTGTTTTACTAATTATACAAAATCGTATAAATTTCTACCAGTGTGAAGAGGACATCAGAGAAAATTCAAGTTTTATATTTCAATTTGTAACATTAATGTCTCTAATATTATGTTTTTATCACAATTGTAAGAGACAGTTTTGAAAAAATAAAAAGTAATGACGTTTTTCATGTATAGTGTTGTTTGCGGTGGGGGATTTTTTTCGCTTGGCTGACTGAAGTGTGGGATCTGGTGTTTTACAAATTTTTCGTTTTTGAGTTATGCTTCTCTGTCTGTCTGTCTGTCTGTCTGTCTGTCTCTCTCTCACATACATTTTCTCTCTTTATAATATTAGTATAGATTTAGGCTGTCTGGAAAATAAAAGGGGGGACCAAAATGACAAAATCTTAGCATTTGTTTTATATTCTTCAGAAACCACATGAAGCAGGGAGTTACGGTTTTTATTACACATTGAATCCTTTATATCGTATCAACGAACTTGAAGAATTGAGCTGCTATCAGTATTTCATTTTATTTATAAAGAAATTCATTAATAGGTACATCTAAAAAATGAAAACCATATGTTTATAATTAAACCGATATGCATAAAAACGTAATTTAACTCCTAGCATTTGATAAGAGTACCTAGGCAAAATTTCACCCCTCTAAAGTTTCACGGCACGGTTGTGAGATATCCCAACTGAATCGGGTTCGTACATTCCAGGAGAGTAACTATTTGCTGTTTCATGTTGGGTTAGTCTACAACAGGGGTTGTCAAAACTTTTATAACAGGGCCACAGATCACATAAGTTTTCAAACACAGCATTTTGTAGAACTAAAATCTACACTTACATGTGAATAACTGATGTAGTTAAATACTTAACAAATGATCAGTCTTTCATTCGTAGTCTGACAGTGTAACTCACAGGCCAAGAAAAGAATAGAGAGATATTTAACGTATTTTTCCGTTAACAGCAGTTCGTTTGCAAAGAGAATTTTTCGGTGCAGACTTTTGTGGTTCTAATTTTGTGTTGCCTATCATCAAAACGGACTCTTAAACGTTACCAGCAATAGCAGACCTATATTTTGATTTGACATTTCACAGATATACGTTGGTACGAAAACTGATATTAGCCCTCTTTTAAATGAGGAATTGTGTCTGCGGCAGACAGTTGTAAAAATCAACCAAATTACCTTCTTTGTATTCGTCCTTCAGTAGGTCAATTACACTGTATATCAATTAAAAGTCTGAGCGCTTAAATTTATTTAGTCGTTCGAAGTTCGTCCATAAGTCAATCAAATGACGTTTCATTTTATTTACGTCCTGTGAAGTTAGTAGGCGGATAAAAAAGAAAGCAGCTCGCGAGCCGGGTTCGGCCCCGGGCCGTAGTTTGGGAAACACAGGTTTACAATTTCTTCCAAAATTATATTAACACCAAAGATGCTAACCAGTTCATAAAAAGGTGTTTCAAGTGCCCAGTTAACCGTACATTTACTGAATGTATTGACATAGAAACAAAAACTGTCAAATTTGGTCGTTTTACGCTTTCTGGCCCCCTAATTGTTTTCGTAAGCCAGGGGGCGTGGGTTCTGGTAATCGCTTGAGTACCTTGATTCCTATTATTTACTGGAGAAGGTGAAAGTGCACCGCAAATCTTTGTGAGAGAATCGAGCGTAATTGTTCATTCTGGGTCAACCACGAGTCTCCAACAATAGCACACTGATTGCTGGCCCGCTTCCGCCCTTGTGCCGTTGCATCCAGCATTCTGGTTTTATTCAGGTACTCCGACAGGAAAGCAACAGTTAATGCACGTTTCCGCGATAGATGGCATATTCGGAACACGTGCAGAAATTAAAGGGCAACACTATCCCTTTCCGCTTTTAGGTATCAATTTATATCATTGCAATCATTTAGTTTCTTAAAAAGTTTTACCTGTGATTCCTTCTCCATAGCAAGTAGAAATACAAGCAGACTTCTGTCCTCTCTTTCCATAGTTACACGTTTTACTCCCTTATTTTCTTCTTTTTATACATTTTTAACTTTTAGAATCATAAGTAATCGCAGTATCTGCAGTAACCTTAGCAATTATGCAATCACATGACCTCCTCTACCCTCTATCGTTTATTAGTGGGCATACAAACTAGTCTTATTAAAGTTTATTTTTATATCTACTTCACTTTAATCCAAATAAAATTTGCAGAAATAGCTACACTACACATTTCCTTATACCTATACACAAAAGGAAACAGCGACAGGCAAATGTTTCAGAACTGAACGCTATACGCTGACCTTAAAATTCCATACCATTTCAATGGAATCGCGAGAAACAACTGAATGTTGACAGGATTTTAAAAGAACTTATGCATGCCACAAAAAACCTTATTTGAAATAAATTGTGTTTTAAAGAGATCTACATTTCTTCTGTAGTACGTATTCGTCTATCACTTAACGTTTACCAGTTATGCAAAGATTATACAAAATTCTTTCTGAATGAAGAGGACTTCACAGGCTATTCCCAGAAAATTCAAGATATACATTTTATTTTTCATGTAAATGTCTTTAATATACGGCATTTTAATCAAAATCATTAAAGCCATTTTTTAGAAAATAAAAAATTTCAAAAAGTGTTCCCTGTAAAGTGTAGTTTAGGGTAGTGGGATTTCCTTAATCATCTTGGGTCGCATCTTTGGAAAGTACTGAACTTAAATACCAGCTTTGGTGTTGATCTGACCTTTCATTTTTGAGTTATGTTGTTCACAGACACACACGGACCATTTTCTAATTTTATTTATTCGAGGTGCCTCAAAACATGCATTTCTGGTGAAATTTCGTTTTCAATTTTTGGGTGAAACGCAATACCATCTCTACCTATTAGGTACGTGGTAGAGAAAGTAAAAAGGTTCTTCTTTTATCTACTTCTTGTTAATTAAGACAAAACTTTCATTATACATTTCGTTGTAGATATAAGGATGCAACAGGTAAACCGATAGCCAGATTTTTAAAAAGCATGTCATTAGAAATTGTATGCTCTTTGCATACACGAGAAAACACGAATTACGATTTACCACTTGAGAAAAATATAAATATTTGAAAATTCAAAACAATAATAAGGAATACCTCGCCATAAATTGCGTCCTTTAAAGGAATCTATATTTTTTCTATTTTACGATTTTGTCCATACATTTTATTTGTCAAGCAAATATCTTAAACCTATGGTATTTTAATAAAAAACGTTACAGCCATTTTTAAGAAAATCAAAAGTAATGAAAAGCTTTCCACACAAAAGCTAGTTTGAGGTGGGACATTTTCTTGGAAATTTTTGTGTCAAATCTTTAGAAAACGCTGAAGACAAGTTTGGTATTTAACTGTGTGTGGCCTTTCTAAAAATACTTTTTTGGATTCAGGTAGCCTCAAAACATGTATTTCCGGTGAATTTTTGATTGGAATCTTTGACACTGACTTCTATACATTATACAATGTCATGAATTGTAAGTGATTTCCACACATATTTCAGCTGGATAGTTTATAATTTAATACTCAGGGCTGTCTAAAATATAGTACGTATATGAAAACGCATGTTAAAAGTGGAGTTGCTACTCACGAAATAAAGCTCCACTTTTAACACCTGCATCATAATAGTATGTTATGCAACAAGACTATAATGGTAGGAATTAAGACGCGAGTATGTACAATTTTCATACGAGCGTCTTAATTCCTACCACTGTAGTCGAGTTGCATATGCCTGGTTTTGGTCGACCACACTATAACTTTAAAACGTTCAATTTAAAAAAAGAAGTTAAATGCTGATCAGATAGCAGGACCTTGAGCGTGTTGGCGATTAGCGCAACAGATGGCAGTAGTGTTGAGTCCAGGCCGTATTTATTGGTTTTTGCAGGTAACGTGAAAAAAATCGCATATTAAAGCAAAGGAAGTGAACTCCATTTATTAGAATTACAACTACAATGAACAGAATTTATTTTCTTGTAAATAATTTCATTGTTTATCTGGCGAATGCTGCTTTATGGTGTGGACGAGCTCGCACCGCCGCCGAGTCGCTGAAGTATAATGGATGCCATTATAGTTGAGTTACGTCACATGTAATCAGCGTATTATAATGTAGTCGACCATAAATAACTATTATGCATTTCTTGTTGTCAGTAGCGTATATTATTGTAACAAAGAAAAATGTGGGCTTTCCATTGAAGATCAGGAGTTTCCTCACGCGTAAAATACGCATAGCCCAGTGAGATCCATGAAGTAACGCAAACAAAGGTCATGTAAGTGTTAACATACTGTCGTCTTTGTCATTTACCCACAGCTTCATGTGCATCTGATATATGCCCAACTTATTTCTCTTGCATTTCTAGTTCCAAGCAGCTCGATGAACGCAGATTAGATTTTACCGGGGAAAATGCGAGTCAGTTCGGGGAATTTAATATCGTACCGGCATGTTACCATGCTCAGTCGTCAGAGCAACGGGACGGATACCGAAAATCCGTGGTTCAAATCTCGGCTATGGTATTGAATTTTTCAGTCGTCTGATTCTACCTTTAAAACACGGCTTGTATGGAAGAACACTTATTAGTCAGATTAGACTAGACTTCTTTTAGAAGTTTCTCCAGTCAAAGCTCAACCAAGTAGAAAGAGAATTCATTTTAGCGTTCATGCAATCACAATATAAGACAATAGTCAAAACATAAAAAAGTTTAAATCTAATTATACAATAACATTGAAAGAATTCCTCCAACTTGTAAAATTGGTTATTGATTAGCTAACTTTTAGAGCAGCCTTAGTGGGCATCACAAGGTAACCTGTTAAACATATCTATAGTCATATAAAAACATAGCTTTCAGTTTTATTCAGTCTCACATTGGGCAATTGTACCTAGTTGCATAACTGTGACTATCCTGTAGCTGTAATCGATGAATGTTAGTTTTGATTATTACTAAGCAATTGAATATGTATTGATTAATGGCAGTTAATATCCTTAGTTTCATGAATAAGGGTCGACAGTGAGCATCACATGGTGAACTAGTTATCATTCGAATAGAGTTTTGCTGCAATAATAGGGCTTTGGTAACTTTAGATCCATTACCCCAAATATGTAAATCATACGATAAAATGTTATTAAAAAGCATAATGATCAATTAGAACATAATCAGTGGATATAAGTGCTCTTAATTGACGTAATAAGTAAATAGCACGAGAAAAATTGGCAGATACTGAATCAATATGATAGTCCTACTAGAGCTTAGAACTCAATGTAAATGTAAATAGAATTAACTGAGAGTTACCATTGTTCAACTCAAGACCATTTGCTTCAAAACATTTCGTAGCAGCTGCTAGAAAAGAATTCACAAATACTGATGTCATGCAATTCATGCATTGTCGACATGAGGAATGTATCATCAGCAAATAAGATTAATTAAATTAATCAAAATTAATATTGTAGGGTAAGTAATTTATCATTACCAAAAGTAAAAAAGGACCAAAAACAGAGCCCTGTGGGACACCAATATTTAAATTACTAACAGTAGAGATTTCTCCATTTACCACAGTTCCTTTGTTTATGTGCTATCTTAGCTTAAGCCAAATTAACTGAGATCAAATGTTTTATACAATCGGCCCTGGTAAAACCTTTTGTCAGTTAGCATCGTAGGGTAAGTAATTTATTACCAAAAGTAAAAAAGGACCAAAAACAGAGCCCTGTGGGACACCAATATTTATATTGGTAACAGTAGATTTCTCCATTTACCACAGTTCCTTTGTTTATGTGCTATCTTAGCTTAAGCCAAGTTAACTGAGAACAAATGTTTTATACAATCGGCCCTGAGAAAACCTTTGTCAGTTATCATTTTCTACTCCACTTGAGCAAAGCCTTTCTTCTAAAATTAGTAATTAGCTTATGGATGAGGAAGACAATCTTCAAGGCTTGGACATGACGAAGAAGTCACGGTTGTTCTGTATTTACCCACGCGTTTCGAGCATCTACTCGTGTTGGTTAAGCGCTGTGAAGTGTTGAATGTGTGTCGACAATGGCATTCCTTTTGTGTTCTTCTAAACGTAACCACCAAAACCAATTTGTGGAAGTCATTCCCAGAAGAAAAACGCTCTAGCTGCAGAATGATACAACTTTAAGGTAATAAAATTACGCGCAACTTCTTTTATTGAAGTTTAGAGAAAAACTAGTGTCGTAAAGCAGGAGTAATATTGTTGTTGGCTCCTAGCTGAGTCAAAATGGCCTGCCGTGACAGAAACTCGGTTTGTATAGCGCTTTATTGGAGTGCAGCAGCCTAATAGGATTTATAAGCCTTAACAACCTGTTTAGCAGTAGTAAAGATTGTTTTTGAGGAACGGTACACAAAAGTACCGTGTTTGAAACAGCTCTGACAGAACAGTGAATTTGTGGGGCTGGTATTTAAAAGACTGCACCTCATCTAAGCCTCAAAAACATGATGAGGCTCCGAAACTGACGCAAGAGAGAGGAATTATTAAAAACAGTACATGTTGCCAACACACTGCACCTAATTGCGTGCTGTCTTTAATATAACAGGTTAAGATGCACATATAATAATCACAGAGCCAAAGAAAAATATCATTATGTAATAATATTTTAAAAAGTAAAATTCATAGAAGAACTATTATCAAGCGTTCGATTATCACTAATTTCATAACCTTTATTGCCATGCCGCTTTATATCTGCTACATTTTGTTCAAAGCACGCTTTAAGTACAGAGCTTTCGTTGGACACGTGGCCGGCCTAGCAGAATTCTTGTTGGCATCCGTAAGTACACTGTTTGCCGGTGTAGTCGGACATTCATAGTCCCTTAAGTTCAAGTGCACAGTTTCTCATCCGTGTGTTATTTCTATTTATGGGGTACGTTAGAAAAATAAAGTGTACAGGAAAAACTCGCATACTTCGAGGAACTGAAAGACAATATAAGAAGAGAAATTGCTGCAATTTCAGAAGAAGAATTAATGAGTGTTAACGCAAACTTTCTTAAAAGATGCGAGAGTTGTAAGGCCGCACAAGGACATTATTCCCGACATAATTTATGACGATGGTATGCGGTTATTGCAATTATAATTTGCATGAGAAATATGTGCTTAAACTTCAGGGTCTATGAACATCCAACTCCGCCAGCAAACAGCGTGCTTACCGGTGCCAAGGAAATTACCGCTAGGCCAGCCACGCGTCCAAAACAGTTTTCTGTGTTTTTATATATATATATATATATATATATATATATATATATATACGTGTATATACTGTACGTATGTGTATATACAGCCTAAATACAAATTGGGATACTAATCCTATTGTTTAAGTATTAATATTATGTAACAAACTGCAAGAGGACATAACAAGATACCGGGCGAAACCAAGAAATGTATAATTCATAAAATGCCGTAATATTAGTCCAATGCCAATTTTGCATTACAAGCAAAAGCAATCACTCTTCCAAGTTTCAGAATACTGCCTGGTTATGGTATTTGGGTTTTTTACATAGTTTCTTCACGTACTGTTATTTTTCAGAATACCTCAGGTTTCATTTACCGATTGAACTGTACAATTTGTTATAATTAAGTCACATTTCTGGCGTTTCTGTGGCATACTCAAGCGACTCACCACTGCACCTTCACATTATGCGGATTTCATTCACTTCTCAGACTCGCTCCACATTTTGTTACGGAGACATTTGGAAATGTAAGTAATGAAGGAAAACCGAGGTGAATGACAAGCTAAGTAAAAGCTAGGGGGTGGAAGTTTCCAGGGATTCGCAGAAACGGAAAGTGGAGGCTTGAGATGAAGAAACGGGAGGCGGAGAGAAATTAACTGGAATAAGTTCAGAGTTCTGGGAGTAACAGATCCCTCAACTCTTATAGAGATGTAGAGATTGCATTAACCGATGCCAAATGTATTTTATTTTGGTTTTTTTTTTTTTGGAAAACCCTAAAAGGGTAGGCTTAAAGTTTTATTTCTTTACATAAATAAGTAGTACTAAAAGAGCTGGCGTCGCGAGAATTGAAAGTACCTTTCATGTTTCAAAGTGAAAACTCTAACCCTGTACGTAAGGGAATTACTCCGAACAAACTACGGTGCAGCGAAATTTCAGAGCAAATAAAACAAATTGGTACATCTTAAGATTTTTCCAGGGCATAATGTTGCTTCCAAAATTAAGGGTAATGTTGCAGCGCACTTTCCATTCTCTCTTCACGAAATGTAGGTAACGAAAACATCAATAAACCCTACACTTCGTTATATAAGGTCTATACCGACACCTGTAGCTGAGGTCGTTAAGACATGGACTCGTGAACGGGAGGTCTGCGGTTCAAATCCTTCCCGGCTGAGGTATTTTTCTCGGTGTATATGTATATATATATATATATATATATACTGTATGCCAGTACTACGTACACATTAAGATTTCTGCTTTTGAGTTTGACTATCAAATATAGAGACTTCTAGAAGGGATGGCTTAGCTGAAAGAAAAGTGAGAAGCTTAATAATCAGAGTTAGTAGTTTATATTAATCCCTGAGCATTGTATTATTGATAGCACTTTTCTGAATTCTAATCTGACCACAGCTCCAATTGGTTGTAACGGACTGAAACAGAATTTGATGTACCTAAGTTCATTCCTTTATCTAGCAATTTTCAAGGAAGATTTGAATTTCAAAAAACCACACATATTTACTGCTTATTACGTGCAACCATTTCAGTTTGTGACATCAATTTCGATACTTAAGGGACTGTACTACGATCGATATCAAATCGCATAGTTTAAAATTATTCAATGGTTCCTCGGGTATCTGAAAGTTACATTGAAAACGCGTACTACGACTCGCAAATGTTCCAAATTTAGAAGAATATCGCCTAGATTAGCTAAACGAAAGATCGAGTAGCTTATAACGGGCAATATGGCACATACGAGAGCCGTATTGGATTTATAACCTATAAGCTCCAGCAAAATCCGTTTTTATGAGTGTGTGTGCTTATCTTTGAAGAAAGTGAATGCACACATTTTGTATATCGTTCAAGCGTGCTTTTATGGAAGCCAATATAGGAGCTTCATCTCAAAGCTTTCCTTGCCGTTATTTCCCGCTTTTGTGTCCAAGTATGCGCAAATATCGAAAGAATATTTAAACTCGACCTGCATCTGAACTATTTAATTTGGGTGAATACCGAATAAAAGAGAGAGCTAGAATGTGCCATTATAACTTCTGTGTAAATCGCATCAGATTAGCTGAATAGTTAAAATTCCTGGAACAGTGCAATCGTGGTTAGAGAAAGCGAATGTTGGGGTTCGATTCCCATGCTTCTTTTTTATTTCAGTCAATTATGCCCTGCATTTCATTCACACGCGCAGAAATATTTTTCCTATTGCTGACTGACGGTTCAAAAATAGAAACCTCGCGACGAGGAAACCGAAAGCATTCTGCGGCGTGAAATAACAGGCAATATGTATTTCCACTATCACTTATGCAGAGCAGAAATCTCTTTCATTTCTGTAGCGTCAATGCATTTTACAGCTGAATATTTTTGCAGGTGAAGCGAACTTTTCAGTCCCTTTGTTATTTCAGCGACTGCCATTCAGAGAACGGTCATGTTTCTTTATTGTTTAGTAGGGAGTTCTGAATTTACTCTCAACATATTAACGAATGTGTTTTAATAAATACTCTTTGGCTATATTCCTTGGAGTGATTAGAATGTTGTAATGCTTCAGTAACAGAGGATTCCTTTAGGGAAGGGCGAACACATATTGGAATAAGGGATCGTGGATGCAAACATTAATGTAAATATTGAAAAAGCTTACAAAAAGGTTTTATAAATAAATATGCCTTTTAAACAAATACTTGACTAGTTTTATTAATCAGTTTTACTTTACGTTTTCGCTCCTAATTGTTGGAGAGCTTAAATAGTTAATTCTAATGTTATTTATTAGAAATGTGAATCATATTTGATTCGGCCTGTCTGTTTTCTTTTTCTTAGTGGAACATCTTTTGAGATATAGTCCACCGTTACGAGTTTGAACGAATAAATGATCATATGGTTTAAGTAAATAAGTTAGAAATAAAAGTGCTGGTTTTGATTTGACCAAAGTAAAGTAATTCCATAACCTTAGGTATAGCAACTGCCACATATTTTCTACAATAAGTGGGATGTAGACCCTCTTAATCCCTCCCTGGGTCCATCTATAGACGCTAAAAACCTACTTATAAAAGTGTTGTCAAAAATACGTATTTAACACGGAACAAGTGATACCTATCGTACCTACGTTACAAAACCAAAATTACCATATTTGGTGTCAATTATCGCCCAAGCAATAGGAATACTACTAGGTCTTACAGATGCTAATGCATTAGTTTAAACCCGTTGGTAATTTCCAATTAGCTTACCTGCAGTGAATGCATCCAGAGATCGACTGTATGCTATACGTAGTAAATGTTTCATTTGTTTGCATGCACTGTTGCCGCAAGGTCGGGTAAAGCGTGGAATTTTGTTATCCTTGACTTCTATTGCATACCAGCAAGGACACGCGGTTAAAAAGCCAAACCAATCAAAAACAGCAAGCCGCGCTCATTTATTTTCAGGTTTTGTTGACAGAGCTATCGAAGGCAGAACGGACCGATAACCGTACTTTAGTTCTCCATCAAGTCCTTTGATGGAAAAGATCAACATTTCTATGAGCGAAACATAACCGCTCTTTTATTTAGTGACTGTCTAGGTAACCTCCTAAACAGTGAAGCTGGTGTAATATTTTACTTCAGAAATTGCGGGTCCTCAGAAAGATTAGGAAAGAAAAACTTGCCGCGCCCAGCATTTCTCTCAACATATATGAAAATATTTCACGACATTTATCTTTAGCACAGCGAAGCATCAACAGAGACGCCCTGGTATTTCGCCCACGTGCAAGAGCTGATCAAATATCACTACAGCGCTCTCCCTCTTCGGAAATCGAATCCGGATTCTCGCGAACCTGTTTCAAAAGGGTACTTTCACGGTGCTACTATTGCTTTCGTTGGCCTTCCTGCAGCAATGTGGGGAGAATATCAACTGCTTTGGGATGATCCAGATCTGTGACAACTGACATATGGTTTAGTAAATTCATCGCTTAATGATGAACGGAGACTTTGACGATTTTAAAGTTTACCGGAGAAGGAAAAATGCTGTATACAAGCTGCAAAATATCTATGTTTTACGCTTCACATCCAGTGCAAGAAGCCTTTACTAATGCATACCTCGTGTACAATTCATACAGTATGACAAAATTAAAATAGGTGCTATCACAGACGCACCCTTGATACATAAAAAAAGAGGTAAATCTGGGAACTTTTCAAAGCCAACTTCTACATAAAGCCCATGAATAGCTACAAAATATATTTTTATTACTCTTGAAGGATACAAAACCAATTTTCAGTGGGAACAAACTTATAGCAATACAAAATTAAAGTACAATATCAAGGCAAGAATAATTGGAACGATAAGAATTCCAATAACTGCAGTAGAATGCAATGAAATAATGCCAAAATAATAATGATATTATGCACTTAGCCAGAATCACTCAAACACACAATCCAAAAATATTTACCATGTTCTTCATCTTGGGTTTCCTGTCTGATCGTTGTTGGGTAGGCCAGTATTACACGCCAGTAGTCTTATGTCTTCGTGAGGGTTGAATTTTAGGGCTTTTCTGATATAACTCATTTTACGTGCCATTATTGGTCTCCTAGTGGTTGCTCGACTACACCAGTGATGGCGGCTTTCGTCAGTAGCCCTCCTGGATTGAAGCTATTGCATGTACACTAATAATATTGAGGTAAATGAACATTTCTCGATGATTTGAGTAATCCAGGCAAGGTGATATATACAGCAAATGTCCCCAATTAACATCACAGGGAGACTTCACAAGCCCCACACATGGCCATGTGCACCATCCTCGTTAAACCAACCCTTCAAGGACCTTCAGCTTACCGCGGTAAGAACTTGACCGGGATAATCGTGCACCAATGTTCACCACAGTTTAGGTGACCGTGGTTACCTGGCAGGCGCTCCCTTTGGTTGAGCGCACCGTTCATTGCAGGTAAACTCTACTGGACGCACCCGGATGTACATCATGTCTGTTTTTCACTTGTTCTACCTCTGCTGAAGCGCATGCATGTAATTCGGCGTGCAATGGCGGAAAGCAAAAGCAGACCCAAGTTTCTCTATTATGTTATTAAATTTAACGTTCGATTCTTAAGAAAAGATAGAAAGTACAGAGATAGAAGCAATAACTTTAAGATGGACATGTGGGAAAAAGTGGCCTTACAACTGATTAGAAAAATGTACTGAACTTTACAGACTATTTTCTTTCTTTCTTTCCACACTGACTAAATTCCAGTTAGCTTAGTCGACATTCACTTACTGAAAGTCAGGCAGAAAGTAGAAAGAAAAGAATATATTATTCCAAAACAAGACTTGAACCCGAACCTCTAAAATAGGAGGCATACGCACTACCCCGACACCACGGTGAAGACTTCAAATTTACGACTTCGACACCGTCCTCTTCAGGTTACCGGATTCCTATAGCTGCGTAATTTAAGTATACAATATTCTTGAAAATATACTAATTACACTAATTGCCTTCATTACTCCCCTTATTTCTGCCTTGTTCTTAGAACTATGCTTCAACTCATATAATTATGATATGCAACGCCGTGATTGTGTGGATTTTCGTTACGTCTTGGGTCAGGATATTTAAGGCAGCCGTCGCAAAAACAAATAAAATAAAAGGCCTTAAGCATTAAACACTACAAAGTACATTAAAGTAACGTTATCAGGATGTATTCGTTGGCGAAAACGGAGTGTATCTATTTGTTGGAAATTCTAACCTATACTGTTCCGCCATTTTAATATTTCAGCACAAGTAAAGTTGAAAATAATCGGCGAAAACCGGCCGCTCATGGCCGGTCAGATTTAACCGCGGTGAAATCTTCGATAACTTTTACTGGTGTCGATGCACCACAAATGATCGTTCACCGCGGTAAAGTCCATATTTTACCACGGTAAAATCTTGATCGAGAATGGTGCACACGGCCAACAGCCTTGTTGAGGACTGCAGTATCTCCTTCAACACCAAAACGGTGGCCCTGACAATCATCTGTAGCATCATAGCAAAACTAAACATTTGGTAAAGACTGCACTAGTCTCCTGTCAACACCAAGCGATTCAAATAGGAAAACTATTTCAAATAATGACACATTTCTTTTAAAAACAAATTGATACGTTTGCTAGCCGTCCAAGCTTACATAAGGCGGCGAGCATTTTGGATATCAATGAACCACGATAAGAGGAACACCAATAGACGGCTGCTATAACCGCACAACCTTTTTTGTAATCTAAGCCGAAGATCTGTGGACTATATCCCGGTCGTGGCGCTGAATTTTTCAAATCTGATTCAACATTTAGCCTAAACACAGATTAAAACGGAATATTTTATTCTTCTTGTCTTGATTCTTACAACCAGTGAGGGTACTGGTTAGTCAGTTTTGATTCACTTCAAACAGGTTGCTGAGTGATTCTTCTTCCTAATTAGAATTACTTTAAATTGAAATAGTGTGTCTATGAAAAAGAAAATACTTCGCAAACAGGGTAAATATACAATTAAATGTCCCTCTTCCATTAGTCCTTTTTTTCCCTATATTCAATACCATCTTTGTTCGTTTATAGGCTGGGTAGAAACATTTCGTCTTTAAGTAAGCAAGTAGTTTTGAGAAACAGAATTATAAAATTTAGTGATGCTATATTTTTTCTTCACGTTGTTCCTTCTGAGGGCGTAGGCAAAACAATATTTCCACTTCAGTTTGCAAACACGGAAGCCCACAAAATACTAAAGCTTTCCAGTAAGGCAAGTTCCTAATTTATGCACTTTCGCATAGTAAAATTCACTTATTTTACGATACCAGTTTTGTAGGTTACACCGGCTTATAGTAATATGTTCACAACGTTGCAGCACGTTCTTCGATTAGACACAAATTTGGCACAGTTTCCATGAGCTCTCAATTCCTTGAAAACAAAAGGCAGTAGAAAGAAAAACCGCCACTACCAAGATACCAATTTGCATTTAAATTCCGATTAGATTTTTACGTAGAACATGGCTAGGATTACGATCGGGTACATAAAATAAAATGCTGATATAACATAAAAAAGCTTAAGCTTTTAATTAGAAGGAAAAGCGAGTCATGATCATCAGAATGCTGTCATCAGTACTTTTATCTCTCATTTTCATGTCACTTTTTACGGCAGCTAGAGGGAAAAAAGAATTAAAAATAGCGAAACGTTATAATTCCATTTTTTAAGCCGCGCAGGAACGGCAAGGGGATTTCATTTCATTAAGGCATGAAAAATGTAATTACAGACTGAATAAAAGAACAACGCGATGTGAAATTTGCATTACATTTCTTTTTATTTCTATATTTTACCTTGTATCCTTTCTATAACAACACATTCTGTAGCCGAGTTCCATTAGTGAAGAGTAACATCTGAGCTAAGTAAAGGCGGCGTAGCATTTTGCAAATGTCTTTGAAGTGAGGGGGAACAAACAATTTCAATATGGTTTCGTAAGCCGTCATAATTTGTAGCTCGGGAATAATCATTATTCGTTACTACAACATTTCACGTCACATTCTGAGCTATAGAAACTCCAAGTACATTAACTGTATTTATTTTCAGCAACGGCTAGAAGCCATGCAAATGCCTTGATACATGACTATGTAACCATTTCACTGTAATTATTCCCATGCTATCCTGGACTAAAAGATGGTCCGAATGTTACACCTTAATAAAACTGCTAGTTTTGCTTTTCATGTTAGAAACTTAACAGCTTTGTATTCGACTACAAACTGAATACGAGAACATACTGACAAGCATGGAACACGTGTTTTTACCAAGTGGAGTTACTTTTATAAGTTGGATTCAAGTGTTCTAATTGTACGCGAGACAAGTCAGAAGGGAGTTCTGTCATAAAACTGAAAAACGGCTGACCGCATGTCGTCTAAGAAAGCGCGCAAACAGTGACCGTATGGTGTTCTCTGGACGCTAGACCTTATTCGCTCTATGCCTGACAACTTTTGTTGTTCACACTTGCAAACAAGCCCGCTAACTCTGGTGAATGCTGACATGACTGCATTCCACTTTCTGTGGAACAAAGAAGCCATCCGTCGCGCAAGTGTTTGTTCTGTCGTGCATTCACATAAATACAACGTTCAGCAAAGCTAGCACGTCTATCGGCAAATTAAACCAGACAAGTAATACCGCATAAAATAACCGGGTTATTGAGTAAACAGTGAAGACCAAAATCGTCCGCACAGAACATTCAGGAGACAGAACATCCCAGAACAAGCAGATGCCACGAGAAATAAAGACAGCGCCCGATGGAGCACCATTCAAGCACTGAAAACGTTGCAAGTCTGCAAATCCTGCGAGATCCTATAGCTCCCTATTGTGAAAGACAAAACACATTTTCTTCACAGAATAGTAGCTTTTTAGCAGTGTTTGGTGGATTTATGGTCAATTGTAACACATGAACAGGCCGATCTTAAAAGAATAAAGCAGAGCGATGGTTGAGGTTTCCATTTTCTTCATTTGACGTTTTGTGGATACGTAGAGTAAAACAACATACTTCCTGGCAAAGTTTCATTTGTATTTTAGTTAATAAAATTTCGTTTCAGAGAAATGTGTATATCTACTTCAAAATGAAATTTGTCTTGCAGATTGTAACATACACTACTGGAATTTATTAACAAGCTCGTAGATGTGTTTAGAAAAGCATAATAATTTGGGCTTCTAATATATGGGTTACAAAACGAGAAAACGAAAATTACAAATTGTAAGTTACTACGCAGATACTCTTATTCTAGTTTTTATTTCAAAATGTACATATTTTCTCATATACTACATGCTCCATTGTTTATAGTATATGTGGTGAAGATATGGGAAAATCGCTTTAAACTTTGAACGCGTTTAGTTAGTAAATCACCGCAGACTTTAAAATGATGAAATTAAGACACTATAGGAGTTCGTGTACATCAATTCGAAGACTCTGCCATTGTAGATGTTGTCCAAAATAGCCGAAGATTCATCCCTCACCTCTCTAATAAAGTTTTCTATACTATATCCGTCCCCTAGGGTACTATCGCTGCGCTCGTTACATTTAAAACTCTTAGCCTATCCCCACGGTTCTTTCTTTGAGCGCATTGAAATGCACTAGGCTATTACGAAACAACTTTGTTTTATCTAAAGATGCTCTCCGATGCATGTGGAGCTGAAATTTAACTGCCAAATGCAAACGCGAGCGATGATTACCTACGGGAAAAAGTTATTTGGCTGAAAAATATCACAACGTGACAAGTGATCACGGAAACGAAGTTGTGCTGCAAGTTAACCAAATGAGGACGGAGATAATACAGACACTGTGGCACTACGCTCAACACTTTGATATAGAAATACGTTCGTAGGCCCTTGAATCAGAGCGTGCGTCTAATCTTCCGAAGTTATAAAACAAATACTTTCATGAAATACTCCCCCTTCCCGATCCTATTTGATTGCAAAAGACAACGTTTTTATTTTCTATTCTCTGAAAAATGCCTCTAACGGTGTACATTTAAATTCTACGACAAATAAAATGTATAGATATATTTTTCATTGCTCTAAAATATCGTGAAACTCGGAAATCGTAGAAAACAGACAGCGATTTGCTATTGAAAATATGCTGATCAACTGTTCCAAAAGCAAAATGTGCTATAAAAGTTCACTGTTGTAGTTTTTTTTTCCTCAAATCAAACCCGCCAGTATAAACATCGAAGCAATCTGAGAAATATAATGGATTCATTACCACTAGTACATGTGTATGCCATGAAGTATTTCCAAGGTAACAACTAGCTTGAACTATATTTTGGAATGTAACGTGCCTCCTCCTCCAGCCTCTTGCATAACGGAGATATCACAAGTGACATGAAATGAACAGGAACATACAATTCTATACGAATACCTTTATCGCAAGGATGGTTGTGCGATTGTTTCGTGATTTAGTAGCGAGATAATGGCAACAGAGCACCCTCACACCATCTGGATTCGTGAAATTTGTACCTGTTTGTTGGACTAGGCCTCAGAACGAAGGGAGTAAATTACTACAAGGTGAAGGAGCAGGTAGAAGGGATTTCCCAGGTAACGTCCAATAAGACCGCTCAATTAGCCCAACTACCTGTGTTGTTGGCAACGAGATTCCCAGGAGCATCTCCACATCCCAGTTCTAATTCTTTTATTTGTATAGCCCATAGACCCTTTAACTCCCATCGTTATATCGACTTGAGAAACAAACAATTCGTTCACTGTAGGTTTTTAATTATTTCTAAAACACAAACACAATCACTCCCATATTATGCGGAAGGTAGGGAGAGATTCCCAGCCCACCGAGAATTGAACCCGGAACCTCTGACCACTCGACCACAGAGGCAGTCACTTCTTAAACTGAACTGGGGTAAAGAGTCGTAAACTTACTTGCCTTAGGAAGAAAGGAAAGATCAAGAATGGCATGGTTTAGACTGGGAGGCTGGAGGGCACTGAAAATGACTGACGATTCTGGAAGGAGAATGTGTCTCAAGACAGGGTACATATTTTGGCGGAATGTGCACGGTAGGAGAACCAGCAGAAAACTGAATCCACGCAGCAATTCTTAAGTCCAGCTAGAAGGATAGAAGACTGGCATGTTGGTGAAAATTGGTTGTACAGAGGAACTGGTAAACCATGGGTAACTTTCTAGCTAGAGTGCGCAAAGCCAGATCAAATTACACCATCTATGACAATGGACTTTTTACTGCTTATTAAAGGAGATTTTCTGCGTACACTGGTATCAAGATTTGTAGCTAGCTTTAAATCTTCTAATTACAAAAGTGTTTAAGTATAGTAAAATAATTTCTAAAAGAATTTAACTTTCATTTATAGGTGCACTTTTTTTCTGAAAATAAAGATCAAAATTCCACCATTTTTATTATGAATTTTTATAAGTGATAGCCGGTTAACTATTTGTTCATTTGAGGGACTAATTTAATTTTAAAAAATAGTTACATGAAAATTTTTGGTGTAGGTTTTTTTATATTTATATTTTTTCGTGAGAACTATGTAATTTGGTATCAAAACCTTTAACCTACTAAATGCAGCTAAACATTCTGTACAATAACAAAAAATTTCAAACTCCTAAGTTAAATAGATTTTGAGAAAAGTGTAGCTGAAGTTTAAAAAACAAAACTTGCGGGAAATGGCAAAAAACAAGGTGAGCACAGCACATACCAATATACAGAGAGCCAAAAGACTGCGAACCGGCTGCGCGGTGTTTTTCCTGTCCGCGTCCTCGGCGATCGTTGCCGTCTGCCGCTATCATAGAAAGGCGCGGATGAAACGATACAATATTTTTAAAACTACTTTTAAAGGCTTTACTTAACCTTATGAAAGTGTGTTTGAGGACAGAATTATTAGTTGAGATTTGTGGCCCCTTCGGTTCCCCGACCTAACCCTCTGCGATTTCTATCTCTGGGATAACTTAAAACAAAGTGTACAAGACAAACACACACACCCTGGAAGAATTAAAACAAAATATCCGCCAGGAAATTGCCAGCATTTCTCAACGTGAACTATGCCGAGTGATGGCCAGTTTCAGCATCTCCTTTCGTAAAGTTTGTAAGTAGAGCCTTTAAAAGTAGTTTTAAAAATGTTGTATGGTTTCATCCGCGCCTTTCTATGATAGCGGTAGAGGGCAACGAGCGCCGAGGACGTGGACAGGAAAAACACCGCCAGCCGGTTCGTAGTTTTTTGGCTCAATCTGCACTATAACATCTGGACCAAGGTCCAAATAACAAAAAAAAAAAAAAAAAAAAAAAAAACATAGGTGTGTTCCTTATACCATTTATAATCGATGACAACAAAAACAAAAAATCAATTATTTGAACCTAAATCTCTACCAAGTGTCTTTAACCTGTATCTTAAATATGGATGCACTGTAAATGAACTATGCATTACTTAAAACTATGGTTTTATGTTTTCCCCGTTGACTAACAAGATAGTAGGGTACCACATAAGCTGTATTAACTCCAATAGCTAGCGATTGAAGGGTTTCTCACGTGTGTGTGTGTGACAGGCGAAATATGACATTCCACAAACTAAATCAAGACTGCTATATGATTTCCAGTGCGTTGGATTTATTTCGCTAGTTAAAGCTTCTAATATTTCATATTTTTATGAAATCTTCATATTTTGTCAAACCTTCAGTTTTTATGAGGGTCCTAGGGAAGAAGTGATTGAAGTTCCAAGGACGGTGCAGTTGAAGGAATAAAGAAATAATTGCTTCAACCACATTCAGAAGCGACCTCAGAACAGCATGATAACCATTTACCATACAAATTCTATTTTTGGTGCATGCTGGCTTTCATTTACTGCAACTTCAGAGATGTAAGAGAGAAAAAAACAGCATAATTACCACTTAACTATCACTTGAATTACTTTGGAGCTACAGAAATCCTAGTATTGCGTTAAATAAAACAATAACCTTATTTAGTGAAACATACGCAAGTTGTGACCATATTAATCCTATAATCCTTTTTGTATTCGGATTTGAGCAACAGGAAATGTTTTGATATCATAATGGCCCTTGAAAATAATTACTACTCAATGTGGGACTACTGTATTTATCAAACGATTTTCACTGCACTTGGCAAACACCACCTCAAAATCAGATTACAACGTTACCTGCCATTTCAGGATATCAAGGAATTTGAATAAAATCATTTTTGAAATTAATTATTAGTTTAATAAATAAATAGGGCTTGAAAGTTATAAAAGCTATTTTCAAAAAGAAAATATTTCTGCACCTTTCGAGCAGTGTATCTAAGTGATTTGGGTTGGCCAATGCATACCATTTCGTTTCTCAAAAGTTGGTAACACTTACTTGATTTCTCTTGTTATTTGATTACTGGAATAGGGTCATTTTGGGTCATACTTTAAATGGGTAGGTACATGGTGGCGAAATTTCCCCCCTCTTTTATTTATTATACTTTAATAGTGAATTGCTGTTTATTGAGCGTTTTGATTTAGAAATTTCATAACCATTTTTAAATTGAGAAAATGTAGGGAAATATAGAGAGTTCCATACGTATCAGAGAATTATAGAGATTTGCATAGGTTTCAGAGAATTATAGGTATTTGCATAGGTTTCAGAGAATTCTAGAGATTTGCATAGGTTTCAGAGAATTATAGAAATTTGCATGTTTCAGAAAATTATAGAGATTTGCATAGGTTCATGAGAATTATAGAGATTTGCATAGGTTTCAGAGAATTATAGAAATTTGCATGTTTCAGTAAATTATAGAGATTTGCATAGTTTCAAGAGAATTATAGAGATCAGTATAGGTTTTAGAGAATTCTAGAGATTTGCATAGGTTCAAGAGAATTCTAGAGATCGGCATAGGTTTTAGAGAATTCTAGAGATTTCCATAGGTTCAAGAGAATTCTAGAGATTTGCATAGGTTCAAGAGAATTCTAGAGATCGGCATAGGTTTTAGAGAATTCTAGAGATCGGCATAGGTTTTAGAGAATTCTAGAGATCGGCATAGGTTTTAGAGAATTCTAGAGATCGGCATAGTTTCAAGAGAATTATAGAGATCAGTATAGATTTTAGAGAATTCTAGAGATCGGCATAGTTTCAAGAGAATTATAGAGATCAGTATAGATTTTAGAGAATTCTAGAGATTTGCATAGTTTCAAGAGAATTCTAGAGATCGGCATAGGTTTTAGAGAATTCTAGAGATCGGCATAGTTTCAAGAGAATTATAGAGATCAGTATAGATTTTAGAGAATTCTAGAGATCGGCATAGTTTCAAGAGAATTATAGAGATCAGTATAGGTTTTAGAGAATTCTAGAGATCGGCATAGGTTTTAGAGAATTCTAGAGATCGGCATAGTTTCAAGAGAATTATAGAGATCGGCATAGGTTTTAGAGAATTCTAGAGATCGGCATAGGCTTTAGAGAATTCTAGAGATCGGCATAGGTTTTAGAGAATTCTAGAGATCGGCATAGTTTCAAGAGAATTATAGAGATCAGTATAGGTTTTAGAGAATTATAGAGATCAGTATAGGTTTTAGAGAATTCTAGAGATCGGCATAGGTTTTAGAGAATTCTAGAGATCGGCATAGGTTTTAGAGAATTCTAGAGATCGGCATAGTTTCAAGAGAATTATAGAGATCAGTATAGGTTTTAGAGAATTCTAGAGATCGTCATTCAATAAAATGCTTATCTGGCTCCCTCATTTAAACCACATTTAGGAATGTAATCCACCGATTGGCTTTATTAGAATCTACGAGGAAACCACGTGACGAACGACATGACGCTTGGCAGGGGAAAAAAATCGAGGATGTACAAAATTATGATGATTATTGTTTAAAGGTTTCCCCTGATCCAAAATGGCTCACACCAAGTTAATGCATTTCGGTTATTGAGATAACTTTACGACGTTTACATTTTTTTAACCGAATTGTACTCTATGCCTAAGAACTCATTTAAACAAATTGCAATATTTTAGAGAAATCATTTAGTCTGCTATTATCTTCAACGTTGCGTTTGTAATTTTGTCCTTAATTAAATTTCTAACATATAGGTTTACTGCTGTGTTTTATGTCTTGAACACTTTTACTGCTAATAACTGCATCAGTGATCATCCCGGATGGGTTGGTTTTCAACAGAACTCAATTACCTACTCCTTTACGATCTTGCAGAAGATGAGACAATAGCCATCCATAAATACCAAGACAGATAACAATGGAAGTAAAATTCGTCTGGAAATATAAAATAAAAGTGACTATAAAAACAAAAGACAAAATATCAGCACAAGCTTGCTGAATCAGCATTCGCCCACTATTACGAAAATCCAACACCACAAGCGGATTCGTAGTCGCAAAGGGTGCTGAGAAAATCTTATTTTATTTCAGCGTATTATACCTGTGTAAAGTTGTTTTTTGATACCCGTTAACAAATTCTAACTGCTAAATTAACACACATTTGCAATATGCGGCGACGACAAGCGATGATATAGTTTTGAGTGCAAGCTCTTTTCAGTATTATTCATTTTAGAGCTTAACAATTTCTTGAAAATTGCACCAATTTTACTTAGTGGAGGAAACCTTTAACTCTGATCAAAATCGGTTACGATTTCATTGAGGAAACAGTTGAACAGTTGATGATTGCTCAATTTCACCGTTAATGCCTTCATTTTCATGACCTCGCGAATTCACCTCTCTGTAGGTTTAAATATTTGGGCTATATTTTCAGACCCTGCGTTAATTTACACAGAAATAAAAACTCGTAAACAAAGGAACCTCACTTTTATATACATTACACCATTAATGGCTAGACTTTTCTCTGAGGGCGTTAATGTTCATTCCAAATGAACTAAAAGAAATCAGTTATAAACCATATGAAAGCAGGTTTGAATTTGAATGAAAGCTTCTGGATCAACTGAACATTATAAATATTACGAAAACACGATAAAAGTAAACAAAAACAATTAGTCACAGCATTTAGATGTTACGCACTAAACTAATCAAAAAGTTGTCTCTTACGTGCTTCGACAAATACAAAATATTTCATTTCATTTAAGGGTGAAAATTGGACAATAGTGGTTAAAAATTCATTTCTTGGCTTTTTAAACATCTTAAAAGTCCGATTATTTAAGAGCCTTTACTGCAAAACTTTCGTTATCCGAATGCCTTTAAACGAGTCACGTAGCGATTTAAATGACCCTCACCGCAGGGCACAGCAGTAAATTTGTGTTTTTCTTTCTGAAATGTCTCACTTTTATTTCAAACTTTTCTAAAAGAGCTGCTGCAAAGTTATGTGTACACGTGTTAATCACTTTCTAAATTATGTATTTTGAAGTATATATTCGGTTCAGTTAAGATGAGCGAATTTTCAAATGCGTTTCTATCGGTTGTAATATTTTAGGCATTTTTTCACCACTATGCTCCTTTCAACCCAGTTTTTAAGGTACCGAAGTGAAATTTTGTAAGTAGTTTCCTCAATTCATACCTTTTCTTTTGGAAAATAGAAATAACAGTTAAATAAACAGCGTTTTAAAAATGTTATTAAGTTTAAACGCTTATTTCGTAGCAAACTTATTTTCTAGCTCAATAAGGAACATAAATATGAGGTTTCTTTAAAATATATGTTACAATTGTATTGCAAGGAACGCCTTTTTATAAAACAGCTACATTTTGTAATTAAAAATGCATAATTCAGGAACGGCTTAAGATATATGCACCAAACTTTGCAGCAATACTTCTAATACAGACACAAGAGGTAGTAAAAATTCCAAAGATTAACTTTCCATGTACTTTGGGGGAAAATGGCGCAGAATCTAGGAACTGGCAAGGACAGCGGCCAAGTTACTTGAGAGCGAAACAAAAGGAAGTGAACTAGAAACCTCGTTAAACGCAAAAAAGCGAGAGTGATCAACGGCGAGACGAATTTGAAGCGGAGTCACGCAGGTTGCAAAAGAGAAATCAGACTTCATTCGCTTCGGGAACTGAACCATGAGCTCGCGACACACAAACAATTAACAGCGCTTTGTTACGCGTGGAAAGTCCAAAATATCTGTAAATAGATTCTGTATAGCGGCGTTCGGTACAAGTAATATATATTAATGTTATGAAATCGAAAATTCTGTCTATGGTTGTTTGTGTATATAAGGTCTACCAATTTTGATAATTCACAACTGAAAAGCACTATCCTTCCGATCAACATGCGCTGTAAACCACACAATTTCAGTTTCTAAACTACTAAAATATTAACAATTCGCAGCCATGCTTGAGAAGAAAGCGATGAAATAGAAAATAGTTGGAAAAGTAGAATCAGACCGAAAAACTCCATTTGAACCATGGATATTACGCTTACCGTGTCGCTGCTCTAACCAACTGAGCTACCATGGCAGCATGCAGGTACGAAATCAAATTCCACAACCGACTCGCATTTACCCACTAAACAACTTGTTCTCAAATTCATTTTGAGATAACGTATCCTAATGGCGACCCACAATTTTGTGCGTACTTCTAGTCCTGGACTTCATAGTTAACCACGGAATTTCTGTAGGGCAAGTGAGACAAGGGAAATGTATGTTGTGCTTTGAACCTACTGGTTGTGAAAAAACAAAACTCTAGCTTTCCTTCCCTTCGCACCCCTTTCTTACTCTGTAAACATTAAGGACACGCCGAAGTTAGCAACAATTGTGTAAAAATTTATTGAGGATTAAGGTGATTTTCTGAAAGTTTCAGCCAATAAAAACCCTCCTAACACATGCTTTATTCGCCATTTAACATATCTCAGCACTAACTTTTTGCTTGTTCCTAACTTTAGCCGCATTTTTCTCAAAATTAATTTTTCTTTCACTTTTTTGCCTGTATTCTATAAGCTACCCCTCACATAAGCACGCTAGCTTCTAAATCCAGAGGTCCCGGGTTCGATTCCTAGTTGGAGGATGGGAATTTTTCTTTAGCCTGGATTATTCGCCATCCTCCCTAGAGTCTGGAAGTGAGTGAACATCATTTCCGATGATAAATTGTTTCATACGCAAAGCCGCCGATATGGCCTTAGATGTTAAAGGCGGAATATCAATGGAACAAAAACAAAATCTAAATAAAAGTTAATTTGAAGAAGTTTCCTCTCCGCAAAATATCAATTTTCTTCAGTAGCATGCCTTTGGTCATTTATTTATTGCACTTAAGTGATTTGTTTACAGTAAACCAGAGATACCTTACATTCATGTTAACACTTTCTCTGCGCATACTTGTGGTTATGCATACTAGGTTTTGTCCGAAAACATTAATGTTTACCACAGCAGCATCATTTGTACTTTTGCCGATAAAATGGAAGAAATTGGAAGTTTTACTGACGAAAGTACCGGATGAGTTCAAAAGAATGAAACAGCTTTACGTATTTATTCTGAATGAACTATTAAAGATAGGAGAACAAGCCAGGCATCAAAATGCAGCATAACTCTCAAAGTTTTAATCGTAACCATCCCCGCGCCCTACGTTCTTGCTGCACTCCGCTAGGAGCGCTATTGTAACAGTGGTTCTGATCGGGAGAAAGCGTTTTGTGTGTTGGAGTCAGCAAAGACATTCCATCACAACAATACAGTAACATTTCCGCAAATGTTTTGCTAAAGATCCTCCATCTCGGAAGAACTGAATGTTTATGAATCTTTGTGATGTAAGTAAAACTTTGAGGGTTGTGCTGTATTTTGAGGCCTCTTACATTCTCCTACCTTCAATGCTTTATTCAGAATAAATGCGTAAAGTTGTTTAATTCTTTTTGACTCACCTGTATATCCACCATCGAAACGCCAATCAGACACTGTAGCTTCATTAGCTGAAAATGTTCAGTGTTCACGCCAACAGTGGCGGCTGCTGTATAACAGCACGTGAACATCCTAACTTTTGGCACCTTGCGGATTTATTTATTTTTTCTTTGAATGCTATTGAACGTAACGTATATACGGTGACTTAAAAACTACGTCGTTTAAATCCACTGCGCTACTCAAATCTCGATGAAACATGGCAACAGGGTCGCTACCACATCTTCACTTGTGCACGTTTAAAGGAGCTTTCGCGCTTGCGCAACTGGTATGACGTAATTTCCTCATTGATCAAACACATACGAGTCGTACAAACATGAAGTCGTGCACTAGCGCTATGTATCCATACTATTATAATATTACGTCAATGCCACTAGGTAGGAGCACACTATCCATACCATACATACTCTCAAACAAAATTTACGAGCAATCCCAGAAGTACCAGACCTGACGTATATATAGATGTTATTTCAAACAAATGACTATGGTAGAAAGTACCACTCTTATAAAGCTTAAGTTTGAAGTTTGACGATGCTACGTTGTTTAGTAATTGTTTGGCAGCCATTAATAGTGAACATTCTCAGCAAATTTGTAAACATGGACCATCGTTATGTGATACATTACTTTCATTTGAAAGGTCTTAGTCGAACTAATATTAAAGCTGAGCTAGATTATACTCTGGGGGAGTCTGCTTCTTCGTTTACAGCAGTAAAATATTGGGTGGCAGAGTTTAAGCGAGGCCGTACGAGCTGCCAAGACGAACATCGCAGTGGTCGACCAAGTGAGGTGACCAATTGTGAAGAAAATCCACAAAATGGTATTGGATGGCCGTCGGCTAAGTGCGCGAGCTAGCAGACATCGTAGGCATTTCAAAAAGCGCTGTACATCGCACACTAACTGAACATTTAGACATGAGAAAGCTATGTGCAAGATGGGTGCCGCGTTTACTCACAATGGAACAAAAGCAGCATCGTGAGGATGCTTCAGTCGAGTGTTTGGCGATGTATCGCTGCAATAAAGCCGTGTTTTTGTGTCGATTCATCACCATGGATGAAACATGGGTCCATCACTTCACACCTGAGACGAAGGAACAGTCAAACCAGTGGACTGAAAGGGGAGAATCGGCTCCAAAGAAGGTGAGGCAGTTCCATTTGCAGGCAAGGTCATGGCGTCAGTTTTTTGGAATGTGAGTGGAATCATTTTCATTGATTATCTTCAAAAAGGAAAAGCAATCAATGGCGAGTATTATGCAAACTTATTGCAGCATTTGAATGAATTGTTCGAATTGCTTCCTCATGCACCCTATTCGCCAGACTTAGCCCCCTCTGATTATTTTCTATTTTCAAAGTTGAAGAAATAGCTTGGTGCTAAAAGATTTGCCAACAGTGAAGAGCTGGAGTCTGCAGTTGATGGCTATTTTGCAGAACTCGATGGTTCTCAGTATAAACAGGGTATCGGAGCTATTGAACATAGCTGGGAAAAGTGTATCGAGCTGAAAAGAGACTATGTAGAGAAATAAAGATTTTTTTTTCCCAAAATTATTGCTTTCTTTGTTAAGTCGGGTACTTCTGGGACAGCCCTCGTAATTTAAACTGCTTTCTTACCCTAAAACGCTGTACTTAATTATGTACATAACAACAAACATCCAATAAAGCAACCTTGTCTTTTATCAGACAAGTTGCTATTATTATTATTATTATTATTATTATTATTATTATTATTATTATTATTATTACCTATTTCACATATATGTATACTCAGGAGCCTTAAATGGAATATATAGTATACACATGTTTCTTTACCTATATAAACGCTATATGTTTTTGGCTTGAGTTCGAGAATATTGGGGCCAATGCGAAGTGGCCCGAACAATGCCTCCTTTCTGTTATTGATACCAAAGACTTATTATTTTGCAATACAACAGAGGTCGTTAGTTCTTAGTCACGAGTGAATCCCTGGGGAGCATCCATTACCATCACACGTTGCAAGACAGAAACAATGAATGGGTTTTCAAAAAACGCGATACCGTGGGCGTTGACAAATGGTTGTGGGCATCTTAAGGCTCTGATGCAGGAGAAAGAAAGGCTCAGACATCAGTAGAGGAGGAGGAAATGTACCGTAGCAGCACAAAAACCATTTCAACAATAAATACAGTGGTCGTAAAAACTTTCATGAGCCCTCCCTTAACGTACGGTTTTCGCACCCCAGTTTTCCTTTATCGCTGATACATTACGTCTTTGGGGTTTTTGTTCCGCAATTTCAAATTTGGGGCTCTTTTCTCTTTCAAGAAACATTGTTCTGTTTTATTCAATAGTTGTCTTCCACACACACACAAAAAAAGTTTCTTTTTATGTATTTATTTAAGGTCGGTTTTTAACACCTAACAGCGACCACAACAATACACTTACATTTGAAATATGCTAGCAAACAATGAATTAAATTACGATTATATGAACGACTTCAATTATGATAATTGCAATGGATTGATAACCTTTTTATATTTTTGGACATGTTTTAAATACCTTGCCACCGTTGATATTCAACATCTCTCTTTGATTTAATAAATCAGGTCTCAAGAAGAAGGTGGTTTTATGTCCTCTGCATTTCGGGCAAGGATCTATAACTTTTTTTTTTACTTTCTCTACTACGTATAGTAGGTAGGGGAAGTATTGCATTCCACCCCAAAATTCGATACTGAGATTTCACAGGAAATACATGTTTTAAGGTGCACTTAATGCATATAAAGCATTTTTGGAAACGTGTGCGTGTGTGTGTGAACAGCATAAATCAGAAACGAACAGTCGGATTAAACACCAAACTTGGTATTTAGGTTCAGTATCTTCCAGAGATGCGACACGAAGGTTTTCAAGAAAATCCCCCCACCCCAGATTACCCTTTACATGGAACATTTTTTCTAAAATTTTAATTTTCTCAAAAATGCTTCTAACGATTTTGAATAAAATACTATAACTTTAAGACATTTTTATGGCAAATGAATTGTATACCTCGAATTTTCTGGGAATGTCTCCAAAAGTATTCTTCATTGTGAACGACTTTTGCATAACTGGTAAACCATAAGAGATAGACAAAACTTTACTACACAAAAAATGTAGATGAGTGAACCATTTTCGAGATATTGCTTGTTATTCCCTTAAATTTTCCAATACTTATAGTTTTCCCAAGTGGGAATTCGTTATTCATTTTTTTTGTCCTGGTAATGCAAAGAGAATGGAATACTCCACATAGCAACCAGCTCTTAAAATATTTGAGTATCGCTTAAAGCCTACCAATTCCCCTTGCACCTACAAGAAAATTAGCAATAAGATTAACATCTCGATTAACATGACGCATATGGAGAATAAGCGTTTGTAAAAATAGTTTGTATAAGAGTAAAGAAAGTCATGCGAGTGTAACACATCAGATTTTTTCAATATATCCATGGCTCAGGTTAAAGTGACCAATGCGCAACCTGGTGTGTAGGACTTGTTGCCTTCTTCGGAAAAAGAAGAAGAAAAAAAGAAAGAAAAGATTGAGGAAATTGAAGATATTGTGGTAAAATTGAAGGAACTTCCACAACAATGTCTAAGTTCCGTTTTTAGCTTTCTTCAATTAAAAACAACATATTATTTTGATATCGCTCTTTTTTAAGGAGTACTGAATCACTTGCTTTCGTTTCCAAAGAGCCTCAATCCGTAAGAGCATTCATTCTTGTTATTTAAGAACTTTGTGACACCGAGTTTTCAGAAGGAATTCTAATTTGATACACACATAGCTAATTAAATATTGATTATACCTTGTTTGCATCTTAGTTCATTAATGAAAATTTTATCATTAAGTGGATAAATTTGCTTAATTCTTAAATGTTTATATAATTAGTGTAATGAGAGAAAAAAGGGAGTTAAGTATTACTTCCAATCTATGCATAATAATACATATCAAGCAATATCGGAAGCTGCAGCTACCGCTCGGCAGCTCGCGCGCCAGTTGCCTCGGCTCTTGTCTACCACCACACCCGCATCCGCTTCCCGTTCTCATAGTTATAGTAACAATTACAGTGACAATGAGCACATATCATAAGAGATGTTGCAAATGTCATTCTATATCCACATATTTCTGGCATATTCTAAGGAAGCTTACATTCACACTCGAGAGTTCAATTTCCGAAATTGATTGAATTTCTTGCCTGATGTTTTCTTTTAGTTCTTCCAATGTATGGAGGTTTGTATCCTTGGTATTTAAGTTCAAACATGCCTCATGCATTTAAAAAAATATCCTTTATCTACATTGAAATATTTTCGTTTTCTTTTTTCCCCAAGATTTTTATTAAAATCAACGTATATGTTCAATTCTCTGCAAATGACTTCTGTACAATTGTTAACCAGACAAAAACTTTGTAAGTCTCCTTAAAACACACAATCAGCCTTACGTAACATTTCTGTAACACTAACCATTTCTCAGACAGTTGTTGCTATTGGTTTCAATCATAAAATGCTTTTATCATACATGTTTTAAGTTCTTCATCTCCATTCTTTTGTTTCTCATTAGGTCCTGAAGAAAGAGGAAGTTCATAGCCAGCATATAGTGACCGGCTTTTTAAACATTTGACTAACGTTTCGGGCTCCTGTATGTCTCCCGTGCCTAAAACGAAATCTATAATCAAACTATTTCTGCATAATAGGACAAATAGAAATAAATAAACAATTAAATAACATTTCAAAAGACAGCAGAGACTTGATGAAGAAGATAAATTAAAGAATAAAGATTATAAGAATATTAAAGATAGAGGTGATATACAAAAATGACAAGGAAGACTGCAGTGGCCTTATTTAGGATGGCAACTGGCCACGATTGCCTCGCAGAACACCTCTACAATATACGATGCCTACCTACACCCAAGTGCACTCTCTGTGAAGGAGATGTCATCCTGAAGAAACAGCATCTCGCCAAATGCAAAGGCCTTGAAAGTGATAACTTACAGACTTAATATTGGGAAGCCAGAGGGAAAATGATGCAGATCAATTAATTCCCAGTTCAATTGGTGAACAACAACTATTTCTGTATATGTTTATCTCGATTAAAATGGAGATAGAAACATTTGCTTTTGCGATAATAGTTTCTAGAACAAAATTATGATAAATGTCACATGAATGTTACACATCAGTCACTGCAACAGAAATAGCGACATTAGCAGGATGTGGGAGGCTCCTTAAATATTCTTCTACAGGCAAGTTGACCACCTTGCTTTTCGTCAAGCATGTCGGCGAGCCCAGATCTGTCGTCGGTCCCCTCCCTGTGAATTTTAGCTTTCGGACCGCAGACACGGTTAAGGAGAACGCCAGAGGCAGAAGATGCTGAGCCTGAACGAGGGCTTTGAAGAATGTTTTGAGAAGCAGAAGGGATGTAGGGATAAGTGCGTGAGAATCCAAGGAACTTCGAGAGGAAGCATTACACGTAATCTACTTCTAAAAGCTTTGATGTGTTACGGTTACACGGCAAAAACTCATTCTTCTCTCAAATTTAAGCCAGCGTGACAAATAACTTGAAATATTTACATATCAGGCAATACCAAGCAATTGTATTACAGCCGATTGCTGTTAGACACCAGAAAAGTACTCGAAATAAAAATTCTTTGGTTACATACTTAAAGGGAATGAGAACCGCGTATTTGAAAATGCTCAAAGTTGCCACGCCGAATTAGAACAGTCCGGGAAATTTAAACTTAACAGTGAATACATCTGAAATGGTTAGTAAATTTTTGGTCAATGCTTTATTGTTTTCAAATCCAATAATAATAAACAGATCTTCACATAGTTTCACTTGTAAATTCTCTCCAAACGTAAACACATTTTACAAGTTACAAGCGACAAGTTTGTAGTGCACTATGCAACACGCCTCTGGTGTTATAAACCTGCTGAAGCTAACGTTAAATTTCCAAATGCTAGTTCATACAATGCTCGCATGTGAAATCATCACCTTACAAACATTTGATAATAGGTTTCCCATCGCTACTCCTTGCCGCCTAGGCCCTACTGGAGGTTCGGAGCGCACGTTACTGCAGTGCACTCACCAGTGTTGCCTTTCGGTTGGTCCGTAATTGTATTTTAGAGTTCGAATAAAAAACTCCACACAGTTTACACTTGATTGAAATCAGCAGAAAATGAGTGACACATGGAGAGCCTTCTAAGAAATATACTTCTTTTAGACGAACCACTGCATAAAAGGAGTTCACATTTTAAATTAACTATCATTGAGAATATTTCTTTCTACATTTCAGTTCAGGAGTGCTTATATAAAGCAAAACCTACAAATGAATGCTTTTCAGTAGACAAGTTTCACGCATGAGCTATAATTTTATTGAAATCAGCACAAAATAAGGGTAGTTTATTCTCGTCCCAAAGTGAACTGCCTGAAAATGTAACCTTATGCGTAAATTTAACGATATTTTAAATACTTGCTGTATTTTTTGTAATTGCTGCTTTTGTAACAAATACCACATTATTTGCTTCGGCATCATAAGCCGCGTTTGTGCTGGTTTTATATGAGTTTATGAGAGTTCCTTTCCGTGCGCAATTCCCAGGAGCTCTATGGCCGTTCAAGAAAATTAAATAAATAAGAAAGAAAACGTAGAATCACAATATGAGTAAATTTAAATTCAGAAATTCGCCAAGTTAAATTTCCTGTTTCCTCTAACAGAGGACGCTTAACAACTCAGCTATAACTCAGTTCCGGAGTCTTGATAGCGGAAGTAGTTGAAAAAGTCTTCTACGCGCATGGGTAGAAGGTTTACATGTAAATGAAAGGGAGTGAGTTAGGGTTAGGGATGAACAGTAGTTGCTGTTCGTGCGGTCATAAAGAAGAGCAACATTTTCTATAAAACCCACCCACCTACTTCCAGCTGCGTTAATATCTCTGAAGATACTGGGTGACATCTTTAGCCTCTAATTATGAGGCAGTCAAACACGAGGAGCAGCCCTGATTAATAAACATCACCAAGAGCAATGAACGAATATGTATTTAAGTTGAACGGGATGCAATGATTCAAGTGTGGATCTTATTGTTGCTCTGCCAATCATGTAACACCTGTTTTAATGAACTTTTATGTATGACCAAGTTTGGCAATATCACGTGTATTGCGTTAGTTCAGAATTAATGGAGATGATACAGCTCACTTCCAAGATTTTAAAAGTATAATTCATTCAATGGACACAGCCCAAATATTTATATATCTACTTTGCATTTCCGCCCTTCCACCTCCCCAGTAAAGCCTAAGGGGTTCAGCCATCAGAACTGAGAAGGGCTCCGTGAATCCTAAAAGTTGGCAATGCCTACTGTTCATGATAAGCAACAAGCTTCAGCGTGCGATGTCATTCGTTTGCCAAAATGTTTCAAAGCATGTCAATTAAGACGAAATTTGCCCAAACGTTTTACCATGAGCAACATGCCTTAGTGACATGGGACTATCCTTGCCTGTCCATTAAATGGGAGTAACAGACAATGAAGTCGCCCCGTCACAATAGCAATCTACCCTAATTCATTTGATTGAGAGACGTAGGATTCTGTCTGGCAAGGACCAAAGCCATCCTTTCATCTGCGTTAATGAGCACTCAAGTCATCACGGATTGTGACATCTAAGAGGCGACATCTTACCTGTTTCTGGACACCAGGAACCACCCCATGTTGCGCTTGGCATCCCTCCTCAACAGTTACTACAGTACCCCTGTCTGGTCATCAAGTCTCATTAGCAAAGTCCATCTGGATGGTGGCGAACTAATACTTTCATTGTGTTTTAACTCCCAAGGTGATAAACTGTGAAGGGCAGGGATTTCTAAAAGAAGCTTCACTTAAAGGGTCTTAACGTGTGCCCATCAACCGAATAACGGAGAAGATATTAATATTTGAATAATGTAGTGCACAAATTCTCTAACACTGGAAACCCTTTGTGAAACAAACTTTAATGTTCAAGAGTCATACAACGTTTTTCTATACATCAGTATTTATTAGGGATTCCACACAAAAGACATAAAATTGCATTTTCCAATCCCCTGCAGGTAAATCGTTATGCATCTTTAACTTAGATAACACAGTTTGTAAATCACAACAAAAGTGAGAACGCTTAAAACTCTAGTAAGGCAAATTAGTAATGTTAATAACAGGTCAATTAAAATAAAATAAATATCAAATTAGAGTACCTAATCTTGGAGAATATAGACATACAACACTGAATGCATTTTAAAAGATTGGTTAAAATAACAACGGAATTTGATACAAATTAAATAGTCCTACGACAATTTTTTGTCTGAAGTAAGCTTTACCTATTTTAATATGTTTCGCCATTTATATACAATGTTTAAACACCGAAAACATCTCCAAATAAGAGCCAGTTGATGTGAGTGAAAATTTCCTGAAAGTCTTCGCTTCACATTCTGGAAAGCTGCCTGATTTAAAAGCGTTTCTTCATTTCCGACAAATGGTATCCACCCACACACGCCCGGGATTTACCCTTCTAGGCTCCCCACCTCCTTCTTTCATTACAAATCTATTTCTGGTGAAATCCTGTAACCGAATTTCTTCTACCATACTTTCTAAGTCTGGAGCGGGTTCTAAAATTAATATCTTGCGAGATAAAAGACAAGAAAGTATACTCGAGTGCAAGGAAACTTGCCGATATAATAAATAGTGGTTTATGTTGATAATGAAATGTTACAACCACGCTGCTACCAATTCCCGTGTTTTCTTTGGCAGCTCACCCATTGATGCTGTACACTACTAAGGTTGACACCCAAAAGTTAAAGTATGTTAGTGTGGGAAATGTTATCATTACTGAGAATTAATCCGTAATTTTTCATTTAATTATTTGTGTGTAGCCGCTAGAAAATGACTGGACGCGAATATTTCGTTCATTTCTGTATGGAGTAAAACGCTTTTTGAGGGGGGGGTCAATGGAATGGAGTAAATATTACGCTTTTAAACCGGACTAATATATTTCTTTGAAACAATATCATTCTTCTTCATAAAACTGTCAACAAGAGAGTAATTTACAAAAAGAATATAATACCAAAATTGATTTTTTAGAAAATACAGAATATATCCAGACTAGCTTTCTCGAGAGAAAAAATATTTTTTATTCATTTTAACTGCATTTCTTTAAAAGTTATTTCAAAATTTCAGTAATAACTGGAAATGTGAAAGTCATTTTAATTTTTTTCAAACAGTAATAGAACTAAACTGTGAAAGAGGGCTTAATAATAATAATAATAATAATAATAATAATAATAATAATAATAATATGTAGACTCGAGCTAGTAGCCTTTGGACTGCTTTGTTCCACATAATTAGGTATTTTTATGAATAATTTCATAGTTATGACTCTCCATCCTCCCTAGAGTCTGGAAGCATGAGAGAGTGTGAATGTGGTGTGATCTAATGTATACAAATCTAAAGAAAAATGAGAAATCCCATAACAACGGAATACAAGTTAACACGCTGCCAATAAACAATAAGTTCCAAAGGTACAAGGCCGCCGATATGACCATTGGATTTTAAGAGCGGGGTATAAATGGAACAATAAAAAAAAAGTTGAATATGCCATATTGCTCAACAACCCTTATAGCGCTGTTATCCCCCCCCAATATATGTGGTAGCTTTAGGTCTGCTCTCGTTCACTTCATAAAATAATGTGTGATAGCATGAAGGACAAAGATTTACGTTTTCATTATCCCCCTTTCGCTTTTCAAGTAGATCTGACCTTTGTTCATAGGATAAAGTTTGTGTGGCGAAATTTGCTTTAAGAGCGGTTCATCAAGGCTTGGTCAATAAATGATAAGAGATTTCTGTCAATATTAGATTAGAGGAAGCACTACAGAAAACTAAATGCATCAAGTTTTTCTCCATTCGAGCGTATGCAGTTCATTATGATTTGTGAAATACCCAAAAAAAGACACGAAGGGGAAATCTTTCAACTTTCTGATACAAGAACTAAATAGAAAAGCTTCCGTTTACTGAACATATATCTGTCTCATATGAGTTCTTTCAAATATCAGCAAACTATGAAATAAGGCTGATGCATCTAAGCACGTTTTAACGCCGTCATCCTAAGCCAGAATCGAACCAGAAAGCCGGCGCTCAAGCGACTGCGACATCCAAGGAAATTGTAGAGTGCACATGTTATAACTCTGTTTACTGGTTGGCGCAAATGACATACAGAGTAGTAAATAAACAAACAGTACACATTAATGAAGACGTAGGGGTGGCGCATTGTCGGACCCACTGCCGCTGCCAATTCCTACTGGCGACGTCGTTTGGCGGAACATACTCAAAAAATGTAGAGCTGTAGCCGACGTGGTGCAGGCGCCAACGTTTATAAACACGAAGTCTTCAGATATGCCTGCAGCTATGCAAATGCGCTACTAGTATAACACATTCATAAAGCAGTGAGTGGGGGTTATTACGTCATACCCGCTTTAGATAGTTTCAGAATCGAGTTAGTGTAATCTATGCTGGGCCTAACAACGCTATAACTGGAGAACGTTTTCTTGGAGTGGACACAGCATTTTGATACTCCTTTAGTTGCCACACGCCTTTCTTGTTTTGTTGAATACTCGCATTCCCTATATCCATACAGAGATTTTGTGTAAACAATCGAGGCACAGACCACTGGTGATGAAATATTCAAATTTCGGAAGATATTCATTGTCAATTGACTTTTTTTGGGACAAGCACTGCTTCTCTTAAAACAATTTTATCACTCTAACACCTAAAGAAAAATTCTTATTTGAACTGTCTTCAAGAAGGTCAAGGTTCACAATTTAAAAGGTTAATCTAATGCACATTTAGGCGTCTAGAGGATCCAGGATGAATTTACTTTTGCATGTGTTAGTCCTCTAGAAGAAATCATTAGTGAGGGATGTTGAAGGCAGGAACTGTAAACCTTTGATGGCACACAGTATCAACCCCAGGAGGTTCATCAGGGTAAGTAATCACTATCTCATCTTGTGTGCGGGCTGAAGGTAATAGCCAGTTCAATGATAGCACAATATGTGATTTACTGAGGTCTTTGCTCCCGCTGAGATATACGTTGTCTATCGCATTCCCTTCACATTTACAACATTTTGTATGGCATAATGTTTCAGCTGTTACTCGATATTATGTTCTGCTTTCAGCAATACTTTTCACCTCAGCACTGAATTTACCTAAGGCCATCCAGTAATTAATTGCCATTTCGCTTGTTTTCAAACTAGGAGACGTTTTTAGAACCGTTTCAGCAACCAGCATTGCTGTTTCTGTTTAAAATCATAAACAGTGAGCTTCAACGGCACAGAAATTTAAGATCTCGGCTATAAAACAGGCCTTTTTCTGCTGATTCTGTGAAACACAGTTACACTTTTGTGTCTGCGATGGCATGGCACTACAACGGACTTTGGAATAGTGCAGAAAATAAATAAGTTAGCGAAATTGTAAACGCGTTTGAATGTTAAAGTTGCGAAGAAAAATTAGCAAATACACACTCCTAGTAGGTATATATTCCTTTTTTAGACACGTCTTGCTTTATTAAAGTTTTGGGCAATAATCTTCGCTCATTGTAAGTATGCAACAGAAAACAACCATATACAACTTTAAGTCATAAATAATATCTCGTAACTAAAAGCGAGTATGGTTGTGTTTAATGGAAGCAGTGGAATATTATGATGCTAAATTAACCAAACTGTAATTCATTATATCAGCAACTATAATTAACAGGATTGCGAAAATTTCAGCGTCCGTTTCCTTGCCTTCCTCGTGGTCTTTGAACGACGGATGTATTCCTTGATTGATTTTGAAAAATCGCTTAACTCTGAATTATACACTATGTGATCAAAAGTATCCGGACACCCCCACAATCATACGTTTTTCATCTTCGGTGATTGTGCTGCCACCTACTGCCTGGTACTCATTATCCGCGACCTCAGTAGTCATTAGACATCGTGAAACAGCAGAATGGGACGCTCCGTGAAACTCACGGACTTCGAACGTGGTCAGGTGATTGCGTGTCACTTGTGTCAGAAGTCTGTTCGCGAGATTTTCACACTCCTCAACATCCGTAGGTCCACTGTTTCTGATGTGATAGTGAAGTGGAAACGTAAAGGGACATGTACAGCACAAAAGCGTACAGGCCGACTGACAGAGACCGCCGACATTTGAAGAGGGTCGTAAAGATTAATAGGCAGACATCTATCCAGACCATCACACAGGAATTCCAAACTTCATCAGGATCCACTCCAAGTACTATGACAGTTAGGCGTGAGGTGAGAAACCTTGGATTCCATGGTCGAGCGGCTGTTCATAAGCCACACACACGCAGAAAAATGCCAAACGACGCCTCGCTTGGTGTAAGGAGCGTCAACATTACAGGACTGAACAATGGCAAAACGTTGTGTGGAGTGACGAATCACGATACACAATGTGGCGATCCGATGGCAGGGTGCGGGTATGGCGAATGCCCGGTGAACGTCATCTGCCAGCAAGTGTAGTGCCAACAGTGAAATTCGGAGGTGGTTTTTGTTATGGTGTGGTCGTGTTTTTCCTGGAGGGGGCTTGCACCCCTTGTTGTTTTGCGTGGCACGATCACAGCGCAGACCTACATTGATATTTTAAGCACCTTCTTGCTTCCCACTGTTGAAGAGCAATTCGGGGATGGCGATTGCATCTTTCAACACGATCGAGCACCTGTTCATACTACACGGGCTGTGGCGGAGTGGTTACACGACAATAACATCCCTGTAATGGACTGGCCTGCACAGAGTCATGACTTGAATCCTATAAAACACCTTTGGGATGTTTTGGAACGCCGACTTCGTGCCAGGCCTCACCGACCTACATCGATACCTCTCCTCAGTTCGTGAAGAATGGGCTGCCATTCCCCAAGAAACCTTCCAGCACCTGATTGAAAGTATGCCTGCGAGAGTGAACGCTGTCATCAAGACTAAGGGTAGGCCAACACCATATTGACTTCCAGCATTACCGATGGAAGGCGCCACGAACTTGTACGTCATTTTCAGCCAGGTGTCCGGATACTTTTGATCACGTAGTGTATTTTCCGCTAATTTGTTTCTTAGCGCTGGTTAAATCTAAACACAAACTTTTACAGCCTGTTTATTGATGAAAGTCGTAGACTTTATCATGGAGGACATTTAAAATTATGAACATTAATCCTATCACAAAACTATTATATGTATATTTGTTGTGTAAATCTATGGCGATGCATAAAATGCAAGACAAATAAAAGTTCCATGCACCTGACTCCCAAATGCAAGAAATACTCCGGTGATCGACAAAGCAACGATCAATGTGAACAGATGACATCGACAATCGATGTGAGGGTGTGATCTTCAGGTAGGAACTATCGGGTCGCCATGAGCTTACGATGTGTAACAAAGTCGATAAGTTAAAATGGATATGTGTCTTGTATTTCTTAATGGATCAAGTGAGTGGATTTCTTAGCCCGGCATATGCATCTTCCCCAATTGTTTTCCAATCCAAGACCATCAAAACGTAGGTACTTTTGTAATTTTCGAATTCATACAACATAAGAACTGCGTTTACATGGTTGGTAACTGTCAGCCGTGACCTTTCAAGTTGTAATAAAGTTCTTGAGGTCTAGGTACTTCAGCTTAATACCAGCTCCCATTATCAGCATAAGCCGTAATTTTGGCGAAGAACTGCAGCAGCACAAAAGCAGAGAGAGAGAGAGAGAGAGAGAGAGAGAGAGAGACAGACGTCCTCTAGATCAGTTTTCATAAACGTGGAAGATCCTGAACCACAGCACAGGGGGGAGGAGGAAGGGTAGAACCTCTTAGAAGGGAAAAGAAGCGCAGCGTTTTTCTGGTTGACAAACCGTGGCAGGAACAAAAACCCATCTTGTCTGCGGTAAGTAGCCGCTGGGTCACACACAACGGTAATAATTCATTTCCCTCTGTTTGCACAAGTATGTTTCGGTTACATAAGGCCACGCCGGTATTTTGGAACAAGCTCGCTTCTTTTCAACTTTTAACAGCTATCAAATATGTTTTAATAACTTCTATTTACACAGATTAAAATACAAATAAGCACTTGTTGGCGATTATATGATTTAATAACGTTTATTTTCGCAAAAAGATACAGAAAAATGCTTTTCCAATTGCATTCTCAATTTAGGTTTTCAAAACTTCTATATTTTCGCACTTCCACCGTTTCAAGGTCCCCTTAAAGTATTAAAGGGTATACGTAACCTGATAAGCCTCTTCGCTTTATAATAACGGCTTTTCAAGTACTGAAATATCAATTTTCACTCGTATCTGATATGCAAAGAAGCAGCTCCTGTAGAACACTTCTAACAGTAAGCCACATCCTTACAGAATGCACCAGCACATTTAGAAAGAAACAGAATATCAGAAATTACTAGAGCTCTGAATAGTCCAAAGTTCTTTCATAATATTATCTGTTATTTTAAAGATATTTTTATGTAAAACTCAATTTAAATCTAAAACTTTACTGTGTACTCCTTAATGATTCGTCATGCTACTGTTAATTACCTATATAATATTCCAGCAATAGCCTTTGTTGCACCATTGTTGATTTATACGTCTAATGCATTTTATTGCTGTAATATTGTGGTCGCAAAAAATGACTTATGCGACCTTAAATAAATACAGCGATATACCTACCGGAAATAAGTCGAATTATACACAGCAGCTTAATAGAGAAAGGCAATAAAATGCTTCTATTCCCGATCGAGGATTGAACTTGGTTAATTGGACAAGAATTAATAGGCTCGCTAACACTACGCAACAGGAGGGGGTGCACATTTGTGCTGCTATAAATACGAGAAAAAAAAAACAATAACATGATACACAGAGCACTACGTATTGGTAAACAATACAAACATTTTGTTATGCAATGAATTACGTAAAATATGGCATGCTGTAAAACAAAACGAAAAGAGGGAGAGAGGAAAATACTTAAGTAAGGTACAACACCAACATCTGAGACGCGGAAGCTAGTACAGTTTTGAAACTCTCTTTTGCTGCTCAATTCCAGATACACCTTCAGACCGCGTAATATAGATATTTTCTGTTTTATGATCCACCCCGAAGTAATCGTAATCTCCACCAGAAAAATAATAAAATATAAACAAAACTAACAAAAATGCATATCTTGAGTGCACATGTTAGTTCAATACAAAACAATAACATCAAATAAATAAAACAAACGAAATATTTACACAAGAGTGGTATTTTAAAGTTATTCCAAAAAAGTATCCGTCTCCATTTGATTTAAACTGGTGGAGAAATAAATTTGCGAAATAGTAAAAACTGAAGCGTTAATTAGAAAGTTCAGCCAAAACAATGACTTCCTGATTATGACATGTTTCTCCTACGTAAGATCAAATATTTAATGAAAAACTTTACTCTACTAAATACATTTAAAATAATTTTGTAAATACCACACGGGAATATGGAAAAGCTGATGTACTTTCAAAACATTATAAAAATAATAAAATGGAAAATCTTAGGGTGGCAGCCAGAGCACGTTAACTGAAATATTATTTGTTCTTTCTGCATATTAAAAATAAGAATTTTCTCTCCGTTAAATTGGCTGACATAAATTTTTTAAACTGGAGACAATAACCTTCTGGAGTAAGCTTTTTGTGTGATTTTACTTATATCATCCTTGATTTGCCGGCTGTTTAAACGTAATTCGGACGGTTGGTGCGGCGACAGTCGCCCAGCAGAAGATCACTACAAAAACGGTCAAGTTTAACTATAGGCTCACTGGTATTTTCGTAATGAGTGTGTGAATAAACTGGAGAGCAATACTATCCGAAGCAGTCCTAATGTTTCGTGGCATTTTGGACTGCGGGTTCGAGTCCTACCTCAGGCATGGTCGTTGTGTATATGTGTAATTGATGAAAGTGTAAACCGAGCATAACTGAACGAGAGAGAGAGAGAGAGAGAGAAACAGAAAAGTTGAGATTCTGAGGCTGCCCTAAAAACAACAAGGATCGCCAAATTGCCACAACTAGGACTCCCTCCTGAAAATGTAACGCAGGTATACAAACACATAAAATCTACTGTACAAAGCGCAGTTAAAAGAAACAGAACATAAGGTTTACATTTTACAAGACATTAACCATCCCAATGGGCTTGCACAAACATGGTGCATAAACACTTCGTGCAAAACTAATAGTTTAGAAGCAGCAGAAGAGAGATATTTGCGAGGCGAAAACAAGTAAAGCATGTAAACAGGTCACAAAGAAAACCACGATTTTAGCGCGCGCTTTAAGTTAAAAGAAAACTTTGCTTCACAAGCTACGTTTTCATACAGTGACGCTTTTGTTTCCAATCTGAACACTAAATAATTGCAATGAGTAGATAATGCCTGTCCGATTTGTGAACCGCTCGCTAACTGGTAGTGCTTGTAGGTACTACAAAATCCTGCATCTGTCATTCAGGTATATTCAGTAAGCCGCTAACCTAACGGCATTCTGTAACTTCGTAACAAAACTAAATTCTGTTAAAGAATAAAGAGACCCTCTTGATAAGGCGTTTGTTACACAACAGATTCGCCTAGATGTTGTTTTAATGTTGCTGTAAGAGGAAAAGCATGATATAAATTTGGCATTATAATTATCAAATGTTTGTTTATTTGTTGTATCGTAAGATATAAATGATAATCCCAACATACCTTTTAAGATAGGAATTTTAATTGCAAAGTAAATGTTATGTAATCTCGTATCGTAATAGAAAGTAACAGTTATTGACTTAAGAATTTTAGGTTCAAATAGTGATTGATTTGATGGTTCACAAATATATTTGCCTCATATTTAGGTTAAGATAGGACTAGGAATGGGACCTCGGTGGTCTTTGAGGTAAACCTTCGATACTTTCAAATTTTTAAGTTTTGCATTACTGAAAGTTTTTACGCTAGATAAGGAATGAAAGGAGGCAAGACTTCACGTTATTATCTCGCACGTGTCCCAGAGTTGTTGACTGTAGTTCTTGATAAACCTTGACTGCGTTTCCTGTGGGTGAATCAATGCAACATTCTTGTGTCTAAATGAAAACAAGCAAAACAATGGGGGAAGGAGAAGTGCTCGTGTAACATGCAGCGTTAACTGAGTTGTGCATGAAGCTGATATATCTGACGCACTAAATCACGTTTCTGCAATAGCCAGGCTTGGCGAGTCACTCTCCGCCATTATAGTCACCTATTCCTGTGACCAAAATCTGTACATCCAACAGAAACAAAACACAACTTAAGACGTGAGATAATACAGCGTATGGAAATATTTGTCCTTTCCTTCCATCTGTTTGTGTTTCCTCAGGTCAAACTCGGGTCACAAGTGTAGCTTACAGGTATACCGTAACATGGATTGAAAATCATTTACAATATAGTGGCATAAAAAGGGAAGCAAGCAATTTATTATCATCAACATCATGAACCTCGACTAACAACAGGGGATATATAACCTGTGGCATTATCAAGATAAAAGAATTGCTGCCGCTTGGAGAATGTCAAACAGGAACATTTCGGAATTAGCATACAATAAAATTTAGTTATATGCGTTTATACACAGAAAAATACTAACAAGAACATAATTCAGTTAACAAGCTGTCGCCTTCTGTGGCTCCTTCACTTCATCCCTTCCTCCTAGGGGTGGTAGCCACTATAGATCTCCCGTAGGTTGCAGTGCGCGAGGTTTCCCTATCCGCTGTATACCCTAATATGCGTGGTAATATCTAAGTCCAAGATATTTAAAAAACTAATGCTTTATACGAGGTGATTCAATGAAGCCATTTGCTTTCAAACTGTGTAGTAAACATGAACTGTTTTGTTTGTGTAAATTAAAATATATATGAAACTAATGCTAGTGTGGCATTTTATACAACACAGGAAAAAATTTCGTTTCCTGAACATCATGTCCTGCTAATGGCTTCCATTTTGCGGCGACAATTTACCAGACTGCGATCCATATCATCACATGACTTGGACATTCCAACTGGAATATCGTTAATTTGTCTTTAAGGTCTAAGCGTTTGTGGAAGATCTTAATAACCTTAACCTTAAACACCAGTAGTAATAGTCCCGGATGAGCCAATTGTTTTAACGATAATCCTGCCGCTAGGGGCGCTAGTGTCGCTAGTGTCGCTGCGTGCGACGGCGGCGGCGGTAAGTTTGAAAAGCGCCCTGAGCGTTAGGATTATCGTTAAATCGGTTGGCTCATCCGGGACGAGTTGAAAGAATTGAGGAAGTGACGTGGAGTGTTTTGATTGGTTCGTTAATTTGGGGTGGGAGATGGAGGAAGGGAGATGGAGGAGTATGGAGGTCGCGTGATGGAGAGGAATTGGGTGGCGAGGTGTTGTCTGTGCGGAGGTCGGTACTGAAAGAGGGGTAAAGATGGGGAGCGAGGGATAAAAAGTGTAACAGAAAGTGACGTGTGAAGTTGTGATTGGTGGGAATAAGAAGTGATTTTATTGGTGGAAAGGAACAAATGAGAGTTGTTGATTGGTAAGAATAAGAGAGATTATGATTGGTTGAAAGAAAAAGGTGTGGGAGTGGGGTATGTTGGAGGTGATGGGAAAGGTAAGTTTTGCTAGCAACAAGATTTGCAAAAGCCTGTCGTGAACTGATCAGCAATTTTTTTTGAACGTTGGATGGTAGTTTTCTTGAGTGGATAGAGAGATGGGGCGATATGAGATGCGGTGGCGAAAATGGGAACTAAACAAGGTGGTTGAGACAAGAGGTTTAAGGACGAGGAAATTTGGAGGTTAGTGGTGAACATGGCGGTCGCAAGAGGTGGGGGTAAGGAGATGCGGTGGTGAGAATGGGAACTAAAAGAAGATGGCGGTAGCAAGAGCTTAGAAGAGTAGATTTTGAGGTTAAAATAGTGGGAACTAAAAATGGCGGAGGGTCTGCGACAAGGAGATGCGGTGGGAACTAAACAAGATGGCGGACGCAAGAGGAGGGTAAGGAGATTTGAGGTTACAGTACCAAAACACGAAAGGATATATTCCTACGCCAAGCAGGTCCGAAAAATAATTATGCGTGTGGTACTTACCTGTTACCGGTGTGGATGCGTCACCAAAAGCGCGGCACGCGACGCGAAAAAATAAAAGCAAACTGTTTTTGAAAATGCTTAACCAGCTTTAAGATCAACCAACATCACTACGCACTGATATACCTAGGTTTTTAAAGCGGTACAGACACCCTTTGCAGAGGCGTAATTTAACTATACCAAAAACCTGGTACTGGACCATCGTGATGGTCGCTAGCGTACGTAGGAGCAGGGTTCTCAAGCCGGTCGAAAGCGGTCAAAAAACGTGTACGACGTAGGTGTTCACCGTAGCTGCTGTCGAGTCAACCGTCGAGGTGTGAATAAACGAGATCTGTTCTCGCCGGCAATCTGGTTCGGAGATGTGAGCAGCGGCGAGGTGTTGTCTGTGCGGAGGTCGGGACTGAAAGAGGGGAAAAGATGGGGAGCGAGGGATAAAAAGTGTAACAGAAAGTGACGTGTGAAGTTGTGATTGGTGGGAATAAGAAGTGATTTTATTGGTGGAAAGGAGCAAATGAAAGTTGTTGATTGGTAAGAATAAGAGAGATTATGATTGGTGGGAAAGAAAAAGGTGTGGGAGTGGGGTATGTTGGAGGTGATGGGAAAGGTAAGTTTTGCTAGCAACAGGATTTGCAAAAGCCTGTGGAGAACTGATCAGCAATTTTTGAAAGTTGGATGGTAGTTTTCTTGAGTGGATAGAGAGATGGGGCGATATGAGATGCGGTGGCGAAAATGGGGACTAAATAAGATGGTTGAGACAAGAGGTTTAAGGGGCGAGGAAATTTGGAGGTTAGTGGTGAATATGGCGGTTGCAAGAGGTGGGGCAAGGAGACGCGGTGGTGAGAATGGGAACTAAAAGAAAATGGCGGTAGCAAGAGGTTAGAAGAGTAGATTTTGAGGTTAAAATAGTGGGAACTAAAAATGGCGGAGGTTCTGCGACAAGGAGATGCGGTGAGAACTAAACAAGATGGTGGACGCAAGAGGAGGGTAAGGAGATTTGAGGTTACAGTACCAAAACACGAAAGGATATATTCCTACGCCAAGCAGGTCCGAAAAATAATTATGCGTGTGGTACTTACCTGTTACCGGTGTGGATGCGTCACCAAAAGCGCGGCACGCGACGCGAAAAAATAAAAGCAAACTGTTTTTGAAAATGCTTAACCAGCTTTAAGATCAACCAACATCACTACGCACTGATATACCTAGGTTTTTAAAGCGGTACAGACACCCTTTGCAGAGGCGTAATTTAACTATACCAAAAACCTGGTACTGGACCATCGTGATGGTCGCTAGCGTACGTAGGAGCAGGGTTCTCATAGCCGGTCGAAAGCGGTCAAAAACGTGTACGACGTAGGTGTTCGCAGTAGCTGCTGTCGAGTCAACCGTCGAGGTGTGAATAAACGAGATCTGTTCTCGCCGGCAATCTGGTTCGGAGATGTGAGCAGCGGCGAGGTGTTGTCTGTGCGGAAGTCGGGACTGAAAGAGGGAAAAGATGGGGAGCGAGGGATAAAAAGTATAACAGAAAGTGACGTGTGAAGTTGTGATTGGTGGGAATAAGAAGTGATTTTATTGGTGGAAAGGAGCAAATGAAAGTTGTTGATTGGTAAGAATAAGAGAGATTATGATTGGTGGGAAAGAAAAAGGTGTGGGAGTGGGGTATGTTGGAGGTGATGGGAAAGGTAAGTTTTGCTAGCAACAGGATTTGCAAAAGCCTGCCGAGAACTGATCAGCAATTTTTGAACGTTGGATGGTAGTTTTCTTGAGTGGATAGAGAGATGGTGCGATATGAGATGCGGTGGCGAAAATGGGAACTAAACAAGATGGTTGAGACAAGAGGTTTAAGGACGAGGAAATTTGGAGGTTAGTGGTGAACATGGCGGTCGCAAGAGGTGGGGGCAAAGAGACGCGGTGGTGAGAATGGGAACTAAAAGAAGATGGCGGTAGCAAGAGCTTAGAAGAGCAGATTTTGAGGTTAAAATAGTGGGAACTAAAAATGGCGGAGGGTTGGCGACAAGGAGATGCGGTGAGAACTAAACAAGATGGCGGACGCAAGAGGAGGGTAAGGAGATTTGAGGTTAAGATTTTTAGGTTAAAACAGGGCGTAAGCATGGGAACGAAATCCAAGATGGCGAAGGCATTGGTGTGGACGAGGAGATGTGAGGTGCGGTGGCGAAAATGGGAACTAAACAAGATGACGAAGACAAAAAGTGTAAGGACGAGGAGATTTCGAGGTTAGTGGTGAACATGGCGGTCGCAAGAGGTGGTGGGCAAGGAGACTTGAGGTTAAGATTTTTAGGTTAAAACAGGACGTAAGAAGGGGAACTAAATCCAAGATGGCGGAGGCAAGGGTGGGACGAGGAGATGTGAGGCGCGGTGGTAAAAATGGGAACTAAATAAGATAGCGGAGGCATGAAGTTGAGGTTAAAAATTGAGGTAAACGTGGAGAGCTTAAACCAAGATGGCGGTGGCGTGGTGGTGAAAATGGGAACTAAACAAGATGGCGGAGGCAAGAAGTGGAGGGACGAAGAGGTTTGAGGTTATGGTCAACATGCGAAAGATGTCGAACGCAACAGATGGTGACGAGGAGATAGAATTGAGGATTAGGGAAAGATGAAGGAAAACAGGAAGTGACGTGGAGTGTTTTGATTGGTAAAAATAAGACGAAATGTGATTGGTGCGTTAATTCGGGTGAAAGATGAAGGAAGGAAGATAAAAGAGTATGGAGGACACGTGATGGAGTGGAGCGGAGCGGCGAGGTGTTGTCTGTGCGGAGGTTGGGACTGAAAGAGGGAAAAGATGGCGAACGAGGGATAAAAAGTATAACAGAAAGTGACGTGTGAAGTTGTGATTGGTGGGAATAAGAAGTGATGTTATTGGTGGAAAGGAACAACTGAAAGTTGTTGATTGGTAAGAATAAGAGAGATTGTGATTGGTGGAAAGAAAAAGGTGTGGGAGTGGAGTATGTTGGAGGTGATGGGAAAGGTAAGTTTTGCTACCAACAAGATTTGCAAAAGCCTCTCCAGAACTCATCAGCAATTTCAGCAGACGATGTGCGTGGCGATAGGACCGCTGCGATGAAAGAGCTGCAAACTGCGCGATAACTTGAAAAATATTGCCCGCCGTGACGCATTGTGCGCGCGCGTTTACCGTAAACCGTTACAGTTGCCATACTTATATTATCCGTCTTTCTTTTTTCTTTTTCTTTTTTTTACGTTTGTTTTTAAAAAAAAAATAATTAGTTTTTCGGGGGTTTTCTCTGGTTGGTAGACGAATGCAAGCTTTCTGCTTTTTCACAGATTTTCCCTGGTTGGTAGGCGTTTGCTGTAGTGGTTGACGAAGCCCTTTCTAATTTTCGAGGTTTTTTCAGGTTTTTCGTGGTTGTCCCTGCCCGGTAGGCAAATGATGAAGTTTTTGCTTGTCAGCGCACGGATACTAGGCACATACTCGCACACACACACACACACACACGTTGCAGTTGTCATACTTATATTATTCGTCTTTTCCTTTTTTCTTTTTGTTTTTTCGTTTTTTTAAAAAATAACTAGTTCTTGGAGGTTTTCTGCGGTTGGTAAACGAATGCAAGCTCTTTCTGCTTTTTCATAGGTTTTCCCTGGTTGGTAGGCGTTTTCTGTACTGATTGACGAAGGCGTTTCTAATTTTCGAGGTTTTCTCAGGTTTTTTAGCGGTTGGCCCTGCCCGGTAGGCAAATGATGAAGTTTTACCTTGTCGGCGCACGGATACTAGGCACGTACTCGCGCACACACACACACACACACACACACAAACGTTGCAGTTGCCATACTTATATTATTCGACTTTTCCTTTTTTTTTAAAATAACTAGTTTTTTTTTGGGAGTTTTCTGCGGTTGGTAAACGAATGCAAACTCTTTCTGCTCTTTCATAGGTTTTCCCTGGTTGGTAGGCGTTTTCTGTACTGGTTGACGAAGGCGTTTCTAATTTTCGAGGTTTTCTCAGGTTTTTTAGCGGTTGTCCCTGCCCGGTAGGCAAATGATGAAGTTTTACCTTGTCGGCGCACGGATCCTAGGCACATACTCGCGCGCACACACACACCCGTTGCAGCTGCCATACTTATATTATTCGTCTTTTCTTTTTTTAAAAAAATAACTAGTTTTTTGGAGGTTTTCTGCGGTTGGTAAACGAATGCAAGTGCTTTCTGCTTTTTCATAGGTTTTCCCTGGCTGGTAGGCGTTTTCTGTAGTGGTTGACGAAGCCGTTTCTAATTTTCGAGGTTTTTTTCAGGTTTTTTTTTTTAGTGGTTGTCCCTGGCCGGTAGGCAGATGATAAAGTTTTTCTATAATGTCGTCGTTTTGGCTTGTGGCGCACGGATCCTAGGCACATACTCGCACACACACACACACCCGTTGCAGCTGCCATACTTATATTATTCGTCTTTTCTTTTTTTAAAAAAATAACTAGTTTTTTTTGGAGGTTTTCTGCGGTTGGTAAACGAATGCAAGTGCTTTCTGCTTTTTCATAGGTTTTCCCTGGTTGGTAGGCGTTTTCTGTAGTGGTTGACGAAGCCGTTTCTAATTTTCGAGGTTTTTTTCAGGTTTTTTTTTAGTGGTTGTCCCTGGCCGGTAGGCAGATGATAAAGTTTTTCTATAATGTCGTCGTTTTGGCTTGTGGCGCACGGATCCTAGGCACATACTCGCACACACACACACCCGTTGCAGCTGCCATACTTATATTATTCGTCTTTTCTTTTTTTAAAAAAATAACTAGTTTTTTTTGGAGGTTTTCTGCGGTTGGTAAACGAATGCAAGTGCTTTCTGCTTTTTCATAGGTTTTCCCTGGTTGGTAGGCGTTTTCTGTAGTGTTTGACGAAGCCGTTTCTAATTTTTGAGGTTTTTTTCAGGTTTTTTTTTAGTGGTTGTCCCTGGCCGGTAGGCAGATGATAAAGTTTTTCTATAATGTCGTCGTTTTGGCTTGTGGCGCACGGATCCTAGGCACATACTCGCACACACACACACACCCGTTGCAGCTGCCATACTTATATTATTCGCCTTTTCTTTTTTTAAAAAAATAACTAGTTTTTTTTTGGAGGTTTTCTGCGGTTGGTAAACGAATGCAAGTGCTTTCTGCTTTTTCATAGGTTTTCCCTGGTTGGTAGGCGTTTTCTGTAGTGGTTGACGAAGCCGTTTCTAATTTTCGAGGTTTTCTCAGGGTTTTTAGTGGTTGACCCTGTCCGGTAGGCAGATGATAAAGTTTTTCTATAATGTCGTCGTTTTGGCTTGTGGCACACGGATACTACGCACATACTCGCACACACACACACAGACAGACACACAGACAGGCACACACACACACGGACATGTTTCCAAAAATGCCTTTTTTGGGGGGGGATTCAGGAGGTCTCAAAACGTGTATTTCCGGTAAAATCTCGGTATCGAATTTTTGGGTGGAATGCAATACTTCCCCTACTTACTATACGGAGTAGAGAAAATTAAAAAAGTGTACTATCTTGTTTTCATGGGTTTTCCAGGTCGGTAAGCGTTAGAATACTCTTAGAGCTTTTTTTTCAGGTTTTTTCGCGTTTTCCCTGTCCGGTAGGCAGATGTTCACTGGAAAACTAAATACTTGTTTTGAGGTGCCATGAATAAAAACATTTTTAGAAAATTCTGTGTGTATGTGTCAGAGCAGCATAACTCAAAAATGAAAAGTCGGATAAATACTAAACTTGGTATTTAGGTTGAGTACCTTCCAAAGATACGACACAGAGAGTTTCAAGAAAACCCCCTCCACCCCAAACTACCCTTTATATGAACTATTTTGCGAAATGTTTTATTTTCTAAAATTGTCTCTGACGATTTTAATTGCAACACCATATATTAAAGACATTTATATGAAAAATAAAATGTATATGTTGAATTTTGTGGAAATAGCCTGTGAAGTCCTCTTGATCTTGTATAACTGCTAAGGTTTCAGAAAAACATAGAATACAAAAAATTTAGATCTCTTTAAAAACACACACACAATTTATTTGAAATAACTTTTTTGTGACGACAGCCATTTCCGAGATATGTGTTATAAATGGTTCGAATTGTACAATGCTTAGCCATTCTACTTTACTTCTTTCAAACTGCTTAAAAATCATATAAATGAATGTATCACCTCATAATAAGCCTCTATATACGAAAAATGCTGAGTATTCAAAAAGTCAAGAAATTCGATTTTCTAGCCTCTAGTGAGTGAAAAATCGCGTTTACTTCACTTCTTTTTTAAACACGCACTTAATTGAAAGTTGGCACACCGGGAAGCTGTTTCGCGCTGTGGTCAGCCGACTACTTCGTCAGCAATCGCTCTCACGGCCATGTTTCATGCTATCGTGCAAATTGCACAACGCGCACAGCACGTGCTTCCCCGTGTGATAGCCAAACACAAACACAGCTGTAATAGCTTGTCGGTTTATTTCAAGTTCATACTGCTTTTCAACGCATTTCATTTAGAGGTATTGTTTATTTGTTTTTTCATGGCAATACGTTTTTGGCATAAGTTTCCTTTGCATTAATTTTATAGAATGGATTGCGAGAATGGAAGTTTTGTATTTGTATTTATGACAACTATGAAAATACAAGGAGAAGCACAGGCTTTTTCCACCTACCATGCTGTTGCTGATGTTGCGCTTGGCGGACATTTTCCACAGCAAAGAAAATGCCTTTGTTTAATTTTTTTAACTTAATGATTTTTAAAAAACATATATTGGTTTTGTTGATTTGTTTGTGTTTTAAATATACACATAAAATGAGTGCTATGGAGATATGAGGAGATGGAAAGCACCCTAACTTGGTGAAGTACAATAAGGAAAAAAAGAAACACGTATTAAGGACAAAAGCACAACATGTGCAGTGTATTATGGAAAGCAGAAAAAAACAACCAGAACATTTGGAAATATAAGTAAATGAAAAGTTTTAACAAAAAAGAGTTGCGTTAAACAAATTTGTTTTAACTTGCAGACTGTATTAAACACACACACACACACACACACACACACACAATAGTAATTGTTTCAAAATGGAAATATACAAAGTTTGAACATAAAATTTGTTTTAACACCATGGAAATTTATGTAACATACATTGCTGTGCACCGTGGACAGCAAAATTGATTTGCTGGTTGTAAATGTTTGTAAATTATTGTTATGTTGTTGATGAAACAAGCTCGTCGTGCTTGACACTGTAAGCACAAAGGCAAATAAGTATTGCAGCTGACGGTGCTATACCAGACGGTATAGGGTTCGTATCTTTTCGCCCGTAATTGTTTCTGTGATTTACGATACTTAGTGTTTAGACAAGCAACACAAAACTTTGTTGTAATGTCACATGGCACGGCATACATACATTGAGGGAAATTGAGATTTTCCGCTTCAACATTTGCACTGGATATTGCCATTTTTTGCTGCTACATACGCACGTACAGTTGCACTCCAAATTGAAGAAACAAAAACATTACACTGCGCAAGAAAAACGTTACGCTACACTTAAAAGAAAAGAAAGAAAAAAGAAAAAAAAAACACTGCAACAAGTGTGCTTAACGCCGGTCCAAATGGCTGCAAAGCGCTATGAAGACCGACGTGCCCTTTTAGGCTGGAAGCGTGATAAGGCCTCTCTAGCTAAAATTTGCCGCCGAGCTTCTCTGGTGAGGGGGACGAGCATTGGTATGGCTAAGTCAGCCACGCTCTCGTGGTGTTCGTGACCGACGGCGGTGCTGAGTTGTTGTTGGCTGTTATCCTGGTGGGTGGTGAGTGCACAACACATTTTTCTCTTGGGTGCCGGATGACTGAGGCACGAGAGAACTCTGCAGACAGATTTCTGCGGGCTGGGACTTTTCCAAATTTGGAAGGTGTGCAGGACAACACCTTTAGCAGGGACGGGGTAGCAGAAGAAACATTGCTAAAACGAGGGTTCAGCAGAGGAGATGGGGGAGATGCTCTGGGTGGGGAAATGTACTTCTGGGGCGAAATGGGGGTAAAAACAGGTTGCAGGGGTGAAGCAGCAGGAGGTAATGCGACACTGGTGGTGTGGATGGTGGCGGTGGGAGAGGAAACACTTAAAGGAGGAGGTGAGCAAGAAGGGGAATGTGGAGAGAAGGGTTGAAGCTCAATGTTATCTAGGGACGTGGGTTGGATGTTGGGGAAAAATGAAGGCAAGGACAAAGGCGAGGAACCAAGCGGTGTTGATGTCAGTTGACGAGGTGGTGTGAGCTCGGGGTCGGAAGAAAGGATGATAAGTGAGGAAGAGGAGGAGGAAGAGGATATGAGAGCTGGCGAGTATGATGGGGAAAAGGTTAGATGCGGGTGCGAAGGTGTTGCTCTCAGAGGTGGCGAGTAGTATGCGTAAAAGGGTTGTTGTGGGTGCTGAGGTGTTGCTCCTGCATCAACGGTGTTGAAGTCCCCAGCGTCGGACAAAAGCCCGCTGTCTGCGCTGGTAAGCTGTTGCAATGAGTTGGCAATAGCATCCAGCGATGCCTCGGACGAAGACAATTCAGGAGAACCGGCACCGATGTTGTTGCACACTGGTTGCAGCTGTGCAAACGCAGAGCTAAACTGCGGCAACGGCTGATGTTGGACAACGTTGTTCCCTTGTGGGGGTGGTGGTAGCGCAACGAAAACCTGCTGCTGCGGGTTGTAATTGTACAATTGCTCACTAGTTGTGAGCAATTGCTCGTAGACCCTGTTGGTGGTGGGCGACAAAAAAAAAAGTTGCTGCGTGACGGTAACTGTTGAGAAAGGCAGCCGCTCCATGATGCTGTTGCAAGGTCTGGATGTAAACTTGCTCTAAAACTTATATGTCGGCACTGGGTTTTTATAAGTTCGCTTATTGCAACTGCAGTTTCAGCATGCGTGTGAAATTAAATGCCTCATTAAAAATCCTGAAGCCTTATTTCGCCACAACTTGCCAAGTTGTAATCGCAGACATTTCCGGTCACACCATCCATCCATCCACCTTTTCCCATGCATCCTTTTCCCTACCATCGACCATAAAACTGCATTTAAAAGATTTTCTCGCTGACGAGCATCCGCTCGCACGGCATTTTTTTTGTTTTAAAGTTACCGTTGAGTTTGCAACTCTTTAAACGCGGCTGCTTCGTCAGCATCCGTTCTCACGGTGATTTTTAAGTAATCGCGCAGTGTGCAGCTCTTTAACCGTGGCTGCCATTTTCAAACACACATCGCCTGCTTCATCAGCACACGGTTACACGTACTGCTGCTTGCGCTGTGCATGAGAATTGTGATTTTTACTGTTTTCTCCGATACTAACGTCAGCAGAACTATAACGCTTGCTACATGTTGCTAATAGTGGTTGAGCTTGCACTCCGACTAGGGCTTTTCGCAGAAGGTTAAGTATTACCGCACGGCTATGTGATTTATTAAATGCGTGTTGCACACGTTTGTGTTAAAATATATACATTTTCAGTTTTGTCATTGTGTGGATTTTGTTTGTTAAATTTTTTTTAAACGCTCCTATTAAAGTGTGTGTGTGTGTGTGTGTGTGTGTGGGAGTGTGTAAGTGCGAGTATGTGCTTAGTATCCGTGCGCTCACAAGGGAAAACTTCATCATTTGCCTACCGGGCAGGGACAACCTGAAAAACCTCGAAAATTAGAAACGGCTTCGTCAACCACTACAGCAAACGCAGTATTCCTGGTATATAGGCTTATTATGACGTGGAACAACCATTTATATGATTTTTTTTAAAAAGTTTGAATCAAGTGAAGTAAACGCGATTTTACACTCACTAGGTGCTAGAAAATCCATTTTCTTGCCTTTTTAAAAACTCAGTATTCTTGGTATATAGGCTTATTATGACGTAAAACAACCATTTATATGATTTTTAAGCAGTTTGAAAGAAGTGAAGTAAACGCGATTTTACACTCACTAGGGGCGGAAAATCCATTTTCTTGTTTTGTTGAAAACTCAATATTCTTGGTATATAGGCTTATTATGACGTGAAACAAACATTTTTATAATTGTTTCGAAGCTTGAAACAAGTGAAGTAAACGCGATTTTACACTCAATAGAGGCTAGAAAATCCAATTTCTTGACTTTTGAATACCCAGAGTTTTGGGTGGAGGCACTTCCTTGAAAATCTCTGTGCTGTAACTTTGGAAGGTCCTCAACTTAAATTCCAAGTTTTAGTATTTATCCGACTTTTCATTTTTGAGTTATGCTGCTCTCACACATACACACAGAATTTTCTAAAAATGTTTTTTTATTCAGGGGACCTCGAAACAAGTATTTAGTTTTCCGGTGAAATCTCAATATTGAATATTTGGATGCTTTTTCTGCTCTCCATAATACACTGCACATGTTGTGCTTTTGTCCTTAATACGTGTTTCTTTTTTTCCTTATTGTACTTCACCAAGTTAGGGTGCTTTCCATCTCCTCATATCTCCATAGCACTCATTTTATGTGTATATTTAAAACACAAACAAATCAACAAAACCAATATATGTTTTTTAAAAATCATTAAGTTAAAAAAATTAAACAAAGGCATTTTCTTTGCTGTGGAAAATGTCCGCCAAGCGCAACATCAGCAACAGCATGGTAGGTGGAAAAAGCCTGTGCTTCTCCTTGTATTTTCATAGTTGTCATAAATACAAATACAAAACTTCCATTCTCGCAATCCATTCTATAAAATTAATGCAAAGGAAACTTATGCCAAAAACGTATTGCCATGAAAAAACAAATAAACAATACCTCTAAATGAAATGCGTTGAAAAGCAGTATGAACTTGAAATAAACCGACAAGCTATTACAGCTGTGTTTGTGTTTGGCTATCACACGGGGAAGCACGTGCTGTGCGCGTTGTGCAATTTGCACGATAGCATGAAACATGGCCGTGAGAGCGATTGCTGACGAAGTAGTCGGCTGACCACAGCGCGAAACAGCTTCCCGGTGTGCCAACTTTCAATTAAGTGCGTGTTTAAAAAAGAAGTGAAGTAAACGCGATTTTTCACTCACTAGAGGCTAGAAAATCGAATTTCTTGACTTTTTGAATACTCAGCATTTTTCGTATATAGAGGCTTATTATGAGGTGATACATTCATTTATATGATTTTTAAGCAGTTTGAAAGAAGTAAAGTAGAATGGCTAAGCATTGTACAATTCGAACCATTTATAACACATATCTCGGAAATGGCTGTCGTCACAAAAAAGTTATTTCAAATAAATTGTGTGTGTGTTTTTAAAGAGATCTAAATTTTTTGTATTCTATGTTTTTCTGAAACCTTAGCAGTTATACAAGATCAAGAGGACTTCACAGGCTATTTCCACAAAATTCAACATATACATTTTATTTTTCATATAAATGTCTTTAATATATGGTGTTGCAATTAAAATCGTCAGAGACAATTTTAGAAAATAAAACATTTCGCAAAATAGTTCATATAAAGGGTAGTTTGGGGTGGAGGAGGTTTTCTTGAAACTCTCTGTGTCGTATCTTTGGAAGGTACTCAACCTAAATACCAAGTTTAGTATTTATCCGACTTTTCATTTTTGAGTTATGCTGCTCTGACACATACACACAGAATTTTCTAAAAATGTTTTTATTCATGGCACCTCAAAACAAGTATTTAGTTTTCCAGTGAACATCTGCCTACCGGACAGGGAAAACGCGAAAAAACCTGAAAAAAAAGCTCTAAGAGTATTCTAACGCTTACCGACCTGGAAAACCCATGAAAACAAGATAGTACACTTTTTTAATTTTCTCTACTCCGTATAGTAAGTAGGGGAAGTATTGCATTCCACCCAAAAATTCGATACCGAGATTTTACCGGAAATACACGTTTTGAGACCTCCTGAATCCCCCCCCAAAAAAGGCATTTTTGGAAACATGTCCGTGTGTGTGTGTGCCTGTCTGTGTGTCTGTCTGTGTGTGTGTGTGCGAGTATGTGCGTAGTATCCGTGTGCCACAAGCCAAAACGACGACATTATAGAAAAACTTTATCATCTGCCTACCGGACAGGGTCAACCACTAAAAACCCTGAGAAAACCTCGAAAATTAGAAACGGCTTCGTCAACCACTACAGAAAACGCCTACCAACCAGGGAAAACCTATGAAAAAGCAGAAAGCACTTGCATTCGTTTACCAACCGCAGAAAACCTCCAAAAAAAAACTAGTTATTTTTTTAAAAAAAGAAAAGGCGAATAATATAAGTATGGCAGCTGCAACGGGTGTGTGTGTGTGTGTGTGCGAGTATGTGCCTAGGATCCGTGCGCCACAAGCCAAAACGACGACATTATAGAAAAACTTTATCATCTGCCTACCGGCCAGGGACAACCACTAAAAAAAAAACCTGAAAAAAACCTCGAAAATTAGAAACGGCTTCGTCAACCACTACAGAAAACGCCTACCAACCAGGGAAAACCTATGAAAAAGCAGAAAGCACTTGCATTCGTTTACCAACCGCAGAAAACCTCAAAAAAAAACTAGTTATTTTTTTAAAAAAAGAAAAGACGAATAATATAAGTATGGCAGCTGCAACGGGTGTGTGTGTGTGTGCGAGTATGTGCCTAGGATCCGTGCGCCACAAGCCAAAACGACGACATTATAGAAAAACTTTATCATCTGCCTACCGGCCAGGGACAACCACTAAAAAAAAAACCTGAAAAAAACCTCGAAAATTAGAAACGGCTTCGTCAACCACTACAGAAAACGCCTACCAACCAGGGAAAACCTATGAAAAAGCAGAAAGCACTTGCATTCGTTTACCAACCGCAGAAAACCTCCAAAAAAAACTAGTTATTTTTTTAAAAAAAGAAAAGACGAATAATATAAGTATGGCAGCTGCAACGGGTGTGTGTGTGTGTGTGCGAGTATGTGCCTAGGATCCGTGCGCCACAAGCCAAAACGACGACATTATAGAAAAACTTTATCATCTGCCTACCGGCCAGGGACAACCACTAAAAAAAAAACCTGAAAAAAACCTCGAAAATTAGAAACGGCTTCGTCAACCACTACAGAAAACGCCTACCAGCCAGGGAAAACCTATGAAAAAGCAGAAAGCACTTGCATTCGTTTACCAACCGCAGAAAACCTCCAAAAAACTAGTTATTTTTTTAAAAAAAGAAAAGACGAATAATATAAGTATGGCAGCTGCAACGGGTGTGTGTGTGCGCGCGAGTATGTGCCTAGGATCCGTGCGCCGACAAGGTAAAACTTCATCATTTGCCTACCGGGCAGGGACAACCGCTAAAAAACCTGAGAAAACCTCGAAAATTAGAAACGCCTTCGTCAACCAGTACAGAAAACGCCTACCAACCAGGGAAAACCTATGAAAGAGCAGAAAGAGTTTGCATTCGTTTACCAACCGCAGAAAACTCCCAAAAAAAACTAGTTATTTTAAAAAAAAAGGAAAAGTCGAATAATATAAGTATGGCAACTGCAACGTTTGTGTGTGTGTGTGTGTGTGCGCGAGTACGTGCCTAGTATCCGTGCGCCGACAAGGTAAAACTTCATCATTTGCCTACCGGGCAGGGCCAACCGCTAAAAAACCTGAGAAAACCTCGAAAATTAGAAACGCCTTCGTCAATCAGTACAGAAAACGCCTACCAACCAGGGAAAACCTATGAAAAAGCAGAAAGAGCTTGCATTCGTTTACCAACCGCAGAAAACCTCCAAGAACTAGTTATTTTTTAAAAAAACGAAAAAACAAAAAGAAAAAAGGAAAAGACGAATAATATAAGTATGACAACTGCAACGTGTGTGTGTGTGTGTGTGTGTGTGTGCGAGTATGTGCCTAGTATCCGTGCGCTGACAAGCAAAAACTTCATCATTTGCCTACCGGGCAGGGACAACCACGAAAAACCTGAAAAAACCTCGAAAATTAGAAAGGGCTTCGTCAACCACTACAGCAAACGCCTACCAACCAGGGAAAATCTGTGAAAAAGCAGAAAGCTTGCATTCGTCTACCAACCAGAGAAAACCCCCGAAAAACTAATTATTTTTTTTTAAAAACAAACGTAAAAAAAAGAAAAAGAAAAAAGAAAGACGGATAATATAAGTATGGCAACTGTAACGGTTTACGGTAAACGCGCGCGCACAATGCGTCACGGCGGGCAATATTTTTCAAGTTATCGCGCAGTTTGCAGCTCTTTCATCGCAGCGGTCCTATCGCCACGCACATCGTCTGCTGAAATTGCTGATGAGTTCTGGAGAGGCTTTTGCAAATCTTGTTGGTAGCAAAACTTACCTTTCCCATCACCTCCAACATACTCCACTCCCACACCTTTTTCTTTCCACCAATCACAATCTCTCTTATTCTTACCAATCAACAACTTTCAGTTGTTCCTTTCCACCAATAACATCACTTCTTATTCCCACCAATCACAACTTCACACGTCACTTTCTGTTATACTTTTTATCCCTCGTTCGCCATCTTTTCCCTCTTTCAGTCCCAACCTCCGCACAGACAACACCTCGCCGCTCCGCTCCACTCCATCACGTGTCCTCCATACTCTTTTATCTTCCTTCCTTCATCTTTCACCCGAATTAACGCACCAATCACATTTCGTCTTATTTTTACCAATCAAAACACTCCACGTCACTTCCTGTTTTCCTTCATCTTTCCCTAATCCTCAATTCTATCTCCTCGTCACCATCTGTTGCGTTCGACATCTTTCGCATGTTGACCATAACCTCAAACCTCTTCGTCCCTCCACTTCTTGCCTCCGCCATCTTGTTTAGTTCCCATTTTCACCACCACGCCACCGCCATCTTGGTTTAAGCTCTCCACGTTTACCTCAATTTTTAACCTCAACTTCATGCCTCCGCTATCTTATTTAGTTCCCATTTTTACCACCGCGCCTCACATCTCCTCGTCCCACCCTTGCCTCCGCCATCTTGGATTTAGTTCCCCTTCTTACGTCCTGTTTTAACCTAAAAATCTTAACCTCAAGTCTCCTTGCCCACCACCTCTTGCGACCGCCATGTTCACCACTAACCTCGAAATCTCCTCGTCCTTACACTTTTTGTCTTCGTCATCTTGTTTAGTTCCCATTTTCGCCACCGCACCTCACATCTCCTCGTCCACACCAATGCCTTCGCCATCTTGGATTTCGTTCCCATGCTTACGCCCTGTTTTAACCTAAAAATCTTAACCTCAAATCTCCTTACCCTCCTCTTGCGTCCGCCATCTTGTTTAGTTCTCACCGCATCTCCTTGTCGCCAACCCTCCGCCATTTTTAGTTCCCACTATTTTAACCTCAAAATCTGCTCTTCTAAGCTCTTGCTACCGCCATCTTCTTTTAGTTCCCATTCTCACCACCGCGTCTCTTTGCCCCCACCTCTTGCGACCGCCATGTTCACCACTAACCTCCAAATTTCCTCGTCCTTAAACCTCTTGTCTCAACCATCTTGTTTAGTTCCCATTTTCGCCACCGCATCTCATATCGCACCATCTCTCTATCCACTCAAGAAAACTACCATCCAACGTTCAAAAATTGCTGATCAGTTCTCGGCAGGCTTTTGCAAATCCTGTTGCTAGCAAAACTTACCTTTCCCATCACCTCCAACATACCCCACTCCCACACCTTTTTCTTTCCCACCAATCATAATCTCTCTTATTCTTACCAATCAACAACTTTCATTTGCTCCTTTCCACCAATAAAATCACTTCTTATTCCCACCAATCACAACTTCACACGTCACTTTCTGTTATACTTTTTATCCCTCGCTCCCCATCTTTTCCCTCTTTCAGTCCCGACTTCCGCACAGACAACACCTCGCCGCTGCTCACATCTCCGAACCAGATTGCCGGCGAGAACAGATCTCGTTTATTCACACCTCGACGGTTGACTCGACAGCAGCTACTGCGAACACCTACGTCGTACACGTTTTTGACCGCTTTCGACCGGCTATGAGAACCCTGCTCCTACGTACGCTAGCGACCATCACGATGGTCCAGTACCAGGTTTTTGGTATAGTTAAATTACGCCTCTGCAAAGGGTGTCTGTACCGCTTTAAAAACCTAGGTATATCAGTGCGTAGTGATGTTGGTTGATCTTAAAGCTGGTTAAGCATTTTCAAAAACAGTTTGCTTTTATTTTTTCGCGTCGCGTGCCGCGCTTTTGGTGACGCATCCACACCGGTAACAGGTAAGTACCACACGCATAATTATTTTTCGGACCTGCTTGGCGTAGGAATATATCCTTTCGTGTTTTGGTACTGTAACCTCAAATCTCCTTACCCTCCTCTTGCGTCCACCATCTTGTTTAGTTCTCACCGCATCTCCTTGTCGCAGAACCTCCGCCATTTTTAGTTCCCACTATTTTAACCTCAAAATCTACTCTTCTAACCTCTTGCTACCGCCATTTTCTTTTAGTTCCCATTCTCACCACCGCGTCTCCTTGCCCCACCTCTTGCAACCGCCATATTCACCACTAACCTCCAAATTTCCTCGCCCCTTAAACCTCTTGTCTCAACCATCTTATTTAGTCCCCATTTTCGCCACCGCATCTCATATCGCCCCATCTCTCTATCCACTCAAGAAAACTACCATCCAACTTTCAAAAATTGCTGATCAGTTCTCCACAGGCTTTTGCAAATCCTGTTGCTAGCAAAACTTACCTTTCCCATCACCTCCAACATACCCCACTCCCACACCTTTTTCTTTCCCACCAATCATAATCTCTCTTATTCTTACCAATCAACAACTTTCATTTGCTCCTTTCCACCAATAAAATCACTTCTTATTCCCACCAATCACAACTTCACACGTCACTTTCTGTTACACTTTTTATCCCTCGCTCCCCATCTTTTCCCCTCTTTCAGTCCCGACCTCCGCACAGACAACACCTCGCCGCTGCTCACATCTCCGAACCAGATTGCCGGCGAGAACAGATCTCGTTTATTCACACCTCGACGGTTGACTCGACAGCAGCTACGGTGAACACCTACGTCGTACACGTTTTTTGACCGCTTTCGACCGGCTTGAGAACCCTGCTCCTACGTACGCTAGCGACCATCACGATGGTCCAGTACCAGGTTTTTGGTATAGTTAAATTACGCCTCTGCAAAGGGTGTCTGTACCGCTTTAAAAACCTAGGTATATCAGTGCGTAGTGATGTTGGTTGATCTTAAAGCTGGTTAAGCATTTTCAAAAACAGTTTGCTTTTATTTTTTCGCGTCGCGTGCCGCGCTTTTGGTGACGCATCCACACCGGTAACAGGTAAGTACCACACGCATAATTATTTTTCGGACCTGCTTGGCGTAGGAATATATCCTTTCGTGTTTTGGTACTGTAACCTCAAATCTCCTTACCCTCCTCTTGCGTCCGCCATCTTGTTTAGTTCCCACCGCATCTCCTTGTCGCAGACCCTCCGCCATTTTTAGTTCCCACTATTTTAACCTCAAAATCTACTCTTCTAAGCTCTTGCTACCGCCATCTTCTTTTAGTTCCCATTCTCACCACCGCATCTCCTTACCCCCACCTCTTGCGACCGCCATGTTCACCACTAACCTCCAAATTTCCTCGTCCTTAAACCTCTTGTCTCAACCACCTTGTTTAGTTCCCATTTTCGCCACCGCATCTCATATCGCCCCATCTCTCTATCCACTCAAGAAAACTACCATCCAACGTTCAAAAAAAATTGCTGATCAGTTCACGACAGGCTTTTGCAAATCTTGTTGCTAGCAAAACTTACCTTTCCCATCACCTCCAACATACCCCACTCCCACACCTTTTTCTTTCAACCAATCATAATCTCTCTTATTCTTACCAATCAACAACTCTCATTTGTTCCTTTCCACCAATAAAATCACTTCTTATTCCCACCAATCACAACTTCACACGTCACTTTCTGTTACACTTTTTATCCCTCGCTCCCCATCTTTACCCCTCTTTCAGTACCGACCTCCGCACAGACAACACCTCGCCACCCAATTCCTCTCCATCACGCGACCTCCATACTCCTCCATCTCCCTTCCTCCATCTCCCACCCCAAATTAACGAACCAATCAAAACACTCCACGTCACTTCCTCAATTCTTTCAACTCGTCCCGGATGAGCCAACCGATTTAACGATAATCCTAACGCTCAGGGCGCTTTTCAAACTTACCGCCGCCGCCGTCGCACGCAGCGACACTAGCGACACTAGCGCCCCTAGCGGCAGGATTATCGTTAAAACAATTGGCTCATCCGGGACTATTACTACTAACACCTTTCCCCCCTCCAGAGAAAGCAATCACAGACAGAATGTCTGGGGAACTTATAGGCCATACGGTACTTTTCGAGATGACTTTATTCCCAAAGAGCGGAAGTACGGCTGCCAAGAAAATTCTAGTGTGCTGTGGCACCACCTTGCTGGTACCATTTTGGCTGCTCCCTTATCGACGTTAAAGACAATATTCACAGAGAAATTTATGCTATTCCAGATGTTGCAAAATCGTTTGACGATATGCATCTCAGGCTGGCAGATTGTCGTTGCACAAAATGTAGGCCATTTGCGAGATATCATTTTCAACAAATGAGATATTTACCTGTCTTGTATAAATTTACACATTCTTGATATTAATCTCATGTATGTGCTAATTTACATAAATGATATAATTAATGTTTACTACACAGTTGCAAAAATTTGTTTCCAATGAATCACCCTGTATAAGCATTAGCATGTTTTACTTTCTGGCATCCATGAAATAAGGTGTACCAGGATCTTGGAGACGGACATTATACAGAAATGCGAATCGACGATTTCAAAATGAACAGTACAATTTACATATCAAACAGTAAACGTTAATTTACGTCAGCAATTCAAAGTGAAACTCTCATTAGTGTCACTGCATCTTTCTGAAGAGTTAGCTGTTCCTAGGACGACCATTCTCCTGTTTATTGCTCTGTATTTGCATACACCAGAAAGAGCAAACAGAGTTACAGCTTAAAGCTAGAGAAAGACTGCAAACTCCTACTTTGTATGGATAATCAAAAAATAATTTAAACTTGGCTTAGAACACATGCACATAAACTGCATTATTATAATTATTGTTGTCGTTGTTTCCATGGCAGCACACACAAACTTCTAAATTCTGGAGGTTTAAATTAAACTTCGTACCAACGGTTCGCATTGTTAACATTAGTGCAGTCGAAAGTCTCTGTTTTTACTCCCGAAGAATACGCAATATTGTGTAAATACACGTGCGCTTTTAAAGCGTATGTTAATTTTCAACACAATCTTTGATTCGCTTTTATTTATTACCCCAACAGAGCATTTACTTTTTTAGTGTCAACATTCCGTGCATAGGAACAATCAAACTGGCTCAATAACAGTATCACAGCTTCCTCCAAAAGTGCCCCTTTCGTTATAAGTAGGGTCCGGATTTTTAAGTTTTAACCTATATTCTTCCTCGCTATTTAATTAACATGTTTCAAGATATATTTTTGTTTCACACTTCCTGGAGCAGATTATCCGAATTTCATTACACCTAAAATAACCTAAATAGCTGCTTTTCCTTTTTCGAAATGAAGAATGTTATTTTCGGATTGAAACTCATTGTAAAATTATTTCCAGCACTTATAGCCAGTAGATAGTGCAAGTTACTACAGTTAAACGCAGCACATGGACGTGGTGACACCTGGATGCAGCTGATAGAAGGTCAGGACTTGGCTGTCTGTTGCCATTTACTATGCCGAGCATTTAAAGACATTAAAAATGTCGTCAATGAATTGGATGAAAGAGAAGCTTCCTGCATTGCCAAGGCTAAGAAATCACTCGAGTGCCCCACTCTTGCCGCGTCCCTTGCATAGATTAAGACACATTTTTGTTTTATACCAGAAGCTACTCTCCGGTTGGAAAGTACAACTTTGCCACTGAAAGATGCTCTAGATATCATTGACAATGTTTCCACTGGACCAGTGGGAGTTGCGTGTTCTTCGAAGTTCCAGAAAATGCTTCAACGAAATCCTGCTTTTGAAGATATGAAAATCATCAATTCAGTATTGCAGGGAGAAAAGTATACAGGAGAACTACCCCTAGAACCTGCTGCACTGGCATCTACGTTCTACGCTCCAATGACGTCATATTCCGTTGAAAGAACCTTTTCTTCATACAAGAATGTGTTACGTGATAATAGAAAATCGGTTACGCCAGAAAAATTGAGAATGTACTGCAATGCCAAAATATAAATCTTAAAACTAAGTGCCAGAAAAGCAAAATTATTGATACCTGTGTTGATCTACGAAGCAAGACTATTTTAAACATATAAGAAACCTAAAATGAAGGTTTATTCCACCTAAAAATCCGGGCCCTAGTTATGAGCATTTCCAGAAGAAGGAGAAGAGATCGAATTGAAGGCTGGCCATAACTCCGCTTATATAGGGTGGGTCAAAGAAACGGGACATTTTAACTTTGATACATAAATTAATTACGAAGGCTTAGATTCATGCTATTGTTTAGTCTGATTGTTACAATTTATTAAAAATGGAAAATTGGACTGGTGAGCAACAAGGACAGCTGTAAAATATTATTATTTAAATGGACAAAGCATCCAAGCTGTTCATAGGGAGGTTCGCTGCCACTTTCATCTCCGTTGCCATGTTCCTGTGCCATCTGCTCATGTAATTAAGACCTGGGTTCGCAAATTAGAGGAGACAGGCTGCTCAGCACTACAGAAGAAACCTCCAGGTAAAGTAAAACCTACTCGTACTCCTGAAAATATTGAGACTATAGAGTTGCTTAAATGAACACTTTGACGCGTTCGGTCAGAAGATTTTCTCGGACAGTTAAACATGAGCCGCTCCAGTGTGCGACGAATATTGACCAAGATTTAAAATTTCACCCAACCAAGTTGCAAATTGTGCCTAAATTAAATCACAACGACTTAAATAATCGTGTGAAAGGTTGCGATTGGTTTTTGAATGAAATCGAACATGATGTTATTTCCAATTTATGGAGGTCTGAAGAAGCCCACTTTCACTTGAACGGCTTCATAAATAAGCCGAATTTTCGGTATTATGCACAGGAAAATCCGGGCAACTTCATTCTTACATTCAGTAAAGGTAACAGTTTGGAAAGTGCTGGACCATATTTCTTTGAGGACGCCACTGTGAATGCAGGTCGTTATGTCACAATGATTCAAAGTTTCTTACGTGACCAATTGAGAAGAAATCTTCGTATCAACAAGACGGTGCAACAGCACATACTGTACGCATTGCGAATTTGTTTGGAATTCCTTGGCCTGCACGATCCCCCAGCATGTGATTTCATTTCATGAGGGTACCTAAAAAGTAAAGTATACGCAAACAAACCGCAAAACATTCAAGAACTGGAGACAGCAATCCCTGAATAAATTGGAGACATCACAGTTGAAATGTTGCAAGGAGTGGTGAGATACTTCAAAGAGCGATTGCAAGGTTGAGGGCATTTGAAGGAGTCATTTTCAAGAAGTAATGATTACATGCAAATGGCATACAATGTTCTATATTTTCATATAATAAAATTTAATGTAATACAATATCTGAAGTTTCATTTCAATATTTCAAAATTTGCCGTTTCTTTGGCCCACCATACACTTAAGTTTTCAATTAGCACTTTCAGTTATTTCTTCCTACTTGGACTAAATGGCGAAAAATTACAATTAAATTCGATTTTATTCCTCCCTACATAAATGTATGCTTATCCATATTATACCACATGAGGGTGAAACCAGTTATGGAGTTTTTAAGACTATTTCGTGAATGGGATTCTATAAAGGATATTAATGATAATGGTCCTTTACGTAATATGTTTGATTCATACGGTTATGAAAATGGAAATTTGGCAATTCACTTCGAATATATTATGATAAATGACCATATTAAATAAGGAGCTAGTTCACATCGCACAACAGTAGCAATGAGAGGTGACTAATGCACTTAGCAGTTAAGAGCAAAGTTATATGGAACAGGTTTAACAACTAATTTGTTCAGTGTTGGGAATCCTTAAAACTAGGTATGTTTCTATGATCAAATATTCTCCTTATTTTTTTCGACGATAGTGTCTTTTTGATCCACTTCCCTTTCATGCTGTCATGGTGAAAAGAGCTACCTGCGTGTGTCTACTATACTGCACATATGTATTAAATCCTCTAACATTTGAAAAAATAAATATATTGAGTTTTATTTATGGACGCTCTTTAACTACTATGGTCCTTAGCGCCCCATTCTATATTGGCCGTGATAGACCGTAATTTTGCTCAGAGGCCTCTTTATCAGGCTTGAGATTCTTTTACGCGCCGTAAATCTACGACACGGGACCACCGGCTTTACTTCCCTTCCGAAGGAAGCCACGATAAGGATTTTTACGCCCGAAAAAATCCATCGTCCTCCGCCGGGTTTGAACCCGCGACCTCGGGAACTAGAGGCTAGCATGGTAACCACTACACCACGGAGGACGACTGTCTAACTTTTGATATATTCATTATTGCAGACATGGAATATAATCAAATTTTACCACGTAAATCTTAGCTGGATGTTTACTTCTGTTTTATATGCTTACGTATAGATCATTCATGCAGCAAAGTTTTTTTATCATTATAAGGTCAACAACCAGGTGTGAATGTTCGACAGTTTCGTGACCTTGCTACTGGAAACAATGTTCAACAGTTGTTAGTAATTCATTTTATTTTCGCGTAAGTACTACTTTATTGTAGAAAAATGGTATGCTATAGGTATAGGTTACTTAACGGAGGGGGACACCAGGAGGACGGGATGAAGTGAAGGAACCACAGGAGGCTACAGTCTGTGGGCAGACAGGCCACAGGACGCACGGAAGTCCCTAACATTTTCGTCTCACTGCTGGAGCCGCCGAGAGAGGGCGATGAACGACTCACCAATCAAGCAGCCCTCTGCTTTTCCATTGAGCATGCATCCACGCACCGCCATACACCACGAAACCTGAAGCACCTAACCACCCCAGGATTCGCCTGCCGACCCCGGGACCGACCGGGCTCGGCTATAGTGTGCTATACACACGCGTTGAGCATATTGGAGAATCTCGTATTCTGAAACTCGTTCTCGTTCTCCAATGATGCACTGACCACGCTTGTATCGACAGCTGAACACAGGAACATGTTAAACCGCAGGAAAAGCAGTTCTTGTAATGTCGGGACATGGTTACATCTGCACATTTTTTCCACAGCACCTCATTTTCTTTGCAGACTATGACGAATTGTCGGGACAATGAATGGGACACGGATGGGTGAATGGGAGGTCTAACAGAAGCAAAAGAAGCGTTCGCCAATCGCGGTGCTATGCTTGATTTGTTACTAGGAGACGAGGATCGAACCGAACAATGGGAACTCGGCTGAAATGCGATTTCGTTACCCGCTCTCATTTTTCCCACAAGATGATCTATGCATACAAAAGCGAGACATTTTATTGGAGATACCAACTGCTCCGGTCGACCACTCAGGATACGCTTAAATTGAATGGCAGCTTTTGTTACAAAATATGGAACATGTCATCCAGCCATTATAAGCTCTTCAAAAGTGAGGTTCCGTTTTGTGTCACTGAAAAAGGCGTACGTCAGCCCAAGCTTTCGATACCGAGATTTCACTAGAAATCCACGTTTTGAAGATCCCTGAATAAATAAAAAAAACACATTTAGAAAAAGGACTATATGTGTCTGTGACGAACATAGCTCAAAAACGGAAAGATTTAAAAAAAAATGCCGTACCCCACCCCACTCTTTACAAAGAAAAAAGTTTCTTAGTTTTGATTTTCTCAAAAGTGTTTTTGATTAGATTGTCAAATGTTTAATATATTTGCATGACAATTAGAATGTGTATCTTGAATTTTCTGGGAGTATTCCGTGAAGTCCTCTTCATTCTGAGTGACTTTTGTATAACTTCTAAACCGCAGGCGATAAACAAAAGCTTACTTTTCAAAATATTTAGATCTCGTTAATGCACACAATTTATGCCATATTTTTTTTTTTTTGTGAAGTTAACTATTTCAGAGATATTTCTTGAGACTGGTCTGCATTTTCAAACACAACTCACACCTTTCTCAACGGTGAAATCGCTATTCGGTTTTTCTTCCTCGTGGTCACGGAATTTCAAAACCATCACGTAGGGCTACACTCTTCAAAAACCTGACAACGGCTTTAGCCTTGAAGAAGATGGTTGCTTCACGTACGGAAAGCCAATTTGAAGTAGGAGTTGCATTGTAGTTCAACTGTTGGGGAGCCGAACTTGAAGTAGTTGCAAACGCACATATCGTAAAATGTTTTCAGTAGCCTTCGTCAAAAAATGTTTGAAAAAATATTAACTTTGTAATTTTGACTGTTTCTTTAAATATTATATATTTATGTTTGCTCGGCTGCGTCAGTATTATTTTTAGAGACATGAATTTCTTAACAGGGCGTGATGGGGCTGAAGAATGTAGGCTTACACAGATTATAATTTTTTTTAATTCACTCCTTTTTATTAATTCTTAACACGATTTTAAGAACACTTCACTGATATAGAGAGCTATGAGATTCTTTTGTTAATTACTTGCTCTTTTTAACATGTAAACTATTTTCGTCTCACACGAATACGTATTAAATTTCTCGAGGACACATCTCGCGTCTGGTTAGGAACACTGTCTGCAACCAACGCGTCCAGTTATGAGCGCTGTCTACAAGCAACTGACTTGATTTCTACCGCCTAAATTTGTAAATTTCTGTATTTCAAGTCTCCGATTGGCTAATCCTAGTCCAATAGAATACCTTCATTTAACTAAAGCTTTCTCTGGTTGTTGGTTGGCTATTTTATAAACTGTCATAAAAATTACATTATTGCTTCCAAGAATTACAAGTAGTATTGTTAAACTTTCAAATTCATTATTGCCTCAAGGCTACCTCATTGTTGGCAACTTTTAACCTATTATTTTCACAGCTCCTACATTATTAAATTACGTAATACATTCATATAACATTATTATACATGTATACAATAATATATACATATACAATGACTGTAATATACACTTTTTATGTATTGTTACATACACATATTGCTTTAAGGCGGGCTGTTATTGTATTATTTTTATTATATAATTTGACTGAAATCATTTAAGTGTTAAAACTACTGCCTCAGCCTACCGTACTCTTCTTATACTCACAACGAAATGCATAAACCCACAATGAGAATTTATCTCGACTAACAAAAAGACAAGAATAAAGTTTTGTAAAAGTTCATAGAAGAAGGGTAGAGCAACGTCATGTGAATGCAACACATTCGATTTTTTTTTCCAATAAGTCACGCACGTTACAAGTATTCACTATTACTTGCCTGACTAGTGTTCTTTCGCATCAAGTCGTGATTCTTCATTCCGTTTAAGAGTTTCTGAAGACTCCTTTTACACAATTAATACACGAAGGCATAACAAATGATTGTGCCTCGCATCGTATAGCACCTGTCCGCTAGCATAACCGGTTACAAAATACTGGAATGATTGCGCTAGTGCAAGAACCTATAGTTGTTTGTTTATGTTTCCAAAATAACGATTACTATATTTTTTCCTACCTATAATAAAAAACTTAGCTGATATTCACGTCTGAGATGGAAAATGTTTCATTATAAATTGTATTATTTCAAACATTCAGTAATAATGACTTATCAAACAATGTACAAGCATTTTCAAATATTTTGCAGCTCTTTAACAAGCAAAGTAATACAAAAAATCCTGTCATACACAAACTACGCAAGTTTTATTCTTCCAATGTCATGTCACTGTTTTGTTTTTATGATTCATTTACATCGAAGAAACAAAGTTATGTTAAAAACGCGGAGTTTAGACTTTTATTGTATGTTTCAGTTTTGACGAACAAATTACGTTGGTTTGGTTATTAAATTTTAAGTTATAGAAAGAACAGCATTAAAATGTTAATGTGTTCTATGGTAATGTAAGTTTACTGCCAGGAAAAATATTTTGCTTTATTTCCAAAAAGAAAACAAAAGCATATTTCTTCAGAATTAACACCGAGAAGTGCAGATTTTTAAAAGTCAGTGTCTTAAACAGGAACTATGTGCATGCTATTCAATTATTTAAGCTCAATATGGGTCCTAAACACACGATATATTTTCATTTTGCTTCCGCAAAACTATGCCATTGTTATGGTTTGTAAATAAACTCATGTGGAAAGTGGGATTTTTTCACACTCGTAGAATTCTCAGAGAAAATCTTTCAAAAAAAAAAACAAAAAAAACAAAAAACACCCACTTCAGCCATAAGTTGCGTAAACAACTATTACATAATTTTTTATTATTCTAAGGTAAAATGCCGTCTTAATGCAGCGTGAGAGAAAACCAATGTCTGTATAAATGCATTGTGGTTATTATAGCATGGGCGAGCCTGTAGAAAATTTTACATAAGGGTAAGCACACTATTTAAAACAGTGTTTTTCTTGCTTTTTGTTTTAATTTTATTTCCTAGTTTATTCCTTTTACACGGGGGCGGGGGGGGGGTCACCCATGCCGAGGTAAGACTCGAACCCGTAGTTTTCGACACCACGAAGCACAACGAATTCTGCACTACAGTATTACTCTCAGCCACTAACATGACGAAATTTGAAGTTCTTCCTCAGAATTGCGTATTCATCAAGAAAATAATAACAATAGTAATAACAACAATGCTCTGTATTCTTCATACAGAACAAATTGTTCCCTTGTTTACCACTGCCCATCAGACACAGTGAGATAATTAAGGAGCCAGCATAAATAGGAAACAGTAAAGCCTACGTATTTAGTGTGGCTCCCTCTGTAATGCAATAGTTGAATGGGGAACAAGTGTGTGAGCAACAGGATAACAGAAAATGGACCCAAGAAGTTATATGAAAGGGCAGAAGATGAACACACTTGCTAAAAGTATTTGTACCAAGAAGGACGTCGAGGATTTACCTGAAAGACTTCAAAGCCACGCAACAAAAGAAACATCAAAGAGTGCGGTTAAGTACAGAATTTTACTTTTGCGTTTCACCCTCTTTTCCATCTTGCTTGCATTTGTGGCTTTTTATTATTTACCCTTTTCAAAGCAGTACTTTCTCGACTTAAATCACGCATCAACCATCGCCCAAAATAAAGAAAAAGGTGAGCACAGAAAAGCTGCGCATTACTCTACGACTTAGGGAAAGAAATGCAAAAAGGAGTGAACGAAAACAAATTCGCCTTTTTTCATGGGAGAGCCAACGGCACAAACGAAAAAGCTGCTGCAAAGTCTAGCCACGAGGATAAATCGTATACCACAAAACTACAATTACAGGAAGGTGTTCATTAAACTTCAAATTAAATATATTTTGGCATAAATTGTAAAATGGTAGTCCAACATTTTAAAAGGGACCAATAAAATACTTTGATTTATCATAGGTAATACCACGAGATGTTACGAATTTATCTAATAAAGCTCGTAATCTCGAACGGGATTAAGATTCTTCTTCTTTAACTGTTTACCCTCGTCTTTGTACGACTTACAACCCCAAGTACCTACAAGCCAGTGCCTTGTGTCAGTAGCCTGTCGAGGAGCAAGCAAACTCTGGATCATACCATATCCAGGATGGGTAATGAACCCAATGCCTTTGGTCAGCAGCCTGTCGAGGAGCAAGCAAACTCTGGATCACAGCATATCCAGGATGGGTGATCAGCCCATTGCCTTGGGTTAGTAGCCTGTCGAGGAGCAAGCAAACTCTGGATCACAGCATATCCAGGATGGGTGATCAGCCCATTGCCTTGGGTTAGTAGCCTGTCGAGGAGCAAGCAAACTCTGGATCACAGCATATCCAGGATGGGTGATCAGCCCATTGCCTTGGGTTAGTAGCCTGTCGAGGAGCAAGCAAACTATAGATCATAGCATATCCAGGATGGGTGATCAGCCCAATGACTTCGGTCAGTAGCACGTCGAGGAGCAAGCAAACTCTGGAACATAGCATATCCAGGATTGGTAATCAGCCAAATGCCTGGTAAGGCGGTGAGGGAGAAGGAAATGAAATGTAGTGAATATATTAACCAACCCAGCATTCACCTAGCGACCGAGAAAAGCCTTCGGCCAGATTGTGTGGTAATAGAAGTCGTTCAGTGTGTCCACTGAAGATGCCCGTAATGTCGGGCAAAACGCCAGGCGATGTTTTATCGTTCGCCTCAATCTGAAAACTGTGGGGACCCTGTCATTGCTGTGCCTTTACTTCTGGTATTTAAATTACTTTACTCTATATATTATTATAAAGTTTTGACTTTTGAAATTGTATTATGTATTATACAATTATTCTTTCATATAAGACGGACAACGCTTGGAAAGAAGAAGCAGTGTATGCGACTAAGGCAGGGAAATTCGAAGTTATAAGGATCAAATATCGACCGTGATTATTCACCTTTCACAATTCCGATTCTTCTTTCCAAACTTTGCCCTTAACAGGCGACACAATAACCTCACTTCCAAATCCAGACGTCCCGGTTTCGATTCCCGGCTGGAAATGGGAATTTTTCTTTAGCTAGGATTATTCCACGTCCTCCCTAGAGTCTTGAAGTATGAATAAGGGTGTAAATTTAATGGTTACAAAGAAAGCCCAATGTAAACAAACCAAATATTAACACAATAGTAAACCAGTAAACAAACCGCCGATCAACAATTGTTCCAAAGGCAAAACCACCGATATGACCTTAGATGTTAAAGGCGGCATATAGCTGGACACAAAATAAATAAATAATAACAGTTTCAGAAACTGTAGCATTCCGAATGCCCTCCTTGACGGCTCGGGTGTAGCGCGAACTTTTCATATTCGATTCAACTTTCTCGTCACTTCAAATACAACCACGGTGCATGCTTTACGATTCGGTGAAAAGTTGTCGAGTGAAAATGAAAATATTTAGGACGGTCGCTTTGCCATACCTACCCGAACGTTCAAAGTGAAATGAGGTATGAGAAACTTCATCCAACACGAAGAAAACCATATGATGCGGAAATGTAACTTGGTTTGTTTCTCTAAGACTACGCCCAACTGTTTATAGTCATGTTACATGCTAACCTTGTGGATGCACCACTCACTTCACGTAATGCTTTCATCTGCACTGATTAATTTCCTCGCTAGGCGGTATGGCTTCGAGAGGCTCCACTTGCAAGTACACTTGCGCAAATCGCCTTTCAGGGCCTTACAATTTAAATAATGTTATAGTTCAAGGACTGCGAACACTAGGAAACCGACGTTCCGCTTTCACTCCGCAGTAGTGAAGACTAACTGAAATGGAGTATTGCCGGACCCGAAATGACCAAAAAATATCAGCTTTCGACAAATACAAAAATAAACGCCCTGTCTTAAATTTTTGTCAAAATTTAATTTTTCATTAATTGTATTCCTTAAATCTTTATGCGTTTTAATAGGCATGGCAAATTTATGCATAAAATTTTACATTTTAAACACCTAAACGCCAGAATTATTTATTAAACACTAAAACTACGTACTATTTTTAATTTTAACACTGCAGTATGAGTCTTAGAAACGTTATAAGTTATTGGAGTTTATCAAAACAGTGTATCACTGACTTTTACAGCTAAATTTCCCCACATTTAGACTGTATTGTCTCTACTAAAATAGTGTTTAAGGCTGAAAAAATGTTATAGCCAGAAATTAAAATATTTTACAGTTTTGGTTCCCACCTCTGGAATGTTTTTGGTCAAACAAAGACTTTTGAATAGTAGGAAGGAAACAAAGTATTTTTGGAAAGCTAATACTAATAATAAGCTATTTATAATCCACCAGGAAGGAACTAAAGAAGTTTCAAAAACGCATTTCCGCCCATTTTCACAATGCTATTCAAAGTAGCTGAAACACACACACAGATCAACAGCAAAAATTAAAATAAGTATTGCACATTGTCGTTGCCACATTCAAACGTTGAGTGGTATAATGGTTACCGGCGGAGGCCGATGGGTTTTTTCGGGCGTAAAAATCCTTAGCATGGTTTCCTTCGGATAGGAAGTAAAGCCGGTGGTCCCGTGTCGTAGATTTACGGCACGTAAAAGAACCCCAAGCCTGATAAAGAGGCCTCTGAGCAAAATTACCGGTCTTTCACGCCCAATATAGAATGGGACGCTAAGGATCATAGTAGTTAAAGAGCGTCCATAAATAAAACTCAATTTAACTCAAACGTAGACCAGAGGCATGTTAATTGTTGAAGGTCATCTGTAATGCCTACATTGTAGTTCTCCGAGCTTCTAAGCGCTTGTATGGGTACAGCCAATTAAGAACTAAATAATACCTAACTTTGAAATTACTTCTTTCAACCAGTGCTTAGGGGGAAGTATTAAAATAAGTGCTAATTACCATTGTAGGACATTTAAGCACTGTAATTGTTTCTTTTGGGAACTCGAGAATAAAAAACAAAAACAAAGAAAAGCGTCAACCACACTTTTGGTGTGTGTGTGTGTGTGTGTGTTTTCTATTTATATGCTGCCTTTAACGTCATATCGGCGGCTTTGCCTTTGGAACAATTGCCCATCGACAATGATGTTTACTATTCTGTAAATTTTGGGGTTTATTTACGTTGGGCGTTTTTATAAACATTAAATTCTAGGGAGGACAGGGAATAATCCCGGCTAAAGAAAAAGACCCATCCTCCAGCCGGGATTGCACCCGGGACCTCTGCATTTGGAAGCTGGCATGGGAACTACCAGACCACAGGTTCAACAACCAACTTTTAGGATAATTCTGTAATAAATAAGCATCCTTTTTTTAACTCACATTTTCATTATAAGGTAACGCCGAAACGTATTAAAATTAATCAATATTTTATGTATTATGTTTCATTCGTTGAAAAACAGAAAAAAAATAATTTAGGTATTTAATAAACATACAGACTACAAATAGCGACAAAAACATGTAGGGTTTCTCCTCAGATTCAGCGATACAAAGGCTTCATAAATTCACAGAAAATGTCGGCACTGCTTTTGTTTATGCAACTCGATTTAGTTAAAAAACGACAGGTGATGTTTCTCAATATTTCGGTTCATTTCTACTCTAACTATCATCATCCTAGTTTTTAATGTTCTCCATATGGCCTGTGACCTTCGGGGGATACCTCCTTCCATCAAGCGATGACTGGACCCATTTCTGAGGTGGAGGCTACCAGCGGGAGGAGCCTCCGATGGTAGGATGATGATGGCGGTGGAATGAGAGGACCTACAGCTTTTACCATGCACTCCGAACCACGCTGGGCCTTGGGGATCCTTAAGGCTGGTTCACAACCGCCGGAGAACGGTAACCAGAACGGAAACGACAACGGGAATGCATATCGACGATCATATCGATCACAAAGTGAAAGTCGATTATGCGCATTGGCATTTCATTTGTTTTCAACTGACCAATGATATTTTTTCACCCACTTCCAATTTAGCTAACATAACGCGGGTTAGCCAACGTCAAAATTCGATAGAGTAAACATTATCTAAATTCATATCCGATCCCTCTAGTTATGTCAAACTTTCATTCCTTTATTTAGTGGCATATATTAAAGTTGTTTATTGTTCTTTTTTAATTTCCACCGGATTTTGCTGTTCTTTGTAGCTTTTGCCATTGTTTTTTAGGTAATAGCCAGTTTTTAGTTGCATATAAACAAACTACAAATTACCCTTTCACTAGAGGAACCAACGCTTATTGGATTTGCGGGTGTCGGGATGAGGTTAGAAAACACATATACTGCATTTCCAGATTGCGACTGTAGAGAGCACTAGTGGCTGTTTCATGTCACGGCCGCCTAGAATAACCTCTAGAGTGAAGAGCCTAATATGCACAATATGGATCTAAAATGCCGTGCCCGGGAACGAGAAAGTTAAAAGCTGAGCAACTCTTCTTTCCCGTTCCCGGGGTCCGGGAAGACTTCCCATCGATTGTGAACGCTCCCATTTGAATACATGTATTTCAGCTTCCTCGTTCTGGTTACCGTTCTCGTTGGTTGCGAACCAGCCTTTGACATGAGCAAGTCAGAGGTGAAGGTGGGGATAGGGCAGACTTCAAATCGCCATCCTAGAGCTGGGAATTAAACTCCGGACCCTCAGTATGAGAGCTGGAAACGAAACCACTGCGCTAATACCGGTGCCTTTATTATTATTATTATTATTATTATTATTAATAATAATATTATCGCTATTATTCATACAGCGCAAAAATATAATATTTTCAAGTTTTTATACAATACTTTCATAAATAATAATCAGACAGAGGGCTTTGTAATTGTCGCCAAATATAAACGTACCCCAGAGTAATCTTTCATATTGGACTCGGATGTTACACCCCTGGGCCAAAGTGCTACATGTCACGTTCATAAGCCTGTGGGCAGCAGAGCCATGTGTGGCCGAGGCCATTAATTGGCTGTGAATGATATAATTTTAAAAATGCGCTATCCAATAGATTTACAGTTCGATTCTGCTCCAATGTGTTATTTATGAGCCTGGAACATGGTTTCGTACTGATGTGAAAACATGTCCGAGTTTATATAAACACATAATTGCGCATAATTTCCGTATCTGTCTCATAATTTCCGAAACAAACATTATGAATGCATTAATTAAAGTTTGTCGCAAAATTATATGATATAACTAAGCTGCCATTTTCTTCTTATCTGGAAAAAGAACTTCAATACTGAATTGACAAATACAATTGGCAATAAGTCACAATTTTGGGAAAGATAAACAAGACGGTATTTGTTATTTACTACAATTTCCTGCTGATATTGCTGAAGAAATTGCCGCTATCGCATCTCCGTGGTCTACATTTCGGTTCTTAACTTTCCGGTTTTGGATTTTAGTCATTTAAATGCACCCCTCTCACATAAGCACGTGTTTATTTTACTGGCATTTGGAGGAAATAGTAATTCATAATCTACGGTTTCATATTTGTTTACTGAATTACATAAATTAACATCAATTTGTATGTTCAACAGTGGAAAAAAAAGACAATATATTTCGTTGGGTGGGGAAACGGAATAAAGCCACACAAAAATAAACATCTTCAAGACAGGTATTTACTTCTGAAGTAAATCATTAAAAGGTAAGAGTTACGCGTCAATATCTTTTATGCATGAGGGAAAACCTCGGTAACTCGTCCCAGCAGAAATTTGACCTTGGCACACCTGATTAGCACGTCCCTTTACATCACTTCTGTGATGATTACTTTAGAAAATATCTTGGATGCACAATTTTGTATTTCCTTTCGTGAGATTTGCTGCATTTTTTTTCCAAAACTGATTGCAAGTAACGTACCTATTCTCTCTTCATATCTTTAAACTTAACAAGCTTATAATTTCCAACTCCCTGATTCTGAAACCCGTATAACTCCCTCGTCCAGCAAAGCGTAATGATTTTGCGATAATATAAAACTTAGAATCCGTAAAATGTTCAATATGTGTACAAAAATTACATGTAAAATAAACTGGAATTCCATTATATAAGAATCCCTGAATACCTGGTAGTACTGCTTCCTTCTACCACACATGCTGAAATTCTTCCTTGTACTACAGATAAACACGTATTAAACGGTGGCAAGGAATACCATCTCCTAGTCCACACATAAATTTCTAGTCCATACTTTACACTTCATGCCATGAACTATAACCAAAACCTGTGAAGCTTATATTCCCCAGCCATAGAACGCAAAAAAGATAATGATTTACGAGGGAAAGTGACTTTACAATTCACTTCATCCATTACTGAGTGTTCGCGCCCGTTTACTCATTGATTATTGCAAGTTATCACTAGAGGTCACTAGTGATGCAATCAAATGTTAAATCCCACATAACGAGGTACGCACGCGTTGCATTTCGGGGAGCATTATAATAGTATATTATGCAACGAGACTATAATGGTAGTAATTAAAACGCGAGGTTAATTATCATACGAGCGTTTTAATCACCATTATAGTCAAGTTTCATACAACAGTTTATGCTCGACCATGTATCTAAATTAAAGGTTTCATAAGTATTCGTTTCTGGTTTGAGTGATGTGTTACAATCGTTATTCCTTTATCTATGGTTACAATACAATGACCTTGTAACACCTGTGTCAAACAAAGTTGCTAGCGTTGTGAGACGTAATAATCGATACTTGCGCTTTCACAATGTTACGTGGCCACTTCTGATTGGTCGAATACAAATACTTTAATGAACAGGAAAGTACTGCTACCAGTCGTATAAATACTACATTTGGGCATGGTTGAGCATAAATATTATTAGGACGCTACTTTTGGGCTGTAATTGTAAGTTAGCGAGAAGTCTTACACTACTGTTATAAAAAACTTACAATATAATGCAACAGTAGTTAATGCTCTGTTGTGCCCCTGGTGAAAATCTGCAACAATTTAAATCGGTCCAAAAAAACATAAAAAAGGAATCCTTTGCGTAAAGTTGTAAAAAGCCTCCACTCCCGCAAATATTAGAGGCAAACCGTAAACGTCAAATAGGATGTAAGACCAAAAGGAAAGAAGACATTGTTTGTAAGAAAGCCCAATAAGAGGAATTATATACAGGTTTTCTAAAAGGCATTTTAGAAGTAGTCACGAATATTCTGAAATGGCTACCACAATCCTTCTAACATAACTCATCAGTAGAGGCTTTGATAAAACTCCCTGGACCGTAATTCGGAGCTCTTTGATCCATATAATGAACAATCCTGAGCTTCAGCGTTTTAGTTATTTAATTCATTTGAACACCATCAGGGACCCAGATGAGTTTTAGCAAAGTGACAAAAAAACCGAAATATATTATCACATTACAGAGAAATTAAACAAGTTTACTAAGTTTTCTTACTTAAAAGCCATGACAACGGGGCGAAACACGCTAAGCATGCGAAACTAAGGATTGCAACAGAGGAATACCGGAATCTGTAAAGAAGCTTAAAAGAAGAAAGTATTTAAATTTTAACAAATGATGATTTTATTAACAAAAGATGTTACCTTAACCGTACATGTTGTTCACGAAGAAGTCATTGTCCAAAACTCATCCTTGCCATGAGGCAGGTGCAGAGAGTTTGTTCCTCACATTAAGAAGACTTGCTGCCTAAAAGAAGCAGAACAATTAGTCCCAATCATTTTATATGCAATCATCTCCATACTACTTCCTATCAAAAGCGTCATCAAACCCACCAGAACATTCTGGATTAATCTAGAACAAAATCAAGCTGCCAACATTTGAGTTGAGCCTTCCATCAAACCCATTCTGGGAGGGACGACTCCATGTCAGGCATACCAACCTAACTCTGCATGTGCTCGACACAATATCATGACCCAAACCTTCCTTCAAACAGGAACATAATTCTTTTTCATGTCGAGCCCTGACGCTGGCACAGACTTTTAAGTTACACTTGCGCTGGGATGCTTAAATAATAAATTTGTTACTCCTCAAAACGCTCCTAGCAGTTTAGTTTCATTCCGACCAACTTTAAAAATGTACATACATAATTACATCTATGTTGTTCATAAACTGGTCTATGTAAGTAATCTTTGCTCCAAGTTAAAACATCCGTTAAGGAGACACACCAATGAAATTTGGTGACAAATTTTGAAAAATGGACATCTGGATTGCGAGTCGAGAAAAAATATCCAAAGGCTGTAATTTCAAAACTTAGTTTCACTTTTAGTGTTGTGGATGTTTACGTATACCTATACATGAAAAGAAATTAAAATGATTTTATTGGAACTGTGAAATCTTTTCTCTACAAGATGATTTTCATTCGCTTCTTCAGGAATTTTTCATGTCCACTGAGAAAAGTCCAACAAATAATTGTGCGGTGAAGCTTTCATTGTTATTTTAGAGCAAAAATGAGCTGTAAAAAAGAAATTTACAGCGATAAATTTTTAGAAATAACTTTCCTTTAAACTAAAACGAGGACCAAAAAGGTTTATGAGAATTTTGTGCGTTATCTTCACATAAATGACATGGATATTTAAAAGAAAATTTATTTTTAAAGTTTAACCATGTGAAACCTTTAGCTATCATGGGGCATTTAAACCCAGCTTTGAAACTCAATAACTTGAAACCCCTCCAAAGAAAGTACTGAAACGAAATTTAAATCCTTTTAATGTTTGCATAAGACAGAATTAAGATTAAATTTTCAGCGAAATTGATAGAAAACTTTAGAAAATAGTAATGTCAGTGGTACACTCCTGTAAAATCTGAAAAACTGAAACATGTTGGATTTGTAAAAAGGAATACTCTGCACAGAATAGTAACCATAGTATAATTGATTTATACAGCTTTACGTATCTAGTGTATAAAATTTCTTAGTGAAATCTACGGTATAAAAGTTTCTTAAAGCATAAGAATTGCGGCACAAGGGATTTATTAACTTGCAGAATAACAATATTAATCGCCCGAACCACTCCAAATTTTATAGGTATGTTAATTTTGATAATTCTGTTTCTTTCAAAGCTCCCCAGATCTCTTACGACCTTCGGTGAAACCTCATTCCACCAAGCGAAGGCTAGATCCACATTTATTAGCTGGAGGCATCCTGGAGGTGGTGTCCATTACCTACGATGGTAGGTTGATGAGGATGGCGAAGAAACGAGGAGACCTACAGCTTTTACCGTGGACTCAGAAGCACGTTAGACCTTAGGGGTGCGGATGCATCAAATGACTAGTTAGAGAGAAAAGGCTTGGATAGGGTCAGAAATCCAACCACGGACCCTCAGCACGAAAGTCGTGAGCGGAAGCAAATGAGCTAACTCGGCGCCCACATTTTGGTAATTCTAATCAACTATGAAAATATGGTGTAGTTTCAAAATGAAAAAAAGAATTGTTCAGTGTGGTCCTCCTTTAAAGGACGTTAAAACAATGAGTAAATAAAGAACGTTAGTCTACTATTTTGTCCTTGTTCACGTAACCTTTGTAATTCTGATAACATATGCAGGAAATGGCATATACTAGCTCAGCAGGGTGCACTACAAATCTACAAATAAAGGAAGGTACAAGCGAAATGCGAAGCCACAAAAGGGAATCTAGACCGATTTCAATAAATTCTGTGCGCTTTCACATTTCATGTTGTTCCCTTTGTGGCCAAAATACGGATTTTAATTACCTTTGCTGTAGACTTCGGAAAATACGGCATCAATGGCACTTACCTGAAACAAAGAGAAAAAGGAGGGAAAATGAGTGAAGAGATCTCAAATAAAATTAATTACCAGACACAGCTTCTGTATCAGTGGAATATTTTCATTATTACTACAAAGAAAATAGTTATCTGGAGCACAGTTCCACTTTGGTTTCGTTCACCAACACCAACTGGTTTTCTTACCTTCATCTATTACATGAAAACATGGATTGTTGTTTTACAATACTCATGATACGAACGTTAATGGTATTTTTGGCAAACATTTTGGGTTTTTCTACAGCCTAGGTAGAGGCTTAGGGCTGTAAATAATTACTCATTGTTCCCTAAACTTCCATTATCTACAGCTTAGGGCAATAATGATCTGCAACAAACTCAAAACACTAGCTTCAAAACAGTTTAAATTATGTAAACAAAATTATAAATAATACAACTATACTCCATAACAAGCCAATTTCTGTTAATCACAGAGTCTATTCTGGGAGTTTGTAACCATGTGAAAAAATCTAACCTAATCCCCTAATATAAGTGACCTGACACGCAAGTAAATTATCATCAAGGAACGGAAACTGTCTCTATTTATGAAGTTTGTTTCACGGTTATTATAAACGTAATATTTGGGTAATTATGTTAATATCATTTATATTTTTCTTCACAGTACTGCCGAATTCTAAATTCCTATTTCTGACTTATAGCATATTTATAGCATTATGCACCGATTAAAACACCTACATACCAAAGCTTTTCACTAATTTGCTATTTGTTGGTAAAGTTTCTGGTATCACGTAATAAAACTTTCCTGTGCAAGTTTTAAAAACATTAACCTAATTAATATGTATTACATTTTTTCTGACACCCTAACTCAAATTTTACAAAAAAAAACTTTTGGTACTTAAGAACTTACTTGCTGAATTTATATGTTCTAATTAAATATTAAATGTGTAAATTCAAATTGTAATTCAATATGTAAATTCAATAAAATTATAAAGATAAGCACTAGCATTATCAGAAACAATTAAGACGTCTGTAGTTCACCGACATTTTGCATTTTTTCTTAATATACCGACTCATCCTAATCGAAAATTTGAGTTTATCTGTGGAAAATTGTTGACTTCAAGGTACAGGTAGGTATACTTCTTTCAAGTCCCTGGATTTTACATCTGGGTATAAAGAAAAGAAGGCTTTTCTTTTAGCAAGGTGAACATACACTAGCGTTATTGGTAGACTATGAACTAAGCAGATATTTGGGGAAATTATCTACCTGGGCCTTCCATTTGTGCTCTAATGTAAACACAATTCACTCCCACTCATCTAATCTACATAACTACCAGCCACCTCCCTCCTGTTATCACTGCGGCTGTGTTATCTACCAGGCCACAATGCACGCGAGGTACAATATTCACTAACCGGGATGCTAAAGCGGAACCCCTCCGCTAACTGCATTTACTTCTCAGCAACATAGCACTCCGTCTCTTTCAGCCTTGCACGCTTAGTTTAGTAACAGCATGTGCATGGGGAGATGGTGCAGCCTCTGAGAAAGATCGTCAACGGGGGCGACGATTGTGGGGCAGACAAAAAAGAGAAAAAGAAGGAAAGAAAAAGAAAAGAAAAAACCCATCACATACAAGCCTGCAACGAAACTGCAGTTTAAGGACTTGTTACAGTAGAGCCCATGTTATTTCCTATTGCCAGGATGTATCATTTAAATGCTATTTTTGCAACTTCTGAAAGGAGAGCAACACACGCGCCGGCGAAGGAAATGAGCTCTTTGGGATTCTGCAATTTAATCAAGAACGGCTTCCTTTGAAGAACCACTCCTTCGCCGGATAAAAGAAGACGCGGACACATATGCCTTTCGATCACTGAAAGACGGCTTTCTCCGCCTTGGTGGAAGCATGTTCGATCCCCTGTGGGAAAAGGCTTCATCACCTCCAAGCATTTCCAAAAACCCTTGGGATGATAAGGTAATACATCGGTGAAACTTAACGAGATATTGTTGGAGGCCATACAATTCTATATTTGTCTCACGAAATACTTTGTACGTTTAGGACAGATGCCATGTCAACATTCCAGTGCTACTTTTATTTTCTTTCTGCGTCGTTTTGATATTTTCAAACATTATATCGAGGTGAACATTACGATTGTTTATAACAGTCCGTATGAACTTTACCCAAAAATAAAAAATTGCGTTTTATTTATGGACGCTCTTTAACTACTATGGGTCTTAGCATCTCATTCCATATTGGGCGTGAAAGACAGGACTTTTTGCTCAAGAGGCTTCTATCATCTTCTTTTACGTGCCGTAAATCTACGACACGGGACCACTGGCTTTACTTTCCTTCCGAAGGATGTTTACGTCCGAAAAAATTCATCCCAAACCCGTGATTTCGGGGACCATGATACCCCTAGATCATGGAGGACAGTTAAGAAAAAATAAACTTTTCCCAGATCTCAACTACTGACATGAAAGGAAAATTATCAATTGTTGCAAGTTTGCTTTCTTCTCAATTAGGCGAAAATGTAGGTATTATACAATTACAATTTAGGTATATGAAACCATAAGTTTTCAAATCGTTCAAAATAAACACAAAAATCTTGACACTTTATCTCATGTTTAAATAAATACTAAAGATTTCCACTCTGCAATAGAACTCAATGGAATTTATCCGTTATTTTCTTCCCCATTTTTTAAAAGGAATTACTCTAAAATTGTACTTAAGTATCCAAAACTAGTTTATACAGCCTGCACTGTAAACATAAATTGAAGTTAATTATTTGCATGTGTTCAATTTAACATCTCTGAAATCACAAAACTTTGCCAGGAACTTCAACAGCAATTACAATCATAAGCTTCTATTTTAAATTTTAGGAGCTTGAAAATGTTTTCCAACTTTTAGAAAATGAAGGTTACTACTTTATTAGGATGTTTATTGTTTTTTAAATTTAACACTGGACGTAAGCTGGTTTTTAGATAACCATGATGTCTCAATACAAAGCTTAAAATATTTTTATTAGAAGGCTTCAGAGCTATTAGATTAAATACACAGCAATATTAATGTAAGATTAATAAAAGTGTTTACAGATATCATTGTTTTCTTTAGCAATATTATCGAAAATAATATTCCATTTGCACAGAGAAAATTCCAGGAGGAAGCAACACTTCCTTGATTTTGTGCCGTTCACAACTATTGCACCAAAAAGAAATAGGTCACTTAAAAGTCATGAAATGTAACCTAGCCTTCGGCACTGCCTGCTTCGCGCAAAGGAGTGGCCGTGTAAGGTTGCTATCACTGCTGGCAGAATTGCAGAGTCTAATTGTAGATGTCTTCAGTGCTGTGTCTTTACACTTTTGTGCGAGTGTACATGATGCTTTTGCAGATAGAGTGCAGGCCGAATGCCAAAAAACCTCGACCAATTCTTTATTTTACTAATAATGCATGTACCCTTGATACACATAAAGAGAAACTTCAAACAATTCATACATCGTTAGAGTTCCTAGAATCCAGAAGCCCTAAAAATTCAGGAGCTAAAGAATCTCAAAGCACAGTTATGCCAATTAGAACAGATTCCAGCAGTTTATGATTCTTCCCCTGCCTGCTAAAACATAAAAATGCTCGTCTACAGACTGCCTTGGCGTTGCCAATATAGCAATAAATAACACATTGCGCCGTTATAAACCACGGTTCACTGGAGTATTGCCATAATAGTGCTTCTCTCCTTTCAACAGCTCCAATTTAATGGCTGAGACGTCTGCTTTCATTGATATTTGGAGAAGCAACTATCAATAAATAAACTCAGCACATTATGCATGACAAACCGAAGAAAATGACACTAATCCAGGTTTAATACTGTTTGTGGATCCTTTTCAACAATTCAAATCAAAATGCAACTGCAGACAAAAGTTTGAAATGCACTTCTCCCCAGAAAATCAATGCATATAAAACGACGGTTAAAAAAAATCTTGTAAACAAAAAGTATTGTTTTAACAGCTGGAGAAAGTCATTTTCTCCACAAAAAAGCTCGCTTACCGAGCATTTTGGGTTTTGTAGCCTGGTATCAATACCAATTAAAGAAAAAAAGAATTTATGGAATATCGTAAGGATAATTAATAATTAAGGATATTAGTAAGCTCATTTCTTCACCATTAGTGAACAGAGATTTCTATTCTCAGCTCAAATACAAAGAGCAAATATAATCTTGTAACCAAACATTTGCACTGAAACTTATAATAAGTATACTCAGGCAAAATGTTGTGTTCATAAGTTTATTCATTTTTAAAACATTATCTATTCGGTATTGAACTGCCACTCTTTGCGTAAAAAGTAAAATGCACGTTAAAGGGTATTTCGTTATGTAAAGGGACTAATTTTGAATCAATGAAAATATCGTAGGCAACTTAGACGTACTTTAAAGGGCTGGTATACAAGAGGTAGCAATCAGAATTTCATATTTACACAGCATTATAACGGATCTTTTCGGAATATTTGAATCCATCACTCATAGCTCTTACCTGAAAAGCTTTTCTTTGGTTAGACATCAGTCATTTATGAAAATAAAAAAAAATCATAAAGCTAAAACTGGGTTACGTATGTGAAAAGTGCTCCTTAATCAAACTTGCTCACCCTACATCAACCCTATTTTTTTCCTTACTTTTTTGGTCATAGAAATAAAATGTCGGCAGAGACTTTTAAAATTCAAGGACCCGATAAAGAGCGAGGTTAACCACCTCTATGACAGTGGGTGTACGATCGCGATTTATTGACAGGCAGCACACATAAATAGCGGGAATTTATCGCAACCCCCCCTTCTCCTCTCGCAGTGTATTTGCTGCATTAAATTTTAATTATCGGGCATTAAGCTCCAAACCTAGTTATCGCCGTATCAGTTATTGGCAGCCAGCTATTTGAACTTTCACTCCAGGATTCACGAACTTTGCAGTAAAACTGCAGAAATTATTCTTTGCCTAATCTTAACCTTTTTGTGTACGGATGCTGTAATAATTTGTCTCTTATTGTTGCTTGATCAGAAAAAAAAACTAACCATGCTCATTTAAAGGCAAATGCAATATCTCGTTGGTTTTCTGTTGGTAGATCTTGATCTTTTGTGTAGGTGTTAATTAGAATGTCTATACAGAGTGTGTCACAATTAATGAACAGTACGATACAGCTCAACAGAAACTCCTCAGGAAGTAACATGCCTATTATATCTTTTACAGAGTGTCCACACCCTGGTCGTGTACAGTGTGTATGGTCTGATTACAACTCCACCTCTTAGCAGCGTTCTGCTGTGCAAAGAAAGAACAAACACTTCAGAAGCTCATGAAGAAAAACATAATATAATGTTTACAATTATGGCAACACTTAAAAAAAACTAACTGAACACACAACTGTACTCGTCAGACTGAATTATTCTATTCAGCATGTAAGTGATGCGATTAAGCAAGTGATAAACTCATTCTTTGACACCTGTCGGGGAAGCTAAAACATGTTAATGTTACCCAGTTTTGATTAACGCAATTCAACTTGCCAGCATTAAACCGTGTTTATCAAGCAAACTTGGGTAGCAAAACTCCTGGTGTACCCACAGCAGGCATCCCAACTGCGGCAAGGAAACTCTACTTCGGTAGGAGAATTCCTAACCCTTCCCCGGATGGATGGAAGGAAGGAAGGACGGAAAGACGGAACATAAAACAGTGGAAGTAATATGATTAGGGCAGATGTGCCGGGTGCTAATGGTCCACCTAGTGGCTGAGATAAGGTTAAGATAAAGACAAAATCGTGTTGATTATATAAGGCGTCTTGAATTCCCACATCCAGAAAGATGGGAATTCCAGATTCTGAAACCTCCACCAGAGTTCCAAAACATAATTTTGTATAGGAGAATTTAAAATGGCCTTCAATTACACCTACTACTGCATTTATTATTATTTTTTATTTAGTTATTTATGGACGCTCTTTAACTGCTGCGGTCCTTAGCGTCCCATTCTATATTGGGCGTGAAAGACCGGTAATTTTGCTCAGAGACCTCTTTATCAGGCTTGAGGTTCTTTTATGTGTCGTAAATCTACGACTCGGGACCACCGGCTTTACTTCCCTTCCGAAGGAAGCCATGCTAAGGATTTTTACGCCCGAAAAACTCAATCGCCCTCCACCGGGTTTGAACCCGCGACCTCGGGAACTAGGGGCTAGATGCTAACCACTACACCACGGAAGTCGACTTACTGCTTTTAGGTCTACTGCTTTATCTACATGAACAAACTTTTATTCATTTCCTCCACCCACCTAAGGTAAAAGAACCACTGCACTCTATATTTTGTTTGCACCATAAGCTACTTTCTCAAGTTTCTTTTATCTAATTAAACACATTATATAATGTAAATAGCTTACTCAAGAAGGAAAAGGCCTGCAGGGCCCTCCCTAGGATGCAAAGCTAATATTTAGGAACATTTTCCCACACCAATAAAGCCTCAAGTTTAAGTACTAGTGTGAAAGAAGTCAGTACTAGTGTGAGAGAAGTCAGCACTAGTGTGAAAGAAGTAAGTACTAGTGGGAAAGAAGTAAGTACTAGTGGGAAAGAAGTAAGTACTAGTGGGAAAGAAGTACTAGTGTGAAAGAAGTAAGTACTAGTGTGAAAGAAGTAAGTACTAGTGTGAAAGAACTCAGTACTAGTGGGAAAGAAGTAAGTACTAGTGTGAAAGAAGTAAGTACTAGTGTGAAAGAAGTAAGTACTAGTGGGAAAGAAGTAAGTACTAGTGGGAAAGAAGTACTAGTGTGAAAGAAGTAAGTACTAGTGTGAAAGAAGTAAGTACTAGTGTGAAAGAAGTCAGTACTAGTGGGAAAGAAGTAAGTACTAGTGTGAAAGAAGTAAGTACTAGTGTGAAAGAAGTAAGTACTAGTGTGAAAGAAGTACTAGTGTGAAATACGTAAGTACTAGTGTGAAAGAAGTAAGTACTAGTGGGAAAGAAGTAAGCACTAGTGTGAAAGAAGTAAGTACTAGTGTGAAAGAAGTCAGTACTAGTGGGAAAGAGTAAGTACTAGTGGGAAAGAAGTAAGTACTAGTGTGAAAGAAGTAAGTACTAGTGGGAGAAGTCAGTACTAGTGTGAAAGAAGTCAGTACTAGTGTGAAAGAAGTAAGTACTAGTGGGAAAGAAGGAAGTACTAGTGTGAAAGAAGTAAATACTAGTGCGAAAGAAGTAAGTACTAGTGTGAAAGAAGTAAGTACTAGTGTGAAAGAAGTCAATTAACTTCCATGTTTGTTTGAATAAATAAGAAATAATTTACAAATAAATGTAACAACATTGGGATGTTAGGTAGGTGTTGAAAACGAGAGATTGTTTCTTCTCATAAACTCATGGTTAATTAGGTCCATTTGCTTTCTAAGCATCTGATATTTGCCTTGCTTCCTGTGCATTTCAAAGCATCATTAATACAGTACATATGAAATAAATTTTGATATGATTAACCGATAAAATGTCTTTGAAATGATAATGAACGAAGATGCTTGTGAAAATTACATCTGAGATGCACATTTTCAGTATACAGAATGGCTTCCTTACTTTTGAACCTCCGGTAGCGTTTTAAGTGTTTTTGTACATGAAGTAATTATAAGTACAAACAAGCAAAAATATATTAAAAAGGCAAACTGTGCAACCGCGTTTTTCACAGAAGAAGCTTTTAGAAGTCATGTTCAAACAGTTGACCATGCTACACTTTGCCTGTGACAGCAGTCAGTAAAGTAGTCAGCTGGTATCACGAATAGGTAAAGTGATCATTTTCCTATAAAAACTACGAAACACTCTGTATCTAGTTAAAGCTTATAAGCTATTTCGTGTTTTTGTTATTGTTATTAATTAACTATTATTGTTATTATTATTACTATTATTGGATTGTGGTAATTATAACTAAGCTTAGCTAGCATCTACGTCTACAAATGTCACGTTAATCAGCTAATGAAATGATAATAAAGCAAAACGGGAGAAAGGGAATTAGACGTCTCTATTGCTGAGAAGTGCCTTCTCTGGCCGCTAAATTACTCCTAGTCGAGTGCCATTCAATTAAATTTTTATGAAAGATCTGATATTCTCTACCTATTCTTCTAAAGCTATTCTTACAAAAGCTTATTCTTCCATCTACTTCAAGTTAATCGAGATAAACGTTTGCAGAAAGCTTCCATTACACCTTTTGTTATAGGTAAAAGAGGGAGAGAGACTAAGGCGAAGGTCAAGTTCCAAACTAATCCGATAACTCCGGAATCCCGTAAAAATATGGGGCGGAATAAGTAACCTAATAATGTTATCATAGACTTTAGCAATGTTTAGGTTTCCCATCTAAAGCAATGCCGCCCACGGGGGGGGGGAGGATTCAAAATTTTGGGTAATACAAAAATATTGAAGTAAATTAACGCAGGTAATATAAACAGATTTATTATAATTTTTTTCAGTACTGCAATTGTTAAACTCAATTTGTATCTTTAAGTTTGTTAATCTAAACGCTCTGCATCCCCCCAAGAAGTAGTTTTAAACACAATTCATGGTGTAATGTGGCATATAAAATCCTAATTTTTGGAAATGTATAAAAGGAACTGTGACATTATGGGTAGGTGTGTAGTTGTTCAGAACGTATAGCGTTATTATACTTAGGTACTATATTGGTCTAATTAGAATGATACAATAGGATACATTGAAATATCAAGTAATAAAATACACCACCACTTTTGTTTGTAATTTTTGGTGTAAATATTCCGATTCTTTATTGATTTTAACCTTCCAATTATTTGTTTAAGCCTTTGTGTACCGGTATCACAAGAACTACTATAGTACCTCTAAGACGGCCACGTTGATAAGGAACTATATAGTTTAAACTGAGCTCTCAGAAAAATTGGGGGGATGCGCTATAGCCTTTGGAGGGGATGGACACCCCTGACCTGAGCTAGCTTTAAATGTGTGCCGAATGTAGCCAAAATTTAAATGAGTTGATGCATTTTCTCCAAAATCTTATTTTATATATGTAATCTCAGCTTTGTACTCGCTGCGATTGTTAAGTTGTTGCGTGTGGACAGACTGACGAAGAGAGTCTAACAGGTGCTCCGAACAGCGCGTAGAAATATGGGACTGAATTAGCAACTCAACAATTATCATAGGCTTTCATTAACTTAGCTGCTGAATTTTGTTTCGGTTTCATACAACATAAAACAGCCTGATATCTAGGAATTTAAAACTCACTTGTTCTAACAGCAAGGTTTCCAGGATATGGCCTTCTTAGTAATCCACAAATCATTTAAATGCCCATAAACTTGTTTTGAATTAGGTACAATGAGAGGATGAACTCAGTTAAGTCACCAACACTTTACGGAGAAAACGGACGCAGTGCATTTTCGTGATTCACAAGCATTATTCACGATCTGCATTAGTCATTAGGACGGGTCAAAACCCAAAGTAATGTTGATGAGTTAACATATTTTGTGTGCGCCAACAAACCACAATAAGTGAAAGTAACCGAGGAGTCTAGAGTTCACTTCGCCTTTTATGCAAACCAAGGAGTTGTAACTCTGGCCGCAACCACGCCACGTGGTGAACCTAAGTCTGATTTCTCTTTTAAGGCTGTATCCCTCAAGATTTATACAGCGTTTTGGAATATTTCCAATGATTCCCAACTTCCTGTTCCCGCTGCACACTGCGTCAAGTTTTTCCTAGCATCTGTTCCCTTCCCTAACAGGCCTCTAATCTCACAGGATGCTACACTTATCTTCTACGCCAGTAAGTGAAGGCTTCGTCGTAGGAGTGCCCAAAGTTACCGGCGCGACGGTAGTCCGATGTGTTTGTTACCAATGTGATTGTATATGTTTTACACAATCGATTGTTAAACGATAATGTTTTTCTTCGGTTTGGGATTCGTATAAAATGTTGAACAGTAGTCATAGCAATGAGCATTCATTGGATAGTCGTACAGACAGCCGATTGTATGGTTGTATTCGGTTCTGCATTGCATTATAACCATATTCGCAAAACTAGATGTAAACACGCAGTTTTTCATGTGGTCCAGAAATGTAATTTAGTCCCTAAAGGGGTAATGGTTAAGCAATCAATGAAGTAAAAGATGTCATTACACAATTATTAAATTCTCGGTTTATTCATAACGTGCTGAGAAGTACTTATAATTTTCGAATGTGGTTAAGCATACTAGTAACTTAAGTTTAATTGTTTTTAGTTGAGTTTATGGATAAGTAATAAATGCATACAGCATCCAAACATGTTATTCAGTTTTTCTAACAATGTTTCTACTACGATTTATAGCACACTTCGTGCAATTTAACCTGCAACATCCACATATGGCATTATACCCTAATTAACCATTTTTATTTTATTCATTTTCCTTTTGTAAACAAACTTATGCAGTGATTACTAATTTTAATAGCTAACATTTATGCTGATACATAATTAACTTAGGGTAAAAAGAAGTGAAAACTTATGAGAATTAGTATTGTAATTTGCGAAGTCAACAGCATTACGACAGCCACAATATGAGTTAATTTCCTCCGCCCCCTACAAATGAAGTTAATATATTTGCTCATTCCTTCATAGCTACAATTGTATTTATCCTATGATTATCGGTGACAGGTGAATATATTCCACCGTACCATATTAATCTGTGCTGTGGGTCATATTCTCGACTGGTTGGGTGGTTATCAGAGGTTGCATGTGCATTTCCTGCACATTGGCAAATGGTTTTAAAATCATCCGCATGAGAAAGCGCGTTATTCCTTGGTTTAGAAGTAGCATATAGACGGTAGGATCTTATATTCCTGCAGCCTTATTGTTCTCTTTGAGGCTCGGCAATAGAATAGTTAAGCGATGAAACATCGAATGCTGACGACTATCGAATAATTCGATAGTTTTCATTCGGATTGCCCATCTTTATATGTAACAGTCCTTGATGGCACTAAAAACGGAATAACACGCTTCTCAGCGTATCCCTTACACCTTCAAGAGCCTTAGGAGTGACACAGTAATCAAGGCCAGCGAGATGCCGCTGCGTCAAGAGCCCTGTAGAAAATAAAGGTGAGTTTGTGCTATTTTTGTGTGCAAAAGAAAAGCAGTAAATGGGTCTCATAGTTTTACCATTTAACCTTGAAAATGGCAGGTGGTTTAAGGGACACTGGGACTGAGTTTTCAGAAGAAAATGACAAGTTTCGATTTTGAGATTGTCATATGAGTATTCTATAGACAATTGTGAATCATTTTTCACGATCCGCATTTAAAACCCCAGAGACATGTTTAAATCATCCCCTTTCACTGGACCCTTTCTATATGCATTCTTTCTCACTTTTACTTTTTGCGCATGAAATTTTTCCTTACATTTTAGTTTTGCTATGATTTATATGGAAATTTATAAACATAATTTAAAATGTGCCATCTAAAGATTCAAGCATGCATTTTATGATTGCTTTATTCATTGGCTCACAAAAAATTAATTTACCGTATTTCATTCACGCCGCAAATGGGAAGTAATGGCCAATCACGGCTATGATTCTAATCAATGTTTATCGAAATATCTTTATCACCTCCTCCTTTTTCTAATACTCTGAAGAGGTTGAGTAACATTTTGCAGCGACTCAGTTACCAACAATCAGTGCCACTACGTTTAAACACAAAAATGGCAGAAACGATATTTGGTAACGCTTCAAATGAAGATATTATGAACTTCATTTGTAATCCTTCAGGGGTATTCTCATCAATACATTAATAACAATTGTTTAAGAATTCTTCCGACTTTAAAACCACTGCAGTAAGCTCTCTCTTTTCCAGTAACTTTTGGAGCAGTTCCTTGCATCTCTCGCCTCTTGAAACTCCTCATCTTCAAATGGATTGAACTTTATATGATTTCCTTTAAATACATTTCTTGTAGTGTTTTAGCTGTGACAATTTAAAAATTGTTTTTATAGCATTAATATGAGGAAATCAAACGGAGAAGTTGGGTAAATCGCTTCATTTTATTCGCAAAACAGTCTTAGCAAATGGCATTCATGATTTCCAAATGCTCTAGATAAATTCTCTCGTCAGAAGTCACTACAGAAAAACACGGACAATTTTAACACCAACAACCTCAATCAAATCCTTACATTTATTTTCACTGTGCTAGGGTATTCGAAAATGCCACTATCATACTTTTCTGACAAACTTGAATCGCAAGGCAGTTTTAGAAAATTTGCATTTTTTTTTTTTTGCTAATTAAAATATTTAATTGTATTATCTGATAAATTATTTGAGCTATAGCTTTGAGCTTTTGCGCAATTATTTCTTTATTTACTCATACTAAGTGCTTTAAAATTAAAAAAAAGTTTCAAATTCAGTCCCCGAGTCCCTTAAGGAGGTCACAATTTTGAAACTTACGGGTAGATACACACTAAGCCCCTTGTTTCAGTGGTCGCTGGAATAAAAGCGACGCGGATGGTTGCGCGTACGGGATTATTTTAGTAATGTCTAACGCCGGTTCTTACTACACGTGCTACCACAGGCGGTGACACTGGAGTTAACGTGAAATGACAATTGGGAAAGGAAACGTTACAGGCCTAAGTTTAGTGTATATAACCTCGCGTTTGCCAGTAATGAGGATTGAGGGAAACCTGGAAAAAACTGTCAGGGAGGACGGTTCTGGAGAAATTTGAACCGCGAACCTTCTGTTCACGAGTCCGTGTCTTAACGACCTCGGTTACCCGTGTCGTTGCGTAAGGGATTCCCTCGCATAACACGATTGTTCCGGGTCACTTTGTTCACTAGCTCGGAATCGTCAGTCCCTAACGGAGTTCTGGTTTGTTGAGGCTCCTACTCCAAGAGAGAGCCAGAAGACTACGAACCGGCTGTGCGGTGTTTTTCCTGTCCGCGTCCTCGGCGCTCGTTGCCCTCTACCGCTATCATAGAAAAGCGCGGATGAAACCATACAACATTTTTAAAACCACTTTTAAAGGCTTTACTTAACAACGCTATGAAAGGAGATGCTGAAACTGGCCACCGTCGTTGTCCATACATTTTTGGCACCTCTTAAACTATCCATCACTCGCCGTAGTTCACGTTGAGAAATGCTGGCAATTTCCTGGCGGATATTTTGTTTTAATTCTTCCAGGGTGTGTGGGTTTGTCTTGTACACTTTGTTTCAAGTTACCACAGAGATAGAAATGGCAGAGGGTTAGGTTGGGGGACCGAGGGGGCCATAACTCTCTACTAAAACACATTTTCATAAAGTTGTTAAGTAAAGCCTTTAAAAGTAGTTTTAAAAGTGTTGTATGGTTTAATCCGCGCCTTTCTATGATAGCGGCAGACGGTAACGAGCGCCGAGGACGGGGACAGGAAGAACACCGCGCAGCCGGTTCGTAGTCTTTTCGCTCACTCTGTATAACACACATTGGACTATAACTGAAGCACACCACATGAAAAATACGAAACTTAACAGGAGCGTTAATTCAACAAGTTTTCTTCCTTGACTCATCCTTGCTCACTTGTTATGAAAAACTTCACTGGACTACTCGCAGATTATACTCACTATAAAAAAACAAAACAATCAGGTATTTACTACATTGTTGCCGAGCAAGATGTCTCCGCGGTAAGGCTCGCATTCGGAAGATGCTGGGTTCCATTCCCGTCCACCGCCTGCTCTGACCTTGTGTTTTTTGTGGTTTTCCCTAGTCGTTATGCGAATGCTGCAGTGGTTTCCCTTTCATTCAGTCTCTTCATCTTTCAGGTGTACTTCTAGGTTATCGTGGCGTATTGCGCTGCGGGACGGATGGCGCGGATGCTTGATCAAAGGAAAGAGTAGTCCACGTGGACAGTGGTGGGCTGCTTGGTCGATGGGTCGTTCATCGCCCTCTCTACGCAGCTCCAGAAATGGGACGGATCTTCGAGCCTGGAATTGTTAGGGACTTCCGCGCGTCTCTATGATTTGTCTGCCTCCTTCACTTCATCCCTTCCTTCTGGGGGGCGGCAGCTGCTATATTTATGTGGGTCTATTGTAGTGTGCAAGGTATCCCCCTCCGTTGTATAACCTACTACACTGTCAGTGAACATGTTTCGACTGAACAATGGCAGTTTACAATGTATACAACTCGCAACGGATATTACTTCAACAATAAGCGGAGAAATACTAGGTCTTTGGTGGCGCGATGAAAGAATTCCTCGCAGGGACTTAAGAAAACTCTGTTAGAAGGATCGGTTAACACTTAGCAACCACGAAAATAATTCCAGCCATAATCTCAGGCAGAAAGAAAACTAGAATTAGAAATCACCTTAGCATGAAATTTAGGCATTTTTTTACAATGGTGTGAGCGAAATACTCAAATAGCAACCACTGGCGGGTTAATTAGCAGACATTTCTTTCAAAACAACAGCCAGTAGGGAAATTTCGGTGTTTCTAATTAATCGTTATTTTCTGGAGCCTCGTGTTTTCGCAATCATAAGAGTATGGAATCTTACAACCTACTGCTTTTGCACACAAATTGGCAAGACATATTTTACAGCAAGATCAACAGCGCAAATAATAGTGCGGTTTTAATCAATCCCCTTCATTTGACATAACACGAGAGACGGGGGGAATGAATTGTTGACACTTTATGTTATTATTATTATTATTATTATTATTATTATTATTATTATTATTATTATTATTATTATTATCGATTTTCTGTGAATATATAATACAGGACGAACAGGCCGTTCACCTTGTTTATATACTATGCAAAACCTATCAAACTCACGGCGCTATTTAAAGCGGCAAGAGAAGATATAACACGCCATGACGGTTCCCTTTAAAAGACAATTTTATTTTTATTTGTAAGGATTCATCGCAACGTGCCTTTCTCCTGTTTTGTTGTACTCCACCTTACGTTTTCTCGGAGACAAATAGCTTGTATGTGAAATGAGTCATGGCATCGCCTGGGGGAATTCCTCAAACGGAAATTACCGACAGCTCGACTGACAAGGTCTCCTTTTCATAGCCTCCTGCTCAACCTTGACAGTTACTGGAGATGACTACAGCAAGGTCAACATTTGTTGATTTTCAATCAACGTTGATTTATGTCTTAAAAATATTGTTGGGTCAGGTAGTATTGTTGTTAAGCTTGCTTCTAATGTAGATTTAAAAAAAAAAAAAAAAAAAAAAAACATGACAACTGGGAGAAAAACTGAGTGAAGTTTCGAGGTGAGAGAGTTCGAGAAATAAGGAAATGCCTGTT